>CM077081.1:134650300-135913275 GCA_039513925.1 Platanthera zijinensis
TTAATAGTTTAGGGCATTTGGATGAGTTATCGATCCTTGCATAACCGTGTTCGACATGTAGCCTAGGTCGGTCTGCAATTAGTAAATTGTGAAATGCAATAGAACATGATCTGATGAAGATATAAAGAGTAGCGCAGTAGTGGTTGATAGTTAGAGTTAAGAGGTGCTGGGTTTTGGCGAAAGATCGCTTTTCCCGAGGGTGAATGTTTAATAATCACCCGAGGATAAGTCTATCGTAATATGAGAAGGGAATCGGGCTATAAGGGAAAACAACAATAACAATAAGTGCCTTGCGAAAGGGAACTTCGGGCCGTATGCACCGTCTTGGTTCCTAGTGCCCCTTGAGAGCCCTTCACGGGGTATACGGGGGCAGTCTGGGCTAACGTAAAATGTTATAACAAATCGACAAGAGTAACTTAGCATAGGCACGGGCTGCACTCTTCACAACACTGTTGGCACAGGAAGGTTAATTTGGAAACGGAGGATGGTACGGGGAGCTTCGGCTCGGTTGATTTGGAAACGGACGGATGGTCCGGGAGCTTCGGCTGGGTGGTTTGGAGACGGACGTTTTGGTCCGGGGAGCTTCGGCTCGGTTTTGTGTGCTTACGATTTAACTTGCATGTGCATAAAATAGGAAAAGTTAAAGGTGGTGGGTCTTTCGATAGCGGGGTGAGTTCGATTGCACCGACACCGATATCGTTGACTCGGCAGGGTGATTAGCACTCCGCCAACAGAAGTCCGGTGCGCCAGGCGCGCAAGAGTACGCAGGCGTCCGCTTTGTGCACCAAGCGTTGAGGCGTACGATAGGTCAGACCAGTGTGCTTTACTGGTTTTGGAGGTGGGCGAGGCCAAACCACGCTTCCGTTTGCCACTACGGAGGTATCCTGGGAGGTAACGGCTCCGAAAGGGGGAACTAAAGGTCTGTGTGCACAGAGTCGGGTGTGTGAGTTGCACTGCATGACATAACATACCCACCTATAGTTGCATATCATAATCAATTCATAACAACCTTGACACCTAAAGTATAAAGTGGAATGGGATGTATACATTAGGACCTGCAAAAACGACCCCTTGGTCTATAAGCTTGTGTGGGCAAGTTTATAAATCAAAGGTTATTTTCAATATATATTAACCCCTGCTGTTTGATAACGACACCCCCAGGTTATAAGTGGTATGGGACACTTATACGGATGGGAGCCTTGCAAAGATCCCTTTGCTTATATGTGTTCTCGCATAAGTGAAGGTTTAAATTCATTTAATTGCTTTTCTTACTGCTAGACCTATTATAACAACATATTAATGCCTCACCTAATACAACTTGCTAGATTAGTTTCCGCTGCTATCTGTTTTCATGCTAATCTCCACCTTCATGTCTTTCCCCTTCTTCCCTCTCCCCTCCTTTCCTAAGAGCCAAGTAGATAGATGAGGTCTTAGGTCTAACGTTTTCGAACCGCATCATTTAGGGCGTGGAGCACCAGCATGGAGGAGCAGCCCCAGAGATCGGTGCGCCTAGAATGGGGCAGTCTACTCCGGATTCACCAGCCGGGACCGTGAGTCTCGACCTGAGTAGTTTCTGTTTCCTTCCCATGAGAGACTTGTAGTGAGGACATTCTGTACCGGCATAAGCCCTATTTATAGTACTCTGGTGTTTCTGTGGATACTCCCTTCGTGGAGCTTACTTATTTATATATGTGATTTTATTATTGTGGACTGTTTACTATTACTTCAATAATTGTGCTACTTTCTGTGATCGATTTGGCCGGAAGAATCGGCGCCTTGTGGTGATGACCCTTCAGGACGTGAAGGGGTCACCGCAAAGCGGCGGTTCTGGCCTAAGACCCGGTGGTTGAAAAAGAAAAAAAAAAAAAGGGGTCTTACATTCTTCCCCCTTTGGTCTCGAAAGACTCGATCCATCATGCGTTGGTATGTTGCCCCTGCGTTTTTCAATCCAAAGGGCATCATCTTATAGCTGAAGCATCCCTCTCTCGTGATGAAGGAGACATCCTTGACATCGGGAGGGTGCATCCGGATCTGGTGGTAACCTGAAAAAGCATCCAAAAACTCATAACAGAAAAACCAACGGCTGAATCAACCAGCGCGTCGATTCGAGGTTGGGGATAGTAATCCTTGGGGCATGATTTATTTAACAGGGAAAAATCGATACACATACGCCACTTTCCTCCCCCTTTCTTTACCATTACCACATTGGAGATCCTGCCTGGATACTGGATCTCCGAGATGAAGCCTGCCTCCAGAAACTTCCTGACCTCCTCTCGGATGGGCTCCTCCAGCTTGGTGGCGATGGCCCTCATCTTCTGGCACATGGGGCGAGTCCTCGGGTCCAGGTTCAGGCGATGACAAGCTACGTCCGCATCGATACCCGGCATGTCTGTCGCGCTCCATGCGAAGATGTCGATGTTGCTCTGGATGCAGCATAGCATCCGCGCCTGGTCCTCGAGGCTTAAGCCTCCGCTGACCCGCACCCTCTGTACTTGCCCCGCTCTGGTGAGTACCTCCATCTCCACCACTTCCTCGGCCGGCTCCAGCCTCGACCGCTCCCATCCTGCCCTTGCCTCCTCCCACTCAACTTCTTATCCTCCGACCTCTTCAACCCCCATTGCTTCCACCAGGCCTTCTTCTTGCCTCTGCTCTCCTTCCCTTGCCTCTTCCAGGCTCATCTCTTCCATCTCTGCTACCTCCTCCATCATCAAGTCCTCCGCCTCCTGCGGGCTCGCCACCTCTACTTCAATACCTCCTTCCTGCCCTGCCATCTCTTTCTCCAGCTCCTCAGCCTCAGCCATCCACGACACGGTGTTTACCGCCATCACATAGCAGTGCCTTGCCACCTTCGGGTCCCCCCTGATCCTAACCTGCACCCCTCCGTTGCTGAACTTGAGGCATTAATGAAATGAGGAGGGGACATAGTGAAAGGCACTGATGAGAGGACGCCCAAAGATGGCGTTGTAGCTACTTCGGGCGTCTACAATCACGAACCTACAATTCCGTGAGACGCCCCCAAGCTTCACATGTAGGCCCACTCCCCTTCTACCTCCTTCCTCTCTCCAGAAAAACCAAAAAGCAGTCCATCAGAAGCCAGGACCCTTTTTCCCTCCACCCTCATCTCATCGAAAGCCTTTTTGAAGATCACGTTCACGGAGCTCCCGTTATCCACCAGTATCCGGGAGACTGTGAAGTTCTCCACCGCTGTCTGGATCACTAGTGCGTCGCAGAACGGGTCTTCGTAGTCTGGCATATCCGCGGACGAGAAGGTGATTTTTTCTTCTGGGGGGGGAGCTAGGGAGGTCGAGGCGACCCCTCTGCGGAACATGGTTTGAAGGCTCCCCTTGCAGGTTGCCTCGATCCCCACTCCCCCATGGATCACTCCGATCCCCCCTCGGGTTCCCACATCGACCCTATCTTCACATCTATCCTCAGCCTCTCTATGCTGCACCTCGACGATCCTTATAGGCGGGTCTTGCCTTCCCGCTCCTCTGGCCTCCCTCACCTCTAGAAATTCTGGGCAGGTGGCCGTTGCGTGACCTTCCTCCTGATGGAAGTCACAATAGGGCAACACCACCCTGCCCCCTCTTCCTTCTCCTCCTCCTCTTCTCCCTGCTCCTCGATTTCTTCTTCCTCTTCCTCTCCCCACCTCCATGGCCTCCTACGGTAGTGGGGGTGACCTCTCGGTCCCTGCCTCCATCCTCCCTGCTCGAGTCATCTCGGCTCCCGGAAGTTGTCTCTTCCTTGAAAACCCCTTGGCCCTGGGGGCGGCCTACCTGAGGCCTCCAACCCAATCGGTTGTTCATCTCCCTGGCCCCCCATGCTGCCGTCCCTGCCCTCGGGGTTCTTCCCTCCTCCTATCTTCCCTTGGCTCCCTCTGCTCTCTCACTTCTCTCTGCCTCCCTACTGTCGGCTCCTTCACATCATCCTCCGTCAACCTGTCCAGCTTCCTTGCAAATGCAGGGTTTTCCCTCTCAAAGTCTATCTCCTTTACCGTCCTCTCCATGAGCTCCTCGAAAGAGAGAGGGGGCACTCTCTTCAGCTCCATGCTAAAAAACCCGGCCTCAGCCCCAGGGTGAAGGCAAGCATCAGCGCGCGCATACCCCGGGACCTCCTGGACCAGGAGAATCTCCTCATGGAACCGGTCAACATAATGACCCAATGTCTCTTCCGGCTTCTGCCCCACCGCAAACAGGCACTCAGACTCCTTCTTCCGCTTCTTCGAAGTCGAGAACCTCAACAGAAAACCCTTGCGCAAGGATGACACGCATAAATCGAGCTCGCCGGCAACTGGTGGAACCAGTCCCTGGCCTTCTCTTTCAGGGTGATGGCGAAAAGCCTACACTTGAAGGCATCCGACATCTGCCTTATTGACACCACATCCTCAAACCATTGCACGTGCTGAACCGGGTCATCCTTCCCGGTGTAGTAGGTCATATCCAGCTCCCTGAACCCCTCCGGCACTGGGGCCGAGACGATGAGCTCACTAAAAGGGGTCTCGCCCCCTGCTTGGCAAGAGGGCCCGTCCCGTGACCTCGGCTGGCTGGACCGATCTGCGAGACCGTGCCCGGGGAAGAGCTCCCGCACTATCGCCTCCTTCTCGCCTAGATCAACCAGAACCTCCTTTCCGGGACGCTGGCCTGGGAAAAGCTCCCGCGCAGCCACATCCCTCTCGCCTGCCTCCACCGGGACTTCCTTCCCGGGGCGCTCCCCTGGGGCATCCTCTCCTAACAGTGGAACCGCCTCCACAGGAGCCTGCGGTATCTCCCACTCATTCCTTGCCGAGAAGGCCAAGCTGATCGTCTGCATGACCTCTCGCCTGAAATCCTCTAACATCTTCCTTGTTGCCTCTTCTCCCTGGGTGGGTGATCCTCCTGCACCAGATCCTTCACCTTCACCTCCTACCATGGGACTCAACTCCAGATTTTCTTGCACCGACTACTTCCACGCTCACCGCACCAGAACTGTTGAAGCAAAAATTGACCTCAACGACTGTTCACAAACCAAAGTGCAACCGACGCCTACTTCTCTCAAATCTCGACCCCTGACTAGCTGCTAAGGTCCTAAGACTGACCCAAAGCCTCGGTTGGGAGGTCCCACCTCACACCCGGAAGATCTCTAAGAGCTTTCCCTCTAAAACCAAAAGCTGGACTGGGAGCTCTTTAGAAAGCACTGGAGTTAGAGAGTAAAATGAGAACCCTGCCTTCCAAAGAGCCCCCTATGGGTCTTTTTATAGCCTTCTCTTGACCTGAAAATACTGAAATACCCCTGATAGGTCTGCCAATAGCCAAATCCCACTGTCATCCCAGGGGCATATAGGTAATTGAGCCCGAGGATAAAGAAATAATAAAGTAATCTTTTCCTGGGCGCTAGGCCCTACCACATGGACCCACCTGGCGAGAACTCTGGCCGGGAAGGCTCTCGCTGGGTCCTAATTGAACCTACCTTGGCGAGAGCTCCGGCCAAGAAGGTTCTCGCCCATGGTGGTCTTAATGCCATTGTCGCTGAAGGCTCACCCAGTGTCCTTTCGCCTACCTCTGGGCGGGAGCTCCCTCAAGGCAGAAGCTCGTCTAGCCTGAGGCTCGAATCCTGGCGCGAAGGGTCTCGCGCATAGCTAGGCGGGAGCCCCTTAAGAAGCGGGAACTCTACTGATTTGCCCTTGGGCTAGCCCGAGGCTAGCCCAACTCAGACCATTGAAGCCTCCGGGTTCTACCTAGCGAATATGGGGTTGAACAATCCTGGTCATCAGAAACTTTTGTAAATTCGGTGCATCAAATAGCTTTAAAAAATCCTAAAACATCTGATCACTATGCTTGAATGAATCTAGATCAATATCAAAACCTGAATCGAACTTCATGCTGGACACAATCGCCGTTGGAATTGCCATTGGAGAATTCCTGCAGAGAAAACAAAGATCAAGTGCAGAATTGAAATGGAAAGCGCGGGACTATTTTTGTCTAAACCCTAGTTTATAAGGTTTAAGAAAATGAAGAGACGGGATTAGCCGAGCGTATTAACTACTAAAATGACTTCAAAACCAAGGTTGGCGAAATATTTTAATACAAAATGAGTTTGGTAACCTCAAATCGAAGAGAAGGAATAAATCATCAATTTCAGTTCGACGATAAATTCTCTGAACCAAAAATCCTCGATCTCTGTTCGATGACAATTGTTTCACTAAGAAGTGACTGTCGATCTCCGTTCGAGGTTCAACTTCACGAGACGTTAGCAGATCATCGATATCAATTCAACGATCTGTCAACAAATCGTCGAGCTTAGACAGAAAGTCAAATAATCTCATCTCCATTAATCATACCTAGCTGATTCATGAAGAATAGATGTTTCTTTTCATCCAAGAGTTTGGTGAAAATATTTGCCCTTTGCAAATCATTAGGGATGAAGGTGAGATTGATTTTCTTTTTGTCTACACACTCCCTATTGAAATGATGTCTTACATATATATGCTTAGTGCTAGAATGATGGACTGGATTCTGTGCTATAGAAATAGCACTAGTACTATCACAAAATATAGTTGAATTATTTAAGTTGTATCTATAGTCTATTAGCTGATTTTGTATCCATAACATCTGAGAATAGCAACTGCCAGCTACTATATACTCATCTTCTGCAGTTGATGTAGACATAGATATTTATTTTTTACAAAACCAAGAGACAAGCCTAGCACCCAAGAACTGGCATGTTCCATGAGGTACTTTTCCTTTCTACTCTACATCAAGCAAAGTTAGCATCTGAGTATCCAGTAAACTCAAATTCTGACTCAGCAGGATACCAGAGTCCTAGATTTGGGAAACTCTTTATATATCTCAAAATCCTTTTTAATAAAATAAGGTGAGATTCTTTAGGGTTCACCTTGAAACTATCACAAAGACATGTGGCAAACATGATATCTGACCTACTTGCTGTGAGATATAACAGGGACTCAACAATGGCCCTATATAATTTTTGATCAACAGGTTTCCCATGCTCATCAGAATCAATAACAGCATTGGCAGCCATGGTTATTTTCTTAGCTGAGGCACTAGCCATCCCAAACCTTTTTATCAGCTCATTCGCATACTTAGATTCAGATAGAAAAATTCCATCAGATGACTGCTCTATTTGGAGATCAAGGAAGTAGGAGAGCTCACCCATACTACTCATCTCAAACTTTGAATGCATAAGTTTTGAAAACCTCTTGCATAGTTTGGGATTTGTGGAGCCAAATATTATGTCATCTACCTATATTTGTACTAACAATATTTTATCATGATGATGTTTAAAAAATAAATTCCTATCTACTATGCCCATAGAGAATCAATATTCTAACAAGAACCTAGCTAGAGTCTCATACCAAGCTCTTGGAGCTTGCTTAAGTCCATAAAGAGCTTTATGCAACCTATAAATAGAAGAAGGTTGAGTTTGAGAGATAAAACCTGGTGGTTGTTCAACATAGACTTCTTCTTTCACTTCTCTATTCAGAAAAAGCACTTTTAACATCCATTTGATAGACTTTAAATTTTTGAGAAGCAGCATAGGCCAAGAAGATCCTGATTGCCTCTAACCTTGCCACTGGAGCAATGGTCTGATCATAATCAATGCCTTCTTTCGGCCTATACCCTTGAGAAACAAGCCTAGCCTTTTTTCCTTATGATTGCTCCTTGTACATCCATCTTGTTTTTGAACACCCATTTTATTCCAATTACTGGGTAGTTCTCTGGTCTTGGGACCAATTCCCAAACTCTATACCTCTTAAATTGGTTGAGCTCCTATTACATTGCAAGGATCTAGTGGGGATCTTGCTCTTCATCTTAAATGGATTGAGGTTCAACTTGAGAAATGAAACAGTCATGCATCAAATCCTGGTGGAGCTAATGTCTAATCTGCACACCTACTGATATGTCTCCAATCACTTGAGATACAGGATGATCTCTAAGTGTGACTAAATCAGCAAGAGGATTTTGTTGCTCAACAGCTGGTTGAGCTAATTCCTCTTGTGGAATTATTTCAGCTGCTGGGACACTATCAGTTGGCTCACTGAAATCTTCATCACTGCCTTCCGCTATTTGTTGAGATGATGGTGTAATAACCTCAGGAGAGAGTGTCACATCATCCAAATTCTCACATAAAGTAGGTACCTGTAAGTTCTGACTGGTAGAAGTATTCTTCTCCTTATAAAACATATTAGTTTCATCAAAGGATACATGTACAAACTCTTTAATTTTCAAGGTAGATTTGTTATAGACCATATAAGCCTTGCTTACTTAGGAATATCCTAGAAAAATTCCCTTTTCAAACTTTGCTTCAAACATTCTAGTGTATTTTTTGGTGTTAATATGAATGTAACAAACACAACCAAATACTCTAAAATAGTCTACTTAAGGTTTCTTCCCTTTGAGTAGCTCATAGGGGGTCATAGAATTTAGCTTATATATTTAATTTCTATTCAGGATATAGTTAGCTGTGTTCACTGCCTCAGCCCAAAAGGAAAGGGGCAAGTATACATTAGCAAGTAATGTAATGCAGCTTCAATCAGGGTTCTATTTTTCCTTCCAGCTACCCCATTTTGTTGAGGAGTTCTAGGAGCAGAAAAACATTGCCTGATACCTTCCTTCTCATAGAACTCTTGCATAAGAAGAGACTCAAACTCATTACCATGATCAGTTCTGATCAATACAACTTGAGTAGAGAACTCACTTTGTATACACTTGAGAAAATCTGTAAGAACCTTGAAGTTATCTGACTTATTTTTCAAGAAGAACACACAAGTGAACCTGGAGAAGTCATCTACAATAACAAAGGTGTAAGACTTCCCTCCTAGGCTTTGTAAAACATTGGGTCCAAAAAGATCCATGTGAAGCAAATACAAAATCCTAGGTGAGTCACTCTTATTAATGGATTTGAAACTATTTTTAGTTTGCTTGCCTAGTTGACAAGCCCTGCACAGGCTTTCCTTCTTATAGGGGTAAGAAGGCAGTCCTCTTACAAGGTTGTCCTTAGATAGCCTAGAAATGTATTTTAAGTTTACATGTCCTAGTCTCCTATGCCATAATTCATTTTGATTACATGATTGGTTAAATAAACAAATTTCATTTATGGCTAAATTGAAGTTAACAATATAAATGTTACCTACTCTAGAACCAGATAAAACTACTATGTTGTCTGCTTAAGAAATAATGCAAGAGGACTGATTAAAAGATACCTAAAATCCTTCATCACAGCATACTAATAGAGATCAAGTTATGCTTCAATCCACTTATATATGCAACCTTCCTGAATGTGACCACACCTATCCTGATTTCTCCATAGCCTCCAGTCTAGCCAAAGTTGGAGTCACCAAAGATAACTTTAGGTCCTAGAGTTGACTTATAGTTGGATAAGTTGTCCTTTCATCCGGTCATGTGCTTTGAGCACCCACTGTCCAGATACCATTGCTGGTTGTATGGTGGACAGTTCTTCACCTTCAACAATCAAAACATTAATTGATTTGACCAAGGTTACCTTGGGTCCTTTGTTTTCTTCATAAGAAAAACTTGAGATAACAGACATGGTTGGCTGAGATTTATAGCCTAGTGGATGGTATCTCCTATGTGGAATTTCGCAAAGGGTGAAAGGATTGATTGTTTGTCTTTTCTGATTAGGGTTTCTATTACAGTTAAAGATTTTATCAATTCTCACTGGGTTCGACGATTGGAAGAGAGATCGTCGATCTGAGTTCAACGACATGGGTTGAGATCATCGATCTCTGCTCAGAGAAGGATAATTTTCATTCTCTATGCTCCAAGTTCGTCGATCTCTACTCGATGATCCATACATAAATCGTCGATCGTAGTGAAATGATTGATTATAGTAGAAATTTTTGTTCAAAGATCGTCGACCTTGGTTCGACGATTTGTTCGCATTTCATCGATCTGAGTTCGACGAAAATTGTTGAACATTGTTTTTGTTTTGATTTTGTCTGTTTCTATTTTCTGTTTGTTTGGTTTGTTCTTATTTGCAGTTGAGGGTTTCTCATAGTTTAGTTCTTTACCTTTTTCAGAGATGAATTTTACTGGGGTCCTTAGTGCATTTTTCTTGACACGTGGGGGCTGGCTTGATGAAGCACCCAAGCCCAATTTGCCAGTGAGTCTGGCATTAACAGTTCTTGTAATGCCCATAAGTTTGAGGCTTCTCCTATTAAGGGATTCTTGAAGTTGCCTTTCCTCAGCTAGTTCAGTTTTTAGTTTAATTATCTGTTCATTTGCAAGAGTAATTTCATCTTTTAATTTATGGTTTTCTGCTACTAAACTACTTTGATCATTCAATTGCTCTCTAAGTTGTTTAATTTCCTTTTCTTAATTAATTAGGTCCATGCACATAGTTTTAAATTCATGTACAAAATCTTCAGAATTAAAGTCAGAAGAGGATAGTACCTGATCCACTTCTCAAGGTTATTGTTCATCATCTGATGAATCTTCTCCTAAATGAGTGTTGGAAGCATCAATTGCCATTAGGCAAACTTCCTTTGCCTTTGCTTTCTCCTCATCTTCATCACTAGAGCAAGAGGATGGGGTATCCTCTTCAGTATCACTCCAGGTTTCTGCTACAAAGCCTTTCTCTTTCTTCTTATGCTTGCTTAAGGAAGGCTTACTTTATTTCTATCTTCTGGAGTCCTTGTCCTTTCTTTTCTCCTTCTTCTGATTCTCTGGACACTCAAAGATGTAGTGTCAAGGTTTCCTGCAACCAAAACAAACAACCTCTTTAGTTGGTGTTTTAACATACCTGGGTTTATCTTCTTGTCTGGATGACTTCTTCCTGAAGTCTCTTTTTCCCAACTTGTAGAATCTCTTTGCTAAGAGACTCAAGAACTCTTCATTAACAGTAGGAGCTGTTGTTTCTTTTGTAGCCTTAAAAGCAATGTTCTGCTCTTTCCTGACTAGAGTAGAGACCTTCTTCTCTGCCTCCCTTGTCTTTGTCAAGTGCTCAAAGGATTTGAGCTTTCCCAGAAGCGTTTCTGTGGAAATTTAAGAAATACATCTGGCATCTTTGATAGGCCAGATTATTGTGTCCCAAGAACTGAGAAAACACATCAATATTTTATCATTGATCTCTGTCAATGAAATGTCCTTGTCCAAAGTTCTTAGTTCACTGATGATGGCACTCAGTCTGCCATACATCTCTTCAAATGATTCAACATCTTCCTTTCTGAAGTTCTCATACTTAGAAATAAGAAGGGATCTTCTATCTTTTCTTTCTTCCACTGAACCTAACACCATTTGGTTCAAATAATCCCAGATGGCCTTTGCTGATGTGCAGTCAGCAATCTTTTGGAAAATGTCATCAGACATAGTATAGGCCAGTATGTTCATGGATTTGGCATCTGCAATTTTTGCTTTCTTTTGAGCATCAGTCCAAGTTGGTGGTGGTACTGCATGAGTGTCAGTAGATGTAGAAGCATCTTCAGTTGGTTGGGGGAGACCTGTCAAAATTGAGATAAAAATATCTTCATCAATTGAGTTCATGTAAAGTCTTATTCTTGCCTTCTAGATACTGAACTTGTTTAAGTTACAGACCGGAGGTCTGGTGCTTGCATAATCCTTGTTATGTGCCATGTGATAAATGAATAGCTAAGGAAAAGAAAATCTGAATAAGAAGGGATCTTGATTCAAGTGTTAGCTTATACAACCAAAGAACCACAATCCTCTGATACCAATTGAAAGGAGGGAGTTATTTAGATCTAATCTAGAGGGGGGGGGGTGAATAGAGTGTTTTAAAAACTTTAGGCTGTTTTTAACTATTCTATCAGAGTACAAAAATAGGTGATACCAATAAATATTTAAGCAGAAGGTAAACTAGAGAACTATTCTAAATATCACAGGAACTAGCAAGAGCAATATGAAAAGGTGCAACCAGACGACACAAGAAATTATAGTGGTTCCCCAAATCTTGGTACATCCACTCTTCTACCACCGTGGTAGGAGTCACTCTCAGGTTTTTGATCAGGTGACTGCCAACAAATAATATCTATTTCAAGGTGATATTGCAACCCTTCTGGCTTTTGATCAGGTGCCGGAAAACCAACTTGAAGTCTTTTGATCGGGTGACCTCACAACCAGGAATTACTTTTGAAGGGAGTAAAAACCCTTTACACAGAGGGGGGAAGGAAAAAGTTGAGTTGTCTTCTCTTTTCTCAAGCAAATGAGAGAAGACTTGAGAGTGATCCTGATGGAGTCAAGGCTAGTCCTATTATTTGAATGGTTCAGGAGATCAGAGCCTTATACAGGGTATAGGACTTGAAATCCACAAAGATGAGACTGATTGAAGATGATTGTCTCAACAAGCTTCCTGAATGAACTATTATATTTGAAACTGAGAGTTGTTCTTCTTCTTTTTCTTGCAGCCTTGTGATTTATTTTAAAAGTCTGTCGACTTCATCAAGAAGTACTAAATAATAATTCACTGGGTCTTTTATTCTCTGAGTCCCATTTCTTTGAATAATTCCAAACTGAATTTGAAATCGTCCATATTGATTGACTGCAAGAATCAAGGGAACTTGTGCAACGGATATAAGAGAAATAACTCATTTCCTTAACTGTCCTAGGAAAGGCTGTATAATAACCTTGTGAGAACTAGTAATTAATGCTTGCCAAGGAATGGCTATATTCCGAGAATATATGCATTAATCACTCAGAATCATATAAGCAAAAGAATAACCAGTCAATAAGGAAAATAATAACTGTAGGGAATAAAATGTTGATCTGGCAGAAATAATCGATCTGGTCCTGAGATCGTCGAGCTCAAACATCCTCTATCGTCGAGCTGAGCCCTGTGATCGTTGATCTGAAAATCAGCTTTCCAAAGTGGGCTTCAAGATCGTCGAACTGAGATGGTTGATCATCGAACTCAATCCTGAAAGTAGATCAGAGATCGTCGGCCTGAGTTCAGCAATCGTCGATCTCAGCATTTAGAGATTTAACACTGAGATCGTCGAGCGCAGAACGAAGATCATCGAGCTCTCTTCAGAGTTTGTCGAATGACTTTTAACTTAGAAAAATTTCTGCCTTGTTCACTCTCTGTTTTCTTCTAAGTCTCATATGTCTTTGTCTTATCTCACTGACTTGTTGACCTGACTGACACCTAAAACACTAGACTAGACCCTGGCTATACAATATGGGTCTGACTTAGCCTAGATTAGTGAACCTAGCCCAAATCTAAACTAGGTATCCAACAAATTGATCGTTTGTATGGAATCCTTTGTGGATACCTGCGGCATGGTATAATACGAAGCACTGGAGGGAATCTAGGAAAAAGCTTTGAGAGTTGGTACTTGGTGTTCAAATCTTGTGGCCGTGAGTGCCATCCTGTGTGAAGTTAAGTCATTGGTCTGTAACTATGAAATGCCTGTGTAGCGAACGGGAAAGGTAAAGTCGTACCTGCATAAGTCAAGGCTTGAGTCTGACGAATTTGAGCAGCGAGAAAGGTGGATCTGTACCTACGTTATGGTTGTCAAACCGTGGGTGCTTAAGGCCCTATTAGGATCACATAATGAGAGTCTTTGGCCTGCGCGCTATAAAGTCTAGGAATGCTCATAATGGATCGTCATGTCTGGGACCTCTGAATGGTGGTGGGACCCTGGTTTTCCGGTACACCAATAATGTTCCCTGAGTGCACAGAATGTCAGGCCATCGTGCCGTCATTTGTGATACGTATTGACTTGTGCGGTTGTGCACATCCTTGGTGGATTGTTACATATATATATATATGTTGTTTGAATAAAATTCTTTGCAGGTAAGGAATTTCGCTGCCCCATGCAAGAAGCAGGGTCGTTATAATTAGTCAGCTTAATGTTGACCATTACCCTTTTTGCCATCGCTTGGTGGATTATCCTTTTGTAGGTAATGGAGGACCAAGCGGGAAATAGCGGGCTGAAGCCCTGGTTGCCTTGCTGGTCCTCGAAGGCAATGTTTTATTTACTCTTGTTCATGTATGGTCGGCTAAGTACTTTGTGTATTTTGGATACATTCCTATTTTCTTGTTAGTGGACAATCTTTATGATTCTTGAGTTCAAGTTTTCAACCATGAGACTTCCGCTAGAATGCTCTGTGTTAGTGTTCGATGGTCTTTGAAATTATTAAGTAACTTCTCCTCCTATTTGTGAAATATGGTGTAGGGCCCCGACCGGACCCTCTATTATATTACACGTGATGGGTAGAGGTGTTACAATTTGGTATCAGCATGTTGGTCTATCTCTTTTGAATTCATGGTCGAATTCTTTTAAGGGGCGGCGAGCACGTGTAAGTGCTGCCGTTATAACACATAAAATGAACTCAAGAATGTCCACTTAGGAATGAAAATACACTTGTTTACTGAACCTGTGTGTTCCTTTTTGTATGTTTGTCGTTTTATTGGTCGCTAAATTGTGTTTCTACACATATAAGTGACTAGAAGTGTACGTTTGATTACGAAGATAGTACTTGTTGTTATGAATGCTCAGCAGGCTGGGCAGGCACAACCTACAATGGTGCCAATGCATGCTGGGTTAAGGCAAGAACCGGTAGAAGTTGTGGTTAATCCGCGGATAGAAAATCAACAATTGAAGCGGTTCATGAGCTTCAATCCTCTTACATTTACTGGGGCGGCTTCCCCAACCCAAGCAGAGGATTGGCTCGTAAGGATTAAGAGAATCTTAACAGCTATCAGAGTTGAGGAGGAACAAAAGTAACTTTAACCACTTTCCTACTTGAGGGAGAGTCTCAGCTGTGGTGGGATGAGGTGAAACTGCATCACTTGGCAGGCAGACAGTTGTCGGAGGTCTCGATTGAAGAGTTCTCTCGGTTGTTCTTAGCAAAGCATCTGCCGATGCAGCAGATAATTGCTATGGAGTTGGAGTTCTTCTTGTTGACTCAAAGATAACATAGTGTGGATTACTACCTTCATGAGTTTATTTGTTTGGGATGGTATGCGGGTACTATCTTCGTTGAAGAGGAGCGTAAGACCAGTCGGTTCTATGGGGGACTACGGGATTAGCTACGGTATCTGCTCTCGATTTCTGTGAACTAGGGGTTTCAAGCATTGGTCTGTACGGCTCGGGCTTTTGAGATGAACATGAAAAGAGGGTAGGGCAAGGGGAACTTGGCTGTTATAAAGCCGGAGTTCAAACAACCGCATCCGGAGAACTTTGCTTACCAAAATAGATGGGGTAAGAAGTCAAAATTTGCTTGACAAACTCCTTCAGTGTTTGTTTCGGAGAAATCTTCTGGTTATGGTCCTCACACTTGCTACATGTGTGGCAAGCCGGGACACTATGCTCGGGAGTATCGAGTTGGCCGTCCAAAAGTTGAGAAGAAGTCGGGTGCATCCTATGCGGAAAAAGGGAAGGCTGTGGCGGAGTCCTCTACATCACGGTCATTGCCCCAAATTTACAATCTTGCACAACAGGAGACCATCAAGCAGGCCGATGTCATCACAGGTGCGAGTGGTTTATAGTTTTACTTTATGCTTTGTGTTGTGCTTGTTTTAATCTTGGTGTTATAGGTTTTGTAATTATACGGGACTATTCGATAAGAGAACTATTCAATACAGGTGCTTTACATTCATTTCTATCTGAAGATTTCGTCTTGCGAATCGGGGTGCCTATACGGACCACGACAAACACTATTAAGGTGTTACTACCTAACAGATGTTTGATGTGCGGGGATAAATCTTGTTGTGTTGAGGTAAAGAAAGGAAGTCGGGATTTCAAGGTGGAAACATCACTATTGATGATAGTACTTTTTGTAGTCTTAACTATTATCGTATTTTCTAGTTTATAATGTACAAATCAACTCTTATTAGTTTATTTTTTATCTTTTCTTATATAAATATTATTACCACTAACATTTTCTTGTATATTTGCAGGTTTCCAGAAGTTTGGCCAAAAATGACCTGACACGCCCCCCTGTCACGCCCTCCCTGGGCGTGTCACAGGGCATGTCACCCGATCCCGAGGAAGCTTGCTGATAGAGAAAAAATACCAGGAAAAATGGCTGTCACGCCCACCTAACACGCCCTCCCTGGGCGTGTCCCCGGGCTTGACACGGGGCATGTCTCCCTCTGCCTGAAGCCTGTTGCGACATTAAATGCCATTTCGCCTTAGCACGCCAATAGTACTGTCATGCCCCCATCACGGGCGGGACACAGGGCATGACACCTCCTTTTCCCATGACTAACGGATTTCCGACCAATGATTTTGATGCGACGTCCGTGTCACGCCCCCCTTATACAAGCATGACCCTAGGCGTGTCCACCGACGTACAAAAGCAATCATCCTTCCCACCAGAATCTAGAACTCGAGGTCAAACCCTTACCTGTCATGCCCCCTGACACGCCCCCTACAGCGTGTTACCGGGCGTGACCAACCCGTGAACTTTTCATTTAAATTCGGACCCCCCTTCCATTTCAAAGCTTTAGTTGAGAGGGGAGGTGCTGCCTCTTTATTTCTTGTCCTTTTTTTGTGTTCTTCCCCATCTATCTCTTTCTTATTTTGTAATCTTCTTAACCCTAGCTTAGTGTTTGGTTTGTTTAAGCTTTTATTGTAATTTTTGCACTTGCTCTAGTTGATAATTGTTGGGCTAGAATTGGATTTTCATTCCATTGCAATTGTAATTTTCATTTCCAAGTTGTAAGATCTCTTTCTTTATTAATATAAATGCCCATTATTATACTTCGTGTTATTATGCTTTACTACTCATCCCCCCTCCTCCACTCCATTATGATTAACTAATCCTCCTTGTACTCGATCTTGATGATTCGAGGTTCAAGTGATTAATTTATGATGCTTTAATTCTACCTTTTCTTTTTATGGTTTTAGACCTTTAATTACTCTTGAATTATTTTGGGTTGGAGATATATCATCGATATATATTCTCCACCTTTGCTTTCATTCTTGGCTAGCCGAGAGGCTGATAGTTTGAAGTGAGCGCTCAAGAGTAAAGGGAGTTGTACGCACCCCTCAAGAGAGACAGACGTCCAAATCTCCCGGATTGGAGTAAAATTCAATAGTGGGGTTCACAACATAAAGCAAACTTTAGGCCTCCGATTTAGACGAGAGTCGGTCGGACCTTCCTAAACTTAGTTGGGCACGACTTCGAGAGAAGTATGTTCAAGCTTTAAGAACCTCCACAGTCAAGGACCTTTATCCTATTAAGTTTAGGTTTTTATCGCATTTCTTAGTCGACTTTAGCCGAGGTGATTCTTGATCGAGTGCATTTCCATTTCATATTTTCAGCCCTTCATTGTAATCGCTTCTAGTAGCTCTTTAATTAACTGCAGTAATTCTCTTTCTAGCATAGTTTTATTTCCTTAATTGCAATTACTTTCTCTAAACCCTAGATTTTCCGTCAATAAAATAATAGTCTTCGTGTGAGTAAGTTTACTCAACATTTCCCGGATATAAATACGACACTTGTGTCCCCTAGCTACAGTTCGATGGGTATACTTGCCTAATTGGATTGCTAGTTCAGTTGCTTTATTTTTTTCGAAGCTTAGCGACCACAAAGTTTTTGGCGTCGTTGCCGGGGAGCAACTTTCGTTGATATATCGAAAACACGAACCTATTAATTTTATGATTTCTCTTTCTCATCCTCCTTCTAAAGAAATTTAAAATTCGAAAGATTTTTTATTATCGCTCTTAATAGAAACCCACTTCACAATTTTTCTACGCCACCTAATTCTCTTGAAAAGGGCAAAGGGCTTTAAGAGCCACTATCTTGTCTGGTACCTTGCGAACCCTTCATTGGGTAGCCCTTGGGAAGTTCGGGAGTTAAGCTATTAAAAAAATCAATTTCAAAACAACTTATTTTTATTAGTTCTCTTTTTCGAGTTTAATTATTTCTTTCTTTTTTCTCTTCTCTTCTTCTAGTGTATGACTCGCGGGAGTCCGTCGGTTATTTGGGACTTGGACCACGAAATTGAGCGTACTCTTCGGAGAAGATCACGATTTCAAGGTCCTACTATCCAAGTACCGGTTGAGGACTCCGAGTCATTTTATACTTTAAGAATGGAAGAACCCCAAGTGGAGGAAGCCGTGCAAAGGACTATGTCCTATTATGCACGACTGAATTTCGAGGGTACAGAAACTAGCATAGTTCGCCCTGCTGTAGCAAATAATAACTTCGAATTAAATCCTAGCATAATTCAAATGGTGCAGCAGTATGTGCAATTTGACTGACTTCGAGATAAAGATCTGAACGCACATATAGCAAGCTTTCTTGAAATTTGTGACACCTTCAAAATAAATGGTGTTATAAATTAGGTTATTAGGCTAAAACTCTTTCCTTTTTCTCTTAGAACAAAGGCTAAGCAGTGGCTGAACACTCTAACTAAAAACAACATCACAACCTGGAATGAATTAACTAAAAATATTTTGGCGAAGTATTTTCCGCCAGATAAAACTGCATAACTTAGGAACGATATTTCCGCTTTTGGACAGATAGACTCTGAAACCTTATACAAAACCTAGGAAAGATTTAAAAATTTTTAAGACGATGCCCACATCATGCGCTGCCTATATGGTTACAAGTGTAGATGTTCTATAACGGGCTAAATAAAAGTACAAAGCAAATGATAGACGCAGCTTCTAGTGGTACTTTAAACCCTAAGACCTCGGAAGCAGATCTTGATCTTTTCGAGGACATGGCCATGAACACTTATCAGTGGAATGTGCCTAGGTCCCGCCCAAACAAACCTGCAGGTATCTTTGATGTGGATAACATCTCCCAGCTCGCTCTGAAAGTTGAAATATTAAACAAAAAGAAAACAGGGATTACTACTGCCTCTGCCCCTTGGGTATGGGAATCTGTAACTCCTGCCCCTAAAAAATTAGATTTTTTAACAATATGCCTAGAAATGCTTTTTCATAATTTTTCTGTTGCGAATTTTCCTGCACCCGGATTTAATTTTCCAAATAGTTATAATCCTGCTTTAAGAAATCACCCGAATTTTTCGTGGAATAATTCATCGAACGCTATGCACCCACCGCCTCAAAATGATTTTCCTGCACCACCTCCACCTCTTCAAAATTATCAAAAAACCTCCAATCTTGGAGGATTTACTTTCTAAATATATTACCAAAAATGATGCTATGATAAGAACCTTAACTGGAAGCGTTAAAAGTCTAGAAAATCAAGTAGGACAGCTCGCTAAAATTATTTCTGAGCGACCCACAGGGTCTCTTCCTTCCAATACCGAGCCCAACCTGAGAGAGAAAGCGAAAGCTATAACTCTTCAGAGTGGAAAACAAGTTTCTGGTAGGGTTAGTGACGAGCCCGAGGCAAGCTCTGCCCATGTTTTTAAAAATCAAAGCTCCGCCCTCAATTTAAAAAATCAAAGCTCTGCCCCCGTTTTAAAAATTCCACCCTCTGCTGAAGAAGTTATCACCCACATTTTAGAAAAAGATATCACTCCACCATACATCTTTAAAATAATCCAACCCCACCATACCCTTCTGAACTTAATAAGCAACGTCAGCATTTTCAGTACTCCCGCTTCTTAGAAATGTTCAAGCAAATCCACATTAATCTGCCCTTCTACGAAGCAATCTCCCAAATGATGAAGTGCGATAAGTACCTTAAGGACCTCCTGACCAACAAGAAGAAGATAGAAAACCTTTCGCATGTCATGTTAAATGCCGAGGGCTCTGCTATTTTGAAAAATGGTTTACCAAAGAAAATCAGTGACCCGGGTAGTTTTTCTATTCCGTGTATCTTTGGTGATCTTTTTGTCAAGAACGCATTAGCCGACTTAGGTGCGAGTATAAACCTTATTCTCCTCTCGTTGTTTAATAAGTTAGGAATTGGTAGCCTCAACCCCACACGCATGAGTATCATGCTCGTTGATAGATCCGTTAAGTACCCGTTAGGAATAGTGGAGGATGTCTTAGTAAAAGTCGACAAGTTCATCTTCCCGGTGGACTTTGTCATTTTGGACATCGAAGAAGACATCGAGGTTCCCCTGATCCTTGGCCGACCCTTGCCACCTCCTGAGCAATCATTGATGTAAGCAATGGTAAGCTCTTCCTTCGAGTAGGCGATAACGAAGTGACTTTCTCTATCACACCTTCGTTGAAAAACACCTTAGCAAATGATGACTCTTGTTTTTTCATAGATGCCATAAGTGATAAATCCTCCTATTACCTCTCTAATTTTGAAAAAGAATTTTCTTATTTTTTTTCCACCTCTTCTCTTCCCACTGAATCGCTGCACCTAGGTGAAGAATCCTCCTATCGCCTTTCTGATTTTGAAAAAGAATTTTCTGATTTTTGTTCCGCCTCTACTTTTCCAACTAAATTACAGCAAGAAGCCGCCTTAGCCACAAGCTCCACCCCTTTTAATTTTCCATCTAAAAATATCTACGAGAACAAAAATATCTACGAGAACATAGTATTTGAAAAAGAAAGAATTTATAAAACCTCTTCTGAAGAACCGCCTACCATTGAACTTAAAGAACTTCCTGACCATCTCAAATATGCTTTCTTAGAAATAGATTCCAAGTTACAAGTAATAGTTTCGGCCTACCTCACAGATGCACAAAATGATAAACTTCTTTTAGTTTTATGTAAATATCGCCAAGCTATTTCCTGGAAAATTTCTGATATCAAGGGCATAATCCCATCTTTCTACACTCACAAAATCTTAATGGAAGATAATTCGCGTAACTCCATACAACCTCAACGCCATATAAACTCAAACATGAAAGAAGTAGTTAAGGGCGAGGTTATGAAACTCTTAGACGCAGGAATTATCTATCCTATATCAGATAGTAAGTGGGTTAGCCCTTTTCAGGTAGTGCCGAAGAAGGGAGGGATAATGGTAGTTAGTAATGAGAATAATGAATTAATCCCGAAACGGACGGTGACGAGGTGGTGAATGTGTATAGATTATCGTAAGTTAAATGATGCCACCCACAAGGACCACTTTCCCTTGTTGTTCATCGATCAATATTTAGAACGATTATCCGGCCATAGCTTTTATTGTTTTCTCGATGGCTTCTCGGGGTATTTTCAAATCCCCATCTCCCCCGAGGACCGGGAGAAGACTACGTTTACTTGTCCCTTCGGCACCTTCGCCTACCGAAGAATGCCATTTGGATTATGCAATGCGTCAGCTACATTCCAGCGTTGTATGCTCGCTATCTTTGACAAGTACATAGAAAGCATTATGGAGGTATTCATGGATGATTTCTCCGTGTTCGGTGATTCTTTTGATAGTTTTTTAGAAAACCTCGAAAAAGTCTTAGAACAATGAGAAGAGACTAATCTTTCCCTAAATTGGGAAAAATTACATTTTATGGTGAGGGAAGGTTAGTTTTGGGTCATAAAATTTCTGCGAGAGGAATATAGGTAGATGTTGCCAAGATAGAAGTTATCGAGAAGCTGCCGCCACCTATAAACATAAAAGCTATAAGAAGTTTCTAAGGCATGCTTGTTTTTACCGTCGTTTCATTAAGGACTTCTCCAAGATCACTAAAACTCTTACCCATCTCTTATAAAAAGATGCCCCATTCATTTTTGATGACTCTTCTCTTTATGCCTTCGAATTAATAAAAGAAAATTTAATTAACGCAACGATTATGATAGCTCCAGTGTGGGACCTTCCATTTGAGATAATGTGTGATGCGAGTAGTTTCGCGGTGGGAGCCGTATTAGGTCAATGCATATCTAAAAAAATCCACCCCATCTATTACGCTATTAAAACGCTCACATCTGCAAAGGAAAATTACACCACGATCGAGAAGGAGCTCTTAGCGTTAGTATTCGCTTTTGATAAATTCCTCCCTTATATTACACTTTAAAAAATTATTATTTTTACAGACCACTCGACCCTCAAATATCTTCTTGCAAAACCGGATTCCAAGTAGTGCCTTATTCGCTGGGTCTTACTCCTCTAGGTGTTTACTTAAAGATCCGTGATAAGCAAGGAGCCGAGAATTTGGCTGCCGATCACCTCTCACGCCTAGATAACCCTTATATTAAAAATCTTGACCAATAAACTTTTAATGATTACTTCCCTAACGAGAGGCTATTTTCAATTAACACATCTACTTAACCTTGGTTTGCACACATCGCCAACTACTTAGTGGCTCGTGTGCTCCCAAAAGCGTTCTCCTCTCAACAAAATAAGAAATTCTTTTCGTAGTTGAAGAACTACTTTTGGGAGGACCCGCATATTTTTAGAGTCTATGTCGACCATGTGATAAGGAGATGTGTTTCTTATGAAGAAGGTTTAGATATTATTAAACATTTGCATGAAGGTCCGACTAGTGGGCACTATTAAGCTGGTCGCACCGCTCACAAAGTGCTAAGGGCAGGTTTTTATTGGCCTAGCCTGTTTAGAGACGCGCAGGCCTTTGTGAGTAGGTGTGTAGTTTTCAACGGTCGGGCAACATTTCCAATAAAAATGAAATGCTGCAAAATTATTTCCTCGAGTGCGAAATTTTCGACCTCTGGGGAATCACTTTTGTTGGCCCTCTTCCTTCTAGCTTCGGGAATAAGTATATTTTAGTTGCCATTGATTATGTTTCACATTAGGCCGAAGCCCAAGCTCTTCCTACGAATGACTCCCGAGTTGAAGTTACCTTTTTGAAAAAATTTATTTTCTCAATTCGGTACGCCGCGCGCCATCGTTAGTGACAGGGTTTCCCATTTCTGTAATGCATAGTTTTCAAAAATCCTTACTAAATACAGCGTTACGCATAAGCTTTCTACTGCCTACCACCCCCAAACTAACGGACAAGTTGAAGTAGTGAATAAGGAAATTAAAAGAATATTAGAAAAGGCTGTTTCAGTTTCTAGGAAAGACTGGTCAGCCAAATTAGACGATGCTCTATGGGCCTACAGAATAGCGTACAAAACTGCCCTCGGATGTACTCCATATAGATTAGTTCATGGAAAATCATGTCATTTACCCGTAGAACTCGAACACCGCGCTTTTTGGGCTTTAAGGTTTTTCAATTTTGATCCCCACTCTATCGGCGACCTTAGAAAATTTCAACTTAATGAACTCGATGAGTGGAGCTCTTATGCTTACGAAAACAACAAATTTTATAAAGAGGGGACGAAGCATTTGCACGATAAACACTTAAGGCACCCAAAAACATTTAAGCCGAACGACCAAGTTCTTCTTTATAATTCTCATTTATGCGTATTTCCGGGGAAATTAAAGTCGCGATGGTCTGGGCCGTTTTCTATTTTAAAAGTTTTTCTGTATGGAACTGTTTTTATTTCACACCCTGATAAGGGCAATTTCAAAGTCAATAGTCATCGTCTAAAATTATATTTCTCTAGTGATGATGATGTCAATCCAAACATTGTTAAATTTCTACTGCACAAACTCTAACTTCAAAACTTTTATTTTTTGTTAAAACCTTTAATTATTATTATTTTGGAAAAAATATTTTTGGAAAATATTATTTTTTGTTGCGTCAAGCTCTAATGACGTTTTAAACAAAGGGCGCTCTTGGGAGGCAACCCAAGTTATCTTTTTCTGTTTCCTTTATTTTAAAATTTTTGCCCCGGACGGCTCCGACAAGCTAGAGCTTTTGTGATCGCCTGCTCCAACGTTGTTGAATCCATCATGAAGTCCAAAGAAGACATTTCATGAAGATCCAAAGCGCAAGCATGGGGGAGCGGCGTCAATCAGCATTCGCAGTGAATAAATCTAGGGAAGTTACTATTTTTCAATACTGTACTTTCAATTCTGTAATTTCATTTTCTCTCTCTCTCTCTCTCTCAATCCCTTCTTTTGCCATTGAGGACAATGTCCATTTTAAGCTTGGGGGAGGACTTCCTCCTTTTTGCTATGTGTGAATATTTTGCTTTTTGTGAATATTTTTCAAAAAAATAAAAAAAAGAATATACAAAAAATCCAAAAAAAAATAGAAAATATTTCAAAATTAAATATATATATATATTCTTTTTGTCATTACTTTAATAGTTTAGACGTTTTAGTATTTCAATAGTACCCCTTGTTTTTTTTTGTTTTTCTCAAAATCTCATATAAATAACTTAATTAATTTTAATATTTCTAATCACCCTTTTTAATTATGATTCACTAGTAAAATGTTGCCCATACCGTGTTTCTAATTCACGAAAGCATGTTAACATAAAACATTTTTTCTAAAACTCGCATTCCCATTATGGTTTTCATTCTTTATTTTCTTTACTTTCTCAAAAATTCAACATCCTCTATTTTCCTTTTCATTTTTGGATAATTTTTTAAGGTCAACTTATGTATAGCGTAGTAGATGTGAATGATCCAAGTCACCTATTATTTCTATTTTAAAGATAATTTCATCAATCTTCTTTTAATATCTAGGACTTGCTTTTTGAAATTTTTCAAATCTATGTTTTAAATAAATTTAAAAGAATAAATAAGATTTAGGGCGTTCTTGTTTTCGTTTGAGCTTTCCTGCACCCCTAAAAACGTTCACCACTAGTTAGCCGTTTTTGAGCCTTTTGTCCAATTTCATTTGATAGCTCCTCTTTTCATATCATTTTCACCAAAGCCAAAATTTCCAACCTGTCTAATCACACTAGCCTTTTTTATTTTTATTAAGAATTTTCATGATTATGATAGGTTATTTTTGTGATATTTTTGGGAGAAGTTTTTGAAAAAAGTATGCTCAAAAGAAGTGTTTGTTTTTATTTGGCCAATTCAAAATGAAAATTAAAATATTTATGGCCTTTGTTTTGAAAAAAAAAAGAAAAAGAAAAAAATGGAAAAGAAAAAAAAAGAAAGAAAAATATATTGTTTAATATGAAAATTTTTGAAACACTTTGTTTTCGTTTAGTGTGATTTTAAGCCTCCCTGTTTATCTTTGAATTCCACTCCTAATCATAATCCTAAACCAAACGCTTCGGTCCTATTAAGTCCTTTTGATTCATGCTTTTGAATTCTATTTAATAACTAAGAAAAGAAGAAAAGTAAATGAGTATTAGTTTTGAATTTAAACTTAGATTTTTGTTATTGAATTGATATAATTATAATGCGTTGCTTTGATCTAGTAACAACTCAATGCATTTTTTCATTTTCATTGCTTTGCGTAAATCTATTTAAAGAGTTTCCTTGGGCTTGAGGACTACTACAGGCGCTTCGTATAGAACTTCTCGAGGATAGCCTTGCCTCTCACCACAGTGATGAGGAAGGATCAGAAGTTCATTTAGACGCCTGAGTGCACACAAGCTTTCAAAGAGCTAAAGTGTCATTTGACCATGGCGCCAATCTTGACATCGCCATGTGGTCTGGACGTCTTTGAGGTTTATAGTGATGCATCAGGGAGCGGTTTAGGCTGCATTCTCCTACAGCTCGGAAAGATGATAGCATATGGCTCACGCCAGTTGAAAGTGCACGAACGAAATTACCCTGTCCATTATTTAGAGTTGGCGGTTGTGATATTCACACTTAAACTGTTGTGTAATTATCTATATGGCGTAAAAGTGGATATATTCACGAACCAAAAGAGCCTGAAATATCTGTTGGACTAGAAGGATCTCAATATGCGATAGAGAAGGTGGATGGAGTTTCTTGGTGACTACGCCTTCTAGATTCATTGTACTCCCAGTAAATGGAATGTAGTCGTAGATTCCTTGAGTCGTAGGACTTTAACAATGGCAAATTGGTTGCTAAGGTATGACGAAAGCCTAATTCGAGAACTGGAAGCATTAGATATTTCTTGTGTTGAAAAAAATTCCACTATAAATGCGTGCTTAAACTGGATGAAGGTATAGTGTGACCTGGCGGATGGAGTTCGGCAAGCAACATAACTTGATGAAAGTCTACAACGCTATGCAGTGGAAAGAGCGGATTCTCAGTTTTCGTTTACTGAAGGCCTTTTTCGGAAGGACAATCGTTTGTGTGTCCAAGATAGGGGTAAACTTCGTGAAAAAATTTATGTATGAAGCCCACTTCACAAAGTATCCGATTCACCCCGGGTGCACGAAGATGTATATGGATCTAAAGAAAATTTTCTGGTGTCCTGGGATGAAGAAGGACATAGCGCACTATGTTGCTATATGTAAAATAAGTGCCTTAGTAAAGGCTGAATGCCAAAAACCGGGAGGTTTTCTGAAGTCGTTGTCTATCCCTGTATGGAAATTTGATGATATTTCCATGGATTTCGTGCATGGGTTGCCGAGATAACAGTGTGGAAATGATGCGGTTTGGGTGATTGTGGACCGGTTAACTAAGGTGTCGCACTTCATCCCGAACCGAAAGGATGATTCAGTTGAAAAGTTGGCAAAGATTTATGTGGATACTATTGTACGATTGCACGGTGTGCTCCATAGCATCGTTTGTGATCGAGATGGGTGTTTCACTTCGGGTGATTGGAAATTAGTCCACCAATTGTTGGGTACGAAATTACATTTCAACACGGCCTTTCATCCTTTGACGGATGGTCAGACCGAAAGGACCAATAGGACGTTGGAGGATATGCTCCGAATGTGTGCGATGGATTTCGGGAAGAGTTAGGAAGATCATCTCTTTATGATTGAGTTCGCCTACAATAATAGCTACTAAGCTAGTATTCAGATGGCTCCCTTTGAGGCTTTATACGATAGGAAATGTCATACACCTTTGTCTTGGGCGGAGACTGGCGAAAAAAAAGTTGTACAAGTGAAAGGAGATGGATGATGCCAACTCAACTATACGGTTGATACGAGAAAGGTTGTTGGTGGCTCAAGACAGGCAAGCTAAGTATTATAATGCCAAGAACAAAAATGTGGAGTTTGCGGTGGGCGATTGGGTATACTTGAAGATTAAACCTTTTAAAGGTGTGTCCAGGATACGGCGTCTGAAAAAGCTGAGCTCGAGGTATCTAGGACCGTTTGAAGTGGTAGAGCGTGTTTGGTGAAGCTGCCTATCGATTAGCACTTTCGCTAGAGCTAAGTAGTTTACATGATGTGTTTCATGTCTCGGTGTTGCGAAAAGCGGTGAAAGGACCATCACAGGTGGTTGTTGCACCTTAAGTAAAAGACTCTATTTCAAGAGCCTAATCACCTAGAGAGGGGGGAAAAGTTCTAATCTTTTTGTGTCCTTTTTTAATTCTTTAGGCAAACAGTTATATGACTTCTTTCAGGACAGATTAATCAATCTATAGAAAATTAACACATCACAGCAAACACCAAATTTATAGTGGTTCCCCAAGATATGGGTACATCCACTTTCCCCCTTCGCCTATCCAGTAGATAACTGGATTAAGCCTAACTTCCTTCCACTGGCTCGGATCCGTAGATCTTACAATCTCAGAACCCAAGATGGCTCCTACACCTTAGACTTTACACAAGTCCTACCTCAGATTCTTCCCCAAAATCCTACCTCAGGCCTCCGGCCTACCTCATCCTTTATAATTAGGCTTACAACTCACACTTTCCACAAGTCCTACCTCAGGCACATAGCCCTACCTCAGCCTTTATAATTTTAGGCTTAAAATCTGAGATCTAATAGTAGATCCTACAAGAATTTGTGAGTAAAGAGTAACTGAAAACTTCACCAGCTAGATTTCTCTGTTGATGTTGTCTTCTTGATCAGTTCTTGTATAGACTGATCCTTCGTATCCAACCTTACTTAGCTTTTCAAAGCTTCTTGATTAGAACAAAACAAGGTGGATCTTCTTTTGATGTTGAAGTTGATCTTTAATCAGCTTCTTCCTTAAATTCAAATTGAACTCTGAATCTTTCATGAAGACAGCCCTTTATCTATCAGAATTCTTCTTATTGATTCTTATCGTTGTTCTTCATTGTCATTTCCGATCTGTCTCTTATATAAAGCTTTCTCCATGGTTACCGGCTGATCCTATTTATAACAGACTTCTGACAGTTCTGACAGTGGTGTCAGACTGGTTAGTTATGACACCTGTCATGTCACCAGTCACATCACCAGGTTCTTCAATGTCTTTTCAACTCAGAACACAACACTCAACAGACTGCTTCACATGTTTCGACACGTATAGACTAAGTGTCGACACAAGTCTTCATGGTGTTGACACAATTAGTCCAAGTGTCGACACATTCATACTTCTGCTTCTCGATACTGCTTTGGTTGTATGTGTAGACACAAGTCCCGTGTGTCGACACAACAACTTCTTGTCTTGACATTTCTGTTGCAGACAGTTGGCGTTTAGTTTTTGTCAAATGGAATTGAGTGTGTGTCCACACAAGTCTTGTGTGTCGACACAATTACTTCTTAACTCGACACAGCCTTTTGAGAGTTGGTGTATCGACACAAGTCCTGTGTGTTGACACAATTTCTTCAGGTGTCGGCATATCTCCCGAGTGTCTACACAGCTTAAGTTTTAAATGTCGACACAAGTCCTACTTAAGATATCGACACAATACTAGATATCGACACAACTGCTTCTTTATGTGTCGACATAGCTTTGAGTGTCGACACAACTTCTTTATAAGTGTCGACACAAATTCTAGGTGTCGACACAACTTCTTTATAAGTGTCGACACAGCTTCTGGGTGTAGACACAAGTTCTTCATAAGTGTCGACACAATTTGCCTATGTGTCGACACATCTTGCCTGAGTGTCGACAAAGTCTCCCTGAGTGTCCACACTGTTTCTTCACAAGTGTCGACAATTGTACTTAGAAAATTTTTCTCCAAATTCTTAAACTTGCACAATGAAACTCAAACTTCTATCAAATACAAATTAATGCATACCATTGACTAAGTTGTTGCTCCTCCAAATCAGGTACACATTTTCCAATGTACCCAACAATCTCCCCCTATTTGGAGAAGTCATAACCCTTAGTCAAAGATATACATCTCTTAAAATAAAACAAAATTGTAATAGATGTAAAAACATTTCAGAGCAGGTTATCACATAATCATTGTAAACAACAAACAATTAATACTGAAATAGATTTCATTAATCAGTAAAATTTGGTTTACAAGAATTTCTTATAGAACAAAAGAAACAAATTAGTACATTGTTCTATTACATAAACCTAGCAATCTTATTACTGACTAGGCTCCTTAATAACTATTCCTTTGCTAGACTTGATTTTAGCCTGCATAGGAGGTTCAGCATCCTCAGCTGGCTTTTTCCCTTTTAGAGCTTTCTTCTTTAATTCTTCAGCCTTGATCTTTTGTCTTTAAAAATACTGGAAAGGTTTGGGGAAGTACTTGCTTGGCTCTTGAGCATTAGGAGGTAGCTTCCCAGCCATAGCTCTTCTTCTATGTTGAAGAATTGCTTTTTGTCCTGCTTGATATTTATTTTACTCTTGCTCCAAATACCACTTACCCCTGTCATGGGTTTTATCCTTTACAGCTTTCCAGGCAGTAAGTATGATGTTTCTAGAAGTTGGGCTCCACTGCTCAAAATCTGGCTTCAGCTCAGCCTACTCTCTGAACCTCTTCTTGGAAAGTTGAGCTTCCTTCTGAGCTTCTAATGCAACTTCTGACATCTCAACCTTTTCTGGAATTACATTTTGTGCCTCTGGTGGAGGACGATACATTTTCAGCACTTCTTCTTGAACCATCTCAAAATCAGCTGGGGGATAGATCACCTGAGCAACTTCAGGTTGATCTCCTTCAAAATATGCCGGTTGTATTCCAGGCTCAGCTACATTATCATCATCACAAAGAAAAGGATATCTAAGAGTAGCTCTGATGCTATTGGAAGTCCATTTAGCATGGTCAGAGCTGGCTTTGACTAGTAATCTCTCTCCCTTTATGACTTCTCTTATAATATGATCCCTCAAATATTCTTTCTGGAATCTGACTTTATCAGCTATGTATTCAGTTCCCTCTTTAAAATAATCTCGGAATTTTTTCAGGAAATCTTTAATCTTTTCCTGAGAGTCTTAAAATATGGCTTTGACAGCAGATATATCTTACTGGATTTGCTTGGAGATTTCAACCTTCAGAGCAGTGCTAGAATCAGTGAGCTTTGTTAATATGGCATGATGTGAATCCTTAAGGTTTTCATTCATTCTAATATGATTCACCAGTACATAGCCTTGCTTCACTTCAATTTCATCCACTGTAGCTTTGATATCTTGCTGTTGCTTGGCCAGGAACACCACAACATTACCTCCTTTATGGAAGCAATCTGTCATCTCCTACTTATTCTGATTTACTTCAAACCTAATAGATTTGATGTCCTGGGCCAACTAAAACTATAACTCCTTATGAGTTTCATCCACATATTTCTCTATTGTCTGTCTTTGATTATCTAATTTTATCTGCATCTGGACCAGTAAAGAACTGAAGTCCATTCTTGATGTAGATGGTGCTGTTCCCATTTGTAAAGCCTTCTTATATCCAGAACTCTTTTTCTTTAACACAGTCAGCTTTCTTTTCTTAGCCAATGTGGCTTCTTCATCTTCAGAAGATTCAGTTGTACTTTTAATATTAACAGTATTCTTTTCAACTGGGGCATCCTCCTCAGTATCCTTTGATAACTCCCCCTCACTCCTTGGAATGTCTTTTCCTTTCTTAATATGCTCCCCCTCTGTCCTATCTTGAGGAGGATCAGGAAACAATTCTTCCATTGTAAATTCCTATTATATCTGTACAGAAGGAATACGATTGTTTTGTTTAATGACTTTATTTTTACACAAAAGTTTCCCCCTGAACAATTATTGAGAAGAATATCATCATATATCACTAGACTGTGGATAAGATACTTACTGGCTCATTTTGAGCATTTGTCTTATCAGTTTTTTCAGCTATAGTGTTTATTTCAGATACTACATTCATGATTGTATCTGCAGCTAAGTCACTGTCTAGGACAACATCATCAATGCCTCCCCCTTGGGAAGGCAACCCAGTTTCTTGTTCTAAGTTTTCTCCCCTTGGAGTGGAGTTAACTTGTTGCTCCTGGGGCTCACTATCCTTTTCTTGATCATGAGGATCCTGTTGGTGCATGTCTTCATCAGAACTAAAGACCACTTCCTCCTCAGAATCACTAGAAGAGTCAGCCAGTACAACCACTTTCATTTTCTTCTTATCTTTCTTAGTTTGCTCCTTGGGAGCAGGGACTTCCTTGGTCAGAACTCTGTCCCATCTTGACAGTATCCTCACATCCATTTTCCTCATGTGATTTATTTTAGAGCCATTTGTTTTTTCAGAACATCTGGAATTACTGTTGTTAAGCATAAACTGAGGATCCTTCCCAGGTTAGGTTTCTTAATTCCTTCTTGAATTTTATCAAACACCACTGCTGCCCAGTCAGTGTTTATCTTGAATATAACCCTCACCATAAGATTGAATATGTGGCAGAAATCCTATCATGTCCACCAGTCTTGCAGATAATCACTTTGCCCACAACTTCTGAAAGAAATTTTCCCTGGGAATTCATCCCTTTTCTATTAATAGATGATCCAATCTTAATACTGGGACTTAGTAAACACCAGCATAAAGCTTAAGTTATCTTGGAAGGAGTTATTTCATCTGTATCCTTGATCAAAGCAAGATGTAGTTCTTTCCTGATAGTTTTCAAAGTGAGCTTCACCCGGGTATCTTGAATAGATGCCTTGATTTTCTTTCCTTCGGATTCCATTGTAGCGGTTGAGTAGAACTCCATAACTTCCTTTTTACATATTTTGGTCGGTTCAGAGAGCAAGAACTCTAATCAATTTTCAGAAATTAGGGCAATAACTCCCTGAATTTCATCAGAAGCAGTCGTGAACCCTTCGCGAACCAGTTCATAACCTTCATTAACCTTATCGTCTTGGTGTGGTGCCATTGATGTAAGTGCTAGAGGAGAAGAAAAGAGAAGGTCTATGTCGAAAGAAGGTGTAGATTCAAAAATTATGATAGCGTAGTCGACCAGATTTTTGATTCACCTATTTATAGTACTCGTGTCAAGGGCAGGTCAAAAGTCGGGCCTAAGTCAGCAAATAAGTTTTTGTGTCGATAAAAATGACCTAGGTCTTGATAGAACTTAAGTTAAGTCGACACGACTATGTGTCGACATACTAATGTCTAAGTCGACAAAATGTATTTTAAGTCGATACATTTATGTATCGACATACTTGAGTCTGTGTCGACAAACATGTGTCTATGTCGACACTGACCACTTTAGTCTCGACAGAGTTGTGTCGACACCAACTTTTTGTGTCGACACAAATATCCTCTCGACATATAGTCTTGACAAGGTTATGTCGACACCTATTCTTCTGTCGACACAGATACTATTTCTGTGTTGACACATCCTTTCTCGGTGTCGACACAACGTACTGAGTGTGTCGACACAAACTTTGTACCTAGAAAAATTTCAATAGAAATTTGGTGCTTACATATGCTACTTATGGAAACTTGTGTTAATCTATTCTATGTTCAACATACCTAATTTAATTTTGAAATTATTGAATTTAGTTTCATCTAGAGGTTTTGTAAAAATATCAGCTATTTGATTATTAGTTTTTATAAACTCTAGATTAATATTTTCCTTCTCTACATGTTCTCTGATAAAATGAAACTTTATTTCTATATGCTTGGTCCTACTGTGTGATACAGGATTCTTAGAAATAGAAATAACACTTGTCGAATCACAAAATAGTGGAATTCTACTTACCTGGATGTCATAATCTTCCATTTGATGCTTTATCCATATCAATTGTGCACAGTATCTACCTGCAGCTATATACTATAATTTAGCTATTGATATAGCTACACTGGTTTGCTTCTTGCTGCTCCATGACACCAGCCTCCCACCCAGGAATTGACAGGTTCCTGTGGTACTTTTTCTGTCTTCTTTGCATCCAGCAAAACTTGCATCTGAGAAACTAGTTAATAAAAAATCTCTATTCTTAGGTTACCAAAGGCCTAGATTAGGAGTGCCCTTAAGATATCTCAATATTCTCTTAACTGCAGTATAATGAGATTCCTTAGGGCATGCTTGATACCTAGCATAGAAACATATTGCATACATGATGTCAGGTCAACTAGCAGTCAAGTGTAGTAGGGATCCAATTATCCCTCTATACAAAGACTCATCAATAGGTTTCCCCGCTTCATCTTTGCATATAGGCATACTTGTTCCCATTGGATTTTTCATAGTAGAAGCTGAGTCCAAACCATACTTCTTAATAAACTCCTTGGTGAACTTAGACTGGGATATGGACAACCCAATCTCAGTCTGTCTAACTTGAAGTCCTAAGAAGAACTTCAGCTCACCTATACTGCTAATCTCAAACTTCCCTTGCATAAGTTTGGCAAACTTCCTATAAAGGCTGTTTTTCTGTAGAACCAAAGATAATGTCATCCACATATATCTGGACTAGTATTATCTTACCTTTTGATTCCCTATAGAATAGAGTTTTGCCTATCTTTCCTCTAGAGAATTTTTTCTCAATGAGGAAGGCAGACAAGGTTTCATACTAAGCCCTTGGAGCTTGCTTCAAACCATATAGTTCTTTCCTAAGCCTATATACATAATCAGGAAAGTGAGAGTCTACAAAACCTGAGGGTTGTTCTACATAGACTTCTTCTTTTAAATCACCATTCAGAAATGCTGATTTCACATCCATCTGATATACTTTGAACCCTTGAAAGGCAACATAGACCAAGAACAGCCATAGAGCCTCCAGCCTTGTCACTAGAGCAAAGGTTTGATCAAAATCAATCCCTTCCTCTTGCTTGTAGTTTTTTGCTACAAATCTAGCCTTGTTCTTTTCTATAGTGCCATTCTCATCAAGCTTGTTCATGTAGATCCATTAAGTTCCTATTATGTTGTGATCCTTAGGTTTTGGCGCCAGTTCCCAGACCTTAAACCTATTGAACTGACTGAGCTCTTCTTGCATTGCATCAATCCAGTTGGTGTCTTGCATTGCTTCTTCAATCTTCCTGGGTTCTATCTGAGACAAGAAGCTAGAACATAGAACTGTGTTCATACTCCTGCTCCCTGTTAGAACACCCTGACTTGCATCATCAATGATCTGGTGAGCTGGATGATCCTTCAGGTGTCTCCTTGCTGGAGGAATTCTGTCAGCATTATGGCTATATCCAGTTTCCTCATCTTGATGCTCCACATTTTCTTCTTAACCCAGAGGGACTTGGTCTCCCCATGGATACCTGGCATCTTTATCCTCATCCAATTTAGCAGATACATCTTCAATGATGGTCAGCTTGTCCAGCTTATCTGTTAGACCTATAGAACTAACTGAAGAACTAGACAATTCACTGTTAATAAACATTGACTCATCAAATACTACATGTACAGATTCTTCAACAACTTGAGTAGTCAAGTTGTAGATTCAGTATGCTCTACTTTGGTTGTTGTACCCAATAAATATCCCTTCTAGGGATTTAGCATAAAACTTAGTTTGGTAGTGCTTACAATTGACTAGTACAAAACACTTACTACCAAAGATTCTGAAATAAGATATGTTTTGTTTTCTGCCTTTCAAAATCTGGTAGGGTGTCATCTTGTGTTTCTTGTTGATGGAAGCTCTATTGAGCACATGACAAGCAGTATTTATTGCCTCAGCCCAGAAGTATTCAGGGAGAGTAGTGTCATTCAGTAGAGTTCTACTGGCCTCAATTAGAGTCCTATTCTTTCTTTTAGCAACACCATTTTGCTGAGGAGTTCTAGGTGAAGAGAATTCCTTATGAATCCCAAGTTCTTCACAGAATTTTGTCATACATTCCGACTGAAATTCAGTTCCATTGTCACTTCTTATTTTGACCACTAAAATGTTGTATTCATTCTGTATTTGTCTGACAAAAGACTGGAAAACAGTTGGAGTTTAATATTTCTGCTTCAAGAAGAAAACCCATGTAAATCTAGAATAGTCATCCACAACAACAAGTGTGTATGCTTTCCTACCAAGACTATGAACTAACATAGGACCAAACAAATCCATATGGATGAGATACAAACATCTCTTTGAATCTTTGATGTCAAGTGACTGAAAAGAGGACTTAGTCTGCTTGCCTTTTTGGCAGGCTGAACACACAACCTCTTTAATACACTTAACTTGAGGACCATTCCTCACTAAACCCATGCTGAACAGAAGTCCAATTGACTTATAGTTCAAATGAGCTAGCCTCTTGTGCCATTTGACACATAGAGAAGCTTTCTCTCCAGATACCAAACAAATAGGTGAGCTGTTAGACTCACAATCTAGGTTAAGGCAATACAAATTTCCTTTCCTAGTGACAGTCAAAATGATCTCTTGATCACTTGACCTTTTTACTATGCACTCCAGTTTAAGGAAAGAAATATCATAAATAAGATCACTAAGTTGACTTATGCTAATCAGGTTATGTTTTAGACTCTTTACATAAGCCACTTTAGTGATTGTAATTGAATCACAAGATATGTTACCAAATCCTTTGATGATTCCCTTTTCAGATCCACCAAAGATAACTTTTGGTCCATTCTTTATGGGCACATAGTCCCTCAACATTCTCCTTGTTCCAGTCATGTGTCTGGAATAGCTACTATCCAAGTACCATATAGGGGTATGGTCACTTGGATTCACCTGCAACAAATAAAGAATCACTTACCCTTAGAACCCAACTTGCTAGTGGGTCTAAGGTCCTTGTTAGTTTGAAATCCTGTAACTGATCTAACAGGAATCCTACTTTTGGTTTTAACACTTGAGTTAAACCAGCAATCCATTGAAAAATGGCCCACCTTTCCACAAAACCAACACTCAAACTTATTATACCTTTTCTTAGGTACAGGTTTTCTTATTTTGTTGCCAGTAGACTTATTAAGTGTTGGTGCTGGAACAGCATTCTTCAAGTACTCCTCTTGACAATGATGGGAATGCCTATAGATTGGTCTATTAAAATTTGCACCCTTGCTCATGAAATTTTCATGCTCACAGTGACTATGTATAATTTCATGATCATACATGTTAGTAGGATTCACTACATTCTTAAAGAAAATAGGGGGATTATCAACTAGAGGCTGAACTGTGGCTTTACCTTTTCTATGAGAATTGGTAGCCCTAGTTCTTCCCTTAAAGCTTAGACCAGTCTTCCCTTTTTGTGAAAAAAAATTATCTATCAAAGGTAAGACTGATTTTGGCTTGGAGAATTTAGCCACTAGCTCTCTCTCTTGCTGGAGTTTTACCTCCAGTTTCTTGATATGATTCTCTTTGAATGAGATTTTGCCCATTTGAATAACTGTAATGTTCTTCAATTTGGCAACCTAATTCAGTTTTTGATCCAGCAGTTTTGCTGAATCTGCTACAGCCAGTTAAAGAGACTCAATCTATTTGGCCTGCTCTTTAACAAGAAACTTGCTCTTCTTTAGGGCATGCAATAACCCACCATACTCTTCAATGAGTTGGTGAATATCCCCCTCAGACTCAGATCCATCAACTTCTTTTGAAGAAGGTTCTTCTGATTCTGATCAAGTAAAATAATCTGAGACTGGGGAAGAATTATTTACCTTACTTGGTCCAGGCTGATCCTGACACTGCTCTTCTTTAGATTGAGCCGTCAGCCCTTTACAGCAATATTCTTCCACTCCATTTATGGAGTCCAACATCTGTAGGAATTCTAGTTCCCTAGAATCCTCTTCTGTTGAGAAGAGTCCAACATATGCTTCTGCCTGTTCTTCGTAAGATTCTGAAGATGAAGAGTCTTTCCAACTCTTCTCCTTCTGAGCCACTAGAGACTTCTCCTTCTTGCCTTTGACCAACTACTTTTTCTTATCCTTTATCACCTTTCTTTGGTCAGGATAGTCAGCTATGACTTGCTCAGACCTGTTGTAGCAATAACACACAATCTTAGAATTAGATTGTGTACACGGTTTAGAAGCATACCTGTCCTCCTGAAGTGTCGACACAACTTCTTTATAAGTGTCGACATAAATTCTGGGTGTCGACACAACTTCTTTATAAGTGTCGACACAGCTTCTGGGTGTCGACACAAGTTCTTCATAAGTGTCGACATAATTTGCCTGTGTGTCGACACAGCTTGCCTGAGTGTCGACACAGTCTCCTTGAGTGTCGACACAGTTCCTTCACAAGTGTCGACACTTGTACTTAGAAAATTTTTCTTCAAATTCTTAAACCTGCACAATGAAACTCAAACTTCTATCAAATACAAATTGATGCATACTATTGACTAAGTTGTGGCTTCTCCAAATCTGATACACATTTTCAAATGTACCCAACATCAAGTAACAGTCGATAATGGGCTAACGATGATGGTTAGGCCTATTCGGATCTAAGATATGGCGGTTAAACAACTACAAAACAATACTATTGGGATGGTCAAGGTCCAGTGGGACAACTGTGGCCGTTAGGAGTTATCATGGGAGCAGGAACAAACCATGTGTACTGAATTTCTCGAGCTATTTATGTGAGGCTGTTGTAACCTTATGATTTGAACAAAGAGTATATTTTTTAAAATATTTTGTTTGCTGCAAACTACGTGCTTTAGCAATTTCTGGATGAAATACACATAAGGGGGGAGAGTTGTAATGCCCCAAAACCCTAATAAGGTCACATGGCCTGGTACACGGGCGTGTCCAGGGCCGTGTCCTGGTCTGTGTTAGCTTGACTGTGTCGAGTGTGGTACACAGCTGGAAACACGGGTATGAATAGTGCTGACACGGGCATGTCGATTGGTGATACGGGCGTATCAAATACCTGGGTCTTGCTCTGGTTGTGTCGGGCGGTGCTTACTGAAGTAAGCCGTGAGAACGGGAGTGTACTGGTCGACACGTGCGTGTCAAAGTTGACAAGAGGATGTTGGGGACCCGTTTCCCTTTCGGGATTTGTTGGTCATGCGTCGATTGAGGGATATGCCCCTCAACACGGTCGTATACTGATTGACACGTGCGTGTCTGGAGCTTTATACGGGCGTGTCTAAGCCTGTGTCTGGTCTGGATTGAGTCGGTTGTGTTCCGCTTAAGGTACACGACCTGTGATACGGGCGTGTCATAGGCCGTGTTCGGCCCAGTAAAGTCATTTTCAGAGCAAATCTGAGGAGTTCGTTTCCTTTGATGAAGATCTAATGGCCCTGGTTATTTCCTAAAGGGATAAGTGCGGGAATGGATGAGTTATTTCTCGTTCTATCCTTATCATTCTCTTTCTAAGAAGAAGAGAGAGAGGAGAGCAAGGGAAGGAAGAAGAAGAGAAATCCAGTCGCCAGTGGTGCAACGGTGGTCCAAATCGCAAGCTGAGTCCAGTTCTACGAAAGCGAGGCCGTTGCGGTGACTTTCATCCATCTAGTTTTTATCCATGGCACCGAAACGTCTTCCAAGGGTAACGATTTCCTTCTTGGACAAGTGAAGTCCTTCTTTCCTGCATATGCATGGAATCCTCCACCAAAAGGTGGAAATCGAAGTGATTCCCTTGGGATGTTGTGTTTCATCCCTTGTTTTGTTGAATAAGAACCGAAAGTGAGTAGTAGGGTTAGACATGCTGTGTGAATCCCATCCGGATGAGTTGGTCTGGATTGGTGATGCTTTGTTTGCAAATCAAAGAAAAATCTGAGTAAATTGATTGTTTGTATGGAATCCTTGGTTGATACCCGTGGCATGGTGCAAAAGGAAGTACTGAAGGAAATCAAGGAAAAAGCTTTTAGAGTTGGTACTTGGTGTTCAACTCTTGTGGCCGTGAGTGACATCTTGTGTGAAGTTGAGCTGTTTGGCAACAATTTTGAAATGCCTGTGTGGCGAATGGGAAAGGTGAAGTCGTACCCACGTCAATCTATGATTGAGTCTGATGAATTTAAGCAACGGGAAAGGTGGATCTGTACCCGTGTTATGGTTGTCTAACCATGGGTGCTTAAGGCCCTGATAGGATCACATAACGAAAGTCTTTGGCCTATGCTCTGTAAAGAGTAGGATGGTCATAATGGACCATCATGTCTGGGACCTATGAATGATGGTTGGACCCTCGTTTTCGGGTACACCAATAATGTTCCCTGAGTGCACGGAATGTCGGGTCTTCGTCCATCATTTGTGATATGTATTGACTTGTGCAGTTGTGCACGTCCTTGGTGGATTATTATGTATATAAATTCTGTGTGAATAAAATGCTTTGCTGGGATGGAATTCCGCTGCCCCCTACCAGGGGAAGGGTGGTTATAATTGGTCAGCTGAATGCTGACTGTTCCCTTGTTTGCCATCGCTTGGTGGATGTCCTTTTGCAGGTAATGGAGGACCAAGCAGTAAATAGCGGGCTGAAGCACTGGTTGCGCTATTGGCCCTCGAAGGCTATGTTTTGTTTACTCTTGTTCATGTGTGGCCGGCCTACGTGCTGATGTTTGTAGACCACACTTTTGTTAAGAGAATCATGTAAGGTCATAAGGCTATGTACTTTGTGTATTTTGGATACATTCCTTTTTCTTCTTAGTGGAAAATCTTTGTGATTCTTGAGTTAAAGTTTTCAACCATGAAGCTTCCGCTAGAATGCTATGTGTTAGGGTTTGATGGTCTTTGATATTATTTAGTAACTTCTCTGCCTGTTTGTGAAATATGGTGTGGGGCCCCAGCCGGATCCTCTATTATATTACACGTGACGGGTAGAGGTGTTACACAAGGAACCAAGGTTACCTGGGTCAAGAACATCTAATATCTTTTTATGTAGGTGATGGACTATCCTACCACAGCGCTATAGTGGTACTTGGATAGTGAATGTTAAAAACATATGACAGGCAGCAAGGTAAATCTCACTTATTACAAGTCAAAGCTTAGACAAAAAGTGATATTTGGAGATTCCAACTATGGATAAACAAAAAGATATGGGAATGTCAAAGTTGGAGCTATCACCTTCAAAAAGGTAGCATATGTGAGTGGTCTCAAGTATAACCTGATATCCATAAGCCAGTTATGTGATGAAGGTTATAAGGTATCATTTACTAAATCTTCCTGTATTATTACTTCAATAGATAACAAAACTATTTTAACTGGACTTAGACAAGGAAATATTTATATAATTAATTTCAAGTCATCAAGTTCAAAAATTTGCTTATTCAATCAATTTAGTAATAATAATGATTTATGGCATAAAATTCTAGGACATTTAAACCTTAGAAATATTGCTAAACTATCTTGGGACAACCTCATTAGAGGATTGCCTTCTCGCCCCTGTAAGAAGGAAAGTCTCAGCATGGCTTGTCAATTAGGCAAGCAAACTAAAAATAGCTTTAAATCTATTAATAAGAGTTATTCACCCAGGATTCTGTACTTGCTACATATGGATCTTTTTGGACCCATTGCAGTACAGAGCTTGGGAGGGAAATTTTACACTTTAGTTATTGTAGATGACTTCTCTAGATTCACTTGGGTGTTCTTTCTTAGAAATAAGTCAGATAACTTCAAAGTTCTTACAGTCTTTTTTTGGAGCATAAAGATTGAGTATTCTACTCTAGTTGCATTGATCAGAAGTAATAATGGTACTGAGTTTGAATCTCTTCTTATGCAAGAATTTTGTGAGAAGGAAGGTATCAGGCATTGCTTCTCTGCTCCTAGAACTTCTCAATAAAATGGGGTATTAGAAAGAAAAAATAGAACTCTAATTGAATCTGTAGGGACTTTGCTTGTAGATGCTCCCTATCCTTTTGGGCAGAGGCTGTAAGCACAACAAACTATGTTCTGAATAGAAGTTTAATACATAAACATAAGGGTAAGACTCCCTATAAACTGCTCAAAGGGAAGCAACATAAAATAGATTATTTTAGAGTTTTTGTTGTAGATATTATATACACAATAATAACAAGAAACATCTTAGAAAGTTTGAAGCCAAGGCTGTAGAGGGAATTTTTCTTGGATATTCCCAAGTCAACAAGGCTTATAGGGTATTTAATAAATCAACCTTAAAAATGGAAGAATCTGTTCATATATCATTTGATGAAGCTAACATGTATTACAAGGAGAAGGAATCTTCTACCAGAGATTTATTACAGGTACCCCAACTGTGTAGGAAATTGGATGATTTAAACCTCACCCAAAAGGTTATATCACATCCTTCTCCATAAGTTGATGAAGACAATAAAGAAGATATCATTGAAATAATTGCTGAACCTACAACAGCCAACATAATTCCATAAGAGGAATTAATTCCCAATGTTGTTACTGAACCAACTCCGCCTATTGATCTTGTCATACTTAGAGATCATCCCATATCTCAAGTGATTGTATACATATCAATTGGTATGCAAACAAGCCATCAACTCAACCAAGATTTGATGCATGCTTGCTTCATATCTCAGATTGAACCTCAATCAATAAAAGATGCAGAGCAAGATCCCCACTAGATTTTTGCAATGCAAGAGGAGCTCAATCAATTTGAAAGATGTAGAGTTTGGGATTTAGTTCCAAGACCCAAAGACTACCGAGTCATTGGAACTAAATGGGTCTTCAGGAACAAATTGGATGCACAAGGAGCTATTATAAGGAATAAAGCAAGGCTAGTAGCACAAGGATATTCCCAAGAGGAAGGAATTGATTATGATCAAACATTTGCACCTGTTGCAAGACTTGAAGCTATAAGAATCTTTCTTGCCTATGCAACCTACAAGAAGTTCAAAGTCTACCAGATGGATGTCAAGAGTGCTTTCTTAAATGGTGAACTCAAATAGGAAGTCTATGTGGAGCAACCAACAGGTCTTATCTCTCCAACTCATCCCTCTTTTGTTTTTAAATTGCATAAAGCTGTCTATAGTTTAAAGCAAGCTCCAAGAGCTTGGTATAAGACCCTAGCTAGCTTTCTTTTAGAGCATAAGTTATCTAGGGGCATTATAGATAGGACTTTGTTTTTCAGGCATGATAAAGATAAAATTTTGTTAGTACAAATATATATAGATGACATCATTTTTGGCTCTACTGATTCCCAACTATGCTAAAGGTTTTCTGACCTGATGCATTCCAAGTTTGAAATGAGTTGTATGAGTGAGCTTTCTTACTTTCTTGGTCTTCAAGTGAAGCAATCCCCAAATGACATTTTAATCTACCAATCAAAATATGCTAAAGATCTAGTTAAGAGATTTGGGATGTTGGATGCCTCTACTATGAAAACACCCATAGCTTGTAATGTTGTGAATTATTCTGATGAACAGGGCAATCCAGTTGATCAGAAAATATATAGGGCTATGTTGGGTCCTTGTTGTATCTCACAGCTAGTTGGCCAGATATAATGTTTGTTATATGTCTTTGTGCTAGGTTCCAAGTGAACCCTAAAGAATCTCATCATATTTTACTTAAAAGAATTTTGAGATATATAAAGGGTTGTCCAAATCTAGGACTCTTGTATCAAACTGAGTCAGAATTATAATTAACTGGATTCTCAGATGCTGACTTTGCTGGATGTAGAGTAGACAGGAAAAGAATTTCAGGAAAAAGCAAGTTCCTTGGGGATAGGCTTGTATCTTTGTTTTATAAGAAACAAACATCTGTGTTCACTTCAACTGCAAAAGCTGAATACATTGTAGCTGACAGTTGTTGTTCACATATATAATGGATTCAAAATCAACTCCTGGATTATGGATTCAATCTAAATAATTCAACTATATTTTTTGATAGTACAAGTGCAATTTCCATTGCAAAAAATATAGTGCATCATAGTAGGACCAAACACATAGAAATTAGACATCATTTCATTAGAGATCGTGTCTAAAAAAATAAAATTAAACTTATCTTTATCTCTACTAATTTACAAAGAGCAGACATCTTCACAAAAAATTTGGATGAAAAGAAACATCTGTTCTTCTTAAATAAGTTAGGTATGATTAATGGAGAAGGCTTAATTTGATTTCTGTTTACGGTCGAAGAATTGGTCATATTTCGTCGAACGAAGATCGAAGATCTATGCAGTCTTCTTGAGAATTTTCGTCAACCTGAGATCGACGAAATCTCTGTGTGAAGTAATTTTCGTTGAACGGAGATCGACGATCTTGCTTCAGAAAATTTTTCATCGACCTGAGAACGACGATCTATTTTCCCCTCTTCAAACTGAGATCAACGATATCATTTCTTCATGAAATTCATTCGTCGACCTGAGCTCGAAGCATTTCTTTTTCGCAAGACGGAGTTCCTCGTTTCAAATTCTGAAAACTTATAATAGGTGGTTTTCATGGAAATCCTTCCCACGGTTTCTAGTTCTTTTGCACCTTATTTTTTTGCTCTTGTAGGTAATGGCGATTTCGGCGGCGACTCTCTCTGGAATGAAATTCGATGCCGGCTTTGACATCGACATCGATTCCTTCAGCCATTCAGATCAAGTCTTCTAGAACATCTTAAAACTCTTCGAGGCCCAGCAGTTATAGAAAGTTATGACTACCAAGATCTAACTTCCAGTAATAGAGATAAAGGAATGGGTTTTCGCAGCCAAGATTCAGGAAACACCAGTTCTGATTGGAACAATTTCAGGTCACCAGGTTCCTCTCTCTCCAGATATTTTGACTGAAGTATTTTGTTTTATTAACTGTATAGATGAAATAGAAATATCTAGCAATGAATTTGATGAGATGCTAGAAAGGTTAGGGCATGCTGCAGGAAACCCTAACCATCTTCTTAAGAAAAATTTATCTATAGAATATAGATTTCTTGCTGATGTTGTAGGCAAAGTGTTATTGGGAAAACACTCTGCTCATGATCACATTTCTAGGCACCAGTTTAATCTGATGTGTGCCTTAGTTAACCAAAAGTCAGTGAACTGGGGAGGTATTTTGTTTGATTTGATTAAGAAGAAAGTTAACAAGAAGGATGGTAGTTTAGGAAGGATTCTAGGAATCTTCCTTCAGGCAAAGGCTCATGAGCTATTGGTCTCCCAGGCCAGTTTCATTAATGCCTCTAAGAGGCTTACCTCTGCCTTATTTAGAAAATGGGAGAGGATTATCCCCAAGCCCTCCAAGGCCTCCTCCTCCAGGATTGCTTCTGAGAACACCAGGGCTGACACAACTACTTCTCCAACCCTAGTAGAAGCTACTGCTCCTCCTCTATCTCCACCTCATTCCATATTTCCTTCATCAACTCCACTTCAACAACCCTCTACCTCCACTCCTCCAGTCTCACCATCTTAACAACAATCACCTATCCATATTACTGAGGATGTACCATCTCCACCTCTTAAATAGCCTCAACCATCTCATATTGATGATCTCCAATCTTAATCTACTCATCCAGATCAACCAATATCATTTCCCTCATTCAATCTTATTTCATCTCCATGTCCACAACAATCTCCTCACCAAGATAAAATTCCAGATACCATCCCTCAATCCAATATTCCATCCAACATTCCATCCACATTTCCAGAATTCCAATAAACAGACTTCCCTCAAGGATTCTCTTTATGTTCCAATTGTGGTCATCAATCCTCCTATACCCCATCTTCTCCCGAGCCACTGTATCTCAACTTCTCTGACTTTGCTAAATATCATCTATAATTCATCACTCCATATCTGAAGAAGCTTATAGATGAGGCCATTGCCCCTCATGTTGCTTCTATCTTTTTTCTCTCTACTCAGTTTGCTTCCTCCTCTTCTGTCCCTTCTTCTTCTAGGGGCCTGGATTCAAGACTCTCTGAAACAAGGCAGGGGGAGATGTTTTATGAAGAAGTTCAAGCAGCAGCAGCTCCAGGTCCTCCAACAGCAGCATTTTTTGAGAATATAGATATATATTTAGATGGTTAGATCATAGATACCGAGCTTACAGATACAGCTTGATCCTTTGTGAAGAGCCATCAGTTTCATTCTTTTTCATAGTCCCCTCAGTTGATTTTTATTCTTTATTATGCAGCCTTGATATAATTCAATATTTTTTCCAGTATTTGAGGATACTACCTCGAGGGCTATAGTATCTTATACTACCACAATCAGTTCTGAGGCCTTAGACCTAATACAAATAAGTTTTGCAGTTCCAGCAGAAATTGAGACTGAGCACTTTGAGCCTAAAGATGACTCTGCTGTGGTGGCATTTTGGGTTGAATCCCCAATGCCATACATGGATGAGATAATGTTTACAGATATGGAAGAAGAGAGTGATCAAGAGTTTACTGAAGTTGTAGAGCCAAAAAGTCAAGAACAGCCTCAGGCTGAAGCTATACAGCCTCAGGCTTACCCTATCCTCACTAATGATATGCTGAAACAAATTCATGCTCTCTATGATAATCTTGAAAATTCTTCTTTTGATGATGATGATGATGAAGATTCTGATTACTCTGAGGATACTAGTTCAAAGAAGAGAAAAGCAAAGAAAAAGGTTCCTCCCAAGCCTGCTCCTAAACCCTCTTCCACTATTGACACTCCTTATTATATTCTGCATAATATTACTCTCACTCCAGAATCCCCTCACTGGATGAGATATTCCAAGAATGAATTGAAGGTAAGGAAGAAGAGCAGGAGATACTCTCCTCCATCTAAATTAAGGAGAGGTCCTCCTCCTCCTCCTGCAACTGGATCATCAGGAAGTGTTTCTCATGCTCCAAAGTCTACATCTTCTCAACATTCCAAATCATCATATAGTAGACAAAAACACAATTCCAGTAGCAACAGACATCAATAGTACCAAAAGTAAAGCAGACAGTAGAAATCATCTGAATCAAATCAGCAAGACAAATCAAGTCCTGAAAGGCCTTTATCTCTAGTGTGTGATCTAGAGATGGATCCTAATTCTAGGATGGCCAGGTTCAAAGAACTTATAGGACTTTCTAAAATCAGGAAAGCTAAATAAGAAGGAAAATATATTTCTCAATATAATACTATGTCTTCTTATAGGAAGAAAGAGTTATAAAAATATCAGGTACAAAATCTCTTTAAAGTTCATACATATATGTCTTTGCACCCTGAAGCAGTTGTACCTAGAGTTGCTTCAGTGACAATTCTTGGAGCAGAAGATTTGAAGATGTTAAAGCAGCAAGCTATTGATCCCAATAAAGAAATTATCTTCACAAAACCTTCTGCTAGAACTTCACAGTATACTTCAAAGAAAGTTTGACAGTTCTTTATTTTCTTTTTTTGATCTTAATTGTTATTTGTTGTAAATTTGTCACAAGGCACTTCTGTTTATATCTGCTAAAACTTTATAATTCTGCTAAATATTATTCTATGCTTTGTGATTTTTCTTTTATTATTATTCATAGTGACCTCACCCAAATAGGGGGAGATTGTTGGAACCCCGCCTTGTTTAGGGTTGATTTGGGCTAAGTTCACTATTAGGTTTGTTGACCCATCATGTATAGCCTAGGGTCATTTATTTTTCTAAGGTTAAGGTTAGTCTTATTAGGTTAGCCTTTTGAACCTGTCTTCAGAAGACTTCAGAGACTCAAGAATTTAGAGACAAGCAGTTTCGAAGACTTTAGAATTTCTAATAGACGATAGATGAACTCAGTTCAAGGATCGTCGATCTATGATCGATGAACTCAGAGTTCCTTCTCTGAGTTAAGCTAGATGAAAGTCCAGCTAAGGTCGACGATCTCTGATCTCATATCAGTAGTTCAGCTCGACGAATGTCTTTCTCTGGTCGAGGAACTTGGAGCTCAGATTTGCAGTCCTTTTTGAGTTCATGATCGCTAAGCTCAGCTCAACAAAGGAGATTTCTCAGCTCGACGAACTTGGAATTCAGGTAGACGAAATTCTTCATGAGGTCGACTATTTTCTTTCATGTTCTGTTCGACATTTTTCCTCATCATTTTCTCAGTTCTACTATCAATTTATTTGATTATATTTAAGCAGTAATACTCTTATAATTAATTCTTATATTCTCAAAAATATAGCTGTTCCATGGCAGCATTAATTATGGTATTTCATAGAGTGATTACTTGGCTCATTTCTAGAGACAGGTAGGGAATTCATTTTAGACAATTTTAGCCGTCAGTCTCCCAGATTTTGTATAATCAATCATGGATAGGATTTAAAATTCAAAGGCCGATTTTCTATAAGGAATTTAAAAGACTTTTTTTAAAAGATTTCAGAATAGAATTTACATAAGATTATGAATTATTAATTCATGAAAACTGAAAGAAGATCAACACTCATACAATATAAGACTTCTTCATTTTTTGCTTCAGGACTTTCAAGAGATAAACAATTATTATCAGTCTAAAACTTTCCTGAAGTTCTTCTTCAATCTAAAGGCCTACACCCTGAGCAAAGCTCTCATTCTCCTGAACTCTTCTACATCTCTGGGGGAGCTTTGACATCAACAACAATCCACAAGTCTTCTTAAAACTTTAAGAAAGGGATGACATCATCTATTTTCTTTTAACTTTCCTGTACAAAGGGTTTTTAACTCCCTTCAAAAGTTATCTTTTGGTTGTCAAGTCTCCTGATCAAAAGACTTGGTTTGGTTTTTGGGCACCTGGTCAAAAGCTCAAAGGGTTGTGAGATCTCACTTGAAATAGATCTTGTGGTGACAAGACACCTGAGCAAAAACCTGTGGTGGCAGGGCACCTGATTAAAAACCTGTTAGTCGATTACTACTTGGGTGGTAAAAGAGTGGATGTACCCAAGTTTAGGGGAACCACTATAAAATGTTTGTGTCGTCTAGATTGCTCTATTCTTATGTTTGTTGTGATGTGATTGTATTTGTTTTTATTTCTCCCTATACATATAGATATCACTTATTTTAATTCTACTATAAAAACTAATCAAGGTTTTTAAAATACTCTATTTGTAACACCCCTATCCGTCGGATAGCATATAGCAGTAGGTCCGGCCGGGGCCTGACGCCATATACTACGGACAGACCGATTGGTTACGCGTTGAAACCATTCAACCAATCATGTCGTCCTACACAACACCTAGCGGAAGCAAATTATTAAGTTGCAAAAGAAAATAAGAACCCTGCTACAAAGCATGAATGTCCACTACCAACTCAGGAATGTAATCAAACACAAAAGAGAACTGGCCTTAAGGCCTTACATTGTTCACTTAACAAAATAGTATTTTCCAAACTTCGGCACGCAGGCCGGCCATACATGAAAACGGGAAAGATACATAAGCAATTAGGCCTTCGAGGGCCGGCACAGCAACAAGGGCTTTAGCCCGCTATTTCCCGCTCTGCTCCGCAGCACCTGCAAGCCACAAACCACCGCCCGGTGGCAAACAATAGCAACGGTCAGCAATGCTGACCAAATTATAACGATCCCGCCCCCAAAATCGGGGCGGCGATGCTCTTTCCCTGCACTTCATTAGTATAGACAATGCTATTAATGTGAACACACATCAACACAGGCGTAGGCTCGCACGGCCACACACCCCGTGCACTCAGGGCACATTCTCGGCGAACCGGCCAACGTCACGTCAATTCAAGCCATAGACATTCCCAATCCACCACCGCCTCTTGAATGGTCATCCATATGTGCATTTTGCCTTCCTGGCCTTGGTCACGGCAATTTAAGCCATAGACCGCCGAAGACCCTCATCCATGCCAACGGTCCTACCGAACGACATAGACCGGGTACGGTTCCGCCTGACCCGTGCTCATACCGCAACGGTAATTTAAGCCATATGCGCAGGTCAAGACTCACCGAGTCCCGTTTCCGCCACAACAATCACATAACCCGGTTATGTTCACGTTGGCTCCCCGGCCACCGTGTTGGAAAAACCCGCCTTTGCCCAGTTTTTCGGGTGCACCTTGGAGTTAATCTCCAAGGCTCCCTGATGCAATCTACCACGTAGAAAACCCGAAAAACACCCAAACACCCGGAGTCTTCCCCGGTTCGTATGCAATGCAACATCACCGATCCGGCTCTACTTGTCCGGATAGGCTTCACACACAATGCCTATGTCCGTTTTCGCATACGGACTCTACACAAGGGGGACTTCACATATCTACCCCAAGGAACGCTCCAACTCTTCGCTCACTCGCGAGAGCGGGCTTCCTATGCAAAGGAAAAGAGGGCTTCACATGCCCAAGGATGAGAAATTGTTACCCTTGCATTCTTCCGTGGCGCCATCGAAAACTACACGGTTGGAAAGCACCGCAACGGCGTCGCCTCCGCGGATCTGGACTCGGATCGCGATTCGGGGCTCCGAAGCTCTTCCGGCGGCCGGATATAGCCCTTCTTCCTCCTCCTTGCTCTCTCCTCTCTCTCGCTTTTAGAAAGAGAACCACTCAAGAGAAATGAGGGTTTCTAAACCATATTCCCGGCTAAAACCTCCCAGGAGCAGCCCCCCACCGTCGGATCCAAAGCCAAGGAAATGAACGGCCACGATTAAGCCCCAAATTATAAAATCTGGGCCGAACAAGGGTTGGCACACGGCCGTGTGCCTGGCCGTGTAGCTCATTCGCCATCTCGATCCAGATTGAAAACCAGCACACGTCATGTGATACGGCCGCCGACACGCCCGTATCGCCTGCGACACGCCCGTGTCGGGACCCGTGTCACGCCCCCCGTGTGCAATAAATCGACACCTTGCAGTCAGAGTGGTACACGGCTTGGTGACACGGCATGGGACACGCCCGTGTCACATCTGACACGCCCGTGTCTGTGCCCGTGTCACGGCCCGTGTACTACTTCGACGATTTCCTTGAGTGACACGGCCTGGGAAACGCCTGTGTCCTAGGCCGTGTCCCTCTACACGACCAACGTCGACCAACACTAGTCGACTACACGGCCAATACGACGATTCGAGCTCGACATGCCCGACACGGTCGCCGACACGCCCGTGTCGGGGGCCGTGTCACCTGCACCAAAAATCTAACTTGGCCAAAAACGATCCCCGCCGCTCCTTCGACAAATTGAGGTGTTACTATTCTACCCCCCTTAAAGAATTTCGTCCACGAAATTAATAAAGGAAAACAGGACTTCACGTAAAACAGTACCTGAGCGGAATAGTTCCGGGTACTCCTCGAGCATAGTCTGCTCCCGTTCCCAAGAGAGCTCCTCACGCCCACAGTTATCCCAACGGACCTTAACCATCCGAATCTCCTTGTTACGAAGCCTCTTGACCTCAACATCTTCAATGCGGACGGGCTTGACCCTTGTCATCAACCCTTCGTCCACCGGTACTTGGTCAACCGCGATCACCTGCGAAGGCTCTTGCGCCGCCTTCCGCAACACAGAAATGTGGAATACATCATGTAATCCACTCAACTCCACCGATAGCTTCAAACGGTATGCAACTTCGCCGACTCGCTCCAGAACCTCAAAAGGTCTAAGGTATCTTGGGCTCAGCTTCTTCAAGCGTCTCACCCGCGAAACCCCCTTGAACGGCTTCACTTTCAGGTATACCCAATCGCCTACCGCGAACTCCACGTTCCGGTGCTTGGCATTGTAATACTTCGCCTGCCGGTCCTGAGCGATCAACAAGCGCTCCCGAATGATCCGTACTAACGAGGTAGCACTCTCCACCTCCAGTTTCTTGTACAACCTTGCCTCACCCGCTTCAAGCCATGATAACGGCGTGCGACACTTCCTACCATAGAGGGCCTCGAAGGGCGCCATTTGTATACTCGCTTGGTAGTTGTTGTTGTACGCGAACTCCACCAAATAAAGGTGGTCTTCCCAATGCTTCCCGAAGTCTAGAACACACATGCGGAGCATGTCCTCCATCGTTCTATTGACCCTCTCGGTCTGCCCATCCGTCTGCGGATGGAAAGCTGTGCTGAACTTTAACTTTGTTCCCAGCATCTGCTGCACCAACCTCCAATCATTTGACGTGAACCGCCCATCGCGATCACTCACAATGCTACGGGGCACACCATGCAGCCTAACAATATTGTCGACATAAAACTTTGCCAATTTCTCCACTGGATCATCCTTCCTATGCGGAATGAAATGCGACACCTTGGTTATTCGATCTACGATCACCCAGATGGCGTCGTTCCCCTTCTGCGACCTTGGCAACCCGTGCACAAAGTCCATAGATATATCATCGAATTTCCACTCCGGTATAGGCAAGGACTTCAGAAATCCTCCTGGCTTTTGGCACTCCGCCTTCACCAAGGCGCACGTTTGGCATTTAGCCACGTACAACGCCATATCTTTCTTAAGCCCCGTCCACCAAAACAGCTTCTTGAGATCACGATACATCTTCTTGCTCCCTGGGTGGATTGAGTACTTGGTATGATGAGCCTCGTACATCAACTCCTCCCGGAGGTTACCCCCACTCGGGACGCACAACCGATGATCCTTCCTTAACAAACCATCATCCACCGAGAACTGGGAATTTGACCCATCCAGAGCGGCCTCCAAAAGCTCCTTCATGGAGTCATCTAACTCCAATGCCTACCGAACCCGGTCAGCCAGGTCATACTGCACCTCTATCCAGTTTAACATTGCTTTGGCGCTCGTCAGCTTGTCAACGCAATAGATCTCAAGCTCCTCCAACTCCCGCACTAGCCACTCATCATGCACCGACAACCAGTTGGCTCGGGCGGGAGCCCTGCGGCTCAGCGCATCCGCAACTGCGTTGCCCTTCCCGGGTACATAATGTATCTTGAAGGTGTAGTCCCCCAGGAACTCCATCCACCTCCTCTGCCTCATATTAAGGTCCTTTTGATCCAACAAGTATTTTAGGCTCTTGTGATCGGTGTATATATCAACTCTTATGCCGAATAGGTAGTGCCTCCATAACTTGAGTGCAAAAATCACGGCCGCCAACTCCAAGTCGTGCACCGGATAATTTCTTTCATGCACTTTCAGCTGACGCGATCCATACGCGATCACACTTCCATGCTGCAACAACACGCAGCCCAAGCCACTACCCAAAGCGTCGCTATACACCTCAAAGCCCTCGGTCCCACTCGGCGAACTAAGCACTGGCGCCGTGGTCAACCGCCTCTTCAGCTCCTCAAAAGCTTGCACGCACTCTTACGTCCACAAGAATTTCTGATCCTTCCTTGTCAACTTCGTGAGAGGCAAGGCTACCCGCGAGAAGTTCTCTACGAAGCGCCTGTAATATCCGGCAAGCCCGAGAAAACTACGGACTTCCGCGATAGAAGATAATGCAGGCCACTCCCGTATCGCAACAATCTTCGCCTGATCCACCGCTATACCTTCCCCACTCACTATATGACCAAGGAACGCTACCGAGGGTAGCCAGAACTCGCACTTGGAGAACTTTGCGTAAAGCTCATTCCTCCTCAAAGTCTCCAACACCAAATGCAAATGCTTGAAGTGGTCTTCTTCGCACTGCGAGTATACCAAAATATCGTCAATAAAGACGATCACAAAGCGATCCAGGAAATCTCTGAACGTCCTGTTCATCAGATCCATAAACACCGATGGCGCATTCGTTAGTCCAAACGGCATGACCGTGAACTCGAAATGCCCATACCTCGTACTGAACGCCGTCTTCGGGATATCACACTCCCTGATCCTCAGTTGATAGTACCCCGACTTCAAGTCCAACTTGAAGTATACCGACGATCCGACTAACTGATCAAAGAGATCATCAATCCTCGGGATCGGGTACTTATTCTTCTCCGTCAGCTTGTTCAACTCTCTGTAGTCGATACACAGCCGCATACTCCCGTCCTTCTTCTTAACGAAGAGGACCGGTGCGCTCCAAGGCGACGAGCTTGGACGCACATATCCTTGCTCCATCAGCTCCTCTAGCTGAACTTTCAACTCTGCCATCTCCTTAGGCGCCAACCTATACGGAGCATGTGACACCGGTTTGGCCCCCGGTACGAGCTCGATGGTGAAATCAATCTCCCGCTGCGGTGGGGCTCCGGGAAGGCTATCCGGGAACACATCGGGGTATTCGCAAACCACGGGGATGCTATCCAACGGGGACTTTGGCTCCACAGCCCCCACTATTGCAAAGAATAGCTCTGCACCAGCACGAACTGCCTTCACCACCTGAAGAGCAGACATCAGTGTCCTGCTGGACCCCTTTAACCCCTCGAATGTAGTCTCCCGCCCTACACCCAGCTTGACCTCCTTCCGGTCACAGTCAATCCAAGCTTTCTGCTCTGACAGCCAATCCATTCCAAAGATCACGTCGAACTCTACTAGCGGCAGCAATGACGCTAGCAAGTCGAACTCTTGGCTCCCAATGTGAACCTTTACGGCGCACAACCTGTCCGCACGCATCGAGCACCCCTTCGGTAGCAGCACATCCAACTTGTCCTTCACCATCGAAGAAGGGACTCCGAAGCGCGTTATAAAGCTTTCGGACAAGAAGGAGTGTGAAGCTCCCGTATCGAACAGTGCCCGTGCCGGACTATCGCTAATCTCAACAAAGCCTATACAAACAATATTAGGCTAACAAGCAATAGATAACGGTATTAAAGCTAACTTACTATAAATTAACTCATACCTGTCACCACATCCGCTTGCTTGATGGCCTCCTGCTGGCCCAAGTTATAGACTCTAGGCTGAGTCGGAGCATAGTGGGACGCGGTCGACTCCACCGCTTTGCCCTTCTCCTCGTAGGTAGCTCCTTGTTTCCTTTCGGACTTTGAGCGTCCACTCCAGCAATCACGGGCAAAGTGCCCCGGCTTCCCACACGTGAAACAAGCGCCCGGGGTTCGATTGGTAGTTGCCCCCGAGGCACCTGAAGCAGCTGGACCCGATGTCTTAGCTTTCTTATAGAATTTGCGGTAGCCCGACTTCGACGTAGTCGGTGCCTTGAACTCCGCTTTCTTGCTACCGGATTCCTTCTTTGCTTGGACATTCTTCATGTCCTTCTCCAAGGACCGGGCCGAATTGACCAGGGTCATGAAACCCTGCGCCTTGGGCCCCGACAGTAGCAATCTTAAATCATCTCTTAACCCTTCATAGAAGCGGCTCGTCTTGCACTCCTCGTCTGCGAAGGTAGCGCCGACATATCTCCCCAACCGAGTAAACTCATGGAGGTACTCATCAACGGTGCAATCCCCTTGCACTAACTTCTGAAACTCGCTTTCTAGCGCAATTCTCTGCGCCGAGGGGAGGTATCGAGCCATGAATAATCTCGCAAACTCCTCCATCAAAACTTCGGCCAACGGCCTTCCCCGCAACTGATGTAGCTCTAGGCCTTCCCACCATAACCTTGCGTCCCCATCCAAAAGGAACGTCGCTATAGTGGTCTTCTGCCACTCTTCCGTCTCCGTCGCAGTCATCACCCTGTTGACCCTTGAGAGCCAATCCTCTGCTTGGGTCGGGGTTTCTGCGCCCGTGAATACAGGTGGGTGAAAGCCCATCACGTGCTTCAGTTGTCTTTCCGTTGCTCTCCTAGGCAACTCTGGCTCCAACACTACTTGCTCAACCCTCCTTTGCTCTGCCGTCTGAAGAGGTACTTGCTCCATAGCAGGAGCGGGCTGCTGCACCTGCCTTGCAGGCTGCGCATTGATCATTGCCATGACCGCTTCTGCCACCAACCTAATGTTCTCGGCAGACGGAGGTGTTGCAGGCGCATCGCTTGGCGCACTGCTCGCCTCAGAACCTGGCCGTTCAGACGGCCCAGCACCACTTCTGGTCACCTATAATCGTGCAACATACCGATAAGCGACCCAAAAATTACTGCAAACAGCAATTATAGGAACACGCAGGTTCCTCAAACATGTATATTTTCATTCCTAAGTGGACATTCATGGGTTCTTTTCATGTTATAACGATGACGCACACATGTGCTCACCACCCCTTAAAGTGAATTCGTCCACGAATTCATTTAAACTTGACCGAAACCAGTAGTCTGATACCAATTTGTAACACCCCTATCCGTCGGATAGCATATAGCAGTAGGTCCGGCCGGGGCCCGACGCCATATACTACGGACAGACCGGTTGGTTACGCGTTAAAACCATTCAACCAATCATGTCGTCCTACACAACACATAGCGGAAGCAAATTATTAAGTTGCAAAAGAAAATAAGAACCCTGCTACAAAGCATGAATGTCCACTACCAACTCAGGAATGTAACAAACACAAAAGAGAACTGGCCTTAAGGCCTTACATTGTTCACTTAACAAAATAGTATTTTTCAAACTTCGGCACGCAGGCCGGCCATACATGAAAACGGGAAAGATACATAAGCAATTAGGCCTTCGAGGGCCGGCACAGCAACAAGGGCTTTAGCCCGCTATTTCCCGCTCTGCTCCGCAGCACCTGCAAGCCACAAACCACCGCCCGGTGGCAAACAATAGCAACGGTCAGCAATGCTGACCAAATTATAACGATCCCGCCCCCAAAATCGGGGCGGCGATGCTCTTTCCCTGCACTTCATTAGTATAGACAATGCTATTAATGTGAACACACATCAACACAGGCGTAGGCTCGCACGGCCACACACCCCGTGCACTCAGGGCACATTCTCGGCGAACCGGCCAACGTCACATCAATTCAAGCCATAGACATTCCCAATCCACCACCGCCTCTTGAACGGTCGTCCATATGAGCATTTTGCCTTCCTGGCCTTGGTCACGACAATTTAAGCCATAGACCGCCGAAGACCCTCATCCATGCCAACGGTCCTACCGAACGACATAGACCGGGTACGGTTCCGCCTGACCCGTGCTCATATCGCAACGGCAATTTAAGCCATATGCGCAGGTCAAGACTCACCGAGTCCCGTTTCCGCCACAACAATCACATAACCCGGTTATGTTTATGTTGGCTCCCCGGCCACCGTGTTGGCAAAACCCGCCTTTGCCCAGTTTTCCGGGTGCACCTTGGAGTTAATCTCCAAGGCTCCCTGATGCAATCTACCACGTAGAAAACCCGAAAAACACCCAAACACCCGGAGTCTTCCCCGGTTCGTATGCAATGCAACATCACCGATCCGGCTCTACTTGTCCGGATAGGCTTCACACACAATGCCTATGTCCGTTTTCACATACGGACTCTATACAAGGGGGACTTCAAATATCTACCCCAAGAAACGCTCCAACTCTTCGCACACTCGCGAGAGCGGGCTTCCTATGCAAAGGAAAAGAGGGCTTCACATGCCCAAGGATGATAAATCGTTACCCTTGCATTCTTCCGCGGAGCCATCGAAAACTACACGGTTGGAAAGCACCGCAACGGCGTCGCCTCCGCGGATCTGGACTCGGATCGCGATTCGGGGCTCCGAAGCTCTTCCGGCGGCCGGATCTAGCCCTTCTTCCTCCTCCTTGCTCTCTCCTCTCTCTAGCTTTTAGAAAGAGAACCACTCAAGAGAAATGAGGGTTTCTAAACCCTATTCCCAGCTAAAACCTCCCAGGAGCAGCCCCCCATCGTCGGATCCAAAGCCAAGGAAATGAACGGCCACGATTTAGCCCCAAATTATAAAATCTGGGCCGAACACGGGTTGGCACACGGCCGTGTGTCTGGCCGTGTAGCTCATTCGCCGTCTCGATCCAGATTGAAAACCAGCACACGACATGTGACACGGCCGCCGACACGCCCGTATCGCCTGCGACACGCCCGTGTCGGGACCCGTGTCACGCCCCCCGTGTGCAATAAATCGACACCTTGCAGTCAAAGTGGTACATGGCTTGGTGACACGGCATGGGACATGCCCGTGTCACATCTGACACGCCCGTGTCTGTGCCCGTGTCACGGCCCGTGTACTACTTCGACGATTTCCTTGAGTGACACGGCCTGGGATACGCCCGTGTCCTAGGCCGTGTCCCTCCACACGACCAACGTCGACCAACACTAGTCGACTACACGGCCAATACGACGATTCGAGCTCGACACGCACAACACGGTCTCCGACACGCCCGTGTCGGGGGCCGTGTCACCTGCACCAAAAATCTAACTTGGCCAAAAACGATCCCCGCCGCTCCTACGACAAATTGAGGTGTTACACTATTCACCCCCTCCCCCTCTAGAGTTAAGAAATATCTATCCCTCACTTTCATAAGAGTACGCTCAATTTCATGGTCCAAGTCCAAAATAACCGACGGATTTCCACGGGTCATGCACTAGGAGAAGAGAAGATAAAGAAAGAGAAAGTAAACTAGAAAAAGAGAACTACTAATTTTTTGAAATGATTTTTTTTTTAGAGATTTAACTCCCAAACTTCCCAAGGACTACCCAGTCAAGGGTTTGCAAGGTAGTAGACAAGATAGTTGTATTTAAGCCACATTGCCCTTTTTAGAGAATTTGGTGGTGTAGGAAAATTGTGAAGTGTGTTTCTATTAAGAGCATTAATAAAATTTTTATAAATTTTAATTAAATTATTTTTTTAAGAAAGTGGGTGAGAAAGAGAAATGATAAAGGTTATAGGTTTGTGTTTTCGAATTATCAACAAAAGTTGTTCCCCGACAATGGCTCCAAAAACATGGTGGAAGAATATTCGCAAAGAGAATAAGAACTGAACTAGAAATCCAACTTGGCAAGTATACCTATCAAATTGTAGCTAGGGGACACATGTGACGTATTTAAATACGGGAACCGTTGAGTAATCTTACTCACACGAAGACTATTTTCTTATCGAAGAAACTTTTAGGGTTGTCAACTAAATTAAAAGATGAGACTACTTACATAAATAAATGCACTTGCACTTAATCAGAGAGACCACAACTTGCGATTAAAATGAGGGATTAAATAATGATAAAGAAAATCACTCTATCGAGAATCACCTCGGCCTAAGTTTATCAAAAATGCGATAATAAACTCTAACTTAATAAGGAAAAGACCTTGACCGTGGAGGTTCCTAAAGAATGAACACGGTTCTCTTGAAGACGTGTCCACCTGAGTTTAGGAAGGTCCGACCGAACTCTCGTCCAAATTAGAAGCCTAAAGCTCGCTTTATGCTGTAAACCCCGCTATTGGATTTTACTCTAATTCGGGAGATTTAACGTCTGCCTCTCTCAAGGGGTGCGTACAACTCTCTTTACTCTTGAGTGTTCACTCCAAACTACAAGCCTCTCGGCTAGCTAAGAGTGGAAATAAAGATGGAAAATATATATCGATGATATATCTCTAATCATAAATAATCAAGTGTAAATCAAGGTCTAAACCTTACAAAGGAAAAGTAAACTAGAGCATCATAACTTAATCAACTCGAACCTCAGATAATCAAGATCGAGTACAAGATTGATTAGTTACTCATGGTGAAGTGGAGGAAGAGAGATGAGTAGGAGTGCATGGAAACAAAATAGAGACAAGTAAAAGTAAACAGACTTTATATTAATTCAAACAGAGAGCTAACAACTTGAAATATAAAAACTATTACACTTGCAGAAAATGAAAAACTAAGCTAGCACTATAAGTAAACTATTAAAGAAATTTAAAGAACTATTACAGAAGCAGTAATACTAAAACTAAATCTAAGAAAAACTGAAATGAGAAAAGGACAGAGGAAGAACACTAAGGAAGAACATAAAATGGAAGCACTTCCCCTCCCCAAAGTTTCTCTCCCTCAAACACAAGGGGAGGGGCTGTATTTATATATTCTTCAAAGAGAAATACATGCCCACGCTATTATCATGCATGGGGGTTGACCTCGGTACAAAATCTATAGTATAATGATTATTACCTCGGTACAGGTGACATTTGTTGGATCCCTAGTTTGGATTTGGGATAAGGTTCACTATTAGTTTTTGACCCATCATATATAGCCTAGGGTCAATTTGTAGTTCTAAGGTTAGGACAGTCTGACTAGGTTAGACATCTTATGATCCAGCCTTGAGAAGACTTGAGAGATCAAGACTTAGAAGAATTGCAAATTTTAAGAGAGTTCATAAATCAATTCGAAGTTCTTCGAACTCAGCTCGATGATCGTCGATTGCAGATCGACAAACTCTGAGTTCCTTCTCTGAGTTGAGCTCGACGATATTCGAGCTCAGCTCGACAAAATCCCTTCTCTCTCAGTTTCTCTAGTCGACGATATTCTAACTCAGTTCGACAAACTTGGAGCTCAGCATTGACAATTTCTTTCCAGGTTATTTTTTCTCTGAGCACAGGTCGACGAAGATGATTTCTCAGCTCGACGAACTTTGATTTAAGGTCGACAAAATCTGTTTTGAGGTAGACGATTTCTGTCAGTTTCAGTTTGATGATTTCTTTGTCATTTTGATTTGAATTTGTACTATTTTAAGGCAGCAATTCCATGATAATTAATGCTTATATTCTCAAGAATATAGTCGTTGGTAGGCAGCATTGACTATGGATTTCACAGAGTTAATTACTTGACTTATTTATTGGGACAGTTGAGGAAATACATTAAAGACATATTCTAGCTGTTTCAACACCCAGAATCTCAGCAGCAATCAAGGGTATTATTTTCAAATTCAAAGGCTGAAATTCTCGCATAATATATATATATATATATATATATATATATATATATATATATTTATATATATATATATATCTTTTTCAAAAAGAAAGAAATCTTTACAGATAAACAATAACTGATACAGAGAAAAGCACTGCTATCATTCTTACAAAAAATTGAAGAAGAACATCAATACACAGATATTTAGTCTTCTTCAGTTTTTGCTTCAGGCTTCAAAGGGACAACTCATCAACACCAGTCCAAGAAGTTTATGAAGACCTTCATCAAGACCTACATAATGAGCAAAGCTCTCTTCTTCCTGAACCATTAAATATCTCAGGGGGAGCTTTGACAATAAAATCCACTAAAGTCTTCTCAGTTTTTTGAGAAAGAAAAGAAAAGAACACTTTTCATTTCCCAGTGTAAAAGGGTTTCTAACTCCCTTCAAAAGTTATCACCTAGTTGACAAGTCTCCTTTTAAAAAGACTTGATTTGGTTTTTGGGCACCTGATCAAAAGCTCAAAGGGTTGTTATATCTCTCTTAGAAAATAGATATTGTGGTGATAGGTCATTTGAGAAAAAACCTGTGGTGGAAGGGCACCTGATCAAAAACCTATTAGTGGATTCCTACCATGGTGGTAGAATAGTGGATGTACCCAGTTTTGGGGAACCACTATAATTTTCTTGTGTCATCTGGTTGTTTTTTTCTTTATTTCAGCTGTGTTGTGTTAGTTTCTTTTTCTTACTTATCAATTATTTTAATTCTGCTATAAAAACTAATTAAGTTTTTAAAATACTCTATTCACCCACCTAGAGTTAGTCAGATCTATCCCCTCACTTTTAATTGGTATCAGACGGTGTGTTTAATTTGATTTCACAGGCTAATACCTGAATCAAAAGTTCCTTTGATAGATCTTAATATCTATTGTGTCTCTCCTTTATTATGGCACAGAATAAAGAATATTCAAGCATCATACCTCTAGTCTTCAATCTGAATAAGTTTGCAAACTGGAAGGCAAGAATCAGATTATATATGAACTCCATTGATGAAGATATATAGAATTTTATTTTGACAGGTCCTCCAACTCAAGATACAACTACTTCAACAAGAACACATACAGTCCCACAACCTGAGTGGACTGATGCACAGAAGAAGGCCAAGGATACTGATGCAAAGGCCATGAACATTCTGGCACAAACCATGTCAGATGACATTTTTTCAGAAGATGGCTGAATGCACTTCATCTAAAGCCTTTTAAGACTCTCTAAAACAAATGGTTGTAGGATCAATTGATGTGAGAAAGGACATGAGATCCCATCTTATGTCTCAGTATAAAAATTTCCAAATACATGTACAATAGACTCAACTTAATTGTCAATGAGTTGAAGAACCTGGATAAAAACATCTCACTAATTGAGATAAATGACAAGATTCTTATGTACTTCCCAAGCACATGGGATTCCAGGATCTGTCCAATCAAGGAGGAAAGAAGCCTGAATGAAATATCTGCAGAGTCTCTTCTAGGCAAGCTCAAGTCTTATGAGCAGCTGATAAAGATAAGAGAAGCAGCTGAGCAGAAGAACTAATCAGGAAAGAAAGAGCAAAACATTACTTTCAAATCATCTGATGGACTAGAAGCTCCATTAACAAATGATGAACTCATAAGCTTACTTGCCAGAAGATTTTATAAGATGACCAGAAAAGATTTTAGAAGGAAGTCATCAAGAGAAGATGACTGACCAAGATATGACAAAACTCCTACCAAAGAGATTGTCTGTTTTAGTTGTAGAAAACCTGAACACTTTCTTCCTGAGTGTCCAGAGAATCAGATCAAGGAGAAAAGAAGAGAAAAAGACTCCAGAAAGAAGTACAGTAATCCATCCTCAAGCAAGCAAAAGAGGAAGGATAAAGGTTTTGTTGCAGAAACCTGGAGTGAAACAGAAGAAGAATCTTCATCTTCCAGCTCCAGTGAATATGAGGAAGAAGCTAAGGCAAAAAAAGTTTGCTTGATGGCTATCAATGCATCAGGCAGCCTTTCAAAAGTTGAAAATTCTGAACATGAAGATTCTAAATCAGAAGAGGATCAGGTAATATCCTCATTTGATTTTAATTCAGAACATTTTAAAGCGGAGTTTAAATTATTATGTAATGACCTTATCAAATCTGAGAAGGAAATAAAACTTCTTTGAGAAAAGCTAACTGAACATGAAAACCTGTTATCTGAAAACATTGAACTAAAAGATAAACTAGTTATAGATGCAGAAGAAATTATTTCTTTAAAAACTAAACTGAATGAGGCTAAGCAACTTGAATAATCTCTTAATGGGAGAAGCATCAAACTGATGAACATCACAAGCACAGTAAATGCCAGTCTAAATGGCAAGCTGGGCTTAGGTGCTTCCTCAAGACAACCTCATTTAATTCAGAAAAATATACTTTCTACCCCCATAAAATTTATATAAGAAAAAGGTAAAGAAAAGGTTTATGAAAACAATGAACCAACTGAATTAAAATAGAAACCTAAGAAAAAGAGAAAAAATAAGAAAAACCTTAATTATAACAATGTTCAACAGATTTCGTCGAACTCAGATCGATGAAATTTGTACAGTTCGTCAAAATCAAGTCGAAAAACTCCGAACACACATTTCTATTATAATTATTCTTCTATCTACGATCGATGAAACCAATATGGTTCTTCGAGTCGAGATCGATGATTTTGGGGCTCAGAGAATGAATATCTCTATTCTATGAATTGAGTTCAACAAACTCATCCCTATTTGTCGACCTTAGGTCGACGAACTTATTAGAATTCGTAAATCCCAGTACAGCCTAATAGAAACTTTAATTATTCTAGAACATTTAAACAACCAAAAGATTTTGTTAACCCATTTATCCAATAAATAATTCCATCTAGGAAATTTCATCCCTTAGGATATAAGAACCAACCTGAATACTCTTATATTTCTAGCTTTAAATTTGAAAAGAATCAAGGACCCAAGGTTACCTTGGTCAAGAAATCTTAACTTTTCATTTTGTAAGTGAAAGACTATCCTACCACAGAAGAACAGTGGTATCTGGATAGTAGATGCTCAAAGCATTTGACAGGAAGCAAGGACAACTTAACAAACTACAATTCCAAGCTTGGTTCAAAAGTGATATTTGGTAACTCCAACTGTGGCCAAACTGAAGGCTATGGGATTGTCAAGATTGGAGCTGTCACTTTTAAAAAAGTAGCATATGTGAGTGGTCTAAAACATAACCTTATATCCATAAGCCAATTATGTGATGAAGGTTATCAGGTATCATTTAATCAAACCTCTTGCATTATTTCTTCTGTAGATAATAAAACTGTATTAATTGGCCTTAGGCAAGGAAACATTTATATAGTTAATTTCAAATCTGCTAGGTAAAAAATCCGTTTATTTAATCAAATAAGTAACAAATAATGATCCGTGGCATAAAATATTAGGACATGTTAATCTTAAAAATATTATTAAACTCTCTAGGGACAACCTTATTAGAGGATTGCCTTCTTGCCCCTACAAGAAGGAAAGCCTTTGTAGGGCTTGTCAATTAGGCAAGCAAACTAAAAAAAGTTTTAAATCCATTAATAAGAGTGATTCACCCAGGATTCTGTATTTTCTTCACTTGGATCTATTTGGACCCATTGTTGTACAGAGCATGGGAGGGAATCTTATACCTTAGTTATAGTAAATGACTTCTCTAGGTTCACTTGGGTGTTCTTCTTGAGACACAAGTCAGATAACTTAAATGTTCTTACAGATTTTCATAAGAGCATAAATATTAAGTATTCTACTCCAGTTGCATTAATCAGAAGTGATCATGGTACTGAGTTTGAATCTCTTTCTATTCAAAAATTCTGTGAGATGGAAGGTATCAGGCATTGTTTCTCTAGTCCTAGAACTCCTCAACAAAAAGGGGTAGTAGAAAGGAAAAATAGAACCCTGATTGAAGTTGCAGGAACATTGCTTGCAGATGCTCACATGCCCCTATCCTTTTAGGCAGAGGCTATAAGCACATCAAATTATGTCATGAACAGAAGTTTAATACACAAACATTAGGGCAAGACTCCCTATGAACTACTCAAGGGAAGCAACCTAAAATAGACTATTTTAGAATCTTTGGTTGTGTTTGTTACATTCATAATACAAACAAGAAACATCTTATAAAATTTGAAGCCAAAGCTGCAATGGGAATTTTTCTTGGATATTCCCAAGTCAGCAAGGCCTATAGGATGTTTAATAAATCAACCTTGAAAATAGAAGAATCTGTACATATTAAATTTGATGAAGCTAACATATATTACAAGGAGAAGGATTCTTCTACCAAAGACTTATTGCAGGTACCCCAATTATGTGAGAAATTAGATGATTTGAACCTCACCAATGAGGCTACATCATATCCTTCTCCACACATTGATGAAGATAGTGATGAAGAGGTCAGTGATATAATTGTTGAACCTTCAACAACAAATTTAATTCCACAAGAGGAATAAATTGCCAATGTTGTTGCTGAACCAACTCCTCAAACTGATCTTGTCACACTTGTAGATCATCCTTTATCTAAAGTTATTGGAGACATATTAGTTGGTGTGCAAACAAGGCATCAACTCAACAAAGACTTGATGCATGCTTGCTTCATATCTCAACTTGATCCCCAATCCATACAAGATGCTAAGTCGGATCCACACTGGATTATTGCAATGCAAGAGGAGCTCAATCAGTTTGAGAGATGCAGAGCTTGGGACATAGTTCCTAGACCCAAAACTCACAAGTTATTGGAACTAAGTGGATTTTCATAAATAAATTGGATGCACAAGGATCCATCATCAGGAACTAAGCAAGGCTGGTAGCATAAGGATACAAACAGGAAGAAGGGATTAACTATGATCAAACCTTTGCACATGTTGCAAGACTGGAAGCTATTAGAATATTTCTTGCATATGCAGCCTACAAAAAGTTCAAGGTCTACCAAATGGATGTCAAGAGTTCCTTCTTAAATGGTGAACTCAAAGATGAAGTATATGTTGAACAACCACTAGGTTTTGTTTCTCCAACTCATCCCTCTTATGTTTTCAAATTGCATAAAACTCTTTATGGTTTAAGCATGATCCAAGAGCTTAGTATGAGACCCTAGCTAGCTTTCTTTTAGAGCATAAGTTCATTAGGGGCATTGTAGATAGGAGTTTGTTTACTAGACATCATAATAATAACATATTGTTTGTACAAATATATGTAGATGACATCATTTTTGGCTCTACTGATTCCAAGCTATGCAAAAGGTTTTCTTACCTGATGCATTCTCAGTTTGAAATGAGTAGCATGGGTGAGCTTTCTTACTTCCTTGGTCTCCAAGTAAGCAATCCCCTGATGGAAATTTCATCTCCCAATCCAAATATGCTAAGGAATTAGTTGAAAGATTTGGGTTGACTGATGCTTCAGCCAAGAAAACACCCATGGATTCTAATACTGTGATTGATTCTGATGAACATGGCAAGCCAGTTGATTAGAAGACATATAGGGCTATTGTTGGGTCCTTATTATATCTCACAGCTAGTAAGCCAGACATAATGTTTGCTAAATATCTTTGTGCTAGGTTCCAAGTGTACCCTAAAGAATCTAACCTTATTTTCCTAAAAAAAATTGAGATATATAAAGGGTTGCCCAAATCTAGGACTCTTTTATCCAACTGTGTCAGAATTTAAATTAACTGGATTCTCAGATGCTGGCTTCGCTGGATGTAGAGTTGACAAAAAAAGAACATCAGGAACATGCCAATGACTTGGTGATAGGCTTGTGTCTTGGTTTTGTAAGAAACAAACATTTGTGTCAACTTCAACTATAGAAGCTTAATATATTGCAGCTGGTAGTTGTTGTTCACAAATATTATGGATTCAAAACACACTCCTGGATTATGGATACAATTTAAATAATTCAACTGTATTTTGTGATAGTACTAGTGCAATTTTTATTACAAAAAATCAAGTGCATCATAGTAGGACAAAGCATGTAGATGTAAGGCATTATTTCATAAGAGATTGTGTGGACAAAAAAAATTAATCTGGCCTTTGTCTCTACTATTTTACAAAAAGCAAACATCTTCACCAAACCTTTGGATGAGAAGAAACATCTGTTCTTTCTGAATCAGCTAGGTATGATCAATGGAGAAAAATTAATTTAATTTTCTGTCTGAGGTCGAAGAATTTGTCACAGTTTGTCGAATGGAGATCGACGATTTGAGAACAGTTATTGAGAAAATTCATCGACCTGAGATCGACGAACTCCATGTATGAAGTTATTTTCGTTGACCTGAGATCGACGATCTTGCTTCAGAAAATTATCTGTCGATCTGAGAATGACGAAAAGTTTTCCTCCCTTCAAACTGAGATCGACAATATTATTTCTTCATGAAATTTTTCGTCGACCTTTGAACAATGATTTTCTTATATTTTTTCAGAATGAAGTTTGGCGTTTCATATTCTGAAAACCATATAAGTAGGTTTTCTTCGAGCTCCATCCCGCGCTTTCTATTCTCTTGCTCTTGATCACTTTTTCTTTTTGCAGGAAAACCAATGGAGATTCCGGCGATTTCCCTTTCCGACATGAAGTTTAACACCGGTTTTGACATCGACTTCGAATCGTTTCGTCATTCCGATAAAATCTTCTTGGACATTCTACAGTTATTTGAAGATCATCACTTGAAGACTTTCATGACCACCAGAATCAAGTTAGCAGCAACTGAAATAAGAGAATGGGTTTATGCTTCAACTACTCCTGATGCAGATAAGATGTCTGGCACCATCTCAGGAAATAAAGTTACCCTAACCCCTATGGTTTTAATAGTCTTTTGGTTTGGTTAATGGAGTTGAGGAGGATTTTGAAATAGATAGTTCTGATTATGATAATATGTTGATCAAAATGGGTCATTCTGATGGAAACCCTAACAAAATTCTTAAAAAGAATTTATCTGCAGAATACAAATATCTTGCTGATGTTGTGGGTAAAGTATTGCTAGGAAAACACACAGCCCATGATTACATTACTAGGCAACAGTTCTTTGTGATGTGTGCTGTGGTGAACAAGAAGGAAGTAAACTAGGGAAAGTTACTATTTGATTTGATGAAAAAGAAGAATATGAAGAAGGAAGTATGTTTTGGGAGGATTTTAGGCATTTTCCTCCAGGCCAAGGCATCTGAATCACTGGTCTCTCAGACCATATTAATTAATGCATCCAAGAGACTGACTTGTGCCTTATTTGGCATATGGGAGAGGACCATCACTAAGCCATCCAGGACTTCCTCCTCTTCCAGGACTTTTGAGGACACAAGGGCTATACTGGCCACTCCTCCACCTCCAGAAGATGTTCTTCCCTCCATCAGAATTCCTTCACCTTCTTCTCAACAACAACCATCTTCCTCTTCTCTTCTACCCCTCCAACTTCACCTCTTCCACCACCATCACCTCCTTAGTCAATTATCATCATTCATGAGGATGAAATTATGATTGATCTCATTCCTCCTTTATCTCCACCTCCAAATCATCTGGATTTCATTCAATCTACATCGCCTCAACCCAACTTCAATCTGTTATCTCCACCTCCACCATCTCCACATCAATCCCCAGCTCAATCTCCTATCCAGGAAATCTCCACTAAATCAGTTCCTACCATAATAATTCCCTCTACATTAATTCCAACAACATCTACTACCATTTCATCTGACATTCCTTCTAATCCTACCTCCACATTCCCAGAACACATTCATACAGATTTCCCTCAATCATTTTTTTTTTGTTCAAATTGAGGCAATCATACTCCCTATACTCCCTCTGCTCCAGAAACTCTGTATCTAAATTTCTCTGACATTTCCAAGGATCTTCTAAAATTCATTTCTCCCTCTCTAGAGCAATTAATAGCAAATGTTATTGCTCCTCTCTCTACCTCTATCACTTTTCTATCTACCAGAATTGCTTCCATTTTTGTTATCCCTTCTTCTGGTGACCTGGCTTCGGGACCATCTGAAAATAGGCAGGGGGAGATGTCCTGTGAAAAAGTTACAATTCCTCCCCTACCAGCAGCAGTAACACCACCAGCAGCAGCAGTTCCAGTTCCTCTTCTAGAAGAAGCAGTAGATTCCCCCGATGATGTCATTCCAACAGATCTTATAGATATTATAGATTATTCTGATATGTCTTTTGATATAGATGAAGAAATAAGAACTGCTGGTGATTTTATTATAAATCCCACAGTTTATCTGAATTATTTGCTCAATTCTTTCAATCCAATTTACAGAATTTATAGAAATGTTTTGGCTAGTTTTGATGTTGATTACTCCAAGGCAATTGTTTGTTATACTGCTCCTATAAGTCCTGAAGTTGTAGATCAACTAAAGGCAAGATTTGTAGCTCCTGTAATTTCAAAATTATTATATGCTGAAGAGGTTTGCAGTCCTCCACTTCGCATATAGGCTGAGTCCAAAATTCCAGATTTGGATAATATTTTGTTTACTGACATGGAAGAGGAGAAAGGAAATCAGATTGTTTCTAAAAGTTTTATAGAACGACAAATTCTAGTAAAGCCTTAGGCTGAGAAGCAGATCTCCAAAGAAACTCTAAAAGAGATTGATGATTTATATTTCCATCCTCCTGGATCACTTGATGACGATGATAATGATAATGATTCTGATGACTCTAGTCATAAGAAGACAAAATCTAAGAAGAGAAAATTTCTTGCTGAGGCTGTTCCTAAGACTAACCCAACTGCTAACACACTCTACAACGTCCTGAATAATATTACTCCTTATCCAGGTATGCCTAAGTGGATGTGGCTTTCTAAAAATGAGCAAAAGGCTAGGAAGAAGAGCAGGAGATACTCTCCTCCTCCACAAAGGAACTGGAGAGGACCTCCTCCTCCTCCTCCTCCTGCTACAGGTGCTACAGGAAATATCTCTCAATCTTCAGGAAGTGTTGTAAAGACTCAGAAGCCTTCTTCAAGCACTTCTCAATCTCAAAGACCATCCTCTTACAAGTCCACAAGACCATCTAGAAGATATAGTCTTTATAACCCTCCAAAGACCCATTATCAAAGCAAATCTTAACTGTCTCTGTCTCCAACAAATTTTAAACAGAAATCTATTATTTTCAGAAACTCTCAAAAGGCTGCTCAGGATGCTTCTAAATCTGATATAGAGAGACCTCCCTCTCCAGTTTATGAATTTGAGTTAGATCCGAACTTTAGAATGACTATATTTCAAGAATTTATTAGCTTGTCTCAGATGAACAAAGCAAGAGAAGAAGGATAAGATCCATCACAATTCACTACAATGTCTACCTACAGGCAAAAAGAACTTGACAAATTTCAGGTAAACAAACATTTATTTGATCAAAATGTGTATATGCACGTACATCCAGAAGTTTGTTTTCCCAGAGCCTCATCTATTATAATTCTTGGAGTTCAAGATATGAAAATGTCTCAGAAGTAATCTGCAAATCCTCTCAGAAAATTTTTGTTTTATAAATCATCATCTGCTCCTCCCTCTGACAATCCTTGAACAATTATTTCTCTGAGATATATATGTGTATTAAACTTAGCTATATCATATCTGCTGATTAGTTAAAAATTCTGTCAGATATTTATATTGCTTTGTGTTTTTATGTTTTTCTATTTTCTATTTAGTGACCTCACCCAAAGAGGGGGAGATTGTTGGATCCCTAGTTTGGAATTGGGCTAAGGTTCACTATTAGGTTTTGACCCATCATGTATAGCCTAGGGTCAATTTGTTAGTTCTAAGGTTAGGACAGTCTAACTAGGTTAGACATCTTATGATCCAGCATTGAGAAGGCTTCAGAGATCTAGAGTTAGAAGAATTTCAGTTTTTAAGAGAGTTCATAAATCAGTTCGAAGTTCTTCGAACTCAGTTCGATGATCGTCGATCGCTGATCGACTAACTAAGAGTTCCTTCTCTGAGTTGAGCTCGACGATATTCGAGCTCAGGTCGATGAACTCCCTTCTCTCTCAGTTTCACTTATCGACGATATTCTACCTCAGTTCGACAAACTTTGAGCTCAGCTTTGACTGTTTCTTTCCAGATTATTTTTTCTCTGAGCTCAGGTCGTCGAAGATGATTTCTCAGCTCGACGAACTTTGAGTTCAGGTCGACGAAATCTTTTCTGAGGTTGACGATTTCTGTCAGTTTCAGTCTGACAATTTCTTTGTCAATTTGATTTGAATTGTTACTATTTTAAGGCAGTAATTCTCTAAGAAATTAATGCTTATATTCTAAAAATATAGCCGTTGGTAGGCAGCATTGATTATGGATTTCACAAAGGTAATTACTTGACTTTTTTACTGGGATAGTTAAGGAAATACATTAAAGACATATTACAGCCGTTTCAACTCCCAGGATCTTAGCAGCAATCAAGGATATTATTTTCAAATTCAAAGGCTGAAATTCTCTCAGAATATATATAGATCTTTTTTAAAAAGAAAGACATCTTTACAGATATGCAATAATTGATACAAAGAAAAGCACTGTTATCATTCTTATAGGAAATTGAAGAAGAACATCAATATACAGATCTATAGTCTTCTTCAGTTTCTGCTTCAGGCTTCAAAGGGACAACTCATCAACCCCAGTCCAAGAAGTTTTTGAAGACCTTCATAAAGGCTTACACCCTGAACAAAGCTCTCTTCTTCCTGAACCATTCAACATCTCAGGGGAAGCTTTGACAACAACATCCACTAAAGTCTTCTAAGTTGTTTGAGAAAGAGAAGACAAAAACACTTTTCATTTCCCATTGTAAAAGAGTTTCTAACTCCCTTCAAAAGTTATCACCTGGTTGACAAGTCTACTTTTCAAAAGACTTGATTTGGTCTTTGGGCACCTCATCAAAAGCTCAAAGGGTTGTTATATCTACCTTAGAAAAAAGATATTATGGTGACAGGGCACCTGAGCAAAAACTTGTGGTGGCAGAGAACCTGATCAAAAAATGTTAGTGGATTCCTATTAGGGTGGTAGAAGAATGGACGTACCCAGTTTTGGGGAACCACTATAATTTTCATGTGTCGTCCAGTTGTTCTTTTCTTTATTTCAGCTGTGCTGTGATAGTTTCTTTTCTTACTTCTCTTTATATATTTACAATTATCACTTATTTTAATTCCGCTATAAAAACTGACTAAGTTTATAAAATACTCTATTCACCCCCACCTCTAGAGTTTGTCAGATCTATCCCCTCACTTTCAACATGAATTTATGGCAGCAACAGGATTTTGTGGAAAAATGGGACTTGTCTCTAGCAGCAGGGAAAGCTCGACGAATGAAGGAGAGAGGGCTCGACGAAATCATGGGAGAAGGAGGAAGAGCTCGACGAACGGAGAAAAGAGAAGGTGGCGTGTTCGACGAAAATTGAGAAGAAGGAAGCAGTGGCGTTCGACGAAAATTAGCGGAAGGAGGCGTTCAGCAAAATTGGAAGAAAATGTCGAACGTAGAAGGAGGATGGGGTGTTCAAAGAAATTTGAAGAATTCGTCGAACGCAGAACTGGAAGCATTCGATGAAATTGAAAGAATTCGTTGAACGGAGAAAGTGGAAGGGCGGTCGACAAACATGGAAGGGTTCATCGAATGGAGTAAGTGGAAGGGAGGTCGACAAATATGGAAGGGTTCGTCGAACGAAGAAAGTGGAAGGGAGGTCGACGAACTAAGAAGAGTTCGTCGAACGGAGAAAGTGGAAGGGAGGTCGACGAATATAGAAGGGTTCGTCGAATGGAGAAAGTTGAAAGGTGGTCGACGAACATGGGAGAATTCCTCAAACATAGAGCTCGAGGCATTCGACGAACTTTGAACTGAAGGCGTTTGAGGAAATTGGGCCGATCGACGAATTCTGAGCTGAAAAACAACAAACCTGTAAAAGAAAAAAACAATCATTAGTGGTATTAATATATACAATAGGAGATCAAAATAAAGCTTTAAAAGATATTATTTGCATAATAAAAACCTGTAATTACCCTACTATTTTAAACTACAAAACGTATTATCACTAAGTAGTTAAGACTACAAAAGTCTAGATGGCATTGAGTAATGAAGGCTCACTCAACGCACTCAATGCCTAAGCCGAAAGAAAATCTGTCTAAGTACAGAAGCATTGAGTGAAGGCTATTAACTCAATGCCTCATCAAAATAATAGGGTAAAGCATAAAGTGTTGAGTGAAGAAGCTACACTCAATGCTTTTATTAAGGAATGCAACTAAGTGTTTTGGCGTTGAGTCAATCTTACTCACTCATGTCCTAGTGATAGAAAAACTGTTTAAGTGTTTTGGCATTGAGTCAAGCTTACTCATTCAATGCCTAGTGATAGAAAAATTGTCTACGTGTGTTTGCGTTGAGTCAAGCTTACTCACTCAACCCCTAGTGGCAGAAAATCTGTCTAAGTGTTTTGCAATTAAGTCAAGCGTACTCACTCAACACAAAGTGACAGAAAATCTTTCTAATGTCTTGGCGTTGAGTGATGGTTTCTCACTAAACACCTATACGAAAGAGTTTGAATTTGACTAAGTCCACAGATATTGATGTCAGCAAAATTCAAAATGTTGCGGGATTGCTACACTACATGACAAACGGTGTCGCAGGCCTACCGTATGACTTTTGGCTATTAAAGCAAAGTTGCACCTGTTAACTATTGTGTGTCCCACTGCTCTAAGAGCCGTTAATCGGCGAAAGATAGAGGGACAAGATTAGGAGTTGAGAACTTGAAATTTTAGGGTTTTATTCTTTTCAAAAAGAGGCGGCTGAACTTCATCTTCCTCGTCATTATTATCAATCTTGAGTGATAGTTTTACTTTCAAGATTACCTAGACACCTAGAGGGTGGGGGTGAATAGGTTCTTATTTTCTCTTCAAACTTAAGGCAGAATGACTCACAAATTATAAACTATTTTGAATAATTTCAGCAACTACTCTAGCAAACACAATCACACAATCTAGAGTTAAACATCACAGATTGCACCCAGAATTTATAGTGGTTCCCCAGGGTCTGGGTACATCTACTTTCCCCCTTCGCCTATCTTGTAGTATGCTAGATTCAGCCAAACTCCTTTCTATAACTCAGATCCTCAGATCCTACAGCTCAGAATCCAAATGGATTCCTACAACTCAGAGTGAGTCCACACTCCTACAGCTCAGGCAATTCAGCCCTACCTCAGTCTTTCTTCAAGACCTACAACTCAAAGAATGTCTCTCCTACACTCAGCCTTTATAAATTAGGCTTACAACTCAGATCTACTAATAGATCCTACAAGATTTGAATATAAAATATAATTGTATCTTGCTCCTAATGAGAGAGGAGGAACAAGACAGTTCTTGATCAGCTTCTTAATAAATCTGATGAATGAAATCAACTAGACCTTAGCTTTCTTCAAAGCTTCTTGAATCTGAACTTAGGTGAGTTGATCTCCTTTGGAATATACTGATCGGCTGCTTCCACCTTTGATATCAGAATTGGATCTGAATCTTCTTGACAGTTAAGTTCAGAACATGTTTCTTTAGAAATCTGAGACAGCTTTCTTCTTGCCTTCTTATGATTGGATCTCTCTCTATCCAAATCCCTTGAAGATACTTCAGAATTCTTGAATGAATTCTACTTTGACAAATTCTGATAGTTCAATCAGAATGTCTTCTTAGATCTGCAAAGATCTTCTTCTTTTTGTAATCTCTATATTCACTCTGTGTTGCTTTTTTTTGTTTGTTACTTGCTTTCAACTGACACCATGCGTCTATTTATAGCCTTCACTCCTGGTAACTGGCTGGTCCGGTTCCTAACGAACTTCTGTCTGTGTCAATCACTTCCGTTAACCTATAGAGACCCACATCTGTCATGTCTTCATACTGCCAAGGAGACTTTGCTTCTGTCAGAAAATGTCGAGACAATCTGTCAAAGTGTGTCGAGACAATTGTTAAAATGTGTCGACACAATTTGATTAAGTGTCGACACAGTCCTTTGAGATGTCAACATGATTGCCTCAATGTCAACACAGCTTCTTGACACAACTTCTTAAGAATGTGTCGACACAGATAGTTGTATGTCGACACAATTACTTCAGCCACCAACTTGTTGTTGATTCTGCTATGTGTCGACACAAGTCCTGTGTGTCGACACAATTGATGTATATTCTGAACATTGTTTGTGTCGACTCTGTCTCCAGGTGTCGACTTAGTTGTTGTCGACTTCTGCCTCTGTATGTCGACACAGCCTCCTGATGTCGACACAGTTGATGTCGACTCTTTTTCTCTGTGTCGACACAACCTCCTTCAAGTGTCGACACAATCTTTCTGAAGTGTCGACACATCTTCTTCTGGTGTCCACACATGGACTTAGAGAAATTTACATGCCATGTTGCACATTCGTATCCTGCATATATTAACTTAAAACAACATCAAATACACCTTGATGTATACCATTATGCTAAGTTAGGCTTCTCCAAATCAGGTACACATTTTCCAATGTACCCAACAATCTCCACCTATTTGGAGAAGTCATAACCCATATTAGCTAATGATATACACCACTTATGATAATTAAAAATGATGATGTATAAAAGCTTAACATTTCAGAGAATATTAATAAACAAAACATTGGCACAGATTCATCACAGAATAATAGATGTACAAAAAAATTATTATAGAGCAAGGTTTTGTGTACTATTTCAAAATTTTTGTTACAAAATGTTTTACACTTATTGTTACATGAAACTAATCATTACACATCTGTTAAACTAAAACTTAGACATCTTAGACTAAGACTGATCAGGCTCCTTTATAAGAATCCCTTTTTATGGTTGTACTTTTGCCTGCACAGAAGGTTCAGTTTCTTCCATGGGCTTTTTGCCTTAAAGATCAGCCGTCTTCTGAGCTTCAGTCTTCAGTCTCTTTCTCTCAAAGTAATGATAGGGCTTAGGGAAGTACTTGCTAGGCTCCTGAGCATCAGGAGGTAGCTTTCCACTCTTTGCCTTCCTTCTGAACTGAACTATAGCCTCTTGCCTGGCTTCATGCTTTTGCCATTCTTGCTCACTGTACCACTACCCTCTTTCATGAACTTGATCCTTTACAGCCTTCCAGGCAGTTAGGATAATGTTTCTAGAGGTAGGGCTCTACTGTTCAAAATCTGGTTTTAGTTCAGCTTGCTCTCTAAATCTCTTCTTTGAAAGTTGAGCCTCTTGTTGAGCCTTGATAGCAGCTTCAGAAATGTCCACTTCTCCAAGCATAACATTTGTAACCTCCTCTGGAGGACTATACATTGTTTGCACTTGCTGATGAATCATGTCAAAATCAGCAGGGGGGTATATGACTTGGTAAACCTCTGGTTGGTTACCTTCAAGTAGACCTTGTTGTTGTACTCCTGACTCTGCTATGTTACCATCATCACAAAGGGGTGGATATCCCAATGTGGCTCTGACACTGTTAGTGACCCACTTGGCATGTTCTGAGCCAGCATGAATAAGTACCATCTCCCCCTTTAGGACTTCTCTTTCTATATGATCTCTTAGATCTCCCTTGTGAAATCTAATTTTCCCATCCAGATAATTTATTCCATCTTTGAAGAATGGCTTCAATTTTTGAAGCTGTTCAGTAATTGTCTTCTGAGAGGTGGTTATTGTAGTTTGAACTAAGTCTAATGCAGCCTTGAACTTTGTATCATATTCTAGCATTTCAGCTGCCCTAGCCGCAGTCAATTTATTCAGGGTAGTTTGAAAATGAGCGAGAATATCTGTATTGGCAGTTGTCAGATTTTCATTTAGCCTTTTCTGATTTTCAAGAATGTATCCTTGGTTGATAGCTATAGCATCCACCTCTTGCTTCATCTCTACCTGTTGTTTGGCCAGATATACTACAGCATTGCCCCCTTTGTGGAAGCAATCTGTCATTTCTCTTTTGTGTTGATTGACTTCAAATCTTATAGACTTAATATCTTGAGCTAGAACAAACTGAAGAGTTTTATTACTTTCATCAACATATTTTTCTAAAGTCAATCTTTATTCATCCATTTTCATCTGGAGATTGACCAGAAACTTTGCATAATCAAAATCAGCAGAGGTGGATGTTGGTGTTTGAAGTGCTTTCTTATTGCTATGGCTCCTTCTCTTGAAGACCATGAGCTTCCTTTTCTTAGCCTCCTGAATCTCTTCATTCTTTGAGGCAGAAGTACTTTCAATCTTAACTCTCTCATGTAGTGAGGTAGTGATTTCTTTATCAGCAACATGGGGCTCCCTCTCATCTGCACCTGGCACCCCCTCATCAGCAGCTTGCTCCCCCTCAAACCTTAGGGTGTCATCTTTATCTGCTGTTTCAACAGCCTCATTAAATAGATCATCCATTGTGTATTCCTTTGGTGTTTGAGGAGGTGATGAAACATTGATTCTTTCTGTAGAATCATCTAGTCTGGCAGTGTCTATATCTTCTGATAAGTCAAGCCTTCCTGCTTCTTCTGCTAGTACAGTATGAGGCTCCCCCTGAACCTGTGCAGGTATTTGTACTGGAACTTGGACAGTACTAGCCTGATGTTGATCTTCCTCTATAGTCTATTCTTTCTGAACTTGAACTATTTCAGTACCAAGCTCAGTGAGATCATGAGCTGGAGACTTCTCAGCTGGCTCCTTCCTGTCTTCATCATGCAAATCCTTTGATAGAACCCTATCCCACCTGGAGAATAATCGCATATCCATTCTCCTCATGTGATTTATCTTTGAGCCAGATAGTTGTTGCAGCACTTCTAGAATGAGTCTAGCTAGATACAGGCTCAGTATTCTTGCCATGTTTGGCTTCTTGATTGCCTCCTGGATTTTGACATACACAACTGCAGACGAGTTGGTGGGAATGTGAAATACAATCCTAGACATTAGGTTGAACATGTAGGCTGAGATCCTATCATGTCCACCGGTCTTACACAACACCACCTTTCCGATCACTTTAGATAGAAATTTGCCCTGATTATTCATTCCCTTTCGATTGAAGGCAGCACCAATCTTCAAGGTGGGATGCAGTCCACACCACTGAAGTGTTTGCCTTGTTTGAGAGGCTGAAACCTCCTCTTCATCATGTATCTTTGGAAGGTGAAGGAATCTGGTTAATCTTTTCCGAGTCATCTTGACTCTCTCGTCATGGATGGTTGATTTGATTTTCAGGCCAGTTGAATCCAAGGATGCGTTGGTGTAGAACTCAAGAACTTCCTTTTTCCAGATTTTGGTGGGTTCTGAGACAAGGAATTCGAGTTCGTTGTCTATAAGGAGAGACACCACCATCTTGATCTCTGAAGCAGCATCGTTGAATGCATGCCTAACTAATTCATAGCCTTCATTGATGGAATCTTCTATCTTGGGCTCCATTGAATCGTTGAGAAAGCTTGGGAAGAGAGTCCCAAGAAGAACTTATGTTCCCCCATACTACTCATTTCAAACTTCCCTTGCATAAGTTTGGCAAACTTTTTGCAAAGGTTGTTCTCTGTAGACCCAAAATTTATGTCATCTACATAGATTTGGACTAAGATTATCTTGCCTTTAGACTCCCTTAGGAATAGAGTCTTGTCTATTTTGCCTCTTGAGAATTTGTTCTCAATAAGAAAAGTAGACAGGGTTTCATACCAAACCCTTGGGGCTTGCTTTAACCCATATAAAGCTTTCCTAAGTCTAAAAACATAACCAGGTTTAAGAGAATCTATAAAACCTGATGGCTGCTCCACATAGACTTCTTCTTTTAGATCTCCATTCAAAAATGCTGACTTCACATCCATTTGGTATACCTTGAAGCCTTGGTATGCAGCATAGGCAAGAAACATTCTGATTACCTCCAATCTTGCTACTGGGGCAAATGTCTGATCAAAATCTATTCCCTCTTCCTGCATATATCCTTTAACAACCAATCTTGCTTTGTTCTTTACAATTACTCCACTTTCATCCAACTTGTTCCTAAATATCCACTTTGTTCTAATGATGTTGTAGTTTTTTGGTTTAGGAACAAGCTCCCAGACTTTGCACCTTCTGAATTTATTAAGCTCCTCTTGCATAGCATTAATCCAGTGTTGGTCTTGGATGGCTTCTTCAAATTTCTTAGGCTCCAATTGTGACAGAAAACTTGAGTGCAAGACTGTGCTTGGATTTCTGCTTCTAGTCTGCACTCCTTGTCTTGGATCCCCTATTATTTGATTTGCTGGATGGTCTTTAAGATGTCTTATAGCTGGAGGTAGATTTCCTTCTGGTCGATCATTTCCAGTCCCTTCATTATGCTGCACTTCTTGGGAGTCATCAGCTTCTATAGAGTCATGTACTCCCCCTGGACTATAACCATCATTTTCCACTTGTTCATTTGCAATTAAACCTTCTGCAATGGAAAGCTTGTCCATTCTCTTGCTTATACCTGTTAAACTGTATGAACTACAAGGCAACTCACAGTTAATTAATCTTGATTCATCAAACACAACATGTATAGATTCTTCTACAACTTGTGTAGTTAAGTTGTAGATTCTATAAGCCTTACTATTGATGTTGTACCCAACAAATATCCCTACTTGGGATTTGGCAGCAAACTTGGTCAAATAAGACTTGCCATTGCTAAGTAAATAGCACTTGCAGCCAAAGATCCTGAAGTACGATAGATTTGGTTTTCTACCCTTCACAATCTCATAGGGAGTCTTTTTGTGGTTCTTGGTGATAGTAGTCATATTGATTACATTACATGCAGTATTTACTGCCTCAGCCCAGAAATATTCTGGGAGAGAAGTGTCACTCAATAGAGTTCTACAAGCTTCTATTAATGTTCTATTCTTTCTCTCAACAATTCCATTTTGCTGTGGTGTTCTTGGTGAGGAGAATTTTTGAGAAATCCCAAATTGTTCACATAGTCTTGTCATACTTTCAGATTGAAATTCAGTACCATGGTCACTTCTGAGTTTGACCACTGTACTGTTGAATTCATTCTGAATTTGTTTGATAAAACAATATAAAACACTTGGGGTTTCTGATTTCTGTCTCAGAAAGAATACCCATGTATATCTAGAATAGTCATCTACCACCACAGAAGTGTAGACCTTCCTACTTAGACTATGAACTGACATAGGACCAATTAGATCCATATGCAGTAGCTATAGGCACCTAACTGAATCCTTGTATTCAAGGCTATGAAAGGAGGATTTTGTCTGCTTGCCCTTTTGACAAGCTGAATATATCCCATCCTTCAAACACTTAACTTGAGGACCATTCCTCACTAACTCTTTGCTAAAGAGTTGGCCAATTGTCTTGTAGTTAAGATGAGCTAACCTCTTATGCCATTTGACACAATGTGAGGCTCTCTCATCAGCTACAAGACAGATAGAAGAAGCCTTGTTCTCACACCCAAAATTAAGACAATACACATTTCTTTTTCTATAACTAGTCAATATGACCTCTTGATCACTTGACCTCTTGATATGACATCCATTCTTTATAAATGAAATGTCATATCCTAGATCACTCAGCTGGCTTATGCTGATGAGGTTATGTTTCAAACCTTTTACATAAGCCACTTGAGTAATGGTAATTTTATTTGAAGAAATGTTACCAAATCCTTTGACGATTCCTCTTTCAGATCCACCAAAGATAACTTTAGGCCCATTCTTGACAGAAGAGTAGTCCTTCAGTAGCCCCTTTGTTCCAGTCATATGTCTGGAACAACCACTGTCCAAGTACCATATAGGGGCATGGCCACTTGGACATTCCTGCAACACAAAATTACTTTACCTTAGAGCCCAAGAATGTCTTGGGTCCTTGGTTCCAGTTAGCTCCATTCATATCAAGTCTTTTAGCAACTCCTCTAACTGGTAGATTGGTGTTCTTCCTGACACTTGTGTTATGCCAGCAGTCCAAAGCAAAATGGCATACTTTGCAACAGCACCATCAATCATATTTGTTGTATCTAGATCTAGATGAATTCTTAGCAGTTTTTTAGTCTGGAAAATTCCTGACTTGTGCTGGTGCTGCTGCAGCTATACCTATAGGTTTCCTTGGAAAATGGGGTTTATTGTCATAGACTGACTTATTGGCATTTACAGCCTTGTCATTCAGAAACTCAATCTTCTTATGATTATGAATGTGTTCATGATCATATCTGTTAAAAGACAATTGCACTTTTCTAAACATCATAGGGACTTTAAAGTTTTGTAGTTGAACTGGAGATTTGCCCTTTCTTTTGAATTGGTCAGCTCTAGTGTTACCTTTAAAGCCCAAGCATGCCTTACCCTTTTGATCTACAGACTAATCTATTAAGGGTAGGACATATTTTGGCTTAGAGTAACTAGCCAATAAGTTCCTCTCAACTTGAAGTCTGACCTCCAGACTTTTAATTTGATCAGATTTGTATTTGATTGTGCCCATCTGAATCACAGTTATTGTTTTCAGTTTGGCAACCTCATTCAACTTTTGATCCAATTCTTTTTTCAAGTTTGATACAACCAACTTAAGATTAGCAATTTCCTGTGCCTGTGTTTTGGTCAGTTTTTTGCTTTTCTTAAGAGCCTCCAATAAGTCCCTATATTCATCCATCAATATATGAATATCACCTTCAGATTCAGACCCATTCACATCACTTGATGTAGATGAATCTGACTCTGAACCAGTACTAATATCAGAAGTGCTAGAATCATTTTGTACCTTACTAGGACCAGGCTGATCCTGGCATTGGTTATCTTCTGGCTCAGCCATTAGACCCATGCATTCTTGGTCTTCTTGATCATGGATGGAGTTTATCAATTACATAAACTCCTCTTCATCACAGGCTGCATACAATCCTATGTATGCTTCTGCTTCAGATTCTAATTCTGATGAGGACTGATCTGAAGGACTCTTATCTTTCTTTGCAACAAAAGATTTCTCCTTCTTGCCCTTGTGTTGAGTTTTCTTTCAGTCTACTGACTCCTTTCTCTTCTCTGGACACTCAGCTACTATATGTCCAGTCTTATTGCAGCAATAGCAAACAACTTTTGATGTTGTAGCTTTGCTGGGCTTAGATCCGTTCCTTTCCTTTCTTGAGGATTTTCTCTTCTGATAGTAATCATCCACTGGCTGTGATGTGGAGGGTCTGGACTTCCACTGCTTATTTTTTAAGAACTTTTAAAACTGTCTTGTAAAGGCAGCAAAGTCAGCATCTGAATCACTGCTCCCTGATTTCTGACTATCTGAATTTTCTGTTTTGTCTTCTGTAGCTTCCTTAAGAGGAGATGAAGATATCCTCCCTTTGTTTCTAGTGGCTTCAACTTTGAAAGCTACAGATCCATGCTCACCTTTTGTATTTCTTTCTTCCTCCTTCCTAGCCATCAATTGCATTTCATATGATAACAATTTTCCAAACAAGGTTGGAGGGGAGATGTCAGCTAACTTGGCCACTTCTCTAATGGCACATATTTTGGTATCCCAATCCTTTGTCAAAGATCTGAGAAATTTGTCATTCAGCTCATATGTACTGAAGACTCTTCCATAGGACATTAGTTCATTCACAATCCTATAGAATTTCTTATAATATTCAGTTATGCTATCAGACTTTCCTTGTCTGAAGCTCTCATATTCTTGGTTGAGCATTTATTTTTTGTCTTGTCTTACTTCTTCAGATCCCTCGATGTAGGCAATCAAGGTGTCCCACATCTCTTTGGAGGTCTTGCAATGTATCAGATTTTGGAAGGTGGAATCATCTATTGCACTGACTATGATGTTCTGAGCTCTCTTGTCCATAGTGGCTAAAATGATTTCTTCCTTTGTCATTTCAGAAAAGTCCTTAGGAGTATTCTGATTTGCATCTAATACAGATAACTTCATTGGAATGTTTGGACCTTCTTTAACTGTGATATAAATTCTTGGGTCAGAGGCCTCCATAAATAGCCTAACCCTTTCCTTCCAGATTCCAAAGATTTCTTTTCTGCAGATGGGTAACTTCATAGATCATAACTCCTTGTGATTCTCACCTGAACCCATTTTCTTGATTCTTGATTCTGCCTTTTCATCTAACTCAGACTGTTAAGTCTTTCTTTGAGTAACCTCCCTCTGATACCACTTGATAGTTTTACTTTAAAGATTACCTAGACACCTAGCGGGGGGGGGGGGTGAATAGGTTCTTATTTTCTTTTCAAACTTAAGGCAGAATGACTCACAAATTATAAACTATTTTGAATAATTTCAGCAACTACTCTAGCAAACACAATCACACAATCTAGAGTTAAACATCACAGATTGCACCCAGAATTTATAGTGGTTCCCCAGGGTCTGGGTACACCACTTTCCCGCTTCGCCAATCTAGCAGTATGCTAGGTTCAGCCAAACTCCTTTCAATAACTCAGATCCTCAGATCCTACAGCTCAGAATCCAAATGGATTCCTACAACTCAGAGTGAGTCAACACTCCTACAGCTCAGGCAATTCAGCCCTACCTCAGTCTTTCTTCAAGACCTACAACTTAGAGAATGCCTCTCCTACACTCAGCCTTTATAAATAAGGCTTACAACTCAGATCTACTAATAGATCCTACAAGATTTGAATACAAAATATAATTGTATCTTGCTCCTGATGAGAGAGGAGGAACAAGACAGTTCTTGATCAGCTTCTTGATAAATCTGATGAATGAAATCAACTAGACCTTATCTTTCTTCAAAGCTTCTTAAATCGGAATTTAGTTGAGTTGATCTCCTTTGGAATATACTGATGCTGCTTCCACCTTAGATTTCAGAATTGGATCTGAATCTTCTTGATAGTTAAGTTCAGAACCGGTTTCTTTAGAAATATGAGACAGCTTTCTTCTTGCCTTTTTATGATTGGATCTCTCTCTATCCAAATCCCTTGAAGATACTTCAGAATTCTTAAATGAATTCTACTTTGACAAATTCTGATAGTTCAATCAGAATGTCTTCTTAGATCTGCAAAGATCTTCTTTTTGTAATCTCTATATTCACTCTGTGTTGCTTTTTTTTGTTTGTTACTTGCTTTCAACTGACACCATGCGTCTATTTATAGCCTTCACTCCTGGTAACCGCTGGTCCGGTTCCTAACGAACTTTTGTCTATGTCAAACACTTCCGTTAACCTGTAGAGACCCACAGCTGTCATGTCTTCATACTGCCAAGGAGTCTTTGCTTCTGTCAGAAAGTGTCGAGACAATCTATCAAAGTGTGTCGAGACAATTGTTAAAATGTGTCGACACAATTTGATTAAGTGTCGACACAGTCCTTTAAGATGTCGACATGATTTCCTCAATGTCGACACAGCTTCTTGACACAACTTCTTGAGAATGTGTTGACACAGATAGTTGTATGTCGACACAATTACTTCAGCCACCAACTTGTTGTTGATTCTTCTATGTGTCGACACAAGTCCTGTGTGTCGACACAATTTATTTAGATTCTGAATATTGTTTGTGTCAACTCTGTCTCCAGTTGTCGACTTAGCTGTTGTCGACTTCTGCCTCTGTATGTCGACACAGCCTCCCTGTGTCGACACAGTTGATGTCGACTCTTTTTCTCTGTGTCGACACAGCCTCCTTCAAGTGTCGACAAAATCTTTCTGAAGTGTCGACACATCTTCTTCTGGTGTCGACACATGGACTTAGAGAAATTTACATGCCATGTTGCACATTCTGGTCCTGCACATATTAACTTAAAACAACATCAAATACACCTTGATGTATACCATTATGCTAAGTTAGGCTTCTCCAAATCAGGTACACATTTTCCAATGTACCCAACATTGAGAACCAGATGTTCATCCAGTTGCTCTAATTTTCCAGCAAGTTAGCTATAGCAAATTTCTTCTGTTATAGTAGGCTTAGATAATAATCTGATAAAGAAGAAGAAGCAGAGCTTCAGGTTTCTATAGTCAAGGATAGTTGCAATAGTGCAAGTCTGATAACTTCAGACAAGCAAGTTTAGTGAGCTTTCTCTCACTTAGGTAATAAGAAGAAAAAGAGCTAGACTAAGCAGCTTTGACTTCTCATCTCAACCAAGCCTAATCCTTAAGATCAACTTTTGAAGCTGAGGAGAAGATCGTACTGAGCTTTTAGTTTAGTTTAGGAAGAAGCAGAGTTCTGCAAGGTACTTCCAGCACAAATCGCTATTCATTGAAGATCAATTTCTTGTTGCTGAGAAGAAGTAGGGTTAAGTTTATCTAAGCTCAGGAAGCAACAAGGTCTAACCCTAGATACAGTAGATGGAAGCTTAAGAAAGGTAGTTGGTGGCATTCATACCTACAATAGCAAGTTCATAGGAAATCTCTGAGGAAGAAGAAGCAGCAAAGGGCTAACCCTAGCTGCAGCACTTCACAACCCAAGCAGAGTAAATCCTGAAGATCAATTTCTGGTGCTGTAAAGAAGAAGATAGGGTTGAGATTTTCTCAGTTCAAGAAGTAGAAGGCTCAGGGACTTTTTCCTTGGAGTCAAAGTTTGGCTGAGTTCACTCAATCCAGGAAGATAGACTCCGAGATCATATCTCTGTAGTCAAATTTCACCAACCCACATTCATCCTTTTGGATCCTTTTGTATCTGAGTTATAGGTCGGATTTATAAAGGCTAATGTAGGATCTGGTTGCAGATCTGAGTGTAGGACCTATGTGCCTGAGGTAGGTCTTTGGCCTGAAAATATTATCCAGTTTGGATCTGAGGTAGGGCTTTTGAGACTTTGGTAGGGGAGTCATTCTATCTGAGTTGTAGGGCACTTGTGCTTTAGTTGTAAGATACTTTGGTTCTGAAGTAGGGCCTTTGTGCCTAAGCTGTAGGAGATTCATTTTTCTCTGAGGTAGGGTTGTCCTCCTATACTGAGTTGTAGGGACTTTAGGCCTGAGGTTGGTAATCCTTTGATCACTAAGTTATAGGGCTTTGTGCCCAAGATGTAGGTCTTGGAGGAGACTGAGTGGTCCTGCGGGATCATGTTGTAAGCTCTTAGGAGCTAAGATTGGAGAAGTGCCTTGTCTAATAAGCTATTAGAAAGGTGGGAGGGAAAGTGGACGTACCCATAATTTAGGGAACCACTATAAATATACAATCCTGTGTTCGCCGAGCGGGTCCACCAGGCTCGACCAGCTTGCCAGTACAACCGACTCGCATTAGTGTAGTAGGCGGGCAAACAAAGATGGTTGGCTCGCTCACGCCAACCAGGGAGAACAAGCTATGTGAGCCAGCTTGACCAGCTCGCTCCCACCTAAGTAACCTTCATCGGCTCATGCTCGCCATCCGGAGAGAAGGCTAGCTATAAGATCTAGATCGTGTCTGCCCAATCGAGCGGCGAGTTGATCATGTTTTCCTTGGCATTGAGTGGAGTTTAGCCTCTCAGCGCCTTCTATTACTTGGCATTCAGTGAGGCAAGTGCACATAGTGCCTTCAGCTCCTTGGCATCGAGTGGAGTTTTGGCTTCTCAACGCCTTCTATTCCATGGCATTGAGTGAGTTGAGTGCACTCAGCACCTTCAGCTCCTTGGCATCGTGTGGAGTTTTGGCCTCTCAACGCCTTCTATTTCTTGGCATTGAGTGAGGCAAGTGCACTAAGTGCCTTCAGCTCCTTGTCATCGATTGGATTTTTGGCCTCTCAACGCCTTCTGTTCCATGGTGTTGAGTGAGGTGAGTGCACTCAGAACCTTCAGCTCATGGAGTTGAGTGGAGCTTAGACTTTCAGCTCCTTCTATTCCTTGGTACTGAACAGTGCGAGACCCTTCAAGAACCATCCAAAGTAGGGTGCCGTAGAGGCGAGTGCCTGACTTCCCCAGCACACGCCCCTTTAGGCGTGTGGTGACCCCATGGACAACTCGCCCAGTGGGATCCAGAGGAAAAATTACCTTGATGCCCTTGCAGGGATGCATATATCCTTCCAGAACAGCGGGTTCTAGCTATTGGTAGACCACTTTTGGCTGCATATAACTATTCAAAATAGCGGAGTTAGGCTCTTTGCAGTCCAGGTTGTACGAACTATAAATAGGCCCAAGGGGGTAGCTAAGAAAGCAAGATTTTCCAGTTCTCTCACTCTCGTCTTATAGCACTTTCTGAGGTGCCCTTAGCTCTGTACAGGCTAAGGAGGGGAAGCACTATAAAATCTTGTGGGTGTGTGGTGGGAGCTTCGTGCTGGATCCTTTGGTTAGTTCTGAGATTTAAGTTTCGATCAGTCAAGCTTGTTGGGCAAAGTAAGTGTGTGATCACCCCTTAGTTGGTGTTACCATTATGATCTTGAAGTGATCAAGTATGTTGCCTCACTGCCAACTCATTATGAGCCTATCAGGGTGGCACATAAGATTGTAGAAAATTGGGAGATTGGAATTATATGGTTTGGCTCATATGATTAGTTGAAAAAACATAGCTCAATCAGGCTAAAAGCGTCGAGTGCGTTAAGACCACTCAATGTCTTCATCGAGTTAAGCGTTAATTCGACAAATGGAAGCATTGAGTGTGTTGAGTATATTTAACGATTCGTTGAGTCAAGGTGTTTATTCGATGAGTATGACAGTTAAGCGTTGATTGTGTTGACTATACTCGATGATTCGTTGAGTCAAGGAGTTGTTTCGATGAGTCTAAGTCTCAGGCATTGAGTGTGTTGAGTTAACTCAACGCCTTCGTCAAGTAAAGGGTTTACATAATGAATCTAGCACTTAGGCGTTGAGCGTATTATGTTCACTCAACCCCATTCGACGAATCTTGATTTTGGCGTTGAGTGAGTTGAGTGCATTCAATGCCATTCGAGGATTCGTCGAGTATGGCGCTGAAAGTGTTGACAGCGTTAAGTCCACTCAACGCCTTCGTAGAGTCAAGCGTTGATTCAGTTGAGGATGGCATTGAGTTCGTCGTGTATCCTATGGATACTCGACGATTCATCGAGTATGTTATGATATTCTACAATTTGTCATGTATGCTATAGATACTCAACGATTCGTCGAGACAAGTGTTGTCTAACAAAAATTCTAGATTATAAGTCTGGGTCTACCAATAGCGACGAGAACTATTTTGTTAATCCTTGGGTATAAATAGAAGTCTTTAGGGTTTCTTCATACACTACTTACTGTTCATTCTGTCTAAACACACGAGTCGTACTTTGAGAAAAGACGGAAGCCCTAGAATCCCGACGGAAGTCGTTCTGACTTTCGCCATCACTGTTACTAATCCCGATCCTGGCGGGCATCACCGCCTCCTCTCCTATAGTAGATCTAGCAGTCAGTGTAGATGTTGAGTATCCTCTCCCGACCTAGTGCTTGTTCGACATGTGGGTGAGGGTTCTCCCGATCGTGTGGATTTCCTGTAGAGGCATGGATATACTTTCTGCACTCAAGACTCGAGCCGCTAAGTGGCCAACCGATTTTTCTGGAGCATCTAGGTTGAGTATCGACTCAATCCTACAAAAGTAAATTTTTTTACAGCAAGTTTTACTTTTTGCTTCATGAAAATGGCCGATCCGAACACTTTGGGTTTTTTTGTTCTCTATTTTTCACTGTGCGCACAAATATTGTGTCGTCTCGTAAAACACAATAGTGGTATCAGAGCCAGGTTGCCGGCAATATTCATTGTTTTAGAAGTTGCTAAATCGATGTCGTGTAGATTTGGAAATTTTAAAAGTGTTCTAAAATGCTTAAATCTATTCTTGGAACTCCTCCAAGAACACATGTGATTTCTTTGTTGTAACTCCTTAATAGTACCCGTCACTCTTGCTGGTTTGTGAACCAAATATGTGTTAGATTTTGTATCTCACACAATAGAGATGAGCTTGTCTACTGTGTAAGTGGAGTTTGTGTTGCTCATATCTAGTGCAAGTAGATCTGAAGATTTAGAAGTGTTCTAGATGTTCAGATTTAGCCTAGTTCAACAAGTGTTGATGTTCTTCTTGTTCATATCTGGGATGCATTTAGTTTATGTATATTGTTTATGTTTTTTGTGGATGTGCACATTGGTTATGTTTTAATCGTGATTAAAGAACTAATCAAATATCAAAATCCCTTAAGTAATATTAAGTATTCGGATGCCTTCCGATGGATGACACTCTTCTTGCCTTGATCGATGAAGTGTGGGATTGACAAAGCAAGGTGCATTAATCTAAATTTGTATGGGTGCGAGTGGATAATTGTGATATCCTACTATCGTCGGGTCAAACTTAAATGGGTGATCTCAAAGGTTGAGTGCTCAGAGGCATAGGATTGGCATGCACCATATGATGGATGCGAATAAAGTGTTATTCACCATCCATACAGGAATTGCATTGTGATGCAATTAACAATGGTTATCTACCTAAATAACTCTATTGTGAGAGAAAAACCAAACCTGACTCATTGTGTTAGTGAAATATGGATCTTGTCCATAGAGAAGGTTACTCGCATAAACTCTTTGAATTAATAACGATGGTTATCAGTTTGATAAAAATAGTGGGAGTTATTTTTATTAAAGTCCTCATTAAAAGATAAATTATATTTTGAAATGCAATACTAATTTGCTTTGCTTGATTCTTGGAGAATTTCCATGGGAAGTGGTTCACATTCCACCCTGTCCCTCCGAGCGATCCTTGATAAGGAAAAGCTGAGCGTGACGAATTATTTTGACTGGTACAGGAGCTTGAGAATTGTTCTCAGGAAAGAGCGCAAGCTCTATGTTTTGGAAGAGGTAACCCCTAATGAGCCTGCAGGAAATCCATCCCGTGTTGATAAGGATGCTCATAAGAAGTATCTTGACGACTCCTTAGACGTCGAATGACTCATGTTAGCGACCATGAACTCTGAGCTCCAAAACCAACATGAGAACATGGGTTGCAAGGATATTGACAAGCATCTCAAGAAAATGTTTCAAGGGAAAGCTTGTTAAGAGAGATTTGATTTAAATAAGGCGTTTTTACAGTGCAAGATGGGAGCTCAGGACCTAGTAGGGACTCACATACTCAAGATGATTGGGTATATCGAGAACCTTGAAAGACTAGGGTTCCCTCTGGGCCAAGAGTCGTCACAGACCTAATCCTGCAATCTTTGTCAGACAGTTATGAGCAGTTCGTCTTGAACTATAACATGAATGAAGTAGACAAGACACTGCTCGAGCTCCTAGGCATGTTGCGAACTGCCAAGATCAACATGTAGAAGGCCAAGCCTGCTAGCCCCATACTGATGATGAAAAAGGCAAGGGCAAGGAAAGGGGATTTAAGAAGATGAAGGTAGGACCTAAGTATGCTTTGGAGCCCAAGTCTTCTGCACTGAAAAAGAAAGGTTTAGGGAAAGAGGGAAAGTGCCACCACTGTGGCAAGGCTTGTCATTGAAGTAGGAATTGTACTTATTACATTGAGGGTCTGCAAAAGATGAGGGGAGGTATGACTTCTGCTTCGGGTATTTATGTTATAGAGATAAACCTTTCTGCTCCTTCATCCTGGGTATTGGATGCCGGATGTGGTTCTCATATTTGTATAAATGTGCAGGAACATGAAAGGAGAAGATTGCTGAGTAAAGGAGATGTGGTCCTGTGTGTCGGCAATGGAGCAAGAGTTGCTTCTGTCGCCGTGGGTGTTTACCATCTTGCTTTTTCCAGTGGGCTAATTGAATTAGATAATTGTTATTTTGTTCGCTCCATAACTAGAAATATTATATCTATTTCATGTTTGGACATGATTGGATTTTTTTATTATTATTAAGTATTACTGTTGTTCTATATTTAAGAATGAGGTTTGTTATGGTATAGCCCAAATGTTTATTGGTTTATATATTTTGAACATAGAGCATCAGATCTGTAATATAGAAAGTACTAAGAGACTAAAAATGAATGACTCAAACCCTATGTATCTTTGGTATTATCATTTGAGCCATATAAATGAGAAACGTATATCAAAGCTCCATAGAGATGGACTATTGGACTCATTTGATTATGAATCATTTGAGAGATGCGAATCTTGTTTGTTAGGAAAGATGACTAAGTTCCCATTCATTTGAAACAATGAGAGGGTTTATGATCTCTTGGGTATAGTACATAGTGATCTATGTTGACCCATGAGTTCTATGGCTATAGGTGGGTTGATGGTTAAAACTCGCGGCACCCGCAGGGTGGTTTTTATTAAAGAAGAGGAAGTAGTGGTTTTATTTATTCAGAAAGGCGGGGCACGCGGATGTATTGTCTATAAAAAAGGTTGAAACCGAGTTTTAACTAAAGGGAGGCAAGTGCACCAATCACCTGTAGTACAGGATATTCCCGGGGAGGAATATCGGGGTCATATTGTTCTCGGGGTCGGTTAGCCTATTTCTACTCTTTCCCTGAAAGGACTATTATTTTACCGATAATATTTGGTGGTTTGATTTAATTAATGGTTGCGAAAATATATAAAAAGAAAAGCAGAAAATATAAAATGCGGTCGACGAAGAACTTAGCGCACTATATCAAAAATCTGAGGACTAAAATGAAATTACTTAACTAGAGATCCTAGATTTTAGATTAATTAAATACCGACTTGGCCATGGAGGTTCCAAAAGAATGAGCTCACTTATCTCTAGGACTATCGCTCACCTGAACTCTACGACTATTCGACCGATCGTTAGACCGACGAAGGATTCCTCTTAACACACGCATTACGCAAAGAACCCCGCTATTGGGCGGGGAACCCAATCCAGGAGAATTGCGCTTCTCCTCTCTCGAGGTTATGCACGCAACTCTCTTTACCCAAGGGTGATTGGTCCATATGCACGGCTTCTCGACAAGATAGCGTATGGACTACGGAAATGGGACCTCCACATCAATATGCGGTCCTACGCGTCGTAGACCCGGGGAAAACCTTAAGTACTTTTAATTAACGAGAAAAAGAAGACCTTTAATTATTTTAGGTGATTTTATCTGTCCTAATGCTCTTCGATATTGAGGGATAAGAGCGGTTAGCCACTCATCGGAATGGGGACGGCTAAAGCTAGAAAGCGATAAAAGGAAAGCAGAAAATGAAAGCAGTAAATAAAGCAATTAAGAAGGCAGTAAAGAAAGCAGTAAATGACAAGTCCCGGCTCAAATGAGTGGGAGAGAATAAATGAAAGCGAGCCCTACTCAAACGAGTAGGAGGAAATAAATGCACCCACACATGCACTCTACGGAAATGAAAAAACACACACACAAAGTCCTACTCAAATGAGTAGGAAGAAAATGAAAGTGGTAAATTGCAAGTCCTACTCAAATGAGTAGGCGGGAAATGAAAGCACGTCGTTTAACTCTTAACGAGTATGCGGAAATAAATGCACACACGCACACACTCTGCATAAATCGAATGAAAGCTATAAAATCTAACTCATACATGCACGCACACATACAAAATAATAAGAAAAACAATGTTCCTGAAAAATTAAAACAACGACATTTCTACCGCTAGAATGCGGTAGAAATGCGTAAAAAGACAAAATAAAAATTAAACGGGCAAAAAGGTTTTGAAAATAAAATCAAAAGCAAAGTTGACGGAAAATTAAAACGATAACGTTTTCATTTTTAGGGTTTTATAAAAGAGCTACAAAGTGAAAATAAAACTAAAAAAGACAAAAAGTTTTACATTCCTAAAAATCCTAAGTTTAAGAAAAATAAAAACAACACTTTTAAAAACTCTTTTATAAATTCATAAGGATGAAAACAAAGATAAAAACAAAAAGGTTAAACCTAAATAATAAGGTGCATGAAAATAAAATTGCGATTACAACGGCTAGAAATTAGGAGAAATTCCTAAAACTAAATAAGTTAAGCTATACAGAAAACATACAAACCACAAAAAGGAATGAAAAAATTACTTAGAGTAGGGTGCATTGATAAATTCCAAGCCATGCAAAGAGAGGAAAAACTAACATATTTCATTATTAGAAAAGTGATTACAAGGAAAGCTAAAACAAACACCCTAAAATAAAGTAAGAGAGAGAGGGGGGGATAAATTCTCCCTTACATTGCATTAGAAGCTGAATGGGCAGCTCCTACCCTAAGCAAAATGTCAAAAAAAAGGGGACAGGAGAGCTTACTGAAAGCTCTTATTTATAGACAAATATTTTGGGTGCGACACGCCCTAGTCACGGGCGTGACAGGGGGCGTGTTGGGAAGTGTTAATCTAGAAAAGGCAAAATCGGGCAAGCTGGCATTGTTATGTAAGCAATGGGTCGTGACACGTGTCGATCACGGGCGTGACATGCTTTTCACGGCTGTGTAGGGGGGCGTGACTGAACAGCTTTGTGGAGGAAGTCAATTTGACCTTTGCTGGTTGGAGGCATTGAGTGTCGTCATCGACACGGGCGTGTCGGGATTGACACGGGCATGACAGCTAGCGTTGAGTGTCGATGGCATTGAGTGTTGACGGCGTTGAGTGGCGTTGAGAGCTTAATATTAAAAGCATTGAGTCTAGACACGGGCATGTAAAGCATTCAGACACGTGTGTGTCCTGCTCTTGTTGATGATGGCTGAACTTCGAGCGTCGGGTTGAGGCCGACGATAGTCGAGGGCGTGACACGGGCATATCGGTCATTGACACGGGCGTGTCAAGGCATTTTTTTGACTTTTTCTGGAATTTTTCTGGAAAACAAAATAAACTAAGTTAGAAATAAAATTTAGAATATATGAACAATTTATTGAAGGAAATTGACTAAAAAAAATAAACAAAAAATGACTTAATTAATATACATAAAAATAGGTATATTTACAACTTATCATGGTTACTTCTACTTTGTTACATTTAATTATGATTTTAGTAGATACAGATACGTGTATCTTATGAAGTGCAAATCTGAGACCATTTAAAAATTCAAAGAGTTCAAGAACGAAGTAGAGAACTAACTGGTTGATTGTGGTGGCAAATTCATAAGTCATGAGTTTTGTGATCATCTGAAAAAGTGTGGTATTGTATCACAGCTCACTCCACCTGGAACACCGCAATATAATAGTGTGTCTAAGCAGAGGAATCATACACTCTTAGACATGGTGTGATCAATGATGAGTCATGAAGATCTGCATGTTTACTTTTGGGCTTTTGCACTAGAAATTGCTGCTTTTACACTAAATCATGCTCTAACGAAAGCTGTTCTAAAGACACCATATGAGATATGGACTGAGAAGCATCCTAGTATGTCGTTCATTAATGTGTGGGTCTGTGACGTATACGTGCGACATCAAATGCCTGATAAGCTGCAACCCAAATAAGATAAGTGTTATCTTGTGGGGTATCCTAAGGAAACTAAAGGGTACTATTTCTACCTACTGTCCAAGGGCAAAGTGTTTGTCGCGAGGACTGACGTCTTTCTTGAGAAAGAGTTCTTAATTAGAAAGACAGTAAGGGTAGAACAAGAAGTTCAAGAACCACAAAATGTGAATGAACTGGAATTGGTACCTGAGTAAGGACTACAAGTTGTTGTAGTTAGAAAACCTGCTAAGAAAACACAAGTTCCACGTAGATCTGGTATACAAAGTTCTAGCCTGAGAGATATGGATTTCTCGTGTCTCAAATAGGTAATGTGTTGCTTATGGATCATAGTGATAAGCCTGCAACCTACCAAGAGGCTATGAGTGGACCGGACTACGAGAAGTGGCTTTAAGCCATGAAATCTGAAATGGACTCCATGTTTGAAAACCAAGTTTGGACCTTGGTGGAACCACCTAAAGGTATATGACCCATTGGGTGAAAGTTGGTCTTCAACAAGAAGACTGACATGGATGGGAATGTACATACATTCAAAGGGCGACTGGTGGCTAAAGGTTTCAAGAAAATTCATGGTATTGACTATTATGAGACCTTTTCCCCTGTTGTTATGGTTAAGTCCATCAGAATTCTGCTTGCTATTGCTGCGTATTATGACTATGAGATCTGGCAGATGAATGTCAAAATGGCTTTCCTAAATTGAAACCTCTTGAGGAACTATACATGACACAACCCGAGGGTTTTTTATCTCCGGGTGAAGCCACTAAAGTATGTAAGCTACAAAGATCCGTTTATGAATTAAAATAGGCTTCTCGAAGTTGGAATCTTCGCTTTGATGAAAAGATCAAAGAGTTTTGTTTTATCAAGAATGCAGATGAACCGTATATTTACAAGAGGATTAGTAAGAGCATAGTTGTCTTCCTGATATTTGTAGGATCAAGCGCATACACAACTGTTCCTAAAGCCCTGATTGTTGGAAAGGTCGCTACTTAATTTATTAAATAAGTTGCAGAGCACCACGGGTCAAGTGAAAGAACGCAAAACCCAACAATCCCCCCCAGCATCCAGCACAACCCGTCGGCTCAGAGGTGGGGTTACCATATGGCCCACATGGATCAGATGTGGGGTTACCACATGTCCACGGTTGTCTGACCCATAGAACCCACACAGGTTGAAGGGAAAAATTTGGATTTAATAGCGCAACCTCAGTCTTGAACCCGTGACCTCCTCTGATACCAAATATAGGATCAAGCGCATACCCAACTATTCCAAAAGCCCGGATTGTTGGAAAGGGCGCTACTTAATTTCTTAAATAAGTAGCATAGCGCCATGAGTCAAGTGAAGGAACGCCGGACCTAACAATATTGTATGTAGATGATATAGTGCTGATCTGGAATGACAAACCGACCTTGCAAGTTGTTAAGAACAACCTAGGGGAATGCTTTTCAATGAAGGACTTGGGTGAAGCGACTTATATACTTGGTATTAAGATCTACAGAGATAGATCAAAGAAGCTGTTAGGTTTGACCCAAAGTATATACATTAACAAGGTGTTGAAACGGTTCAGCATGCTTAAGTCCAAGAAAGGATTCATACACATGTCAAATAGTGTGAGTCTGTTTAAGGACCAGTGTTCTTAGTCTTGTGATGATAAGGACCGAATGAAGTTTATTCTATATGCTTCGACAATTGGGTCAATCATGTATGCATTGATATGTACTAGACCCGATGTCTCTTATGCCTTGATCATGACTAGTAGGTATCATTCTGATCCCGGTGAAAGTCACTAAATTGCCGTTAAGAATATCCAGAAGTACATGCGAAGGACTAAGGATACATTCAGGGTATTTGGTGGAGAGGAAGAGCTTATTGTAAAGGGTTACACGGATGCTAGCTTCCAAACTGATAGGGATGACTTAAATTCTCAGTTAGGGTTTGTATTTTTCCTTAATGGAGGTGATGTTAGTTGGAAGAGTTTCAAGCAGGAGATACTTGTCGATTCTACAACTGAGGCCGAGTATATCACCGATGCAAATGTAGCAAAGGAGGATGTTTGGATAAGGAAATTGATCGGCGAGTTAGATGTAGTTCCCAGCATTTTTTGCCCCGTAGTTCTCTACTGTGATAACAACGGTGCAATTGCACTTGCTTCGAAACCTAGATCTCATCAAAGCTTCAAGCACATACTTCGGCGATTCCATCTAATTCGATAGATTATCGATCCAGGAGATGTAAGCATTCGCAGTTTGCCGACTGAGCAGAACAATGTAGATCCACTGGCAAAGCCTCTTCCATAGAGAAATCATGATGGTAATGTTTGATATCTTGGTATACGATACCTTAATGATCAACTCTAGTAGGAGTCTTATGGGTTGTATGTTTGTTGGCTGTAGTATTTCATTTGATGAATAAAGTATTGTATGCATTTCATTTATATATTTTGGAATGTTCTTTTATTGTGTTTTTATTCTATTATGATAGAGTAGTTAACTGTATAAATGCCCTTAGAATATTTGCCTACTATTTTAGAAGTTTTATTCTTAAAAGTCTCTGGTTGTTATATCATCTTAGATGATAAGGGATATGATGATAGCTTTAATACTAGCATGTACGTTGATTGATGACTCATCCTCATAGGTCATGATATTATGATATTAATTCATCACATGGGTACTTGTTATGAACAAGTTATACTAGATAGAGACACAATGAGAATATTTTGTGGATTGATATATAAATGTGTCACAGGTATGGCTCAAGTGGCAATGGTGTTTGTGGTCCTTTGACCTGAAGTCACAACATTTATCGAATGAGGAAGAGCGTGCTTTGATGCAATCAAAAGTCCAGTCTTGAGAAAGTTGGATGATAAAGGTGGTTATTGGGTATAATACGAATCATTTGGGTGATTGTGTGTGAGCAGAAATGGGATTTGTCCTCCTTTATGGCAGGAGTTGCATCCATGGGCCCCTTGATGGAATGGGACTGAGAAATGCATTGCCATACTTGGTTGAGTCAATATGTGGTATTAGGCTCACCAATTTTTGGAAGTCCATTCTAGATCAGGAAACTGGGATTGAACAATTATGAGGGAGACGCAGTCAATACCTTTAGTTCTATCCGGATGTAAGGGACGAAGGGACATGTCAACACTATAATATTGGTCACAGTGGCTTTGGAGTTTATTAACTCTTACTATTTGGGGAGAAATAATGTATTTCTAGATGTCGCTCATTGTTTGTGAAGCTTTTGTTTGATACTTTCAAGATCAAGTAGGAGACTGTTGGTGTTACCATTGTGATCTGGAAGTGATCAAGTATGTGGCCTCACTCCCAACTCAGTATGAGCCTATCAGGGTCGCACATAATATTTTGGAGAAGTTAGGAGATTGGATTTGTATTGTTTGGCTCATATGATGATTTGAAAAAACTTAGCTCAATCAGGCTAAAAGCACCCAGTGTGTTGAGACCACTTATTGCTTTCATCGAGTTAAGCGTTAACTTGGCGAATGGCGGTATTGAGTGTGTTGAGTGTATTCAACGATTCTTTGAGTCAAGGTGTTGATTCGACGAGTATGACACTTATGTGTTGAGTGTGTTGACTATACTTGACAATTCGTTGAGTCAAGGAGTTTTTTCAACGAGTCTGAGTCTCAAGAGTTGAGTGCGTTGAGTTCACCCAACGCCTTCATTGAGTAAAGGGTTTACTAAACAAATCATGCACTTAGTCGTTGAGCGTATTGTGTTTAGTCAACGCCATTTGACGAATCTGGCTTTTGGCATTGAGTGCACTCAATGTCATTCGATGATTTGTCAAGTATGGCATAGAAAGCTTTGAGAGCATTGAGTTCACTCAATGCTTTCGCAGAGTCAAGCGTTGATTCAACAGTAGATGGCATTTAGTTTGTCGTGTATTCTATGGATACTCTCGATTTGTCGAGAATGTGATGATACTCGATGATTCATCGTATATGCTATAGATACTCGATGATTCGTCGAGATAAGCGTTGTCTTGCCGAAATTCTGGATTCTAAGTCTTGGTCTGCCAATAGTGATGGGAACTGTTCTATTTTTTCAATGGGTATAAATAAAAGTCTTTAGGTTTTATTCATACACTACTTATTGTTCATTCTGTCTAAGCACGCGAGTTATACTATCCGAAAATGCGGAAGCCCTAGGGTATCGATGGAAGCCATTCCGCCTTTTGATCCTGATCCCGGCGGGTATCGTTGTCGCTTCTCCTACAACAAATCTTGCAGTCTGTGCAGACATTGAGTGTCACAACCCGTATTTTCCCAACAATTTAATTATATCAGAGTAAGGGAAAAATACGCGCCATGATGCCACGTCGTATAGGGGATAACTGCAGACATTCAGTAAAGACTCCAAACACTATAGTTTTAAAAGAAAACATAAATTATTATGAATGAAATCCTGTTTAAGTTAAGAAGATAGTTGTATCCCTCGACTTATTGGATCAACTAGTCCACGATTCAAAATATATTTATACGCTTGCGGAAGATACTTGTTTAAATTGACTCTAACATCCTACATGAGTATAAATGTGCCCGAGGAACATCTCATGCTATGCAAACCCTATATTTATAATAAGTATAGAAAAAGTCTTTATGCTAAACAGAAAGTAGTGACTTAGTTTTGAAAGAGATGACATGTATGCTTTACTAATAGTAGGGTTTTATAGGTTAAAGATATCTAACATGCAATCCTAGCAAAAAATCATCCCAGAGAGCAATTAATCTAAACCAAACATAAGAAAAACACATCAGCAAGCAAGTGTCAAAAATCAACAATCCTATGGGTGTCAACAACCTGACATAAACCCACAGTACAAAGTATGTCTGAAACTAGGCAAAGAAAACTAAAATAACAAACTACCTCGCTACGGCGAGGGGAAAAACCACAGCTAACACTACTGCTTCAAGAACTCCAAAACTAGCTCCACTACCTGCTAACGCTCCGAACCTGAGGCATTCCAAAGATAGAAAACCTCAGCAAAAAGGTACAAATGGTGGAAGAAAAAGTAAGCAAAAGAAAATAAAGGTCAAATACTCCAAAACTTTATTAGCCACTTGTAGTCAACTCTACCCATAAACAAAGGCAGGGTTGTCACTTCTCAAGATACACCCCTCATAGATGTTAAAATCCGTCTAACTGCGGGGGGGGGGGGACTTGCACACTCCACCAATCACCGCAGATGCCCAAAACCTAGTAGAGCTCCACGAGGTACTAATAAAGGAAACAAACCTTGCAGTCGGTGGATTTGCCCACTAACACCCGCAACAAAGAAACACCATGAAATAAACCTTAGGACTTGGCACGTCGGATTCTACTCGACATTTCCTAGATTAAAGACACGGTTAATCAACCTTTTAGGAAATATTAAAAATCCTAGATAACTCTAACGCGTCCTATGACCATGGTTAGGAGCGATTAAATCCAACTATATAACTTATCATCAATCACTACAATGCTATAAGGTTAAGTTTTCTCTTCACGACAAAAACTCATAAATTTGAGTAAACTTCAGATAAGGATTATACATTGTTATAACATGGAAAGAAAGAAAAAGAATGCAGTAAAAATTAAGGAACAAAAGGTTATTCGTTACCATCAAATCGAATAAGGAGAAAAGAGGGTAAACCACCACTTGCCTTTGTTTTATCGGAGAATATCACCAAATCGCACCTCGGCGTAGATCGGGACTAAAGAAGATGAGAGAAATCGAAATCTAACAAAAATGGCAAAAAATAGGTGTTAGGGCCGAAAACCCTAACGAGAAAAATCAAGAAATGGGGAAGATTTTACCATGATGACGAAGCCCTCGCTGAGAGCTTTCCAGATCTATACTCGGTCGAAGATTTGGAGCACCAGAGCACCGTCGGAGGCCACCGGAAGATTCACGAAAACATTTCTCTCTCTCACTCACGCCGCTCTAGTTTAGGAGAAAATCGGAGAAGATGAAGTTTGGTTCTAAAATCTAAGTCTATATATATATATATATATATATATATATATATATATATATGTTTATAAAAAGGTTTGTCAAAAATGGGTTATTACGAGCGGATTCGCGGAAAAAGAAAATAGAAGTCTAGGTTTTCTTCAAATTGAAAAGTGCCCAACATGAAAGTTGTATATCTCATCGAGACGAACAAATTTCATGTTAACCATTTTTCCAAATGACGCCATTTTGACCCTCAAAACGGCGGCCGAAAGAAGGCTGAAATGGATCTCTCGAGAACGGGCTACAATTCTCGAGAACTACTGGAGTATGCGAGAACTAACTCTCGAGTACAAGCTACAGTACTCGAGTAGAAGCAGCAAGCAAAACTCGAGAAGAAAACTACCACTCGAGTACTATCCAGTTAGCACTTGAGAACTAACCCAAACATCACTCGAGAACTGACGGTTATACACTCGAGAATTAATAGCTAAGCACATTAGAAATGAACAGTAGAAGTACTCGAGAAGCAGCAGATCACTCGAGAAATGAACAGTAGAAGTACTCGAGAAGCAGAAGATCACTCGAGAATTGAAAAGTAGAAGTACTCGAGAAGCAGAAGATAACTCGACAAATGAACAGTAAAAGTACTCGAGAAGCAGAAGATCATTCGGGAAGAAGGCCTACCACTCGAGAACTCAACAAAAAAGAATAGTGTTATGAATAGTGCTTTTTACGAAAATACCTTTGATCAAACTATAGAGATGAATAGGGAATGGCATTTTTTAATAGTGTTTTAATATTAAAATATTCATATTAATATAATTTGAACAAGGAAACACGAGTTCAAAATGAAGGCCCAAACACGCGCCGAATTAAACGAAACTAACACCGTAGGTGAACACAAACGCTACGAACCCAACGGCGAAGTCAAAACCTAAATCCGACGAGCCATTCCCGAGATATTAATATTCAAAGTATACGATGAACATAAATTACACAAAACTTCGGAAAATCACCGAGGCCCAAATATCGCTCGAATTGCGACGAAACATGATGAGCAAGTCCAAAATTATTCAACTTAAATTCCAAATGCAAAATTTTCTGATTGCGACAAGAAATTGGCCGATTCGACCACACGGATGCGAAAATGCCTTAACGGCGTTGCGCCGTCAACCCGACATTAAAGTAACGCCACGATGCCATAAATACGATGATACCACATCAAATAAAATCATCGAAAAAATCAGGGGCGTTACATTGAGTGTCCTCTCCCGATCTAGTGATTGTTCGACATGTGGCCGCGGGTTCTCTCAATTGAGTGGATTTCCTGTAGAGACGTGGATATACTTTCTGTACTCAAGTCTCGAACTGCTAATTGGCAGGCTGATATTTCTGGAGCATCTAGGTTGACTATCGACTCAATCCCATAATGGTAATTTTATTTACAGCAAGTTTTACTCTTTGATTCATGAATATGGCTGATCCAAATGCTTTGGGTTTTCATATTCTTTATTTTCCGCTGCGCGCACAAATGTTGTGTTGTATAGTAAAACCCAACACCCTTCCTCAAGGGTTCGGACTCCATAGGAAGCCGGTTTCCGGTTTAACCATTTTGGTGCGGTGAGCATGGAGAGTGATCAGCAACAAAAACCTTAGCGAGCTCAATGACTGGAGACAAAGGGCAAGGTTCTGACCATGCGGACATGCCACCCCCTCCCCCTCTCACCACTCCCGGAATGTTTGAGGATTTCTGGAAAGAAATGCGGAACCTTATAACATTCACACTCACGGCTCGTGGCGAGTACTATATACCGTCTGTCCTAATGGTCGTAGCCCCAGCATTAGGCGAGAGCACCCCCGCTAAGCGACCTGGGGAAGGAGGCGACGGCAAAAGGCAGTGGGCGAGATCCCCTAGGGTGAGCCTCATTCCTCGGCTTGGCGAGTGCTGGAAGGGCAGGCGAGATGGAGGCACGAGATTTCCTAGCTCTCCATGTGAGTGGCGGGTGTCCTTTCGACGAGTTTGTCTCATTTTCCCTAGTTATAGAGGGGTTTTTGAGCTAGAGATGTCTTACTACTCTATCATTGATGATCCTGTGCAACATGTCTAACAGTTTGAAGATGCAATCTTGACTAGTGAGATGACCGACCCCTTTAAATGTCAGATCTTCGTCGTCACTCTCAAGGGAAGGGAAAACAGCTGGTTTAACCAACTCCCCTCCAACTTAATCCATTATTTTGAGGACCAACGTCAAAGCTTCTTATCAAGGTTCTAAACATCCAGGAATAAGAGAGAGAAAAGGAATTTCTCAGGCAAGAGAAGAGGAGGCAGGGGAGAGTTGTCTTGCCATGAACTCCACCCAGGAGAGTGTCATACAACGACCACCAGCCCAGAAGTCTTAAAGGTGAGGAGCGCAGGAAGCTCTGCATGGCAGTAGGAGCATGAGCAGGTTGAGAACGCTTCATCTAGAGTGGGAGGAAAAGAAGTGAATGATCGGGCATTCTGAGTGTGCATTGTCTCGGTAAGCCCTTCTTTTGTAATGAATTTTATCCCTGTCAATTTATGGAAGGGCATCCCCTATTGAAGGATCCTCATCTATATGAATGAGATGTATGATTATAATCTAGTTTATTATCCCTGAGATGGTTTTGCTGACAAGTCTCCCACTAGCTGGCAGGGCAAGATAGACCTCTTGGAGGATTCTTCACCATGTCAGCCCTGAGATGGTTCCGCTGACCAGGCTCTCACTAGACGGCAGGGCAGGTAGACCTCTTGGAGGGGCCTTTGATATATTGACCTTAAGAAGTTCCCGCTGACCAGGCTCCCACTAACTGGCAGGGCTGGAAGTCACTCGGTGAGATTTGTCATGTAATTCCCAAGATGGTTCCACTGACCGGGCCCCCACTAGACGGCATGGTAGGTAGACCGCTTGGAGGAGGCTTCACCATGTCAGCCCCGAGATGGTTCCACTGACCGGGCTCTCACAAGCCGACAGGGCAGGTAGACCTCTTGGAGGAGGCTTTGACATGTTGACCCCGAGAAGATCTTGCTGACCAGGCTCCCACTAGATGGCAGGGATGGAAGTAACTCGGTGAGGTTCACCAAGTATGCTCCAAGATGGTTTCGCTGACCGGACTCCCACTTGCCGGCGGGGCAGGTAGACCTCTTGGAGAAGGCTTCACCATGTCTGTCCCAAGATGGTTCCACTGACCTGGCTCTCACTATCCTGCAGGGCAGGTAGACTTCTTGGAGGAAGCTTAAACATACTGAACCTGAGAAGATCCCGCTGACCAAGCTCTCACTAGCTGGCAGTGCTGGAAGTCACTCGGTGAAGTTTGCAAAGTAAGGCCCAAGATGGTTCCACTGACTGGGCTCCCACTAGCCGGCAGGGCAGGTAGACCTCTTGGAGGAGGCTTCACCATGTCAGCCCCGAGATGGCTTCGCTGACCGGGCTCTTACTAGCTGGCAGGGTAGGTAGACCTCTTGGAGGAGGCTTTGACATGTTGCCCCTAAGAAGATGCCACTGACCAGGCTCCCACTAGCTGGCAAGACTGGAAGTAACTCGGTGAGGTTTGCCATGTCAGCCCCGAGATGGTTATGCTATCCAGGCTCTTACTAGCTTGCAGGACAGGAAGAGCTCTTGAAGGAGGCTTTGACTTGTTGACCCTGAGAAGATCCCGCTGACAAGGCTACCACTAGCTGGCAGGGCTGGAAGTCACTCAGTGAGGTTTGCCAAGTAAGCCCAAAGATGGTTCCACTGACCAGGCTCTTACTAGCCGGCATGGCAGGTAGACCTCTTGGAGGAGGTTTCACCATGTCAGCCCTAAGATGGTTCCGCTGACCGGGCTCTCACTAGCCGGTAGGGTAGGTTGACCTCTTAGAGGAGTCTTTGATATGTTGACCCCTAGAAGATCCCATTGGCAAGGCTCCCACTAGCTGGCAGGGCTGGAAGTCACCCGGTGAGGTTCGCCAAGTAAGCCCCAAGATTGTTCCGCTGACCGGGCTCTCACTAGCCGGCAGGGCAGATATACCTCTTGGACGAGGCTTCACCATGTTATCCCCTAGATGGTTCCACTGACCAGGCTCTCACTAACCGGTAGGGCAGGTAGACCTCTCAATGGAGGCTTTTATATGTAGATACTGAGAAAATCCCGCTGACCAGGCTCCAACTAGCTTGTAGGGCTGGAAGTTTGATAGAAGCTCAACACCCACCGCCAGGCTCTCATCTTATTGATCGGGCCAGTGGTAACGCCCAGTGGTTGGCCAAAGTAAAGGCTTGATTGATATTCATTGCAAACCATCATGATCATATCAGCTGGCCGAAAAAAGAGGGGACGTGGAAATTCCTAATTGATCGCTAGAAAAAGAGGTGAAAGAAGCAAATCTCTAAGTTGCAAGGATCGCGGGAGAGCGGGGTCACACACCCCAGGCTCCTCTCGGCACATGTCCAGCCCAGCACCCGCAAGGGGGCCAAGGTCACGAACACTCAGCAGTGTGGAACACTCACTCAGGCCGCGCTGCGAGCTCATGAGGTTTGACTCGCGCGATGTCGAATGCCCATTCGCGAGTCGAAGCAGGCCAGTCCCTAGATCTAACGGGCGGCGTAGGAGAAGCTATCAGGATAACAGTTTGGATCGCCACTCGCGGGCTGGCTGGCTAAGGTCCTAACATTTTCTAAGTCCCTAAGGGATGCACGGTCTTACTAGCGAGATATGGGTTTTAAGGTGGCGCGTAGGAAGGACGAGTTAGGTCGCAAATGCATAAAGAAACAAAGGCATGATCATTTCAAAGAAGCAATATCACAAACATTATCATTTCAGAAAAGTATATATTATTAACTACGAAGGGTTACAAGGGTGGGACTCAGCCCGCATTTACATTTCAGAAATAAAAGAGCATGTTACAAAAAGAAATAAAAGTGCGGCCTGGGGGTTCAGTAAGGCGAGATATTGGGCGGCGAGCCCTCCTAAAGGGGTTTGAAGGAATCGTCGCCCGGCTTCGATACCAGAAAGAATAGCTCCAATACAATTTCGCTTGTCGAGAGACCCAAGCATTCGCACATCACAAGGCCGCACGCTGCTTGGTCTGGAGCGTGAACTTCGCAGCCTTGTAGAAATTCTTTTGCATCATCTCCTCTAACTCATACTCAGAATAGTGGACGAGCTGACAATTGCTGATAAAGGGCAACGGAGGAGCTGCGGCTTCCAAGTCTCGCACCCGCACCCGTAGTGCCTCGTTCTCCTTCTCAAGGGTGGCGATTTGAAATCCAAGGCACTTGGTCATTTCCGCATCCTGCGAGAAAAGGCGAAATGTCGTTAAATGGAATCTTAAGAGAACACTTGCATTTCAAGTCTTGGGATTACCACCCCCAGGTTTCGGCGATAATGGTGTTGGTCGCATCCGCCAACTTCTTCTTATGCTCCAAATCTTTCAGCGCAAGGCGGCAGGCTTATTCATTGTCACCGGCGAGCTTCTAGAGCGAGGAGGAATTTTGCTTCATCTGCGTGCATCGGCGGCCCACCATATGAGCCAGCTCTAGGCCACGGAGCTGAGCCCGCAAACTCTCGTGCTCGAGAACTCGCGTGACCTCCTCATAGATGATCGTGGCATCCTCCTATGTATAGACGCTGAAAGAGAAGGCATAGGCCTCCCCTCAGATGGATTCTTGCTCTATCCAGCTCGGCAGCAGAATCGTGATAGAGGATCAATTCGCCTCCTTATCCCACTAAAGGAGGGGATGGCCGAGCTCGTCCAGGTGCCACTCATCATAGCCAAAGTTGTGGTGCCCCCTCGGCCCCGACATCTGCTATCACGGCTTAGAGATGCCGGCTGCCACGCTAGGAGGCCCGTCGGTCCAAGCATCCGGGTTGACGGCCGCTTTAGGATGCAAACCCGTCGGGGCTTTACCTTTCTCCCGGGATGGGGAAGGCACACTACCCATAGTATTTGTTACAACCCGCATTTTCTCAACATATAATTTATATCAGAGTAAGAGAAAATATGCGTTGTATTGCCACACCATGCAGGGTATAAATGCAGTGGCTCAGGCAAGACTCCAAACTCAACACTTTATATGAAATCAACAAGTTATTAAGTAAAAACAAGTTTAGGTTTAGATGGTCGTATCCCTCGACATAGTCGATCAGCTAGTCTACGTGTAAAATTATAGTTATACGTTGCGGAAATACTTTGATTAAGTTGGATTAACATCCTACACAAGCATAAACATCCTCAAAGGACAACTCGCGGTATGCAAAACTCTAGATTTATTATAAGTATAAAAAAAGTCTTTACATTAGTTAGAAAATAGCATTTTAGTTTTAGAAAGATGGCATGTTTGAAATACTAGTAGTAAAGCTTTTATAAGATAAAATACCTAACATGCAACCTAGCATAAACAATCCCAGAGAGAAAGTAAATACAACCACAAAACATGCCAACTAGGCAGCTCAGCAAAGTATTTAGCATTTCAAAAGAAAACCCCCTGTGGGCATCAACAACCTGACACGAACCCACTGGAGAGCATGTATGTCTGTACTAACATGAAAGCAATAAAACACTACCTCACTACTGTGAGGAAAACCTCTACAAAACAGCAGTCCACTTGCAAACTTCCAAACCTAGCCGCTCAACCGGCTACTGCCCTGAACCTGAGGCATTCCAAAAAAAAGGAACACCTCAGCAAGAAAATACAAGTGGCAATTGAATTTAATCATAGACAAGAAAATGTCAAAAGGGTTACCAAACCATGACTAGATGATTATAAGGAATCGTCAACATTTATGCCCAAGGAAAAAGGGAAGAAGGAACTCACAAAGGTAAAACATCCCAAGTTGCACCAAGTACTATAAGGATCAAGGCTTAAATAACATAAGCAAAAATACGTGCATAAATGAAAAGAAATTGGTCAATTCATCATTAGAGAGCAAAAACACCGGCCAAGTCCAGCAAAAGCAGTGGGAGGGACCTACCAAACACACCACGGTGGAAGGGACCTACCCAACACACCAATAGTAAAGCTTCACCGGGTCCAAGAAAAGGTGGTCTCATGCCTCAACACACCAAAAACCCGGGGAAAAACCAGTACCTGCGGTGGAAGGGACCTACCAACCACAATAGCATTCACAAACCCACAGTGGAAGGGACCTGCCCAACACACCAGCAACCACCAACCCAAATAGGGTAAAGATGCACAAATCCGGGCACCAAAGGCCCTAATATCCATGAACTGGCAAAACTTCAACCAAAACTAATTTATTCTGCTAAAATGAGGAAGAAAACCCCAAATTCACCATGAGGCTCATACCTAAGGAATCAGACAAGAATCGTCGAAATAATTCTAAGCCCACAGAAAAACATCGAGTACACTCGACGCCGCGTCCAGTGCAGTCAATGCACTCGACGCCATCTAGCTTAATTCAGCGATAAAACAAACCTCTCAATGCCACGCTGAGTCCACTCAACGCTACGTTGAGTCCACTTAACGTTGTCGATGCTTTGTAATAGACTCTGAATTCCTACAAGGCGGGGCTTAACTCAATGTCGCACTGAGTGAATACCACTCAATCAACTCTTTCTTACTTAGACAACAAATTAAGCGATGGCATTGAGTGTCTCCAACACACTCAACGCCGCATTGAATGAATACCACTCACCCAACGCTTTCTTACTTAGACAGCAATTTAAGCAATGGCATTGAGTGTCTTTAACACACTCAATGCAGCGTTGATTGAAGTCAGCTCACTCAATACTTTTACACTTAGATTAAATCCTGATGGCGTCGAGTGTCTTAAATACACTCAATATTGTATTGAGTGTGTGCAGCACACTCAACGCTTTTATACTTAGCGTTAAAATTTGATAGCGTTGAGTGTATTCAACACACTCAATGCCACGTTGAGTGTGTACAACACACTCAACGCTTTTATACATAGGCTAGGAACTGAATGTCAGTGCTAAGGCTATACTCAATGCCTAAGAAATAAACTTGGCAAAAGTGCTATCCTACCTAAACAGAGCATATTATACTTACAATAACCACTAATTTTTCAATAATTTAATTAATAGTATTAATAATTTTTTTTGACAATATCTAAACATAGACCAAGAACAACATACAGTTATGCTCACACAGGAAGAGATTTCTCCTATTACAATGCTCCCTTACCACTGCCACTAGTTTGCTGCTAAGCTAAGCACTATTCGGCCTACTAGGACAGAAACAGTAATATGAAAGCTTGGCAAGGGTGTAAATCCCCACTTGACCCAAGATTTATAGAAAATGAATTTGATATGGAGGAGATGCTACCCTAATTTAGCTTCTGTACCGGGAGGAAATCAAGAAAATGTAAAATAAAAACAAGCAAGGGGGAAAACAACCCCTTGCCTCAAATCGCCAAATCCGGCCACGCAAATGCTCCTCCTCAAGAATCTGGCTACAAGAACACCTAAGCAATAAATCCTGAAACTTTTCGAGAGGAAGAAAGGTAAAAATGAAATTCCTAACACCCAATATTTCACAAAATGGGAAAAACTTATCGTAGAAACATAGATCTGGGTGAGAGCAATCTGGATCTACTCTCAGATGACGATTTCGTGCACCGGCGCCCCTAAAATCGGCAGTCGAAGGCTCTACAAGGACCGCCTCTTTCTTTCTTTCGCAAAAAGGCGATGGTTTCAAGAAGAAGATGATGAATAGGGTTTGTCTATTCACAAGGCTATTTATACTTAGAAATATATGTATTATAATAATAGTTTATTATTAAATAATGGTCCAAATGACCCAAAAATCGCGCCAACACAAATTTCTATGAAAATCACACTATAGCTAAATACCGACGAAATGAACCCAACGACGCAGTCGAAATTAAGATTCAGCGAACCAAACTCGAGCAAATACCTCTCGAAGCCAAAACACAAGCATTCCCAAAGAGGCTCCACCGAGTAACCAAAACAGACCTGGCTCGCTAGGGAATCTTGTAAATAGGCTAAACCTAGCCACACACAGAAAACCCTAAGAGCTAAAACCACGCTCTAAAAACTATATATGCCTAAAATGCGTCAACGTAATGCCCTGATGTCATAAACACAACAGATAACAAATAAAACCAAATATCGAAAAATCGGGGGTGTTATATTCTTCGACTTCTTGGATGGTGGCGGCAGAGGAGGATGATTGTGGGTGACCCGCTTCTCAGAGTCGAGGGCCGGGTCCTCGACTTTCACGACACCCGCCGCCTCGGCGCGATCAAGCTCGCCGGAAGAGGCTCAATCAATCCCATATGTTGTGTGTAGCGGAAGGTCTCGTTCACCTGCAGGAGTAGAGTTAGAACAAAGGAAAGGGTTATTTAAAAAAGGAATCAGGCATGAGTAGCTTACCTCACCAAGACGGGACGAGAACGAGGGAGTCGACGTTCCTTCGGAGGAACACGGCCTCAAAGTTCTTCCCTTCGGAGAACCCGTAGAGCTCGGATTCATGGCCCCCCAGGCTATGGGAGTGGTAGCTTGCCTCGCTGAGTTGGACCGGCTAGAAGAGGATATTACTGAAGTCGCCTTTGATGAAGAAGAATTTTCTGATCCATTATTGGCTCTAGTTTGTCATGTCCCGCAACTTGACATGATTACTGGAGAAGTAGGCGGTTCCATCCCTGTTCTCCCGGAAATAGAACAGCTTGCGGAAGACCGCACGGCTAAACTCGATCCGCTCTTCCCGCAGGAAGCAGGCGTACCTAATAAGATAGTTGTAGAAGTAGGGGTCATCTGGCTTAGGACAACCCTAAAGTACTTCATAATTTGGCGGACCTCGGGCCATAGGGGAACCCGGAAGCCTGCAAAAAATGAGCTATAGGGATGGCGAGCTTCCCATTCGAGAGGTCATTGATTTTCACCTCCTCCCCTGCTTTCCTCACAACAAACCCGGGCGGGATGAAGTCACCGACTACCATGTGGAACTCATCCTCGATTGTGGTCGCAAGGAAGAAAGGTTGGTCGAAGAAAGTCCATGCGCACTTCCCCCTTCCCTCAACATCGCCACTTATGCCTCCCATCTCGTGGTTTGTGAAGAGGGAGGGATGCTGAATTACTTGCGAGGAAAGACGGGATGAGAGTTGTAGGAATGGAAAAGACGCAAAAAGTTTGAAGTGCAGGAGGTGGAAAGCACGATTTTGGCCTATTTATAAAAAAAGGGCAGGAAAACGTCCCATCAGCGGAAAGTGTGGATAGCAAAAATGTGCCCTGACGCTTTGACGTCCAAGCCCGCAAAGCCATGCGAAAGCTATACGACGGAAGGGATGTGTGTTGTAACCCCACCTATGTTTAGGGCTGATTTGGGATAGGTTCACTATTAGGATTATTAGATTACCCAACATGTATAGTCTAGGGTCATAGGTTTTTATCAGGGTCAAGGTATGTCAACCACCTAGATTGATTGGTTCTCACCTTCAGAAGACTTAGAGACAAAAGACCTCCAGAGAAAAGAAGTTTTCTAAGAGACATAAAAGTCGTTTGAAGATTAGCTAAATAGAGATCGACTTTCATCGATCTCAGATCGATGAACTCGGATTTCTTCTCTGAGTTGAGTTCGACGAAAGCCTAGCTGAGATCGACGAACTCCGATCTCACCTCAGTAGTTCAGCTCGACGAAAGAATATCTCTGTTCGACGAACTTTGAGCTCAGTTTGGCAAGTTAATTTTCTTGGTCAATGATCTTGGAGCCCAGCTCGACGAAGGAGAGGTTTCAGTTCGACAAACTTGGATCTCAGGTCGATGAAAATTTGTTCAGTGCGACTAATTTTTCCAATATTCAGTTCGACTAATTCTTTGTTGATTTCTGTCTTACAAAGGAAGATGAATTTCAAATTATAATATGTCTGTAATGCTCTGATAATTAATGCACAATATTCTTATGAATATAGCCATTCTATGGCAGCATTAATTATTGTCATCACAGAGTTATTACTTTGCTTATTTTATTGGGACAATTGGGGAAACTCATTAAAGACAAATTCTAGTCGTTCAACTCCCAGAATTTCTGTAGTCATTCAAGGAAAGGAATTTAAAATTACAAGGCTTAAATCTATAAGGAATGTATAAGGAATATTCATTCAAGATAGCAGGAAGTAAGTTGGCTGTGAAAAAAGAATAATTTACAGAAAACTGATAGAAGAATAGCTCTCATACAACTCAAATTCTTCATCATTTTTTGCTTCAGGGCTTTAAAGAGACTACCTATCAATATCTGTCTAAAAGCTTCTTAAAGATCAACAAGCAATCTGAAGGCCTACACACTGAGAAAAGCTTCCATTCTCCTGAACTATTCTACATCTCAGAGGGTGCTTTGATAACAACAACAATCTGCTAGTCTTCTCAGAACATTGGGAAAGAGAAGGCAATATAAAATTTGTTTTTTACTTTCCTGTGTAAAGGGTTTTTAACTCCTTCAAAAGTTATCCCTTTGGTTGTTAAGTCTCGTGATCAAAAGACTTAGTTTGGTTTTTGAACACATGGTCAAAAGCTCAAAGGGTGGTTAGATCTCCCTTGAAAATAGATCTTGTGGTGATAGGGCACCTGAGAAAAAACCTGTGGTGGAAGGGCACCTAATCAAAAACCTGTACTGCATTCCTACAAGGGTGGAAGAAGAGTGTATGTACCCAAGTTTTAGGGGAACCACTATAAAATCTTTGTGTCATCTGGTTGCTCTATTTGTTATTTTTTGTGCTGTGATTTTCTGTGTTTTATTTCTACCTATTTACATATAGATATCACTTATTTTAATCCGCTATAAAAAAATAATCAAAAGATTTTTAATACTCTATTCACCCCCCCCCCCCCCTCTAAATTTAGTGTGATATATCCCTTCACTTTCAATTGGTATATGAGGGAAAGGTTGTTTGGTTTCACAGGATAACGCCTAAACCAAAAGATCTTTTATAGATCCTATTTAATCTAGTGTCTTTTTATATCATGGCACAAATTAAGGAGTATTCAAGCACCAGACCTGCAGTGTGCAATCTGAATAAGTTTGCACTTTGGAAGGCAAGGATTAAGCTTTATATGAATTCCAATGATGAAGACATATATAATTCTATTTTGACAGGTTGCCCACTACCAGTGCCAACTAAAAGTATAATTGCAGTTCCACCACCTGAGTGGACTTATGCTCAGAAAAAAGCTAAGGTTGCTGATGCTAAGGCCATGAATATTCTAGCTCAAACTATGTTTGATGACATATTCCAAAAAGTGGCTAAATGTACTTCAGCAAAGTCCATTTGGGATTCCCTCAACCAAATGGTAGCAGGATCTGCTGATGAAAGGAAAGATAGGAGATCCCTTCTCATTTCACAATATGATAATTTTAAGAAGGAAGAGTCAGTGTCAGTTGCAGATATGTACAAAAGACTCAACCTGATTATTAATGAGCTAAAGAACTTGGACAAGAACATCTCATTCAGAGAAATTAATGATAAGATTCTTATGTACTTCCCCAGCACATGGGATTCTAGGATCTGGCCAACCAAGGATACAAGAATCTTAAATGAGATTTCTACTGAGTCCTTATAAGGCAAGCTCAAGTCTTGTGAGCACCTTATCAAAACCAGGGATGCAGCTAAACAAAAGACTTCTACCTTAGGACGGAAGGATCAAATTATTGCCTTCAAGGCATCTAAGGAATCAAAAGCACTACCTATCAATAAAGAGCTAATGAGTCTATTAGCTAAAAGATTCTACAAAATGGCTAAGAAGGACTTCAGAAGAAGGTCAACCAGAAATGAGGACAGGCCAAAGTATGACATGACTCCTACTAAGGAAATTGATTGTTATGGATGCAGGAATCCAGGACACATTCTCCCAGAAAGTCCAGAGGCTCAAAAGAAGGACAAGATAAAAGAGAAAGAGTCTAAGAAGAACTCCAGCAAGCCCTCCTCCAACAAATATAAGAAGAAGAAGGAGAAGGGATTTGTGGCTGAGACCTGGAGTGACTCAGAAGAAGAAACTTCATCTAGTTCTAGTGAGGATGAAGAAGAGGCAAAAGCCAGAGAGATCTGCTTGATTGAAATTGAGGCATCATGCAACCACCCAGAAGCATAAGAATCAGCAGCAGAATCTAAATCAGAAGAGGACCAGGTAATAACTTCTTTTGATTTCATTTCTTATCAATTTAAAACTAAATTAAAACTCCTATGCAATGATTTAATTAAATCAGAGAAGGAAATAAAACTTCTAAGAGAAAAATAAATTGAATAAGACAATCTTTTTTCTGAAAAATCAAACTGAAAGATGAATAAGACTTAGCTTCTAAACAAATTATTTCATTAAAAACTAAATTAAATGAGGCTAAAGAATTTGAAGAATCCCATAATGGGAGAAGCGTCAAACTGATGAATATAACAAGCACAGTCAAGGCCAGGCTTAATGTCAAACTGGGCTTGGGAGCTTCATCAAGTCAACATCCTTTTCTTATGAAAAACATTCTTTCTACCCCTATTAAATTCATATTTGAAAAGGGCAAAAAAAATACAAGATAACAACCAACAAATTGAAGTGTTTCAAAAACCTAAACAAAAGAAAAAGAAAAAGAAATTTTTTAATAAAAACAATGTTCAATATTTTTCGTCGAACCAAGATCGAAGAAATGTATATGGTTCTTCGAACTCAGATCGACGAACTATGAAAGCAGATTTTTTTATATAACTATTCTTTTAACTGCGATCGATGAAATCAATATAGTTCGTCGAACCGCAATCGACAAAATTGGGGCGCAGAAAATGAATATTTTCATTCTCTGAGCGGAGTTCGACGAACTCATCCCTATTCGTCGAATGCAAATCGACGAACTTGATGTATTTCGTCGAACCCAGAAAATTATAATAGAAACCTAAATTCTTTTAGAAATTTTAATCAACCTAGATCTTTTATTAATCCCTTTACCCAGTGGATACCTCCAACTAAAAGATTTCACCCCTTAGGGTATAAAGACCAACAAGAATTCTCTTTCATTTCCAGTTATAAATTTGAGAAGAATCAAGGACCCAAGGTTACCTGGGTCAAGAACGCCTAATTTATTTTCTTGCAGGTGATGGACTATCCTACCATAGTGCAACTGTGGTACTTGGAAAGTGGGTGTTCAACACATATGACTTCAGCAAGGGATATCAAACTAATTACAAGTCAAAGCTTAGACCAAAGGTGATCTTTTTAGACTCCAACTGTGGCCAAACAAAGGATATGGAAATGCCAAAGTTGGAGCTATCACCTTCAGGAAGGTAGCCTATGTGAGTGGTCTCAAGCATTACCTGTTATCCATAAGCCAATTTTGTGATGAAGGTTATCAGGTATCATTTAATCAATCTTGTTGTATTATTACTTCTGATAACAACAAAATTGTTTTAACTTGACTTAGAGAAGGCAACATATATGTAGTAAATTTTAAGACTGCTATTTCAGAAATTTGTTTATTTAATCAGATTATTAATACTAATGACTTATGGAACAAAAGACTAGGACATGTAAATTTAAGAAATATTGTTAAACTATCTAGTGACAACCTTGTTAGAGGATTGCCTTCTGGCCCCTACAAGAAGGAAAGTCTCTACAGGGCATGTCAATTAGGCAAGAAAACTAAAAATAGTTTTAAATCAATTAATAAGAGTGATTAGCCCAGAATCTTGTATTTTCTACACATGGATCCTTTGGACCCATTGCTGTACAAAGTTTGGGAGGGAAATCATACACTCTAGTTATTGTAGATGACTTCTCTAGATTCACTTGGTTATTCTTTCGGAGAAACAAGTCAAATAACTTTAAAGTTCTTACAGACATTCTTAAGAGCATAAAGTTTGAGTACTCTACACCAGTTGTATTGATCAGAAGTGATCATGGTACTGAGTTTGAATCTCTTCTTATGCAAGAATTCTATGAGAAAAATGTTATCAAGCATTGCTTCTCTGCTCCTAGAACTCCTCAAAACAATGGGGTAGCAGAAAGGAAAAATAGAACCCTTATTGAAGCTACACTGACATTGCTTGTAGATGCTTACTTGCCCCTATCCTCTTGGGCAAAGGCTATAAGCACAACAAATTATGTTCTTAATAGAAGTTTAATACATAAACTTAAGGGTAAGACTCCCTATGAATTACTTAAAGGGAAGCAACCTAAAATAGATTATATTTGAGTATTTTGTTGTAGATGTTATATTCACAATAATAACAAGAAACATCTTAAAAAGTTATAAGCCAAAGCGGTAGAGGGAATTTTTCTTAGACATTCCCAACTCAGCAAGGCTTATAGAGTATTTAACAAATCAACCTTAAAAATGGAAGAGTCTTTACATATAACTCATGGGCCGCGAGCAGACTCTTATTTAGGTGGTTGAATCGATGAGTCGACTGTTTTGGATTTGCTAAAAAGTGAGTTTTTAACGAAAGGAGGCAAGTGCACCTATCACATGTAGTACTCGATATTCGGGAGAATACCGAGGTCATATTAGTCTCGGGGTCAGGTCGATTATTCCAACTCCTCAAAGACAACTATTATTTTACTAAAAGTAAGGTGGATTTTTTTTTGTCACTAAAGAGGAAGTAAATGTAAGCTGAAAATAACTTAAATTATTCGATGATGGGTTAACGCTCGACATCGAATCGGATTAAAACTAAAATAATTCTTAATAATTATTGAACTTAATTTTCAAATTAATAAAAGGAAACTTGGTCGTGGAGGTTCCATAAATATGAGCGCACTTATTTCTAGGAATATTGCTCACCTGAACGCTAAGACTGTTGGAACACCCTATTACTAATTTGGGTAAGGATCACTATGCTTGTCTTAGGAATCCCAGTTGACCTAGTTGTATAGTTGAAAAGGTCAACATTTGAATGAGTCTAGGGCTTAGAACTTAGGTTTGAAGCTGCCCCCAGGATCATTCCAAGATCAAGGTTGAAGAGCTTAGTCTAAGGCAATTTTCGTCGAGCTAAGGTCGACGAATCGTCGAACTCCGTTCGACGCTCTCTGAGCTCATCTTCAATAAATCGTCGAACTCCGGTCGACGATCTTCGAGCTCAGATCGACTATCTGCTTTTGTCTAGCTTCTTCTGAGTCGTCAAACTCCCCTCGACTATCTTCTAGCTCAGTTCGACGATCCCTCCCTAAAGTTATTTCTCAGATCTCTGAGCTCAGTTCGACGATCGTAGAGCTCAGATCGACGTTTTCTGTCTGCTTGTCCATTTTATCTCTGAGCTCAGTTCGACGATCGTAGAGCTCAGATCGACGTTTTCTTTGGAGAGATCGACGCTTTCAGGAATTCAAATGTTGCTGTTCTTTGGAATGTTTTTGAATATTATCAGCATTTATGTCAGAAGATCTCCCAGCCGTTTGTCTTTATTTCTGGAGCAAGTTTCAAGGAATTATTCAGAGAATGTCTGCTGGACTTTCCTCTAGAAGACAAGACTATTTTTGGAAGACATTTATGACTCCCAACGGCTAATTTTGGACAAGGAAACGTCAGAAATCTATTATTCCTTTCTTCTGTGTTATTAAGATTTACAGAATACACAAGCAGAACACAGACAGAGAATACACAAAAAGAAGATATACAGAAGTGAACACACAGAATAGAGAATACTGATAGCAGAAGAACAACAGAAGAACTGTGACTCCAAAAATCTTCTTGCTGACTGAAAAGTGTTCAAAATCTCATCACTCCAGACACCTTACCTTCAGCCTTCTTGCTGAAACCATCCTGTGCTGGAGATCAAAGTTCTGAAGACCTATCACCCTAGAGCAAAGCTTCTTTTCCTGAACTTTTCTACATCTAAGGGGGAGCTTTGACATCATCAATCCACTTGTGCTTCTCTCATTTGATTGAGAACAGAGAAGACACCCTTCACTCTTATTTTTCTTTTCCTGCTGTAAAAGGGTTCTTGAACTCCCTTCAAAAGTTCAGTCTGGTTCTGAGAGCCTTGTCAAAACTCAGTGGTGGCAAGACACCTTATCAAAAAATCTAGTTTTGGTTTTTGGGCACCTTATCAAAAGCTCATTGGTGTCAGGACACCTGATCAACTCATCCAGAGTGGATTCCTACCAAGGGTGGTAGAAGAGTGGATGTACCCAGGTTTTTGGGGAACCACTATAATTCCTTGTGTCTTCTGGTTTGTTTGTGTGATTTGTTTGCTTTGTGCTGTGCTCTTTACTTTTTAGTTTTTAACTTCTTACTAGCACTCTACACTATATCATAAATTGAATTTTATTTGTGCTGTTTATTTCAACTGTGAAAAATTATTTTAAAATACTCTATTCACCCCCCCTCTAGAGTTGAGATAGATCTTAGCCTCACTTTCAATTGGTATCAGAGCCAGGTTGGTTGCTCATACAGGCTAACACCTGAACCAAAAGATCCTTGATAAGATCAATCTCTTAAGGGGATTATTTTCTCTACATCTTCCTTTTTATTTAAAGACATGGCACAGAACAAAGATTATGCAAGCACCAGACCACCAGTGTGCAACCTTTCTAAGTTTGCACTCTGGAAGGCAAGGATTAGATTATACATGAATTCTATTGATGAAGACATTTTCAATTCTGTCTTGACAGTTTGTCCAACTCCACCAGCAAGCTCAAGTACAAATGCTGTCCCACCTCCTTCTGGAACAGATGCAGATATAAAGAAGTGGAAGACTGCAGATGCTAAGGCTATGAACATCTTAGCCCAAACAATGTCTGATGAAATCTTTCAGAAGGTAGCTGAATGCCACTCAGCCAAAGAAATCTGGGACAAACTCTCTGAAATTGTCTCAGGATCTGCTGATGAAAGGAAAGATAGAAGTTCTCATCTGATAAGCCAATATGAGAACTTCAAAAAGGGAGAAGCTGAATCAGTGGCTGACATGTACAATAGACTAAGTCTAATTGTCAATGAGCTAAAAACCCTAGACAAAGAAATCTCACTGACTGAGCTGAATGACAAAATCCTGATGTGCTTCCCCAGCACTTGGGATTCAAGAATCTGGCCAATTAAGGATGCCAGAAGTTTAAATGAGATTACTACTGAAGCTCTCCTGGGCAAGCTCAAATCCTATGAGCTGCTCATTAAAAATAGAGAAGAAGAACAAAAGGCTATCTCTCCAGCTACAAGGAAAGAAAAGACCATAGCCTTCAAAGCTGTAGAAGAGGAGCCTGAAGATAAAGCTACAGGAAATGATGAGCTCATAAGTCTACTGGCCAAAAGATTCTACAAGATGGACAGAAAAGACTTCAGAAAGAAACCATACAAGGGTCATGATAAACCAAGGTATGATAAATCAAATAACAATAAAGAAATCATATGCTTTGGTTGCAGGAAACCAGGCCACATTGTGCCTGACTGTCCAGAAAACAAGAATAAGGACAAAAGGGAAAGAAGAGAAAGAAGAAAAGAAAAGGATTACAAGAAGAATAGCTCAGACAAAGCCTCCTCCAGCAAGAACAAACATACAAGGAAGGGCTTTGTTGCTGAGACATGGAGTGAGACTGAAGAGGAATCTGAAGCCTCATCCAGCTCCAGTGATGATGAGGATGATACAGATGAAAAAGAATTTTGCATGATGGCTATCAATGCATCACAGCAAAACTCTGATGAAGAATCAGATTCAGATTCAGAAAGTCAACCAGATGAGGATCAGGTAATCAACTCTTTTGATTTTAATTCTGAAGACTTCAAAGATGAATTTAAGACACTGTGTCTAGATCTATTAAAATCTGAGAAGGAGATAATCTCTCTCAGGAATCAATTATCTGAGCATAGTGTCCTAAACTCAAAGAACCTCAAACTCTCTGAGGAGTTAGAATGCTGTAGGGAGGAGATAGCTTCACTGAAGAATGAACTATCAAAGGCCAAAAAGTTTGAAGAATCCCTAAATGGGAGAAGTATCAGACTGATGGACATCACAAGCACAGTGAACTCTAGATTTAATAGCACACTGGGCTTGGGTGCTTCATCCAGCCAACCTATAATTTTGACAACTCCAATCAAATTTGTCTCTGACAAAGGAAAGGGAGTAATAGAGGTACCCAGGAAGAATGCAGATCTGTCAGAGAAGAACTCAGTTCAACAAATGGCGTCGAGCAGAGCTCGACGATCGTCGAACAGAGCTCGACGATCTAACTACAGATCGTCGACCTCAGCTCGACGATATCCAAACTCTGAACCTCAGCATAATCGATCTTCGAACGGAGATCGACGATCTGACCCAAGATCGTCGACCTCAGTTCGACGATTGTCGAATAGAGTTCAGGCTTGTGAACACTCCTTCAATGGCACATTCAGATTCAATCCTAGAAGCTCTACATCCCAAGGCTTTAATCCCTATACTGAATGGATAGTACCTCCTAGGAGATACCATCCTGAAGGTTATAAGGATCAACCTGGGATGTCCTTTATTTCAGAATTCAAGGGATATCAACCTAGGCCCAAGGTTAACTGGGTCAAGAACAAATAAGCTGTTTTTGTGTAGGTGAAGACCTATCCAGCATCAAACCATCAATGGTATATGGATAGTGGGTGCTCAAAGCACATGACTGGGGACAAGGACAACTTCACTTCCTTCAAAGCCAAGCTTGGACCCAAAGTAATTTTTGGAGACTCAAGCTTTGGAACTACAAAAGGATATGGTGCAGTCAAAATTGGCCCAGTCACATTCAAGAAGGTGGCATATGTTGAAGGACTCAAGCACAACTTGATAAGTATCAGTCAACTGTGTGATGAAGGATATCAAGTGACCTTCAACAAAGCCATATGCAAAGTCAAGTCAGTGGACAACACAACTGTGTTGACAGGTAACAGAAGAGGTAACATTTACTTAGTGGATTTTCATTCACTAGTGGTAGATATTTGCCTGTTTAATTCCATTTCAAAATCTAATGTTTTATGGCATAAGAGACTAGGGCATATTAACCTTAGAACCATTGCTAAGCTATCTAAAGACAACCTTGTTAAAGGACTACCTTCTGGTCCCTACAAGAAGGAAGGACTTTGCAAGGCTTGTCAATTAGGCAAGCAAACTAAAAGTAGTTTTAAATCAATTAATAAGAGTGATTCACCTAGGATTTTGTACCTGTTGCACATGGATCTTTTTGGACCCATATCTGTGCAAAGCCTAGGAGGGAAGTCCTATACTTTAGTGGTTGTAGATGACTTCTCAAGATTCACTTGGGTGTTCTTTCTGAGGAAGAAGTATGATAACTTCAAGTGTTTGACAGATTTTCTCAAATGCATTCAGATTGAGTTCAACACTCACATTGCCCTGATCAGAAGTGATCATGGGACAGAGTTTGATTCTCTTCTCATGCAAGAGTTCTGTCAGAGTGAAGGGATCAGGCACACTTTCTCAGCTCCTAGAACCCCTCAACAAAATGGGGTAACTGAAAGGAAAAATAGAACACTCATTGAATCTGCAACTACATTATTGGCAGATGCTCACTTACCTCTGTCCTTTTGGGCTGAGGCAGTGAACACCTCCTACTATGTGTTGAACAGAAGCCTGATACACAAGCTAAAGGGCAAGACTCCTTATGAATTGCTCAAAGGGAAGAAACCTAAAATAGGCTATTTCAAAGTTTTTGGTTGCACTTGTTTTATTCATAATAATGACAAGAAATACCTAGCAAAATTCCAAGCTAAAGCTGATGAAGGAGTGCTTCTGGGATACTCCATGATCAGCAAGACCTATAGGGTTTATAATAAATCTTCCTGTAAAATTGAAGAATCTGTTCATATTATTTTTGATGAAGCTAACATGTCTTTCAAGGAGAAGAATGCTTCTACCATAGAACCTCTGCAGGTACATTCTCTAGCTGAAGACTTGAACAAACTGCAAGTTGCTGAAAAGAATGAGAGCAGTGATGATGAAGAAGAAGTTCAACATCTTAAAGAAAATCATCCTGAAGAGCCAGTTGCTGCTCCACTAGAGGAGACAACAACACAGGCTGGTGAACAATCAACACTCCCTGTTGACTTAGTAACAACAAGAGATCATCCAATCACCCAAGTAATTGGAGAGATCTCAGCTGGTGTGCAAACTAGAAGTCAGGTCAACCAAAACCTGATGCACACTTGCTTCCTATCTCAAATTGAGCCTCAATCCATTCAAGATGCAGAGCAAGATCCACACTGGATCATTGCAATGCAAGAGGAGTTGCATCAATTTGAAAGGAACAAGGTTTGGGAACTAGTGCCTAAGCCAAAGGATCATCCCATTGTTGGAACAAAGTGGGTATTCAGGAACAAGCTGGATGATCAAGGAGTTATAGTCAGAAACAAGGCAAGGCTAGTTGCTCAAGGGTACTCTCAACAAGAAGGAATAGACTATGATCAGACATTTGCACCAGTTGCAAGGCTGGAAGCCATCAGGATATTCCTAGCCTATGCTGCTCACAAAGGTTTCAAAGTGTATCAAATGGATGTAAAGAGTGCATTTCTCAATGGGGACATCAAAGAGGAAGTCTATGTTAGACAACCTCCAGGTTTTATCTCTCTAACTCACCCTGATTATGTTTTTAAATTGCATAAAGCATTATATGGTCTCAAGCAAGCCCCTAGAGCATGGTATGAGACCCTAGCATGCTTTCTTCTGGAAAATGATTTTGTTAGGGGGAGAGTAGACCAAACTCTTTTTATTAGAACCCATAAGTCCCATACCCTGCTAGTGCAAATTTATGTAGATGACATTATTTTTGGTTCTACTGATTCAAAATTGTGCAAAAAGTTTTCCAAGCTTATGCACTCTAAATTTGAAATGAGTAGCATGGGTGAGCTGTCCTTCTTCTTAGGACTGTAAGTCAAGCAACATGCTGAAGGCATATTTATTTCTCAAACCAAGTATGCAAAAGAATTAGTTAAGAAATTTGGTATGTCTGATGCATCATGTATGAAAACACTCATGCCCTCAAATGCTGTAATAGATGCTGATAAACATGGGAAACCTGTTGATCAGACAACATATAGAGCAATAATTGGCTCTTTATTGTACCTTACAGCTAGTAGGCCTGATATAATGTTTGCCACATGTATTTGTGCTAGATTCCAAGTTAGCCCTAGAGAGTCACATTTAATCTTAGTTAAGAGAATTCTTAGGTATGTAAAAAGTTGTCCAAATCTAGGTCTCTGGTATCCAAAAGATTCAGCATTTGATTTAACTGGATTCTCAGATACTGATTACGCTGGATGCAGAATAGACAGGAAAAGCACCAGTGGAACTTGTCAGTTCCTTGGTGATAGACTTGTCTCTTGGTTCTGTAAGAAACAAACATCTGTGTCAACTTCAACTGCTGAAGCTGAGTATATGGCTGCAGGCAGTTGCTGTTCACAAATATTGTGGATACAGAATCAGCTCTTAGACTATGGCTACAACTTGGAGAAGTCTAAAATTTTCTGTGACAATACTAGTGCTATCTCTATAGCACAAAATCCAGTCCTCCATAGTAGGACAAAACACATAGAAATTAGGCATCATTTTCTAAGAGATAATGTAGAGAAAAATAAAATTGAACTTCAATATATTCCTACTGATTTGCAAAGGGGAGATATTTTCACGAAACCTTTGGATGAAAAGAAACACAGTTTCTTCCTAAATCAGTTAGGTATGTTAGATGGAGGAAGCCTTAATTAAATTACAAGATTTTGAAAAGCTAAAACAGACCAAGACTAGGCCAAAAATCCTTCTTTTTGTGTCTGTAGAATGAGTTTAGACTCTGAACTGCGCTCGACGTTTTCCCCAAAATCGTCGAACAGAGATCGACGATTTTCCAAAAATCGTCGACCAGAGATCGACGCTTTTGCAGTCGTCGATCTGAGTTCAGAGCCCTCGCTAGATCTAGGCTTTCTCTCGTTCTGATCAGAGGCCGTCGAGCTGAGCTCGACGTTTTTCAACATCGTCGAACGAAGATCGCCGATTTTGAAGACTCTTTAGATTCCCTCTGTAGCCCAAATCGTCGAGCTAAGCTCGACGTTTCATCGAGCTGAGCTCAACGATTTTCCTTTTTCGCGTCGAACCCTAATATAAAATCTTTCTTTCAGCCGTCGTTCTCCCTTTGCGCTTTCATACTCTGCAACTCTCTTTCTTTTCCCTCCAAATTCTCTACGCTTGGTCGTTTTTGGTTTTCTGTTGCAGGTGAATATGGCTGAATCAAGTGCTGCTATTGCTAAGATGAAGTTCGACACAGGTTTTGACATCGACATAAACTCCTTCGACGGAAGCGACCAGCGCTTCAAGGACATCCTAAACTTATTCCGAGAACAACAGCTGACTCCAATAATGACTACAAGGATGAAGATCGCCTCAGAAGAAATTAAAGAGTGGTGTTTTACCGCAACAGACGAGACTGAGAATTCTGTTGTCGGCACCATTAAGGGGACTCAGGTATTTCTATCCCCGGCTCTTTTAACAGAAGTCTTTCAACTCAGTACTGGAGAAGACTCCATTGAACTGTCTGGAGAGGAGTTTGACTCCATGCTGGATAGGATGGGTCACAATGCAGTAAACCCTAATAAGCTACTGAAGAAAAATCTGGCTATAGAATTTCAATTCCTGGCTGATGTAGTTGGGAAGGTGCTGTTGGCCAAGCATTCAGCCCATGACACCATTTCCAGATATCAGTTCTGCCTGATGGGAGCTTTATTAGATAAGAAACACCTGGACTGGGGCTCCATCTTCTTCACTCTGATTAAGAAGAAGATCAACAAGAAAGCAGTTAGTTATGGGAGAATCTTAGGGGTCTTTCTGCACAGCAGGTGCCCTGACCTATTAACCTCCTCTGGCATGTTTATCAATGCATCCAAGAGACTTTCCTGTGCCCTCTTCAGTAAATGGGACAGGCAGATCATAAACCCCTCCAGGGCTGCTGCAACACTTCATTCAGGCACAAGGACTATTTCAGTCACTCCTTCAGCAGAAGAGCTGCCTGCTTCCTCCCCTCCTCCAGCCATATCCACCCAAGTCGTCACCTCCTCACCACCAGTCACCACCATAATCATCTCATCCCCAATTACCATTTCCTCACCTATGTCATCCCCTCCTCTATCCACCTCAGAGGAATTCCATCCTCTCTTCTCCTATTCAACCTTCACCCTACCATCCTTCTCACTTACAGATGATTCCTTCATGGATGATTCACCCTCTACTCCTCCTGAGCCACCCTCAACTTCCTCCTTTCAACAAATGCTCCATGACATTCTCTCTCAACCCTCCTTCACACCATCTCTTACTTCCCCTATCTCCACCTCAACCTCCTCTATCTCCATTATTCCATCTTCTGAACCAACCATTCCCTCTCCACCTTTCTCCACATTTTCAGTTTCAGCCACCATCCCTCCATCCACCCTTGCCTCTACCTCTGCTCAAGCCCCACTTGAGCATGTGGATCTTCCTAGCTTGGCAGACAGGATGTATGAGTTGCTAGCTCCCAAGCTGACATCTCTACTGGAGTCTTCCCTGGCTCCACTCCTGAAGCAAGTACAGGAGCTGTCTACCAAGCTTGCCTCCTTTTCCTCCTCCCTTGCTATCACATCTTCTGTGTGCCTTGATTCACCTCTCTCTGAACCAAGGCAGGGGGAGATGCCTTATGAAGAAGTGGATGTGCCAGCTGCTGATATTATGTCTGCTCCAGCTCCAGCTCTTGGATGTACTTTTGCACTGAATCTGCAGAGGCTGCTATCTATATTTGATACAGTCCATTTCAGTTGTCTGCCTGCAACTCCTGCTGAAGATTTGTCTAAGGCCATTGTGCCTATAGCTACCTGTGATCCAAGCCATATTGATTCCTACATCAAATCCTGGAAGGCTGTGGATATCTCTGATGCTGATACTAAGGCCACGGTGCCTCTTTCAATTGCTACTAAGGCCACTGTGCCTCTTTCAATTGCTACTAAGGCCACTGTGCCTCTTTCTGTTGAAATTGCTGCTGCTGCTACTGCTGACATAGAAATGATTCCAGCAACTGATGCTGATGAAATTGTTGCTCCTGCTGTTTCTGCAAAACTTAAAGCTCAAGAAGAGCTTATCAGAAGAATTGATGATCTGTATGATCAACATCAAAGTTCTGAGAGTGACCAATACAGGACTGATTCTGATGATTCTGCTAGAACTATTGCCAAGAAGAGAAAAGCCAGAAGTAAAGCAATGATGTCAGTCCCTCCTACCAAAGCCAAAGACTCAAATGATATTCCATACTACATCCTGCATGACTGCCCCATCTCTGAGCTTTGGATGCAATATTCCAAAAATCAACTGAAAGCTATGAAGAAGAAGAGGAAGCTTGACAAATATGAAAATGGATCTTCTCAATATCAGCCTCCTCCTCCTCCTCCTCCAGATTCTGGCTCAGGTTCAGCCCCTCAAGCTCCAGTCTCCAGACACAGTTCTTCCTAGTATTATCAAAGATCATATCAAAGGGGACAGCATCAAAGAGGATATCAACCCAGAAGGGGTAATTTCAGAGGAAATCAAAGAGGACAAAGATCTTATCAAAGGGAAGGACAAGGTCACCCTGACCCTTCTTCAGGTCCTTTTCCTTACAAGCTGAAAGACACAATTGTTTCCAGGACTCCTTCTACTGTTTCTGAAATCATCAACAGATATGAATCTCCTATTCCTTTTGAAGATCCTGAGAACAACCCTGTATCCTGGACAGCCAGAATGAAAGAATTGGCTGCCCTTGATCAAATAAAAAAGGCCAGAGAACAAGGCAAGGATACTTCAAACATAACTACCTTATCAGAGCAGAGAAAGAAAGAACTGGAAAGATATGCATCAAGGAAATTTTTCAATCCAGAAGACTCTATGAAGCTGCACCCTGAGGCTGTTGTTCCAAGGCCCAAATCTCAAACTTCTCTAGGTGCAGAGGATGATAGAAGGTCAAAGAAATAAAGTCAGAATCCAAATAGAGAAATTTTATTTAAAAAGGGATCTGAAAGGAAGTGAACTGTGTAAGCTAAACATTTCATCCACCTTTGGATATCTGCTGATATTTATCTGTGATCTGCTTTACTGCTATATATCTTCTCTACATTTTGTATTAGCTTATGTATTGTTGTATGCTTTTCATTTCCTATGATTGTCTGTAAATAGTAATCCTAACCCAAATAGGGGGAGATTGTTGGAACACCCTATTACTAATTTGGGTAAGGATCACTATGCTTGTCTTAGGAATCCCAGTTGACCTAGTTGTATAGTTGAAAAGGTCAATATTTGAATGAGTCTAGGGCTTAGAACTTAGGTTTGAAGCTGCCCCCAGGATCATTCCAAGATCAAGGTTGAAGAGCTTAGTCTAAGGCAATTTTCATCGAGCTAAGGTCGACGAATCGTCGAACTCCGTTCGACGCTCTCTGAGCTCATCTTCAATAAATCGTCGAACTCCGGTCGACGATCTTCAAGCTCAGATCGACTATCTGCTTTTGTCTAGCTTCTGCTGAGTCGTCGAACTCCCCTCGACTATCTTCTAGCTCAGTTCGACGATCCCTCCCTAAAGTTATTTCTCAGATCTCTGAGCTCAGTTCGACGATCGTAGAGCTCAGATCGACGTTTTCTGTCTGCTTCTCCATTTTATCTCTGAGCTCAGTTCGACGATCGTAGAGCTCAGATCGACGTTTTCTTTGGAGAGATCGACGCTTTCAGGAATTCAAATGCTGCTGTTCTTTGGAATGTTTTTGAATATTATCAGCATTTATGTCAGAAGATCTCCCAGCCGTTTGTCTTTATTTCTGGAGCAAGTTTCAAGGAATTATTCAGAGAATGTCTGCTGGACTTTCCTCTAGAAGACAAGACTATTTTTGGAAGACATTTATGACTCCCAACGGCTAATTTTGGACAAGGAAACGTCAGAAATCTATTATTCCTTTCTTCTGTGTTATTAAGATTTACAGAATACACAAGCAGAACACAGACAGAGAATACACAAAAAGAAGATATACAGAAGTGAACACACAGAATAGAGAATACTGATAGCAGAAGAACAACAGAAGAACTGTGACTCCAAAAATCTTCTTGCTGACTGAAAAGTGTTCAAAATCTCATCACTCCAGACACCTTACCTTTAGCCTTCTTGCTGAAACCATCCTGTGCTAGAGATCAAAGTTCTGAAGACCTATCACCCTAGAGCAAAGCTTCTTTTCCTGAACTTTTCTACATCTCAGGGGGAGCTTTGACATCATCAATCCACTTGTGCTTCTCTCATTTGATTGAGAACAGAGAAGACACCCTTCACTCTTATTTTTCTTTTCCTGCTGTAAAAGGGTTCTTGAACTCCCTTCAAAAGTTCAGTCTGGTTCTGAGAGCCTTGTCAAAACTCAGTGGTGGCAAGACACCTTATCAAAAAATCTAGTTTTGGTTTTTGGGCACCTTATCAAAAGCTCATTGGTGTCAGGACACCTGATCAACTCATCCTGAGTGGATTCCTACCAAGGGTGGTAGAAGAGTGGATGTACCCAGGTTTTTGGGGAACCACTATAATTCCTTGTGTCTTCTGGTTTGTTTGTGTGATTAGTTTGCTGTGTGCTGTGCTCTTTACTTTTTAGTTTTTAACTTCTTACTAGCACTCTACACTATATAATAAATTGAATTTTATATGTGCTGTTTATTTCAACTGTGAAAAATTATTTTAAAATACTCTATTCACCCCCCCCCCTCTAGAGTTGAGATAGATCTTAGCCTCACTTTCAAAGACTATTCGACCGAACGTTAGTCCGACCAAGGATTCATCTTAACGCCCACTTTACGCTAAGAACTCCGCTATTGGGTGGGGAACCCGATCCGGTAGAACTACGCTTCTCCTCTCTTGAGGGTATGTATGCAATTCTATTTACCCAAGGGGGATCGGTCCATACGCACGGCCTCTCGGCAAGCTAGCATATGGATAACGGAAATAGAGCCCACACATCGATATGTGGTCCTACGCGTCATTAACCCGGGGCAAACCTTAAGTCCTAAAATTAAAGTGAAAATTAAGAACTTCAATTATTTCAAATCATATTATATGTCCCAATGCTCTTTGATGTCAAGGACAAAAGACGATTAACCACTCATCGGTATGGAGACGGCTTTATAATTTTGATGAGGCATGAGTTCGAAACTAAACGCTAAAGGATTATAAAAAGAAGACATAAAATAACAAACTTTTAGAAAAAAGCATGAAAGCTAACTAAAATGAGAACTCATGCACACTTTAAAACCATAAATAAAATAGTGTAAAGACAAGTCCTACTTGAATGAGTAGGGAGGAAATGAAAACACGCCATTTAACTCTTAACGAGTAGGCGGAAATAAATGCATGTACAAGTTCTACTCAAATGAGTAGACGATAAATGTCAAGTCCTACTCGAATGAGTAGGCGGGAAATGAAAACGCACCATTTAACTCTTAACGAGTAGGCGAAAATAAATGCGCACAAGCACACACTCTACATGAATTGAAAGAAAGCAATAAGATTATCTCCTACACACACACACTGTACATAATTGAAGAAAGCGATAAAATAAAGCATGAAAAATTATCTCATAAACTCACACACTATACATAATTGAAGTAAGCATTAAAAAAGTATTCCCATACACTCACACACACAACATGAAATTTAAAAGAATGAAATGAAGGCCTTACTAATACACTCACACAGACACAATTTTGTAAGAAAAACAAAGTCACCTTATAATTAAAATTTTAACATTTCTACCACTACAATTTGCCAAAAACAAATAAAAAGATGAAATAAAAATTAAAAGAGGAAAAGGTTTTGTAAACAACGAAAAATTGCAAGTTCTTTAAAAATTAAAATGATAGCTTTCCACTCTTAGGATTTTATAAAAGTGATATAAAAATTATAATAAAGTGAAAAGAACGAAAAAGTTTAACTAAGTAAAAAAAATTCAAAATCACTTTTAAAACTCTTTTGTAAAATCTAAGAATGGAAATTAAAAACCAAAAACCTAAAGCATAAAGAAGATAAAACGAAAACTATCCTAACACATATTTTGGATAAAACATTTATAACAAAACCTAACATGGAGAAAAATTTAAAACATGAAAAATGAACAAGTTACACTCATACACACACACACACTTTTCATAAAAAGAAAAACTAGGAAAAATAAGAAGATAAAAACAAGAACAAGAGGGGCACACGAATTGCATTCTAAGACAAAGTAGGGAGACAAAAATCTAAACATTTTATTAATTCAAAATAAGGTTTACAAATACTTAAGACAAGATTACATAAAGATAAAACAAATAATAGAAGAGAGGGGGCGAAAGTCTCCTTACATGATTTTGGAAATACACCAAGGCAGCCCACTCACAACAAAACACACAAAATTTGGCTCAAAAAAGTGAACCCTTGGTCATTACAGAATTTTTTTTTTATAGACAAAAAGTTCAGGTCGATAAGGGCATGACAGTCAGGGTGACACGGGCATGTTGAACCTGGTAAGTTGGAGAAGTCAAAATCTTGTGACTGGCTGATTTTAGGGGGAAGATGGAGAGGGCACATGTCGAACATGGGCGTGTCGGGAGGCGTGACACGGGCGTGTTGGGACACCTTGCAACTTGATGTTGGCAGGCGCTGAGTCGATCTGGTGACACGGGTGTTGATCACGGGCATGTCGGTAAGTGTCGGGATGAAGAAGGCTGAACTTTGAGCTGGAAGCATCATGTGAGTGACACGACCGTGTCGGGTCTTCGGACACGGGTGTATCCTGCTCTAGTTTATTGCGTTGAACTTCGAGCTGGGGTCGACGATGGTTGATCGTCGAGGGGCGACACGGGCGTGTCGATCAGCATGACACGGGCGTGTCGAGCCTGAACTTTTTACTTTTTTTGGAATTTTTTTGGAAAACAAAATAAAGCTAAGTTAGGTAAATATTTAGAAAAAGAAACATATTTATAAGCAAAAATAATTAAAAACTATAAATAAGAACTAAAATGATATAAATTAAGTACTAAAATATGTGTATATTTACAACTACTCAATTACCCCCATACTTAAGCTTTTTCTAGTCCAGAGCAAAAGCTTGAGATGGACTTATAAGGAATAAAAAAACTCTAAGTTTAGCTACCGCTTAATTAATTATAAGAGAGATCTAAATAAATATACAGGGTATAAGAGTTAAGTACTAAAATTATGTAGATGATTTAAATATGGCAAAAGTTTTGGCTAAACAACTTCTTGATGTAATCAAATAGAAAGCAATAATTGTAATGGTTAGCTTAACAAAAATAGCTTGGAATTATATAAACTTTAGCTTATAGGAGTTTTACGGGAAATAATCCAATTTACAAATTATGGCCTCGAAAAGATTTTTGAATTAATTCTAGAGTCGTGAAATTGGCTAAGGGGGTTTGGCGGTTTATAAAGTGGCTTGGATTTTGAGGCGTGTTAATTTTTTCTCGAACCTCTATTTTTTTTTATTATTAGGAAAATTAAATCTTATTTTTCTAATATGATTTTTTTTTCTTTTTCAACTTCATAATAATAAAATTAACCCCATGTATAGGTGTAGGAGTAAAGAATTTTATCCTCTTACTCCATAACATATAATCTTTTTAAATTATTGGGTGCCTATGTTTATGGAACGAAATCTTATTTCCATTGATATAGGATCTTTTAAGGGTAAAATTTGTATCATGCAAACTAGTACACGATAAATATGGGGAAGAAAAGAAAACTAGATTTTTAATTAAAAAATTTTGAGAGCAACCTTAATAAATTATATGTTCCAATTTTTCAGAAAGCTAAAAGTAAGCATAATTGAATTCTATAATCATTATTTTCTAACATAATACACGTGCTCCTATCAATGAAAAATTAGAAGTTGTGCCTAAAACGAGTTTGCTATTTTTAATAAAGCATAATAAATTCTTCAAAACTTAACCCCGGCTTTTTAAATTTTTCAATCAATAATTAACAAACGAATAGTGAACAGAGAATTAATAAAATTCACATATAAAAAAACTCAAAAAAAAATTTTTTGATAGCAAGAAAAAGAATGGTATATTTGATTTATTTGTTTCATAAACTATTTTTTTGAATTTTTGAGGTTATTATCTTTTTTTTTGAATTTTTGTATTTATTTCATTAATATATATATACTAAAGAAAGGAAAATGCGAAAACAAAATTTTTTTAGATTTTTAAGTTTTCTAATTTTTTTTTGTTTTGTATTATTATATATATATATTTTTCATCTTATTTACAATAAATAAGAGAGAAAGAGAAGTTATTTTACAAAGATGAGAGAGAAAAGGGGAGTGGGGAAAGAGAAAAGAATACTTACAAAAAATATTTACAAAAATATTTACAACGATTTATCTACAAAAAATTTTTACAAAGTAAAACAAAATATTTTTGGAATTTTTGTTTTTATAATTTTTGTTTGTTTTTTGTTTTTGTTTTGGAAATAGAAGTGCAAATAAGAGAAGTGCAGAAAAGAAAGCAGGAAAAGCACGAAAACACCCCCATACTTTGTTTCAACATTGTCCCCAATGTTGTAAAATAAGTATGCGGAATAAGAAAAAATGATAAATGTTATATGTACAAAAAGAAAGTGGAAGGGTTGAAATGTCCGTGATGCGTGTTCGGGGAAGCCCATTTAGAAACCCTGCTTTATTAGAAAAAGTAGCAAACATGATAAAAAAAGAGCAAAAAAGATAAGAGTGGGGTGCCTCCCAAGAGTGATTGGTTTATAGTCGTGTAGCGAATAAATTGGCGGGTTATATGTGAAGGAGGGTTATGGTTTCGTTATGTTCAATCGCTGGGGCGCCCGCTATGTATGACTTTAATCGATGACCGTTTATTTTAAATGAGCCTTTTTCCAGGTGGGAGACGAGTATGGTCCCATATGGAAAGACTTCTTCAACTATGAAGGGACCGGACCATCTAGATTTTAGTTTTCCTGGAAAAAGTTTAAGATGTGAATTATAAAGAATGACAAGATCGCCCGGATAAAAAAAATTTGGGGACTTGATTTTTCGATCGTGATATAACTTTGAACGCTCCTTATAGAACTTATTGCTCTCGTAAGCATTCGCACGCCATTCATCGACCTCGTTTAGTTGAAGTTTTCTATTTTTATCGGCTATGTTAGCGTTGAGGTTTAAGAGTTTTAAAGCCCAAAGAGCACGATGTTCTAGTTCTACGGGTAAATGGCACACTTTGCCCTAGACAAAACGAAATGGAGTACAACTGGTTGGGTTTTTGTATGTCGAATTATACACCCATAACGCGTTGTCAAGTTTAACAAACCAATCTTTCCTATTCAGTGAAACGGTTTTTCTAATATACGCTTAATCTATCGATTATTACCTCGACTTGGCCACTTGTTTGTGGGTGGAAGGGGGTGGCAAGTTTGTGTGTGAATCTGTATTTAGCTAACGTCTTAGCCATAAGGGCGTTACAGAAATGTGTTCCCCTATCACTGACAATTGCGCGAGGTGTGCCGAAGCGATAAAATAGTTTTTTAAGAAATGTAACGACAACGCACACATCATTGGTGGGGAGAGCTTGCGCTTCCGCCCACCTCAATACGTAGTCGAGCGCCACTAAAATATACATATTTTTGAAAGTCAGAGATAGGGGGCTAACAAAATCTATGCCACTTAAATCGAAGACTTCGCATTCTAAAAACATGTTTTCGGCCATCTCGTCTCGATGAGAGATATTACCCGACCGCTGACAGTTATCGCTTGCGCGCACAAAATTGTGAGCATCTTTGAAGAAAGGCCAAAAGTAACCCGCCTCTAGCGCCTTCCGAGCGGTCTGGTTGGCTTGATAATTCCCACCGGCTGGACCCTCGTGGCAGTGCCTAAGAATTTGCAAGCACTCAATACCCGCAACGCATCTTCAGACCGCTTAGTCCGTGCAAATACGAAAAAGAACTGGGTCCTCCCAGAAGAAATTTTTCAAGTCAGAAAAGAATTTCTTCTTTTGATGACTTGAAAACTCTTTTGGAAGCTCCCGCGCTACTAAGTAATTTGCTAAATCTGCAAACCAAGACGAAGATGATGAAGAATTATAAATGGCTAGGAGGCATTCCTTGGGGAATCTGTCATTTATTTCAGATTCGACGAGCGCTTCCGCACCCGGATTTTATAAACGGGAGAGGTTGTATGCCGCTAGATTTTCCGCGCCCTTCTTTTCCCGGATCTCCAAATAAAACTCTTATTGGAGAAGAATCCATCAAAGAAGGCGGGGCTTCGCATCATTTTCAGCTAATAAATATTTAAGGGCGGAGTGATCGGTAAATACGAAAACTTTAGATAACGTTAAATACGAGCGAAACTTATCGAAAGCGAAAATGATGGCTAAGAGTTCCTTTTCCATTATCGTGTAAATTACTTGTGCAGAAGTGAGCGTCTTGCTCGCGTAATAAATTGGATAAAAATGTTTTTTTACGCATTGGCAAGAGCGACACCTAAGGCAATATCACTAGCGTCGCACATAAATTTGAACGGAAGGGACCAATTAGGGGCCACTAAAATTGGTGAGATGATAAGTTTTTATTTTATTAAATTAAAGGCAGACTCGCATTCGTTGCTAAAGATGAAATGTTATTCCTTTTCCAAGAGGTGAGTTAGCGGCTTTGTTATTTTTGAAATGTCTTGAATAAATCTTCGGTAAAAGCCCGCATGGCCTAAGAAACTCCTAATAGATTTTATGTTTATTGGTTGCGGAAGTTTTTTTATGATTTCTACCTTAGCATTATCTACCTCCATCCCCTTAATCGCACTACTAGAAAACTGACTTTTAGCCAAGACAGATTGTCGTGGCTAAAAGTCCAAAACCGTGGCTAAAGACTTTTAGCCACGGTCTACCCACGGAAAATGGGCGTGGGTAATGCGAGCGTGGCTAAAAGTCCAAACAGTGGCTAAAAGTCCAAAACCGTGGCTAATACTGGACTTTTAGCCACGGTTTGATTGTCGTGGCTAATAATGGACTTTTAGCCACGGTTTAATTGTCGTGGTTAAAGGGCCACTCATAACATAAAAAATTAAGGCCATCCGCCGCCGCCGGCTGGCCGGCGCCCACCGCCGCCGCCGCCGCCGGCCGGCCGGCCGACGCCTCGCCGCCGCCGCCGCCGGCCGGCCGGCGCGCCGCCGCCGCCGCCGCCGCCGCCGCCGCCGCCGCCATATTTATTTCAAATACTAATTGAAATAAATTCTTTATAAACCCAAAATTTCGTTTTGTTTTGGCAGTATGGGACTAAATGTAACCACGACCTTTTGCCACGGTTCAGGCAAACTGTGGCTAATACTATACTTTTAGCCACGGTTCAGGCAAACCGTGGCTAAAAGTCCAATATTAGCCACGGATTAGTCAACCGTGGCTAATACTAGACTTTTAGCCACGGAAAAAAACCGTTGCTAATACTCACTATTAGCCACGATTTTTCTCCCGTGGCAAAAGAATTCGTGGCTAAAATCCATTTTTCTAGTAGTGTCGAAATCTTATGACCGAAGACCAAACCTCCTCGGACCATAAAGTTACATTTTTCCCAATTTAGAACAAGGCTTGTGTCCTCGCACTAATGGAGGACACGATCTAAATTTTGAAGGCAATCGGGAAATGAGCATTTGAAAATAGAAAAGTCATCCATAAAGACTTCCATAATGTCTTATACTAGCTCGCCAAATATCGCTAGCATATATCTTTGGAATGTAGCCGGAGCATTGCCGAGTCCAAATGGCATTCTTCGGTATGCGAAGGTGCCAAATGGGCAAGTAAAAGTTGTTTTCTCTTGGTCATCGGGGGAAATAGGGATTTGGAAAAACACCGATAAACCATCAAGAAAACAATATTATGGATGATCAGATAGACGCTCTAAAATCTGGTCCAGAAATGGTAGTCGGAAATTGTCCTTGTAGGTGGCATCATTAAGTTTTCTATAATTGATGCACACTCGCCAACCCAAACAGTACGAGTTTGGATGAGCTCGTTGTGCTCATTCACCACTACGGTTAGACCGCCCTTTTTGGGCACGACATGCACGAAACTAACTCATGCACTGTCCAAAATAGGGTAGATTATCCCTGTATCTAACAACTTAATGATCTCGGCCTTAACTTCGACTTTCATGTTTGGGTTAAGACGTCGTTACGGCTTAATCGTTTTGCGGCAATTATCATTAAGAAATATCTTATGGGTGCAAAATGAGGGATTAATACCCTTTAAGTCAATTAATCGGAAGTCTCCGAATAAGTCAAGTCCGAAGAAATAATAACGGGAAGCGTATCGCTTTTTCACAAAAAAGCGTATTTGAGTAATTTGGGTAAGGGTTTATGATCTAGGGTGGGCGGTTCTTCTAGGGAGGTTTTAATCCCTATTTCTTTCTTACCAATTTGTTCGAAAGGCAAGTCTATAGAGGTATCCTCGTCGCAATAAAAATTTTCGAGCGCATAAATATCATCGTTTAAAAATACGGACTCGAAAACGTGAGAAGAACGATCTCCAAAAAAGGTATCTAAAGAATAGCAGAAATAGTCACTCGATGACAATTGTCCATCGAGGGATTAATAGAGAAAGTAACTTGATCATCTCCTACCCGGAGGAGAAGATTACCATTACTAACATCTATTAGTGTGCGGGAGGTGGCGAGAAAAGGGCGACCAAGTATTATTGGTACCTCAGCGTCCTCTTCTTTGTCTAAGATGACGAAGTCTACCGGAAAGGTAAACTTGTATACTCGGACAAGGACGTCCTCCACTACCCCGATAGGGAACTTAACTGAGCGATCCGCTAATTGGATGAGCATATTCGTAGGACTAGGAGTACCCAAACCTAAACGTTTAAAGAGTGAGAACGACATAAGATTAATGCTAGCCCGTAAATCAGCTAAGGCGTATTTTACTAATATATTTCCAAAAAAGCACGGGATGGAAAACCATCCCGGGTCATTTTGTTTTGTGGGCAATTTATTAGTAATAGCCATCGAGCACGCGGCGTTGAGAGAGATAAGTGAAATATCCTCTAATTTACGTTTATTAGAAAGTAGTTCTTTTAAAAATTTTGCATATTTGGGCATTTGCGAGATAGCCTCGCAAAAATAAACGTTAATATGAATTTGTTTTAATAATAAATTTTTTTTTTTGTATTGAGCGTCCTTACGCTCGTTATTTAACTTGTGCGGATACGGCAAGGGCATATTAAAAATACTTTTTTATTTAAATTCGGTAACGATAATGTAGACGAAGAAGAGGGAAGAGGGAAGAGGGGTCAGTGTAGAGATATGTACCTGAGGATCGATCCGTTTTGGATCGACCACCTACTTACCACTACGGAAGGTTATAGCATTGAGGTTTTCCCTTGGGATGAGCTCAGTATTGCCTGGCAGCGCCCCTTGCGCGCGTTCCGATATGAGTCGTGCCTATTGTCCAACCCGTAACTCGAATTTTTTTAGCGATCCGATTATATTCCAGATATTAGACTCGTTTGACGCGACGTATCTATTAAAATTTTCCTCCACTGGAAAAGGCTTCTGAGGAGGAGGAGGAAACGTGGGAGCAAAAGAAATAGGCTAGCATTGCGCATTGTTAGGGTTGCACCATGAAAAATTTGGGTGGTTCCTCCAACCCAGATTGTAGTTATAACTATAAGGGTTGTTTTGGGAGAAGGAGGGATGAACCGAATTTCCCATGTAGTCCACGAACTCTTCGACTACACAGACATTTGGGGGGGGGGCTTGGGGGGGGGGGGGGGGGGGGGGTAAGGTTATTATTAAAATTAGCCCAAGGAGAAGTGGAGGAGGAAGCAGACATCTCCGCCACCTGTTTTATTAGCCTTTCAACTTGAAGGAAAAACAAAGCCTTTGCATCCACTTAAAAAGCATCGACCGCTAGCTTTGGGCGTCCCCGCAGGACATTCCACTGATAGGCATTCATAGCCATTTCTTCAAATAAACACTGGGCGGCCTCGGGGGGTCTTATTGTTAAGGGTGCCCCCTGGCAGCCGCGTCAATCATTTGACGCGTCTTAAAATTAAGGCCGTTATAAAAATTTTGTACCTACAACCACACTAGTAGTGCGTGGTGCGGGCACCTGAAGAGGAATTCCTTAAAGCGCTCCCAAGTCTTATAAAGAGTCTCTGAGTCGTTTTGAATGAACAACGAAATGTATGCCCGCAATTTTGCAGTTTTTGCGGGAGGAAAATACTTCGTTGGGAATTTTTCTTCCAACTCAGCCCAGGTCGTGATACATTCTCGCGGGAGGGAAATTAACCATGCCTTGGCTTTGGATTTGAGGGAGAAGGGAAATAAGCGCAGACGAATGGCGTCATCAGTGACGCCATTAATTTAAATGTGTTGCAAATCTCCAAAAAATTGGACAAGTGGACATTAGTGTCCTCATCCGGCAGTCCATGATACTTTACGAAATTTCAGATCCTTTGGATTACACTTGACTTTATTTCAAAATTGTTATTCGCCACCATAGGGAGAATAACACTTGACCTAGTATCGTCCAAATTTGGCCGGGCGTAGTAAGACATTTTACGCTCCGCGGCCACATTTGGATCATGGTCGGCCATAAAAACAGCTGGGGGTTCTCCGATAGATACTTCGGGTTATAAAGTTTGATCTTGGAATTGAGATCGAACATGCGCAAGGGTGCGGTCGATCTCAGGATAAAAATCAAAGGATTCAGAATCCGAAGGTTGTCCACGGGTCATACACCCTAAAAAAATAGAAACAGAACTAAAGATAATTAAAACAAGTTGGGGGGGGGGATTTTTTTGTTGTTGTTTTTAAGTGGTTTTTTAGTAAAAAAAAATTTTTTTTGTTTTTTATATGAAAGTAAAGTAAAAAAATTATAATCCCAGATTCGAAATAACAACGAGAGGCGTCCCCGGCAATGGCGCCACAAACTTGATAGGCCGCGAGCAGACTCTTATTTAGGTGGTTGGTTCAATGAGTTGACCGTCGCGGACTTTCTAAAAAGCGAGTTTTTAACGAAAGGAGGCAAGTGCACCTATCGCATGCTGTACTTGATATTCGGGAGAATACCGAGGTCATATTGTTCTCGGGGTCAAGTTGATTATTCCTACTCCTCCAGGAGGACTATTATATTACTGAAAGTAAGGTGAATTTTTGATTGTCACTTAAGAGGAAAGAAAATTAAGCTGAAAATCACTTAAATTATTCGATGACGGGTTAACTCTCGATATTGAATCAGATTAAGACTAAAAAAATTCTTAATAATTATTGAACTTAATTTTCAAATTAGTAAAAGGCAACTTGGCCGTGGAGGTTCCATAAATATGTGTGCACTTATCTCTAGGAATATTGCTCACCTGAACGCTAAGACTATTCGACCGAACGTTAGTCCAACGAAGGATTCTTCTTAACGACCGCTTTACGCTTAGAACCCTGCTATTTAGTAGGGAACCCAATCCGGTAGAACTACGCTTCTCCTCTCTAAAGGGTATGTATGCAATTCTATTTACACTAGGGGGATCAGTCCATACGCACTGTCTCTCGGCTAGCTAGCATATGGATAACAGAAATAGAGCCCACACATCGATATGTGGTCCTACGCGTCGTTAACCCGGGGAAAAGCTTAAGTCCTAAAATTAAAGTGAAAATAAAGAACTTTATTTATTTCAAATCATCTTATATGTCTCAATGCTCTTCAATTCCAAGGGCTAAAGACGATTAGCCACTCATCTGTATGGAGACAGCTTTATAATTTTGATGAGGTACTAGTTCAAAACTAAATGCTAAAGGATTATAAAAAGAAGACATAAAATAACAAACATTTCGAAAAAAGCAGGAAAGCTAACTAAAATGAGAACTCACACACACTTCAAAACCATAAAAAATTAGAGTAAAGACAAGTCCTACTCGAATGAGTAGGCGGGAAATAAAAACACACCATTTAACTCTTAATGAGTAGGCAGAAATAAATGCATGTACAAGTTCTACTCAAATGAGTAGAGGGTAAATTACAAGTCCTACTCAAATGAGTAGGCTGGAAATGAAAACGCGTCATTTAACTCTTAACGAGTAGGCGGAAATAAATGCGCACATGCACACACTATGAATTGAAAGAAAGCAATAAGTTTATCTCCTACACACACTCTCTACATAATTAAAGAAAGCGATAAAATAAAGCATGAAAAATTATCTCATAAACTCACACACTCTATATAATTGAAGTAAGCATTGAAAAATTATTCTCATACACTCACACACACAACATGAAATTTAAATGAATGAAATGAAGACCTAACTCATACACTAACACACACAATTTTGTAAAAAAAACAAGTAACCTAAAAATAAAAATTTTAACATTTCTACCACTACAACTTGCCAAAAACAAATAAATAGATGAAATAAAAATTAAAAGAGGAAAAGGTTTTGTAAACAAAGCAAAATTTCAAGTTCTTTAAAAATTAAAACGATAGCTTTTCCACTCTTAGGATTTTATAAAAGTGATAAAAAAAATGATAATAAAGTGAAAAGAATGAAAAAGTTTTACATTCCTAAAAAAAACTAAGTAAAAAAATTCAAAATCCCTTATAAAACCCTTTTGTAAAACCTAAGAATGAAAATTAAAAACCTAAAACCTAAAGCATAAAGAAGATAAAACTAAAACTATCCTAACACATATTTTGGATAAAACATGTATTACAAAACCTAACATGGAGACAAATTAAAAACATGAAAAATGAACAAGTTACACACATACACACACACACTTTTCATAAAAAGAAAAACTAGGAAAAATAAGAAGATAAAAATAAGAACAAGAGGGGTACACGAATTGCATTCCAAGACAAAGTAGGGAGACAAAAATCTAAACATTTTTTTAATTCAAAACAAGGGTTACAAGTACTTAAGATGAGATTGCATAAAGCTAAAAAAACAATAGAAGAGAGGGGGAGAAAGTCTCCTTAAATGATTTTGGAAATACACCAAGGCAGCCCACTCACAACAAAATACACAAAATTTGGCTCAAAAAAGTGAACCCTTTGTCATTATAGAAATTTTTTATTTATAGACAAAAAGTTCGGGTCGACACAGGCATGTCGGTCAGGGTGACACGAGCGTGTCGAACCTGGTAAGTTGGAGAAGTCAAAATCCGGTGACTTGCCCATTTCTGGGGGAAGCTGGAGCGGACACGTGTCAAACATGGGCGTGTCGGGATGCATGACATGGGCGTGTTGGTACACCTTACAACTTGATGTCGTTAGGTGCTGAGTTGAGCTGGTGACATGGGTGTTGAACACGGGCCTGTCGGTAAGCGTGTCCTTATCGGGTTGAAGATGGCTGATGTTTGAGCTGGAAGCATCGAGTGAGTTACACGATCGTGTCGGATCTTCGGACACGGACTTGTCCGTCTCTAGTTGATTGCGTTGAACTTCGAGCTGGGGTCGACGATGGTTGATCGTCGAGGGGCGATATGGGCGTGTCGGTCGGCATGATACGGGCGTATCGAGCCTGAATTTTTGACTTTTTCTGGAATTTTTCTTGAAAACTAAATAAAGCTAAGTTAGGTAAATATTTACAAAAAGAAACATATTTATAAGCAAAAAAAACTAAAAACTATAAATAAGAACTAAAACAATATAAATAAAGTACTAAAATATGCGTATATTTACAACTTATCAATAACTTTTGATTAAGCTAATATGTGTTACAAGGAGAAGAATTCTTCTACCAGAGATACATTGCAGGTACCCCTTTTGTGTGAGAAATCGGATGACTTAAACCTCACCCAAGAGGTTACATTGCATCGTTCTCCCCAGATTGATGAAGAGAGTGAAGAAGAAATTATTTGAACAGTTGAACCAATAACAACTAAGATAATTCCACAAGAGGAATTAATTCAGAAAGATGTTGATGAAACAAGTCCTCCTACTGATCCTATAACACTTAGAGATCATCCCATATCTCAAGTGATTGGAGAAATATCAGTTTGTTTGCAAACAAGACATCAACTCAACCAAGATTTGATGCATGCTTGCTTCCTATCTCAGATTGAACCTCAATCCATAAAATATACAGAGCAAGATCCCCATTGGATTATTGCACTGTAAGAGGAGCTCAGTCAATTTGAGAAATACAGAGTTTTGTATTTAGTTCCAAGACCCAAAGACTACCGAGTCATTGGAACTAAATGGGTTTTCAGGAACAAGTTGGATGCTCAAGGATCAATTGTAAGGAATAAAGCAAGATTGGTAGCTCAAGGCTATTCACTTGAGGAAGGAATTGATTATGACCAGACTTTTGCCCCTGTTGCAAGGCTGGAGGCAATCAGAATATTTCTTGCATATTCCGCATAAAAGAAATTCAAAGTCTACCAAATTGATGTCAAAAGTACATTCCTTAATGGTGAACTCAAAGAGGAAGTTTATGTGGAGCAACCAATAGGTTTTATCTCTTCAACTCATCCCTCATTTGTTTTTAAGTTGCATAAAACTCTCTATGGTTTAAAGAAATCTCCAAGAGCTTGGTATGAGACCCTAGCTAGCTTTCTTTTAGAAAATAAGTTCACTAGGGGCATTGTAGATAGGACTTTGTTTATTAGGCATCATAAAAATAAAATTTTGCTAGTACAAATATATGTAGATGCCATCATATTATGATCTACTGATTCCAAACTATGCAAAAGTTTTTCTGACCTGATGCATTCCAAATTTGAAAGGAGTTGCATGGGTGAGCTTTCCTACTTCCTTGGTCTTCAAGTGAAGCAATCCCTTGATGGCATTTTCATCTTCCAATACAAATATGCTAAGAGCTAATTAAGAGATTTGGGTTGTCTGATGCCTTAGCTATGAAAACACCCATGGCTTCCAATGCTTTGATTGATTCTGATGAATAGGGGAAGCTAGTTGTTCAGAAAACATATAAGGTTATTGTTGGGTCCTTGTTGTATCTCACAGCTAGTAGGCCTGATATAATGTTTGTTACATGTCTTTGTGCTAGGTTCTAAGTGAACACTAAAGAATCTCATCTTATTTTACTTAAAAGAATTTTGAGATATATAAAGGGTTGTCTGATGACGACGCTCTTCGCCAACGCCGCGACGCTTCTTCGTCAACGCCGTGACGCTCCTTCGCCAACGCCGCTTCATATTTTGCACGACGTCTGCTGACACCATTTTAAATAAAATATATAATTATAAATTAAAATTAAAATTATATATTTTATTATTTATCTTTTATCATTTATAGCAATTTCTATTTAAGCAATGTTTTAATTTAAGCAATCTTATTATTATATTTTTATTCTTGTAATTATGATGGATACTTATAACCATCATATATTTGCTTCCATTTTCATGCATTTTAATTTTGGAATTGTTTTTATTTTGTTCTAAATATGTATGGAGGAGATTGAGTGGTGTAAGGCTATATATAGCCATGTTTTGTTTGATTAAGTATTGAAAGAATGAAAATTGAAAAAACCTAGAGATTCTTGAGAGAATTTTCCTCCCCTTTCTTCTCAATCTCGGCTACCTCTTTCTCCCTTCTCCTCCTCCTCCTCAATATTCTCCCTCACCTCCACCACCCCAACCCAAGCCCACTTTTACTTCCCCAAATAAAAATATCGGCCTCCCTTTTCCCTCCAAGCCGCCGGCCACCACCACCCCCTTAGGGCTCGGCCTAGTCAAAAAGCTGCCACCTCCTCTCCCTCTTTAATCTCTCTCGGTCACCTCCTCTCTTTCCTCCCACTAGGCAATATTCGGCCTTCTCCTCCCTCTCCCCTTTCTTGGTTTTCTTCTCCCTCCTTCATATCTTCCTCTTCCTCTAGCTACCCGAGCCCTCCTCTTCCTCTACGAAGAAAACCGACCCCTTCCACCCAACAAGCCAAAACCGGCCTCCTCCCTTCATCACAATTCGAGCCCCCCACACCTCCTCCCCATATAACTGTTGGACGTTTTCAAGAAAATCTCTCTTCCAAACCATGAGCCTGCATCAATTTGGTATCAGAGGGAGGTTATTGTCGATTTCCTAATCGGCACCATCCTTCTATTTTTGGGTAGGCTAAAGAAAATATAAATTTCAAATTTCAAATTTTAAATTTTAAATTTCAAATTTCAAATTTTAAAATTTCAAATTTCAAAATTTAAAATTCAAAATTCGAATTTCAAATTTCAAATTTCAAATTTCAAATTTTAAATTTCAAATTTCAAATTTCAAATTTCAAATTTCAAATTTTCAAATTTCAAATTTCAAAATTTCAAATTTCAAATTTCAAATTTCAAATTTCAAATTTCAAATTTCAAATTTCAAATTTCAAGATTTCAAATTTCAAATTTCAAAATTCAAATTTCAAAATTCAAAATTTCAAATTTCAAATTTCAAATTTTAAGATTTCAAATTTCAAATTTCAAATTTCAAAATTTAAAATTTCAAAATTCAAAATTTCAAATTTCCAATTTCAAATTCTAAATTTCAAATTTTCTCAAAATCAAAAAAAAAATTTCTGGAAATTCTCTATCTTATTTTAATTAGAAATCTAAAAAAAATATTATTTATCATTAAGTCATTATTTTTATTAAGTTATTTTAAAATTTAATAGTTGGTCTGCCAATAGCGGCCTAAAATTTCTTATTTTCAGCAAAAACATCAAAAAAATTTATTAATAATCTTCATATTTTATTCAGCAAGAAAATCTATTTTATATTATTATTACCCTAGTGGTTAAGCGGGAACAATTCCGACAAACCTATTTTAACTAAGCCAGAAGCATTTCTCCTTGTTTGTGCACAAATTCCGGATCGAGTTTTCTCTCCGGTTTTCACAATATGGCCTATGACGTCAATGCTTCTCGAGAAAAATATTTAGGTTCCCTTAGGAACGGTAGAAAGCAATTCCACCGCCCGGTAGTGGATGATATTAAGGCGTTGGTTGGCCAACTAAAGGCTAGTCAAGTAGCACCGCCACCGCGCACCTCTATGCATGTTAGGATTCCTGCTCCGACCTATGATGGGCTAGGTGGACCGCGAGTGTTTATACGTTGGGTGGAAGACATGGAGTGTTATTTTGAGCAAAATCACATTGTGGATCCCCAAAGGTTTCCCATTGCGAGATTTCAACTATTTGGTCGAGCCTATACCTTCTGGCTCAACGAGGAGAAACGTTTGGGAATGCCCCCCATCGACTCACATGTAGGTTGGCAACTTATGAAGAATTTGTTAACGGATGAGTATTATCCCTCATACTGCCGTTCTCAGTCTTCTGATTATCCGAGTGTAGCGCCGCCTAAGATTTTGCCAATACCGAACAAGCACGTTCCCCCATACTCCCGTACTAGGACGGCTCATGTTATTACTCCTCCCTGCCAGGGCACTAGACCCCTACCTGAGTATAAGAATGACTTATCCCCTGATCTGCCTGAATTAGTTGATGACTCCCCTGATGAGTCCATGGCCGTGTCTAGGACTGTGCCCGTCACTGAGGACGAGGCCGATATTACTGACGAATGTATTGACGATGAGGAGATGGGTTACCCTAGTGACCTGGATGAGGATTTCTCCTTTGAGGAATCATCTCCACTTCCCCTCGTCAATGTTTCTGAAACCATGTTTGAGTCTGAGTTGGGTAAAGTTTCCCGTGAGTTGATAGAGTCATCTACTGGCGACTGCCTCTCTGATAGCGAGTTAGGTGATGACGAGCCAGATGAATTTTCTTGGAAGGAAAATCCTCTGTTTGATTTTTCGGTTGATTTTGAGTGCTTGCACCCGGAGTATGTTACTTGGACGATAAATCCGCATTTTGGCATGGGGTATGACTTAGCCCCTCCTCCGAAATCTATCGATGCTCCCCTTCATGAGATTTGTACCGCTACTGATGTTGTGATTGATGTGTTGGAAGTTTGTCCTAGTGAGAGAGTACTATTGTTGGAAGACGTTATTGATGTCTGCCCGGATGAGCATCCCCTGACGCTAACTCCGTCACGTGAATTTAATTTTGATCTCGACTCTCTCCCAGTTTTAATTTTACCGACTCTCCCTCCTGATCGGTTGATCCGACTAGCGGACCCATTTAAACACAAGTTTTGTATTTTTGATCTGGATCATTATACTTGGCCAACCTTGCGGGCCCCTCCGTTGGGCATATCACCTTTGACGGTTCGTTACGCTACGTATCCATCTATGGTTATGTCCACGATTGTTTTTGATTCTGATTCTGTGGCCATTAGACCTATTATCCTAGTTGTGTCTCGATGTGCTTACTCTATCGGTCTATTTGCACATGTTTTTCTACCCCCTGATGAAGTCCCGTTAGCGCCACCTGATGTTATCATATTGGTGCCACCTGATGTAGTTCCGCTAGTGTCACCCTACTTATTTCTATTAGTGGCCACGGTATGGCCCCATGGGTCGTCTCGCTCGCACCTCTTGTCACACCTGAGAGCGTCCAACTCTCTTAGTATTTATGATGCGCAGATTCCCTTGGCATATCTGCATGACAAGTGTGGTCATAATAATTTTCGAATTAGAACTGCGACTTTGGAGCCATTTGAAGTCATCGTTGATGTGAAGGCTCCCGTCCCCCCTAACTTAACCCCTATATCCTCTGTATTCGGGTTGAGTCACGTAGCCCATGGTTTCACTCCCCACGATTACGCTCATTATGATCCCCTTTTATATAAGCACATTAGTAAAACGCTAGCCCTACAAATTAATTTGTATCATATTTATGCTAGCTTACATAAAAGAGTATCTCACTATAAGATGATCGATTTAGATTTGGTGCGTCTCGACCCTAAACGGATGCCTCCAGGCACTTTAGAAAGTTGGCGAGTTGGTAAGCGGAACCTTTATCGGATATTAATGAAATTTGGAGAATTTACATATCATCTGAAGCTTTCCATTGATTGGGGTTTTACCCCTTATTTTGATGTTTCTAATTTAACGCCGTATGATTCTCCACCACATGATTTATCTGCCTGTCCGTTTGGGTCCACTTTGTTCTCTTTGGGATTGGGTTGTGAGTTTATACTTGGATTGTTTTCGTCTTCGGACTTCTCTGGAGGTACGTTGGTTGTTGATGCTAAATTTTGTTTTCCTTTATTGCCTAATGCTTCTCCAAGGTTCCCTAGGAACAAATTTTTGCATGACAGGATACTCCAGGTTGTTGTGCTCTTCTTTCTGAGTGGGGTTGTCTGCCACTCTGAGGTTCTATTGGATGATGCTACCCCGCACCGGTACTTTCAGACCTACTCCTCGGTGATGAGTAGTTTTAAGCGGGGGAGGATTGATGGAGACGACGGCCCTCAACGCGTTGAAGACGGAGACGGCATGCTTACGGAAATTATCTCACCGCCTCCAAGTAAAGATTTGCGGCGTCGTGACGACCATGTGGAGCGACGTCAAAAGATCCTCCTGCGGCGCAAACCAATCTACTGATAGATTAATTATTTCATTTTCATGTTCCTTTAATTTGCAATGTTTATGACAATGTTTATGTCATGTTGTGTTTCATTTTAATGAGTGTTGTTTTATTTTTTTTATTATGGGCTGCAAATAGCCGAACTAATGTTGTAGCCTATATATAGGCAAGTTGCTTTCATGATGAATAGAATTGAATGAAATAAAATTTGAAACCCTAAAATTGGTTTTCCCCTTTCCTCTTCCTCTTGGAGTTCGGCTCCCCTACCCCTCTCTTCCTTGGCCGCCGGCCACCACCTCCTTCATTACACCTGAGCCCCTCTCTCATCATCAACCCGTCCACCACCTCTCCTCCACCAAACCGTCCACATCTCTCTCAAACAAAATCCGACCACCACCAATATCCTCTTCCCTAAACCGACCACACCCATACCCTACCAAAACCGACCCCCCTCTTCTTCATCCCTTACAATCCAACCTATTGTCTAATCCCACCATTGGAAAATTCGGCCAAGGCAAGATCAAGTCATTGTGGAATCCCTCTCCGGCTTGAAGCGACGAAGGCGAGCAAGATTTTCATCTCCTTCCGGCGCAACTCCAGCGGATCCGTTGAGGACCGATCCAAGTAGAGAGTAATCGGAATCACCCATTCCGATTGGGTAACGAAATTCCACCTACCTCTTGTGTGATTTCATTTCTTAGAATAGATCTTGTGGTGGATTATCTTTGGCGTTGTTTTGGATAACTAGAAATTGAATCGTGGATTCCTTCGCATGTTTGTATTTCCCTTTATTATCGTTTATATTCGAGAAGGTTTGGCGAACCTCGTTTGACTTTTGTTGGGAGAGATCTACCCATTCCGAATCGAACTTTTTTGGTAGATCTCTTTTGGTACAACTTCGCTCGGTCGGACCCAATATTGGTCCTTTTAGCCCGATCGAACATTGGCCTTATAGCCCTTGTTGGATCCAACCCGGTGTGGCTACCCGTATGCTAGCATACTTTTGATAGATTTAATTGTGTGGTGTAGGGAAGAGCGATTGTGCGAGTGTAGGAATTGGATCGAAGAGTGTCGTGGCGTTAGGCCGTAGTTCCTAACGGTGTGAAACGTGTACGCCTACATCATTGTCCAAATCTAGGACTCTGGTATCCATCCGAGTAAGAATTTGAATTAACTTGATTCCCAGATGCTGACTTTGCTGGATGTAGAGTTGACAGGGAAAGCACATAAGAAACTTGTCAGTTCCTTAGTGATAGGCTTGTGTCTTGGTTTTGTAAGAAACAGACATATGTGCCAACTTTAACTGCTGAAACTGAATATATAGCAGCTGGCAGTTTTTGTTCACAAATTTTGTGGATTCAAAACCAACTCCTGTATTATGATTTCAATCTAAATAATTCAACTATATTTTGTGATAGTACCCGTGCCATTTCCATTGCCCAAAATCCAGTGCATCATAGTAGTACCAAGCATATAGAAATTAGACATCATTTTATTAGAGATTGTGTGGACAAAAGTAAAATTAACCTTATCTTTATCTCAACTAATTTACAAAGAGCAGACGTCTTCACTAAGCCTTTAGATGAGAAGAACATCTGTTCTTCCTAAATCAGCTAGGCATGAAAAATGGGGAAGGCATAATTTAATTTTTGTTCTGATTTCAATGATTAGGACACAGTTCGTCGAACAAAGATCGACGATTTGTGAACTCTTCATGAAGAGTTCGTCGAACTGAGATCGACGATCTCTTCTTTAAGAAACTTATCGTCGAACGGAGATCGACGAATTTGTTTCAGAAAATGTTTCGTCGAACAGAGAACGACGATATGTTTTCTCTTCTTCCGACTTAGATCGACGATCTTATTTTCTATTTTGAGAATTTCGTCGAACTGAGCTCGGAGTTTGTGTTTCTCATTGGACGGAGTTCGACTTTTCATCTTCTGAAAACTTCTATCTAGGTTTTCATCGAACTCAATCTCATGCTTTCTTATTCCCTTGCACTTGATCTCTCTCTCATTTTTTCAGGAAAATAATGGCGATCGCCGCAGTGGTACTCTCCAACATGAAGTTCGATGTCGGTTTTGATATAGACATTGATTCATTCGCTCACTCTAATCAAATCTTCACTGATATTCTGAGATTATTTGAGGAGAAACAGCTAAGGAAGTTTATGATGACTCGCATCAAGCTTCCAGTCACAGATATTAAAGAATGGGTCTATACATCATCCTCACCTGATGCAACAACCCTCATCGGCACAATATCTGGAGAACAGGTTCCCCTGATGCCTGTAACTTTATCTGAACTTTTTGATCTTGTTAATGGAAATGATGATATAGAGATGGATAGTTCGGAGTATTATGATATGTTGATTAAGATGGGTCACTCCGAAGGAAATCCTAGCAAGTTGTTGGAGAAAAACTTGTCGGTGGAGTACAAGTTTTTGGCTGACATAGTTGGGAAAGTAATCCTGGGTAAATATACTGCTCACGATTACATTACAAGACATCAGTTTCTTCTAATGAGTGCTTTGGTGAACAAAATGTCAGCAAACTGGGGATGAATCTTGTTTGATTCCATCAAGAAGAAGAACTCCAAGAAGGATGATTGTTATGGGAGGATTCTGTGCTTATTTCTGCAAGCCAGATGCCTATATTTGTTATTCTCTCAGACCATCTTCATAAATGTTTCCAAGAGGCTAACCTCGGCCCTTTTTTGGCATGTGGGAGAAAGTAATCTCAAAGCCCTCCCGGGACTCCTCCTCCAGGATTTCTTCTGAGGACACCAGGGCTGTAATAGCCACTTCTCCAACCCAAGCAGAAGCTCCTGCCTCTCACATTCCCTCACCTCCTCCATCTCCTCTACCACACCACCTAGAGACTATCCCATCCACCTCTACAATTCAAACACAAACATCTGCAACCTTCAGGCTGATGTCATCGTCATAATCATCATCATCTTTATCTCCATCTCCATACCACTCTCCACATCATTCCTCCATCCAGGAAGAAATCCCAACTGAAATACCACTAGTCATTCCACCCACATTTTCCCCCACCACAAATTAAACCAACATTCCCATCATTCGAACATACAGACTTCCCTCAATCATTCTCAGTCTGTTCCAACTGTGGACACCAATCCACTTATACCTTATCTACTCCTAATCCCCTTTATCTAAATTTCTATGACAATGCAACTGATCTTCTTCAATTCATCACTCCCTCTCTTAAGAAGCTAATAGCTGAGGCTATTGCTCCACTCACTACTTCCATTTCCATGCTTTCTGCTCAGTTAACTTCTTCCTCTTTTGTCTCTTCTTCTAGGGGGTTGAGTTCAGGTATCTCTGAAATAGGGTAGGGGGAGATGTCAAATGAAGATGCTCCTCCAACAGTAATAGCAGCAATTTCAGCAACAGAAATAATTAAATTTCTTGGTGATGATACTGAAATGATCGATTTAGAAGAAGAGTCAATTGATACAGTAATATACACTATTGGTTATTTCATTATTAATCCCATAATTGATATTCATGTTTTATTGCAGTCTTTTGATACATTTTATAGCAGAAATATACCAATTTTTGATACAGCTAACACAGTTTCTGATTTCTCTAAAGCAATATTATACTATTCTACTGCAGTATATTCTTCTATGTTAGAGGAAATTAGAAATAGTTTCTGTATTATTTCTTCTAGCATTTCTGTTTTAGAGCAAAAGGCTTTCTCTCCTCCAACTTTTTGTTGGGCTAAGTCCCTTATGCCAGACCTTTACGAAATCATGTTTCAAGACATGGAAGCAGAAAATGGTAGTGCTCAGGCTCAAGATATTACAGATATTGCATCTATAGAGCCAGAAGTTCAAACTAAAAATCAAGTTGTTTTGATTAAACAAATTGATGAGTTATATGATAATCTTGCTAGTTATTCAGATGATGATTCTGATGATTCATAAAAAAAAATTCTAAGAAAAAAAATAAAAGAAGAAGGCTCCAGCAAAGGCTGCACTAAAACCAAATCCTACTGCTGACACTCCCTACTAAATTTTGCACAATATTACTCTCACTCCACATACTCCTCACTGGATGAGGTATTCAAAGAATGAAATGAAAGCAAGGAATAAGAGTAGGAGATACTCGCCTCCACCTCAATTTAGGAGAGATCCTCCTCCTCCTACAGCTGGATCAGCAGGCATCATTTCTCAAGTGCAAAAGTCTACTACTTCCGATCAATCCAGAACATCCTACATGAGCAGTAGACAACAGTATATTTTTCAAAGAAGCAGTCAATAGCAAACATCTGAAGGAAAGCAGCAAGACCAAGCTAGTCCAGAAAGGCCACTGTGTCCAATAAGTGATCCAGAAATGGATCCTAATCAAGGATGGACAAATTTCAAGAGCTTGTAGGACTGTCTCAAATCAGAAAGGCTAAAGAGGAAGGACAGGATGTTTCTCAGTTTACTACAATATCATCGTACAGGCAAAAAGAATTTTAAGGTATGAAAAGAAGAACCTTTTTAATGTTTATACTTATATGACTTTAAATCCTGAAGCAGTTGTGCCAAGAGCTGCTTCTGTGAAAGTTCTTGGAGCAGAAGACATGAAGATGACTATAAGAGAAGCAGCTGATCCCAAGTGAGAGATTATCTTCACTAAACCATCTTCTGAATCTTCACAGGATGCTACAAAGAAAGTTTGACTGATTTTCCATTTCTATTTTTTGAACTTAATTATTATTTGTTGTAAATATTTGACAAGGCACCTTGCTTATATATCTGCTGAAAAATTATAATTCTGCCAAATATTATTTTATGCTTTGTGATTTTTCTTTTATGTTGTTAAAATTGACCTCACCCATTTAGGGGGAGATTGTTGGAACCCCACCTATGTTTAGGGTTGATTTGGGCTAGGTTCACTATAAGGATAATTAGATGTCCCAACACGTAGAGTCTAGAGTCATAGGTTTTTATCAGGGTCAATGTCAGTCAACCACCAAGATTTATTGGTTCTCACCTTCAGAAGACTTAGAGACAGAAGACCTCCATAGAAAAGCAGTTTTCTAAGAGACAGAAAAGTCGTTCGAAGATTAGTTGAACAGAGCTCGACTTTCATCGATCTCAGATCGACGAACTCAAATTTCTTCTCTGAGTTGAGTTCGACGAAAGGCTAGTTGAGATCGACGAACTTCGATTTCGCCTCAGTAGTTCAGCTCGACTAAAGACTATCTCTGTTCGATGAACTTGGAGCTTAGTTTGGCAAGTTAATTTTCTTGTCAACGATCTTGGAGTTCAGCTCGATGAAGGAGAGGTTTCAGTTCGACGAACTTGGATCTCAGGTCGACAATAATTTATTGAGTTCGACTAATTTCTCCCAGGTTCAGTTCGACTAATTCTTTGTTGATTTCAGTCTGATAAAGGCAGATAAATTTCAAATTATAATATGTCTCTAATGCTCTGATAATTAATGCTCAATATTTGTATGAATATAGCCGTTCCATGGCAGCATTAATTATGGTCTTCACAGAGTTATTACTTGGCTTATTTTATTTGTACAGTTGGGGAACTCATTAAAGACAAATTCTAGCCGTTCAACTCCCAAAATTTTTGCAGTCAGTCAATAAAAGGAATTCAAAATTCAAAGGCTTAAATCTGCAAGGAATATATAAGGATTATTTTTTCAAGATAACAGGAAGTAAGTTGGCTATGAAAAAAAGAATAATTTATAGAAAACTGAAAGAAGAATAGCTCTCATATAACTCAAGTTCTTCATCAGTTTTTGCTTCAGGGCTTTCAAGAGACAATCCATCAACATCTGTCTAAAGCTTCCAGAAGATCAACAAGCAATCTGAAGGCCTACACCCTGAGCAAAGCTTCCATTCTCCTGAACTATTCTACACCTCAGGGGGAGCTTTGACAACAATAGCAATCCACTAGTCTTCTCAGAACATTGAGAAAGAGAAGACAATATCTAATTTCTTTTTTACTTTCCTATGTACAGGGTTTTTAACTCCCTTCAAAAGTTATCCCTTTGGTTGTTAAGTCTCCTGATCAAAAGACCTAGTTTGGTTTTTGAGCACCTTGTCAAAAGCTCAAAGGGTTGTTAGATCTCCCTTAAAAATAGATCTTATGGTGACAGGGAACCTGAGCAAAAACCTGGGGTGGCAGGGCACCTGATCAAAAACCTATAGTGGATTCCTACCAGGGTGGTAGAAGAGTGGATGTACCCATATTTTAGGGGAACCACTATAAAATCTTTGTGTCATCTGGTTGCTCTATTTGTTATTTTCTGTACTGTGATTTTCTGTATTTTATTTCTGCCTATTTACATATAGATATCACTTTTTTTAATCCTTTATAAAAATTAATCAAAAGATTTTTAATACTCTATTCACCCCCCCCCCTCTAGAGTTAGTGTGATCTATCCCTTCACTTTCAAAGTGGCAAGCAAGGAACGCTTGCCCTCGTCCGCCTGAGTGGAGAGCGAGCTGCGCTGTCTAGAGTCCGCCAAAGTGGCGAGTGAGCCCTTCTAGCTCGCATCTACCAAAGGGACAAGCGAGCTGAGTCGGCTCGTGCCCTCCTAAGGAGGAATCAAGCAAGCAAGACAGCTTCCCAGCATTCGCCTAAGCAAAGCTAAGCAGTTATAAGCCACAGACAAAGAAAAAATATGCAAACATAAGCTCGTTAGTGGGAGAGAAGTTTTAAATAATAAACAAGTTTGGCACAATGGAAAAGAAAATAATAAAGAGCGTGATTATGATGTGCAAGCCGGTCAAAGAGACAAGTGTGATCCAGTCCTGCTGGCCGAAGGCAGAGAAGGGGTGGGTGGTTCAGTATTGAATCCACTTCTATATACCCCATCCTCACACCCCGGAACGAGGCGGTAGGCGAGGGTAATAATACTCGCGAACTTCCAGCAGTTCCAACTGGGCAAGGTCGACCTACTCTGTCGCATGCCTGAGCCTCTCCTCTACTGGCATAATTTGAACTCCCAGGGAAGTCGTCATTTTGTCATCTTCTGGGGGCCTCACACCCTCTAGGACCACGAAGCGCTCCTCCGCCTCTGCATTGTCTTTATCCACCCTATCGCAGACCTATTACAGCATCAAGGTATGTTTCTGGAACACACGAGTCACCCACCTCTTCATCTCATCGGCATCCTTTGTGTCAGCCAGATATTCTTAGATGTAGTCCACGGAAGGGGGAGACGAGTACCCCTCACTGAGGTCGACGTCAAAATACGAGATGGCATTGCTGCCTGTAAAAGAAAAAGTTATAAAAGTAGGCAGACAGTCGCAAGCAAGTAAGCACACATACTCACCCGGGGTCGGCATGTCCCCCGCGCTGGTATGCGGGCGGGAAGTACCCGACCGTCCCTGAAATTGGTCTCCTTCAAGAATCGCGAAAGATTTTCCCAACCTAGGGCAAGTCGGCAATCGCGGAGCCTGAGGGGAACGATCGATGGCTCCTGGGGTAGGGGCTATAATATCAAAACCGGAAGGGGAGACGGGGAGTCAGTTGGAAAACAAAGGTGAGGGGCCAAGAAGCCACCAGTTTCTAGAGGAGCGGCCAGGACTACGGGAAGGGCATGCCCCACAGCTGAGGGTCTGACAACCCGCTCAGATACGTGTGGGGAGAAGTGCCTCAACTCAGTCTCCTGCCTCCATCCTCGCGAGGTTCCTCCTATGAAAAAGGAGAATTCAAAGATGGGATAACATCAACATCAAGTAACTAGCCCGCATAACTCAGGGGTGGCCTCGACACCGGCCCTCGAACGGGATGCAGTGGCACCATTCGGGGGAGATCGCCAGATCATCTTCGCCATCTTTGGAATAAATACGGGACCAAGCTCCCCCTATGCCAACCAAGGGAAAGCGTCAATGACCTGCGCTCGTATTTCTTCCCTTACGGCCACTAGGCGAGCTCATATTTCTTCTAATATAGGCATCGTTCAGCTACAGTAGTTCGTGAAGAGAAAGTGAAGCAGAAGAACTGAGAATTCCATTAATCCATGTGGTGTATATATAGCAAGAATGTGGGCCCACCAAAAGATTCCCTCCAGCTCAGCAAGCACTCACGCAACACGTGGGGTTGGATGTTTCTTTCCAAGCATTTTTCAAAGATCAAAAAGAGCAGGGATTGTGTATAACCCTGTGTTCGCCCAGTGGGTCCACCAGGCTAGGCGAGTGAGCCAGGACAACTGGCCTGCATCAGTGCAATATGTGGGCGAACCCAGATGGTCGGCTGGCTCCCACTAACCAGGGCGAGTGAGCCACGCAAGACAGCTTTACCAGCTCGTGCCTGCACAAGTAACCTTCGCCAGCTCGCACTCGCCATCCGGCGAGAAGGAAAGATGCGAGAGCCAGGTCGTGTCCACCTAGTCGAGCGTCGAGTTGATACGATTTTCCTTTGCGTTGAGTGGAGTTTAGCCTCTCAGCTCCTTCTTATTCCTTGGCATTGAGGGAGGTAAGTGCACTCAGTGTCTCCTGTTCCTTGGCATCGAGTGGAGTTTTGCGCTCTCAATGCCTTCCGTTTCTTGGCATTGAGTGAGGCAAGTGCACTCAGCACCTTCAGCACATTGGAACCGAGTGGAGTTTTGGCCTCTCAATGCCTTTTGTTCCATAGCGTTGAGTGAGGCGAGTGCACTCAGCGCCTTGAGCTCCTTGGCATCAAGTGGAGCTTAGCCTCTCAGCTTCTTCTGTTCCTTGACAGTGAATAGTGTGAGACCTTCTAGAACCATACAAAGTAGGGTGCCACGGAGGCAAGTGCCTGGCTTCCCCAGCACTCGCACCTTTTAAAGAGTGGTTCCCCCATGGACCTCTCGCCCAGTGGGATCCAGAGGTAAAATTACCTAGATGCCCTTGTAGGTCTGCATATAGCCTTCCAGAATATCGGGGTATGGATGTTGGAAGACCACTTTTGGCTACATATAACCATGTAGAACAACGGAGTTACACTATTTGCAGTCTAGGTTGTAAAAACATTAAATAGGCCCAAGGGGGTAGCTCAGAAAACAAGCTTTTCCAGTTCTCTCATTCTCATCTTATAGCGCTTTCTAAGGTGCCCTTAGCTCAGTATAGGATAAGGAGGGGAAGCTCTCTAAGATCTTCGGAGTGTGTGGTGGGACCTCCGTGATGGACCTTTTTGTTAATTCTAAGCTTTTAGTCTTCGATCAGTCAAGTTTGCTGGGCAAAGTAAGTGTGCGATCACCCCTTCCTCAAGGGGTCGGAATCCACAAGAAGCCAGTTTCTGTTTTCACAAAATAAACATTGTATATTGTGTTATGTTCTTGAAAGCAAGCTAACTAAGCTAACTAAACACACCTAAAACACAAAGAAAACTAAAGATAGTCACAAGACATTAAGAAAACTATTCACCCCCCCCCCCTCTAGGTTATTTAGTTATCCTTGAAATTAAAGACTTTCACTATAGAATTAGTGCATGGGTTGCCGAGATCATAGAGCGTGAACGATTCTATATGGGTGATCATTGACTGATTGACAAAGGTATCACACTTCATACAGAACAAGAAAGACGATTCAGTTTAAAATTTGGCTAAGTTGTATGTTGACAATATAATACATTTGCACGGTGTGCCCCATAGCATTGTCAGTGACCGAGATGGGCGCTTTACTTAAAATGATTGAAAGCTAATCCACTTGTTGTTGGGTACTAAACTGAATTTTAGTACGGCCTTTCATCCGCAAACGGATGGTCAGGCCGAGAGGACCAAAAGAACAATAGAGGATATTCTCTGGATGTGCGCCTTGGATTTCGAAAAGAGGTGGGAGGACCATCTCTGTATGATTGAGTTTGCCTATAATAATAGCTATCAAGCTAGCATTCATATGGTTCCATTCGAATCTTTATACGGTAGGAAGTGTCCTACTCCTTTAGCTATGGCGGAAATAGGAGAATCAAAATTGTATTAGCGTAAAGAAGTCGAAGATGCAAATTCGACTATACGCACTATACGAGGGTGCCTTTTGGTGGCCCGGTATAGGCAAGCTTAGTACTACAATGCCAAGCACCGAAACGAGGAGTTTGCGGTGGACGATTGGTTACATCTGAAGATAAATCCATTCAAAGGCGTGTCTAGGATTTAAAGCTTGGAAAAGTTGAGTCAAAGGATTCTTGGTCCGTTTGAAATGGTTGAGAGGATTGGAGAAACTTCCTATCGATTAGCTCTTTTAGTGGAGCTAAGTGGTTTGCATGATGTGTTTCACATATCGGTGTTGCGGAAAGCTTTGCAAGAGCCGGCTTAAGTTGTGGGTGAAGATCAGGTAGCGGTCAATGGTGGACTGACGACGAAGGGTAGACCCATTCGGATCAAGGATACAGAGTTCAGGTAGCTATGAAACAAGGCAATCGGGATGGTCAAAGTCCATTAGGGAAACTGTGGCCATGATGAATTGATATGGGAGCATGAGAAAACTATGCGAAATAAATTTCCTGAGTTGTTTTTATAAAGTAAAGTTGTAATTATTTTGTACTATTTTTCCTATAGATGAATAAAATTTAGGGATGAAATATCTGTAAGGAAGGGAGGTTTGTAAAACCCCAAAAATTGTAAAACAGAATGTAAAGATGGCTATCGCCGGGCGACAGTGGGTATCGCTGGCGATAAAACTTAATGCACTCGACGCTTTTAACGAAGCGTTGAGTATACTCGACGAATTATTGAGTCGACTATCACGTGGTGATAGTCGTGCGGCGATACCACTTGGCGCACTCGGCATACTCGATGCTCTCGACGCACTCGATGCACTCGACTCTCTCAATGCATCTTCAAGCAAGTTGTCAGAGTGGCATAAGTGGTATCGCGTGGAGATATCTCCATGTGGCATCTAGATATGTGTCAGATGGCCGAACGGCGGCCGAAAAGCGGTGGTTGACTGGGGTCAAAGCGGCTACCGACGATATTGCCCAGGCGATAGCGGATATCTCCCGACGATAGCAATAAATTTGACTGGTTAGCTAAGATCATAGCCACCCCTCAAAAGTAATTGGCTTCGTCGTTCGGATAATGAGTGAAATTTAATTGAGTCGACCAAAATCACCTAGAGGGGGTGAATATGTGATGTCTACGTATTTTTGTGGAATAAAGATAACTTAAAATTTTAAGAACACAAAACACTGAGTTTCATAATGGTTCCCTGAGATGGGTACGTCCAATTTCCCTCCTCCCCTATCTACCATAAAGGGCTAGATTCAGCTACTTCACATTTCTCAGTATCATAAGGGATATTCGTCAAATTCGTTGAGTATTATTGATATTCGTCGAATTTGTCGAATATACTTACTATCACTCGTCAAATTTTTCTTATATACTTGTGTAGAATTCCTGAAACAATTAGAATAACAGATAAGTAAAATTCATCGAGAATCATCAAGTATACTCGTCAAATTCGTTGAATGTATCTAATGATACTCGTCGAATTTGTCGAAGATACATGAAGATACACGTCGAATTCATCGAATCATCTCGATGCTACTTCTATAATTTTTCTAAAGGAAAATTTGTCATATATCTTTGCATCGAGAGAATTGAGTCGACGATGTCGAGAGCATTGAGTCTATAAGTTTATACTCGATGAATTCGTCGAGTATACTGGCTGATACTCGACGAATTCATCGAGTATGACTCTTGCCTTGGCGTTGAGTGGCTAGCAAGCTTGAGTTGAGTTGGTCTAAGTCAAATTTGTCATATATCAATGACTATTCGGCGATTATACTAGTTATACTCGATTGTACTCGACGAATATGACTTAGGTTATTTTTTTGACAATTTTTTTCTTCAGGCTCGGGTTGCGGTGCCCATGTACAGTAAGTTTCGCATGTTATTTATGAAAATGTTTTTATATCCGTTGGACAGGGGGTCTCTATAAATACCTAAGGAGAATTCCTTTCCAAGAATAATCGTGCTCTTGCTCTCAAATTCAAATTGAGAAAACTTTACAACTTTGGAAATCCGTCGGATCGGCTACAGGGATTTCACGATTCTTCCTATCAGCCACCAATGTGTAGTGCGATTCGATCTTCTTCGACCAATATGACTTGATTGCTTCTCTCTAAAGATATTTATTACTACAGTCCTAGTCATTTGAAGATTCAAGAGTCGAGTTTTAAGATCTTCCAATATTTCATATTCCGAGTTCTCTAAGATTTTCAAGATCATCTATTTTCAAAGAACGGCGGCGTGAAGCATTTAGATCTTGTATAAGTTTGTGTGAAATATTGTTGTAAAATATTCATTTACTTTTGTAGGAGATTTTCTCCAAGTTGTAGATCCGTTTATGGATCGAGTGGTACATCCATTTACGTATCGAGTGGTAGATCTGTTTGTGGATCGAGTGGTAGATCCATTTGTGGATTGAGTGGTAGGAGCATCGTCTCTAAGTTATAGGAGTTGCTGCTTCGAGGTGTAAGATTTTTAGAAATCAAAGTTTGGTCAAGTAGCTGAATCTAGCCCTTCAGGGTAGATAGGAGATGAGGGAAAGTTAACGTACCTAACTCAGGGAACCACTATAAATCACGGTGTTTGTGTGCTTAATTTTTTAAGATAGTTTTATTCCGCGAAAAGACACAGACATCACCTGTTCACCCTCATCTAGGTGATTTAGGTAGACACTTGATACTTTCAATGAGTTATTAGTGATTGTAGGTTATGGTCTATCCTAGGTTGTATTATGTAAGGACGCGATTGGAAGTCCTTGGGAGCTTGTTAGCTCGTTAGTTTATGAGGACTGCATGGAGTGTATGCCAATACATGGTTGTTGAATAATCCTGTGTTGAGGGTTACTTGTGGCAGGTCAACGGGTTTACCGATCATCACACCAACGGAAGCTGGCAGATATACCTTGGCCGGCTTGGTTGGGTTCTTTGGTGATTACTTCCCAAAGACCCCTTCTATGGTAGTTGGGTTGGTTGACCTGGGATCATTAGTGTTTAATTACCAAATACCCCTTCTATGATATTTATGCCAGTTGCATTGGGCTCTATATGCTTTCTTTCCAAAGACCCCTTCTGTGTCGTATCACGTAGGGACTCCACTATGAGGTATATAGAGTTTAGTCGTACGTGAGGCCTATATTTGGTAGTGTGTATGTCTACCTAGTAGTGGAGATTTCTGCTCCACTATAACCATTAGGCCACAACGGTTGATGCCTTAGAGATTCACTACCTCTCAAATAGTTGGGACTGAAGGTCTTTGTCGACATAGCAAAACAGTACGTAAACATGGATGCATCATCATACATTCATTGAATTGCCTTGCATTACATTGCACAACATAATATCCTCAACATATAAATTTGTAAGGGCACTTTTATATGACGAGTTACTATTTATTGTACTAGACCCTTAACTTATAAGCTTTTATGGGCATCATTATAAGTTAACTTCAATTCAGTCCTTACATTTTTGCCATTTGATACAATGCTAGCATAGATGTACTTTGTATACAAGATGATACTTCTTGTTATTGCCTGCTTACATAAAGAACTGTTGATGCAAGATAACTACCTATTTATTGATACATCTTATCACATGCTTATTATACTATTGATTATATTGTGTCCCCTCTTTATTCTTTCCGCCCAGTGCATAAGAGTCATCAAGGTGAGAGGATGTGAAGCCGCTTAGTCATTGTGAATAACGGTTGCAACCCCCACTTTTTTGGGAGGACACCCCACAAATGGAGTAACATCAGCACGCCGTGTAGGTGGGTAGCCATGCCAGGGGACAGGGCCTGACACTACGATACCTTCACACCACTCAGTGACGGATGTGAGCTTTTGAGTGTTTGGTTGTAGCCATTCGGGCAATTTTTGTACTCTTATATTTACAGGAGCTTGTATAGCTTCCTTATTATTGCATTATCCTAGACTTTTATATATTATGGATTATGACATCTGGGTTCTTCTTTAATTGTTGGGTTGGCAATGTAATATCAAAAATTAGCCGACAAAATAGGCGAATTTTTGTATAAATTTGTTTGTGTGTTGATTCTACCACAAGGTCTCTGTTCTAGGCATAAGACTCCGCTCGACGGTGTCTTATGTTCTGCGCAGGGGGTTTATAATTGGCATCAAATCTTGCACCATTCTTGTGAAAAAGAAGTCAATGATCTTGCGAAAGTTCTAGAATGAAAGTTCTAGCATGGAATCTGCATGGTATCGAAGTTGAAACCAATTATAATGATTGTTGTCTACCAACATGGGACCCACCAGGCATTGTCGACAACCTATCTCCTGTCCCAGCACCTAGGACCCAACAAGAGACCCATAAGGGTTCAGTCTAACCATGGTCTACATACCATGCACCCTAACCCATGCTCATTCCAGTTTCTCAACAGCGGTGGGTTGTTGAGGCCGGGATTCGATCTCGCGCTACCTTGATAAGGGACACTGCAAACAGTCATCATCACCAACTGAGCTCAACTGGTGATGAGGACTGTTTGAAGAGTTCCTTATCAAGATGGACAGAATCAAATCTTAGCCTCAAAAACCCGCTACTATTGAGAAACAGACGCAGACATTTGTCTGTAGACCACGGTTAGGCTGAGCCCTAATGTGGACTGCTTGAAGAGTTCCTTATCAAATAGCTCAGTTGGTGATGAGGAAGGTTTGAAGAGTTCTTTATCAAGGAGGCACGAGATCGAATCCGGTCTCAACAACCTGCCGCTACTAAGAAATATGCGTGGAGAAAGGTTGGGGTGCATGGTCTGCAAACCATGGTTAGGCTGAACCTTATTGGGTCTCCTACTGGGTCCCACCTGCTAGGCCAAGAGCAAGGGTGTCGGTAATGCCAGTTGTGTCCCGTGTTGGTGGGCCAGGATCGTTACAAAAAGTGCATTTTTTATAACAATCCTGTCTCACCAACAAGGGACCCAATAGGAATCGCTGTCACCCTAGCTTTTTGCCCAGTACCTGGGACCCAGCAAGAGACCCAGCAAGAGACCCAGCAGGGTTCTGCCTAAACATGGTTTATAGACTATGCACCCCAAATCATCTCTGCATTAGTTTCTTGATAGCAGTGGGTTGTTGAGGTCGAGATTCTATCCCGCTCTTCCAAGATATGGAACTCTTCAAACAGTCGTCATCACCAACTAAGTACCTTATCTAGGAGGAATGGGATTGAATCCCATCCTCAAAAACCCACCGCTGCTAAGAAATAGGCGTGGAGATGGGTTGGGGTGCATGGTCAACAAACCATAATTAGGTTGAACCCTGCTAAGTCTCCTACTAAGTCCAAAGTGTTAGGCCAGGAGAAAGTGTGTTGGCGGTACTTGTTGGTTCCATGTTTGTGGGCGAGGATTATTATATTAATATTGCTTGGAGATAATAATAGTAGTCCAGAACCTACCACAACACCTGAATTATACAATATTCAGAAATCTCTACTCTCTCTTATACTCTTTGGCCGATCTTCAATAAAAAAATATGTGTCTCTTTGTCTCCTTGTTTTATGAATGGAGTGTCGAGGCAGATCCGTCATAAGGTTCTCCCACTCTTGTTTTTCTACTATTGAATGCTTAAATTTATAACCTTTGTGGACAAATTTTTTCATCTTCTACATTCATGATAGCTTATTATACACATTGACTTAATGTTTTACGAAGGACTCTCATAGGTCCAAGTAAGACTCGCAAAGATATCCTCCTTAAGGAAGGGGTGACCTCAAAGAAGTTGAGAGAACACTTTGAACCGATAGAAGTCATATCGATCTTGTACTATACATTGCATGGATATTATCATCTAGATAGTGATCCTAAAAAATAATTGGAAAATTTTTATATAAGATACGTTGAATAATGCCTCTTAGTGGGAGATTGTTGAGTCGCTTTTTTTATCCTTAATCTTATATTTCTATCTGATGATAGATAGAATTGTTGGGTCCATTGATCCCAATGTCTCGGATTTGAAGAAGGCCTAGCAAATAATGTATGCATATATGGTGATATAACTTGTGCTAGAGTTTAGTGATTTCATGATGTCCTAGTAACAATGATGGGACAGGTAGCCAAAGTGTCTAAGTTAGGTAAACACTTACCTAAGTTGTGAACAGATAGAAATCTGTCTAAGTCCACATGAGTTGAGTGAAGGTTACTCACTCAATGTCATATGACTTATAGCGCTGAGTGGAGCATATACAGTCAAAACCAAAGGAGTGGCAAGATAAGAAAGTGGCTAGTCCACAGGCGTTGAGTGAAGTCTACTCACTCAACACTATACATCAAAAGGCTATGAGACAAGCTCAGTCAGTCAAAGCCACAGATAATCTGTGCAAAAATTTGACTAATTCCATAGGCATTGAGTGAGGCAAGCTCACTCAACGCCATGTGTTAAAGCGTTCATTGTATCTCATTCGGTCAGAACCTGTGTTTTCAAACACAGAAAATTGGCTAAGTTCAAATGCGTTGAGTGGGCTCACTCTCTATATGCAAAGGTGAAGCAAAATCTGGTCAAGTTAGAAAGCGTTGAGTGAGGCATTCTCACTCAACGCTCTCAACGACATGATTAAGAAAAATTGGCTAAAAGAAAAAGGCATTGAGTGAGGCGTACTCACCCAACGCTCTCAACGCTTAAGATGCTAAAGAAGCAGGAATATGACTAAGGCATAAGGCGTTGAGTGAGGTGTACTCGCTCAAAGCTCTCAACGCCTAAATTATAGGTTGCATGGCTAAGCTATAAGGCGTTGAGTGAGGCGTGGTCACTCAACGCTCTAAATTCCAAGCATGCAAAATGCTAAAGAATAAGCTAAGGCAAAAAGCATTAAGTGAGGATTGCTCACTCAACGCTGTCAGCGCCTAGATTGACATAATTCTGTCTAAGTATTTTGGCGCTGAGTGAGGCTTGCTCACTCAACGCCTATGCTAATGTTGCTTGATTTTGGCTAAGTTCACAAATGGTGACGTCAGCAAGTCAACAAGTCAACATTATTCAAATTGATAGCGGTAAAGCTACAGTACAAGCCAAAAGGCATCGATGAGCTACTATACGATAGTTGGCGTAAAAGCAAGATTGCATCTTGAATTAAATGTGTGGGGCCCACTGCTCAAAGAGCCGTTGGGATATAATTGATAAAAGGAAAACCTTTTACAGAGGAAGATAACTTTCAAGGAGTTGTTGATGTACTTCCTCTTCATCGTCATTGTTATTGTGATTGAAGCATATGAAGCACGAGTCAGCAAGACTAAGAGCAAAACAAGTTAGTTGTTTGTCTTCATCATCGACTATAGCAAGATCAGAGAAGATCTCTGAATAGGAAAAAGAAAGTTAGCTTGTGTTATTTCTACACCAGCAAGTTCCTCATAGATCCAGCTATTCAACTCTTAGGAACATTTACTTGAGACTATTGATAAGAAGTTAGGGTTGAACATCCTCAACCCAGGAAAGAAAGAAGAAGTAGTACAGTTATTCTGCAAGTTACTTACAGCACAAGTCAAAGCAAGATCTGTATCCTTATTGCTGTTAAGTATTTGAGCTGAGAATCCTTCAGCCCAGGTATCATTAAGTTTTGTTGCAGTCACTTCACAGTTCCAGCAGGAAAATTCCCTAGTGCTGTGAAGAAAAAGTTAGGACTAAATATATCTCAGTTCAAGTAAATGTATACTCAGGAAATATATTCTTGGAGTCAAAGTTGGGCTGAGTCTATCTCAGTCAAGGTAGATTGGCACAGAGAAATTTCTCTTGTATCCAGTCAAGACTCAACAACTCACTTCCATCTTATAGGATCCGCTTGGATCTTAGTTGTAGGAGCAAGTTTGATCTGAGGTAGGATCCGTAGTGTATTTGAGGTACGGATGTCCTCCCAGTCTGAGTGTAGGGCATTTGGCCTGAGGTAGGTGATCAGCTGATCACTGAGTTGTAGGCCCTGGTGGTTGAGTTGTGAGTCTTGGAGGAGACTGAGAGAACCTGAGGGATCTTAGGTGTAAGCTCTTTGGAGAAGAGTTTTGGAGAAGAGCCTTGTCCAACAAGATAGTTGGATAGGTGGGAGGGAAAGTGGATATACCATTGTTAAGGGAACCACTATAAATCTTTTGTGTGCTCTTTGTGTTTGTTGTGTTGTAGGTAACTTATCTTGAAAGAAATATCCAACTAACTAATAAAGCACCAAAATGAAAAGAAAATAAAAGATAAGTCACTAAGGAATAAGAAACCTATCCCCCCCCCCCCTCTAGGTGATTTAGCTATTCTTGAAAACAAAGACTTTCAAGGGGTATGAGAGGGAGTTTACTCAAAAAGAACCTAATAGTTTGAGTGGACCTCAAAGGATAGCTGTAAGGGTTTAAACTTATGTGTTCAAAATTAAACCATAATGTGTGGATATTAATGGAGCTCCAAGTCTGGAGAAAAGACAAGAACAACATTGGAATGCTGATAGCTCTTGCTGAAGACAAAGTGAATCCAAACACGAGAGCAAAGATTAGGGCCCCTCTATCACATTAAGATAATGACTCAGATGTGGATGAAGCTGAGGAAGGTGAATGCAGATGTTATGGGCTGATAGCTACACCAGAAGAAGAATTCATGCCAGGATCCACCAGGACAAAATGAGGTATATTCCCCATCTAGCTCATCCTCTGAGTCTGGATATGAATCCTGCTCAGAATCTGATGCATCCTCATCAAGTGATGATGAGAGTCCTCTATCACAAAATGATATCAATCAATTGATTGAAAATCATGCCACACTTCTGAAAGCTTTTAAGAGAAGCAAGATGTTTGTTTAGAAATAAGTAGAGGAAATCGCCTCCTTACAGCTGGATGCTTTCCAGCAAGATAGGACTTCATCTTTGCTATATCTAAAAGAGAGGGAAGTAGCTCATCTTAAGATCATGGTAGATATCCATGTTGAGTCCATTAAATATAAGGACTCTATCATCAAGGATCTTGAAGAGAAACTTGAAAGGGAGAAGAGGGATGTGGCCAATTTCTCTAAGATAGATATTATCAAGAGAAAATCTGACTCGGAGTGGATTTCTAAAGTTATCCAATCTCAAAGGAGAGGCCAAGTTCCTATCAGGCCTCAGTCAACCTCTCACAAGGTAATCTCCCATCAGACTGGTATGACCAAGACTATAAGTATGGTCATTGGAGGTGTGAGAATCTTTCTTGTAAGATTACCAAAGTACCTTACAATGGAAGAAGAGAGTACATGAGATTGAGTGCTCAGAAGGATCCCCATGTAGAAGTTCAAAAGGGCCAACCTGGACCTTTTGTATTTGGCTCCCCAGCCTCCTCATTCAAGGATGTGGCTATGGACTACTCTAAAGTCCTTCCAACAAGAACTCAAACCAAAGGTAAGCTAGTCAGTGAGGCTACCTTGGCTGTCCCTGAATACATAAAGAACATGCCATCTGCAAAGAAGGCTGTTGCTAATGATATTCAGAGCAAGCCAAGTTCCTCTACTGGCAGTCATACTTTTGGTCAGGCTCTTAATAAAAGAAACAAGACGAAGGCCCCAGTTCTCCCCACAGAATAGGAAGCTAGAAGTGGCTTGCACACTTCAAGGTGTATTCAATAAAGGAGATATAACATCCATGAATGTTGGTGTTGTGGCAAAGTGGGCCACTTTGCCATAGATTGTTGGCATAACCCCAGTGTGCCAAAGGCAAGGAAGTGTCTTCCTGATAGGACTCCTGTAGGTAGACATATGCATTCTTATGCTAACAGGAACCTAGGACCCAAGTCATCTAAGGTTCCTAAGGTATGGTAAATTTTGTTTTGCAGGATAGTTCAAGTGGCCATACCAGTTTATGGTCCTTGTACAGAGTTGCACCATACCTAAGTCTTAGTACAACTATTATATGAATTGACTAGCATGCGTAAGATACCTAACATGTGTGCAATTGTTGAGCGGGAGCTAGGTGGATCAGTCAGATAGAGGCCGATGGAAATCTATGGCCAAAAGGAGACTTTGCAGGATGCAAGGAAGTGGCTGTGAATCTATCATTTGATCCAATACTATAGGACAAAGATAAGTATAATTCATCTTGTTTATGACTCTACTAAATGTTCTCTTAATTGCTAAAATTATGTATTTTAGAGATAGGATAGTTGAAATTAAAAGTCTTAGAAGAAGCAAGACAATTGTCCAAAAACTCTTCTCAATAAATAAGTTTTTGGCTCATATGTTCACTATGCCACAAGATGTAACTATACTTAACATCCTCAAAATTGACATGGGCATGATGAAGCTAGTTCAAATTGGAATTCACTAGGACACATATTATAATGTGCATTGCAGGTCATCTTAATCTCTGCTGAGTAGGCAAGTTTAGCTATCCTTGAAATTTGCCAATAGACGCAACTATACTCAACATCTTCAAACTTTATATAGGAATGTTGAATTTATGTCTAGATTCACTCCACTAGCACACTCATTAAAAATATATATATTTTTTGAAAGAAAATTTTTATCCTGCAGGATTTGTCAACCCAATAAGAATTATGAAAAGTTATCTGTGGGTGGCTAAGTAAAAGGACTAAATCAAGACCATTGATCAAAATTTAATCACCAAATAGGTAAGTGTCTTTCCGTCTTCTCTTTATAGTTAACTATAAATAGAAAATCGTGTACATAGAGCAAATTCATTGTTCCTTGACCTCTCCCACCCATATTCGCCGAATTGACGGAAAATAATTCTCTCTATTGCAAGCGAAATGGCGACCAAGGGACCAGATTTCCTATTCAAAGGTTCGAAATTGGTGAGAAATGGATTCAAAGATGCTCCTAAAGAGGTACAATATGTTCTTCATCTTCTTCGAACATCTGACCTAGAGTTCGTCCTGTCAGAACCCCGTTTACTACGGAATTGGGAGGTTCTAGAATTATACTCCAATGTCAGGGAAGATGCTACAGCTGGCAAAATCAAGTCGACTATAAGTGGAAGAAAAGTCAAGATAACACCAAGAAGGCTAGTCAAAGCCCTAAAGCTAATGAAGTTCTCCGCAACTGATGGCGAAGATGAACTATTGCAAGATGATATAAACACTGCCTTGAAATGGTGTGAGTTGTCCAAGCACAACACCAGATCAATCCTAAGGAAGGAAATGAACCTGAAAGGCAAGTTCTTGTCAGATGTCATCGGGAAGGCTCTATTATGTAAAATAGGCTCCCACGACAAGATCTTGAAAAAGATGATCGAGGTGATGTGCAGGGTCATACTTACCAGGAGAACTTATTGGGGAAGAATTATGTTTGAAAGGATTACTAAATATGTGACTGTACCGAATTTATGGAGAATCTTGTCCTTGTATCTACGAAAAACTATTCCAGAGATTCTGAACCTAAAACTAGGAGCAAGAACACATCACATGAGAATAATGTACTTTAAGATGGTGGATAGATGGGACACAGTACTTCAACCCCGTGGAACATCAGCTGCAGAAAAGAAAGGAAAGAAGATAGCTATTCCTGAGCCCAGCTCCTCTAGCAGCTCTTTTGATAAGGAAGAACCTCATGATCCAGAACTGACATCTTCTACTAAAGAGTCCAAGAAGGACATGAACACTCAGGTATCAGCCTCTTCGGAACTTACCCCACTAAGTCTTGATAGCTGACCTTAGTCAGATACCTTCCCTAAGGATCATGTGACTACAACTGAGATGGTTGAAACGGAGACAGAGGAAGTTGTTGACAAGATATATGCAAGAATGGATGAAGATGCTTCAAGACTTAATGATATAGATGGGCATTTGCCTATGTATGATGATGTTGATGCTCCCATACCTCAGAGTGAGGGGGAGATCAAACTAGATTTAGATAGGGAGGTTGCAATGTCTGGAGGAGAGCAACCCATGGATAAGGAAATGTTGAATGCACCATTTGAGGTGGAGCAATGGCAAAAGAGATAATGCTGGAAGCAATAGGGGTGGGGTAGAAAGTTCTGATACCTCCTGAAGGTATTCAACTTGAGAACACGTAAACGATAGTGTAGGATGATACTGCTGCAGCTGCTGCTAACCTGCATGCAAATGAAGGCATATCAGAGGTTGAGGGGGAGAGTCAATCTAAACTCCCTGCTCATGAAGTGCATGATCTAGTCTACTCTGAATATGAGAAAGAGGAATCTAGTCGTGAGAAAACACACTCCTCAGTACATACAGAGAATGTCTAGTCGAAGAGTTGCCCTACACAAGGTATAGGAAACAAGCCAGTACAGGAAGCTTTAGATGAATGCACATCTTCCAGAATAGATCAACTACCACAAATACTCCTAGCTCAGCTAAAGGGACTTCTAGATGAATAAAGGAGAACCATAAAAACATTTGTGGATTATACAATAAAAGATATCAGAAATGATCTGACAACATAAATCAAATCTATAAGATTTGAAGTAAACTTGCTGAAAGGAGAAACTGTAAAGTCCTTTAAAAGGGATTCCCCACTTGTGGACTACACTATGGAAAAGCTGGATGTATCAATCCAGAATGTTTTCACTATCATATAAAATCAAAATTTTTAGAATCAAAACATGCAGGCCATTTATAATGTTGATAATGTTCTAAGGGGTAAATAGAAGACAAAAATCTTTACCAAGGTAGATGCCTGTACAAAGCTGCTTGATGATCATATGATGGAAGTAAAGAATCATGTCACTACAAGAGTTAATTATTTAGAAACAGAAAAAAGCAAGACATGCACCTCCAAGACCATTAAAATAGTTGAAGAAGTCAAAAAGGGGGAGAGTGAGGCTATAAGAACTAATACTAAGAACATGTTCTGGGTAACCAATGTGGTGAGAGGATCATTGAGAATTGAGCAAATTTAGTATGATAACATCCCAATGATGCATGCTTATGTATAAGATGCCCTGCACAGAATGTCTGCTGCTGGTTAGGTATAAGATAATCAGGAGTATGTACAGTACATTGAAGAAGGGGATAGTGTTGGTGCCCAATGGGGAGAACTTGCTACTGCTCCTGAGATTACTTCCTTCAGTCCCACTATGGACCAGACATTACTAACCAAAGAAATGACCATAACTGCTGAAACTGAATAAAAAATCAGGATAAAGAAGAAGGTATATAGAGACGAAATGGAGAAAAGGCCTGATTTCGAACAATGGAGCCCAAAGTCCAGATCTATCATTCTGCTTGCTTGGGATCAGGTCAAAAACAAAAGTTCAGACAGATGAAAATGTTACAACAAAATGGAATGGGAAAAGATGAAAAAGAGAGAAATTGAAAGGAGAATTTACTGGAAGAACAAGAATTCCAACACTTTGCCTCCTGGTGCAGTTGAACCTTCAAAGTACTTCCTCAAGCCCTTCAGTTACTTTCAGAGGCTGAAAGATAAAGCAAAAGCTGAAGCAGCTAAAGCATACAAGAGTGATAGCAAGGTAAAGAAGAATTCAATTGCTGAAGAGAAAGCAGTTAAAAAGTCAAAGGGTAGTGGGATTGTGATAAGGGAACCTGAAACTTGAAAAGTTTCAGGTTCTGCTTATAGGGCTAAGGAATGTGACATTTTGGTTCATGCACAAACATTATAATTCCTTATATGTTAAATAAAATATCATTTATTATGATTATGTTCATTATTTTTCTGATTCATGCTTTGTTAATATTTTTTGTAAATGTTGCATAACTATGTTAGTGTATACATTGGCATAGGTTTTGACTTCTTCAAATAGGGGGAGATTGTTGGGTCCATTGATCCCAATGCCCTGGATTTGAAGAAGTCCTAACAAACAATGTATACACATGTGGTTATCTAACTTGTGCTCAAGTTTAGTGATTGCCAGATGTCCTAGTAATAATTATGGGATAGGTAGCCAAATTGGTAAGTCAGGTAAACAATTACCTAAGTTGTGGACATACATAAATCTGTCTAATTCCACAAGTGTTGAGTGAAGGTTAATCACTCAATGTCAGATGACTTATAGAACTGAGTGGAGCCTATACAGTCAAAACCAAAGGAGTAATAAGCTGAGAAAGTGGCTAAGTCCATCACATTGAGTGAAGTCTACTCACTCAATGCCATACAACAAAAGGCTGTGAGACAAGCTCAGTCAGTCAAAGCCACAAAAAATCTGTGTTGAAATTTCACTAATTCCACAAGCATTGAGTGAGGCAAGATCACTCAACTCCATGTGTTAAAGCGTCGATTGTATCTCATTCAGTAAGAACCTTTGTTTTCAAACACAAAAAAATTGCTAAGTCCAAATCCGTTGAGTGGAGCTCACTCTCTCAAGTCTAAGGTTGAGAAAAATCTGGCTAAGGCAAGAAGGAATTGAGTGAGGCATGCTCACTCAACTCTCTTAATGACATGATTAAGAAAATCTAGCTAAAAGCAAAAGGCGTTGAGTGAGGCGTGCTCACTCAACAATTTCAACGCATAAGATGCTGATGAATTAGGAATATTACTAAGGCATATGGCGTTGAGTGTGGTGTGGTCACTCAACGCTCTTAATGCCTAAATTACAGGTTGCATGGCTAAGACATAAGGCGTTGAGTGAGGCGTGGTCACTCAACGCTCTAAACACCAAAAATGCAAAAAAGGCTAAAGAATAAGCTAAGGCAAAAAGCATTGAGTGAGGCTTGCTCACTGAACGCTGTCAAAACCTAGATAGACAGAATTATGTCTAAGTATTTTGGCGCTGAGTGAGGCTTTCTCACTCAATGCCTATACTAATGTTTCTTGATTTTTTCTAAGTTCACAGTTGGTGATGTCAACATGTCAACAAGTCAACATTATTTAAATTGATAGCGGGAAAGCTACAGTACAAGCAAAAAGTCACCGCTGAGCTACTGTACGACAGTGGGAGTTAAAGCAAGGTTGCAGCTAGCATTAAATGTTTGGGGCCAACTGCTCAAAGAGCCGTTGGGACATAATTGATAAAATAAAAAACTTTTATAAGGGAAGAAAGCTTTCAAGGAGTTGTTGATGTGCTTCCTCTTGATCGCCATTATTTTTTTGACTGAAGTATAGGAAGCTCGAGTCAGCAAGACTAAGAGCAAAACAAGTTAGCTGTTTGTCTTCATCATCGACTACAACAAGATCAGAGAAGATCTCTGAAGAGTAAAAGAAAGTTAGCTAATGTCATTTCAACTCCAGCAAGTTCCTCACAGATCCAGTTATTCAACTCTGAAGAACATTTACTGGAGGCTATGGAGAAGAAGTTAGGGCTAAACATTCTCAACCCAGGAAAGAAAGAAGAATCAGTACAGTTATTCTGCAAGTTACTTCCAGCACAAGTCAAAAAAAGGTTAGTATCCTTGTTACTGTGAAGTAGTTAAGCTGAGAATCCTTCAGCTCAGGTAGTAACAAGTTTTGATGCATTCACTTCATAGTTCCAGCAGGAAAATTCCCAAGTGATGTGAAGAAAAAGGTAGGACAGAGTATATATCAGTTCAAGTAAAGATAGACTCAGAAAATATATTCCTGGAGTCAAAGTTGGGCTGATTCTATCTCTGTTAAGGTAGATTAGTACAAATAAATTTCTCTTGTGTCCAGTAAAGACTCAACAACTCACTACCATCTTATAAGATCCTCTTGGATCTGAGTGTTAGGTGCAAGTTTGCTCTGAGGTAGGATATCTAGTGGATCTAAGGTAGGGATGTCATAACAGCCTTAGTGTAGTGCCTTTGGCCAAAGGTAGGTGATCAGCTGATCACTGTGTTGTAGGCCTTGGTGGTTGAGTGGTAAGTCTTGGAGGAGACTAGGAGATTTTGAGTGATTTGAGGGTAAGCTCTTTTGAGCAGAGTTTTGTAGAAGAGCCTTGTCTAATAAGATAGTTGGATAGGTGGGAGGGAAAGTGTATGTACCCTTGTTAGGGGAACCACTGTAAATCTTGTGTGTGCTCTTTGTGTTTGTTGTGTTGCAGATTACTTATCTTGAAAGAAAAATCCAACCAACTAATAAAGCACCGAAAGAAAAAAAAATATAAGTCACTAAGGACTAAGAAACCTATTCACCACCCCCCCCCTCTAGGTGATTTAGCTAGCCTTGAAAACAAAGACTTTCAAGAATCAAGTCAGCTACATAAAACTACTCATGCTCAAAAATATGATATGTCATTAAATGAAGCTATGCAGTTATTTTCTTTATATCTTTAGACTTGAGCTTAATTATATGGATCGAGTTATCCTATATTATATATGCATCTAAAGTCAGTATGGAGATACTTTGGAGCAAACTCTTTCTATTCTTCGTATAGAGAACCTGATTCAGTATTGTCCAATCATGATCTTTTTGATTGTTCTACACAAGATCAAACCTATTCTCACTTTCAATCATTCCAAATTTAGGTCTTAGAACATGATCAGTGAAATCTATTATTATGCCATGCTTACTAGATCTTAATGTAACTAGGTTTCCGATGTTTGAAAACAACAAATTTTTTTGTTACTAGAAGCTACCTCTCGATAATAGCAAAATACTGCCAGCGATTGTGGACGTCAGGTTGATGACATTGACAATAACCATGGGCATCGAGTTGATGGTATTTAGAGCAACCAGTGGAGTCGAGTTGGCGGTAGTGATGATGTCGAAACAGTAGACATCCATACAATCGATGAAGTCAATGTAGTTGAAAAATTAATAAAGCCGAATATGCTAACGCAAAGCTGTAGAGATACAACTGGCGATAACATGCCACGTGTCGAGCGATGATGAGTGAAAGTCTTTTAAGGGTAGATAAACACCTAGAAGGGGTGAATAGGTTTCTTTTTGAATTTTTCAAACTTTTGGAGAATGATCTTGTTGTGTGTTTATGTTAGTTGGATAGCTTTCAAGAACACATACAACACCCAAAATTTTATAGTGGTTCCCCTATCTAGAGTACATCCACTTTCCCCCTTCACTTATCTAATAGTGAGCTATATTTGGTCAACTCCTCTAAAACTCAGATCAAACAGATCTTTCACCTCAGATCTCTTCCTGGGATCTACTCAGAGTGCTCAACACTCCTATAGCTTAGATAATTCTCATTCCTACCTCAGAGATAACACTAGTCTTCTACTTCAAGTTTTACATCCATACAAAACAGATCCATCAAACTCCTATAGCTCAGAGTGCTTCACATTCCTACAACTCAGGCTTTGGTAAAATTCCTACACTCAGCCTTTATAAAATAGGCCTACACTCCAATCTCAGTGAGATACTACAAGATAGAATAGATGTTTGTGAAAGCTGACTCAAAAGAAAATTTTCGAGTCTTCTTCTTTGGCTAAATCAACAGACAGCCCTTCTTCAGCACAGCTACAGGAAGATGATTCTTCAAATTTTGTTCAGCCTGTACTGTTTTGAATCCTTGCAAAGCTCTTCTTCTTCTTCTTCAATCATGAGAATGTCAACAGTTCTGTATAGTATTCTTGGAGATAACAAGAAATAAGATCTGCTTTGCTAGTCGACTTCGCGAGATTTGGGTATAGAAAGATTTGCAAAAAAGTCCTTGTAAGAATGTCATCCACATCGCATTTATACCTCGGTATCTGTAATTACAATATCAATCTTTGTAAAGCAACATGGACGGCTTTAATGGCTAATTTATCCCAAGATAGCATTGACAGAGCAATACAGCGGTCACTATCTTTTAGCGCTCAATTTGCGTTGATTTGAATAAAGATTGATGTCAGCAGACTTGACATGATGCCAATTTACTAAGAATAATTTCTGAATCTCTACAGGCATTGAGAAATCTCATATGTCTCGATGAATTTGTGCATTAAAGTTAACTTCAGAAGCTTTAAGTGAATGACCTTCACTCAATGATCTAATACATAGCCAAATTATTCTTGACGCTAAGGGGTTGAGTGAAGGTTCTTCACTCGACGCTTTTGTATATAACAACTTTTCTTTGAGAAGGCATTGAGTGTAAGTCCTTCACTCAATTGATTTGTAATTACTCATTTTTAGCGCTTCACCACTGAGGCTTTGAGTGAGAGTTAAACTTACAATGCTTTTTGTCCTTTGACGTTAAGTGATGTGTAGTCACTCAACACTTTTGTACTTAGTCAATTTCCTATATTCCTTAACCATGCTGACTTCTTTCCATCCATACATCTGATACTCTCAGCCTGTCTAATCACTTAATTACCAATACCCTGCACATGTTAACTTAGGTATATATCAAATACAGGTTTGTGTATATTATTGACTTGTGGTCCTTCTTCAAATTTGGGACATTGTGGTCAATATACCCAATAATCTACCCCTATTTAAAGAAGTTAGAAACTCATTCAATGATATACACCACATCAAAACTAATGATAAGAAGCAGTTATATTTTAGCATATACTTATACATAATATATTTTAGATTTGAACTACCATAACTAACAAAAGTTTTAATATGATCTACAAAAAACATCTTCATTAAATAGCCCTTAGGAACCTAAAAAGTATAACATTGCAAAGGATTAGGTTCCCTAATTTCTATGCCCCCCAGATTTCTTCCTATCTTTTCCTCAGCCACTACCTTCTTTTGTATTTATCTCTCAAAGTAGCTATAAGGCTTTGGATTGTATTTGCAGGGCTCTGGGGCATCCATCTGTGCAATTTCATCTCTCTCGTCTCTTCTGAATTTCCTTCTTATATCTTCATGCCTTTCAAACTTGGCCAATTCTAAAGAGCTGTATAGTTTTCCTTTGTTTGTCTTGTTTTCTTTGATCTGATCTCAGGCAAATAATATGATTATTATAGATTATTGGCTCCATAGCTAAAAGTCTGGTCTGTATTTCAGCTCTTCCCTATCTCTTTTTTCTTAGCCTTGTTTCCTCTTCTTCATCTGCAATTATTTTTCCTTTGACCTTTGATATCTATTAAGTGGTGGGGATGAATATAGGAATAATAACAACGATATCACCACCAAATTCAGCCCTATCTCCATCTCTATGAATTTTAGGCTCATCATATATAATAGGGTCAAGGACCAATGCTTCTCTGACTTTATCTGAAGTCCATATTGCATGGTATGCACAGGCCTTTATCATTGACCTCTCCCCCTTTATGACTTCTCTAGAAACTACTTTGCTCAGGGAGGTGGTCTTGTTAGCCAAGTGATGTACTCCTGCAGTGACATGATTCTTTACTTCCAGCATGTGATCATCTAAGAGTTGAGTGCATGCATCCATTCTCCTTTCTAGGACAATCTTATTCCTTTCCATGATTTTTTTAGTGACTCCATGAACAATTTTCATGTTTTAGTGGTGATGTATTGATTCTCAATGATATCATTTTACTTCTTCTCTATCTCATCAATTTTCTCAGTTGTATAGTCAACAGCTGGAGAAGCCCTTTTAGAGAATTTAACTGTGTTAACTTTCAACAATTTGACCTCAAATCTAATAGAATAAATTCCAGTGGTAAGGTTCTTTCTCATTTCCTGTATGAGTCATCCATATATAGCTCATTTTCCCCCTTTGCTAATCAAACATTTCACTGAGTTGAGTTAGAAAGGAGGTGGGCATCTCCTCATTTAGCTGAGTAGTCCCTGGGTAGTTGACTTCTACATCATTCTTCTTAATGTCTCCCCTTATTTTAGAGTAAGCTATTTCATATTCAGAGGAGTGGTCTGGAATGCCAGCAACATGAATCGACTCTTCCCTCTTATGTACTTCAACATTATACTTTCCTCTCATTTATTATCTTGATCAAAGAGTTCAATCACATTTTTAATAGCTTGAGTTGGGAGCTCAAGGTGAGTCTCCCCCTCAACATTATCATTTTCCAAAAGTGTAACACCCCAAAAAGACCCCAAAGGACTCAAAATGATTTTTGAGGTACAGGTAATTTTACACGGCCTGGGACACGGGCGTGTCCCAGGGCGTGTCGGGGGTACACGGCCTGGGACACGGGCGTGTCCCAGGGCATGTTCAGGTTAGTCGACGATTGTTAGTCGACGATCGTCGAGCCTGGGACACGGCCTTCGACACGGGCGTGTCCCAGGGCGTGTCCGAATTAAATTTCGAAATTGGCCTGTTCGAGTCAGAGTAGTACACGGCCTTGAACCAAGCCGTGAACACGGGCATGTCAGGTTGGACACGGGCGTGTCAGATGCCGTGTTCCGACCCGTGTACTGGTTGCAGCTCGATGAAGCAGGTTTGACACGGGCGTGTCTCAGGATGACACGGGCGTGTCAGGTTCGACACGGGCGTGTCGATACCCTTGTTGTTCAGTCGGTTCAAACTGCGTGGGCCGCTTAAGGGTACACGACCTGTGACACGGGCGTGTCACAGGCCGTGTCAGCCAAAAATTGGGTTTTTTGGGCAAATCGTGGCCGTTCAGATTCTCTCTTTGGATCCAAGGGCTCAGGTGATTCCTGGCTGGATTAAATTTGTGAAGGGGTGATGAAGAAGGCATTCTTCATTTTGCTTAAGGAAGAGAGAAAGAGAGAGGAGGAAGAAGAAGGAGGAGGAGAGCAAGCCACCGGTGGAGTTCCCGTGGTCCGATTCGTGATCCGAAGCCGGTGTTGTGAAGGCAAAGCTGCTGCGGTTCTTTCTCACCGGCTAGTTTTCGATGGCTCCGAAGAGATCGACAAGGGTAACGATCTCCCTCCTTGGACATGTGAAGTCCTTCTTTTCTGCATTGCATAGGGAAAACCCTTCCCCGCGAGTGTGCGGTGGGCTGTGGTGTCCCTTGGGGTAGATATGTGAAGTCCCCCTTGTTAGAGGCCGGAATTGGAGTACGGCTCTAGGCATGCTGTGTGAAACCCATCTGGACATGGTCTGGATTGGTGATGCTTGTTTGCATATCGGAGAAGGCTCCGTGATTATGGCTTGTGATGCCTTGTGCCTACCTGTTGTTTTGTGCGGCAGGAAGTACTGGACGATGTCCAGGAAATGAAGAGGGTTGGATGCAACTCTTGTGGCCGTGCGTTGCCACTTTATGAGTGGTTGAGCCGTTGGGCTGCAACTCGATGAAAAGGCAGATTGCTGAACAGGAAAGGTGAAACCGACCCGCGCCTATAAATAGCCATGGATACTTCCGTATTCGAGGTGGCACGGCGACTTGAGCAACGGGGGGTGGCTGATCCGTACCTGCGTTAGGTCCGTCCGACTTGGAAGCCTGGTTATAGGTTTTGTTGGAGCGCCTAATGAGAGTCTTAGGCCCGCGCGCCGGAAAGACTAGAATGCTCAAATACCGTGTAGACGGTGGTGTTGTCCCTGGTATTCCGGTACACCAAGAATGTGCCCTGAGTGCACGGACTGTCGGGCCGTGTGGCCGATAGTTGTGATGGCTTGAATGTGCCTGCGCGCACATAGTTGCTATTTGATGATGCCATGCTTGCAGGGAAAGAATGCTCATGCCACGAGAAAGGGGTAGGATTGTTATAATTGGGTCAGCTGAATGCTGACCGTTGCATTGTTTGCCACCGGTTGGGTGGTTTGTTCCCGTGCAGGTGCTGGAGAGCCAAGTGGTAAGTGATGGGCTGAAGCCCTACTGCTGTTGTTGCTGCTGTTGCGGCTTGCCCTTGAAGGCTAAGCGAATGTTTTGGTTGTTCTTTTTTACTCATGTATGGCCGGCCTGCGCGCCGAGGTTTGTAAAACATGTTGAATCTAAAGAGGAACTGTAAGGCCTTAAGGCCAAACCTTTATTGTACATTCCATGGTTTTATATATAAAGGTGGTTTTATATATTGGACATTCCTGTTTAGAGTTCAAAGTTGTAACTTAAAGCTTCCGCTAGAATGCTCTGAGTTAGGATTCGTATGGTTTGGTATTATCTTGTGACCTCACCGTCTATTTGTGGCATATAGTGTGGGGCCCCGGCCGGACCTTCTACTATACGTCATTTAACGGATGGGGTCGTTACATTTTGGTATCAGCTTTTGTTGGTCTTCCTCTTTCGAATTCGTGGTCGAATTCTTTTGTGGGGTGGCGAGCACGTGTTTGTGCGACCTGCTGTAACGCTAATGAACTCTGGAATGTCCATTAAGGAATGTACAAAATCTTGTTTGAGGACTCTGTACGTTCCTTTTTGTGTTGTTTTGCTTGCATACGTTCGCTAATGTGTGTCTTGTCCACCTATAGGTGACACGTAGTGGTGCTGGGCAGTCTGAGCCCCAGCGCTCTGATGAGAGTGCAGCACCAGCTGAGGTGCCAACACCTCCTCCATCCGCGGCAACTGTTCGCTTAGTGGCTGAGGCGCTATTTGCCATGATTCAGCCGACCGGGCAAGCGCAGCCGGCAGTAGTGCCAGTTCGTGTTGATGTAAGACCCGAGCCGATTGAGGCTGTAGATCCATGAGCAGCTGACTGACAGTTGAAGCAATTCATGAGCTTCAGTCCTCCTATGTTTGCGGGAATGGGATCCCCAACGCAGGCGGAAGATTGGTTATCGCGTGTCAAGCGGATAATGACAGCGATCAGGGAGGAGGAAACTCTCAAGGTCACCTTGGCCACCTTCATGCTTGAAGGAGAGGCGCGGTTGTGGTGGGACGAGGTTGAGGTACACCATTTGGCGGGCAGGCAATTAACACAAGTGTCGATTGAGGAGTTCTCTCGAATATTTCTAGCGAAACATGTCCCAGCGGCGCAACGCATTGCTATGGAAAATGAGTTCCAACGATTAAAGCAAGGGGAAGATAGTGTGGATATCTACTTGCATGAGTTTACCAGGTTGGGACGATATGCGGGAACAATCTTCGCGGATGACCAAAGGAAAACGAATCGGTTCTATGAAGGATTGTGGGATGAGTTGAGGTTCCTGCTATCGAGTTCAGTGATCCAAGGGTTTCAGGCGTTGGTTGATACTGCGTGCGCGTTAGAGAAGGACATGAGGCGGGTGCAAGGGAATAAGGGCTTGGTTGCGTCGAAGCCAGAGTTTCAAGCACCTCGCCCGAGCAAGTCGTTTTACCAGAAGAAAGGGGGCAAGAGGTCCAAGCCATCTGGGCAAGTGACTACGACCGTTGTGTCGGGAGCGACATCAAGGCCGGATTCTCGTACATGCTATAACTGTGGCTGGGTGGGGCATATAGCCCGTGACTGTCGGGTGGTTCAGCCCAAAGGGGACAAGAAGACGGGTGCGTCGTATGCTGAGAAGGGCAAAGCGGTGGTTGATTCCTCTGCGTCTCAGGCGCAGCCCCGAATCTATCAACTTGGCCAACAGGAAGCGATTAAGCAAAGTGACGTCGTCACAGGTACGAGTTAATTTAGTTTACTTGCTGGTGCTATTGTTTTTGGTTATGTATAGCTTGTGCATGATGTGTGTGCTGCAGGCTTTGTCCTGATTCGGAATAATTTGGCGAGAGCCCTGTTTGATACGGGTGCTTCGCATTCTTTTCTGTCTGAGGATTTCGTATCTCGCATTGGGGTACCAAGTCATGTGACAGTGGATAGTACAAGGGTGCTGTTGCCGAATGGCTGTATGATGCTTGCGGATAGGGCTTGCGATGTGGATGTGCAAATAAGAAGTCGGGATTTCGGTTTGAGTGCAGTTGTGCTACCGTTATCGGAGTTTGATGTGATCTTTGGTATGGACTGGCTCTCGGATCAGCGTGCCTTTATTGATTGCAACTCCAAGGAGATTACACTGGGCCAGAATACCGGACTTGTGACGAAGTTCGCTGGTATGCGAGGAGTTGGCGGGACTCTGTTGTCTGCACTCCAAGTCGTCAATGCTGTTCGGAAGGGCACGGAGTTATTCTTCACGCTAATTCAGGCTGTTGAGCCAAAGGCCAGTGTCGGTGAAGTACTAGTTGTGTCAGAGTTTGCCGACATGTTTCCTAAAGATCTTCCTGGGTTACCACCCCAGCGGGAGATTGACTTCTCTATTGAGTTGGTGCCAGGTGCGAAACCTGTGGCCCGCTCTCCATATCGCGTCGCGCCAAAAGAGATGGCTGAGTTGAAAGTCCAATTGCAAGAGTTGTTGGAGCAGGGATATATACGCCCAAGTATGTCACCTTGGAGCGCGCCTGTTCTCTTTGTGAAAAAGAAAGACGGTAGTTTGCGGTTGTGTATTGACTACCGCGAGTTGAATAAGCTGACGGAGAAAAATAAATATCCGATCCCGCGGATTGATGACCTCTTTGATCAGCTGGCGGGATCAACGGTCTATTCCAAGTTGGATTTGAAATCGGGATACTATCAGCTAAGGATTCGGGAAGGTGACATTCCCAAGACGGCGTTTGGAACACGCTACGGTCATTATGAGTTCACGGTAATGCCGTTTGGCCTATGTAATGCGCCTTCGGTATTTATGGACCTAATGCATCGAACGTTCCGAGAGTACTTGGATTTGTTTGTTATTGTGTTTATCGATGACATCTTAGTATACTCTCAGTCGGAAGAGGATCATGCAAACCATTTGCGGTTGGTCTTGCATACCCTGTGGAGGAATAAGCTTTTTGCCAAGTTCTCAAAGTGCGAGTTCTGGCTCTCTTCAGTAGCCTTTTTAGGCCATGTGGTAAGTGGAGAAGGTATCGCGGTGGATCCGTTGAAGATAAGTGCCATTCGAGATTGGCCAGTGATGTCTTCAGTGGCCGAGGTCAGGAGCTTCCTTGGACTTGCGGGCTACTATAGACGGTTTGTGGAAAACTTCTCACGGATTGCTTTACCTCTGACCACGCTGACGAGAAAAGATCAAAAGTTCATTTGGACGCTGGAGTGCGCGCGAGCTTTTGAAGACATGACGAGTCGTTTGACCACGGCGCCTGTGTTAACATCGCCATGTGGTACTGATGGGTATGAGATCTATAGTGATGCATCTGGGAGCGGCTTAGGCTGCGTTCTTCTGCAGTTTGGTAAAGTGATTGCTTATGGCTCGCGTCAGTTGAAAGTGCATGAGCGGAATTACCCCATCCATGATTTGGAGTTGGCGGCGGTAATCTTTGCGCTCAAGTTGTGGCGGCACTATCTATATGGCGTTAAAGTGGATATCTATACGGATCACAAAAGCCTAAAGTATTTGTTGGATCAGAAGGATCTGAATATGCGACAACGAAGATGGATGGAGTTCCTTGGGGACTACACATTCGAGATTCACTATACTCCCGGGAAGGGAAATGTGGTCGCTGATGCTTTGAGTCGGAAGACTCCGGTACGGGCAAGCTGGTTGCAGTGGCATGATCAGCGTTTGATCCAAGAATTGGAAGCTTTGGAGATATCGTGTGTTGACAAGGGTTCGTCAACAGACGCATGCTTGAACTGGACGGAGGTGCAATATGACCTTACAGACAGAGTTCGGCGAGCAACGGAGCTTGATGAAAGTCTCCAGCGCTATGCAAAAGATGGGCCGGAGGACCAATTCTCTTGGGATAACGGGTTGTTACGAAGAAATGGTCGAGTGTGCGTCCCAAGTGTGGGTAAATTGAGGGAAGAGTTGATGTACGAAGCTCACTTTCAAAGTACTCAGTTCACCCAGGGAGCACAAAGATGTACAGAGATCTGAAAAAGCTGTTCTGGTGTCCCGGACTAAAGAAAGATGTCGCACGTTATGTGGATGAATGCAATACCTGTGCGTTGGTGAAAGCAGAATGCCAGAAGCCTGGCGGTTTCCTGAAGTCGTTACCTATTCCGGAGTGGAAGTTCGATGATATTTCGATGGATTTCGTGCACGGGTTGCCGAGATCTCAACGCGGTCATGATTCAATCTGGGTGATTGTGGACCGGTTGACAAAAGTGGCGCACTTCCTTCCAAACAGAAGAGATGATTCAGTGGAAACCTTGGCCAAGCTTTATGTGGAGCAGGTTGTTCGACTGCACGGTGTTCCTCGGAGCATCGTTAGTGACCGTGATGGGCGGTTCACATCGAATGATTGGCGGCTCGTTCATCAAATGTTGGGTACAAAATTGGCGTTTAGTACGACCTTTCATCCCCAAACGGATGGCTAGACTGAACGAACCAACAGGACGATGGAGGATATGCTCCGCATGTGCGCCCTAGACTTTGGTAAGAGATGAGAAGATTATATATTTCATGTCAAATTTGCCTATAATAATAGCTACCAAGCGAGTATTGGTATGGCACCATTTGAGGCGTTGTATGGTCGTAAATGCCGTACACCGTTAGCTTGGGCAGAAGCAGGCGAATCTAAGCTGAGTGGGAAAAAGGAAGTCGAAGAAGCTACCTCGCTCATACACTCTATTCGGGAGAGGCTATTGATAGCCCAAGATCGTCAAGCAAAGTACTACAATGCCAAACATCGGAACGTGGAGTTCGCGGTGGGTGATTGGGTATATTTGAAGATCAAACCCTTCAAAGGCGTGTCCAGGATTCGGCGTTTGAAAAAGCTAATTCCGAGGTATCTTGGTCCGTTTGAGGTGGTGGAGCGAGTTGGGGAAGCTGCTTATCGACTAGCACTTTCAGCAGACTTGGGTGGATTACATGATGTATTTCACATCTCAGTCCTTCGTAAGGCGGTAAAGGATCCAGCTCATGTGGTGGAAAATGATCGGGTACCGGTCAAGTATGGGCTAACGACGAGGGTTAGACCCATTCGGATCGAGGATCGAGCCGAGAAACAGTTGCGGAACAAAGTGATCGGGATGGTCAAGGTCCGATGGGACAATTGTGGCCGTGAAGAGCTAACATGGGAGCGAGAGCAGACCATGCGAGCTGAGTTTCCCGAGTTATTTGTATAAACTGTAGACCGTGTACTTTTTGTTATAACATAGTTATAGCATTGCTGGTTCTTGTTTCCTTACCGTGCAAATTTCGGGACGAAATTTTGTTAAGGGGGGGAGGGTTGTAACACCCCAAAAAGACCCCAAAGGACTCAAAATGATTTTTGAGGTACAGGTAATTTTACATGGCCTGGGACACGGGCGTGTCCCAGGGCGTGTCGGGGGTACACGGCCTGGGACACGGGCGTGTCCCAGGGCGTGTTCAGGTTAGTCGACGATCGTCGAGCCTGGGACACGGCCTTCGACACGGGCGTGTCCCAGGGCGTGTCCGAATTAAATTTCGAAATTGGCCTGTTCGAGTCAGAGTAGTACACGGCCTTGAACCAAGCCGTGAACACGGGCGTGTCAGGTTGGACACGGGCGTGTCAGATGCTGTGTTCCGACCCGTGTACTGGTTGCAGCTCGATGAAGCAGGTTTGACACGGGCGTGTCTCAGGATGACACGGGCGTGTCAGGTTCGACACGGGCGTGTCGATACCCGTGTTGTTCAGTCGGTTCAAACTGCGTGTGCCGCTTAAGGGTACACGGCCTGTGACACGGGCGTGTCACAGGCCGTGTCAGCCAAAAATTGGGTTTTTTGGGCAAATCGTGGCCGTTCAGATTCTCTCTTTGGATCCAAGGGCTCAGGTGATTCCTGGCTGGATTAAATTCGTGAAGGGGTGATGAAGAAGGCATTCTTCATTTTGCTTAAGGAAGAGAGAAAGAGAGAGGAGGAAGAAGAAGGAGGAGGAGAGCAAGCCACCGGCGGAGTTCCCGTGGTCCGATTCGTGATCCGAAGTCGGCGTTGTGAAGGCAAAGCTGCTGCGGTTCTTTCTCACCGGCTAGTTTTCGATGGCTCCGAAGAGATCGACAAGGGTAACGATCTCCCTCCTTGGACATGTGAAGTCCTTCTTTTCTGCATTACATAGGGAAAACCCTTCCCCGCGAGTGTGCGGTGGGCTGTGGTGTCCCTTGGGGTAGATAGTGAAGTCCCCCTTGTTAGAGGCCGGAATTGGAGTACGGCTCTAGGCATGCTGTGTGAAACCCATCTGGACATGGTCTGGATTGGTGATGCTTGTTTGCATATCGGAGAAGGCTCCGTGATTATGGCTTGTGATGCCTTGTGCCTACCTGTTGCTTGGTGCGGCAGAAAGTACTGGACGATGTCCAGGAAATGAAGAGGGTTGGATGCAACTCTTGTGGCCGTGCGTTGCCACTTTATGAGTGGTTGAGCCGTTGGGCTGCAACTCGATGAAAAGGCAGATTGCCGAACAGGAAAGGTGAAACCGACCCGCGCCTATAAATAGCCATGGATACTTCCGTATTCGAGGTGGCACGACGACTTGAGCAACGGGGGGTGGCTGATCCGTACCTGCGTTAGGTCCGTCCGACTTGGAAGCCTGGTTATAGGTTTTGTTGGAGCGCCTAATTTGAGTCTTAGGCCCGCGCGCCAGAAAGACTAGAATGCTCAAATACCGTGTAGACGGTGGTGTTGACCCTGGTATTCCGGTACACCAAGAATGTGCCCTGAGTGCACGGACTGTCGGGCCGTGTGGCCGATAGTTGTGATGGCATGAATGTGCCGGCGCGCACATACTTGCTATTTGATGATGCCATGCTTGCAGGGAAAGAATGCTCATGCCCCGAGAAAGGGGTAGGATTATTATAATTGGGTCAGCTGAATGCTGACCGTTGCATTGTTTGCCACCGGTTGGGTGGTTTGTTCCCGTGCAGGTGCTGGAGAGCCAAGTGGTAAGTGATGGGCTGAAGCCCTACTGCTGTTGCTGCTGCTGTTGCGGCTAGCCCTTGAAGGCTAAGCGAATGTTTTGGTTGTTCTCTTTTACTCATGTATGGCCGGCCTGCGCGCCGAGGTTTGTAAAACATGTTGTATCTAAAGAGGAACTGTAAGGCCTTAAGGCCAAACCTTTGTTGTACATTCCATGGTTTTATATATAAAGGTGGTTTTATATATTGGACATTCCTGTTTAGAGTTCAAAGTTGTAACTTAAAGCTTCCGCTAGAATGCTCTGAGTTAGGATTCGTATGGTTTGGTATTATCCTGTGACCTCACCGTCTGTTTGTGGCATATAGTGTGGGGCCCCGGCCGGACCTTCTACTATACGTCATTTAACGGATGGGGTCGTTACAAAAAGAACCTGAAGTAGATCATCTTATAGTCTGTTGTCATCCTCTGGCACATGCTCCCCCTAAACAAGAGCACTATAAGTCAACACTTGAGAGTCGGTTGGTGAAAATCTTTAATTTCAAGGATAGCTAAATACCCTAGAGGGGGGTGAATAGGTTTCTTAGTCTCTTATCACATTCTTTTATTTTCCTTCCTAAAAGCTTTGTGAGGTAGTAGTTTTCTTCTTTCAAGAAACACACAAGCTGCAACAAGGAAACAACACAAGAAGCACACACATAATTTATAGTGGTTCCCCAGATTATGGGTACATCCACTTTCCCTCCCACCTTTCTAACTTCTTGTTAGACAAGGCACTTCTCCAATCTTGTCTCCTAAGAGGTTACACCACAGATCCCTCAGGATCTCTCAGTCTCCTCCAAGAATTACAACTCAGGCACTAAGACTTACATTCAGTGATCAACTGATCACCTACCTCAGGCAAAGGGCCCTACCACTCAAGCTAGAAGGATAGCCCTACCTCAGATCCACAAAGGATCCTACCTCACAGAAAATGAATATCCTACATCTCAGGCACAAATGCCCAACCTCATATCCAATGGATCCAATAACTCAGGAACAGGTGCCCTGTAACTCAGAGAGAATGACTCTCCTACCTCAGGCTCAAAAGCCCTACAACTCAGTGATAAAATGATTATCTACCTCAGATACAAACTGGATCCTACAACTTAGATTCACACTTGAATCCTACTTCTCAGGCCAAAGTCCTACACTCAGATTCTTAACAGAATCCTACCTCAGATCAACAAGTGATCCTACACTCAGCCTTTATATATTTAGGCCTACAACTCTGATCTGTAAAGATCCTACAGGAGTACATTGGTTTTAGTTTATTTTATACAAATAAATTTCTCTGTGTTTTCAACTAGAGCTGAGTTATTTCAACTCTAACTATCTTCACAGCAGCAGATATAGATCTGCTTGGGCTGGAAGTAACTTGCAAAAATCTATTTTTCTTCTTCTTTCCTTTCTGGACTGAACTAGAACCTCAGTTATTTCTTGTTCAAAGCTCCAGAAGTTGATCTTCAGGATAAGGCTTGCTTGAGAAGAGAAGTAACTGCAGCTGGGGCTTTTTCCCTTAATTACTTCTAGAGATGAGATAAACTCAGCCTTATCTTCTAGACTGCTGAAACTAGATGATTCAACTTCTTCTTCCTACTCGGAAAGTAATCCTTCGGAACTTGCTGGTGTGTGTAAAAATGGCACCAACTAACTTGCTTTAGATCCCAAATCATGTAGCTCGGGTTATACCTTGGCTGCTCTCTTTCCCTGAGAGATTATTCTGAACTTGTTGTTGTCGATGAAGAGAACAACAGATAACTTTTTGAGCTTTCAGACCAGCTGATTTGAACTCTGTTCTTCTGCCTCTGCAACAATGGAGAGGAAAAAGATGACTGCCAGTTGTATGTGTGAAAAACTTCTTTCTTCAATCAGAGCTCTTCCTTTTCTATTCTGCCGCTCAACGGCTCTTTGAGCTGTGCGGCCCACACAAGGAAATTCCCGTTGCAACCTTGCATTAACTGCAAAAGTCGTGGGGTAGGCTTGCATCACCATTTTTTGCGTACTGTAGCCTTCCCACAACATTTCAAATTTTGCTGACAATTGCTGATGTCAGCACTTGTGAACTTAGTCAAAATCAAGAATTAGAGTATATGCATTGAGTGAGCAACCTTCACTTAACTCCCCAACACTTAGAAAGATTCTCCGTCACTAGGCATTGAGTGAGCAACCTTCACTCAATGCAAAACACTTAGACAAATTCTCTGTCACTAGGCATTGAGTGAGCAACCTTCACTCAAAGCCAAAACACTTAAACAGATTCTCTTTCACTAGGTGTTGAGTGAGCAACCTTCACTCAATGCCAAAACACTTGGAAAAGTTTTCTATCATTAGGCACAGAGTGAGCAACCTTCACTCAATGCCAAAGCCCTTAGACATGTTTCTGAAACTTAGCATTTAGTGAGCAACCTTGACTCAACGCTTCTAGACATAGCAAATTTTCCTGCATGGGAAGCATTGAGAGTTGCTTATTCACTCAACGCTTTCATCATCTATCAATTATATTGAGGTGGCTTTGAGTGAGTAGACTTCACTAAACGCTTCTGTATTTAATACAATATCACAGTTGATTAGGCGTTTAGTTGATAGCCTTCACTCAACGCTTTTGTCATTTGATAAAATTTTGTGTTTGAAACATAGTGGCTCTGACTGAACAAGGGTCAGTCAACGCTTTGTCCTTATGGTGCTGAGTGAGATTGTCTCACTCAATGCCTATGGACTTAGTCAGATAATTACATATATTTTCTATGGATTTGACAGGATGAGCTATACTCAACAAATATGTTGTATGGCGTTGAGTGAGTAGACAACATTCAGCACCTGTGGACATAACCACATTTTCGGCTTGCCAAAAGCTTATCTTTGACTTTTCATGTTGTACTCACAGCTTTTAGTCATCTAGCGTGGAGTGAGTAGACTTCACTCAATGTCTATGGAATTGGACAGTTTTCCGTCTTTCCATAACCTTGCCCATTTATCACCTGTCTTGGCCACTTCTGCAACCTATCTAATCAATGCATTGGAGGTATCCTGCATTCAAAGAACTTGTAACACTTGTTAGGTTATAACATGTGTGTACCATTGTCTATTAGGCTTTCTTCAAATCTGGGACATTGGGATCAATGGACCCAACAATTTCCCACTATTTGAAGAAGTCAAAACCTAAGACAATATTGTACACTAACATATATATGTAGCACATACAGAAAGTAATATATGCATAACTCGGAGATAATGATCATATAATTCATTTAACACATGTTCATTAGTTATGAAGGTTAAATGTTTCAATGTCCATAGTACAAGATCACATATCCTTTGACCCTTTTAAGATGAACATGAAACATCTCATGTTTTAGGTTCTCTTATAACAATTCAACTACCCTTTGGCTTCTTTAATATTTCATCTTTCTTCTCAGATTCATCTGTAGCTATCTTCATGCCTTTCTGCTCTGCTTCCTTAGCTTTGGCTTCAGATATCTTGTTTCTCTACCTCTCGAAGTAATTGTAAGGCTTAGGTAGGAAATTTGTCGGCTCAACAACATTAGGAGGAAGAGTGCCTGCATTCTTGTTCCTCCTGTATAACCTCCTTTCAGTGTCCCTCTTTTCCATTTTGTTCCACTCAAGTGGGCTATACAGTTTACCCATTTTAGTCTTCTTTGACTTGACTTTCTCCCAGGCTGCCAAGATGATAGTCCATGATTCAGGGCTCCACTTTTCAAAGTCAGGCCTCTTTTCCATCTATTCTCTATATCTTTTCTTGCTCATCCTTATCTCTTCTTCTCCCTCACCAACAGTCATTCCCTTTTTCATTTGTAGCTGGTCTGCATAGGGGCTGAACTAGGGAAATTCAGCAGCTTCTTCTCTCCACTGAGCACCTTTTTCTCTATTCTGAATATCTTGCAGTTGGCCTTCTTGTTGAGCAAACATTCTAGGATTGAAGACTTCTTGTACTTGAGTAAGAAAAAATAGGGATTTTGTCATATTGGACATCTTCAATCCCAAATGATCCCCTAATCACATTAGTAGCCCAGACTATATTTTCAGTATTTGTTCTTATGACATCACTATCGCCCTTTTTGACTTCTTTACATATTTCCTGCATTTGGGAGGTGCTTGTCTTGCTTCTTACAAATTCTAGTTTGTTTACACCTTCTGTTACTTTATTCTTGACCTCCAACATATGATTATCTAGCAGCATGGTACATCCATCTACCTTGGTTAGTATGGTAGCAGTTTGTTGTGTCAGCAACCCTTTCTCAGCATTGTGAGAGCTAGCAAATTTTCGTTCTTAATTTTCTGATTTGCTATCACTATAGTGACATTTGTGTCCATGAAATCTAGTTTATCCATAGTGTAGTCAACTGTTGGGTCTGCCCTATTGAATATTTTAACAGTAACACCCTTCAGAAGATTGACTTCAAATCTGATAGACTTTATCTCTATAGATAACTCATTCAAGATTTTCTTGAGTGCATCATCCACAAAGGTTTATAGGGTTCTCCTCTGCTCATCCAACATACCCTTCAGCTGGGCAGAAAACATAGGTGGAATCTGATTCATTCCTGTAGAAGTACCTTCATCATAAGGTTCTTGGACGGGTCTTACCTCTGCCCTTCCATCAGAGTCTGCCACAGTAAATTCAGATGAATGAGCTTTCTTTGGAACACTCTCTTCCTTTTCTGACAAAGAAGAATCTATGTCATGTACTTCAACCTGTGTAGGGAGTTCAGATTAAATCTCCCCTCAATATTTATCATGTCCTCATTTGCATGCATCATAGCATCATCAGCAGCAGTACTAGTCTTCTCAGCATCCTGATTTATCTCTAAAGAACTTTGGAACTGATCCCCCTAAGTAAATGCATCCTACATTACTTATTCCAGGAGTTTCTCCCCCTCACTCTGAGGGCTGGTTACATTAGAAGGATCTTGTACATGAATGTTGTCAATAGCAGCATCGGGCCTTGAAATCTCACTGTCCATCCTAGGAGAGATTCTATTAACATTAACTTCAGCTACTTGCCCAACATCCTTAGATGATGGCAAGTCAACATCATGTTCCTGAATATCTTCAGATTGAGCCCTACTCAACTGATTTCTAACATTAAGATAAGAAGATACTAACTCTTGGGCAGTTGTGTCTTTCCCGGTCTCATCCTCAAACACAGTTAGATTGGGGTCATGTGGCTCTTCCTCATCTTCTTCAGAGAACTAATTGAGCAGCTCTGTGCTGGAGTTGGAAATTCCTTTTGCATTTTCTTTGTGACAAGCTGTCCATGGGGCTGAAGGACCCTGTCCCATCTATCTAGCATCTTGATGTCCATTCACCGCATGTGGTGAATCCATACTCCTAACCTCATATTGAGGATCTCAGGAACTATTCTATGTAAGAACAGAGATAGGATCCTTCCTAGGTTTGGCTCAGCCAGGCAACCTGCTATCCTTTCCTATAGAACACTTCCCCAATCAGTTCTTTTGGAGTGAATCACCCTAGTCATGATTTCAAACATCTTTTTAGATATCTTATCATGAGACCCTATCTTGTAGATCAGAGCCTTCCCAATGACGTTAGCAAGGAATTTACCTTTTAGGTTCAGTTCCTTCCTGAGGATGGAACTAGAGGTGTGCTTAGATAGGCAACACCATTTCAGAGCATACATGACCTTAGCTTGATCCAGGTCCTCTTTCACATCACCTTCTGTGAACTTTGGCAACTGGATGGCTTTGCTCAATCATCTTTATGTTATCTTTATCTTCTGTCCACTGACTACATTTTTGATCTTCCTAGCAGATGCATCTGCCTTAGCATTGGAAAACAATTCTAGGACCTCCAGTTTCCAAAGCAAACAGGGCTCCGTCAGAACTAAAGTTAGGTAAGAAACCTAGAGCAGATGGAGAACATATTGCACCTCCTCTACTGCATCCTTGAAGCCATTCCTCACTAGTTCAGAGCCTTCCATCATGAAATCTTGTCCTTTAGGTGCCATTTTGTACTGAATTTCTAGAGGTTGGCGAGACGGTTTCGTCATTTCGGCAGAATCGGGAATGAGAGGGAAAGGAACAGTGTGACTTATATCATGCACATTACCTTCTATTTATAGTTACTTCTAAGTGAGAAGGAGGAAAGACACTTACCTGTTTTGGATCACAATATGATCGACAGTTGGGATTGACTCCCATTACTTAGCCACAAACAGACACTCTCATAGTATTTATTGAGTTAACTTAATACACTCAACTTTCTCAATACCTTTATACCTAGTCTTATTTGACTAACCTTCCCTGCATGGATAAGATTAACCTGCAGTACACAAGCACTATATATATATATATATATATATATATATATATATATAAGAGCGAGCTTATTGAGTTTGACTAAGTTCAATTTTGTCGGAGTTGAACCTAACTACATCTAGTGGTTAAGTGGAGATGACATTACATGTCAGTCAGTGGAGACACCCACAAGATAGATGTCTTCCCTTTCCACATGCTCCCTAAAGAATTATAACCTAATCTCAAAGTGCTAAGTCCAGCTGTGTGATACAGGAATTGAGTAATTGAGATTGCACTTAGTAGATACAAAGAACATGAGTGTGCTACTTATCTTGATATTGTGATCCACAGAAGTTTTACACAACAGTTGAGCCACTTAAAAGTCTTTAATTTGCTGAGCCATATTTCTTCCTCTCTTTCAGCAATTGATTTGCTTCTGGTTCTAGCCATTGTTTAACACACAGTCCTTCTTAAAGAGGAGGAAAGTTGTATTAAACTGTTTAGTCCCCTCTGAACCTTTGATTCCATTTGCAACCCAAAAATCCTACTCCCCCTTGATCATTGTCTTCTTTCTTGACCAGGCCTTGATACCACCCAAAAATGATCAAGCTACTTAAGTAGATACAACATAATCCTTGAATGGTCCACACTAGTTCCAGTCCAAGGTCTTGAACATATTCTGTCCAATTAAGATATAGGGGATGGACACTTGGACTAACCTGCAAAACAAAGTTCAATTACCTTAGGACCCCAAGATGAATTGGGTCTCAGGTTCTTGTTAGCATAGCAATGAACATGTCTACCTATAACAGTCATGTTAGGAAGACTCACCCTTACCCTTGGCATAGTAGGGTTGTTCCAATAATCTATGGCAATGTGTCCCACTTTACCACGATACCAACATTCATTGATGTTATATCTCCTCTTCTGAACAGCCTTTGAAGAGTGCAAGCCATCACTAACTTCCTGTTCAGTGGGAAGTGTTGTAGCCTTCTTCTTGTTTCTTTCAGTAAGAGTTTGATTGAAGATGTTTCTGCTAGTATATGTACTTATATTACTCTGAGTTTCATTAGTAATAGCCTTATTTGTAGTTGGCATGTTGTTAATGGCCACAGAGAAAGCCAAGTAAGTCTTACTGACTGACTTACCCTTGTTCTTGGTTTTTGCTGGAAGAACCTGAGAATAGGCCACTGCCTTCTCCTTGAATGTGGGGGCTGGAGCAATAAATACAAAAGGTCCATGATGGGCGATTTGGACTTCTTCATGGGGAGCCTTCTATGCGCTCAATCCCTTGCCCTTTCTTCTTCCATTATAAAATACATTTGTATTCTTGCAAAAAAGATTCCCATTCTACAAGTGATCATACTTGCAGTCCTGGTCATACTAGTTGGATGGGAGAATAACCTTGTGAAAGTTTACTTAGGCTCAACAAAAAAATTTCCTTTCCCTTGGGAGAGGGCAACTCTGGAATTCCACTTAGACCCTAAACATCTCTCATCTTTTTTAGAGATAAAGGAGCCAATCAGTGGCAACACAACTTTAGGCTTATTGAAATGAGCCAAACCTTTTTTCTCCTTTAGGAGTTTATCTTCAAGATCCAGAATGATCCTGTTCTTCTAGATTATAGTCTCCATTTGGATGACTGAGTTGGACTTTAGTTGGCTGACTTCCTTAGCAATCTGATCCAGCAGGGTTACTGTCTCAACCTACTGGGAAGCAGCTAGCTGTAGAGAGATAATTTACTCATCCTGCATCTTGGCCAACTTCTTGCTTCTTTTGAAAGCCTTCAGAAGTGCACCATACATGTCAATCAATTGGGAGATCGGGGTCGTACCTTCTAAGGTCGCGTAGGTGTCGCACTATATTACCATGACCTTCCTTGCCGGGTGTTGAAACTGAAAACTTAGTCTCTGTGGAGTTCACCCTTGGGGAAGGGGTGATCACACACTTACTTCTCTCTCATGGGCCAAATAACTAAGGGAAAAGAATAGGGAATAGACCCAATGGCTCAGTGTGGAGGTCCCACCATAAACCTGGAAGATCTTAGAGCGCTTCCCCTCCATAGGCAAATGCGGAGCTAAGGATACCTCAAAAAGCGCAAGAAGACCGGGGAACTAGTAAGCATGCCTTCGGAGGTACCCACTTGGGTCTATTTATAGTTTTCTGAAAACGGCCTGCATATAGCCAACCTCCGCTATTCCGAATGGTTATGCGTAGCCCAATTGGGTCTGCCAACAGCGTAACTTCGTTGTTCTAGAAGGATATTTGCACCTCATGAAAGGGTATCCAGGTAATTTTCCTCTGTACCCCACCGTGAAGAGTTTCTTGGTCTTTGGGTCAACTCGCCATGCTACTGGGCGGGAGCGAGCTAGCGCCCAGGTAGCCTGGGCAGGTCAGCTCGCCACTCTATAGAGGCGAATTGGCAACCAGGTAAACTAGGCAGGCGTGGGCTAGGTCTAGCTCGCCCATCTTGCCTGCCTGGCCTTGACGAGAGAGAGCCGGCCCCTAGACTCGCCCGCCTTCCACACTAGTGCGGGTAGATCGCCTTGGCTCGCTCGACTAGCTACTCCCACTCGGTGAACACGGGGTTGTACACAATCCTCGCTCTTTTTGAGCTTGCAAAGCTCCGAAAGAATCATCCAACCCCACGTGTTCGGTGAGTGCTCTGCTGACTTGCAGGGAATATTTTGGTGGTTCTTCTAGTATACTATAAATATGCCACCGGGCCTTCGGAAAAACCCGCCCTTATTTTTAGCCTTCCCTGCAAACTGTAGCTTGAAGGATGCCTATGTCTTACGAGATGCGAGCGCGCCTAGCGACTGCGAGAGATAGGACTTGAGAGCAGGTCCTTGAAGCAGCTTCGTTGCTTGCGTGTGGATCGCCCGACCCCCTCTTCAGGCCGAAGAAAGGAAAGATCAGCAGGCGGTCTCTTTCGAATGACGCCCCTACGTCTAATTCGGCGACCGGTACCGAGGTCGCCCCTGAGGTAGGCAGACCTCCCTGTATGACTCGTCACTCTGCTTCTGATTTATTTTTCTGCAGGAGATGCTTCACAAAGGTGGAGAAGATAGAGGGGAACTGAGGCATTCCTCCCAATTGATAGATGAGCAGGCAACTAGGACTTCGGCCCAGGGACATGCCCCTCCTGCGATTTTTTCGTCACCAATCCATCCCGGGCTATTGAAAACCTTTGTAGCTCTTGGAGGCGAATCCTTCCATGGTTGGTCGGGTACATCCCGCCTGCTTGCCGGCGTAGGGGACGTGCCAACCCCCGGTGAGTTTGTACACTTGCTTGCTTATGACTTGCTTGCTTTTTCTGACCTCCCCTATCTCCGTAGGCTTTAATATGATCTCATCCTATGACGTCAAGATGAGCAAGGGGTACTCGCCTCCCCCTTCTACGGATCGTATTTTGGATTATATGGGAGACCCGCTGGACGCCGAGGGGATGAAGAAGCGGGTGATGTGCTTATTTCAGGAACAAGCCCTGCTGCCGCAGGAGGTTTGCGACTGGTTAGTCGAGTACAAGGCCAAGGCGGAGGAGCAGTTCGCGATGCTGGAGGGCATGAGGCGCCCTGCTGATTGGTATGGGACTACTTCTCCAGGGGTGCACCTTACGCGAGTAGAGGAGCGGCTCAGGCATGCCACGAAGCACGTCGACCTGGCCCAGCGTGAACTATTAGTGGTTCGCGAGTACCATTACCCTTGCGTACTGCCCCAGTATGGTGCACGAAGGCAGGGCAGGTGGAAATGGATCCAGTACTGAGCCACCCTCCCCTTCCTCGCCTCTGATTGTTAAGCCTGGTTCGCACCTGCATCGTGGATCAGCTTGCGTGGAAGGGTCACGAAGTTCTTTTTTCTTTTCTCTAGACATTATACTCTTGTAATTACTTGAGACCTCTCGCCCACTGGTGGGCTTATGTTTTCAACGTATTATTTTGATAACTTTGCTGCTTAGTCTTCTTTTAAGTGAAAATGCACGGGGTGTCCTTTCTCACCTACCCATTCCTAAGGTGGGGCGCGAGACTATTGGTCAGGCTCACCCGGCTCGCATACCTAGTCTTGCCGGGAGCGAGCCAGTTATCTGCCGAACACGAGTCGAAGTGACCCGCCTTCTTCTTTTGATGGGCACGAATCACGGCTCGCCCGACTCTTTAGAGGACGCGAGTAAATACAGCTCTCTGCTGAATAACCCTTGCTCGACAGTAGCGAGCTTGTAGGAGCCTGCAGCGAGCCTAGAATTTGAAGCTAGCTACCGCCTCTAACCTGGGGGGCCATGAAGATGAGCTGTGTCAGTTCTTCGCAGGGAATAACTTTGAAGTTCCATTTCTGCGCAGGAACTTGGACAACCTCGCCCCCGTCCTACCCGGGGGAGGTAAGCAACTCACGCTTCTTTCTTTTTACTCCGGTATTTTCAAGTCATTAATCCTCTCTCTATAGCTGAGCGAGACATTCCCTTGCACCCTCCCTATGTGAGTGTGCGAGTCACTTCTGGAGAGCTACCCCGCGCCAAGGTCGCAGCCGCTACGCATCGCAAGACCCCAGCCTCTTCCATCTAGAGGCGGCCTAGCCACAAACAGCCTTTACCGCCGCCACCACCCAGTAAGCCGAAGATCGTGGGAGGCGCGCCTCCCGCGAGTTGGGAGAAGGGCAAGGCCCCGGCGGACCAACCAGTTGGGGGTCCTCTCCCTCCGAGTGCTTCGACCGGCAGCTCCCCTAGCGAGGAGGCCGGCACCTTAGGGCCTCAAAGAGAGGAGCCCGCCATCAAGTCGGTGCTGAGAGTACACCATAACTTTGGCAATGACGAGCGGCCCTCAGATGAGCTTGACATCCCCCTCATTCAGTGGGATAAGGAGGTTAACTGGTCTTACATCTCCACCCTGTTGTCGAGCTGGCTGGAGTAGGAGTCTATTAGCGAAGAGGGCTACCACTTCTAGTTCGGCTTATACACGCGGGAAGACGTCGCGATCTATGAGGAGGAGGCCACGCGGGTCCTTGTACATGAGAGCGTGCGGGCCCAGCTATGAGGCGTGGAGCTGGCCCATATGGTGGGAAGGCGGCTCATTCAGCTGGAGAAGAATACCCGGTCTCTTAAAAAGTTGGTCGACGAAAAGGAGGAAACTCGTCGTCTCGCCAAGGAGGAGGTGGACCAAGAGAAGAAGCAGGCGGATGCAGGCGATGCCGCCCTTACCGGGTTTCCGGGAGGGGTGGTAAGTCCCGTGACTTGTGCTTATCGCTTTGAGATTGATTCCTCTTTCCTCAAGTTCACTCTATCTCTTCTCGTAGGATGCGGCGACGGCCAAGCGTCTAAGCTTCAAGATCGCCACCCTTGAGGAGGAAAAGGAGGCGTCACAGGACCCGAGTGAGGGAACTGGAAGCCGTAGCAGTTTCCCTGCCGCCCTCCAGTAGCAGCTGCGAGCTCGCGTACTACACCGTGTACGAGCTGGAGGACATGATGCAGAAGAATGCTGTCATGGCAGCAAAGTGCACTCTCCAGACGCTGCAACGGGCGGGCCTCATTACGAGTGAAGGCGTGGGGCTCTCGACGAGCGAGGTGGTACCTGAGTTATTCCTTCCGGTACCGAAGCCAGGCGACAAGTTCTACCAACCCCTTTAGGAGGGCTTGCCTCCTGAGAGCTCGCCTCGCTGAACCCCTGTACCAAGCTTCTTTTATATATATATTTTGTTTGTTTCAATGTAAACGTGGGCTGAGTCCCTGACTTGTAAACTGTGATTAATGAATCATGTTTTCCTAAAATTCTTCTCTATTTGTGACTGTTCTCTTCAAAGTGTTCAAACTGGTTTTAACGTACTCGCGACCTGATTTGGCTCTCCCGCTCACTGCCTCTAGGCCCGTGTCCCTTTGGCGATATCGCGTATTCCATGAGTGTAGCTTAGGAGGCATAGAGGTCTTAAGTGACCGACTAGCGAACGACGACTCGTCCCATCTTTCCTTGGATTCTCTATGCTGCTCGCAGGGTAAGGAGGCGGGCCGGCTCCACTCGCACCATGGAAGCACGGTTTTGTGCGAGCTGGGCCCCAATGAAGTCGCTGCGTGGCCTCGTAGAACCATAGTCCCGAATCACAGCCCCGCCAAGATCTCGATTCGCCCCTACCGTCTCGCCGACCTGTTGAGCATAACCTATCATACCTATGACTTTTGCCTCCGAAGTTCAGGTGTTTGTGTCCCAGCTTTCGATAGTTCCACATTACCAAGAATCTCATCTATCAACAAAGTTGGAGCCTTACGGCGGAAGCATCTTGGGACTAAGCCCCAGGGTCATTACGACGTCCAATGGGGATCCCGACCCTGTGTGCTAGATGAGAGCCTGACAGCGGGAGCATCCTGGGACCTAACCCTAGAGCGATGATGGAGACGACGACCAGTAATATTTTAAAAACGGTGACGGCGTACTTACGGATGACCATGTGGAGCGTCGCCATAATATCCGTCCTGAACGCAAAACAATATATTAATAATTTATTAATTATTATTATTAATTATTAAGTCATTTTCATGTTTTATTTTATTTTCGCAATTTTTATTTTTATTGCATTTAAATAATTCATGTAATGATGGGTGCTTATAACCATCATAGGTTGTTTTAATTATTTCATTTCTTGTATTATGATGGGTTCATATAACCATCATAACTTTCATTTTGAATATTGAATTTTGAATTTTGAATTTTGAATGGAGGGAGATTGAGTGGTGTAGGTTATATATAACCATGTTATGAAAGAATAATTAGAGAATGAAATAGAAGAAAAAAATCCCCCTGAAAATCTTGTGAAGATTTCCTTCCTCCTCTCCTCTCCTCCACTCCTTTCTCCTCCAAATTTTGTCCCCCCCCCCTTGTCTCCCTTTTCTATCTCGGCTTCTCCTCCTCCTCCTCCCTCTTCCAAAGAGCACCAACCAAGCCCCTCCTTCTCCAAATCGAGCCAACTCTCATCCTTGCGACCTACAACCGACCACCCTCCTCCTTGAGTAAATTGGCCAAGGCAAAGGTTGCCTCTGTATGTACTCCAACTCTGGTGTGAAGAGACAAAGGCGGTCAAGTTTCTCTCCTTCTAATGTCACTCTGGTGGATCCATTGAAGAAGCGATCCAAGTAGAGAGAAATCAGAATCACCCATTCCGAATTGGTAACGAATCCTTTCTACATTTTGTGTGTTTCTCTTCCTAGATTAATTTTTGTGGTGGATTTTCTTAGCGTTAATTTGGATAACATTGAAAAAATCATGGTTATCTTTCATTGTTTGTAGCTTCTTCTTTATTTCATTTTCATTCGAAAAGGTTTGGCGAACCTTCATTTTCTTTTTTTGGGAGAGATCTACCCTTTTTGAATCATATTTTATTCGGTAGATCTCTTTTGGTACAACACCGCTCGTTCGGACTGTGTAGGTCCCTTTAGTCGGAAAGAACATTGGCATATAGCCCTTGTTTGATCCTAATTGGTTTGGTTACACGTACGCTCATATAAAATTGATAACATTATTTACGTGGTGCTGTGTAGATCGAGTGTCTGAGTGTAGAATTTTGTTCGTAGAGAGATATTTTTGTGCGTCCGTAGATATATTTCGGTGTCAACGTGCAAGTCTGCATCAATTTTGTATCAGATGGAGGTTCACGTCAATTTCCAAATTGACACCCTCCCCCTCTTATGTAGCGTTAACACACACTTTGTATGTACGTCTTTTTTCCAAAATTAAAAAACAAATATTTTCATGGTCTGCCAATAGCGGCCTAACTTTTTATTTTTCAGCAAAATTCACAATTTTTTTTAAATAATCTCTTTGTTATTTCCTGCAAGAAAACAAAAAAAAAATTATCCTAGTATTAGACGGGAGCAATTCGTTCTTTCAAACATCTTAGTGGGCAAGAAGCGTTTCTCCTTGCTTGTGCACAAAAACAAATCCGGATCGAGTTTTCTCTCCGGTTCTCATTTAAATGGCGTTAAACGTTAATGTTTCCAATCGGCCCTAGGCTTATATACACACTAAGATTTTAACCTACGATGGTTATGGGGATCCAAAGTATTTTAGAGACTGTCTCAAGTTGGTAGAAACCTATTTTTATTATAACAAATTGGGCGACTACCAAAAGGTTAATGTAGTCCTAGAACGGTTAAGAGGTCGAGCCCGCATGTTTTGCCAGAACGAAGAGCGTGGAGCTGGTAGCTATCCATATGCTTGTCCCCATATGCGAAGAATACTCTCGGAGAAGTTTGATTCCCCCTACCACCTTACTACTAGCCCGACATCTGCTAGCCAGTATAGTTATGGCACCATATCCAAACCTGACCTTAGGAGTAACCTATTCCCTCAGGAAAGAACCTTTCCCCAGGCTGGTAGAGTTACCCGTAGCACACCTGCACTCCTTTCCCCATGCTGGTAGAGTTACCCATAGCATACTTGCACCCACCTATAGAGGGAAGGAAATAGTGAGGTCCCCTATCCCGAGTTCGGTACATGTGATTGCTAGGGCTGTCATGCGCCCGCGGGGTGAGAGTAGTCCTATCTATGGGGAAGAGAGGCGATTATGACATGTGAGTCTAGCGGCGTATCTGACCATGGCTCTATTGAGCATCCTACCCCGATTACGCCCGTTAACCCTTTTGAGTCTCCCTCCGAGTTGCCTGATCTAGTCATTAACTCCCCCGATGAGTCTGAGCTAGTGTCTAGGACTGAGCCCGTTACTGAGGACGAGGCTGATTTCGCTGACTCTTGTAGTGACGTTGAGGAGATTGGTTATCCTAGTGACCTGGATGAGGATTTCTCCCCTGAGGAATCATCTCCACTCCCTTTTGACAATATTTCTGAGGCATCTACCGTGATTATCATGGAGTCTTCTATGGACCCAGTGTTGGTAGATGTCTCATCGGTGTTGGAAGAGTCACCTTGGGATGGATGTTTATCTTGGGATCATCTTAGTTATACACATCCGAGAGATATTTCATTGATTTATCGTCCTTGCTTGAGGTTCAAGCTAATTTAGATTCTCCTCGGGATTCGATTTGCCTAATCCGATCCTCTATCCTCATTTTGACGATGTACCTACATCATGGGAAGATTTGGCTAGCGAGGGAAGTGTTGTATTGGAAGATTTGCCTTGTGTGAGAAAGTTATTTTTTGATGACGTTAGCACTGAGGACCTGAAAGGCATTTCCTTGATGTTATCTCCTTTGCCTGAATCCAAATAAGGATTAAAAATTGTGTCGGGTTCAATTTTGCCTACTTCTGAGATCGTTACTGATTCTGATTTGGATGAAGAATCTAGTGGGTTGGAAGAAATTTTTGCAGAGTTGGTAGAGTCATTCTGTGATGAATGTTTAACTGAGAGTGTGTTAGGTGATGACGATCCAGTGGAGTTTTCTGTGAGGACAAATCTACTGTTTGATCTTCCTTTTGATTTTGATGACTGACACCCAGAGGAATTTTCTTGGACGTTAAATCCGTGTTTTGATGGTGAGTATGACTTAGCTCCTCCTACAGAATCGACCATACTGACTCTCCCTCAAGTTCACTTGACTCGATTAGATGACTTGCTAGGACTCGAGATGGTTCTTTTTAGTCCAAGACATATTGATGTGCACATTTTGGAGACCGTTACTGCTTCTGAATTGGATGACGTTAATTATAAAATTTTAACTGCGACTTTGATGCCTATTAAAATCATCTTTGATTTTAAGGCTCCCGTACCACCGGATTAAACCTTGTTACCCTCCGTTTTCGGGTTGAGGCACATAGCGCATGGGTTCACTCCACACGGTAGCGAGATATTTAGGCGCACTTGTAATAAATTACTCTATATTGTTGTGTCTTATGATTATTTATATGCTTGTTGCTCGCCGAATGAGATCGTGCACGGATTTAAAGCACAAGTACCTTTTGACTTGATTTCGTTTCCACTGTCTGATATTCCAAGTCAACTCGCACTAGTTTATGCCTCTCATGTTCAAAAGTTATATAAACACAATAGTGAAGCGCTAGCCACACAAATTATATTTTATCAATTTGATGCTAGTTTATATAGAAGCGTCTCACTATATGATTTGTGATTTAGTTTTGGTGCGTCTCATGCCTGAACGGGTGCCTTCGGGCACTATAGAAAGTTGGCGAGTTGGCGAGTTGGATCTTTTTCGGATATTAATGAAATTAGGAGAATACACATATCATTTGAAGCTTTCCACTGATTGGGATATTACCCCTATTTTTAATGTTTCTAATTTAACGCTATATGTTTCTCCACCACTTGAATTATCTGTCTGTCTGTTTGGGTCCACTTTGTTTTCTTATGGTTTGTGTAGGGAGCTTGTGACTGGGTCATTCTCCTCATCGGTCTTAACTGGAGGTATGTTGGTTGTTGATGTAGAAATTTGTTTTCCTCTATTGCCTAATGCTTTTCAAAGGTTCCCTAGGACCATCTTTTTGCATGACAGGATACTCCAGGGTGAAGTGCCCTCCCCGACATGTGGTGATGTTTGCCACTACTTGATTCGATGGCGTGATCGACCGGCCTCCGATGACTCTTGGATTCTTGGATTGGAGGTTGCTCTATTGGATGTCGCTTTCTTGTGCTGGTTCACTCAGACCAACTCATCAGTGATGAGTAATTTTGAGCGGGGGAGGATTGATGGAGACGACAACCCGCAATATTTTATAGACGACGACGACGTGCTTACAGATGACCATGTGGAGCGTCGTCATAATATCTGTCCTGAACGCAAACCAATATTTTAATAATTAATAATAATTAATTAATTATTATTATTAATTATTAAGTAATTTTCATGTTTTATTTTATTTTAGTAATTTTTATTTTTATTGCATTTAAATAATTCATGTAATGATGGGTGCTTATAACCATCATAGGTTGTTTTAATTATTTCATTTCTTGTATTATGATGGGTGCATATAACCATCATAACTTTTATTTTGAATTTTTAATTTTAAATGGAGGAAGACTGAGTGGTGTAGACTATATATAGCCATGTTATGAAGGAATAATTAGAGAATGAAATAGAAGAAAAAAATCCCCCTCAAAATCTTGTGAAGATTTCCTTCCTCCTCTCCTCCTCTCCTTTCTACTTCTCCAAATTTTGGCCCCCCCTTGTCTCCCTTCTCTATCTCGGCTTCTCCTCCTCCTCCTCCCCCTTCCAAAGAGCACCACCTGAGCCCCTCCTTCTCCAAACTGAGCCCACTCTCATCCTTGCGACCCATAACTGACTACCCTCCTCCTTGAGTAAATCGGCCAAGGCAAAGGTTGCCTCCTTGTTGACTCTAACTCCGGCGTGAAGCGATGAAGGCGGCCAAATTTCTCTCCTTCCAGCATGGCTCCGGCAGAGCCATTGAAGAAGTGATCCAAATAGAGAGAAATCAGAATCACCCATTCCGATTGGGTAACGAATCCTTTCTACAATTTGTGTGTTTCTCTTCCTAGATTAATTTATGTGGTGGATTTTCTTAACGTTAATTTGGATAGCATTGAAAAAATCGTGGTTATCTTTCATTGTTTGTAGCTTCTTCTTTATTTCATTTTCATTAGAAAAGGTTTGGCGAACCTTCATTTTCTTTTGTTGGGAGAGATCTACCCTTTCCGAATTGTATTTTATTCGGTAGATCTCTTTTGGTACAACACCGCTCGTTCGGACCGTGTAGGTCCTTTTAGCCGGAAAGAATATTGGCATATAGCCCTTATTAAATCCTAATCTGTTTGGCTACTGATGAGTCCTATTTATATAATGATTTTCGGACTCATTTGGGCTTGTTTTCGTATGCTTGCACTTCACTTTTAGCTCGTTATCGCTTATATTTCATATTATCCTTATTTCTTTAGGAAGTGCACTTTTGGCCCGTGGTTGTGTTTATTTTGTGTTCTTCTATTATTGTACTCCGTTCTGTGCTTGTTTGGAATGTCTGTACATATCAGTGCTGGGTTTTGGGGTCGTGTGCGCATTCCAGGATTATTTGGAAATAGGTTTACTGCGCACGATCATCGGCTGTAATGCGCACGACCACTTGTCGTGCGCCGCTGATCGTGCGTACTATTCCCCATTTTCTAAAGTTCTGTCGGGGAAATCGCACGACCACTGACTTCAGTGCGCACGACCACTGGTCGTGCGCCACTGATCGTGCGCATTGATTCCACTTTTTCCTGGAGTTCTGCCTGGCCTTCGCGCACTATCACCGACCACAGGGCGCACGATCACTGGTCGTGCGCCAGTGATCGTGCACGCTGTAATTTTTGCAATCTATAAATACGCAGGTTCCGCCCTAATTTCGGAAAGATCGCAAAAGTCCGCCGTTTTTCCTCCATTTTCGTCTCCAAGGAGGGTTTCCACCGTCCTCCTTCATCTTCCACCATAGGGAGGTGCTCCGGTGAAGCTTTCAACGCCAAATCATAGCCGGAGCTTCCTCTCGGCCTCCTCCTTCATCCTCGAGCTTTAAGGGAGATTTGACCTAGCTTTCTCCATCAAGCTAGGAGGAGCATGTGCTTCCATCTTCCGCAGCGTGATACGAAGAAGACGGGCCACTGGGAGTGAGTGACAGCCTCCTCTACAGCGGACGCAGTTGAGGACCGAGCTTGGACTCGGATTGACAATCCGGGATTCCAACCGTGAACCCTCAATAAGGCTTCGGACCCGGTCGATTTCGCACACTTCTCTTAATTTGTTGTTGTAAGTTTAGTTTAATTTCCATGTATTGATGAAGTATTATTACATTTGATAAACAACTTTCACTTATTCATGTCTATGTGAGTTAGTGTAATTTTGTTATATTTGCTTGAGGTGCGCCATATTCCATCCACCGCCATCCATCCTTGCCGCACTATGAATTGCTAGTGGCGTGCATTGCGAAGAGGTGCTTACGACCCTCATTCCGTCGTTCTCTCCACCTCATCCGTTAGCCTACTCTTCCATCCGCCTAGCGATTCGGTGCATAGCGGCCCGACTAGTCTTCATCCCGCCTAGCGAAGCTTTGCATAGCGGCATTGCATAGGAGTAGTTTATAGCATTTATTTTCTGTTTCCGCAACCATCAAAACCCCCCATTTCATTACCTCTGACCCGAGGAATTCAATCTCAAGTCCTCCTCGAAATTTACTCCACCTTACTGTGTTCCTTGTGAGATCAATACTTGGGAAAACTCGCCCATTTTATATTACTTGTGCGACCGGTTCACTGCCGTGATCTTTTTTGCATCAAGTTTTTGGCGCCGTTGCCGGGGAACACAGTCGTGTGAGTTTTTGGAGAGAAAGATTATAGATTGAAGCCCTTTTCCATCTGTTCATTCCATGTTTTATTTTTCTTTGCTTTAGTTTTTATAATTTGTTGCTTATTTTTCTTTATTCCTTTTCTAATTTTGATATTTCAGTAACAGGTATTCCTTTTTATTTATCTGCTTGTGTGTAGTTAATTTTTGCTTAGAAAATTCTCGTGGTGAATTCTTTCTTGCTGCACCATGTATTCTTATGCGAATATCCGTTGCCGTTGGTGCGGGGATTATAGGCATAACAGTGATGAGTGCCCCACTGAAGAATGGGAGCATAATTCTCGTGGTTCAGTGTATGGAGCACCGTTGTCTTATGGTACTTCATACACCGTACCCCAGTCTTATGGTCACTACTCTTCTCCGCCTTCACCTTTTTCATATTCCTCTTCGGTCCCACCTGGACCGAGGAGTAATGTAAAACGGTGTTTGTGTTGTTGTAGCACCGACCATGTGTTGAAAGACTGCGCAGAATTTCAGTGCCAGTTGGAGGCGGATGATGAACCGGGTATCCGGATTGTCTCATCCACCTCTCAAAGGGCTGCTCCTTCTGATTCTGATGATGTATCCGCAGTACCACCTTGTCTATGGGGGACTGCTGTGGATACACCCATCAGACTTTCTACTGATCGATGTGACGACATTGCGGTACCGTTGCCCTCTATACCTTCTTCCCCTCTTCTTGATTCACCCCCGGAGGAACCTGCACCTACTTTCTCTGATGTTATTGTTCCTCCGCTTTCTTTGCAAGAATCATCTACTCCTCTTTTTAGTGAGTTGGTTGATGATGTTGTGCCCTTTGGAGATTGGGAATATGAGGATGCGCCATGGTGTGACGAGGACATTATTCTCTTTAATGGAGAGTATTACGTCTTGGAACATAATGCCGCACCGAGGTGTGTTGATGAGGAGATCCTTTCTGATGCGGAGGTTTCCACTTCCTTGTTGGACGAGGGGATCCAAACCACCACCGAGGACCTCCTATTCTCAGATCCCCATCGTCATGACTCATATGACGCCGACAGTGATCTATGCTTGGATCCTGCTGGGAGTGAGACCGGGACCACTCCCCCGATTAGTTCCTTATGTTCTTCGTCTCCTTTATTCCTTGATCCCCCTTCTTTATCTGAGCCTGTGCAGGTGGAATCTCCACGGGTATATGTGAGGTTGTTGATGTGCCTGGCATTTTTGTCGTTACCGTCGCTTCCTATGAACCTGTGGTGGACGATACCTTGCTAGGCAAGGATTTGTTTTGTGGTGAGTTGAGTGAGGACCAGTGCTCCTCCTCATCTTACTTCCTATTTCCTCTGCCTGCGAGGAGCAGGTATGATTATTTAGGCAGAGGGGTAACTGCTCTATGTCCGTATCGGTACCCGTTACCGCAACGGATATTAGGTCAGTTACCTGTGCATTTTTCTTTTCATAGGCCCATTAGCTAGAACTGTTTAGAATTTAATAAGTCGTGCTGGGATGACAATAACCCCATTACTTATCTTTCATTTTTTTGCATTTTTATTTCCATGTCTATTTGATTTTAGCATTTCTTTTTGTATATTTTTCTTTTGCTTTTGCGGAGCTCACCCCTGCAGGTATTTTTGGCAACTTTGTGTTGGCGGGGTTGTGATTCTTCGTATGGCGAGCCTGTTTCAGCTTTTCATGCGTCTTCTGGTATGCTCACTAGCTGAGCATTGGGTAACCTCTTCCCTTAGCCCTTTATGATTTTAATTTCAATATCTTATGATGTGTTGTTTAGTCTAAGTCTGGGGGAGAGCTATTACTTGTTACCTTTTGCACGTGCACATATCACATGCATACTAGAAGCTTTTGTTGTTTTATTTTATTTAGTTCATTACTTTGCACTCCACTACACCCACATGAGCGCGTGCTTAGCTGTTAGCGTGCCGCGAGTTAAACTCATTTCTTTTTGGAAAAATTATTGTGCTAGTTTAGGATTGCGCGATAGAGTAAAATGTTGGCCTTGCTGTGTTCCTAGTCAATTGCTCTCGTTTTGTGTAGAAATTTGTGTAGATTTAATTTTTCTGTATGCTTATAGTTTTATATTTTTCTATTTGCGTAAATATTTTTTATTCTACTCAAAAGTTGGTGAATCCGGTGTGAATCAAACGGTAGCGTAGGAATGTGTGTAGCCGCTACTAGACTCGTTTTGCTTGAGTCGGGGGGAAGGATTATCTTTCTCGGTGGCTAAGAACTTGCCCCAAGCTACTCTCGAAGCATTGGTACATGGTTTTCCAAGCGTGAGCATGATGTAGGCCATCATTTTGGCCCGGTTGAGCTTTGTACCATTCCGAACGTCTTGTCCTCGCTAAGCCCTATTGTGCCTACCCTTCTTTTGATTCAGCTCCACTAGTATTTCACCAAAGCCTCATAGCCGATCCTAGTCGCACACCCAAGTTAAGCTATAGTATTTTTCATTTTATGTTGGGATGTTGATGTGGTGATACTATTTGTGAAAATGTGGAAATGCCCCCAAGTTTTATTTGCTGAAATTGTGTATTGTGAAAAGAAAAAGTTTACAAAGAAAAATTTATACAAAGAAAATGAGAAAGAAGAAAAGGAAAAGAAAGAGTTTTAATGAAAATCTTTATGGAGATGATTTTGATTTGGAGTAGGCGATGCACACACCCATGTTGCAAAAATCAAGTCTGGGGGTGTGGTGCACCTGGTTATATTGTGGTTTGCTGATGGATTCTTTTAGGCTAGCTCATTTGGGTTAGGTGCATAGCCTTTATTTTTATCATTGTTTACCTCACTGTAACCCAAGCCCCGTGATTATCCTAAAGTCCTATAGATTTGCGCTTGAGTCTAACTAGTGTCGTGGAGAGAGTGTGAACGGGCAAGCGTATGGTCCCCGACAGTGGTGGATTCCTTTGGAGGTGATCCCAAGCCCCGGTCTTCGGCAATGCTCACCTTAGTGGCCTGCCTACTTTCTTCCTACGTGGGACCGGATGATTCACCGTGATTCTATTTTTGAGTAGTAATAACTTTTTGATACGCATTGTGAAAAATATAAAATATTTTGTATACTTAAGAATTTCCTCTACTATATTTTTATGCACACGGGCATGCGACTTCGCATGGTACTTTGTTCTGCAATTTCTTTGTTAGCTATTTTTTTTTCCTTGTATGCTTAGGTTGTGTTTGCTCGGGACGCGCAAACAGTTAAGTCTGGGGGTGTGATGAGTCCTATTTATATAATGATTTTCGGACTCATCTGGGCTTGTTTTCGTATGCTTGCACTTCACTTTTAGTTCGTTATCGCTCATATTTCATATTATCCTTATTTCTTTAGAAAGTGCACTTTTGGCACGTGGTTGTGTTTATTTTGTGTTCTTCTATTATTGTACTCCGTTCTGTGCTTGTTTGGAATGTCTGCACATATCAGTGCTGGGTTTTGGGGTCGTGTGCGTGTTCCGGGATTATTTGGAAACAGGTTTACTGCGCACGATCATTGGCTGTAGTGCGCACGACCACTGGTCGTGCGCCGCTGATCGTGCGTACTATTCCCCATTTTCTAAAGTTCTGTCGGGGCAATCGCACGACCACTGAATTCAATGCGCACGACCACTGGTCGTGCGCCACTCATCGTGCGCATTGATTCCACTTTTTCCTGGAGTTCTGCTTGGCCTTCACGCACTATCACTAACCACAGGGAGCACGATCATTGGTCGTGCGCCAGTGATCGTGCGTGCTGTAATTTCTGCAATCTATAAATACGCAGGTTCCGACTTAATTTTGGGAAGATCGCAAAAGTCCGCCGTTTTTCCGCCATCTTCATCTCCAAGGAGGGTTTCCACCGTCCTCCTTCATCTTCCACCATAGGGAGGTGCTCCGGTCAAGCTTTCAACGCCAAATCATAGCCGGAGCTTCCTCTCGGCCTCCTCCTTCATCCTCGAGCTTCAAGGGAGATTTGACCTAGCTTTCTCCATCAAGCTAGGAGGAGCATGTGCTTCCATCTTCCGCAGCGTGATACGAAGAAGACGGGCCACTGGGAGTGAGTGACAGCCTCCTCTACAGCGGACGCAGTTGAGGACCGAGCTTGGACTCGGATTGACAACCCGGGATTCCAACCGTGAACCCTTAATAAGGCTTCGGACCCGGTCGATTTCGCACACTTCTCTTAATTTGTTGTTGTTAGTTTAGTTTAATTTCCATGTATTGATGAAGTATTATTACATTTGATAAACAACTTTCACTTATTCATGTCTATGTGAGTTAGTGTAATTTTGTTATATTTGCTTGAGGTGCGCCATATTCCATCCACTGCCATCCATCCTTGCCGCACTAGCAATTGCTAGTGGCATGCGTTGCGAAGAGGTGCTTACGACCCTCATTCCGCCGTTCTCTTCACCTCAACCGTTAGCCTACTCTTCCATCCGCCTAGCAATTCGGTGCATAGCGGCCCGACTAGTCTTCATCCCGCCTAGTGAAGCTTTGCATAGCGACATTGCATAGGAGTAGTTTGTAGCATTTATTTTCTATTTCCGCAACCATCAAAACCCCCCATTTCATTACCTCCGACCCGAGGACTTCAATCTCAAGTCCTCTTCGAAATTTACTCCACCTTACTGTGTTCCTTGTGAGATCGATACTTGGGAAAACTCGCCCATTTTATATTACTTGTGCGACCGATTCACTGCCGTGATCTTTTTTGCATCAGCTACCCATACGCTAGTATAAAATTGATAACATTAATTACGTGGTACTGCGTAGATCGAGTGTGTGAGTGTAGAATTTTGTTCGTAGATAGATATTCATGTGCGCTCATGGATATATTTCGGTGTCAATTTGCAAGTCTGCATCAATCGAGATAATCTTGTGTCTGTCCAACCCCGGTCGGTACCACCGGCCTAATCAGCTTGGCGAGAGCCTGACGGCGGGTGTTGAGCATCAACCGGACTCAGCCCCAGGGTCATAACAATGTCTAACGGGGATCTCGGCCCTGCCAGCTATATGGGAGCCTTACAGCGGGAGTATCCCGTGACCTAACCCTAGGGAGAGATAATCTTGCCTCTGTCCAACCCCCGGGCACTACAACCGGTTCAATCAGCTAAGTGAGAGCCTGACAGTGGGTGTTGAGCATAAACAGGGCTCAGTCCCAGGGTTATAACGACGTCCAACGGGTATCTTGGACCTGCCAGCTAGATGGGAGCCTGAGAGCGGGAGCATCCTAGGACCTAACCCTTGAGCAAGATAATATTGTCTCTGTCCAACCCTCGGGTGCTACCACGGTCCCAATCAGCTAGGTGATATCTTGGTGGCAGGTGTTGATCATCAACCGTACTTAGTCCTAGGGTCATAACGACGTCCAATAAGGATCCTGGCCCTGCCAGCTAGATGGGAGCCTGACAACGGGAGCATCCCAGGACCTAACCCTAGGGCGAGATAATCTTTCCTCTATCCAACCCCAGAGCACTACCACCGGCCCAATCAGCTAGGTGAGAGCCTGACTGCGGGTGTTGATCATCAATCGGCCTGAGTCCCTGGGTCATCACGACATCCAACAGAGATCCCGGCCCTGCTAGTTTGATGGGATCCTGATAGTGGGAGCATCTCGGGACCTAACCCCAGGGCTAGATAATCTTTCCTCTATCCAAACCCCAGGCGCTACCACCGGCCTAATCAGCTACGTGAGAGCCTAGCGTCGGGTGTTGAGCATCAACCGGGCTCAGCCCCAGGGTCATAATGATGTCCAACGGAGATCCCGGCCCTGCCAGGTAGATTGGAGCCTAATAGCAGGAGCATCCCAGGACCTACCCCCAGGGAGAGATAATATGCTTTTCAACCAACCAATCTCCCCTGCCAGCTAGATGAGAGTGGCTACGGAGGCCCTTCATGACCTAGCCTAATGAATATTTGCCACAAACATGACCTGCAAGAAGGGGTGGGGCATCAATGAATTTTATTCACCAAAGAATAGTATGTACATGATTTTACGGATAGAAACATTTCAACTCATCACCAATCCAGGTATAACTTAGGACCTCACCCTCCACATCTCGGAGGCGATACCCTCCCGAACTTAGAACCTCTCCAACAATGTACGAGCCTTCCTAGTTGGGGTCGAGCTTCCCCACTGCTGCTAATCTTCCTGCCACATCCACCTTCTTATGGACCAAGTCCCCTTCCATGAACTGCTTAACCCTGTTTTGCTTGTCGAAGTACTTAGCTATTCTTTGTTGGTACCCTAGTTTGATTTGAGTTCAGTCCTCTCCTTTGTGCCCCTTGACCCAAGAAATATCTATGGTCAATGGTTAGGAGTCTAGCTGTAGGGTCCTCGCTTTTCCAAATTGAGAATTTGGTTAAGTAGGTTTTTCGTTCGACTATAGTCGAACGCCGTTCGACTATCGTCTATCGGCTGATCGACGATCGTCTATCAGTTGGTCGACGCTTTGTCTGCGCTGATAGTTCGACTATCTATTGATAGTTCGACTATCTGTTCTGCGCTGATAGTTCGACTATCTGTTGATAGTTCGACTATCTGTTCTGCGCTGATAGTTCGACTATCTGTTGATAGTTCGACTATCTGTTCTGCGCTGATAGTTCGACTATCTGTTGATAGTTCGACTATCTGTTCTGCGCTGATAGTTCGACTATCTGTTGATAGTTCGACTATCTGTTCTGCGCTGATAGTTCGACTATCTGTTGATAGTTCGACTATCTGTTCTGCGCTGGTAGTTCGACTATCGGTTGATAGGTCGACTATCTGTTCTGCGCTGATAGTTCGACTATCTGCTGATAGATCGACTATCTAGTTTGTTTTGATAGTTCGACTATCTTTTGATAGATCGACTATCTGTCTTCTGAGGTAGGTTGACTATCTGCTTGATAGTTCGACTATCTCTGTGCGCTTGATAGCTCGACTATCTGTCCTAGATAGATCGACTATCTGATAGTTCGACTATCTGTTCTGATAGTTCGACTATCTGCTGCGGTAGCTCGACTATCTGTTTGATAGCTCGACTATCTGGATCGTTCGACTATCTGCCCGATAGTTCGACGATCTCCTGGCGTCGTTCGACGATCTTCGAAGGTCGTTCGACGTTTTCTGTCTGCCTTTATATTTTGTATTTATTTATTATATTTAATTAATTAATACATTTTCTGGCACAGTATTTTAAGCTGTATGATAATATTTCCAGGCATTATTTGCTCTATTCTTATTGCCTGAGTTAAAATCTTTTAAGATAAAGTTGTTTGTCTTATTAGCTGTCTTTTTAAATTACTTTATCTGCTGACAGCCCTTTATAGCCGTTAGACTGAAAAGTCTTCTTTTGCTATAAAGAGATTGTTTCTGATGTGACTTTATTTAGTCCTTCTGTTATCTGATTTAAGCCTGCAGCTTCTTAGAAAGTGATTTATTCCCTTTATAGAATGTTTTGCTGCAGAGATATTTCTGTCTTCTTGATATTTACAGCCCAAGTCTCAAGGCTTAGAAGAAGACAAATAATTCAAATGGAAGAGAGCCGTTGCTTGCTGATGATTATATAAAGAACCCTTTGCAGAAGGATTCAAGCTAGTGAATAGAAGCAAGTTACACACATTATTAAAAAGCACTCAAGCCTTCATCAAGCTCAAGCTTCCTGCTCTCAGCAAACTCCATCTAACTGAGAAGTGTTAAGATCTTCATCTCTTCTTCACCTGAGTTCTCCTGCTTTCAGGAAGTTCAACTCAGAGTTTCTTTGAAGAAGAAGAAGAAGATTGCTGCTTGAAGACTGTTTCTTTTTATTGTTTACTTTCTTCCTGTAGCTTTTCCTTCAGAATTTTCTGAAGAGGTTTCTCTGCACTGAAGCAAGACTTCACCTGGACATTCTTGAGCCAGGGGGAGCCTTGATTCTTCAGAGCATTCTAGCTCAGTGCAAGCTTTTTGTGCTTCTCTAATCTATTGTAAAATAGAGAAGACATCTTAACCTTCTTCCCCCTCCTGTACAGGGTTATTACTCCCTTCAAAAGTATCCCTTGGTGGCAGGGCACCTGATCAAAAACCTGTGCTTGGTTTTTAGACACCTGATCAAAAGTCTAAAGGGTTTCTGAATCTACCTGAATAAGATTCTGTTGGTGGCAGGGCACCTGATCAAAAACCTGAGTGGATTCCTACTGTGTGGGTAGAAGAGTGGACGTACCCAAGTTGTTTGGGGAACCACTATAAATTTCCTTGTGTCGTCTGGATTCAACTGTTTAATTCCTGTACTGTGGCTGTGAATAGATATAACTAGGTTGCTAGTTGCTGTTTAGGTTTTCCAAGCTTTAACTGTAATTACAGTTAGCTTGTGTTTGTTCACATCACTTGTGTTAGGCTTTAAGGTTAAATCAATATCTATAATCTTTTCATTCCGCACTTCACTCCAAGGGAGTTGGGTAGAATATTAAGTTTTGTTTGTGCAAAATTTGATAACTCTATTCACCCCCCCTCTAGAGTAGTATCTATCCCTTCACTTTCAATTGGTATCAGAGGGAGGTTGACTGACTGTATAGGCTAACACCTAAGTCACAAGATCCTGATAGATACCAAGAGCTTATAGATATTCATTATCATGGCCCAGTCCAAGGATTACTCTAGCACCAGACCTCCAGCATGCAACTTAGCAAAGTTTGGCATCTGGAAGGCAAGGATCAAACTTTATATGAATTCTATTGATGAAAGTATTTTTGCTTCTATTTTGTCAGGTCCCCCAAGAGCACCTGCTGCAGCCACTGCCTCATCATCTGATATGAGTGCAGTGCCTCCTCCAGATTATAATGATGAATACAAGAAGGCTAAAATTGCTGATGCCAAGGCAATGAACATACTGGCTCAGACAATGTCTGATGAGGTGTTCCAGAAGGTGGCTGACTGCTCCTCAGCAAAGGCCATGTGGGACACACTGAACCAGATTGTAGCTGGTTCAGCTGATGAAAGGAAGGACAGAAGGTCCAACCTTATCTCACAGTATGAGAACTTCAAGAAGACTGATGCTGAATCAGTTGAGGCTATGTACACCAGGCTCAGCTCAATCATCAATGAGCTGAGGACCCTGGACAAGGACATATCATTGACAGAGGTCAATGATAAGATTCTTATGTGCTTCCCTAGCACATGGGATCTAAGAATCTGGCCCATCAAAGAAGCCAGAAGCACCAATGAGATCTCAACTGAAGCTCTCCTCGGCAAGCTCAAGTCTTTTGAGCAAGTGCTGAAGACCAGAGAAGCAGAAGCTGAAGCCAAGACCCCCACTCCAACAAGAAAAGAGCAATCTCTAGCTCTTAAGGCTGCAGATGTTTCTGAAGGCAGCCAATCCAATGAGGAACTTATGGCACTGTTTGCCAAGAGGTTTCTCAAAATGGGGAGAAAGGAGTTCAGAAAGAAGTCTTCACGCTATGAAGACAAACCAAGGTATGATCGATCTCCTGCTAAAGAAATTATTTGCTATGGTTGCAGGAAGCCTGGACACATTTTGCCAGAGTGTCCAGAAGAGAAGAACAAGGAAAAGAGAAAAGACAAAGAACAACACAGGAAGCACTCCAAGCCATCCTCCTACAAAAACAAGAAGAAGGAGAGAGGTTTCATTGCTGAAACCTGGAGTGATTCTGATGAAGAATCATCCTCATCAAGCTCCAGTGAAGATGAGGAAGAGAAGAAGGCCAAAGAAATTTGCCTAATGGCAATAGATGCCTGCAGCAACCACTCTGCTGCAGAGAATTCTGATTCTGATGAAGAGATGCCTACTGAAGATGAGGTACTTTCATCTTATGACTTTACTTCAGAAGAGTTTAAGTTAGATTTTAAATCTTTATGTTTAGATTTAATTAGTTCAGAAAAAGAAATAAAAGAACTTAGAAATAGGCTAGCTGACTCTGAATCAATAGCCTCTGAAAACATTAGGTTAAAGGAAGATCTCACTACTTGTAGTGAAGAAATTAAATTTCTTAAAATAGAATTAGCTAAGTCTAAGAGATTAGAAGAATCCCTTAATGGTAGAAGCCTTAAGCTGTTAGAAATTACCAGCATGACTAACACTAGGTCAGGTAATGATAAATTAGGCTTAGGAGCTTCTCCCAGTGAACCCCCAGTCCTCCTTAAAAATAACCTTTCAACTCCAGTGAACTTCATTTCAGCTAGTGGAAAGAAGAACACTGAGCAAGTAAACCTTGTAAATAAAACCCTAAATAAAGCTAAGAGAGAAAAGAGAAAGAAGTTTTTCAAAGAAATGCAAAGAGCGTCGAACGCCGCTCGACGATCGGATGCTCCATGGTCGAACGAAGCTCGACGATCTGAGCGCCCATCGTCGAACGTCGATCGACGATTTCAACATGATTTTCAAAATCATAATCAGTATCATAGAAACCTAAATGAAAATAGAAACCCTAGGTTTGTTGACCCATCATCTGCATGGAGAATCCCACCTAGGAGATCTCACCCACTAGGTTATCACCCTCAGCCTGCATTCTCTTATATTTCCAGTTTTTCTTATGTGAAAAATAAGGGACCCAAGGTTACCTGGGTCCACTCTGTCTAAATAGTTGTTTTGCAGGTGAAGGCCTATCCAATCACTCAAAATAAGTGGTATTTGGATAGTGGATGCTCTAAGCATATGACAGGAAACAAAGAGCTTCTGTCAAAGTACAAAGCTAAGCTCGGCCCAAAGGTTATCTTTGGAGACTCCAGCTGTGGTCAGACAGAAGGATATGGCAAGATCACCATTGGAGCAGTTACATTCAAGAGAGTTGCTTATGTCAATGGACTGAAGCAAATCTGATTTCAGTTAGCCAGCTATGTGATGCTGGCTACCAGGTTTCTTTTTCTAACTCCTCTTGCAATATTACTTTAAATAATAATGTTGTTTTAATAGGTAATAGAATAGGCAATATATATTTAGTAGATTTTAATTCATCTCACTCTGAAATCTGCCTGTTTAATGAATTAACCCTTAATAATAATTCTTTATGGCATAAAAGGCTTAGTCATGTAAACCTTAAGAATATCTCTAGGTTATCTAAGCACAACCTTGTTAGAGGTTTACCTTCTTGTTCCTACAAGAAGGAGAGCCTATGCAAGGCTTGTCAGCTAGGCAAGCAAACCAAGAATTCATTTAAATCTGTTAATAAAAGTGATTCTCCTAGAATCCTGTATTTATTACATTTGGACCTTTTTGGCCCAATAAATGTACAGAGTCTAGGAGGGAAGTATTACACATTAGTGATTGTAGATGACTTCTCAAGGTTCAGTTGGGTTTTCTTTTTGAGAACTAAGTCTGATAACTTCAAAGCCCTTACAGACTTTCTACTTTGTGTGCAGACTGAGTACTCTACTCATGTGGCCTTGATCAGAAGTGATCATGGTACTGAGTTTGACTCTCTTCTCATGCAAGAATTCTGTGAGAGAGAAGGTATCAAACATAGCTTCTCAGCTCCTAGAACTCCCCAACAAAATGGGGTAGTTGAAAGGAAGAATAGAACACTAATTGAAGCTGCTAGTACATTGTTGGCAGATGCTAACATGCCTCTATCCTATTGGGCAGAAGCTGTTAGTACAGCTAACTATGTCTTGAATAGAAGTTTGATACACAAACTTAAGTGTAAAACTCCTTATGAGTTGCTTAAAGGAAAGAAACCAAAAATTAATTACTTTAGAGTTTTTGGTTGTATTGTTTATATTCATAACAATAATAAAGAATATATTAGAAAATTTGAAGCAAAAGCTTCAATGGGAATCATGCTTGGATATTCCCAAGTAAGCAAAGCTTATAGGGTTTATAACAAATCAACCTGTAAGATAGAAGAATCTGTGCATGTGACTTTTGATGAGTCTCAGATGTTTTACAAGGAGAAAGAAAATTCTCCTTCCTCTAGTTCTTTGCAGGTACATGATGCCCCTCAAGAAATCCTTCAACTTTCAACTCTTCAGATCACTGAATCAGATAGTGATGAAGACATTGCTGAAGCTGTTGAAGCTGTTGTTGTTCCACCAACAGTAGATCAAATTCCTCCTGAGGAATTAATCCCAACTGTTGCTGAAGATCACATCCCACCTGCTGATATTGTCACACTTAGAGATCACCCTACATCTCAAGTGATTGGAGACATATCAGCTGGTGTGCAAACAAGACATCAATTAAGACAGGATGTGATGCATGCTTGTTTCCTCTCACAGGTTGAGCCCCTCACCTTTAAAGATGCAGAGCTAGATCCCCACTGGATCATTGCAATGCAAGAGGAACTCAATCAGTTTGAGAGATGTAAAGTTTGGACTTTGGTTCCAAGACCTAAAGGCCAACTGATCATAGGCACCAAGTGGGTGTATAGAAACAAGTTAGATGCAAATGGAATAATAGTAAGGAATAAAGCTAGGCTTGTAGCTCAGGGCTACAGACAGGAGGAAGGTATAGACTATGACCAAACCTTTGCTCCTGTTGCAAGGCTAGAAGCAATAAGGATCTTCTTGGCCTATGCAGCCTACATGAAGTTTAAGGTGTTCCAAATGGATGTCAAAAGTGCATTCCTAAATGGTGAGCTTAAGGAAGAGGTGTTTGTTGACCAACCACCAGGGTTTGTTTCTTCAACTCAGCCTTCTCATGTTTTTAAGTTGCAGAAAGCTCTTTATGGACTAAAGCAAGCTCCTAGGGCCTGGTATGAGACTCTAGCTAGTTTCCTGTTAGAGCACAACTTCACTAGGGGAGTAGTTGATAGAACCCTTTTCGTCAAGCATCACAAGGACACAATCCTGTTAGTTCAGGTGTATGTAGATGATATTATCTTTGGCTCCACTGATCCCAAACTGTGCAAAAAGTTTTCCAACTTGATGCATTCTAAGTTTGAGATGAGTAGCATGGGTGTGCTGTCTTACTTTCTTGGTCTCCAAGTTAAGCAAGATGCTGATGGTATCTTCATCTCCCAATCCAAATATGCCAAGGAATTGGTAAAGAAATTTGGGATGGCTGATGCTTCAGCAATGCCTACACCCATGGCTACTAATGTAGTTATTGATTCTGATGATCACGGCAAGCCAGTTGATCAAAAGAATTATAGGGCCATTGTTGGTTCCCTATTATATCTAACTGCAAGTAGGCCAGATATAATGTTTGCTACATGCCTTTGTGCTAGATTCCAGGTCAACCCCAAGGAATCTCATCTGATTCTTCTAAAGAGAATCCTGAGATACCTGAAAGGATGTCCAAATCTAGGACTTTGGTACCCAGCTGAGTCAGAGTTTGAATTAATTGGATATTCTGATTCTGACTATGCTGGTTGCAGAGTTGACAGGAAGAGCACCTCAGGAACGTGCCAGTTCCTGGGAGAGAGATTGGTCTCTTGGTTCTGTAAGAAGCAGGCTTCTGTCTCAACTTCAACTGCAGAGGCTGAATATATAGCAGCTGCCAGTTGTTGTTCACAGATCCTGTGGATTCAAAACCAGCTTGTGGATTATGGTTACTCACACAAGAACACCAAGATCATGTGTGATAGTACCAGTGCTATTTCTATTGCACAAAATCCAGTGCACCACTCTAGAACCAAGCACATTGAGATTAGGCACCATTTCCTGAGAGATTGTGTGGAAAAGAACAAGATCTGTCTTGAGTTCATATCCACTGAGTTTCAGAGAGGTGATATATTCACCAAGCCTTTAGATGAACAGAAGCATCTGTTCTTTTTAGTCCAACTAGGCATGATCAATGGACGAGACTAAGTGTGACGATATCTGCCTATGTTGAGGTCTGCTTGAAGATCGTCGAACGATGATCGAAGATCGTCGAACGGATTGAGCCTATCGTCGACCTCTGGTTAATGATAGCTTATCTGTTTGAAGATCGTCGATCGACGTTCGACCATCGTCGAACAGGCTAAGCTTATCGTCGATCTCTACTCGACGACAGCTTGTTGCTTGTGAAGCCAGAATTAGCCGAACGATGGTTCGACTATTCTGCTTCTGAGCCGATCGTCGAACGGCCGTTCGACTATCGGTTCAAGATCTTTTTAATAGATCGACTATTTCCGGTCCAATATAAAGCCGATAGTCGACCTAGGTTAAAAGATCGTGTGCTTTATCGTCGACGGAGCGTGCCCTTTCGCATTCTGCTTTCCCGCTTGCGATTTTCTGGCGCTTCGTCTTTCTCGTTCTCTCTCCAGCTTTCTCGTGCTTTCTCCGGCGAATCCATGGCGATTTCCCCAGCTGTTCTAGCCGTAGTAAAGTTTGACGCCGGATTCAGTGTGGATTTCGAAGCTTTCAGCAGTTGCGATGCCGGAATCGTGGAAGTTCTCCAGCTCTGCAGGGATCAAGGTCTAGAGAAGCTGATGTCTGAAAGGATCAAGATCAACATTCCAGAGATAAAAGAATGGGCTTTCACGTCGTCTTCCACAGACGAATCGATGATCGGTACCATCGGCGGAGTAGAAGTTATCCTGACTCCGGCCGTTCTTTCTGATGTTTTTGGTTTAGTTATTGGTGACGAAGATTATGAGCAAGATGCTCAGGAGTTCGGAAGGATGCTTGTTGAGCTGGGACATGCCGAGGGCATTCCCACCAAGCTGCTCAAGGTAAACTTCCCCTTCAAGATCAAGTTCCTCGCTGAGGTAGTAGGAAAAGTGATTCTGGGCAAGCACTCTGCCCATGATAATATAACAAGACAGCAATTCGCACTTATGTGTGCAATTGTTAATCGAAAGAGAATCGATTGGGCAGCTGTTCTGTTTGATTTAATCAGGAAGAAGACAGGAAAGAAGGAAGTCACCCTGGGAAGGGTTATTGGAATTTTCCTTAAGGAGAAATTCCCCCAGCTGCTGAGTTCTGCCGCAACTACAATCAACGCCAGCAAGAAGATGGATCCCCACTTGTTTTCTAAGTGGAAGAGGACATTTGTGAAATCTGCTCCAGCAACATCTGAGGGCACAAGGACTGCATCAGTCGCTCCTCAACCTGTTGAAGCTGGCTCAGCTATTCCTTCCTCCTCCTCTGTTTTGCCGTCTACCTCAGTTGAAGTACCATCAACTTCTGCTGAGGTACGACCCTCTTCTTCTACTGCACCTGAAACAACCGTGGTTGTTCCTCTGTCTCCTCCAGCTTCTCCTCTACCTGCTCATCTGGCTAGGATGTCTGCTCCTAGCTTTGATTTGTTAGGATCAGAGAGAATTCTTACTCCTCCTGAATCTCCAATTCATTCTCCAATTCATTCCCTAATAAATTCTCCTGCTCCATCACCTGCTCCATCTCCTGCTCGATCCCCTGTTCACACCATCCTCCATCCCAGCACATCTACCATATCTGCTGCAGCTCCATCAACCTCTCATCCATCATCTTTTGAAATCACTCCTGATTTCATCTCGCGCATTGTGGAGCTGATTACCCCATCAATCAAAACCATGATTGAAGAGGCAATCGCTCCCCTTACTGCCTCCATTGATCTATTATCTGCTTCCATCAAATCCCTCTCCAAATCAGCTGAGCCATCTTCCTCTAGGGGCCTGGTTTCAGTACCCACTGAAATCAGGCAGGGGGAGATGTTCAATGAAGATGTCTCAGGCCTTCCTGCCTCTCCTTCAGTTGTGAAAGATCTAGTCTTATCTGCCCAGCCAGAATCCGCTCAAGTTGAGCCAGAAGAAGTTCCAGATGTTGTTATGACTGTTCAGGAAGAGACAGCTCCTGCTGAGGAAGAGATTGTTCCAGCTGAGGAAGTGGTAACCCCAGCTGAGGAAGAGATTGTTCCAGCTGAGGATGTGGTATCTCCAGCTGAGGAAGAGATTGCTCCAGTTAAGCAAGTTGTAGCTCCAGTTTTGACTGAGAAAGATATATCAGATGGAATCCTGCTATCAGAAATTGCAGTGAAAGTATGCTTAGAAGATCTAACCTCTCCTATGATTGCCAGATTCCTGGAAGGAATCATAACCTCTTATCTAAATGAATCATGGGAAATGGTTAAATATGAAGGTAACTCTTTCATCCGCTTTGTTGATGAGTCTATTAATTTGATAGTCTGTGAATACCTTGAAGGAATGATCTCTGTTTATTTAGCAGATCTATATTCATAATTTTACAGATATTAGTAAAGAAGATTTAACTGCTCAAATCATAGCAGTAGTTTCTGAGGCTGACCCAAGTATTCCTGCTACTCAAGTAGACCCTGAGTTGGAATCCTTCTTAGATAATAAAGAAGATGAGTCTGAGAAAGAGGAAGTCAAAGTTGACTCTTCTGTTCTGAGCTTGGAAGAAGCTCAAGCAAGAGCAGCATGGGAATTAAGAGTTCAATCCTTAAAAGAGAAAGAGAAAGATTTGCTATTTGAAAAGTCATCCATCTGGGATGACTCTCCAGGATTAGATTTAGACTCCCTTCTGGCTATGGATGCCATGGAAGAAGAAAAAGAAAAGTCTGCCTCAAAGCTTAAAGAAAAGGCTGTCTCAGAAGCCTATGATCCCTATGAGAACCCTCCATCATCCCATTCTGATGATGATGATGATTCAGATGTTTCTGAAAAGTCAAAGAAAAGGAAATCTGCTGCAAAGAAAAGAAAAGCTGCTCCCCCTCCACCTCCAAACAAGGATAATGACATTCCCTATTATGTTTTGAAGGGCATTGACCCCAAATCCAAGGATTTTAAGCATTGGATGTGGTTTTCGAAAAATCAGCAAAAAGAAAGGAAGAGAACTAAGAGGTATGTCAGTCCAGTCTCCAGATGGACTCCCAAAGGTCCTCCTCCACCTCCAGGTGCAGGAGCCTCTGGGAATCTACCTGCTAATCAATCTGCCGCCTATGGAAAATCTGCGTCTGCTCAGCCCCAACCAAGACAAGGTCATCAAAGTTCTCAAGGCAGATCATCGTATGGTTCTCAAAGACAAGTGAAGGAGGTTGTGGCCCAAAGACCAACTTTTTCCCCACCTCCTTCTCCAGTTCAATCTGAGAAAAGTGTTTCGAAAGGTAAATAGTTTATTGTGTTTTAAAACCTTCTAGCAAGTCCCTTTTGCTAAGTTTATTCTAATGTATTATCTAGATAAAATAGCTGATGCTGCTTCTCCTGAGCCCGTATATGAAAATCCTGAGCTCGATCCTAATTTTAGGATGGCTCGCTTTCAAGAGCTTGTAGGAGCAGCCCAAATAAGAAAAGCAAGAGCCGAAGGCAAAGATACAACTGGTTTTACTACCATGTCAGCTTATAGAAAGAAAGAATTTGAGAAATTCCAAGTCAATCCTGAGATTTTTGATCCAGCAAAGTACATGGAAAAACATCCTGAAGCTGTTGTCCCCAGAGTTACAGAACTAAAGATCCTTGGAGTGCAGGATTTAAAGATGTCAAAGAAGGAATCAGATGACCCTCTTCGAAAAATTTCTTTTGTCTCTAGTTCTTCTGATCCATTACCTGACCCTAAAGATTCTTAATAGTTTGATTAAACTGCTGTGATATATTTGATTATTTATTTATCTGATTGATAATCTGTCAGTTTATTGTTAACTATTTGCTGAATTTATTTTTAGTATTCTTTTGCTAGCTATTTTAGTTTTTGAGAGACTTAACTCAAATAGGGGGAGATTGTTGGTACCCTAGTTTGATTTGAGTTCAGTCCTCTCCTTTGTGCCCCTTGACCCAAGAAATATCTATGGTCAATGGTTAGGAGTCTAGCTGTAGGGTCCTCGCTTTTCCAAATTGAGAATTTGGTTAAGTAGGTTTTTCGTTCGACTATAGTCGAACGCCGTTCGACTATCGTCTATCGGCTGATCGACGATCGTCTATCAGTTGGTCGACGCTTTGTCTGCGCTGATAGTTCGACTATCTGTTGATAGTTCGACTATCTGTTCTGCGCTGATAGTTCGACTATCTGTTGATAGTTCGACTATCTGTTCTGCGCTGATAGTTCGACTATCTGTTGATAGTTCGACTATCTGTTCTGCGCTGATAGTTCGACTATCTGTTGATAGTTCGACTATCTGTTCTGCGCTGATAGTTCGACTATCTGTTGATAGTTCGACTATCTGTTCTGCGCTGATAGTTCGACTATCTGTTGATAGTTCGACTATCTGTTCTGCGCTGGTAGTTCGACTATCGGTTGATAGGTCGACTATCTGTTCTGCGCTGATAGTTCGATTATCTGCTGATAGATCGACTATCTAGTTTGTTTTGATAGTTCGACTATCTTTTGATAGATCGACTATCTGTCTTCTGAGGTAGGTCGACTATCTGCTTGATAGTTCGACTATCTCTGTGCGCTTGATAGCTCGACTATCTGTCCTAGATAGATCGACTATCTGATAGTTCGACTATCTGTTCTGATAGTTCGACTATCTGCTGCGGTAGCTCGACTATCTGTTTGATAGCTCGACTATCTGGATCGTTCGACTATCTGCCCGATAGTTCGACGATCTCCTGGCGTCGTTCGACGATCTTCGAAGGTCGTTCGACGTTTTCTGTCTGCCTTTATATTTTGTATTTATTTATTATATTTAATTAATTAATACATTTTCTGGCACAGTATTTTAAGCTGTATGATAATATTTCCAGGCATTATTTGCTCTATTCTTATTGCCTGAGTTAAAATCTTTTAAGATAAAGTTGTTTGTCTTATTAGCTATCTTTTTAAATTACTTTATCTGCTGACAGCCCTTTATAGCCGTTAGACTGAAAAGTCTTCTTTTGCTATAAAGAGATTGTTTCTGATGTGACTTTATTTAGTCCTTCTGTTATCTGATTTAAGCCTGCAGCTTCTTAGAAAGTGATTTATTCCCTTTATAGAATGTTTTGCTGCAGAGATATTTCTGTCTTCTTGATATTTACAGCCCAAGTCTCAAGGCTTAGAAGAAGACAAATAATTCAAATGGAAGAGAGCCGTTGCTTGCTGATGATTATATAAAGAACCCTTTGCAGAAGGATTCAAGCTAGTGAATAGAAGCAAGTTACACACATTATTAAAAAGCACTCAAGCCTTCATCAAGCTCAAGCTTCCTGCTCTCAGCAAACTCCATCTAACTGAGAAGTGTTAAGATCTTCATCTCTTCTTCACCTGAGTTCTCCTGCTTTCAGGAAGTTCAACTCAGAGTTTCTTTGAAGAAGAAGAAGAAGAAGATTGCTGCTTGAAGACTGTTTCTTTTTATTGTTTACTTTCTTCCTGTAGCTTTTCCTTCAAAATTTTCTGAAGAGGTTTCTCTGCACTGAAGCAAGACTTCACCTGGACATTCTTGAGCCAGGGGGAGCCTTGATTCTTCAGAGCATTCTAGCTCAGTGCAAGCTTTTTGTGCTTCTCTAATCTATTGTAAAATAGAGAAGACATCTTAACCTTCTTCCCCCTCCTGTACAGGGTTATTACTCCCTTCAAAAGTATCCCTTGGTGGCAGGGCACCTGATCAAAAACCTGTGCTTGGTTTTTAGACACCTGATCAAAAGTCTAAAGGGTTTCTGAATCTACCTGAATCAGATTCTGTTGGTGGCAGGGCACCTGATCAAAAACCTGAGTGGATTCCTACCGTGTGGGTAGAAGAGTGGACGTACCCAAGTTGTTTGGGGACCCACTATAATTTTCCTTGTGTCATCTGGATTCAACTGTTTAATTCCTGTACTGTGGCTGTGAATAGATATAACTAGGTTGCTAGTTGCTGTTTAGGTTTTCCAAGCTTTAACTGTAATTACAGTTAGCTTGTGTTTGTTCACATCACTTGTATTAGGCTTTAAGGTTAAATCAATATCTATAATCTTTTCATTCCGCACTTCACTCCAAGGGAGTTGGGTAGAATATTAAGTTTTGTTTGTGCAAAATTTGATAACTCTATTCACCCCCCCTCTAGAGTAGTATCTATCCCTTCACTTTCATTCTTCTTTTCACCTCCTCCTTTCAGATGGCGGAGAGATCACACACCTTCTCCACAATGTCGAGGGAGAGCCACATCTCCTCATTTTTAGCTTTCTATTCTTCCCTGCCTGCCTCTACATAGACCACCCAAGGCATTCAGACCTCAAACTCTATTAGAAGCACTGTTTCGCATCCATGGGAGAGCTTGAAGGGGTTCTCCCCCGTGGCTGTGTTGGGAGTGGTTCTAAGGGCCCAAAGAATTGAAAGAAGTTAATCCACCAAGCTACCCTTCAAATTTTCAACCTTGTTCATGAGGAGATTGATGATGATCTTGTTCCCCGCCTCTAAGTGCCCGTTGCTCCTTGGGTGATGGAACGACGTGAACCTGAGGTCAATCCTAAGCTACCCGCAAAAACTGATGAATTCAGCATTGGAAAACTGAGGTCCATTTCTTGTGATAATGGCCTGGGATAACCCGTGTGGGCAGATTATCTCTCCCCAAATAAACTTCCTGATTACCTCGGAGGTCACCTTGGCCAGTGCATTCTCCTCCAACCACTTAGAAAAATAATTTATCATTACCAACAGGAACCTCCTCTGCCCGTTGGCCTGGGGAAAGGGGCCAACCAAATCCATTCCCTAGATGGCAAAGGGCAAGGACACTGTGATACTTCTAAGGCGTTGGGCTGGTTGCAGTTGGAGGGGGGAAAACATCTGGCACTTGTGGCACTTCTTTGTAAATATTGCAGCGTCGTGGCCCAGGGTCGGCCAGAAGTATCCCTGCTTGATGATCCTTCATTCCAGGGTCCGACTCCCGGAGTGACTCCAACACTCCCCAGAGTGGACCACTTCCAAGATTCTCTGGACCTCCCTCTAGGCCACACAACCGGCCAACAGCCCCGAGAGAGTCTTCTGATACAACAATCTGTCACGGATGAGGTAGTATGCTGACTTGTACTTGAACTTCTTTTTGTCCATCCCCTCCGGATATTTCCTCATGGAATGGAACATTGTGAAAGGGTCCATCCATGAGGGGTGTTTGTCCACCTCCATCATCTCTCCCTCTTCGATGGATGGGCGGAATAAGTCAGTGATGGTACCCCCCACCTGAGGACCATGCTTGGCCAGCTGGTCATCCTGTTCGTTTTCTTCCCTGGGCACGTGTTTGATGGAGAAGTTCTTGAATAGTCTGATTACCCCCCTTCAACTTTGCCAAATACGACTAGAGAGTAGTCTTCCTCACCTCAAACTCCCCATTGATCTGGGAGGCCACCACCATTGATCTGGGAGGCCACCACCATGTAGCACTCCTAGTTCTCTTCCCAGGCACAACCCTTCAATCATCGCCTCGTAATCGGCCTAATTATTTGTAATAGAAAAATGAATAACTATTGTTTGCTCTATCATTGTTCCTTGGGGGATCTCCAAGATCATCCCCACCTCCAAGGAATGCTTACCTGAGGCACCATCCACAATCACCTTCCAAGGAACTGGGCGGGTGAGTTCCGCCTCTGCCACCTTCACCACGTAGTCAACTAAAAAGTCGGTCATCGTTTGGTCCTTGATCACGAGGCATGGGACGAAGGATATGTCAAACTCGATCAGCTCCACCGAACATTTGGCCAACATGCCCGAATTCTCCACCCCCTCGAAGAAGTTGTGGAGGGGATGGTCAGTCACCACTCGAATGGAGTTGGCTTGGAAATTGGGTTGGAGCCTCCGAGACGAGATGACCAGAGCAAAGGACAGCTTCTCCAAGATGGTGTAGCGGAGCTCTTCCTTCCTTAGGATCCGGCTCATATAGTATATGGGCTTTTGCTTCTTCCCTTATTCCCGGACTAGGACGGAGCTCAAGGCCTCTGCTCTGACCACGAGATACAAAGATAGATCCTCCCCCTCCTTTGGACCTTAGAGGAGGGGGGCCTGAGTTAACTATCTCTTTAGGGCCTGTAATGCCTTCTCACAATCCTTGGAACACTCTAACTTCTGACCCCCCTCAGCGCTTTAAATAAGGGGGAGCACTTATCTCCTGCCTAATTGAGGAACCTTCTCATCTCGGCTAACTTTCCTGTCAACCGCTGCACCTCCTTAGTATTACGAGGAGACCCCATCTCAATGATCGCCTTGACCTTGCCTGGATTTGGATTGACACCCTTGGGGGTAAGGAGATGGCCCAAGAACATCCCTCAACTAGCCCTGGAAACGCACTGCAAGGGGTTCAGCCTCATCTTGTACTCACCCAAGGTGTCGAAGGTCTCCTCCAGGTCCTGGAGGTGATTGTCCACGTCTCGACTATTGATCATAAGATCGTCTACATACACCTCCAGGTTCCTTCCCTTTGGTTCCTTAAATACCTGGTCCATCATCTTCTGATATATCGCCCCTACATTCTTCAGCCCAAATGGCATCATTTTGTAGTAGTAGCACCCATCCCCTGTGATGAAGGAGACATCTTTTACATCGGTAGGGTGCATCCTGATTTGGTGGTGATGATGCATAATATTACCTAAATTATTAATATAAAAATCTAAATAATCTAATATAAATATATTTATATTGTTAATTTTATCCTCTAAATCGAATTTTTTATAATTCTATCATAACCATGCCTATTTTACTATGTTTTCTACGTGCAGTGAACTTCGGGGACGCTTTCGGACATGTTACAGCCATATTCATATATTCGGCTGAACACAAAAGTTGTAACCCTCGTAAATACCTTTCCAACGGATAGTTACACGTCTTCATCGGATTCACGTAGATTCGGGAATCCCTTGTCGAAGTTGGTGTCCAGCAGATTTCCTACAGCGAACTTCGGGATCACTTTCGGGCATGTTAATGTCAGATTCAGATCTTGGGCTGAACACAAAATTTGTAGCCCTCAGAAATACCTTTCCAACGGATGGTTACACGCCTTCATCGGATTTACGTAGGTTTGGGAATCCCCAGCCGAAGTTGCTGTCAAGCAGATTTCCTGCATGTATGATTCTCGGGTTTGAGCATGAACCGAGGATCCCGAGACAAATTCCATTATAAAATCTAAGAGAACATGCAATATGTTATGTTGTGTCAAACTAAATATCGAGTACAGTCATGCCACCATGTTGTGAACTATATTCAAGAAAGGAAAGAAGCCACAATGGTCCGATGATATATTTCTCCTAAGTATGAAAGGAGCTAGCAACCTTTGACAATGAATTAAACATGTGTTTTTAAGAGAAGCTTCTTATCATGCTTTTCATGACAAATGTGAAATAGGCTAACCACCTTTGACTATATATTCAACATGTGTCCTTAAAGGAAACTTCTTGGAAAGAGAGAAAACTAGCCAATTTCTTATCATGCTTTTCATGACAAGTGTGAAAGAGGCTAGCCACCTTTGAATTTTAAACCAACATGTGCTTTTTGACCAAGGGATGCTTCATGGAAACTTCATTCTCATGCTAAATTCCAACTCTACCCCCTTGGTTTTGGCCCTATAAATAGTCATGAAGGAAGGGAGGAAAGGGTCATCCTTCCTACTTCATTTTGAGCATTGTAGAGAGCCTTTAGTGTTTGTTTGTAGAGTATTTAAGTTTAATATTTTCATGTTTTAATGTTCCTGCAATTTCTTTTATCGTACTTGTAATCTTCTTGCAAACTCTCCTTATAATGTCTTTTTCGAAATCTTTTGTAACTTCTTTTCAATAAGAAATAAATTAGTTTGTTATTCCCTTTCCCTCTTTCTCTTTCTTTTTTGCATATTCTTAACATGATTTTCATTTCCTATAATATGAGTAACTAAACTGTGTTTAGTACTTGATCGAAATGATCAGAGGAATGAAATGATCTCTTTTTCTTAATCAATATCATCTCTTTCTTATATACCAAATGTTTAGGATTTACCCTTGATTAATTTATAGAAATGTCATATCATCGATATATGATTTTCTCTTCTGTTTTCATACTCTAGTAGCCGAAAGGATCATGCGTATGGATTGATCGCTCATGGGTAAAGGGATTTGACTGCAATCCTTGAAAGAGGACGACATAAATTTCCCGGATTGGAGTCAAATCCAATAGAGGGGTTCACCACATAAAGCGAGTTTTAGGGGTTTCAATTATAGAATGAAAACTCGGTTGATCAACCTAAACTCAGTTGGGCGTACCTTGAAAGAGGTGTGTTCATATTCTGGGAACCTCCACAGTCCAAGCACCTTCGTTAAAGAGAATTAGGGATTTATCTATTTTTGGTCATTTTCATTCCAAGGTGATTCAAGATCAAGTACTAACCTTTTAAATTATTGCTTAATCATCCTCTTTTATTGTATAACCATTCTCTTATTTGCAAACCAAATCAAAGTATCTAATTGATAAAATAACAGGAATCTCTTTGAAGTAGAAGTAATCGACGCACCTTGGTTCTAATACGACCTTGATATTATATCCTATGCTATAAGCGATAAGGTACACTTGCCTTTATCGAATATAGATTCGGAGAACATCATGTTCATCTTCATCTTCTCTCTTTCATAAAACACCTCCGGGATTTTCTCCATCAAGTTTTTGGCGCCATTGTCGGGGACTTGCGTCGATATTTCAAAAAAAAGATAACTATTAATTTTATAATTTTTCCTTTTTTTCTAAAATATATAAATATATCTTAATAATATACCTAAAACCGCCTAAAAAGAACAAAAAGAAAAAAAATTCCATTATTAATTTTTAAACTCATCTTTAATCATTTGTCTTTTTTTTTCTTCTTCTAGTATATGACCCGAGCAAGTTCTTCGAATAATCCTGAATCCCATTTTGATCCAGAAATTGAGCGCACCTTTAAGCGACGCCCTCAATATCATGGACAGGATTTACCAATTATTTTTGAAGAATCTATCGGAGATACTAATATAGCAACTATGGGTGACCCCAATCCTAATGAAGCCAAGCAACGGACCATGTCCTATTATGCATGGCCGAACATAGAAGGGACACAATCTTGTATTGTTCGCCCTACTATAGCTAATAATAATTTTGAGATCAAGTCTAGCATCATCCAAACGGTGCAACAATCGGTTACATTTGATGGTTTACCAGATGAAGATCCAAATCAACATCTTTCAAATTTTCTTGAAATCTGTGATACTTTCAAAATCAATGGCGTTACTGATGACGCCATTCGATTACGACTATTGATAATACGTTTTGTAGCCTAAACTATTATCGTATTTTCTATTTTAGAGTGTACAAATCATGTCTATTATAAGTTTATTTTTATCCTTTTTATGTAAATATTATTGCCACTAACATTTTCTTGTCCTTTTGCAGGTTTTCAGGAAATTCGTCAAAAATGACCTGACACGCCCCCCTGTCACGCCCTCCCTGGGCGTGACCTAGGGCGTGTCACCCGATCCCGAGGACTTTTGTTGGAAGGGACAGGAAAACAAACAAAACCGCTATCACGCCCCCCTGACACGCCCTCCCTGGGCGTGTCACCAGGCGTGACAAGGGTGTGTCGCCCTCTACCGCAAAGCTTGCCACCGCATTAAATGCCGTTTCTCCACAGCACGAACAGTACTGTCACGCCCCCATCACGGGCGTGACCTTGGGCGTGACATCAACTTCTCGGTGACTGACGGATTTCTGACCAATGATTTGGACATGACGTGCCTGTCACGCCCCCCATACACGGGCGTGACCTAGGGCGTGACCACCGACGTACCGAAGCATTCATTCCTCACGCCAGAATCCAGAGCTCGAGGTCAACATAGTACTGTCACGCCCCTTGACACGCCCCCTAGGGCGTGTCGGAGGGCGTGACCAACCCGAGATTTTTTTTCTATAAATTGAGACCCCCCCTCTCCATTTCAGCAAGCTTTGGTTGAGAGGGGGAGGTGCTGCCCCTTTGGTTCTTGAGTTCTTTTCATGCTCTCTCTCTCTCTCTCTCTCTCTCTCTCTCTCTCTCTCTTCCTTTGTAATTTTTGCTTAATCATGGTTTAATATTTAGTTGCCTTAGCTTTCCTTGTAATCTTTAGTGTTGTTTAGTGCTAATTGTAGGGCTAGAATAGGATTTAATTTTCATGCACTTGTAATTTCAATTTCCATAGTGTAACTTTCCCTTTTTCATTAATAAAAGCGTTCTTGTTTAGCTTGTCTTCTTTTTATGCTTCACTACTCATCCCCCCTCCTCCACTTCGCTATGATTAACTAATCCTCCTTGTACTCGATCTTGATGATCCGAGGTTAGAGTGATTAAGTTATGATATTTTAATTAATCTTTTCTTTTTTGGTTAGGGCCTTGAATTACTCTTGATTAATCACGGGTTGGAGGTATATTATCGTTATATACTCTCCAATTTTACTTTCATTCTGGGCTAGCCGAGAGGCCGAAAGAATGAAGTGAGCATTCAAGAGTAAAGGGAGCGTACGAACCCCTCAAGAGAGGCAGACGTCCAAATCTCCCAGATTGGAGTAAAATCCAATTGTGGGGTTCACCGCGTAAAGCGAGTTTTAGGCCTCCGATTTAGACGAGAGTCGGTCGGACCTTCCTAAACTTAGTTGGGCACGACTTCGAGAGAAGCGTGTTCAAGCTTTAGGAACCTCCACGGTAAGGACCTTTATCCTATTAAGTTTAGATTTTTATCGCATTTTCTTAATCGTCTTTAGCCGAGGTGATTCTTGATCGAGTGCATTTCTATTTCATATTTTCAACCCTTCGTAGTAATCGTTTTACTTAATAGCTTTACTTAATTGCGGTGATTCTCTTTCTAGTATAGCTTTACTTCCTCCCTTGCACTTAGATTTTCTAAAACCCTAGTTTTTTCCGTCGATAAGATAATAGCGTTCGTGTGAGTAAGCATAGCCAACAGTTCCCGGATTTCAATACAACACTTGTGTCCCCTAGCTACAATTCGATAGGTATACTTGCCTCATCGGGTTGCTAGTTCGGTTGCGTTTATTTTCTTCGAACCCTAGCGCGCAATAAGTTTTTGGCGCCGTTGCCGGGGAATCAACTTCCGTTGATATATTGAAAACACGAACCTATTAATTTTATCTCTTCTCTTTCTCATCCTCTTTCTTCAAAGTTTAAAAAAAAAATCAAAAAAAATTTCACCGCTCTTAATTGTAACCAACTTCACAATTTTTCTACGCCACCTAATTCTCTCGAAAAGGGCAAAGGGCTTTAAGCGCCACTGTCTTGTCTAGTACATAGCGAACCCTTCACGGGGTTGTCCTTGGGAAGTTCGGGAGTTAATCTATAAAAAAATCTATTTCAAAAAGAAAAAAAAATTCTAATCTAGTTTTTTTTCTAGTTTATCCTTTTTCTCTTTCTTTTCTTCTTTTCTGTTCTTTTAGTGCATGACCCACAGGAGTCCGTCGGTTATTTTGGACTTGGACCACGAAATTGAGCGTACTCTTCGGAGAAGATCGCGATTTCAAGGTTGTTGGAATACCCTATTACTAATTTGGGTAAGGATCACTATGGTTGTCTTAGGAAACCAGGTTGACCTAGTTGTATAGTTGTGAAGGTCAACATTAGAGTGAGTCTAGGGCTTAGAACTTAGGATTGAAGCTGCCCCCAGGACCATTCCAAGATCAATGTTGAAGAGCTAAGTCTAAGGCAATTTTCGTCGAACTCAGGTCGACGAATTGTCGATCTCCATTCGATGCTCTCTGAGCTCAACTTGGATAAATCGTCGAACTCAGGTCGACGATCATCGAGCTCAGATCGACTATTTGCCTTTAGCCCGTTCTGCTTAATCGTCGAACTCCGGTCGACGATCTTCGAGCTCAGATCGACGATCTCTCTTTAGTTATTCTTCAGGTCGCTGAGCTCGGTTCGACGATCTTCGAGCTCAGTTCGACGTTTTTTGTCTGCTTTATCTCATTTCATCTCTGAGCTCAGTTCGACGATCGTAGAGCTCAGATTGACGATTCTTCTGAGAGATCGACGCTTTTAAGGTTTAAAATGCTGTTATTCATTGGAATGTTTTTGAATATTATCAGCATTTATGATAAGAAGATCTGCCAGCCATTTGTCTTTATTCTGGAGCAAGTTTCAAGGTATTATTCAGAGAATGTTTGCTGGACTTTCCTCTAGAAGACAAGACTCTTTATGGAAGACATTTATGACTGGCAACGGCTACTTTGGACAAAGAATTTTTCAGATAATAAGATCTTCCTTTTTCAATTACAAGGAGAATACACAGAACACAGAACACTGATAGAAAAAAGAATAACAGAAGAGTGTTCACAACTTCAATCTTCTTGCTTACTGAAAAGTGTTCACAACTTCATCTCAAGAACTCCATACACCTCATATCTCAGTCTTCTTACTGAAACAATCTTTTGCTGGAGATCAAAATTCTGAAGACCTATCACCCTAGAGCAAAGCTTCTTTTCCTGAACCAGTTTAGATCTCAGGGGGAGCTTTGACAACAAAGATCCACTAGTCTTCTCTCATTTGATTTGAGAATAGAGAAGACAACTTCATTTCCTTTGCCTTTTTATTTTCCTTCTGTAAAAGGGTTTTCAAAACTCCCTTCAAAAGCTTTGAGTCTGGTTCTGAGAGCCTTGTCAAAACTCAGTGGTGGCAAGACACCTTATCAAAAAAATCCAGTTTTGGTTTTTGAGCACCTTAACAAAAGCTCATTGGTGTCAGGACACCTGATCAACTCATCCTGAGTGGATTCCTACCAATGGTGGTAGAAGAGTGGATGTACCCAGGTTTTGGGGAACCACTATATTTCCTTGTGTCTTCTGGATTGTTTGTTTGATTGTTGCTGTGTGTTGTGCTCTTAGTTTCTTGCTTCTTTCATTATTTTCTAGCACTCTACACTATAGTGTAAATTAAATTTTATATGTGTTGATATTTTTAAAAATTGTGAAACTTATTTGAATAAACTCTATTCACCCCCCCCCCCCCCCACTCTAGAGTTGAGATAGATCTTACCCTCACTTTCAATTGGTATCAGAGGGAGGTTGGTTGCTCATACAGGCTAACACCTGAACCAAGTGATCCTTGGTAAAATGTATCTTTTAAGAGGGTTATTTCTTCTTATATATATATATTACTCTAAGACATGGCACAGAACAAGGATTATGCAAGCACCAGACCTCCAGTGTGCAATCTATCTAAGTTTGCACTTTGGAAGGCAAGGATTAAATTGTACATGAACTCTATTGATGAAGATATTTTCAATTCTGTCTTGACAGTTTGTCCAAGTCCACCAGCAAGCTCAAGCACAAATGCTGTTCCACCTCCCTCAGGAACAGATGCAGACATAAAGAAATGGAAAACTGCAGATGCAAAGGCCATGAACATCTTAGCTCAGACAATGTCTGATGAGATATTTCAGAAAGTAGCTGACTGCAACTCAGCCAAAGGAATTTGGGACAAGCTCTCTGAAATTGTCTCAGGGTCTGCTGATGAAAGGAAAGACAGGAGATCTCACCTCATAACCCAATATGAGAATTTCAAGAAAGGAGAGACTGAGTCAGTGGCAGATATGTACAACAGATTGAGTCTGATTGTCAATGAGCTAAGGACCTTGGATAAAGAAATCTCATTGACTGAGCTTAATGACAAGATCCTAATGTGCTTCCCCAGTACTTGGGATTCAGGAATCTGGCCAATCAAAGATGCCAGAAGTCTAAATGAAATCACTACTGAAACTCTCCTAGGCAAGCTCAAATCTTATGAGCTGCTTATCAAGAACAGAGAGAAAGAACAGAAGGCTGCTTCACCAGCCTCAAGGAAAGAGAAGTCAATAGCTTTCAAAGCCATTGCAGATCAGCCAGAAGAAAAACTCACAGGCAATGAGGAATTGGTCAGCCTACTGGCCAAAAGATTTTACAAGCTAGCCAGAAAAGACTTCAGAAAAAGTCCATACAAAGGACATGACAAACCATGGTATGATAAGTCAAATAATAATAACAAAGAAATCATATGCTTTGGTTGTAGGAAACCAGGCCACATTGTGCCTGATTGTCCAGAGAACAAGAACAAGGACAGAAAGGATAGAAGAGAAAGAAGAAAAGAAAAAGATTTCAAAAAGAACAGCTCAGACAAAGCCTCCTCTAGCAGGAACAAAAATACAAGGAAGGGTTTTGTTGCTGAGACATGGAGTGAGACAGAAGAAGATTCTAAAACTTCATCTAGCTCCAGTGATGATGAAGATGATGCTGATGAGAAAGAATTCTGCATGATGGCTATCAATGCCTCACAGTAAAACTCTGATGAAGAATCAGATTCAGATTCAGAAAATCAACCAGAGGAAGATCAGGTAATTAGCTCTTTTGATTTTAATTCTGAGGACTTCAAAAATGAATTTAAGACATTGTGCTTGGATTTACTAAGATCTGAAAAAGAGATAATCTCTCTCAGAAATAAATTATCTGAATACAATGTCCTAAACTCAAATAACCTCAAACTCTCTGAGGAGTTAGAATGTTGTAGGGAGGAGATAGCTTCACTGAAAAGTGAACTGTCAAGAGCTAAAAAGTTTGAAGAATGTTGATGAGTTGTAATTATACCTATATTTTCGTATTTTATTTAAGTCCGTTTCGTTTATTTTTTGTCTTTTTATTAGTTTAAATTCAATAAATTGCTTGTTTTTGTAAATATTATTTCTAACTTAGCTTAATTTTTATTCCAGGAAAATTCCAGAAAAAAGTCCAAAAAGTCAGAAAAATCGGCCGACACGCCCGTGTCAATTGGCCGACACGCCCGTGTCACGCCAGCCCGACGATCGCCGACCACAGATGCCAGCTCGACGATCGGCCATCGTCAAACCCAGCCCGACACGCCCGGCGTCACGCCCGTGTCAAATGCCTGTCACGCCCGTGTCGGGGCCGACCCGCAAGCTTGGTCAACATGTCAACTCTGCCGACATCAAACTGCCAGCTCCCCCTGTCACGCCCACCTGTCACGCCCGTGACCTTGGGCGTGACCGCCACGTTTTCGCCCCGAAGTCAAAGCTCCAGTCAAGTCAACCGGTCAGCTCGTGAATAGTAGCGACACGCCCCCCTGTCACGCCCGTGACCTAGGGCGTGACCAACCCGAAAAATTGCCTATAAATAAAAGCTTTCAGGAAGCTTATTTTGTCCACTTTTTTGACCACTTTGCTTAGGGGAGGTGCTGCCCAATTGGATTTCAAACCTATGTAAGGAGATTTTCTCCCCCCTCTCTCTCTCTTAGTTTGTATTAGGGTTTTTAATTTAATAAAATATGAATCTTTTTCTCTCCATTTGTTTGATTAATCCATTTGAATGCGCCTACTTAAGTAATTTTTCGTTCCTCTTTTTGTATTTCTTTTATGTTTTCATTTTTTTTGCTTTCATAACTTAGTTAGATTTAGGGTTTATCGGCTTTTCTAGCCGTTGTGCCGTCCGTCTAGTTTTCATTTCCCGCCCTTTTTGATTTAGCTTTTCCTCTTTTTCCTATTTTTTCATTCATAAAGCTTTATAAAAACTCTCCTAAAAGTGTTATTTTCATTTTTCTTTAACTTAGGCTCTTTAGGATTGTAAAACTTTTTGTCCCCTTTTTGTTTTATTTTCACTTTTTAGGAGTTTTTATAAAAACATAGGAATGAAAATATAGTCGTTATAATTTTTCGCTCACTTTGTTTTATCTTTTTAATTTCAAAACTTTTAGTCCGGTTAATTTTTATTTCATCTTTTTATGCATTTCTACCGCATTCTAGCGGTAGAAATGCAGTTGTTTTAATTTTTCGTCAACTTTCACTTTGCGTTTATTTGCAAAACCTTTTAGCTCGGTTAATTTTTATTTTCACTTTTTATGCATTTCTACCGCATTCTAGCGGTAGAAATGCAGTTGTATTAATTTTTCAGCAACTTGGTTTTTTCTAATTTTTGCAAGTGTGCGTGTGTGTATGAGTTAGGTTTTACTGCTTTATTTCATTTCTGTAGAGTGCGTGTGTGCGTATGCATTTATTTCCGCCTACTCGTTAAGAGTTAAATGGCGCCCTGCTTTCATCTTCTTCCTACTCACTTGAGTAGGAAAACTTAGTGTGTGTGCGTGTGTTCACTTTTCTGTAGAGTGCGTGTGTGTGTTTTACCTTCAAGTAGAGTGTGTGTGTGTATGAGATAAATTTACTCCCGCCCACTCAATTGAGCCGGGACTTGCAATTTTATCGCTTTCTCAATTATGTAGAGTGCGTGCGTGTAGGAGATAATTTTACCGCTTTATTTATCGCTTTCTTCAATTAAGAAGAGTGTGTGTGTGTGTGCATTTATTTCCGCCTACTCGTTAAGAGTTCAATGGCGTGCTTTTATTTACCGCCTACTCATTTGAGTAGGTCTTGCTTTATTTAATTTTCTTTATGGTTTTGAAGTGTGCGTGAGTGCCTGCATCAATTAGCTTTCAATTTATCTAATCGCCTTTTTTATGTTTTCTCTTATAAATGTTCAGAACCTAAATTTACACTCACGCTTCACTTAAAAACATAAAGCTGTCCCCATACCGATGAGTGGCTAATTTCTTTTAGCCTTCGGCATCGAAGAGCATTGGGACATAAAAAATGATTTGAAATAATTAAAAAACTTTATTTTTATTTTAATTTAAGGACTTAAGGTTTACCCCGGGTTAACGACGCATAGGACCACATAATCGATGTGTGGGCTCTATTTCCGTTATCCATACGCGACGCCGAGAGGCTGCACGTATGGACCGATCCCCCTTGGGTAAAGAGAACCGCGTACGCCCCCTCGAAAGAGGAGAAACGTAGTTCTGCCGGATTGGGTTCCCCACCCAATAGCGGGGTTCTTAGCGTAATGCGGACGTTAAGGGGAATCCTTCGTCGGACTCACGTTCGGTCGAATAGCCTTAGCGCCCAGGTGAGCGATATCCCTAGACCAAGGTGAGCTCATATTCTTGGAACCTCCACGGCCAAGTGCCTTTTATTAAATTAAAAACAAAGTTTAATAATTGTTAAGAATTATTTTGGTCTTAATCCGATTCGATGCCGAGCGTTAACCCGTCATCGAACTAATTTAGCAAAACTCCGCTTTCTTTCTTTCCGCTTTAATTAAACTAAAAAATCCCACCTTACTGTTAGTAAGATAATAGTGTTCCTGGAAGAGTAGATATAATCAACGCGTCCCCGAGAATAATACGACCTCGGTATTTTCCCGAATACCGAGTACTACTTGCGATAGGTGCGCTTGCCTCCTTTCGTTAGAAAACTCGATCTTCTAACCGGCCCGCGGAATCTGACCATTTCGAACCAACCACAGTAGGTCTCTGTTCCGCGGCAATCAAGTTTTTGGCGCCGTTGCCGGGGAGTCTTGTTGTTATATTGAATCCGGACTCTATTAATTTTACTTTATTTTCAAATAAAAAATTTTTATACAAAAAAAAAAAATCCCCCCCCCCCCCGTTTTCGTTTTTTTGGGTGTATGACCCGTGGACAACCTTCGAGTTCTGAAAATCTTGACTTCGACCCCGAGATCGACCGCTCTCTTGCGCGTATCCGATCTCTCCGTCGAATTCCTTTTTCAGACCCCGTAGAATCTATCGGAGAACCCTCTTCTTCTTCTATGGCCGACCCCCCTAATAATGCCCAACCGGTCGAGCGTACTATGTCTTATTACGCTCGGCCCAATTTGGATGATACGGGGTCGAGTATTGTTCGGCCCGCGGTGGCCAACAATAATTTCGAAATTAAGTCAAGTGTGATTCAGATGATCCAAAATGCCGTGCAGTTCGACGGACAGCCGGATGAGGACCCCAACAATCACTTGTCTAATTTTCTTGAAATTTGCGATACTTTTAAAATTAATGGCGTCACTGATGACGCCATTCGTTTGCGCCTTTTTCCGTTCTCTCTTAAGTCCAAGGCTAAGGCGTGGTTACTCTCCCTCCCGCGGGGATCCATCACGTCCTGGGCGGAATTGGCCGAGAAATTCCTTACGAAGTATTTTCCGCCCGCCAAAACTGCAAGATTGCGGGCGGACATATCTTCGTTCGTCCAAAACGACTCCGAGTCTCTTTACGAGACTTGGGAACGCTTTAAGGAGTTCCTCCGCCGGTGCCCGCACCACGCTCTGCCAACGTGGTTGCAGGTACAAATTTTTTATAATGGACTGAATAGTCAGACGCGTCAAATGATTGACGCGGCTGCCGGGGGCACTCTGAACAATAAGACCCCCGAGGCCGCCCAGGCCCTTTTCGAGGAAATGGCGGTGAACGCCTACCAGTGGAATGTCCCGCGGGCGCGCCCTAAGCAGGCGGGCATTTTTGAAGTGGATGCCACAGCTCAGTTAGCCCTCCAAGTGGAAAGGTTAACTAAGCAGGTGGCGGAGATGTCTGTTGCCTCCTCCACTCCGCCTTGTTTTCTCCCCCCCTCCAACGTATGCGTAGTCGACGAATTCGTGGACTACATGGGAAATCCGGTGCGTCCCTCATTTCAAAACAACCCTTATAGTAGCCACTATAATCCGGGTTGGAGGAACCATCCGAATTTCTCCTGGAGCAACCCGAACAACGCGCAGCGTCCCCCTCCCCCTCCTTTTGCGCCGACGCTTCCTCCTCCCCCTCCTATGAAGCCATCCCCGGTGGAGGAAAATTTTAATCGTTATGTCGCGTCCAACGAGTCTAATATCCGGAACATCACCGGATCGCTAAAAAATTTAGAACTCCAGGTTGGACAGCTGGCGCGACTCATGTCAGAACGCGCCATGGGGGCACTGCCAGGGAACACGGAGCCCAATCCAAGGGAATCCGCCAACGCTATAACCCTCCGTAGCGGTAAGGAGGTGGTCGATCCAAAACGGATCGATCCTCAGGTACAAATTTCACCTCCTTCCCCTCTTCCCTCTTCTTCGTCTACGCAGCCTCTACCAATTTTAAGTGAAAAATCTATTTTAAACAAGGCGTTGCCCTACCCGCATAAATTAGATAAAGAGCGAGTTAATGCGCAATACGAAAAATTTATTTTATTACTTAAACAAATTCACATTAATGTTCCTTTTTGCGAGGCTATCTCGCAAATGCCTAAATATGCGAAATTTTTAAAAGAACTACTTTCTAATAAACGCAAACTCGAGGATATTTCGCATATATCTCTCAACGCTGTCTGCTCGGCGGCTCTTACTAGTAAATTGCCCTTAAAACAAAACGACCCGGGACGGTTCTCCATCCCGTGCCTTTTTGGCAATGTATTAGTAAAATACGCCTTGGCAGACTTAGGCGCGAGCATTAATTTGATGCCGTTCTCGCTCTTCCTTCGTCTAGGTTTGGGTACTCCTGTTCCTACCAATATGCGCATCCAACTAGCGGATCGCTCGGTTAGGTTCCCCATCGGGGTTGTTGAGGATGTCCTTGTCCGAGTAGACAAGTTCACCTTCCCGGTGGACTTCGTCATCTTGGACATCGAGGAAGACGCCAACGTACCAATAATACTTGGTCGCCCTTTCCTCGCGACCTCACGTGCGTTAATTGATGTAAGTAATGGTCAGCTTCTCCTTCGGGTAGGAGACGACCAAGTTACTTTTTCTATTAACCCCTCTATGGAAGAATCGTCGCCGAGCGACGATTTCTGCTATTCTTTAGATTCCTTTTATGGAGATTGTTCTTCTCCAATTTTCGAGTCCGAATTTTTAAGCGAAAATATTTTTTCTCTCGAAAATTTTTATTGCGATGAGGATGTGTCTTCCGATATGCCTTTTGAACCAATTGGTTCAAAAGACATTAGCTCTAAAACCTCACTAGAAGAACCGCCAACCCTAGACCTCAAACCACTACCTGAATCCCTTAAATACGCCTTTTTGGGGAAAAATGATACACTCCCCGTTATCATTTCTTCGTATTTAAGCGATTCAGAGACCTCCGATTTATTGGAGGTTTTGCTTAAACATCGCCACGCAATTGCGTGGCAAATTTCTGACCTAAAGGGGATTAACCCTTCCTTCTGCACTCACAAAATTTTCTTAAACGATAATTGCCGCACAACCATTCAGCCGCAGCGGCGTCTTAACCCAAACATGAAAGACGTCGTGAAAGCTGAAATAATTAAATTATTAGATGCGGGGATTATTTATCCCATTTCTGATAGTGCATGGGTTAGTCCCATTCATGTCGTGCCCAAGAAGGGCGGTCTAACCGTAGTGGCGAATGAGCACAACGAGCTCGTCCCAACTCGTACTGTTACGGGTTGGCGCGTGGTCATCGATTATCGCAAACTTAATGATGCCACCCGCAAGGACCATTTCCCACTACCGTTCCTTGACCAAATTCTCGAGCGTCTTTCCGGTCATCCTTTTTATTGTTTTCTCGATGGTCTATCGGGGTTTTTCCAAATCCCCATTTCCCCCGAGGACCAAGAGAAAACAACTTTTACCTGCCCCTTTGGCACCTTCGCATATCGAAGAATGCCATTTGGCCTCTGCAATGCGCCGGCTACATTCCAACGATGTATGCTAGCGATTTTTGGCGAGCTGGTAGAAGATATTATGGAAATATTTATGGATGACTTTTCTGTATTCGGATGCTCATTCCCGAATTGTCTTCGTAATCTTGATCGTGTCCTCCAGCGATGCGAGGACACGAATCTTGTTTTAAATTGGGAAAAATGTAACTTTATGGTTCGAGGAGGTTTGGTCCTCGGCCATAAGATTTCGATTAAGGGGATAGAGGTCGATAAGGCTAAAGTAGAAATTATTGAAAAACTTCCTCAGCCGACGAACATAAAATCCATTAGGAGTTTCTTAGGCCACGCGGGCTTTTATAGACGTTTTATTCAAGATTTTTCAAAAATAACAAAGCCGCTTACTCACCTCTTGGAAAAGGAATCACCTTTTGTCTTTAGTAGCGACTGCGAGTCTGCATTTAATTTTATAAAACAAAGCTTATCAATTCTCCAATTCTAGTGGCCCCTAATTGGTCCCTTCCGTTCGAAATCATGTGCGACGCTAGTGATATTGCCTTAGGCGCCGTTCTTGGCCAACGCGTAGAAAAACATTTTCATCCTATTTATTACGCTAGCAAGACGCTCACTTCCGCACAAGTGAATTACACGACGACGGAAAAGGAACTCTTAGCCGTCGTTTTCGCTTTCGATAAGTTTCGCTCGTATCTTACGCTATCTAAAGTTATCGTTTTTACCGATCACTCCGCCCTTAAGTATCTACTAGCCAAAACCGATGCAAAACCCCGCCTTCTTCGATGGGTTCTCCTCCTTCAAGAGTTTGATTTGGAGATCCGGGATAAGAAGGGCGCGGAGAATCTTGCGGCAGACCACCTCTCCCGTTTAGATAATTCCGGTGCGGAAGCGCTCGTCGAATCTGAAATAAATGACAGATTCCCCGAGGAACGTCTTCTCGCCATTCGTTCGTCTTCGTCATCTTCTCCTTGGTTCGCAGATTTTGCGAACTATTTAGTCGCGCGGGTACTTCCAAAAGATTTCTCAAGTCATCAAAAGAAGAAATTCTTTTCCGACTTGAAAAATTTCTTTTGGGATGACCCTTTTCTTTTCCGTATCTGTGCGGACCAAGCAGTTCGAAGATGCGTCGCGGGAGTGGAGTGCACGCAAATATTGAGGCACTGCCACGAGGGTCCAGCCGGGGGGCACTATTAAGCCAACCGGACCGCTAGGAAGGCGCTAGAGGCGGGCTACTTTTGGCCCACTCTCTTCAAAGACGCGCACAATTTTGTGCGCGCATGCGATAGCTGTCAGCGGTCGGGTAACATCTCGCGTCGAGACGAGATGCCCCAAAATATGTTTTTAGAATGCGAAGTTTTCGATTTATGGGGCATAGATTTTGTAGGCCCCCTGCCTCCTTCTTATAAAAATTCGTATATTTTAGTGGCGGTCGACTACGTATCAAGGTGGGCGGAAGCGCAAGCTCTCCCCACCAACGATGCGCGAGTCGTCGTTACATTTCTAAAAAAATTATTTTCTCGCTTCGGCACACCTCGCGCAATTGTTAGTGATAGGGGAACGCATTTCTGTAACGCTCTAATGGCTAAGACGTTAGCTAAATATGGAGTCACGCACAAACTTGCCACCCCTTACCACCCGCAAACAAGTGGCCAAGTTGAGGTAGTAAATCGAGAAATAAAACGCATATTAGAAAAAACCGTTTCACTTAATAGGAAAGATTGGTCCGCTAAGCTTGACGACGCGTTATGGGCGTATCGTACGGCGTACAAAACCGCTACTGGTTGTACCCCGTTTCGATTAGTCTATGGCAAAGCGTGCCATTTACCCGTAGAATTGGAGCACCGCGCACTTTGGGCATTAAAACTCTTAAACCTCGACTCCAACTTAGCCGCTCAGAATAGAAAACTGCAACTAAATGAGCTCGATGAATGGCGTGCGAACGCTTACGAGAGCAATAAGTTCTATAAGGAGCGTTCTAAGTTTTATCACGATCGAAAAATTAAAACCCCAAAAATCTTTTCTCCGGGCGATCTAGTCCTTCTTTACAATTCACGTCTTAGGCTTTTCCCGGGTAAGCTAAAATCGCGATGGTTCGGCCCCTTCAAGGTTGAAGAGGTTTGGCCATATGGGACCGTACTCGTCTCCCACCCCGAAAAAGGCACTTTTAAGGTGAACGGTAATCGGTTAAAGTCTTATATAGCGGGCGACCCTGTGATCAGTAGGAGCGAAACCATAACCCTTCTCCATATATAAACCCGCCACTATAGTCAAGCTACGCGACTATAAACAAAGCGCTCCTGGGAGGCACCCCACGTCTATCTTTTTTTTACGTCTTTATTTATTATGTTTTCTATTTTTCTAATAACTGCAGGGTTTCTAGTGGGCTTCCCCGCGCGCGGATCAGGGACGTTTTCTGCCCCCCTCTTTTTCCCTTCTTTGTACATATTTCTGCTATTTTGTTCCTCATGTTTAGCATACAACATTGGGGACAATGTTGGATCTAAGTATGGGGGTGTTTTCATATTTTCGTACTTTCTTTTTTCATTTACAAAACACAAAAAAAATTATATAACACAAAAATCAAAAAAAAAAATTTCAAAAACATAACAAAAACAAAAAAAAATTATTATATATCTCAAAAATCAAAAAAAAAAAAAAAAAAAAAAACTTTTTCTTTTAATTAAAAATTTTTTGAAGTTTCATTTTTGAAACTTTTACTTATTTTTAGCTTTGTCCGCGAGATCCGGCTCTTCGAGCCATCCACATATCGAGTCATCTCGCGGCAGCCTAGTAAATATTCTTGTAAATATTTTTGTAAATAATTTTTGTAAATATTTTTTTTGTAAATATTCTTTCTCTTTCCCCTCTCCCTTTTTCCTTCTCATCCTTGTAAATATTTTTATTTTTCCCAAATTTTTGTAAATAAAATGAAACTTTCATTAAAAATACAAAAAAATTCACAAAACTTAAAAATATTTCAAAAAATTTTTTCGCATTTTTTCATTTTAGTATGTATATATTAAAGTTATGAATACAAAAAAAAAAAAAAAAAAAATATATATATAAAAAAAAAAAAAAAAAAAGAACATAACTTCAAAAAAAAAATTTCAAAAAAAAAAATTATTATGAAACAAATAAATCAAACATTTCATTCTTAAGTTTCTTGCTATCCAATACTTTCGTTTTGAGTTTATTTATATGCGAATTTGATAAATTCTTTGTTCACTATTCGTTTGTTAATTATAGATTGAAAAATCTAAATAGCCGGGGTTAAGTTTTAAAGAATTTATTATACTTTGTTAAAAATAGGGGACTCGCTTTAGGCACTACTTCTAATTTTTCATAGATAGGAGCATTTGTACCATGTTAGAAAATAACGACTATAGAATTCAATTATGCTTACTTTTAGCTTTCTGAAAAATTGGAACGTACAATTTATAAAGGTTGCTCTCAATTATTTTTCAATTAAAAATCTAGTTCTCTTTTCTCCCCTTACTTATCATAACCGACTTGGTATGATAAAATTATTTTCCCAAAAAGAAAAAGATCTTATGTCAATGGGAATAAGATTTCATTCCGTAAACATAGGCACCCAATAAATTAAAAGATTGTACGTTACGGAGTAAGAGGATAAAATTCACTACTCCAACACATATACATTGGGTTATTTTTATGAAGAAAGAAAACATTTTATGTTAAGGAAAATAAGATTTCGTTTTCCTTTAACATCCAAATCAAAAAAAAATGGAGGTTCGAGAAAAAAAATAACCTCGCCTCAAAATCCAAGCATCTTCATAAACCAACATCAACCCCCCCCCCCCCCCCTTAGCCATTTTCATGATTCTAGAATTAATTCAAAAATTATCTGAATACAATGTCCTAAACTCAAATAACCTCAAACTCTCTGAGGAGTTAGAATGTTGTAGGGAGGAGATAGCTTCACTGAAAAGTGAACTGTCAAGAGCTAAAAAGTTTGAAGAATGTTGATGAGTTGTAATTATACCTATATTTTCGTATTTTATTTAAGTCCGTTTCGTTTATTTTTTGTCTTTTTATTAGTTTAAATTCAATAAATTGCTTGTTTTTGTAAATATTATTTCTAACTTAGCTTAATTTTTATTCCAGGAAAATTCCAGAAAAAAGTCCAAAAAGTCAGAAAAATCGGCCGACACGCCCGTGTCAATTGGCCGACACGCCCGTGTCACGCCAGCCCGACGATCGCCGACCACAGATGCCAGCTCGACGATCGGCCATCGTCAAACCCAGCCCGACACGCCCGGCGTCACGCCCGTGTCAAATGCCTGTCACGCCCGTGTCGGGGCCGACCCGCAAGCTTGGTCAACATGTCAACTCTGCCGACATCAAACTGCCAGCTCCCCCTGTCACGCCCACCTGTCACGCCCGTGACCTTGGGCGTGACCGCCACGTTTTCGCCCCAAAGTCAAAGCTCCAGTCAAGTCAACCGGTCAGCTCGTGAATAGTAGCGACACGCCCCCCTGTCACGCCCGTGACCTAGGGCGTGACCAACCCGAAAAATTGCCTATAAATAAAAGCTTTCAGGAAGCTTATTTTGTCCACTTTTTTGACCACTTTGCTTAGGGGAGGTGCTGCCCAATTGGATTTCAAACCTATGTAAGGAGATTTTCTCCCCCCTCTCTCTCTTAGTTTGTATTAGGGTTTTTAATTTAATAAAATATGAATCTTTTTCTCTCCATTTGTTTGATTAATCCATTTGAATGCGCCTACTTAAGTAATTTTTCGTTCCTCTTTTTGTATTTCTTTTATGTTTTCATTTTTTTTGCTTTCATAACTTAGTTAGATTTAGGGTTTATCGGCTTTTCTAGCCGTTGTGCCGTCCGTCTAGTTTTCATTTCCCGCCCTTTTTGATTTAGCTTTTCCTCTTTTTCCTATTTTTTCATTCATAAAGCTTTATAAAAACTCTCCTAAAAGTGTTATTTTCATTTTTCTTTAACTTAGGCTCTTTAGGATTGTAAAACTTTTTGTCCCCTTTTTGTTTTATTTTCACTTTTTAGGAGTTTTTATAAAAACATAGGAATGAAAATATAGTCGTTATAATTTTTCGCTCACTTTGTTTTATCTTTTTAATTTCAAAACTTTTAGTCCGGTTAATTTTTATTTCATCTTTTTATGCATTTCTACCGCATTCTAGCGGTAGAAATGCAGTTGTTTTAATTTTTCGTCAACTTTCACTTTGCGTTTATTTGCAAAACCTTTTAGCTCGGTTAATTTTTATTTTCACTTTTTATGCATTTCTACCGCATTCTAGCGGTAGAAATGCAGTTGTATTAATTTTTCAGCAACTTGGTTTTTTCTAATTTTTGCAAGTGTGCGTGTGTGTATGAGTTAGGTTTTACTGCTTTATTTCATTTCTGTAGAGTGCGTGTGTGCGTATGCATTTATTTCCGCCTACTCGTTAAGAGTTAAATGGCGCCCTGCTTTCATCTTCTTCCTACTCACTTGAGTAGGAAAACTTAGTGTGTGTGCGTGTGTTCACTTTTCTGTAGAGTGCGTGTGTGTGTTTTACCTTCAAGTAGAGTGTGTGTGTGTATGAGATAAATTTACTCCCGCCCACTCAATTGAGCCGGGACTTGCAATTTTATCGCTTTCTCAATTATGTAGAGTGCGTGCGTGTAGGAGATAATTTTACCGCTTTATTTATCGCTTTCTTCAATTAAGAAGAGTGTGTGTGTGTGTGCATTTATTTCCGCCTACTCGTTAAGAGTTCAATGGCGTGCTTTTATTTACCGCCTACTCATTTGAGTAGGTCTTGCTTTATTTAATTTTCTTTATGGTTTTGAAGTGTGCGTGAGTGCCTGCATCAATTAGCTTTCAATTTATCTAATCGCCTTTTTTATGTTTTCTCTTATAAATGTTCAGAACCTAAATTTACACTCACGCTTCACTTAAAAACATAAAGCTGTCCCCATACCGATGAGTGGCTAATTTCTTTTAGCCTTCGGCATCGAAGAGCATTGGGACATAAAAAATGATTTGAAATAATTAAAAAACTTTATTTTTATTTTAATTTAAGGACTTAAGGTTTACCCCGGGTTAACGACGCATAGGACCACATAATCGATGTGTGGGCTCTATTTCCGTTATCCATACGCGACGCCGAGAGGCTGCACGTATGGACCGATCCCCCTTGGGTAAAGAGAACCGCGTACGCCCCCTCGAAAGAGGAGAAACGTAGTTCTGCCGGATTGGGTTCCCCACCCAATAGCGGGGTTCTTAGCGTAATGCGGACGTTAAGGGGAATCCTTCGTCGGACTCACGTTCGGTCGAATAGCCTTAGCGCCCAGGTGAGCGATATCCCTAGACCAAGGTGAGCTCATATTCTTGGAACCTCCACGGCCAAGTGCCTTTTATTAAATTAAAAACAAAGTTTAATAATTGTTAAGAATTATTTTGGTCTTAATCCGATTCGATGCCGAGCGTTAACATGTTAGAAAACTCGATCTTCTAACCGGCCCGCGGAATCTGACCATTTCGAACCAACCACAGTAGGTCTCTGTTCCGCGGCAATCAAATGTCTAAATGGGAGAAGTATCAGACTGATGGACATTACAAGCACAGTGAACTCTAGATTCAACAGTACACTGTGCTTAGGTGCCTAATCCAGCCAACCTATAATATTAACAACTCCAATCAAATTTGTCTCTGACAAAGGAAAGGGAGTAATAGAGGTAGCTAGGAAGAATGCAGATCTGTCAGAGAAAAATTCAGTTCAACAGATTGCGTCGAGCAGAGCTCGACGATCGTCGAACAGAGCTCGACGATCTAACCACAGATCGTCGACCTCAGCTCGACGATATCCAAACTCTGAACTTCAGTATAATCGATCTTCGAACAGAGATCGACGATCTGATCCAAGATCGTCGACCTCAGCTCGACGATCGTCGAACAGAGATCAGGACTGTGAACATTCCTTCAATGGCACATCCAGATTCAATCTTAGAGGTCCCACATCCCAAGGCTTTAACCCCTATACTGAATGGATAGTACCTCCTAGGAGATACCACCCTGAAGGCTATAAGAGTCAACCTGGGATGTCTTTTATTTCTGAATTCAAAGGATATCAGCCTAGGCCCAAGGTTAACTGGGTCAAAAACAAGTAAGTTGCTCATGTGCAGGTAAAGACCTATTCAGTATCTAACCAACAATGGTATCTGGATAGTGGGTGCTCAAAGCACATGACAGGGAACAGGGAGAACCTATCATCCTTCATAACCAAACTTGGACCCAAAGTGATTTTTGGTGATTCAAATTTTGGCCAAACCAAAGGATATGGTGCTGCTCAGATAGGCTCAGTAACTTTTAAAAAGGTGGCATATGTAGAGGGTCTGAAGCACAATCTGATAAGTATCAGTCAACTATGTGATGAAGGATACAAGGTGACATTCAATAAATCCCTGTGCAAGATCAAATCAGAGGGCAACACAAAAGTGTTAACAGGTAAAAGGACAGGTAATATTTACTTAGTAGATTTTCTTTCTTCTAAAGTAGATATCTATTTATTCAATTCCATATCTAAGCCTAATATTTTGTGGCATAAGAGACTAGGACATCTAAACCTTAGAACCATTGCTAGGCTATCCAAGGACAACCTTGTTAGAGGACTACCTTCTGGCCCCTACAAGAAGGAAGGACTTTGCAAGGCTTGTCAATTAGGCAAGCAAACTAAAAATTGCTTTAAGTCACTTAATAAGAGTGATTCACCCAGGATTTTGTATTTGTTGCACATGTATCTTTTTGGACCCATATCAGTACAAAGCCTAGGAGGGAAGTCCTATACTTTAGTAGTTGTAGATGACTTCTCAAGATTCACTTGGGTATTCTTTCTGAGGAAGAAGTCTGATAACTTCAAGTGTTTGACAGATTTTCTCAAATGCATTCAGATTGAGTTCAACACTCACATTGCCCTGCTCAGAAGTGATCATGGGCCAGATTTTGATTCTCTTCTCATGCAAGAGTTCTGTCAAAGTGAAGGGATCAGGCATACTTTCTCAGCTCCTAGAACTCCTCAACAAAATGGGGTAGCTGAAAGGAAAAATAAAACCCTAATTTTAATCTGATACTACATTGTTGACAGATGCTCACTTACCTCTATCCTTTTGGGCTGAGGCAGTGAACACCTCCAACTATGTATTAAATAGAAGCCTGATACATAAACTAAAGGGCAAGACTCCCTATGAATTGCTCAAAGAGAAGAAACCTAAAGTAAATTATTTTAAAATTTTTGGCTGTATTTGTTATATTCATAATAATGACAAGAAACATCTAGCAAAATTCCAAGCTAAAGCTGATGAAGGAGTGTTTCTGGGATACTCCATGATCAGCAAGGCCTATAGGGTATATAATAAATCATCTTGTAAAATTGAAGAGTCTGTTCACATTACTTTTGATAAGACTAACATGTGTTATAAGGAGAAGTCTACTTCTACCAAAGAACCCTTGCAGGTACAATCTATATCAGAAAGTATGGACAGATTACAGGTTAAAGAAGAGGACACAACCTCTCAACCTATTCAGCAAAAGAATGAAAGCAGTGATGATGAAGAAGTGCAACATCTTGAAGAAAATCATCCTGAAGAGCCAGTTGTTGTTCCACTAGAGGAGACAACAACACAGGCTGGTGAACAATCAACACCCCTGTTGATTTAGTAACAACAAGAGATCATCCAATCACCCAAGTAATTAGAGAGATCTCAGCTGGTGTGCAAACCAGAAATCAGGTCAACCAGAATCTGATGCACACTTGCTTCCTATCTCAAGTTGAGCCTCAATCCATTCAAGATGCAGAGCAAGATCCACACTGGATCATTGCAATGCAAGAGGAGCTACATCGATTTGAAAGGAACAAAGTTTGGGAACTAGTGCCTAAGCCAAAGGGTCATTCCATTGTTGGAACAAAGTGGGTTTTCAGAAATAAGCTGGATGACCAAGGGATTATTATCAGAAACAAGGCAAGGCTAGTTGCTCAAGGCTACTCTCAACAAGAAGGAATAAACTATGACCAGACCTTTGCACCAGTTGCAAGGTTAGAGGCCATCAGAATATTTCTAGCTTATGCTGCTCACAAAGGCTTCAAGGTCTACCAAATGGATGTGAAGAGTGCATTTCTCAATTGGGACATCAAAGAGGAAGTCTATGTTAGACAACCTCCAGGTTTTATCTCTCTAACTCACCCTTATTATGTTTTCAAATTGCATAAAGCATTATATGGTCTCAAGCAAGCTCCTAGAGCATGGTATGAGACCCTAGCATGCTTTCTTCTGGAAAATGATTTTGTTAGGAGGAGAATAGACCAAACTCTTTTTATTAGAACCCATAAGTCTCATACCTTACTAGTACAAATTTATGTAGATGATATCATATTTGGATCTACTGATTCAAACTTGTGCAGAAAGTTTTCCAACCTAATGCATTCCAAATTTGAAATGAGTAGCATGGGTGAGCTCTCCTTCTTCTTAGGATTGCAAGTAAAACAGCATGCTGAGGGCATATTTATTTCCCAAACCAAGTATGCTAAAGAATTGGTTAAGAGATTTGGTATGTCTGAGGCATCTTGTATGAAAACACCCATGCCTACCAATGTTGTATTGGATGCTGATGAACATGGGAAACCAGTTGATCAGACAACATATAGAGCAATGATTGGCTCTCTATTGTACCTTACAGCCAGTAGGCCAGAAATAATGTTTGCTACATGCATATGTGCTAGATTCCAAGTTAGCCCTAGAGAGTCACACCTAACTCTAGTTAAAAGGATTCTTAGGTATGTAAAAAGTTGTCCAAATCTAGGACTCTGGTATCCAAAAGATTTAGGATTTGAATTAACTGGATTCTCAGATGCTGATTATGCTGGATGCAGAATAGACAGGAAAAGCACCAGTGGAACATGTCAGTTTCTTGGTGACAGACTTGTCTCCTGGTTTTGTAAGAAGCAAACATCTGTGTCAACCTCAACTGCTGAAGCTGAGTATATGGCTACAGGCAGTTGCTGTTCACAAATATTGTGGATACAAAATCAGCTCTTAGACTATGGTTATAACTTAGAGAAGTCAAAAATTTTCTGTGATAATACTAGTGCTATCTCTATAGCACAAAATCCAGTCCTCCATAGTAGGACAAAACACATAGAAATTAGGCATCACTTTCTAAGAGATAATGTAGAGAAAAATAAAATTGAACTTCAATATATTCCTACTGATTTGCAAAGGGGAGATATTTTCACCAAACCTTTGGATGAAAAGAAACACAGTTTCTTCCTAAATCAGTTAGGCATGTTAGATGGAGGAAGTCTAAATTAAATTACAAGATTTTGAAAAGCTAAAACAGACCAAGACTAGGCTAAAAATCAGTTCCTTTTGAGTCTGTAGAATAGGTTTTGTCTCTGAACTGTGCTCGACGTTTTCCTAGAAATCGTCGAATGAAGATCGACGATTTTCCAAAAATCGTCGACCAGAGATCGACGTTCCCGAAGTCGTCGATCTGAGTTCAGAGCCTTCGCTAGATCTAGGCTTTCTCTCCTTCTGTTCAGAGGCCGTCGAGCGAAGCTCGACGCTTTTCAACATTGTCGAACGGAGATCGACGATATTGACGTCTCTTCAGATTCCTTCTGCAGCCCAAATCGTCGAGCTGAGTTCGACGCTTCTTCGAACTGAGCTCCACGATTTTCCATTTCGCCGTCGAACCCTAATATAAAATCATTTCTTCAGCCATCGTTCTCCTTTGCGCTTTCATACTCTGCAACTTTCTTCGTTTTCCCTCCAAATCCTATACACTTGGTCGCGTTTGGTTTTCTGTTGCAGGTGCAAATGGCTGAATCTAGTGCTACTATCTCTAAGATGAAATTTGATACAGGATTTGATATAGACATGAACTCGTTTGATGGAAGCGACCAGCGCTTCAAGGACATTCTAAATCTGTTCATAGAACAACAGTTGACTCAAATAATGACTACACGAATGAAAATTGCTTCAGAAGAGATCAAAGAGTGGTGGTTTACAGCGACAGACGAGACTGAGAACTCTAACGTCGGCATCATTAAAGGGACTCAGGTACATCTATCACCGGCTCTCTTAACAGATGTCTTTCAACTCAGTACTGGAGAAGATTCTATTGAATTATCTGGAGAAGATTATGATTCAATGCTTAATCGAATGGGTCACAATGCTGTAAACCCTAACAAACTTTTAAAGAAAAATCTGTCTCTGGAATATCAATTCCTGGCTGATGTAGTTGGGAAAGTGCTGTTGGCCAAGCACTCAGCTCATGACACCATCTCTAGATATCAACTTTGCTTGATGGGAGCTTTAGTCGATAAGAAACACCTTGATTGGGGATCCATCTTCTTCAACTTAATTAAGAAGAAGATCAATAAGACTGCTGTGAGTTTTGGGAGAATCTTAGGGGTCTATCTGCACTACAGATGCCCTGACCTGTTAACCTCCTCTGGGATGTTCATCAATGCATCCAAGAGGCTCTCATGTGCCCTATTCAGCAAATGGGACAGGAAAATCATCAACCCTACAAGAGCTACTACACCACTTCCTTCAGGCACAAGGATTGCTTCAGTCACTCCACCAGCAGAAGTGTTGCCTGCCTCTCTTCCTCCCCCAGCTGTATCTACACCAGCCATTTCCTCCTCACCACCAGTCACAACCATAACCACATCATCCCCAATTACCATTTCCTCACCAGTTTCATCCCCTCCTGTATCCACCTCAGAGGAATTCCATCCTCTCTTCTCCTATTCAACCTTCACCCTACCATCCTTTTCCCCTGTAGATGATTCCTTCATGGATGATTCTCCCTCCACTCCTCCTGAGCCACCCTCTACCTCCTCTTTTCAACAATGCTTCATGACATTCTCTCCCAACCATCCTTCACACCCTCTCTTTCTTCACCTATCTCCACCTCAACCCTCTCTATCTCCACAATTCCATCCTCAGAGCCATCCATTCCTACCTCCACACCTTCAGCTCGAACCAACATCCCTACATCTACCTTTACTCCTACCTCTGCTCAAGCCCCACTTGAGCATGTAGATCTTCCAAGGTTGGCAGACAGACTTTATGAGTTGTTAGCTCCCAGGCTGACATCTCTGTTGGAGACTTCCCTTGCTCCACTCCTGAAACAAGTTCAAGAGCTGTCTACCAAGCTTTCCTCCTTTTCCTCCTCCCAAGCAATCCCTTCTACTGTGTGCCTTGGTTCAGCTCTCCTTGAACCAAGGCAGGGGGAGATGCTTTATAAAGAAGTGGATGTGCCAGTGGATGCTCCTGTTTTTGCTCCAGCTCCTGCTCACTCAGAAAGCAGTGGATGTGCTTTTGCACTAAATCTTAAGAGCCTACTATCTCAATTTGATACAGTTCATTTCAGCTTTCTTCCAGTTCCTCTCACTGAAGATCTGTCTAAGGTCATTGTGCTTGTATCTGTTTGTGATCCCAGCCACATTGAATCCTATATCAATTCCTGGAAGGCTGTGGATATTCCTGATGCTGCTTCTAAGGCCATTGTGCCTCCTGTTATTGAAACTGCTGCTGCTGCTGAAGATATAGAGATGATCCCAGTAACTATTGCTGATGAAACTGCTAATGAAGAACTTGCTTCCTACCTAGAAGATCCCACACCTACTGCTATGCATGCTCCTGCTCAAGTGTCTGCTGCTGCCGTTGCTCCTGTTCTGACCTCTGATCAGTTAAAGCTACAAGAAAAGTACTTGAAAAGCATTGATGATCTGTATAACAGACCACAAAGCTCAGATAGTGACCAATTCCAGACTGAATCAGATGACTCTGCCCATACCATTGCCAAGAAGAGGAAAGCTAGAAGCAAAGCCATGATGTCAGTTCCTCCAGCTAAAGCAAAAGACTCCAATGATATTCCCTACTACATTCTGCATGATTGCCCCATTTCTGAGCCATGGATGTAATACTCCAAGAATCAACAGAAAGCTATAAAGAAGAGAAGGAAGCTTGATAAATATGAAAAAGGATCTTCACAATATCAGCCTCCTCCTCCTCCTCCTCCAGATTCTGGATCAGGCTCAGCCCCTCAAGCTCCAGCTTCAAGGCAAAGCTCCTCCCAATCTTATCCAAGATACTATCAAAGGGGACAACATCAAAGAGGATATCAATCCAGAAGGGGTCATTACAGAGGAAATCAGAGAGGACAAAGATCTTATCAAAGGGAAGGACAAGGCCACACTGACTCCTCTTCAGGTCCTTTCCCTTACAGGCTGAAAGACACAGTTGTTTCCAGGACTCCTCTTGCTTCTGAATCTCTCAACAGGTATGAACCTCCTGTTCCTTTTGAGGATCCTGAGAACAATCCTCTATCCTGGACAGCAAGAATGAAGGAGCTAGCTGCTCTTGATCAACTAAAGAAAGCCAGTGAGGAAGGCATGGACATCTCCAACATAACAACTTTATCAGATCAAAGGAAAAAAGAATTGGAAAGATATGCTTCTAGAAAGTTTTTCAACCCAGAAGACTACATGAAGCTGCACCCAGAGGCTGTAGTTCCAAGGCCAAGATCTCAAACTTCTTTAGGTGCAGAGGATGACAGAAGATCAAAGAAAGAAACCCTGAATCCTAACAGAGAAATTTTGTTTAGAAAGGGAACTGAGAAGAAGTAAATTGTGTAAGCTGAACTTTCATCCTCATCTGGACAATTGCTGCTATTTTATCTGTGATCTGCTTGCTGCTATATCTTTGCTTGGTTAGCTCTTGTTTTGAATGTATGCTTATTCATTTCATGATCTTGTTTGTAAATAGTAATCCTAACCCAAATAGGGGGAGATTGTTGGAACACCCTATTACTAATTTGGGTAAGGATCACTATGGTTGTCTTAGGAAACCAGGTTGACCTAGTTGTATAGTTGTGAAGGTCAACACTAGAGTGAGTCTAGGGCTTAGAACTTAGGATTGAAGCTGCCCCCAGGACCATTCCAAGATCAAGGTTGAAGAGCTAAGTCTAAGGCAATTTTCGTCGAGCTCAGGTCGACGAATCGTCGATCTCCATTCGACGGTCTCTGAGCTCAACTTGGATAAATCGTCGAACTCAGGTCGACGATCTTCGAGCTCAGATCGACTATTTGCCTTCAGCCCGTTCTGCTTAATCGTCGAACTCCGGTCGACGATCTTCGAGCTCAGATCGACGATCTCTCTTCAGTTATTCTTCAGGTCGCTGAGCTCAGTTCGACAATCTTCGAGCTCAGTTCGACGTTTTCTGTCTGCTTTATCTCATTTCATCTCTGAGCTCAGTTCGACGATCGTAGAGCTCAGATCGACGATTCTTCTGAGAGATCGACGCTTTTAAGGTTTCAAATGTTGTTATTCTTTGGAATGTTTTTGAATATTATCAGCATTTATGATAAGAAGATCTGCCAGCCGTTTGTCTTTATTCTCGAGCAAGTTTCAAGGTATTATTCAGAGAATGTTTGCTGGACTTTCCTCTAGAAGACAAGACTCTTTATGGAAGACATTTATGACTGCCAACGGCTACTTTGGACAAAGAATTTTTCAGAGAATAAGATCTTCCTTTTTCAATTACAAGGAGAATACACAGAACACAGAACACTGATAGAAAAAAGAATAACAGAAGAGTGTTCACAACTTCAATCTTCTTGCTTACTGAAAAGTGTTCACAACTTCATCTCAAGAACTCCAGACACCTCATCTCTCAGTCTTCTTGATGAAATAATCTTTTGCTGGAGATCAAAATTCTGAAGACCTATCACCCTAGAGCAAAGCTTCTTTTCCTGAACCAGTCTAGATCTCAGGGGGAGCTTTGACAACAAAGATCCACTAGTCTTCTCTCATTTGATTTGAGAACAGAGAAGACAACTTCATTTCCTTTTCCTTTTTATTTTCCTTCTATAAAAGGGTTTTCAAAACTCCCTTCAAAATCTTTGAGTCTGGTTCTGAGATCCTTGTCAAAACTCAGTGGTGGCAAGAGACCGTATCAAAAAATCCAGTTTTGGTTTTTGAGCACCTTAACAAAAGCTCATTGGTGTCAGGACACCTGATCAACTCATCCTGAGTGGATTCCTACCAAGGGTGGTAGAAGAGTGGATGTACCCAGGTTTTGGGGAACCACTATATTTCCTTGTGTCTTCTGGATTGTTTGTTTGATTGTTGTTGTGTGCTGTGCTCTTAGTTTCTTGCTTCTTTCATTATTTTTTAGCACTCTACACTATAGTGTAAATTAAATTTTATATGTATTGATATTTTTAAAAACTGTGAAACTTATTTGAATAAACTCTATTCACCCCCCCCCCCTCTAGAGTTGAGATAGATCTTACCCTCACTTTCAAAGGTCCTACTATCCAAGTGTCGGTTGAGGACTCCGATTCATTTGCTACTTTAAGAATGGAAGAACCCAATGTAGATGAGGCCGTGCAAAGGACTATGTCCTATTATGCACGACCGAACCTCGAGGGAACAGAATCAAGTATAGTCTGCCCTGCTATAGCAAATAATAACTTCGAACTAAAGCCTAACATAATTCAAATGGTGCAGCAATATATACAATTTGACGGACTTCAAGATGAAGATCTGAACGCACATATAGCTAGCTTTCTTGAAATTTGCGACACCTTCAAGATAAATGGTGTCACAAATGATGCAATCAAGCTGAGACTTTTTCCTTTCTCTTTAAGAACTAAAGCTAAGCAGTGGCTAAACACACTTCTTAAAAATAGCATAACCACTTGGAATGAATTAATTGAAAAATTTTTGGCGAAGTATTTTCCGCCAGCTAAAACTGCAAAACTTAGGAACGACATCTCTGCCTTTGGACAAATAGACTCTGAAACCCTATATGAAACCTGGGAGAGATTTAAAGAATTATTAAGACGATGCCCACATCACGCGCTGTCTATATGGTTACAGGTGCAGACATTTTATAACGTGCTAAATCAAAGCACGAAGCAAATGATAGACGCAGCTTCTGGCGGTACTTTAAATCATAAGACCCCGGAAGCCGCTCTTGAGCTTTTTGAGGACATGGCCATGAACACTTATTAGTGGAATGTGCCTAGGTCCCGCCTGAACAAGCCTACAGGTATCTATGAAGTGGATAACTTCTCCCAGCTCGCTCTACAAGTAGAAATCCTAAGCAAAAAAATCACGGAGATGACTGCTGCCTCCGCCCCTCAAGTATGGGAATCTGCAACCCCTACTCCAGAACATTTAGATTATGTTAATAATATGCCTAGAACTGCTTTTAATAATTTTTCTGCTGCGAATTTTCATCAGCCTGGTTTTAATTTTCCGAATAGTTATAACCCTGCTTTATGAAATAATCCGAACTTTTCATGGAGTAATCCATCAAATACGATGCGCCCACCCCCGCAAAATGATTTTTCTGCACTACCACCACCTCTTCAAAATTACCCAAAACCTCCAAGCTTGGAGGAATTACTTTCTAAATATATCACCACAAATGACGCTACTATAAGAACTTTAACCGGAAGCGTAAAAAGTATAGAAAATCAGGTAGGACAGCTCGCGAAAATAATTTCTGAGCGACCCGCAGGGTCTCTTCCTTCCAATACCGAACCCAACCCGAGAGAGCAAGCGAAAGCTATAACTCTTCGGAGTGGGAAGCAAGTCCCCGGTATGGTAAGTGAAGAGCCCGAGGCAAGCTCCGCTCCCACTTTTAAAAATCAAAGCTCCGCTCCTGCTTTTAAAAATCAAAGCTCCGCTCCGCTTCCACCCTCTGCTGAAGAAGTTATCACCCCTATTTTAGAAAATAATCCCACTCCACCACCCATCTTCAAAAATAATTCAACTCCTCCATACCCCTCTGAACTTAATAGACAACGTTAAGATGATCAGTACTCCCGCTTCTTAGAGATCTTCAAACAAATCCACATTAATCTTCCCTTCCACGAGGCTATTGCGCAGATGCCGAAATATGCCAAGTATCTTAAAGACCTCCTCACAAACAAGAAGAAGTTAGAGAATCTTTCACATGTCACGCTAAACGTCGAGTGCTCCGCCGTTTTAACAAACGGTTTGCCGAAGAAAATCAGTGACCCGGGAAGTTTCTCTATCCCGTGTGTCTTCAGTGATCTTTTTGTTTAACACGAGTATAAACCTGATGCACGAGTATAAACTTGATGCCCTTTTCGTTGTTTAAAAAGTTAGGGATTGGTAGCCTTAACCCCACGCGTATGAGTATTCAGCTAGCTGATAGATCCGTCAAGTACCTGTTAGGAATAGTGGAGGACGTTCTATTGAAAGTCGACAAGTTCATCTTCCTGGTGGACTTTGTCATTTTGGACATCGAAGAAGACGTCGAGGTTCCCCTGATCCTTGGCTGACCCTTCCTTTCCACCTCCCAAGCCATCATTGACGTAAGCAACGGTAAGCTCTTTCTTCGAGTAGGCGATGACGAAGTCACATTTTCTATCACCCCTTTGATGAAGAACACTGTTGATGTATAGACCTGGGCGGACAGGCGGCTAAGGTTGGCGGTCTGGTGGCCGGGCGGTCAGCCCGGCTAATCTGGCGGTTTGGTAGCCGGGCGGTCTGGCGGTTTGGTTGCCAGGCGGTCTGCCGGCTAATCTCTGGGATCTCGGTGGTCGGCTGCGTGTTCTCTGATTGTGACCGGGCGGTTAGTTCCTACTAACCGCACGGTTAGGCGGTCTCCTTGGCGGTTTGGCGGTTAGCTTTGTAGATGATGTCTTTTGTATTTTTAGTCCCACATTGGGTATTTGTATTCTCTCCCATCTCCTCCATTCTATATAAGGGAGGCCATACCTTTGTAATAGATACCTTTTTCTGATAATAAAATTTCAGTTATACCCGTTCCGGCTTATTTCTAGTTCGTTTCTTACATGGTATCAGAGGACCCGATCTAGTCCTCCTGATTGTGTTTTCTTCTGTCCGTGTGACCTCTGCCCTCTCTCCGCGGCCTGTCTTTCAGCTCGCGCAAGCTCTCTTCTCCAGTGGATTCTTCTATCCTCCTCTTCTGTTCGCGCGATCTGTCTTCTAGCCGCCCGACTTCTCTCCCTCTGTTTGGTTCTGCGGCTTGGTCGTGGCTTCTCTGGCCGCTGGTGTTTGCCATCGTGACCGCTGCAGATATTTTTCTTCCTATCCGCGCGATTTCTCTCTATTCGCACGAGTTCTGACTTGTTTGGGTGGCCTCTCTGCCCGCCACGGTTTGTTTTTTGTTCGCGCGGTCTTCTTGCTCTCTCTTTCCGCGCGGCTTCTTCTTCTTCCCGCCCGGTTTCCCTTGTTACCCGCTGCGGTCTCTCCTCCTAACCGCGCGACCTCTCTTCCAGGATGACCAATTCTGATGGCTCCACCTCGTCTACTGTCGTTGTTCCACCGCCTCCTCCTCCTCCTGCTTCCGGGAATCTTGGCACCGTCTCTAAGCTGTTGGGGCCCAATTATCCCGACTGGAGTGTCTCCTTCACTTTTCTTCTCCGCTCTCAGCGCAAGCGTCATCATCTTACCGATGACCCTCCTCCTGCGGACTCTGCCCAGTTTACTGACTGGGATGCGAATGATGCGCTGGTTCGTACTTGGCTGGCGAACAGCTTGTCTGATGAATGTCTTCCTGTAATCCGTCACGATGAGACGGTAAAACAAGCTTGGAATCACTTGGCCGCTCTCTACTCCAAGGGGGGACAAACATCTCGCATCTATACCCTTTACGCGGATCTCTTTGCTCGCCAGTCCATGTCCCCTCCTGCAACTTACCAACAAGTCCAAGCCCTTGGAGCTGAGATTCTACAACATCGTCCTCTCTCGGCAGATGTGGCCACTCAGCTGAAGCACTTCCAGGAGCTCCTAGTGGTCTGTTACCTTCTGCGGCTTCCGGACTCATACGATATGATCCGGCAGCAAATTCTTGGAGAGGCCGAGTCTCCGACCCTGGATGCTACTGCTGCCCGCATCGCCGCTGTTACCTCTCTGCTCCAACGCCCCTTGCTTGCCGCTCCTCCGGCTCCGGATGCCTATGCCCACCAGGCTCATCGTGGTGGATTTAGTGGTCGTGGTAACCACTCTGGAGGGCGTGGCCCTTCTCGCTACCTCTGCACTCATTGTGGCCGCCCAGGACACTTAGTTGACCGCTGCTGGACAAAGCATCCGCATCTTCGTCCCGCTGGTGATACTCCTCCTTCTTCCAAGCCATCTGCCTCCGTGGCCACGACTTCAGGTAGTGCCCACGTGGTTACCCAAGGTAAATGGCTAATCGACTCTGGCGCCACTAATCATATGACGGGCAATCCTCAGTGCTTTTCTCTCCTAGAAACACATGATCGGTTGCCCCCAGTTCTCGTTGCGGATGGTTCTCCCTCTCCGGTGCATGGAACGGGCATGGTTCAAGTTACTCCGTCCCTTCGCCTGGCGGATACTCTTTATGTGCCCAAGTTTCCGTGCAATTTATTGTCGGTTACTTCTCTTTGCAAGCAACTTCAGTGTTCGGTAACATTTACTCCTTCTTCTTGTTCGTTTCAGGACCCGGACTCCAAGCGGACGTTTGCTACTGGGACTGAGAGAGGCGGTCTCTACTTCCTTGATGATGTATCTGCTCTTACCGTCTTCTCTCCCGCTTCTACAGATCTTCTTCAGTGGCACCTTCGCCTGGGGCATCCTCCCTCACGTCTCATCCACCAGCTGTTTCCTCACCTCCCTCAGCAGGACTCTCCTCTCCACTGTGATGCCTGTCAACTGCGCAAGCATCACCGTTCCCCCTTTCCTCCTAAGCACGGTCGTGGCTCTTCCAAGCCCTTCGACCTTATTCACTCGGATGTTTGGGGACCTTCCCCTACCCTTACCATCGGGCGTGGAAGTTCCTATTTTGTAACCTTTATTGATGATTATTCTCGCTGTACGTTGGTGTATCTCTTAAAGGATCGCTCCGAACTTTTTTCTGTATGGACTTCATTTTATTATATGATTAGAAATCAATTTGATGCTTCTGTCAAAATTTTTCGCTCTGATAATGCAAAAGAGTATCTGAGTAGTGATTTCGCTTCTTTCTGTACGCAACATGGCATCATTCATCAAACTAGCTGCGTCTATACCTCCCAGCAAAATGGGGTGGCGGAACGTAAAAACCGTCACCTCCTCGATGTCGCTCGCACTCTCATGACGCAGATGCATGTTCCTCGTAGCTATTGGGGCTACGCGGTCCTCATCTCCTGCTACCTCATCAATCGTATTCCCTCTACCGTCCTCAAAGGCAAAACCCCTTTTTCCATCCTCTATCCCTCCAAGGACCCCTTTCCCTTACCACTCCGCATTTTTGGGTGCACTGCCTTTGTTCATAGCCCTGCCGCGACTCGCGACAAATTGTCCCCTCGTGCTACGAAGTGTATCTTTTTGGGTTACTCCACAACTCAAAAAGGTTACTGCTGCTTTGACCCTGTTCATCGCAGGCAGTTCGTCTCGGCGGATGTGACATTCTTTGAGAATGCCGCCTACTTCTCTTCTGATCTACCACAGGTCGATGGATCGAACCTCCCTCTTTCTCCTACCGACTCAACCTCTCCACCCATTCTCTCCACCACATCCACTTCTCTTGAGCTTCCTCCATCACCACCTCTACCAGCCGCTCCTTCTCTTGATCATGATCCTTCTCCCTCGTCCCCTCGGCCGTCTCTCTCTTCTCCCGGGCCAGCTATCTCCGCCACGGATGCACCGGCGACTGAGGAACTCGAGGACCTGGAGCTGCCCATTGCTCTTCGCAAAGGGGTTCGGACGTGCACCCAGCACTCGCTGGCAGCTGTTATTTCTTATGATCAGCTAACACCTTCTCGCAGGGACTTCGCCCTAGCCATCTCCGCGACTACCACACCTCGCACCTACCAGGAAGCCCTTGATATTCCTCACTGGAAGGCTGCCATGGATGACGAGATTGCTACTCTCTCTGACCGGGGCACTTGGACCCTTGTGCCTCCTCCTTTTGGCACGGATGTGGTTGGTTGTCGCTGGGTGTTTGTTGTCAAGTTCCGTCCTGATGGCAGTGTGGACCGGTACAAATCCCGTCTTGTTGCAAAAGGGTTTACTCAGACCTATGGTGTTGATTACTTTGACACGTTCTCGCCAGTTGCTCGCCTCAGCACCATTCGGGTCCTTTTATCGGTAGCGGTCAACAAGGATTGGCCTATTTCACAGTTGGACGTCAAGAATGCCTTCGTTTATGGTGACCTTCACGAGGACGTCTACATGGAGCAACCTCCTGGGTATGTTGCTCAGGGGGAGACTCAAGTATGCCGGTTGAAGAAGGCCATCTATGGCCTAAAGCAAAGTCCCAGGGCGTGGTTCGATAAGTTCAGTAGCATCGTTGGGGCTATCGGTTTCACCAGGAGTTCGGCTGATCACTCCTTGTTCATTCGCAAGACATCTTCGGGTCTGGTTGTGCTAGCTGTTTACGTGGACGATATTCTTCTCACTGGCGACGATCAAGCTGGTGTAGCCTTGACGAAGGTCCATCTCCGCCAACACCTAGTCACGAAGGATATGGGCTCTCCAAAATACTTCTTGGGAATTGAAATCTCTCGGAAACCGGGTTCCTTGGTTCTCTCCCAACGGAAGTATACTCTTGATTTGTTGAAAGAGGCAGGGTTGACGGGTGCTAAACCTGCCCGGTGTCCCATGGCCCCTGGAGAAGACAAGACATGGACAGACGAATCACCTCCTCTATTGGATACTACGAGGTATCGACGTCTTGTTGGCAAACTCATCTACCTTACGGTGACCAGACCAGACATCTCCTATGCAGTGGAAAAGGTCAGCCAGTTTATGCAGCCGCCTAGGGAATGTCATCTTCAATCTGCTCTAAGGATATTGGAGTATGTGAAGTCCGCACCTGGGAAAGGTCTTCTCTTTCAGAAAAACGGTCACCTAAGAGTTGAAGCGTACTCCGACGCTAGCTATGCGGACGACAAAGGGGATCGCAAGTCTACTTCCGGATTTTGCACGTTTGTTGGAGGAAACTTGGTTAGCTGGAAGAGCAAGAAGCAGTCAGTCGTCTCCAGGTCTAGTGCGGAAGCAGAATATCGCAGCATGGCATCAACCACGTGTGAGTTAAAATGGTTGCGGGCTCTCATGCTGGATCTAGGAGAGGTCTATAACTATCCTCTTCCCATGTTCTGCGACAACAAGGCTGCGATCTACATTTCCAAAAATCTGGTATTCCATGAGCGAACAATGCACATAGAGGTTGATTGTCACTTCATTCGAGAAGAAGTGTTGAAGAACCAGATTTGTACTCCGTTTGTTACCTCGGAGAAAGAGCTGGCAGATATATTCACAAAACCTGTGTCCGCCTCTTTCTTCCACATTTGCAGCAAGCTAGGCATGATTGACATCTATGCTCCAGCTTGAGGGGGAGTGTTGATGTATAGACCTGGGCGGACAGGCGGCTAAGGTTGGCGGTCTGGTGGCCGGGCGGTCAGCCCGGCTAATCTGGCGGTTTGGTAGCCGGGCGGTCTGGCGGTTTGGTTGCCAGGCGGTCTGCCGGCTAATCTCTGGGATCTCGGTGGTCGGCTGCGTGTTCTCTGATTGTGACCGGGCGGTTAGTTCCTACTAACCGCACGGTTAGGCGGTCTCCTTGGTGGTTTGGCGGTTAGCTTTGTAGATGATGTCTTTTGTATTTTTAGTCCCACATTGGGTATTTGTATTCTCTCCCATCTCCTCCATTCTATATAAGGGAGGCCATACCTTTGTAATAGATACCTTTTTCTGATAATAAAATTTCAGTTATACCCGTTCCGGCTTGTTTCTAGTTCGTTTCTTACAAACACCTTAGAAAACGATGACTCATGCTTTTTCATAGACGCCGTGAGTGATGATTCTTCCTACTGCCTCTCCGACTTTGAAAAAGAATTTTCTACTTTTTGCTCCTCTTCTCTTACAACTGAATCACTGCAAGGAAGTGATGAATCTTCTTATTATCTTTCTGAGTTTGAAAAAGAATTTTCTGATTTTTGTTCTTCCTCTTTTCTTCCCACTGAATCGCTACAAGAAGCCGTCTTAGCTGCTAGCCCCACCCCTTATTACGTTCCTTATAAAAAAGTTTATGAAGATATTATTTTTGATAAAGAAAGAATCTCAAAATCCTCTTATGAAAAACCCCCTACCCTAGAACTTAAAGAACTTCACGAACACCTTAAGTATGCTTTCTTAGAAAAAGATTCCAAGATACCAGTTATCGTTTCGGCCTACCTCACGGATACGCAAAACGATAAACTTCTTCTAGTTCTACGTAAGCATCGTCGGGCTATTGCTTGGCAAATTTCTGATATCAAGGGCATAAGCCCATCTTTCTGTACCCATAAAATTTTAATGGAAGATAATTCGAGTAACTCTATCCAACCTCAGCGCCGTATAAACCCGAATATGAAAGAAGTAGTTAAGGGCAAGGTTATGAAACTTTTAGACGCAGGAATTATCTACCCTATATTGGACAGTAAGTGGGTTAGCCCCGTTCAGGTAGTTCCAAAGAAGGGAGGGATTACCGTAGTTAGTAATGAGAATAATGAATTAATCCCGACACGGACGGTGATGGGTTGGCGTATGTGTATAGATTATCGTAAGTTGAATGACGCCACCCACAAGGACCACTTTCCTTTACCGTTTATCGACCAGATTTTAGAACGTCTCTCCGGCCATAGCTTTTATTGTTTTCTCGATGGCCTCTCGGGGTACTTTCAAATACCCATCTCTCCCGAGGACCAAGAGAAAACTACATTTACTTGTCCCTTCGGCACCTTCGTTTACCGAAGAATGCCGTTTGGATTGTGCAATGCGCCAGCTACATTCCAGAGATGTATGCTCGCAATATTTGACAAATACGTAGAAAGCATTATGGAGGTATTCATGGATGATTTCTCCGTGTTCGGCGATTCCTTCGATAGATGTTTAGAAAACCCCGAAAAAGTCTTAGAACGATGCGAAGAAACTAACCTTGCCCTAAATTGGGAAAAATGCCATTTTATGGTGAGGGAAGAGTTAGTTTTGGGTCATAAAATTTCTGCTAAAGGTATTGAGGTAGACGTTGCCAAGATAGAAGTTATTGAGAAGTTGTCGCCGCCTAAAAACATAAAAGCTATAAGAAGTTTCCTAGGCCACGCTGGCTTTTATCGTCGTTTTATAAAGGACTTCTCCAAGATCACTAAGCCCCTCACCCATCTCTTAGAAAAAGACGCTCCATTCATTTTTGATGACTCTTGCCTTTCTGCCTTCGAATTAATTAAAGAAAAGTTAATTAACGCACCGATTATGATAGCTCCGGTGTGGGACCTTCCTTTCGAGATTATGTGCGATGCGAGTAGTTTTGCGGTGGGAGCCGTATTAGGTCAACGCATATCTAAAAACTTCCACCCCATCTATTACGCTAGTAAAACCCTCATATCTGCACAAGAAAATTACACCACAACCGAGAAGGAGCTCTTAGCTGCAGTATTCGCCTTTGATAAATTCCGCCATTACATTACACTTTCAAATATCATTATTTTTACCGACCACTCGGCCCTCAAGTACCTTCTTGCCAAAACGGATGCCAAGCCTCGCTTGATTCGCTGGGTATTACTCCTCCAGGAGTTTGACTTAGAGATCCGTGATAAGCGAGGAGCCGAGAACTTGGCCGCCGACTATCTATCCAAATTAGATAACCCCTTTATAGAAAAATTAAATGAAAAATCTTTTAATGACTATTTTCCTGATGAGAAGCTGCATTAGTTAATACATCTACTTCTCCTTGGTTCGCGCACATCGCCAACTATCTAGTGGCTCGTGTGCTCCCAAAAGAGTTCTCCTCTCACCAAAAGAATAAATTCTTTTCTGAGCTGAAGAACTACTTTTGGGAAGACCCGCATCATTTCAAAATTTATGCGGATCAACTGATAAGGAGATGTGTTTCTTATGATGAAGGAATTGATATTCTAAAACATTTGCATGAAGGTCCGACAGGTGGGCACTATCAAGCTGCTCGCAACGCTCACAAGGTGCTTTGCGCAGGTTTTTACTGGCCTAGCCTGTTTAATGACGCGCAAGCCTTTGCTAGCAGGTGTGATAGTTGCCAACGGTCGGGCAACGTCTCTAATAAAAATGAAATGCCGCAAAATTATTTCTTAGAGTGCAAAATTTTCGACCTCTAGGGAATTGATTTTGTTGGCCCCCTTCCTTCTAGCTTCGGAAACAAATTTATTTTAGTTGCTGTTGATTATGTTTCACGATGGGCTGAGGCCCAAGCTCTTCCTACAAACGACTCCCGAGTTGTAGTCACGTTTCTAAAAAGATTATTTTCTAGATTCGGTACGCCACGCGCGATCGTTAGCGATAGGGGTTCCCATTTCTCTAACGCACAATTTTCAAAAATTCTTACCAAATACGGCGTTACGCATAAACTTTCCACTGCCTACCACCCCCAAACTAACAGACAAGTCGAAGTAGTTAATAGGGAAATAAAAAGAATATTAGAAAAGACTGTTTCAACTTCTAGGAAAGACTGGTCAACCAAACTTGATGATGCTCTATGGGCCTACCGAACAGCGTACAAAACCGCCCTCGGATATACGCCGTATTGGCTGGTCTATGGAAAATCGTCACATCTGCCCGTAGAGTTAGAACACCGTGCCTTTTGGGCCTTAAAATTTTTAAACTTTGATCCCCACTCAGTCGGTGACCTTCGAAAATTTCAACTAAATGAACTCGATGAGTGGCGCTCTTATGCTTATGAAAATAATAAACTTTATAAAGAGCGGACGAAGCGTTTACACGATAAACACCTAAGGCACCCTAAAAACTTTAAGCCGGGCGACCAAGTCTTTTTATATAATTCTCGTTTACGTTTATTTCCGGGCAAATTAAAATCTCGCTGGTCTGGCTCGTTTTCTGTTTTAGAAGTATTTCCTTATGGAACTGTTTTAATTTCTCACCCTGATAAGGGTAATTTCAAAGTGAATGGTCAGCGTCTTAAACTCTACTTTTCTGGTGATGATGATGTCAGTCCAAACATTATTATGTTTCTACTTCACGAACTCTAATCTTGAACTTTTAATTTTTGCTAAAAACAATTTTATTTCTGGACAACAATATTTTTGGACAATATTATTTTTTTGGTGCGTCGAGCTCAACGACGCTTTAACCAAAGGGCGCTCTTGGGAGGCAACCAAAGTTATCTTTTTCATTTTTCTTTATTTTACAATTTTTGCCTCGGACGGCTCCGACAAGCTGAAGTTTCTGCGATCGCCTGCTCCAACATTGCTGAATCCATCACGAAGTCCAAAGAAGACATTCGGAGGAGCGACATCACTCAGCTTTCGCAGCAAATAAATCCGGGGAAGTACCTGTCTTTCAATTCTATCTTTCAATTATGTACTTTACTTTTCTCTCCTTCTCCAATCCCCTTCTTTAGCCATTGAGGACAATGTCTATTTTAAGTTTGGGGGAGGACTTCCTCCTTCATTTTTGCTTAGTGTAAATATTTTTCTTTTTGTATATATTTTAAATATTTCTAAAATAAAAAAAAAATGAATATCTTAAAATTCCAAAAAAAAGAGAAAAATTTTCCAAAATCCAAAAAAAAAGAGAATATTTCACAAAATTAAAAAAAATATATATGTGTTTTTGAATAGTTTAGACATTTTGGTATTTCAATAGTACCCCTAGTTTTTGTTTTGTTTTACTCAAAATTTTCTATAAACAACTTAGTTAATTATAAAATTTCTAATCGTCCTTTTTAATTATGTTTCATAAATAAAATGTTGGTCATGTTGTGTTTCTAAATCACGGTAGCATGTTAAGGTGAAATATTTTTCTAAAACTCGCATTTCTATTATGATTTTTTGTTTTTTATTTCCTTTACTTTCTCAAAAATTCATCATCCACTAGTTTCTTTTTCGTTTTTGAATAATTTTTGTAAAGTCAACTTTTGAATAGCATAGTAGATGTGAACGATCCAAGTCACCTATTATTTCTATTTTCAAGTTAATTTCATCAATCTTCTTTTATGATCTAGGACTCGCTTTTTGAAAATTTTCAAACCTTTGTTTTAAATAAATTCAAAAGCGTGAAAATGATTTATGCCGTTTTAATTTTCGTTTGAGCTTTCCTGCCAACCTAAAAACTTTTACCACTAGTTAGCCATTTTTGAGCCTTTTTCCGATTTCATTTGATAGCTCCTCCCTTCATTTCAGTTTCACCAAAGCCAAAATTTCCAACCTATCGAATCACACTAGCCTTTTTGAGTTTCATAAATTATTTTGATGATTTTGATAGGGTATTTTGTGATTTTTTTTTTTGTGGGAGAAAGGTTTTTGAAAAAAAGTATGATCAAAAGTGATGTTTATTTTTTTTGGCCAATTCAAAAGGAAAATAAAAATATTTATGGCCTTTGTTTTGAAAAAAGAAAAAAAAATGGAAAAAAGAAGAAGAAAAAGAAAAATATGTGTATATATTTTTATGAAAGTTTTTGAAACTCTTTGCTTTGGTTTAGTGTGATTTTGAACCTTCACGTTTATCTTTGAATTCCACTCCTAATCATATTCCTAAACCAAACGTTTCTGTCCTATTTAAGTCCTTTTGATTCACGCTTTTTGATTTTTTATTTAACAACTAAGAAAAAAAAAGTAAATCAGTTTTAGTTTTGGATTTAAACCTAGATTTTTGTTAATTAAATTGATATAATTATAATGCGCTGCTTGGATCTAGTAACAACTCAATGCGTCTTTTTCATTTTCGTTGCTTTTCTTAAGTCTATTTAAAAAAATCTCGTTAAAATTTTGGATGATTGTTTTTATTGAGTAAAGTTTATAAAAGTTTTACCATACCTAAATAATTGTTCTAGACTTACATTTCACCTTTTCCCTACTTAGAATTTCGCATAGTACTTGTGTAGGCATAATTAGAACTTTTTGATTAGTCCTTTTTATAAATATCTAGTTTTTATATTTTTTCTTTGGGACAAGCAAAGCTTAAGCTTGGGGGAATTTCATAATACGTTTTGTAACCTAAACTATTATCGTATTTTCTATTTTATAGTGTACAAATCATGTCTATTATTAGTTTATTTTTATCCTTTTTATGTAAATATTATTGCCACTAACATTTTCTTGTCCTTTTGCAGGTTTTCAGGAAATTCGTCAAAAATGACCTGACACGCCCCCCTGTCACGCCCTCCCTGGGCGTGACCTAGGGCGTGTCACCCGATCCCGAGGACTTTTGTTGGAAGGGATAGGAAAACGAACAAAACAGCTGTCACGCCCCCTAACACGCCCTCCCCGGGCGTGTCACCAGGCGTGACAAGGGCGTGTCGCCCTCTACCGCAAAGCCTGCCGCCGCATTAAATGTCGTTTCTCCACAGCACGAAAACAGTACTGTCACGCCCCCGTCACGGGCATGACCTTGGGCGTGACATCAACTTTTCGGTGACTGACGGATTTCCGACCAATGATTTGGACATGACGTGCCTGTCACGCCCCACATATACGGGCGTGACCTAGGGCGTGACCACCGACGTACCGAAGCAATCATCCCTCACGCCAGAATCCAGAGCCCGAGGTCAACATAGTACTGTCATGCCCCTTGACACGCCCCCCCCCCCACCAGGGCGTGTCGGAGGGCGTGACCAACTCGAGATTTTTTTCTATAAATTGAGACCCCCCCCCTCTCCATTTCAGCAAGCTTTGGTTGAGAGGGGGAGGTGCTGCCCCTTTGGTTCTTGAGTTCTTTTCATGCTTTCTCTTTCTCTCTCTCTTCCTTTGTAATTTTTGCTTAATCATGGTTTAATATTTAGTTGCATTAGCTTTCCTTGTAATCTTTAGTGTTGCTTAGTGCTAATTGTAGGGCTAGAATAGAATTTAATTTTCATGCACTTGTAATTTCAATTTCAATATTGTAACTTGCCCTTTTTCATTAATAAAAGCGTTCTTGTTTAGCTTGTCTTCTTTTTATGCTTCACTACTCATCCCCCCTCCTCCACTTCGCTATGATTAACTAATCCTCCTTGTACTCGATCTTGATGATCCGAGGTTAGAGCGATTAAGTTATGATATTTTAATTAATCTTTTCTTTTTAGGTTAGGGCCTTGAATTACTCTTGATTAATCACGGGTTGGAGGTATATTATCGATATATACTCTCCACCTTTGCTTTCATTCTGGGCTAGCCGAGAGGCCGAAAGAATGAAGTGAGCATTCAAGAGTAAAGGGAGTTGTACGCACCCCTCGAGAGAGGCAGACGTCCAAATCTCCCGGATTGGAGTAAAATCCAATAGTGGGGTTCACCGCGTAAAGCGAGTTTTAGGCCTTCGATTTAGACGAGATTCGGTCAGACCTTCCTAAACTCAATTGGGCACGACTTCGAGAGAAGCGTGTGATGTAGGCCACTATGTTTGTCACTATAACGGCTAAGGGGATTACACGTACGCCTCTCTATTTCCACTATTACGCTCACACAATAATTAAACGCAGCACACTCACGAACAACGTTATCAACTATTACTAATCGTACGGTAGCCACGCCGTTTTAAGATCAAACAAACGACTATAGGTCGTCGTTCTTTCAAGCTAAAAGGACCCACCCGGTCCGAACGAGCGATGGTTGTACCAAAAGAGATCTACCGAAAAGTTTGATTCGGAATTGGTAGATCTCCCCCAACAAAACGAAAGACGAGGTTCGCCAAACCTTTCGGAGAATTAAACACTCTTGAAATAACAACTTAAGCTATATGAAAATTAAACCACGACGAATAACGATTCCAAAAATAACGCACGGAAATTCCACCAAATAAAATTATCTAAAAAAATAATGGATCACACAAGCGGTAGTAGTTCTCGTTACCCCCACCGGAATGGATGATTCCGGTTCACTTCTCTTGGATTTATTCTTCCACGGCTCCGCCGGAGTTTCGCCGATCGGAGAGAAATTTTGTCCGCTTTGTTCGCTTCACGCCGGTGTTAGGATTCCACAAGGAGGCAAACTTGCCTTGGCCGATTTCTTCACAAAACAAAGGGGGGAAAGGGATCCTTAATGGATGGCCGAGAGACCTTGGGGAAGTAGGAAGGGGCTCGGGTTTTGGGGTGAAGAGGGAGGGCTGGTTGGTTTTCTTTGGAAGAGGGAGGAGGAGGAGAGGGAGCCGAGATAGAGAAGGGGAGGGGATGTGGCCGGCGGCCAAGAGAGGGAGCAAGAGAAGGAGGGCCGAAAATTTCCTAAGGGGGAAGAGGAAAAGAGGGGGAAATTCAATCTTGAATTTTGGTTTCAATTTTTCATTCTTCATCAATAATCCAACAATGAAAAGTTCATGCCTATATATAGGCCTATTACAAGCTATGGCTATTTGCAGCCCAAATGAAAATAAAACATAATCAAAAATTAAACAAATACATGAAGAAATAGTACATGCATAATAACTAAATAAAAGTCTTTATTATGTAATAATTTGCCTTTGCCGTCACCGTCAAAATCTCCAACATGTAGGAGAACGCCATCGCCGTCGCCATCGCCGTCATCATCTTTACGCCATCAATCTCCAACATGTAGGAGAACGCCATCGCCGTCGCCATCGCCGTCATCATCTTTACGCCATCTTCGTCACCATCATCAACAACATGAATGAAGATGTCGTCTTCATCAATCCTCCCCCGCTTCAATGAACTCATCACCGATGAGTTGGCATGGAGGTACTGGCGCCGAAGAGCATCATCCCAAAGAACCTTTGTCGAGTCCGGAGTCCAAGAGCCACCAGATACCGGACGATCATACCATCGCATTACGGAACACTGCATACCACCGCTTGTAGAGGAGAGCCAAGCACCATCAATGAACCTGTCTAGCCAAAAATTTGTCCTGTGGAACTTGGAAAACGCATTAGGCAAATAAAGAAGACAAATTTCTGCTTCAACCATCAACGTACCTCTGTTGGAGACCAATGGAGAGAATGATCCAAGAACCAACTCACCCCCCGACCCAATTGCAAATTTAGTGGCACCAAACGTAGAGTTAGATATTCTAAATGGTGGAAAAACATAATGCGTGAAATTGGAAACATTTAAACTATGGGAATTACCCCATTCAATGGTTAATCTCAATAGATATTTTGTTTTTCCAATTTGATTAAAAATCCGAAAAGTTCTAACTCGCCAAATCGTCAACGTTTCTATAGTGCCCGTAGGCATCCGTTTAGGGGCGAGACGCACCAAAAGTAAACCGAGAACTTTATAGGGAAATTCTCTCTTATGTAAGTTAGCAATAGCATAATAAGATGACATGTGCGTGACTAGCGCTTCCTTACGGTGCTCATGTAATAAGGACATGTGAGAGGCAACTATAAGTGCATATAGGCTTAACATAAAGCATAGCAATAACGAAACTACATAAGTAGAAACCCATGGAAATAAATAAGTACGAACCACAGGAACTAAACATAATGGCATCAACATAAAGTAATAGGGTGGTGCTAGGGGAACTACACGTAGTGTCGACATCGGAACTAAAAATGGCGGTGCCAACGGAAATAACGCTGGTGGCTCCAGAGGAACTACATCAGGAGGCATCATCCTAACGGGATCAGGTGGCACCAACATAATGCGAACAGGTGGCAAAAACGGGACTAGATCCGGTGGTAGTAGTCGAATTAAATCAGGTGGTACTAACTGAATGCAATCCGATGGGACAAACGATGACCACATCATTAATGGATTCTCGAAAATTTGGTCAATCCTAGGAAGTCGAAAGGGTACCGAATTTATGAGACTTTCATCATGACCACATACAAAATCTATCTTCACACTATGTGACATGTCCCAAGGAGGATCCATCGTGGAAGATAAAACAAATTGACTCCAAACAGGCAAAATAATCTCATATCCAAACGGATCCGTAGGTCGGGTCAACAAAATGGTGGGGATAGCCGGTAAAACTAATACGAGGGGAGAGTTAATAATGCAATTAAATTCATGCCACGGAGTTTGCATCAGGGGACGCTCACCCGGGTTGACCTCAATATCGTCCTCTAAAATAATAACTCTCTCGATTGGTATTCCTCCAAACACATCGGTCACGTCAGCAGTAGCGGTAAAAATCTCAGAAGGTGGCTCTACAATATGTCTTGGGCTAAAGATAACCAGTTCATGTCCTAACGTATCATCGCATAAATCACGAACGGGTAAGCTCTCACCATAAGGTAACTCTTCCAACTCATAAATCACTATATTAGCAGTCGTACAATTCTCATGAATGGGCGCATCAATAGACTCCAGAGGAGGGGCTAAATCATGCCGAAAGTCAAAATATGGATTTTTCGTCCAAGTGTAATCCTCCGGGTGCAAGTCATCAAAATCATAGGATAATTCAAACACAGGATTCTCCCTCACAGTAAACTCATCTGGCTCGCCTTCACCTAACTCACAATCAGAGAAACATTCGTCATAGGGTGATTCTATCAACTCATAAGTTACTTCGCCCAAATCAGAATCAGTATCATTCTCAGAAACCTCGACGAGGGGAAGCAGAGATAATTCCTCTGAGGAGAAATCGTCATCCAGGTCACTGGGGTAACCAATCTCCTCATCGTCACTCATGTTGTCAACATTTACAGCACCGTCCTCAGTGACGGGCATACTCGTAGTCACAAGATCAGATTCAGTCACGCTGATAGGAACACTCTCATAAACAGGAAAGGGACTAGTGCCCCGCCGTAAAGGTGTCACTACATCCAACAATTCCGCAGGAGCGTACTGTTGGGTGAGAAGACTTTTCATGATAGTCCAACTGACATCAGGTGCATAACGTCTCTTGGCGCTGTTCCAAAAGCGCCAGGCTAGACCAGTTAATTGTATACTCGCAACGCAAGCCTGGGAGTGGTCTGGCACAAGTGCACGCTCGAAGTAACTCTCCAACTCAACAACCCAACTAAGGAAGGCATGGGGACCTCCCAACCCATTGTAGGGGGCTGATACGATCCTAGTTGACTTAGAATTACCATCACACTGGTGGTGTTGTCTAGGGGCCTCAAGAGAAGACGTCGAAAACTGACCACTAAGTTGGGCTAATAAATCCTCAAGGTTGTCAAATTTGCGGTTCATCTCCTTGCGAAATGCACCAATCGAGGAAGGTGGGGAAGGAGGACTCCGACAACCTGTCATAAATGATTTTCCTCGGGTGACGTTGAAGTCATGGGCCATTTCCGGGGGAACCGGAGAGAAATCTCAACCAGAACCGGTGCACATGAAAAGAAAAGAAAAAGCCTGGGTCTATTTATTTTTTAAATATTGATTTGTTCCCGCTAAACCTCTAAGGTTGTAAAGATTATAGGATAGGGTTTTTGCTGGAAAAATAGGATGAACATTAAAAATTTTTGCTGGAATTTTTTTATTTAGAAAATAAGAATCTAGACCGCTATTAGCACACAAAATACTAAATTTTCAAATTAGTTAATAAAAATAAGTACTTAATAAAAATATATTTTTTTTTGGTTTTCTTACTAATAATTAGAGGGAGAAATTCCAGAAATTTTAAATTTTATATTTTGAGAAAAGTTGACATTTTAAGGCCGCTATTTGCAGACCATTATGTAGAAAAACTAGTTTTCATGAAACTTAAAAGTTTTGAACTTTGAATTTTGAAATTCGAAATTGAAATTTGAAATTTTGAAATTTGAAATTTAAATTTTGAATTTTGAAATTCGAAATTCGAAATTCGAAATTCGAATTTTGAATTTTGAATTTTGAATTTTGAATTTTGAAATTCGAAATTCGAAAGTCAAAATTTGAATTTTGAATTTTGAATTTTGTAATTTGAAATTTGAAATTTCGAAATTGGAAATTTGAGATTTGAAATTTGAAAATTTGAAATTTCAAAATTTGAAATTTTGGAGAGTTATATTGGGAACTTCATTGCATTTCAAGATAATTATATTTTCTAATTAATTAGCCTACTAAATTAGCCTACCTAAAGATAGAAGGATGGTGCCGATTAGGAAATCGACAATAACCTCCCTCTGATACCAAATTGATGTAGGCCACTATGTTTGTCACTATAACGGCTAAGGGGATTACACGTACGCCTCTCTATTTCCACTATTACGCTCACACAATAATTAAACGCAGCACACTCACGAACAACGTTATCAACTATTACTAATCGTACGGTAGCCACGCCGTTTTAAGATCGAACAAACGACTATAGGTCGTCGTTCTTGCAAGCTAAAAGGACCCACCCGGTCCGAACGAGCGATGGTTGTACCAAAAGAGATCTACCGAAAAGTTCGATTCGGAATTGGTAGATCTCCCCCAACAAAACGAAAGACGAGGTTCGCCAAACCTTTCGGAGAATTAAACACTCTTGAAATAACAACTTAAGCTATATGAAAATTAAACCACGACGAATAACGATTCCAAAAATAACGCACGGAAATTCCACCAAATAAAATTATCTAAAAAAATAATGGATCACACAAGCGGTAGTAGTTCTCGTTACCCCCACCGGAATGGATGATTTCGGTTCACTTCTCTTGGATTTATTCTTCCACGGCTCCGCCGGAGTTTCGCCGATCGGAGAGAAATTTTGTCCGCTTTGTTCGCTTCACGCCGGTGTTAGGATTCCACAAGGAGGCAAACTTGCCTTGGCCGATTTCTTCACAAAACAAAGGGGGGAAAGGGATCCTTAATGGATGGCCGAGAGACCTTGGGGAAGTAGGAAGGGGCTCGGGTTTTGGGGTGAAGAGGGAGGGCTGGTTGGTTTTCTTTGGAAGAGGGAGGAGGAGGAGAGGGAGCCGAGATAGAGAAGGGGAGGGGATGTGGCCGGCGGCCAAGAGAGGGAGCAAGAGGAGGAGGGCCGAAAATTTCCTAAGGGGGAAGAGGAAAAGAGGGGGAAATTCAATCTTGAATTTTGGTTTCAATTTTTCATTCTTCATCAATAATCCAACAATGAAAAGTTCATGCCTATATATAGGCCTATTACAAGCTATGGCTATTTGCAGCCCAAATGAAAATAAAACATAATCAAAAATTAAACAAATACATGAAGAAATAGTACATGCATAATAACTAAATAAAAGTCTTTATTATGTAATAATTTGCCTTTGCCGTCACCGTCAAAATCTCCAACATGTAGGAGAACGCCATCGCCGTCGCCATCACCGTCATCATCTTTACGCCATCAATCTCCAACATGTAGGAGAATGCCATCGCCGTCGCCATCGCCGTCATCATCTTTACGCCATCTTCATCACCATCATCAACAACAAGAATGAAGATGTCGTCTTCATCAGTGTGTTCAAGCTTTTGGAACCTCCACGGTCAAGGACCTTTATCCTATTAAGTTTAGATTTTTATCGCATTTTCTTAATCGTCTTTAGCCGAGGTGATTCTTGATCGAGTGCATTTCCATTTCATATTTTCAACCCTTCGTAGTAATCGTTTTACTTAATAGCTTTACTTAATTGCAGTGGTTCTCTTTCGAGTATAGCTTTACTTCCTCCCTTGCACTTAGATTTTCTAAAACCCTAGTTTTTTCCGTCGATAAGATAATAGCGTTCGTGTGAGTAAGCATAGCCAACAGTTCCCAGATTTCAATACGACACTGGTGTCACCTAGCTATAATTCGATAGGTATACTTGCCTCATCGGGTTGCTAGTTCGGTTGCGTTTATTTTCTTCAAACCCTAGCGCACAACAACTATTTCCCTTTTCTTTGCGGTCAATGGCCAAGCAGTGGTTAGGCTCTTTTCCTAGAGGATCTATCACTACATGGGCCGAAATGGCGGAAAAATTCATGACTAAATATTTTCCTCTTTCAAAGACCGCAAAATTACGTACTGATATCTCTTCATTTATGCAAATCGACTCGGAGACTCTCTACGATACATGGGAGCGCTTCAAGGAGCTTTTGCGTAGATGTCCTCACCATGCACTTCCTACTTGGCAACAAGTACAAATTTTTTATAACGACATAAATTTCAAAACAAGGCAGATGATTTATGCAGCCGCTGGGGGTACTCTCAATAATAAAACCCCAGAGGCCGCACAAGAGCTTTTTGAGGTAATGGCCATGAATGCCTATCAGTGGAATGTGCCTCGAGCGCGCCCTAGCAAGCCGGCAGGACTTTATGAAGTTGATATGATAGCTAACTTAGCTTTACAACTTGAACGTTTAAGCAAACAAGTGGCAGAGATGTCTGTTTCCTCTACCACTACTTCTTGGGCTAATAATAATAGTAATACTTTTATTGAAGAACAGGTTGATTTCATGGGGAATCTTACTCGTCCTTCATTTAACCCAAACAACGCTCCGTATAAAAATGCTTATAATCCAGGTTATAGGAACCACCCGATTTTCTCATGGAGCAACCAAAGTAATGCCCAGCGCCCTCCTAATATGAACCCACCTGGTTTTCTTCCACCACCACCAAAGCCCTCTTCGATTAAAGAGGTATTTTCTAAATATTTTGCATTGAACGAATCCAACATCCGGAATCTCACCGGATTTGTAAAGAACTTAGAGAATCAAATTGGCCAACTTGCCAAAATTATTGTCGAGCGCCCGCATGGAGCTTTGTCGGGCAACACTGAGACGAATCCAAGGGAGAATGCAAATGCCATCAACCTTCGCAGTGGAAAGGAGGTAACCTCTACAAGTAGGATTGAACCCAAGGTAACTGTTTCTATTTTACCCCCTCCAGTTTTATTTTCTAATTCTCCGAAAGCTTCAAAATCTCCTCTAATTTCTACTTCTTCACCCCCCCCCCCTTATCCATCTAAAATTAAAAATGAGTGAGTAGAGGAGCAATACAAAAAAATTTTAGAAATTTTAAAACAAATTCATATAAATGTTCCCTTCTGCGAGGTAATCTCTCAAATGCCTAAATACGCGAAATATCTCAAGGAGTTACTCTCCAATAAAAAGAAACTTGAAGATATCTCACGTGTTTCCCTCAATGCAGAATACTCAGCAGCTTTATTAAATAAATTGCCTCAAAAATTGAATAATCCGGGACTGTTTTCTATCCCGTGCCTCTTTGGAAATTTATTAGTAAAGCATGCCCTCGCCGACCTAGGTGCTAGCATAAATCTAATGCCTTACTCTTTGTTTAAGAAATTGGGGTTAGGAGATCCAATCCCAACAAAAATAAGTATACAACTAGCGGATCGTTCTGTTAAGTATCCAGTAGGGAAAGTGGAAGACGTGTTAGTCAAGGTTGACAAGTTCATCTTTCCGGTGGACTTTGTCATTCTTGACATCGAAGAGGATGCTGAAGTACCACTCATACTCGGCCGCCCTTTCCTTGCCACCTCCCGCGCAATAATAGATGTGAGTAACAGAAAACTCCTCCTTCGTGTTGTAGATGATGAAGTTACTTTCAGTATCAACCCCTCAATGTGCAATTCTCTTTCAAATGATGATTCTTGTTACCATCTAGATGCATCATTTGAAGAAGATTTTTCTTCATTTTCTAATTATGGTCCCATATCTTGTGATGATGCAGAACATGATGAATTATTTTGTTTTAAGGAATTATCTCGTTCTTCGCCTCCTGAGCCAATTGGCTTAGAGAGTATTAAAATTACGACCTCTTATGAAGTACCACCTACTCTTGAGCTTAAGTAACTTCTAGAGCACCTAAGATATGTCTTTTTAGAAAAAGACTCTAAATTGCCGGTCATCATTTCTTCTACTTTGTGTGATTCGGAAATTTTCGAATTAATTCAAATCTTAAATAGGCATCTCCGAGCTATAGCTTGGCAATTATCTGATATTAAAGGGATAAGCCCCTCCTTCTACACACACAAAATATTACTTGAAGATAATTCTTGCAACAGTGTACAGCCTCAGCGACGACTTAATCGCAACATGAAAGACGTCGTTAAGGCTGAAGTAATTAAACTATTAGATGCAGGAATTATCTACCCGATTTCGGATAGCCCATGGGTTTGCCCCGTGCAAGTAGTACCAAAGAAAGGCGGCATGACAGTAGTGGTTAATGAGAACAATGAACTAATTCCAACTCGTACTGTTACGGTTTGGAGGATGTGCATCGACTATAGAAAATAAAATGATGCCACCCGAAAAGACCACTTTCCCTTGCCATTCATTGATCAAATTTTAGAACGCCTTTCCGGTCACTCCAACTATTGCTTTCTTGATGGTTTATCGGGATATTTCCAAATACCAATCTCACCCGAGGACCAGGAGAAAACAACCTTTACTTGTCCCTTCGGCACCTTTGCGTATAGAAGGATTCCATTTGGCCTTTGCAATGCACCAGCTACATTCCAAAGATGTATGTTGGCCATCTTTGATGAGTTGGTTGAGGATGTGATGGAAGTCTTCATGGATGACTTTTCCGTATAGCTAATCTTGAACGTGTTCTTCAACGCTGTGAAGATACGAATCTAGCCCTAAATTGGGAAAAATGTCATTTCAAGGTTCGAGAAGGGTTGGTACTCGGTCATAAAATATCGGGTAAAGGAACGGAAGTTGATAAGGCCAAGATCGAGGTGATTGAGAAACTTCCCCCTCCCATAAATGTAAAATCTATTAGAAGTTTCCTTGGTCACACAGGTTTTTATCGGCGGTTTATACAAAAATTTTCCAAAATTACAAAGCCGTTAACACACTTGTTAGAAAAAGAGTCTTCTTTCATTTTTGATAATGAATGTTTAGCAGCTTTTAATATTATCAAAGATAAGCTTATCAACTCGCCAATTCTAGTAGCACCAGATTGGTCCTTTCCATTCGAGATAATGTGCGATGCAAGTGACATTATTGTAGGCGCAGTGTTAGGCCAATGGGTGAACCTGTATTTTCACCCAAAATATTATGCAAGCAAAACACTCAGATCCGCACAGGCCAATTACACAACTACAGAGAAAGAACTTCTGGCAATTGTTTTTGCGTTTGATAAGTTTAGGTCTTATATTACACTCTCAAAAGTCATTGTGTTTACTGATCATTCTTCCCTTAGGTACCTACTAAACAAGGCAGACGCCAAGCCCCGATTATTAAGATGGATCCTCCTACTTCAATAATTTGACTTGGAGATCTGGGACAAGAAAGGAGCGGAGAACTTGGAGGCCGATCATCTCTCCCGCTTAGAAAACCCTGCTGCGGATACGCTGGCGGAAGCTGATATTGATGATAAATTCCCTGAAGAGCGCCTCCTCGCCATCAAAAAATTAATGAATTCTTCTACCCCTTGGTTTGCGTATTTGGCCAACTATCTAGTGGCTCGAGTCTTGCCAAAAGGTTTTTCAAGTAAACAAAAGAAGAAATTCTTTTCCGATACGAAGAACTACTTTTGGGAGGACCCCTTTTTATTTCATATCTGCGCAGATCAAGTGGTAAGAAGATGTGTATCGAGCGAGGAAGGCTTGCAAATATTGCGGCACTGTCTTGAAGGACCAACCGGCGGACATTATCAAGCAAGCCAGACCGCATGGAAAGTGCTGGAGGTCGGTTTCTACTGGCCCTCGATCTTTAAGGATGCTCACTCTTTTGTAAGTGGATGCGATAGGTGCCAAAGGTCAGGTAACATATCTCGCCGAGACTAAATGCCCCGAAACTCCTTTATGGAGTGTGAAATTTTCGATCTATGGGGTATCGATTTCGTAGATCCTCTCCCTCCCTCATTTAATAATAAATATATTCTCATCGCAGTCGACTACGTGTCGAGGTGGGCGGAAGCACAAGCTCTCCCATCCAACGATGCAAGAGTGGTCATTAAATTTTTGAAGAAATTATTCTCTCATTTTGGCACGCCTCATGCTATAGTTAGGTATAGGGGCACACACTTCTGTAATAGCCAGTTTGCTAAAATTTTTGCAAAATATGGCGTTACACACAAACTCTCCACCGCCTATCACGCACAAACTAGTGGCCAAGTGGAGGTAGTGAACCGTGAGCTCAAGCGGATTTTGGAGAAGACTGTCTCTTTTAATAGGAAGGACTGGTCTTTGAAGCTCGATGATGCTCTATGGGCTTATCGGACGGCATACAAGACCGCCATTGGTTGTAAACCATACCGATTAGTCTACGGCAAAGCTTGCCACCTTCCAGTTGAGTTAGAGCACCATGCCTATTGGGCGCTAAAATTCCTCAATCTTGATTATACTTTGTCCTCCGAGCAAAGATAATTCCAACTGAATGAACTAGATGAATGGCGAGCTAATGCCTATGAAAATAGTAAGTTTTATAAGGAGCGCTCAAAGTTCTACCATGATAAAAATATTAAAATTCCTAAAAGTTTTTCACCGGGGGATCTAGTCCTTCTTTACAACTCATGCCTTCGTCTTTTTCAAGGAAAGTTAAAATCTCGATGGTCCGGCCCCTTTGTCGTCAAAGAGGTTTGGCCATATGGGACCATTCTTATTTCCCACCCAGAACTCGGCTCCTTTAAAGTGAACGGCCACCGATTAAAATTTTATTTCTCTAATGATACTTAGGCCACCAATATTGAGACCCTCACCATATAATCTTCCATGCCAATTAGTCAAGGTACGTGACGGTAAACAAAGTGCTTTTGGGAGGCACCCCAAACTTTCTCTTCTTATTACTATTTTCTTTGTTTTAACATGTATTTGCAGGTTTCCTTCTAGCCTCCTTGATTTCACCATCAGGGATGTCCTCTTTCCTCACTTCTTCTTTTTTAGCATTTTTATTACTTCATACTTAGTTTTAAACATTGGGGACAATGTTTAAATTTAAGTATGGGGGTATAAGTTCTTAAATAATAAAACTTTTAAAAAATATAAATTCCAAAAATTCAATAATATATATATATTTCTTTCTTTTGTCTTTAATATATATACCAAAAAAAGAGAGGATAAAACTTATATAAAATAATTAATAATTTGAGTTAATCTTTGCTAAATCATTTAGTTCCCCATGACTTTGCATTTTCTTATTTTTAATCATTTATGTACTTGTTTAGTTGAAATAAATTAAATTAAATTTCATTTTGTCTATGTTTCATGAGTAATATGTTGACTCATGTAGTATTCCTAATTAAGGTAACATGTTATTTTTGAAAAACATTCTTAAATATTTGCACTTTTTCATAGCCATTTTTTTATGTTTTTTCACATTTATAAAATCTACCATCCCTTGTTTTCTCTTTTAAGAATATTTGAAATGATTGATTAGTGTTAAGTATAGTAGATGCGAACTAATCTAAGATGCTTATTATCTTCATTTTTTCATGAAAAGTCAATTATCTCTATTTTTATCTGGAATTTGCGTCTCTTGAATTTTTTAATACCTTGCTTTGAGTAGACTTAAGAGCATGAAGATGATCTAGGCAACTTTTTGATTAGTTTGAGCTTTTGCATCCTGAACCTCAAATTCCTAACCATTGCTAGCCACATTCTGTCTTTTCCATTTTTTTATAAGTCCCACTTACTTTTCACCAAAGCCATATAGCTTACCCATGTCGCACACTTAAAACATTTTGAGCTTTATGTCACTTGTGTGTACTATATTTTGTGAAAATGGCGGAGATTTGTATTATATCTCAATTGCTACAAAAGAGGAAAAAGAAAAAAAGGGAAAAACTCAATTGATTCAAAAGAAGGAAAAAGATATGATATATATTTATCTATATATGAAAAAAAAATTATGAATGACCTTTTTACCCCAACTTTATATTGCAAAATGACTTGGGGTGTCAAAATTATTTTTCCTTGCAATAAGTTATTTGCAAAGCTATTCTTTTTGTTTTAAGTGTTCTTTACCCATCGTGTTTATCTTTTGAACTCCAGACCCATAAAACCTAAGCAAACAATTTACACCTAATGAAAGTCCTTTTGATTCATGCTTCTGAGGTTTATTTTTAGTACGGTAGCGAGAAAGTAAATTGAGTAAGTTCTTAGGTAGCAGTATTGATCTTTGATTTAGATTGGTATGAATATAAAATGTCTCTTAGATTTTAGTAGCAACTCAATATCCTTTTCATTTATCACATTACTCAATTTTTTTTTGCTTAAAAACATGGGATGATTTATTTTTTTATGCTAGTGAAAATTGTAAAATTCTATGCCAAGACTAAGTAAAAATATTTTGTTTTCTTTTGATAATTCCTCTACCTTAATTTCGCATCGTACTTGTGTTTGGCATAGTCAATTTGTTTGATTGGTTTTTTTATTTTTTCTAACTCGTATGTCTTTGCTTAAGGACAAGCAAAATAATAAGTCTGGGGGAATTTCATGATGCATAATCTTACCTAAATTATTAATATAAAAATCTAAATAATCTGATATAAATATATTTATATTGTTAATTTTATCCTCTAAATCGATTTTTTTATAATTCTTTCATAACCATGCATATTTTACTATGTTTTCTACGTGCAGCGAACTTCGGGGCCGCTTTCGGACATGTTACACCCATATTCACAAATTTGGCTGAACACAAAAGTTGTAGCCCTCGGAAGTACCTTTCCAACGGATAGTTACATGTCTTCATCGGATTCACGTAGATTCGGGAATCCCCGGTCGAAGTTGTTGTCTAGCAGATTTCCTGCAGCGAACTTCGGGATCACTTTCGGGCATGTTAAAGCCAGATTCAGATCTTGGGGTTAACACAAAATTTGTAGCCCTCGGAAAGACCTTTCTAACAAATGGTTACACGCCTTCATCGTATTTACATAGGTTCGGGAATACCCAGCCGAAGTTGCTGTCCAACAGATTTCCTGCATGTATGATTCTCGGGTTTTAGCATGAACCGAGGATCTTGAGACAAATTGCATTATAAATTCTAAGATAAAATGCCATAAGTTATGTTGTGTCAAACTAAATATCGAGTACAGTCATGCCACCAAGTTGTGAACTATATTCAAGAAGGGAATGAAGCCACAATGGTCCGATGATATATTTCTCCTGAGTATGAAAGGAGCTAGCAACCTTTGACAATGAATTAAACATGTGTTCTAAAGAGAAGCTTCTTATCATGCTTTTCATGACAAATGTGAAATAGGCTAACCACCTTTGACTATATATTCAACATGTTCCCTTAAAGGAAACTTCTTGGAAAGAGAGAAAACTAGCCAATTTCTTATCATGCTTTTCATGACAAGCGTGAAAGAGGCTAACAACCTTTGAATTTTAAACCAACATGTGATTTTTGACCAAGGGAAGCTTCATGGAAACTTCATCCTCATGCCAAATTCGAACTCTACCCCCTTGGTTTTTGCCCTATAAATAGGCATGAAGGAAGGGAGGAAAGGATCATCCTTCCTACTTCATTTTGAGCATTGTAGAGAGCCTTTAGAGTTTGTTTGTAGAGTATTTTAGTTTAATATTTTCATATTTTAAGTTTCCTGCAATTTCTTTTATCGTACTTGTAATCTTCTTGCAAACTCTCCTTATAATGTCTTTTTTGAAATCTTGTGTAGCTTCTTTTCATTAAGAAATAAATTAGTTTGTTATTCCCTTTCACTCTTTCTCTTTCTTTTTGTATATTCTTAACATGATTTTCATTTCCTATATTATGAGCAACTAAACTTTGTTTAGTACTTGATCGAAATGATCCGAGGAATGAAATGATCTCTTTTTCTTAATCAATATCATCTCTTTCTCATATACCAAATGTTTAGGATTTACCCTTGATTAATTTATAGAGATGTCATATCATCGATATATGATTTTATCTTCTGTTTCCATACTCTAGTAGCCGAAAGGATCATGCGTATGGATTGATCGCTCATGGGTAAAGGGAGTTGAATGCAATCCTTGAAAGAGGATGATGTAAATTTCCCGGATTGGAGTCAAATCCAATAGAGGGGTTCACCACATAAAGCGAGTTTTAGGGGTTCCAATTATAGAATGAAAGTTCGGTTGATCAACCTAAACTCAGTTGGGCGTAGCCTTGAAAGAGGTGTGTTCATATTCTGGGAACCTCAACGGTCCAAGCACCTTCGTTAAAGAGAATTAGGGATTTATCTATTTTTGGTCATTTTCATTCCAAGGTGATTCAAGACCAAGTACTAACCTTTTAAATTATTGCTTAATCATCCTCTTTTATTGTATAACCATTCTCTTAATTGTAAACCAAATCAAAGTATCTAATTGATAAAATAACAGGAATCTCTTTGAAGTAGAAGTTATCGACGCGCCTTGGTTCTAATACGACCTTGATATTATATCCTATGCTATAAGCGATAAGGTACACTTGCCTTTATCGAATATAGATTCGGAGAACATCATCTTCATCTTCATCTTCTCTCTTTCATAAAACACCTCCGGGATTTTCTCCATCAGGTGGTATCCTGAAAACGCATCCAAAAAACTCATTATAGGAAAATCGACGACTGAGTAAACCAGCGCATTGATTCGAGGCAAGGAGTAACAATCTTTAGGAAATGATTTATTAAGCAAAAAAAAATCTACACACATACACCACCAACCGACTCCTTTTTAGCAATTACTACATTGGAGACCCAGCCGGGGTCTTATATTTAGGATACAAAGCAAGCCTTGAGGAGCATGGCCACCTCCTCCCTGATGGGCTCGACTAGCTTATCCGTGATGGACCTCTTCTTATGATAGATGGGCAAGCTTCAGGTTCTAGGTTGAGGTGGAGGCAGGCAAAGTCCGCATCGATCCACATCATCTCCATGGTGCTCCAAGCGAAGATGTTCATGTTCTTTTTGATGCACTTTAGCATCCTCTCCTGGTCCACCGGGGTCAGCCCCCCGCTGATGCGAACCTTCTCCACCCTGTGTCCCTGGGTAAAAAGCTCCATCTCCACCACCTCTTCCACAGCCTAGCCTGGACTGCTCCCCCATTCCACAACGTAGCCTTCTATTGGGACAAGGACCTCGTCCTCAGCCTCCTCCTTGACCATTGCCTCTGCCGGCTCTTAAAATTCCGCCTCCACCTCCACCCGGGTAGGGTTCTCCTCCTCCTTTGTAGCCTCTACTCCACCTACTTCCTGCTCCGCCTCCTTTATTTTACACTCCATCTCCTCAGCCCCCTCTTTCCAAGAGATGTAGTTCACCCCCGTTACATAGCACTCCCTCGCCACCTTAGGGTCTCCCCTGACCCTGACCTAAATCCCCTCGACGTTGAACTTCAAGCACTGATGGAAGGACTAGGGGCACAGTGAAAGGCGATGATGAGAGGCTTCCCAAAAATGACGTTGTAGCTACTGGGGGCATCCATAATGACGAATCTATAGTTTTGGGACTGCCCCCTAAGGATATATGGAGTCTCACTCCTCCTTCAACCTCCTTCCTCTCCCCTGAGAACTCAAACTTGTCCATCCGAGGACAACACCCTCTTGGCCTCCAGCTTCATTGCATCAAACTCCTTAAATATGACGTCGACTGAACTCCCATTGTCGATGAGGATCTGGGAGAAAGTGAAATTCTCAACCACTATCTGGATGTCTAGCGTGTCATAAAAACGGTCCTCATGGTCTGGCATGTCCTTCTATGATAAGATGATCTTCTCCTCTGGGGGTGGGGTCTGGGATGTGGAGCCAACGCTCTAGCGATACATGGTGTGGAGATTTTCCATCCAGGAAGCCTCAACCCCCACCCCCCATGGATCACTCTGATCCCTCCCCAAGCCCCAACATTGGCCCGATCCTCACATCTTTCCTCCTCTGCCTGAGGCAGGACTTCTTTAATCCACACTTCCCGACGGTCTTGCTTGAAAGTGAGGGTAAATCTATCTGACTCTAGAGGGGGGTGAATAGAGTTTGTTTAAATAAGTTTCACATGTTTTTAAAATATCAGCATATATAAAATTTAATTTATGCTATAGTATAGAGTGCTAGAAAATAATGAAAGAAGCAAGAAACTAAGAGTACAGCACACAGCAACAATCAAACAAACAATCCAGAAGATACAAGGAAATATAGTGGTTCCCCAAAACCTGGGTACATCCACTCTTCTACCACCCTTGGTAGGAATCCACTCAGGATGAGTTGATCAGGTGTCCTGACACCAATGAGCTTTTGTTAAGGTGATCAAAAACCAAAACTGGATTTTTTGATAAGGTGTCTTGCCACCACTGAGTTTTGACAAGGCTCTCAGAACCAGACTCAAAGCTTTTGAAGGGAGTTTTGAAAACCCTTTTACAGAAGGAAAATAAAAAGGAAAAGAAAATGAAGTTGTCTTCTCCATTCTCAAATCAAATGAGAGAAGACTAGTGGATCTTTGTTGTCAAAGCTCCCCCTGAGATCTAGACTGTTTCAGGAAGGGAAGCTTTGCTCTAGGGTGATAGGTCTTCAGAACTTTGATCTCCAGCAAAAGATTATTTCAGCAAGAAGACTGAGAGATGAGGTGTCTGGAGTTCTTGAGATGAAGTTGTGAACACTTTTTCTGTTATTCTTCTTCTACAAGTGTTCTGTATTCTGTGTATATCCTTGTAATTGAAAAAGAAATTTTTTATTCTCTGAAAAATTCTTTGTCCAAAATAGACGTTGGCAGTCATAAATGTCTTCCATAAAGAGTCTTGTCTTCTAGAGGAAAGTCCAGTAAACATTCTCTGAATAATACCTTGAAACATGCTCCAGAATAAAGACAAACGGCTGGCAGATCTTCTTATCATAAATGCTGATAATATTCAAAAATATTCCAAAGAATAACAGCATTTGAATACTTAAAAGCGTCGATCTCTCAGAAGAATCGTCGATCTGAGCTCTACGATCGTCGAACTGAGCTCAGAGATAAAATGAGATAAAGCAGACAGAAAACGTCGAACTGAGCTCGAAGATCGTCGAACCGAGCTCAGCGACCTGAAGAATGACTGAAGAGAGATCGTCGATCTGAGCTCGAAGATTGTCGACCGGAGTTCGATGATTTATCAAGTTGAGCTCAGAGAGCGTCGAACCGAGTTCGACGATTCGTCAACCAGATCTCGACGAAAATTACCTTAGACTTAGCTCTTCAACCTTGATCTTGGAATGGTCCTGGGGGCAGCTTCAAACCTAAGTTCTAAGCCCTAAACTCACTCTAATGTTGACCTTCACAACTATACAACTAGGTCAACCTGGTTTCCTAAGATAACCATAGTGATCCTTACCCAAATTAGTAATAGGGTGTTCCAACAATCTCCCCCTATTTGGGTTAGGATTACTATTTATAAATAACATTAGGAAATGAATAAGCATTCATACAGAAAACAAGAGCTATCCAAGTAAAGATATAGCAGCAAGCAGATCACAGATAAAATTGCAGCAATTATCCAGATGAGGATGAAAGTTCAGCTTACACAATTTACTTCTTCTCAGTTCTCTTTTTAAACAAAATTTCTCTGTTAGGATTCTGGCTTTCTTTCTTTGATCTTCTGTCATCCTCTGCACCTAGAGAAGTTTGAGATCTTGGCCTTGGAACTACAGTCTCTGGGTGTAGCTTCATGTAGTCTTCTGGGTTGAAAAACTTTCTAGAAGCATATCTTTCCAATTCTTTCTTCCTTTGATCTGATAAAGTTATTATATTGGAGATGTCCATTCCTTGCTCTCTGGCTTTCTTTAATTGATCAAGAGCAGCTAGCTCTTTCATTCTTGCTGTCCAGGATAGAGGATTGTTCTCAGGATCCTCAAAAGGAACAGGAGGTTCATATCTGGTGAGAGATTCAGAAGCATGAGGAGTCCTGGAAACAATTGTGTCTTTCAGCCTGTAAGGGAAAGGACCCAAAGAAGAGTCAGAGTGGCCTTGTCCTTCCCTTTGATAAGATCTTTGTCCTCTCTGATTTCCTCTATAATGACCCCTTCTGGATTGATATCCTCTTTGATGTTGTCCCCTTTGATAGTATCTTGGATAAGATTGGGAGGAGCTTTACCTTGAAGCTGGAGCTTGAGGGGCTGAGCCTGATCCAGAATCTAGAGGAGGAGGAGGAGGCTGATATTGTGAAGATCCTTTTTCATATTTATCAAGCTTCCTTCTCTTCTTCATAGCTTTCTGTTGATTCTTGGAGTATTGCATCCATGGCTCAGAAATGGGGCAATCATGCAGAATGTAGTAGGGAATATCATTGGAGTCTTTTGCTGTAGCTGGAGGAACTGACATCATGGCTTTGCTTCTAGCTTTCCTCTTCTTAGCAATGGTATGGGCAGAGTCATCTGATTCAGTCTGGAATTGGTCACTATCTGAGCTTTGTGTTCTATCATACAGATCATCAATGCTTTTCAAGTACTTTTCTTGTAGCTTCAACTGATCAGAGGTCAGAACAGGAGCAACAGCAGCAGCAGACACTTGGGCAGGAGCAAGCATAGCAGCAGGTGTGGGATCTTCTAGGTAGGAAGCAAGTTCTTCATCAGCAGTTGCTGGAATCATCTCTATATCTTCAGCAGCAGCAGTAGCAGTTTCAACAACAGGAGGCACAATGGCCTTAGTAGCAGCATCAGGAATATCCACAGCCTTCCAGAAATTGATATAGGATTCAATGAGGCTGGGATCACAAACAGATACAGGCACAATGGCCTTAGACAGATCTTCAAAGAGAGGTACTGGCAGAAATCTGAAATGAACTGTATCAAATTGAGATAGCAGGCTCTGAAGATTTAGAGCAAAAGCACATCCACTGGCAGGAGCTGGAGCTGGAGCAAAAGCAAGAGCATCCACTGGCACATCCACTTCTTCATAAAGCATCTCCCCCTGCCTTGGTTCAAGGAGAGCTGAACCAAGGCACCCAGTAGAAGGGATTGCCTGGGAGGAGGAAAAGGAAGAAAGCTTGGTAGACAGCTCCTGAACTTGTTTCAGGAGTGGAGCCAGGGAGGTCTCCAACAGAGATGTCAGCCTGGGAGCTAACAACTCATAAAGTCTGTCTGCCAATCTTGGAAGATCTACATGCTCAAGTGGGGCTCGAGCAGAGGTAGGAGTAAAGGTAGATGGAGGGATGTTGGCTGGAGCTGAAGGTGTGGAGGTAGGAATGGATGGCTCTGAGGATGGAATTGTGGAGATAGAAAAGGTTGAGGTGGAGATAGGTGAAGAGAGAGAGGGTGTGAAGGATGGTTGGGAGAGAATGTCATGAAGCATTTGTTGAAAAGATGAGGTAGAGGGTGGCTCAGGAGGAGTGGAGGGTGAATCATCCATGAAGGAATCATCTGCAAGGGAAAAGGATGGTAGGGTGAAGGTTGAATAAGAGAAGAGAGGATGGAATTCCTCTGAGGTGGATACAGGAGGGGATGAAACTGGTGAGGAAATGGTAATTGGGGATGATGTGGTTATGGTTGTGACTGGTGGTGAGGAGGAAATGGCTGGGGTAGATACAGCTGGAGGAGGAAGAGAGGCAGGCAACACTTCTGCTGGTGGAGTGACTGAAGCAGTCCTTGTGCCTGAAGGAAGTGGTGCAGTAACTCTTGTAGGGTTGATGATTTGCCTGTCCCATTTGCTGAATAGGGCACAGGAGGGCCTCTTGGATGCATTGATGAACATCCCAGAGGAGGTTAACAGTTCAGGGCATCTGTAGTGCAGATAGATCCTTAAGATTCTCCCAAAACACACGGTAGTCTTATTGATCTTTTTCTTAATTAAGCTGAAGAAGATGGATCCCCAATCAAGATGTTTCTTATCGACTAAAGCTCCCATCAAGCAAAGTTGATATCTAGAGATGGTGTCATGAGCTGAGTGCTTGGCCAACAGCACTTTCCCAACTACATCAGCCAGGAATTGATATTCCAGAGACAGATTTTTCTTTAAAAGTTTGTTAGGGTTGACAGTATTGTGACCCATTCGATTAAGCATTGAATCATAATCTTCTCCAGATAATTCAATAGAATCTTCTCCAGTACTAAGTTGAAAGACATTTGTTAAGAGAGCCGGTGATAGATGTACCTGAGTCCCTTTAATGATGCCGACGACAGAGTTCTCAGTCTCGTCTGTCGCTGTAAACCACCATTCTTTGATCTCTTCTGAAGCAATTTTCATCCGTGTAGTCATTATTTGAGTCAACTATTGTTCTATGAATAGATTCAGAAGGTCCTTGAAGCGCTGGTCGCTTCCATCAAATGAGTTCATGTCTATATCGAATCCTGTACCAAATTTCATCTTAGAGATAGCAGCACTGGATTCCGCCATTTGCACCTGCAACAGAAAACCAAACACGACCAAGTGTAGAGGATTTGGAGGGAAAACGAAGAAAGTTGCAGAGTATGAAAGCGCAAAAGGAGAACGACGGCTGAAGAAATGATTTTATATTAGGGTTCGACGGCAAAATGGAAAATCGTGGAGCTCAGTTTGAAGAAGTGTCGAACTCAGGTCGACGATTTGGGCTGCAGAAGGAATCTGAAGAGACGTCAATATCGTCGATCTCCGTTCGATGATGTTGAAAAGCGTCGAGCTCCGCTCGACGGCCTCTGAACAGAAGGAGAAAAACCCTAGATCTAGCGAAGGCTCTGAACTCAGATCGATGACTTTGGGAACGTCGATCTCTGGTCGACGATTTTTGGAAAATCGTCGATCTTCGTTCGACGATTTTTGCGAAAACGTCGAGCACAGTTCAGAGACAAAACTTGTTCTACAGACACAAAAAGAATTGATTTTTAGCCTAGTCTTGGTCTGTTTTAGCTTTTCAAAAACTTGTACTTTAATTTAGGCTTCCTCCATCTAACATGCCTAACTGATTTAGGAAGAAGCTGTGTTTCTTTTCATCCAAAGGTTTGGTGAAAATATCTCCCCTTTGCAAATCAGTGGGTATATATTGAAGTTCAATTTTATTTTTCTCTACATTATCTCTCAGAAAGTGATGCCTAATTTCTATGTGTTTTGTCCTACTATGGAGGACTGGATTTTGTGCTATAGAGATAGCACTAGTATTATCACAGAAAATTTTTGACTTCTCTAAGTTGTAACCATAGTCTAGAAGCTGATTTTGTATCCATAATATTTGTGAGCAACAACTGCCTGCAGCCATATACTCAGCTTCAGCAGTTGAAGTTGACACAGATGTTTGCTTCTTACAAAACCAGGAGACAAGTCTGTCACCAAGAAAATGACATGTTCCACTGGTGCTTTTCCTGTCTATTCTGCATCCAGCATAATCAGCATCTGAGAATCCAGTTAATTCAAATCCTGAATCTTTTGGATACCAGAGTCCTAGATTTGGACAACTTTTTACATACCTAAGAATCCTTTTAACTAGAGTTAGGTGTGACTCTCTAGGGCTAACTTGGAACCTAGCACATATACATGTAGCAAACGTTATATCTGGCCTACTGGCTGTAAGGTACAATAGAGAGCCAATCATTGCTCTATATGTTGTCTGATCAACTGGTTTCCCATGTTCATCAGCATCCAATACAGCATTGGTAGGCATGGGTATTTTCATACAAGATGCCTCAGACATACCAAATCTCTTAACCAATTCTTTAGCATATTTGGTTTGGGAAATAAATATGCCCTCAGCATGTTGTTTTACTTGCAATCCTAAGAAGAAGGAGAGCTCACCCATGCTACTCATTTCAAATTTGGAATGCATTAGTTTGGAAAACTTTCTGCACAAGTTTGAATCAGTAGATCCAAATATGATATCATGTACATAAATTTGTACTAGTAGGGTATGGGACTTATGGGTTCTAATAAAAAGAGTTTGGTCTACTCTCCCCCTAACAAAATCATTTTCCAGAAGAAAGCATGTTAGGGTCTCATACCATGCTCTAGGAGCTTGCTTGAGACCATATAATGCTTTATGCAATTTGAAAACATAATCAGGGTGAGTTAGAGAGATAAAACCTGGAGGTTGTTTAACATAGACTTCCTCTTTGATGTCCCCATTGAGAAATGCACTCTTCACATCCATCTGATAGACCTTGAAGCCTTTGTGAGCAGCATAAGCTAGAAATATTCTGATATCCTCTAACCTTGCAACTAGTGCAAAGGTCTGGTCATAGTCTATTCCTTCTTGTTGAGAGTAGCCTTGAGCAACTAGCCTGGCCGTGTTTCTGACAATAATTCCTTGGTCATCCAGCTTGTTTCTGAAAACCCACTTTGTTCCAACAATGGAATGACCCTTTGTCTTAGGCACTAGTTCCCAAACTTTGTTCCTTTCAAATTGATGTAGCTCCTCTTGCATTGCAATGATCCAGTGTGGATCTTGCTCTGCATCTTGAATGGATTGAGGTTCAACTTGAGATAGGAAGCAAGTGTGCATCAGGTTCTGGTTGACCTGAATTCTGGTTTGCACACCAGCTGAGATCTATCCAATTACTTGGGTGATTGGATGATCTCTTGTTGTTACTAAATCAACAGGGGGTGTTGATTGTTCACCAGCCTGTGATGTTGTCTCCTCTAGAGGAACAACAACTACCTCTTCAGGATGATTTTCTTCAAGATGTTGCACTTCTTCATCATCACCGCTTTCATTCTTTTACTGAAAAGGTTGAGAGGTTGTGTCCTCTTCTTTAACCTGTAATCTGACCATACTTTCTGATATAGATTGTGCCTGCAAGGGTTCTTTGGTAGAAGTAGACTTCTCCTTATAACACATGTTAGTCTCATCAAAGGTAATATGAACAGATTCTTCAATTTTACAAGATGATTTATTATATACCCTATAGGCCTTGCTGATCATGGAGTATCCCAGAAATACTCCTTCATCAGCTTTAGCTTGGAATTTTGCTAGATGTTTCTTGTCATTATTATGAATATAACAAATACAGCCAAAAATTTTAAAATAATTTACTTTAGGTTTCTTCCCTTTGAGCAATTCATAGGGAGTCTTGCCCTTTATTTTATGTATCAGGCTTCTATTTAATACATAGTTGGAGGTGTTCACTGCCTCAGCCCAAAAGGATAGAGGTAAGTGAGCATCTGTCAACAATATAGTAGCAGATTCAATTAGGGTTCTATTTTTCCTTTCAGCTACCCCATTTTATTGAGGAGTTCTAGGAGCTGAGAAGGTATGCCTGATCCCTTCACTTTGACAGAACTCTTGCATGAGAAGAGAATCAAACTCTGTCCTATGATCACTTCTGATCAGGGCAATGTGAGTGTTGAACTCAATCTGAATGCATTTGAGAAAATCTGTCAAACACTTGAAGTTATCAAACTTCTTCCTCAGAAAGAATACCCAAGTGAATCTTGAGAAGTCATCTACAACCACTAGAGTATAGGACTTCCCTCCTAGGCTTTGTACTGATATGGGTCCAAAAAGATCCATGTGCAACAAATACAAAATCTTAGGTGAATCACTCTTATTAAGTGACTTAAAGCTACTTTTAGTTTGCTTGCCTAATTGATAAGCCTTGCAAAGTCCTTCCTTCTTGTAGGGGCCAAAAGGTAGTCCTCTAACAAGGTTGTCCTTGGATAGCCTAGCAATGGTTCTAAGGTTTAGATGTCCTAGTCTTTTATGCCACAAAATATTAGGCTTAGATAAGGAATTGAATAAACAGATATCTACTTTAGAGGAAAGAAAATCTACTAAGTAGATGTTACCTGTCCTTTTACCTGTTAACACTGTTGTATTGTCCTCTGATTTGATCTTGCACAGGGATTTATTGAATGTCACCTTGTATCCTTCATCACATAGTTGACTGATACTTATCAGATTGTGCTTCAGTCCTTCTACATATGCCACCTTTTTAAAAGTTACTGAGCCTATCTGAGCAGCACCATATCCTTTGGTTTGGCCAAAATTTGAATCACCAAAAATCACTTTGGGTCCAAGTTTGGTTATGAAGGATGATAGGTTCTCCCTGTTCCCTATCATGTGCTTTGAGCACCCACTATCCAGATACCATTGTTGGTTAGATACTGGATAGGTCTTCACCTGCACATGAGCAGCTTAATTGTTTTTGACCCAGTTAACCTTGGGCCTAGGTTGATATCCTTTGAATTCAGAAATAAAAGACATCCCAGGTTGACTCTTATATCCTTCAGGATGGTATCTCCTAGGAGGTACTATCCATTCAATATAGGGGTTAAAGCCTTGGGATGTGGGACTTCTAGGATTGAATCTAGATGTGCCATTGAAGGAATGTTCACAGTCCTGATTTTTGTTCGACGATCGTCGAGCTGAGGTCGACGATCTTAGGTCAGATCGTCGATCTCTGTTCGAAGATCGATTATACTGAAGTTCAGAGTTTGGATATCGTCGAGCTGAGGTCGACGATCTGTGGTTAGATCGTCAAGCTCTATTCGACGATCGTCGAGCTCTGTTCGACATCGTCGAGCTTTGCTCGACGCAATCTGTTGAACTGAATTTTTCTCTGACAGATCTGCATTCTTCCTAGCTACCTCTATTACTCCCTTTCCTTTGTCAGAGACAAATTTGATTGGAGTTGTTAATATTATAGGTTGGCTGGATGAGGCACCCAAGCCCAGTGTACTGTTGAATCTAGAGTTCACTGTGCTTGTAATGTCCATCAGTCTGATACTTCTCCCATTTAGGGATTCTTCAAACTTTTTAGCTCTTGATAGTTCACTTTTCAGTGAAGCTATCTCCTCCCTACAGAATTCTAACTCCTCAGAGAGTTTGAGGTTATTTGAGTTTAGGACATTGTATTCAGATAATTTATTTCTGAGAGAGATTATCTTTTTTTCAGATCTTAGTAAATCCAAGCACAATGTCTTAAATTCATTTTTGAAGTCCTCAGAATTAAAATCAAAAGAGCTAATTACCTGATCTTCCTCTGGTTGATTTTCTGAATCTGAATCTGATTCTTCATCAGAGTTTTGCTGTGAGGCATTGATAGCCATCATGCAGAATTCTTTCTCATCAGCATCATCTTCATCATCACTGGAGCTAGATGAAGTTTCAGAATCTTCTTCTGTCTCACTCCATGTCTCAGCAACAAAACCCTTCCTTGTATTTTTGTTCCTGCTAGAGGAGGCTTTGTCTGAGCTGTTCTTTTTGAAATCCTTTTCTTTTCTTCTTTCTCTTCTATCCTTTCTATCCTTGTTCTTGTTCTCTAGACAGTCAGGCACAATGTGGCCTGGTTTCCTGCAACCAAAGCATATGATTTCTTTGTTATTATTATTTGACTTATCATACCTTGGTTTGTCATGACCTTTGTATGGCCTTTTTCTGAAGTCCTTTCTAGCTAGCTTGTAAAATCTTTTGGCCAGTAGGCTGACCAATTCCTCATTGCCTGTGAGTTTTTCTTCAGGCAGATCTTTAATAGCTTTGAAAGCTATTGACCTCTCTTTCCTTGAGGCTGGTGAAGCAGCCTTCTGTTCTTCCTCTCTGTTCTTGATAAGCAGCTCATAAGATTTGAGCTTGCCTAGGAGAGTTTCAGTAGTGATTTCATTTAGACTTCTGGCATCTTTGATTGGCCAGATTCTTGAATCCCAAGTACTGGGGAAGCATATTAGGATCTTGTCATTAAGCTTAGTCAATGAGATTTCTTTATCCAAGGTCCTTAGCTCATTGACAATCAGACTCAATCTGTTGTACATATCTGCCACTGACTCAGTCTCTCCTTTCTTGAAATTCTCATATTGGGTTATGAGGTGAGATCTCCTGTCTTTCCTTTCATCAGCAGACCCTGAGACAATTTCAGAGAGCTTGTCCCAAATTCCTTTGGCTGAGTTGCAGTCAGCTACTTTCTGAAATATCTCATCAGACATTGTCTGAGCTAAGATGTTCATGGCCTTTGCATCTGCAGTTTTCCATTTCTTTATGTCTGCATCTGTTCCTGAGGGAGGTGGAACAGCATTTGTGCTTGAGCTTGCTGGTGGACTTGGACAAACTGTCAAGACAGAATTGAAAATATCTTCATCAATAGAGTTCATGTATAATTTAATCCTTGCCTTCCAAAGTGCAAACTTAGATAGATTGCACACTGGAGGTCTGGTGCTTGCATAATCCTTATTCTGTGTCATGTCTTAGAGTAATATATATATGAGAAGAAATAACCCTCTTAAAAGATAGATTTTACCAAGGATCACTTGGTTCAGGTGTTATCCTGTATGTGCAACCAACCTCCCTCTGATGCCAATTGAAATTGAGGGTAAATCTATCTGACTCTAGAGGGGGGGTGAATAGAGTTTGTTCAAATAAGTTTCACAGGTTTTTAAAATATCAGCATATATAAAATTTAATTTATGCTATAGTGTAGAGTGCTAGAAAATAATGTAAGAAGCAAGAAACTAAGAGCACAGCACACAGCAACAATCAAACAAACAATCCAGAAGACACAAGGAAATATAGTGGTTCCCCAAAACCTGGGTACATCCACTCTTCTACCACCCTTGGTAGGAATCCACTCAGGATGAGTTGATCAGGTGTCCTGAAACCAATGAGCTTTTGTTAAGGTGCTCAAAAACCAAAACTGGATTTTTTGATAAGGTGTCTTTCCACCACTGAGTTTTGACAAGGCTCTCAGAACCAGACTCAAAGCTTTTGAAGGGAGTTTTGAAAACCCTTTTACAGAAGGAAAATAAAAAGGAAAAGGAAATGAAGTTGTCTTCTCTGTTCTCAAATCAAATGAGAGAAGACTAGTGGATCTTTCTTGTCAAAGCTCCCCCTGAGATCTAGACTGGTTCAGGAAGGGAAGCTTTGCTCTAGGGTGATAGGTCTTCAGAACTTTGATCTCCAGCAAAAGATTATTTCAGCAAGAAGACTAAGAGATGAGGTGTCTGGAGTTCTTGAGATGAAGTTGTGAACACTTTTTCAGTTATTCTTCTTCTACAAGTGTTCTGTATTCTGTGTATATCCTTGTAATTGAAAAAGGAAGTTTTTATTCTCTGAAAAATTCTTTGTCCAAAATAGCCGTTGGCAGTCATAAATGTCTTCCATAAAGAGTCTTGTCTTCTAGAGGAAAGTCCAGCAAACATTCTCTAAATAATACCTTGAAACTTGCTCCAGAATAAAGACAAACGGCTGGCAGATCTTCTTATCATAAATGCTGATAATATTCAAAAACATTCCAAAGAATAACAACATTTGAATACTTAAAAGCGTCGATCTCTCAGAAGAATCGTCGATCTGAGCTCTACGATTGTCGAACTGAGCTCAGAGATAAAATGAGATAAAGTAGACAGAAAACGTCGAACTGAGCTCGAAGATCGTCGAACCGAGCTCAGTGACCTGAAGAATGACTGAAGAGAGATCGTCGATCTGGGCTCGAAGATCGTCGACCGGAGTTCGACGATTTATCAAGTTGAGCTCAGAGAGCGTCGAACCGAGTTCGACGATTCGTCGACCTGAGCTCGACAAAAATTGCCTTAGACTTAGCTCTTCAACCTTGATCTTGGAATGGTCCTGGGGGCAGCTTCAAACCTAAGTTCTAAGCCCTAGACTCACTCTAGTGTTGACCTTCACAACTATACAACTAGGTCAACCTGGTTTCCTAAGACAACCATAGTGATCCTTACCCAAATTAGTAATAGGGTGTTCCAACATTGTTGCTGCTGCTCCCTGTTTCCTCTCATCTCCAGGAACTCCAGGCACGTGGTTGTGGAGTGCCCCTCCTCCTGGTGGAAGTCGCAATAGGGTAGCTCCACCCTAACACCCCGCCTCCTCCTCTGCTGACCCCTTCTCCTCTGCATGGCTATTGTCATATCCTGATGCTGATCGGGAAGGGGGGGCCTATGACCTTGCCTCCAACCCTGGGGGTGAAAATGTAATGTCCCGATTTGCGCTAGGCCCCTTGTGGATGCTTTGAGTCAGGAGAGCTAATTTAGGCTATGAGAGTGCATGCGATCAGGCGCGCACTCGTGGGGAAAAATAAAGTTTGCCATGTGTAGGACACGGGTAGAGACACGGGCGTGTCCCTACCCGTGTGTCGTGGCTTTGAGTGATAATAAAATGGCATTGAGTGGCTTGTCCCGAGAAGGACACGGGTAGAGACACGGGCGTGTCCCTACCTGTCTACCATAGCGTTGAGTGGCATGGAGTTGAGTAGCATGGCATTGAGAGTTAAGAATTCATTGCCCTGAGAAGGACACGGGTAGAGACACGGGTGTGTCCCTACCCATGTGCATCAAGTCAAGCTCGACGAAATATGTCCAGAGCAGGACACGGGTATATACACGGGTAGAACCACGGCCGTGTCACCTTGACACGGGTATAGACACGGGCGTGTCAGTACACGTTTATGTGCATGAAATGACAGTCGAACCGTTGATGCCGTTTTGACCGAGCAGGACACGGGTAAGGACACGGGCGTGTCCCTACCCGTGTCACCTCTGAATAAAAAGGGCAAAATGAAACCCTATTCGTTTTCATTCTTTTCCAAGCCATATCTTAGGGAGGAGGGAAGTACTGCTGGAGAAAACCAAACTCCGAGAGGAATCGCCACCGCCACCAAGGAAAAGGGATGCCGACGAGAAGATTGACAAGATCCATGGCCAAAAATGGTAGAACTTCTGGAAATGAGGTGAGCTTCCTCCCATCTCCCTTGGTGCTAGATTTGTAGTTAACCTTAGGCAAGATATTGACTCAAAAGAGTCTTGATGTGTGAGATGAAGATTTCTAGGAGGGCCATGCTAGAACTTGTGTTCTAAGGTTTAGTCATCTTCAACCTCCCCTTCCTTCAAAGTGATGATGGGGGTGGTTTCGTGAAGAGGAATGACCTTAAGAGGGTGAATAATGGTTGAGGAACTTCTGGTTCTGATTTGGGAGGATCGGCTTGAGGAGGAAGATGAATCGATACCGTTAATTTCGCCTTAAGATGCGTGCAAAAATCTATGTTCTGCACGCAGCGACCTTCTTGGCTATTTTCAGGAAAGATATGGCCAGATCTGGGCTTCCGACTAAACACGAGAGTCATAGCCCATGGAATTACCTTTCTGATGGGTGGTTACACACCTTCAGGTAAATTCGGTAGCCACGGGAATGTCTGATCGAAGTAGAAGGATGTCAGAATAAGCGTGCAGAAATTGTATTCTGTATGCAGCAGGCTTTGGAGCCAATTTCATGTATGATACACTCTGATCTGGGTTGCAGACTGAACATGAAAGTTGTAGCTCATAGAAAGACCTTTCTATAGAGGGGTTACACGCACTCATCGGATTCCTATAGCCACAGGAATCTCCTGTTGATTTTGATATGCAGGTGTTCTGCACCTGAAATTCCTGGATAAGTGTAAAGTTGTGTTTGGACTCAGAAGAGATTTTGTAACAATCAGACATTAAGTTGTAGGCGAATGATAATATGCTTAATTGTGATAATTCAATGCATGATGAAATATTGGATAGACCCCACGTAAACAAATGGTGAAATGGTATATGGTTGAAAAAAAATGGTTTGGTGGGGGTTAGTGAACAATGGGTTATTATAACAAGATTCACTAGAGTTTGGGTAATTGATTCGGTGTTGGTTATGAATATGTGATGTGTTAGATAAATGGTTAACTCATGTGTACACAAATGATTGATTTTGGTGAAGGATTTGTATGAGGTTGTTCGCCACCTGTGTTTGTGGTAAACCATTATGGTGCCTTGGGCACCAGATTGTGAAGGGAGTAAGTGCGGATATCTGATTGCACTGGTTGGTAACGTTGGGAAGAATCATAAATGGACGGTTGGGCTTGGTCCTCGGTGTTCATGTCCCGAGGTTCTTTCCGTGCTAAGTGGTCGGTTGGGCTTGGTCCTCGTGCTCATTTCCGAGGCTCCTTCCGTATTTCGAAGTGGTTGTATTGTTATCAGTGTGAGTCGACACGCGGTGTCGTAATATCGGGTTAAGGATAGAGTGGCAGGCCTACGTGCCCGCCAATCGTCACACTGATGGGAGTTGGTGGATAGACCTTGGGCGGTTGGGCTTGGTTCTTAGTGTTCACGTCCCGAGGCTCCTTCCGTGCCAAGTGAACGGTTGGGCTTGGTCCTCGTGCTCATTTTCGAGGCTCCTTCCGTATCACACCTTAGGCCAGTTCGGGGCTAGGATCTCAGTGCACATCTACCCGATACACCCGTTGAGCCGTAGTACGCATGTGAGCTCCGATGTTGTGGTCTTAGCATTGAGTCGCACGAAGGCCTAGGCCAGGTAGTGTGGAGACTAGCCTAGTAATGGAGATGCCCGCTCTACTGTCACTATCTGGCCATGACGGATGACGCCTGAGAGGTTAGCTAACTTCTCGAAAAGTGGGAACTTCAAGTCTGTCTCGACATAGCGATTGCATGTGCGTGATCATGGGTGAGTCATTGCATTACATACATGTCATTACACTTCATTGCATACACAAAGATCCTCATCGTATAAGTTTGTATGGGCACTCCTATACGATTAGTTACTTACTGCTGAACGATCCTCAACATATATGCTTGTATGGGCATTCATATAAGTTGAGTTACTTACTGTTATAATATAATACTCTCATGCTGCTATAGATGATAGAATTGCTAGAATAATTTGTCGCTCATTTATTACACTGCTTTACACACATAGTGATATACCACCTGCTTGCACCTATGTTTATATATATTGTACCCTATTCCTTTCTCCGCCCGGTGCTGAGGAGTCGTCGGTGGAGCGAATGTGAAGCCACTTAGTCATTATGACTAATGGTTGCTTCGCCTTTCTTTTTTAGGATGAAACCACGCAGGTGGAGCAGCAGGTTATGCAGCCGGACAGCCAGGCCCGGACGATAGGGCCTGAGGGGATGGTACCATCGCTACCGTCGATTACTGATGTGAGTGTGAGAGTTTTTGTTGTACCCTTTTTGGGAAAACTATTTACGTACTCTGATATTAGAAGCTTGTTGTAGCTTCTTAACATATGTATCTTTGAGAGGACTTAGCGCAACCACTCGCACCAAAAGCCCGGACTGTTGGAGGACGGCGCCACTAATCTTTATATCAAAGGTCCTCGGGCGGATCCACGGGGCAGCCAGTTAAGCCATTACCGCATAGCACCGCAGCGCGGGGGCGATTTCGGACCGCAGCCCAGACAATCCCCCCCTGGAAACGACCCCGGGTTTCGAACCCGCGACCCCCTCTGATACCAATTGAGAGGACTTAGCGCAACCACTCGCACCAAAAGCACGGACTTTTGGTGTGAGTGGTTGCGCTAAGTCCTCTCAATTGGTATCAGAGGGAGGTTGCGGGTTCGAAACCACGGGGTCGTTTTCGGGGGGGGGGATTGTTGGGGCTGCGGTCCGGAATCGCCCCCGCGCTACGGTGCTATGCGGTAATGGCTTAACTGGCTGCCCCATGGATCCGCCCGAGGACCTTTGATATAAAGATTAGTGGCGCCGTCCTCCAACAGTCCGGGCTTTTGGTGCGAGTGGTTGCGCTAATCTTTATATCAAAGGTCCTCGGGCGGATCCACGGGGCAGCCAGTTAAGCCATTACCGCATAGCACCGCAGCGCGGGGGCGATTCCGGACCGCAGCCCTAACAATCCCCCCCCCCAGAAACGACCCCGGGGTTTCGAACCCGCAACCTCCCTCTGATACCAATTGAGAGGACTTAGCGCAACCACTCGCACCAAAAGTCCGGGCTTTTGGTGCGAGTGGTTGCGCTAAGTCCTCTCAATTGGTATCAGAGGGGGTCGCGGGTTCGAAACCCCGGGGTCGTTTCCGGGGGGGATTGTTGGGGTTGCGGTCCGGAATCGCCCCCGCGCTGCGGTGCTATGCGGTAATGGCTTAACTGGCTGCCCCATGGATCCGCCCGAGGACCTTTGATATAAAGATTAGTGGCGCCGTCCTCCAATAGTCCGGGCTTTTGGTGCGAGTGGTTGCGCTACTAATCTTTATATCAAAGGTCCTCGGGCGGATCCACGGGGCAGCCAGTTAAGCCATTACCGCATAGCACCGCAATGCGGGGGCGATTCCGGACCGCAGCCCCAACAATCCCCCCCCCCCGAAAACGACCCCGGGGTTTCGAACCCGCGACCCCCTCTGATACCAATTGAGAGGACTTAGCGCAACCACTCGCACCAAAAGCCCGGACTTTTGGTGCGAGTGGTTGCGCTAAGTCCTCTCAATTGGTATCAGAGGGAGGTTGCGGGTTCGAAACCCGGGGTCATTTCCGGGGGGGATTGTTGGGGCTGCGGTCCGGAATCGCCCCCGCGTTGCGGTGCTATGCGGTAATGGCTTAACTGGCTGCCCCGTGGATCCGCCCGAGGACCTTTGATATAAAGATTAGCGCAACCACTCGCACCAAAAGCCCGGACTGTTGGAGGACGGCGCCACTAATCTTTATATCAAAGGTCCTCGGGCGAATCCACGGGGCAGCCAGTTAAGCCATTACCGCATAGCACCGCAGCGCGGGGGCGATTCCGGACCGTAGCCCCAACAATCCCCCCCGGAAACGATCCCGGGGTTTCGAACCCGCGAACCCCTCTGATACCAATTGAGAGGACTTAGCGCAACCACTCGCACCAAAAGCCCGAACTTTTGGTGCGAGTGGTTGCGCTAAGTCCTCTCAATTGGTATCAGAGGGGGTTGCGGGTTCAAAACCCCGGGGTCGTTTCCGGGGGGGATTGTTGGGGATGCGGTCCGGAATCGCCCCCGCGCTGCGGTGCTATGCGGTAATGGATTAACTGGCTGCCCCGTGGATCCGCCCGAGGACCTTTGATATAAAAATTAGTGGCGCCGTCCTCCAACAGTCCGGGCTTTTGGTGCGAGTGGTTGCGCTAATCTCTATATCAAAGGTCCTCGGGCGGATCCACGGGGCAGCCAGTTAAGCCATTACCGCATAGCACCGCAGCGCGGGGGTGATTCCGGATCGCAGCCCCAACAATCTTTATGGACTATATGTTTGGTGTGGATTTGACTTCTGTGTTATATTATTGTTGGGTTGGCAATGTGTGATATTGGTTGTGGCTGACAGAATAGGAATCTTGTGGTACAGACTAACCCGAGTGTTAGTGCAACCGCAAGGCGGATGTTCTGGGCATAATAAACCTCTCGTATCATGTTCTGTGTTTTGGGAGAGGGGGTCTTATAGAAAATGTCCCTGGCCCCCCTGGCAGTGGTCTCCTCCCTGGTAACCTCTCTGTTGTCCTTGGTCCTGCCATTCTTGCTGCCTCGAGCCGAGCCAATTATTCAGCTCCTGAAGCCCCGACCTCGGCTGCTACTACTGCACATGTTACTGCTGTTCCCGCTGCCGGGGTTCAGCTCTCCTCACCTCTTGGCCTCGACCACCTCCTGGCCCCTTCTCCTCCTATGTGGCCCCCCTGGCCAACTTCTTTGCGAACTCGGGGTTCGACGCCTCCCCGTCGACTTCCCTCGCCAGCCACTCCATCAGCTCCTCGTAGAAGAGAGGTGGCACCCTCTTCAGTTCCATCTTGATGAAAACCTATTGCAGCCCCAATGTAAAGGCCATCATCAGGGTTTGCCCTGGCATTTCCTGGACCTAGGAAACTTCCTCTTGGAACCAGTCCACGTAGCTCCCCAAGGTCTCGTTCACCCCTTGCATGATGTGGAACAGGGACTCCGACTCATTCTTCCTCTTCTTGGAAGTGGTTAACCTCAACATGAACACCGACAAAGGTCCTTGAAGTAGTAGATTGAGTTGGCATGTAGCTGGTGGAACCACTCCCTCACTTTCTCCTTGAGGGTGATGGCGACGAGTCTTTACTTGAAGGAATCTAACATCTACCTTATCGATACCATATTCTCGAACCACTGGATGTGCTGGACCGGGTCGTCCTTCTCGATATAATAGGACATCTCCAACTCCTGGAAACCCTCTTGAACTGGGGCAGAAGAAACTAACCGGCTGAAGGGGCTTCCTCACCCTTCTGGGTGAGCTGGAGGGTCTCGCACCCCCATGTCGCCGAACCGGCCTCCACTCGCAAAGCCCGGGAAGAGAACTCGCTCGGGTAGCTCTCGCTTGCTCCCCTCCGCTGCAACATCCTTCCCAGCTCAACGCACTGGGGCATCCTCTCCAAGGGCTGGGTCGGCGGTGATTGGGACAACTGTCATCAAGCTCTCGACACGCTCACCGAGTGCAAACCTGACGAGGCAGAGAAGCTCCTGCCTGAACTCCTCAAACATACCGACTTTAGTAAGAGTGGGAGGAGGTGGCGAGTCGGTCCTACCTGAACCTTGCCCTTCTCTCGAATCATCGAGCTTACTGAAGATTTTCTGTGCTGACAATGCTCCACGCTCACCGCACTAAAAATGTTGAAACCAAAAACTCGATCTCTATGGAGTTCACCCTTGGTGGTGGTGGAGGTGGTCGGCCAGGGAGGAGACTGGATGGTCGGTGGCAACGTCTGGAACACGCTCCAGGTCGGGCTAATCTCAGCCCTTGGCTAGAGGAAGAAGATGACCGGTAGACAATAGATCTGCTTTAAGATTTGTGCTGGGTTAAATTATTAATTCATATTATTCCAATTTCTATCCTGTTTACAAGGAGGTTTTAAATTAAATATTCAAAACACTTAGAAGCTATATCAGGAAAAATTGTTAACATAAAAATTTTAGATCCATGAGTCTTCTTTATTTTAAAATTGATTTGAACCAATTTGGAGTCCTGGTTAGACCACATAACTGATTTTGGTGAGATCTATACATAGGGTTGAACAGGGAATGATTTGAGTGTTCCCATCAATCCAGCCATCCAAATGACTTAAAATTTTGGATGTGGTTCAATATTATATGTATCTAAAACATATTCAAAAATCAGGATTTTTCGAAAACATTTTCGTATAGTTTTTGAATAATTTTCATAATCCTTATATAAATTAATTAGGTTTACTAATGACTTTCAAACCCTCCCAAATTTTGGTGAGTGGTCCCTGTGTTCATCATGAGGTCCTGCGTAAATTTTCATCAAATTTGAAGATGTTTTAGATTGGAAATGAACAAACCTAAGTTTTGCCCTATTAAGGGGTTTTTAGGTCAAAAGTGCACTTTGTGATTTGGGTGGTCAAATCACTTCAATAGAGTCTGAGATTTTGACCACTGACTAAGCATGATTTCTAGCACCCCACGATGGAAGATGGTGTGGATTGGGGAAAATTTGCCCTAGGATCTAAGGCCAAACCATAAGGATGGTTCTTGGTGGTTTGTGAAGGGCAGGTGATCAAATGACCTTAATATGATTTGAAACTTAGTGGAGAGGATCCTCTGGCAGAAATCTAAATGGATTTTAAAGTGAATAAGTCCCCAAAACCCTAACCCTAGTTTAGGGCACAAATTTTGTAGTGATAGAAAAAGTTATTAAAACTCACTGAACTGTGGTGAAACTTTGGTAGTGTAGTTTTAAAGTTAGTATGAACCCCTGGAAATTTAATTGAGAATTTTGGAACATTATTTTTAGTACTTCTCATACAAGTATGAAAAAGGGTAATTTTGGTAAATAATTTATTCAGAGCTCATCTATTACTGTAAAATTATGAAACTTTGTCAGGATATTTGTAGGGTATAAATTGTCATACTGGAATTTTTGTAGGATTTTTGAAAGCTTAAATGCATTACTTGCCCCTTTAATTTATGATTTATAAAATATTCCAAAATTAAGGAATAATGATTTAAACCTTGCAAAAATTATATGACATTTGGATTTGCTGTTAATTTGTTGTTTAGTATTTGTCATAATTTTGTGGAGCCTTATACATACCTGAAAAGCGTACTTCATGTTCAAAATCTCCACATTATAGTTTTGGAAGAAAATAATTAAATATAGGTTAAATTTGGAAAATTATGAATCTCGGATTTTAGACTAAGTAGGACATGATAGACCTCCAGTAAATTTTATAGGAGTTTTGGAAGACAATTTGGAGTACCTCCCTTTGTGCATCTCATATAGCTTAGAATGGTGTGCGTTTAGTCGAAAATGCATAAGTTATATTAAGGTGCAAAATGATCTTGGGGATTGGAGTATTAACAAGAAGACTAGGAATGAATAAGAATGTACCCTTAGTGGTCAAGACAGGGATAGGGTGGTAGGTTGTCTAGTCATATGAGGTGCTCGGGATCGACGAAAGATCGTCCTCCCCGGTAGGAGCGGAAGAGTCTTAATACACTAGGGTTAGATCCAAAGTAATTTAAAAGGGATTGGGTAATGGGTATTAACCAATAAAAGTAAGTGCCTTAAGAAAGGGAACGATGGGCTTCAGCTACCATCATAGTTCCTAGTGCCCTTTGAGAGCCCTTCACGGGGTATGCCGGGGGCAGTCATGGGCTAACGTAAACCGTAGGAATAATAAACAAAAAGAGCAACTAGTATAACTAGAGTTTCACATTCACACACCCCGGTAGTTAGGGAGGTTGAATAGGTTGGTTTAATTGTCTTTCAGTCGGTAGCTTCTGAAGTTAGATGCATGGATGGGACAGTCCGGGGAGCCGAGGGCTCGAGGGTTTAAATATAAAATAAGGTGGCGGGTCTTCGGTATTTGACTGTCATTAACACCGATGTCGGTACATAAATTCGGCGGTGTGGGACACTTAGCCAAAGAAAGTCTGGTGGATACAACCAGCACTAGTACGAGGATACTCTAGGATGTGTTCTTCTAGGGCGTACTGAAGGGCTAGGCCCGGTAGTGTGGATACCCGCCTAAGAGTGGGGGGCCCGGCCCACTGCCTCCATTTGCCACTACAGAGGTTCCTGGGAGTGAAGCTAGCTGCCCGAATAGGGCGAACTGAAGGTCTGTGCACATAGAGTCGTGTGCGTGAGTTACACATACATGAATCATGGCATAGCATATCACTACACTCATATTTGCATACAACCTATACCCCCAACGTATAAATCGGTATGGGACTTTTTATACTATGGGAGCCTTACAGAAAACCCCTTAACTTATAAGTTTGTATGAGCATTCATATAAGTTATGGTTACATATCTAATTTCTACTTGATCTTTCATATAAATATTGATTTACTACATGTTTACCTTACTGCTAACTATTTTAGAACTGCTAGATGTACCTTTCATACTTAGCTGCTTATACAATATATATTTACTCCTAGACTATTTCCGTTGTCACCCGCCTTGCATATTCTTCACATTTGTAGCTTCCCTTTCCTCCTCTCCGCTCGGTGCCTAGGAGCCGTGGGGGGAGGGGTAGGGGATGATAGGACTTAGTCTTTATGACTAATGGTTTTTGAACCACAACATTATAGGAGCTCCGGATGGGAGACAGGGACCAGCAGCCCAGGGACCAGCACAAGCGAAGTACGGTGTGCATTAAGGTGGGCCAGTCTTTTTTTGGAGCACCTATGACCAGCTCCGTGAGTGTATAGTACTATCTTATAGCTTCAGCGAGTGATATGTAGTGAGGATCTGATGTACCAGGCTTAAGCCCGTTTTTATTTCATCTGTACTGGTCATTTGCAGTACTCCGTCTTCTTACTATATAGACTTATTGTGATTTCTATTTACATATCAATTTGTGGATCTGATTTTATTCAGTTTATACTCACTTCTCTCTCATTTGTGATCGAAAAGGCCGGTAGAATTGTGTGTTTTGTAGTGGAGGCCTTACCGAGTGTTGGTGCCACCGCAAAGTGGTAATTCTTGGCATAAGACCCCGGTGGTTTAAAAAGAAAAAAAATGGGGTCTTACAACTTATCTCATATTTTTTTACTCATTGTGGACTATGTACTCTTCATTTTCATATATATGATATGTACTATTGCTTGTGGACTAGCTAGATGTTTTCATACACTGCTTTTATACTTCCAATTCTCAATTTGGCCGAACAGGTTATATGATCGTGCTAGCCGACAGGATTGGCGTATTGCGGTGTCGACTAACTTGTGAGTTAGTGTCACTGTAAGACGGCGGATCTGGGCATAAGACCGGGAGCCTCCTTGGTAAGGGGAGGGGTCTTACAAACTGGTATCACTTAAATAAATGATCATAAGAGAAGAAGTCCACAACACTAGGTCACCCCGCTCGAGCATTAGTTATAACACAAACTATACAGCGGAAGCAATGGTGTGCCCATGTGTAAAAAGTCACATAATACAGTCCACCTAAGCAATGAGTTAGGCCAATTCTAATATAAACCTTACATTTATGCTGCCTCCGCAGGTCACCGTACCGGAGAATGTGGTCCCTCCCCCTCCGGCTCCCACTCCTTTTCAGCAGATGGAGATGGGACAGACCTTGATAGCCATTCTTGAGGCCTTTAGAGCCCAGCAGGTCCCAGCATAGCTGCCAAATCCAGGGTCAAACTGGTTAAGTGCCTTTAAGAGCCTCTCCCCACGGATGTACCACGGGACAGAGAATGCGGGTAAGACCGAAGAATGGCTTGAGGCCATACAGGAGATGATGGAAGGCATCAGCTGCCCTGTCAGCCAAGTAGTACCTTTGGCATCTTCTACATTGGATGTCCATGCAAAGAGGTGGTGGAAGTCCATGCTGGACTCCACATATGCTTATAGGGAGCTGTCAGATATCTCATGGGAAGAATTCAGTGAGGCGTTCTTGGTTCACTTTGTGTCCACCACGGACAAGGATGAGCTAGAAGTGAGGTTCTTGAACCTCAAACAGGGGACTAGGTCGGTGATCGAATATCAGAGAGAGTTTTCCCATCTAGCAAGGTTCGCAGGGATTCATGATACAAATGATAGAAGATATGCCAAGAAGTTCTGCCGAGGGGTTAAGGACTCCACCAGACAGGCTCTACTATTCATCTCTCATGGCACGTCGATACAGATCATAGAGATGGCAAAAAAGCTGGAGGCAGACCAGCTGATGGTGCAGCGCCGAGGAAAGAGAACTCTAGATGGGTCATCATCTGGGGAGAGCAACAGGGCTCCCAGAGAGGCAGGGTGATTGCTTACAAGAGGGGTGGGGGATGTCATCGTCCCAACTTCAGGTAGGAGCAGAGGCCTCCTACAGTTTTGCTCCCCCACCTCTACAGGTGCATGGCCCGATGAGGCAAGATGTTCGTGGCCAGCAGCAAGTAGTTCGGTACGGGTGCCACCTGCCGGGGCACTATAGATCTGAGTGCCCGTATAAGTTTCATCAACTCCCTCCTACGCCTCCACCTCCAGATGCCCCTCCATCACAGCTTGGCATAGGCCGAGGACGAGGTCGAGGCTGAGGCTGAGGACATTACGGCCGAGGCTGAGGACAATAACAGATGTACGCATTAGACCTCGCTGAGCTGAGGAATCCTGAGGAGGTCATCACAGGTACTTAAATTATATTATGAATTTAAGATTTTATTCAATATATAGGACTTGACCTTGTAAAATAAACAACTAAACTAAAAACTCAAACCAACCTCAGGCATAGTCTTTATCAGCGGCTAGCTCGCTCATACGCTATTCGATATGGGTACCTCACACTCATTCGTATCAGAAGATTTGTAGAAGGGCTAGATGGCGAGGAACGATTCACGGGCTTGACGATGAGGGCGTGTCTACCTGACGGATCAGAGCTTTTATCATCTGCCAAGTGCAACATGGAGGCCAAAATAGGTGGGAAGGCATTTGAAGCACCGGCAACGATCCTGAAAATGCCAGACTTCGACCTGATCCTGGGCATGACGTGGTTGCATTGGAACCATGCCCAGATCCACTACCCGTCGAAGAGGATCACATTGAGACATGGGGACTCCTACATCATTGATGAAGTTATTAGACCTGTCTCCCATCTTTTATTATCATCTATACATGCTGTCAAGGCCCACGAGTAGGGAGAGGAGGTTTATATTATCTGCTTCTAGATGGAGGGGGAAGAAACTCCTATGGTTGACATTCCAATAGTTCGGGATTTCTCCGACGTATTTCTGGATAAATTGCTCGGGTTGCCACCAACAAGGGACATGGACTTCCGGATTCAGTTGGTGCTAGGAGCGAGGCCCGAATCTCGGGCACCATATAAGATGGCCCCAAAGGAGCTAGCAGAGTTCAGGACACAGCTACATGAGCTTGTGGAGTCAGGATTTGTTCGACCGAGCTCATCACCGTGGGGAGCACCGGTGTTATTCATCAAGAAGAAGGATGGGTCGATGCGGCTCTACATCGACTACCTGGAGTTGAACCGATTGATGGTTCTAAAGACATCCGCTGCCCTGGATCAATGAGCTTTTTGATCAGCTTCAGGGAGCCTTCTGGTTCTCCAAGCTGGATTTGAGATCCGGGTACTACCAGCTGCGGATCCAAGAGGAGGATATTCCAAAGACGGCCTTCAGTTCCCGCTATGGATTGTACGAATTCACGGTGATGCCCTTTGGGCTCACGAATACGCCTTCCGCATTCATGAGTCTGATGAACCGTGTGTTCGAACCTTACCTGGAAAGATTTGTCATAGTCTTCATTGATGAAATTCTGATCTACTCTCAGACACCGGAGGACCATCCTCAGCATTTGACATTGGTTTTGAGGAAGCTGAGGGAGCACCAGATGTACGCCTAGTTCTCCAAGTGCCAGTTCTGGCAGAAAGAGGTGGCATTCTTAGGGCATACTTTTAGTGGAGTCGAGTTGTCCGTGGACCCAGCAAAGGTGCAGGCAGTTTGAGAATGGCCGCGGCCAAAGTCAGCTTCCGATATACGCAGTTTTCTAAGACTCGCAGGATACTACCGCAATTTCATGGAGGGGTTCTCAAGGATAGCTATCCCTCTCACGTCCTTGACAAAGAAGGAGGCAGCGTTTACTTGTATGGAGAAGTGTGAGGCAGTCTTTTAGGAGCTCAAGGACAGGCTCACCTCTTCCCCTATCCTTGCACTTCCATCTGGGAAGGAAGGATTTCATATTTATACTGATGCCTCATATAAAGGGATGGGTGCGGTCTTGATGCATCACGGACATGTCATCGCTTATGCTTCGAGGCAGTTTAAGAAGCACGATCAGAACTATCATGTACATGATCTAGAGCTCGGGGCAGTGGAATTTACATTGAAGATCTGGAGGCATTACCTATATGGGGTTCATTGTGACATTTTCTCAAATCACAAGAACCTCAAATATATTGATACACAAAAGGATCTTAACCTTCATCAGAGGAGATGGCTGGAGTTCCTATGCGACTATGACTACCAGATGCATTATCACCCGGGAAAGGCGAACACCGTGGAAGATGCCTTGAGCAGGAGAGCCAGCACTGCTGGACCGGGGACCTAGGTGATGGCTATAGAGCTGATATATATGCTTGAGGATATGCACATTATTATGGTTTCCGAGTCCGAGCCAGAGAAATATCGGGAGTATTTGAGTTCCTTGGTCATTGAGTGCGATATATGAGATCGCATTAGGACACATCAGAGGCTAGATATAGCTTTAGAGCCGGTGTTCAGGGCCATGGCAGGGGGCAAGTCAGAGGATTATTCACTGCTTGATGACCTCGTTCATTTAAATGGTCGTGTTTATATACCCGCAGAAAGTTGTATTCAGGAGGATACATTCAGGGAGGCACACTATTCTCAGTACTCAGTACACCCCGGTATCACCAAGATGACGGTGAATCTGCGGAGAAGCTTGTATTGTCCAGGGATGAAGAGGGAGATCATCTATTATGTGTCAAACTGCGAGACATGCTAGAGGGTAAAGGAAAAGTGCAAGAGCCAAGCAGGACTATTACAGTCACTGCCGGTGCTAGAGTGGAAGTTCGAGGATATCGTTATGGATTTCGTACACGAATTGCCTCACTCCCACTCTAGGCACGATTCTATATGGTTCATTGTTGATAGACTGACTAAGGTGGCACGGTTTATACCGATCAGGAAGGACAACCCAGTTTCTGTTTTGGTGAGGTTGTTTGTGGAGCAGTTCGTCAGATACCACAGTGTCCCTAGGACGATTGTCTCGGATCGTGATGGTCGGTTCACTTCAAGGGAGTGGAGGGCAGTGCAGTCGTACTAGGGTTCTCAGCTTGCTTTTAGTACTACTTGTAACACCCCGACCTATTCAATAACATATAATTGAAGGTCCGATCGGGGCCCCACATTATATGCCACAAACAGACGGCGAGGTCACAGGTTAATATCATAATACCATCGCACCCTAACCCAGAGAATCTAGCGTAAGCTTATAAGTTGCACGAACACAATCCATGAATGTCCACTACCATATAAATAACACATTTATTTAAAAGACCAAGAATGTATACAAGCTCATCGCTCACGACCTTAAGGTCTTACATTTTTCTCTATACAAATATATGACTTCATGCATCGGCACGCAGGCCGGCCACACATGAAATCCAAATCTTCGCATGGCCTTTGAGGGACTAACAGCAGCAACAAGGGCTTCAGCCTGCTCAATCCATTTCAGCATCCACTAGGGCAACACCTGCATATGGACATCCACCCCATGGGTGATAAACAAAGCAATGGTAAGCATTCAACTGACCAATTATAACGACCCTTCCCCTTACCCGGGGCAGTGGTTCCTTCCCTGCTTGCAATGCAATCACAACATGTATATATATCTATCACTAACCAAAATCATCACAAACGCCGACCTTCATACCAGACGGTCCGTGCACTCAGGGCATGCTTACAGTGTATCGGAACATCCTTCGTACACAACTGACTAGAGGTTCTTAACTTGTTGGCATTGGAGCATAGTCTACTACAGCGCGCAGACCGGAGGCCCTCTCTCCCATCCCATTCAGAGATAGTAACCTAACGGCAACCGTGAGCACTATCAGTCGACCTACCCACGTAGTGTAACAAGCCTAGGGAATTCCCCCCACTGGATTGCTACCAATAGACCGCTCACCCGATCCTACCACTGAACTTGTTGGGTAACCCTCCCACTCAAAAGTTCTTCACTTGTTGGCCCTGGGCATCAGCCGCCAAATCCCTATTGGAGACCTCTCGCACCTAGCCACTTAGAGGTGCTCGCTTAAAACAATCTGATCCTTTCTCAATACCGGCATATAGTGCCGCTTTCCATTCCATAACTACAGCTTGTGCCGAGCATACAACCAAAGGAGCTATACAAAGCTTCCTTCGCACCATCATAATCGTCCTCACCACCTCCATAAGTTAACTGATGTATATACGGAGTCTTCTCCGGTTCGCAACATCACCAATCAAGACATCCATCCAGATGGTCTTCATACAGCATGCCTATGCCGTACTACAAATTTCCGGCCCTAGATGCAGATTCAACCGCTGGAATCACTTACGCTCTTCCATCTTTTGATGGAGGATTCCACAGATATACATGCATAAACAAAGGGCTTCACCTGCCCAAGGAAGAAAGACCTTTACCCTTGCCAATCACTTCGGTGCTATGAAAGAACTAGCCGGATGGAAATAACTGTAGCGGCCTTGCCTCCGCAACGCTGAGCTTGGCTCGCGATTCGAACCGCTGAAGCTCCACAAGCGGTCGGAAAGCTTCTCCTTCTTCCTTCCTTGCTCTCCTCTCTCTCTCTTCACTTTAGAAAGAGAATGGCCAAATGAGAATAAGATACTCATCTCCATTCTTGGCCTTATAATAGCATGGAGGAACTTGGTCCATAGGATCCAAATAGAAGGAAATGAACGGCCTCAATCTGCTTTAAAAAGCATCTAAATAGAGCTGACACGGCCTGTGACACGCCCATGTCACATGACGTGTTCCTTGACAGGTTAGAGAACCGACTCAATCTATAACAGAACACGGGCTACGACACGCCCGTGTCACTCCCTAACACGCCCATCTCAACCAGTACACGGCCGTGTGGCTGGCCGTGTCACCTCATCAACACAAGGCTGAAACACCCGAGAAGAACACGGCTAAGGAACACGCCCATGTCCTCGGCCGTGTGCCCAACACGCCCCTGTGACACGTTTGTGTCATAGGCCGGGTACCACACTCAACGCCACACAATGCCACTCCACTCAACTCCACTCAATGCCACTCCACTCAACGCCGTCCGAGCAGGACATGCCCTGGGACACGCTCGTGTCCCAGGCCGTATCGCCTCTCGACGATCGTCGACTGTGCTCTCTCGAGAACTCGACTCGAAACGCACCGTAAAGGACATGCCCTGGTACACGCCCGTGTCCAAGGCTATGTGCACAGGACATGCCCTGGGACACGCCCGTGTCCCAGGCCGTGTTACCCATCCTAAACCCATTTTGGGTCTTAGGGTTTTTGGGGTGTTATAACCCTCCCCTTGGTTTTCCACTTTCAAATTCGTGGCCGAATTCATTTGTAGGGTGGCGAGCATGTGTACGTGCGAACCGTTTTAACATAATTGAACTCAAGAATGTCCACTAGGAATGTGCGCGTGTGTATTCGGTATGTTAGCCATTTTGGATTGGAGGTTGATTATTGATATCTTGTTCACATATAGGTGACAAGGAGTGGTGTTGGGTAGTCTGAGCCCCAGCGTTTGGATGAGAGTGCGGCACCAGCCGAGGTTCCCACACCTCCTCCTTCTGTGGAAACTGTACGCCTAGTTGCGGAGGTGGTATTTTCCATGATTCAAGCACAACCTGTTGGGCAGGCAAGGCCTATAGTGGAGCCAGTTCGGGTTGGTGCAAGGCAAGAGCGTGTGGAAGCTTGGGTGGACGAGCGAGCAACTGACGAGCAACTAAAGCGGTTTATGGATTTCCATCCACCTACATTTGTCGGGGCGAATTCCCCAACTCAGGCGAAAGATTGGCTTTCAAGAGTGAAGAGGATACTGGCCGCGCTCATGATTGATGAGGAGTAGAGAGTGACGTTAGCCACTTTCCTACTGGAAGGAGAAGCGAGATTGTGGTGGGATGAAGTCGAGATGCACTAGTTGGCAGGCAGAGGCCTGGAAGCAATTCCAATGGACAAATTCTCCCGGTTGTTTTGGGAAAAGTATTTGCCAGCATCACGGAGAATTGTTATGGAGAATGAATTCTAACGTCGTATGCAGGGGAGAAGTCTGTGGATGACAACCTGCATAATTTTACCAGGCTAGGACGTTATGCGGGGTCCACTTTTGCGGAAGAAGCGCGGAAGACGAATAGATTCTATGAAGGACTCCGAGATGAGTTGAGATTGGTGCTTCCGAGTTCGGTAAACCAAGGCTTCCAATCCTTGGTAGATACAGCCTGTGCACTGGAAAAAGATTTGAATCGGGTGCAGGACAAGAAAAACTTAGCGGAGGAAAATTTGGAGTTCAAAGTTCTGCAGTCCGAATAGTAAGAGTTTAGGAAACGTGATAAGAAGCGGTTAAGGACTGCTGAATAAGCTCAATAGAGTGTTACTTCGAAAGCAATGTAAGGGCAAGGACGTGTGGAGTCACGTACGTGTTTTAAATGTGGGAGGTCGGGGCATATCGCCTGACAATGTTGGAGTGGCGCCTTGAAGGGTGAGAAAAAGTCTGGTGCGACCTATGATGAAAAGGGTATGGCAGTGGCGGAATCATCTGCATCCCGGGCGCAACCGCGAGTGTACAATCTCTGAGTGCAGGAGCCGCAAAGCTCACATCATGAAGTTCAATAACCTCGAGTGTTTAACTTAGAGTTGCAGGAGGATGTCAAAAAGCTACTTAGAGACGCGGATGGGCAGAAATAAAGTGGAGTGTGCACTTTATTGCTTACGTGTTGTACTTTGTATATATTGTATGTATATGTGTTTTTGAAAACACTTGTGGTTGTGCGATGCCGTGGGGCGAGGCAAGTTGCTGCCTCCGAACCCGAATCATTTTGATTAATAGTGCATCGATTGCATTGTTGTGTTGCTATTGTTGTTGCGCTAAATTTCTGGACGGAATTTCTATAAGGAGGGGAGGGTTGTAACACCCCAAAAACCCTAATCCCAAAATGGGTTCAGGCTGGGAGATACGGCCTGGGAAATGGGCGTGTCCCAGGGCGTTTCCGGTGCACACATCCTGGGACACGGGCGTGTTCCAGGGCGTGTCCCTTGCGGTGTGTGTTGAGTCGAGTTCTCGAGAGAGCACGGTCGACGATCGTCGAGAGGCGACACGGCCAGGGACACGAGCGTGTCCCAGGGCGTGTCCTGCTCGGACGGCGTTGAGTGGAGTGACGTTGAGTGGAGTGGAGTTGCATGGCGTTGAGTATTGTACACAACCTGTGATACGGGCATGTCACAGGGGTGTGTTGGGCAAACGGCCGAGGACACGGGCATGTGCCTTAGCCGTGTTCTTCTCGGGTGTTTCAGCCTTGTGTTGATGAGGTGACACGGCCAGCCACACGGCCGTGTACTGGTTGACACGGACATGTCAGGGAGTGACACGGGCGTGTCGTAGCCCGTGTTCTATTTCAGATTAAGTCGGTTCTCTAACCGCTCAAGGAACACGGCCTGTGACACGGGCGTGTCACAGGCCATGTCAGCTCTGTTTAGATGCTTTTTAAAGTAGATCGAGGCCGTTCGTTTCCTTCTATTTGGATCCTATGGTTTTAGTTCCTCCCTACTATTATAGGGCCGAGAATGGAGATGAGTATATCATTCTCATTTGGCCATTCTCTTTCTAAAGTGAAGAGAGAGAGGAGAGCAAGGAGGGAAGAAGGAGAAGCTTTACGACCGTCGGTGGAGCTTCAGCGGTCAGAATCGCGAGCCGAGCTCAGCGTTGCGGAGGCAAGGCCGCTACGGTGATTTCCATCTGGCTAGTTCTTTCATGGCGCCGAAGCGATCGGCAAGGGTATGGTCTTTCTTCCTTGGGCAGGTGAAGCCCTTTGTTTATGCATGTATATCTGTTGAATCCTCCATCAAAATATGGAAGAGCATAAGTGATTCCAGCAGTTGAGTCTGCATCTAGGGCCGGAAATGTGTAGTACGAAATAGGCATGTTGTGTGAAGCCCATCTGGATGGATGTATGGATTGGTGATGCTGCGAACCGGAGAAGACTCCGTGTATACATCGTTTAACCTACGGAGGTGGTGAGGACCATTTTGATGGTGTGAAGGAAGCTTTGTCTAGCTCCTTTGGTTGTATGCTCAGCACGAGCTGTAGTGATGGAATGGAAAGCGGCACCATGTGCTGGTGTTGAGAAAGGATCGGATTGTTGTAAGCAAGCACCTCTGAGTGGCTGGGTGCGAGAGGTCTCCAATAGGGATTTGGAGGCTAATGCCCAGGTCCAATAAGTGAAGAACCTCTAAGTAGACAGGTTACCCAACAAGTTCAGTCATAGGATCGGGTGAGCGGTCGATTGGTAGCAATGCAGCGGGGCGAATTCCCTAGGCTTGTTACACTACGTGGGTAGGTCGACTGATAGTGCTCACAGTTGCCGTGAGGTTACTACCTCTGAATAGGATGGGAGAGAGGTCCCCCAGTCTGCGCGTTGTAGTAGACTATGCTCCATCGCCAACAAGTTAAGAACCTCTAGTCGGTGGTGTACGAAGGATGTTCTGATACACCGTAAGCGTACCCTGAGTGCACAGAGCGTCTGGCATGAAGGCCGGCATTTGTGATGATAATGTGTAGTGATAGATATATATACATAGTGTGATTGTATTGCATGCAGGGAAGGAACCACTACCCCAGGTAAGTGGTAGGGTCGTTATAATTGGTCAGCTGAATGTTGACCGTTGCTTTGTTTATCACCCATGGGGTGGATGTCCATATGCAGGTGCTTCCTTTGTGGATGCTAAAATGGATTGAGCGGGCTGCGTCCCTTGCTGCCGCTGTTAGGACCTCAAAGGCCGTGCGAAGATTTGGATTTCATGTGTGGCAGGCCTGCGTGCCGATGTATGAATTCATATATTTGTAAAGAGAAACTTGTATGGCCTTAAGGCCGTGAGCGGTGAGCTTGTATACATTCTTGGTCTTTTATATAAAAGTGTTATTTATATGGTAGTGGACATTCATGGATTGATTTCGTGCAACTTATAAGCTTCCGCTAGAATGCTCTGGGTTAGGGTGCGATGGTATTATGATATTAACCTGTGACCTCGCCGTCTTTTTGTGCCATATAATGTGGGGCCCCGACCAGACCTTCTATTATATGTTATTGAACGGGTCGGGGTGTTACACTGCTTTCCATCCACAGACTGATGGCCAGACAGAGCAGACCAACAGGACCATGGAGGATCTGCTACATTTGTGTATAATGGACACGGGGAAGCCCTGGGAGAGACTGTTGCCACTTATAGAGTTCTCCTATAACAACAGTCACCAGGTGAGCATTGGAATGGCACCTTATGAGGCCTTGTACGGAAGGAAATGTCAGACACCTCTATCTTGGGTCCAGGATGTGGACCCCCGGGAACTTGGATCAGAATATATAGAACTTACGGAAGCTCAGATACGACTGATCAGGGATCTGATGTTGAAGTCTCAGAGTAGGCAGGCCAAGTACTACAATGCACAGAATCGGAAAGTAGATTTCCAGACAGGATACAGAGTGTTCTTGAAGATACGTCCGGTGCATGGTGTCTCTCGGGTGCGGAGGCACAAGAAGCTTAGTCCATGATATTTGGGGCCATACTTGATCCTGGAGCGGATAGGTCCCTTGTCTTATAGACTGCAGCTGCTACCAGAGTTGGGGATCTTGCACGACGTCTTTCACGTCTCTTCATTTCGGAGAGCTCTCCTTCGACCGGAGCAGTATTTACCACTACAGTAGGCCCGGTAGCACCTGGTAGGTCAGTTCGTTTAGAAACGATCCGGATCCATGATACAGAGGATCGAGTGCTGCGAAAGAAGAAGGTTCCCCTTGTGAAGGTGTTGTGGTCCAACCATGGATGGGAGGAGCACACCTTGGAGCTGAGGGATCTGATGCTAGAGCGGCACCCAGAGCTTTTTACATTAGGTAATGTTTTAAGTTTGTTTTAGTTTCTTAATTTCTTGCAAGTAGAACCTCGTAGACCCGAACTTAAATTTCTGGGACGAAATTGTTTTTGTTATTTATTGGGATTTGTAGCATCCCATTTTTTATTAGACCCCTCAACTTAGATTAGGATAGGACATGTGGTGTGGGTGTAGGTTTTAGGCTAGGTTTGACCCATGGAGATAGGGTGTAGCCACATGGGGCCCACTATAGGGCCCAAGTCAACTTTGGTCAAATTAGTCTAATTTGGAACCTTAGCCACACCTTGACCCCGCCACTATGCCCTAACCCTAAAAACAACCTAAGTGAACCCTAAGACATGCAATTGGGTCACCTATGGATCCAAGTTGACCTAAGTCAACTCTAACCCTAATTTGGTCACACCCACACCGAAATGCCCAAATTGCCCAAGTGGGGCACCACCATGGCCCAACCCAAGTTTGGTGGTGCCATAGGGTCCATGACCTTCAAGAGGGGTCAGCCCACTCACCATGTTGACCAAGTCAACCTCAAAAGTCAACATGTCAACAAAAAGTCCTAATTGAAGAAAGAATAAGCCAAGCCCACTCCCCATGGGCTAAGCCCATTAGTCAAGGCCCATGACCAGCCCAAGAGGTCAATGACTGCTCCTAACCCTCATAATTAGGAGAGAGAGAGCACATGCATGGGGATAAAAGTTGAATTTTGGGGGAAAAGAGGAGAGAGAAGAGAGGGAAAGAGGGGATGAAGGCCATGTGGCCCTCCTTCCCTCTACCCAAGCCTCTTAGCTTAGCTCCTAAGATCATTTCAGCAGAAATGAGGGGCTGGTGGCCACTTGGCACCAAGGGTGAAACATCCAAAGTGGTGCCCGAAATCCACCTTAGTGATATCACTCTATACAGCCACACCCAGCCAAATCCAATCAGACCTTCACCTTTAGTGAGCTCAGGCAAGTGGAAATTGATTGCTGGAGCAGAGCTTTGGCTGGAGAATCCAGGAATCGGGAAGGAATCTCCGAAGCAAGCTCGGTCATGGCTCATCGCAACCAAACCCGCCGCCAAGCCCGTCTCAAGGTCCGTTTCGCCTCACCTCACCCCGTACTAGTTTTCTTGATCAATTAGGCGAGACATCGGGCTCAATTGAGCTTGATACCATGCGAGCTTGTGCACATTTTCTCGAGAATTTCTTCTTGCTCGAGATCGCCGGAGGAGCCGCCTCCGGCAGCCTCACTATCGGGAAATGCTAGACACCACCTCAACGAAGGTGGTGGCGATAATCTCCGGCAGTGGCGCCGACCCAGGTGGCCGGAATAAGCCAGCAATCCCTGCCCAAGATGGCTCGATCTCAGCCGTCGACTGATGGGGACGACCACGTGATGCCGTCCAATTATTTCATTATTAAACATTTCCTGATATTAATATATGAATAGTGTTAATTATGTCACACTTTTACAGCCTTTTTTTATGTTGATTCTAGGCCTTTTAGAGGCATTTTCAAAGCTTGTAATTAACAGGAAAAATGTAGGACTTTATCTTAACTTCATTTTGCCACCCTAAAGTCATGATTTAGAATAGTAGAACTCCTTGTAGGTCAATTCTACAAAGACTGGTCCTAGGCTAGGGCAGGATTTGAATGGGTGCCCGAGCCAAACCAAAAGTCCACTTGACCCAAGATTTTGGGAATGCTTGTGATTAGGTTGAACTTAGTCTCTGTCCAAAAATGATAATTTTTGGAGAAACTTTTCCTATAGTATTTTGTAAAATACACATATTTAAATTAAGTAAATAATTGGAGAAATATAACTCCAAATTGCCCCAAATTTTGGTGGCAGGTCCATTAGGTCAGTATAAGACCATGGTATAAATTTCAGGTCATTTTGACCTTTGCATGTCTGGGAAATCCCACATGCATGTAATAGGTATATTCAATTTGGGGTGCTTACAACAAAATTAGTAAAATGGGACTTTAGCCCATTTAGCACATTGCATGTCCATGAAACTCTGGACAGAGGTTTGTTGGGGTGAAATATACCTCCCACAGGAAGAATGGGATTTTTGGGATCAAAAATCACATTATTTAAAATTATGGAGAATTATGTTGATTTAGAAATAAAATCTGAAAATAGGGTAAATGATTTTATTTAATTTTGAAATTTTGTTAAAAGCCCTTAAAGGACATTGTTCACCTCTGGAAAAATCTATAAGCTTGTTAGAGAATACTATCCTATGTTTTAGGTAGAATTACCATTTTGCCCTTTATGACAAATTTATTGAAAGTAAGGGTAATCACAGTTGGAAAATTATGGAAAAATTTATAGTAGATTATTTAAATGATTTAATCCTTGTTTAAGTTTCTGAGAATTTTTGGATGTCTTCAAATACTGAAAACTCTAATAATGGCATTTTGGTAATATTAAACCTATGGGCATATATTTGGTCAAATCACTGCTTAGGAATTTGGCAGTCTGTATTTAGACATATGATATCAATATGAACACTCAGTAATTTTCTTAGAATTTTCAATTGAGTAATTTGTGTACTTCATTTGTAAAGCGATCAATTTGAGGTTTCATTATTAAATAGAAATTCAATAGAAATATGCATAGGAAAATTATGAAACCTGATAAACAGTCATATATTACTCCTTAGAACACCTGATAAATTTCTTATATAGAATTAATCACTATAAGTAGTACCTCATGTGCAATATGACATAGGTCACACTATTAAAGGAATTAAATTAGATCCTTAATTACTTGGAAAATGGTGAAATCTTAAATGGTCAATCTCATACACCATACCAACCCATGATAAATAGTTAGGGGCATTTAGCCCAAGAAATTGGAAGTCTTATTGTACGGGTAGTATTAAGTCATGGGTTGCGCGTAGCATAGGTAGTATATACTTCTAGGACCACAGGGGATAAGATTAACGATTGAGATGGCATCTATTTTGAGAAGATAAACCCTGGTTGGTGTATAATAGGTTACTTCTTAATAACGAGTGATGAGTGAAAAATCCCAAGGATAGTGGCTAGAACGGTGATCGGTGGAAGACCGCCGCTTTCCCAACAACATCCCAAGCTATTAGGTTTATTCTAGAGTAACAAGGAGAGTTTGGTATGAAACATGGGTAGTCACTAATAAAAGTAAATATCTTTGTGAAAGAGAACTTTGGGCTTCATCCCCTCTTGGTTCCTATTTCCCTCTGATACCCCTTCATCTGGAATACCCTTGGCAATCCTGGGATTAACCCTAAATTACTAAGCTTAATAACCATTAGACAGGAGTAGTCTGATAGGCAAAGTGAACGTGGTAACATTCTTACCTGTGATGGGTTGGAGAGATTAAGGACAGTTAGTCCTGCGAGTTGGAGGCTCGATAGTTTGACATCAGGACGGGTTTGGTCCTGTGAGCTGGAGGCTCGGGTTGAGATACCTTGCATGTGCATAGAAACAAAAATAGCGGCGGGTCATGCGGTACTGGGCCAATCATCACGCTGATGGCAATACAATGACTCTAGAGAGGTGTGAGGTTTGAATGGCAAGTAGGTTGTTTATATTACGGTCTGATGGACAATCCCCAAAAATCGCACACCCGACCAAAAAGTCTGGCAGTTGGCCAACATTAGTACGCAGAGACTCTAGAGTGAACCTAGGACGTGTACAGAGGCGCACGAAGGGTCTGGGCTTGGTAGTGTGTATAACCGCCTAGGAAACAGAAGCGCCCGTTCCGCTCCTACCGTAGCCACAACGGTGGTACCCGAGAGTGATGCTAGCTTCAAAAAGTGGGAATTAAAGGTCTGTGATCACAGAGTCGTGTGTGTGAGTTGAACTTGCCTCAATAATAAACCGCATTAATTACATTCATTCATAACTAGGTCATACGCACCATAGATCCTTATCATATAAATTAGTATGGGCTCTTTTATATGATAAGTTAAATTTGGAAACCCTAACTTATAAGTTTATATGGGCATTCATATAAGTTAGGGTACTTCTGTGATGATTAGTTTAGAGTAGATAGTTTTCTTTCTACTCTGTTCTTTACTTTACTTTCAGCACTTTACTTACTTTCAGTATTGTTCTTACCATATATGTGCTATATACATTGAATTGATAGAGTAAAAATAATTGATTCTTTATATACTCTGTAGTATAGTTCCATTTTCACATGCTTCCTTTTGACACCCCTTGTTTTCCTCTGCTTCGTCCTCCCTCCCGGTTCCTAGGAGCTGCGGGGGCGAGGAATGGAGGAAATGACTTAGTCTTTTTGACTAACGGTCAGTGACCAAATCATTTTAGGAGCTCGAGGAGATGGAGCACCAGCATGAACTGCATGATGAGGTGGCAGGACATGAAGAGCTGATACCACCACAATCTACTACTACTACTACTACAGCCCGTCATCAGGTGGGATGAGTTTTCTAATAATAGTTTAGCTTTTGCTTATTTTATTGTGAGAGAGTGATTTGATATATTCTGGTACAGGGCATAAGCCCTTATCTCATATTTTTGTACTCATTGTGGACTCTATATACTCTTCATTTTCATATATATAATATGTACTGTGGCTTGTGGACTAGCTAGATGTCTTCATACACTGCTTTTATACTTCCAATTCTCAATTTGGCCGAATAGGTTATATTATCGTTCAAGCTGGCAGGATCAGTGTCTTGCGGTGTCGACTAACCCTTGAGTTAGTGTAACCGTAAGGAGGCAGTTTTGGGCATAAGACCGAGAGCCTCCTTGGTAAGGGGAGGGGTCTTACATCTGGACCCTACAAGGATGAGTTTCTTGGTCGTTGGGTCAACTTGCCACCCAACTGTGTGGGAGCGAGCTGGCGCCAAGGTCGCATGGATAGGTTAGCTTGCAAATATATAGAGGCGAACTAGGGACCAGGTCGCCTAGGCAGGCACGGGCTGGGTTCGGCTCGCCCAGCTCGCTTGTTTTGCCTTGATGCAAGCGAGACAGCCCTCTGGACTCGCCCTCCTACCACACTAGCACAGGTCATTCGCCTTGGCTCGTACGCCTGGCCGGGCCCACTAAACGAACACATGGTTGTACATCGGGCAATTAATCTGTGCATGGTTCTAGGTGAGCCATGTCTTTCCAAAGACAAGATCAAAGTCCGACATCTTCAAGATCATTGTTGGAGCCTCGAATGTTAGGCCGTCGAGTGTCACCTCCAGAAGGCATTTTGCAGTAGATAAGATCTCCATCCTATTAGGAAGATGCACCTTGTAACATCACGATTCGCGCTAGGTCCCTCGTACACACTTTTAAGTTAGGAGAGCTGACTTAGGCTCCGGGTGTGCCTGCAGATAGGCTTGCACGTGAGTGGGGAAGGAGGTTTAGATTCCTACCCAGAAAGACACGGGTAGTGACACAGGCGTGTCACTTCCCATGTGGTGCCTTTGTATATTCTTTGTAATCCCTCTAGAGAAGGACACGGTTAGTGACACGGGCGTTTCGCTTCCCGTGTTATGCCTTTGTATATTCTTTATAATCTCTTCAGAGAAGGACACGGGTAGTGACACGGAAGTGTCGCTGCCAGTGTGGTGCCTTTATATATTCTTTGTAATAGCCCTAGAGAAGGACACGGGTTGTTACACGGGCGTGTCCCCACCCATGTATGCCCGATCGACGACTACCCATCCCATGGGTAGTGAGCATAGCTCGACGAAAATCGTCGATCAGATCTCGACAAAAATCGTCAAGCAGAGCTCGACGTAAATCGTCGAGCAGACCTCGATGAAAATCATCGAGCAGAGCTCGAAGAATATCGTCGAGCAGTGCTCGACAAATATCGTCGAGCAGAGCTCGATGATCTCGACAAATATCGTCGAGCAAGCAAAATTCATCGACCACAGAAAATCTGCCTTGGCAAATTTCGGGCCGCGTCCTTTCGAATTGACTCATTTAATGTGATGATAGGCGGTCCAATCTCAGGAGGACAAGTGTCTAGGAAGTTACCCTAATAATCTCGCCATAAAAAGGGACATGAGAAAACCCTAGCCTTCTTTATCACTTTGTCGAGCCATTGTCTCTTGTCAAACCGTCCCTATAAGAAACTGTCGGAGAGGAAGAGATTGCTGGAGCTGACCTTCTTTCCCGTGAGGAACAAACACCAACCAAGGAGAAGAAAATGCCACCAAGAAGGGTGACAAGATCCATGGCTGGGAACCTAGGAAATGCCGGATATGAGGTGAGCTTCCAACCCTCTCCCTTGGTGCTAGATCTCTTGTTATTCCTAGGAGAGATATCGACTCAAAAGAGTCGAGATTTGTGAGAAGAAGGTTTCTAGAAAGAGGCTAGGCTAGAACTTGTGTCCTAGGATTTAGAGTCTTCAACATTTCCTCACTTCAAATGAAGTTTGTGGACTCGTTTCGTGAAGAGAAGTGGCCATATGAGGGTGAATAAGGGAGGATAAATTCTGGATGTTATTTGGAAGGTTTGGTTAGAGGAAGAAGACGAACCGATTACATTTGATCTACTTTAAGATGCACGCAGAGATCTGTTTTCTGCACGCAGAATTCTTCGAGTCTTTTTTCAGACATGATGCGTCAAGATCTGGGCTTTTGATTAAACACGAAAGTCGTAGCCCTTGGAAATACCTTTCTAACGAGGGGTTACATACCCACACCGAATTCTGGTAGCCTCGGGAATCCCCGATCAAAGTTGATGTACAGTATTTACTCCTGCATATATAGTTCTCGTGTTTGTTTGAATCGGCTTTGAGTTTGGAAGAGAGATTGCAGTACTGTAACATTAATGTTTTGTTTAGTTTCTTCTATAAGTAATTTTGATAAAATTATGTTAATGACATTTGTTGGATAGGTCCTTAATGAATGAATGGTTTAGTAAAGTGCACTTGATCGAGGTGATTTGGTGAAGGTTAGTGAACGAATGGATTGGCGAGGTTGGATGGTAGGAATGATTTAAATATGTGAATAGATAGGGATGTACTTGATAATGGTAATACTTTGATTAATGACGAGGTTGACTTGAAGTTTGTTGTACCTAATTTGTAGTAATTATCATAACCAAATGGTTGGTGAATATGTGTTGAGTACCACTGTGTTGATGGTGAACCCTTTGTGTGCTTGGATGCACGAAAGTGTGGAAAGGTTGAAAGTGGGTGTGTTTGTCGAACAAAAATTATGTATTGCCAGGGGACTCGGTAAAGAGCTCTTGCGTGTTGTTGAGCACGAAATGTGAATAATAAAAAGGGGGCTCAATGTGGAGCCCCGTATGTGAAATGCATGCGGTGTGAGTTGACACGTGGTGTCATAATCCTCGGTTAAGGATAGTGTGACAGGTCTACTGGCTTGCCAGTCATCACACAGACGGGAGTTGGCAGTTAGACTTGGATGGTTGGTCCTTGGTGATGTAGGGATTATCCTTGAGAATCGCCACGGAGGCCACGACGACGCTTATGACACGATCTACGCCCTCTAATCCGCACGCTAACGTAAACGCAGCCACAACACTTATTTTATTTATCGTCGCGCTAACAATACGGATCGCCGTTCCGCAAGTAGATCGAATGTTGGCTATAGGCCAAATTCTTTCCGACTAAATGGGATAATAGTGATCCCGAGCGAGCTTTAAGTGTTGTACCAAAATAGATCCACCAAGAACTAAACGATCCAAAAATGGTGGTATCTATCCCAACAAAAAGAAAGCGAGGAGTGCCAAATCCTTTTACGAATCCTTCGGAAAACCAAACGAAAATTACTAATCGGTTATTTGTTAACCACGAAGAATAATAATTCGGAAAATAACGCAAAATACGTCCACCACAAGAACTATCTAGGAAAAGAAATCTCTGGTGTAGTGATATCGTTACCCCTCTCGGATTCGTAGATCCGTGATGCGCGGATCCACCAAGTATGATCGTTTTTCCGTTGAAGACCACGGAAGAGCGCTATGGATGATGATCTTGTTGTCCCGTTCACGTCACGCCGTTGAGGATTCCCTAGACTTCCTCCTTCCTTGCAAGACTTTTGAGGAGAGCCGATCTCTCCTTAGAAGAAGAGTAAACTCGGTTGTGGGGAAAGATGTGGCCGTTGGTTTTTAATGAAGGAGGGATGGTGGTGGTGGCGGTTATGAGGAGGAGAGGCAAGGGGAGATGGTGGCCGATCCCTTGAGAGGAGTGCCAGGGAGGCAATCGGTTTTGGAAGAGGAGGAGAGGGGAGTAGAGGTGGCCGATCCTTGCCTTAGTTGGCCGTCGGTTTTGGGAAGGGAAGGAGAGAGGGGGGCGGCGGCTAGGGAGAGAGCAAGAGAGAATTTAGGGTTAGGCAAATGTAATTTCAATTCAATAATAATCTACTCCAAATGAAAAGTCATGGCCTTTATATAGGCTTACATCTCAAATAACAAAAACAAGTGGCTAAAGACACACCACATAAATGAAATGCAGGAAATAAAATAATGTTTTAAATAGCCTCTCATGAAATGGCTATTAGCACACCAAAATTAGAAATAATCAAATACGAGTCTTGTTGCGAGGGCGAAGCTTGTAGCCATGACCGCTACGGCGTCGCACGTCCTTTGCCGGTACATCCTCGGTCCCAAGTGCTCCATCCTTTGTCGGTACCTCTTCAACATCCTCTGTCCCAAGTGCTCCATCCTGATGGCCTTCGCCATCAATCCTCCTCCGCTCAAAAGGACTCATCACCGATGAGTGGGCTGAGAGATAACGGCGTAGGAGGCCCGCGTCAAGAAGATCCAACTGTGTAGTAGATAGCCAAGAGTCGTTCGAAGCCGGACGACCACGCCAACGAACCAAGAACCTGTGAATGTCGTCGTCTGTAGTGGGAAATACATCATCCTGCAAAATCTTGTCAGGCAAAAAATCTGTCCGGGGGAACCTCGGAAAAGCGTTAGGTGAATTAGAAAAACAATTTTCATCATCAATAGACTGCATACCTCCCATAGACTTCTCAGGAGAAAGCGATCCAGAATTTAGCTCACCCCCACCCCATTAGATTGTATAGTGGAAGTATTAAACGGAGAGATAGACAATTCAGGTGGTGGAGCATCAAAAAGCGTTAAATCGGAAATATTAAACACAGGGGAGATTCCCCAATCAGAAGGTAACTCTAACAAATAAGCATTTTCGCCTAATTTCTTCAGAATTCTAAAAGGACCGGCTTTCTTGTTCGCTAATTTCTTTATGGTGCCCGAAGGCATCCATTCAGGGATTAGACGAACCATAACCAAATCGCCTATGTTCAAAGAGACTACTCGCCGATGTACGTTAGCGTTCGATTGATATATAGAATATTGCTTAGCTAATGTCTTGCCAATGTGCTCGTGGAGAGTGTGAAAGTGTGAAGCGAAATCTAGTGCAAATTGACTTGACTTAAAAGAAGGTGGTAACGGAATCAAATCAAGTGGCACTGGCGCTTTATAACCGTGCACTATCTCATTCGGGGACAACTCAGTGGACCGGTTCCTAGAATTATTGTACGCAAGCTGGGCATGCGGGAGGATGAGATCACATGTACCTTTATGTTCGCCCACTAAACAACGAAGTAACCCTCCCAAGCTACGGTTGACGACTTCCGTTTGCCCATCCGTTTGGGGATGATAGGCCGACAAAAATAACAGTTTAGTGCCCATTAGTTTCCAGAGTGTCTTCCAAAAATAACTTGTAAATTTTACATCTCGATCACTCACTATCGTCTTGGGTACACCGCGATGTGCTACAACCTCTTTGAAAAATAATTTTGCTACATTTGAAGCATCGTAGGTGTTGTTGCTTGCGATAAAATATGCCATTTTTGAGAATCGGTCTACCACCACTAGTATGGAATCGTGACGCCTAAAAGTCATAGGTAAACCCAATATAAAATCCATGCTAACATCTTGCCATGGTACCGACGGAATCGGAAGGGGTGTGTAAAGAACCGCATTGGTCTTGTTTCCCTTAGCTAGTTGACAAACACGACAACTTCCTACAACTTTGTTGACCATGGGTTTGAGGCCCGGCCAAAAGAATTTATCTTCCACAAGTGTTATCGTTTTGTCTCGCCCAAAATGTCCGCCTAATCCCCCGCTATGTAACTCCCATATAACAAAATGTCGTAAAGACGACCGGGGAATGCATAATTGCACATGTTTAAATAGATATCCATCACGAATATAGAATGTCGAGATAGTGGTAGGGGAGTTGTCCTTAGCGGCGAAATAAATGTCCTTAAAGTCTGGGCAATGGATATATTCGTCCTTTATCCTATCGAATCCTATGACTGACACTTCCATGGTATTTAATAACAGAGTGACTCTACTTAGCGCGTCTGCTACACGATTTAGCGTACCCTTCAGATGCTTGATTATGAAGGTGTACTCCTGTAGATAAGATATCCATTTTGCGTGTCGTGGACTAATCTTATTTTGAGAATTCACAAATTTGAGGGCCTCGTGGTCCGATAATATTACAAATTCTTTTGATATAAGGTAATGTCGCCAATGTTGGAGACATCGGATCACCGCGTAGAATTCGCGATCATAATTTGAATAATTTAATTTCGGCCCGGCTAGTTTCTCACTAAAGTATCCTAGCGGGTGTCCCTCTTGGCTTAACACTCCTCCAATTCCTACCCCTGATGCGTCGCATGATAATTCAAAAACTTTACCAAAATCCGGTAATCGGAGTAAAGGAGCTTCAGACATTGGTTCCTTAATCGTTTGGAAGGCACTAGTGGCCGATTTCGTCCATGTGAATTCTCCTTTTTTTCATGCATTCAGTTATGGGTGCCATAATACTACTAAAATTCCGAATAAATCTTCGGTAAAACGTGGACAACCCGTGGAAACTTCTAACGTCCCTAATATTCTTTGGTTCCGGCCATTCCTTAATCGCTTGGACCTTCTTGGGATCCACATGAATGCCATCTGAACTCACGATATATCCTAAGAACTCAACAGAAGGCACACCGAATGCGCATTTTTTAAGGTTAATAAATAAGTTATCTTTGCGCAACGTGGTAAGAATTGTTCTTAGATGAGTCTCATGATCCCGCGGCGAAATGCTAAAAACCAAAATGTCGTCAAAATAGACCACTACAAATTTTCCCATAAAAGGCTTAAAAATTTGGGTCATCAATCGTGAAAAAGTACTGGGTCCATTGGTAAGTCCTTCTCCAAGCACTAGCCATTCATATAGTCCATCCTTAGACTTGAAAGCCGTCTTCCATTCGTCTCCCTCCCGTATTCGTATTTGATGATAACCGCTCTTAAGGTCCAATTTAGAGAATATAGCGGCTCCTGATAGCATATCTAGTAGATCGTCCAAACGGGGAATAGGAAATCTATATTTGACCGTTATTTTATTTATAGCCCGATAATCGAAACATAATCGCCATGTCTTATCTTTCTTCGGGACTAATAATGCGGGGACGGCACAAGGACTTTTGTTGTGCCGAATAAATCCTTTCGCTAGCAGATCGGAAATTAATTTTTGTAACTCTTCATGGGAGGATGGATTGAGTCTATAATGGGGCTGATTTGGCAATGACGATCCCGGGACAAAATCTATCTCATGTTGGATGTCACGTATCGGTGGTAACGTGGGTGGTAAATCCACCGGATAAACATCCTTATATTCTTCCAAGAGATTTCGTAGCGATAATGGGAGGCTCTCAAAAGTAGGTGACTCTTCCTTCGCTTGTAAACATACTAACGCGTATATAACGCCATCCATGAAAGTCTCACGTTCTAGTTCCTTTTTACTAATCAAACTTATCGTTTTCTTTTCCACAGGCACAACAGTGTCTTTGGAAATAGATGATGAATCCTTAGGCACAGATGGCCTCAAAACAATGGTTTTCCTATTAAATTTGAACTCGTAGGTGTTTGCGCGACCGAAGTGGGTCACGTCATAATTGTACAACCAAGGTCGTCCTAATAAAACATGGCACACGTCCATAGGAATGACATCGCACCAAACTTTATCAACGTAGTTTTTCAACGTTAAAGGAACCAGGCATCGCTTAGAGACCGCTATGGATGTCTTGTTTACCCACGCAATTTTATAAGATGTGGGTGCGGCTCGGTTACTAAGTGCATGCGAGTGATGGCATTCTCCGATACTATGTTCATACAACTGCCACTGTCGATAATTAACTTACACCATTTTTCACCGTCCTTAAAATTTAATGTAAATATATTTGTCCGGTTATATTCATCCAACGCTCGCGGTGTGGTTAAAATGCATCTCATCACCATCATGTAAGAATCATCCTCAATGTCACTTGGCTCGGCGTCAGATTCTTCGCCAGCTCCATAGACGATATAAGCAGGTTCAGACGAAGAGTCTAGTAAAGCTAAAGGTTTGCTTTTCGTGGGGCACTCACTAGAGTAGTGCCCTTGAATTCCGCACGAATAACACGTGGCATTTGTCTTGTTAACTCGTCCTATTGGTACTCGCTCACCGGTGGGATTTCTATTATTCCTAGCGGTAATGACAATGGACTCCGAATCCGTTGATCGATACTTTCCTTTATCACGCGCGGATGAAGAAGGGTGCGGGCCTAAGAGGGATTTCCCTTTCTGGAAATTACGTCCTTTGGACTTGTAGGCGTAATGTTTTTCAATATCCAAGGCGGCATTGAAGGTGGTGTTAAGGTCTGTGTGACCATAACGCAAGAGTTTCCCTTGTATATCCGGGTTGAGTCCCTTACGAAATCGTGAGAGTGTAACTTCGGGCATCTCACGAACATCGCAATGCACCATCATATCCTTAAGGTGTCCCATATAATCTGCTACCGAAGTATTCCCTTGCCGAAAGGTGGCTAAATCATCGAACATCTGAGTTCGGTGATATGTGGGAACGTATTGGTCGTGTAGTAGCGCTTTCATTGCGGTCCACCCAAGTGGGGGTGCTCCGTTTACAGTTCCTAGGCGCCTCTCTTCGTTTAACCAATATGTTTTGGCCCTTCCTAGGAGTTTCATACGTGCGACCTTCACTTTCTCAGCGTCCGTTAAGTCGTGCCATTCAAAATAGCACTCGATGTCCATGACCCAGTCTAGGAAAAGTTGGGGCTCTCCCATTCCATCATAGGAGGGTGCGTTCATTTTTACGGCCCTAGTCACATCAAACTCATAATGACCTCGAGGTGGGTACTCATCGTCTAGATCACGTGGGTGATTTTGTCTTTCCTCTCGCTGGTTGGCTGCCGGGGGTTGGGGACCCGGTCGGTTTCTGCCAACGCCGTTGTTTCGGGGCGCCGCTTGGTTTACAGCGAGCCCTTCAATTAACTGTGTCAGTGCGTCAAACCTAGCGTTAAACTCTTCTCGTAGCTCGGCGATCGTGGCCGGAGCATGCTCATCACCTTGGTTGTTGGCCATGTGTGAGGTGGAGAGAAGATATTCCGTGCCCAGCCTAGTGCGCATGAACGAACGGTACAAACAACAATTTTGACCTGAATTAAATTACGCGTTTGAATTTTTTTGACGCAAAACTATTGAACAACAGGAAAAACTTTTTCAGACTTTTTTTCTTAGAAAAATGAGGGGAAAATTCAGAATTTTTTTTGTAATTTTCTGCAGAAATTTTTTTTTTGTGTTTTTACTAATTGCAGCCCAACTATGTAAAATTCAGATTTGACGCGATTTGTAACGGAAGTGTGCACCCTAGTGAACGAGGATATCCCTAGGTAAAATGAAAGGATGGTGTCGATTGGGAAATCAACACAACCTCCCTCTGATACCAAATTGATGTAGGGATTATCCTTGAGAATCGCCACGGAGGCCACGACGACGCTTATGATACGATCTACGCCCTCTAATCCGCACGCTAACGTAAACGCAGCCACAACACTTATTTTATTTATCGTCGCGCTAACAATACGGATCGCCGTTCCGCAAGTAGATCGAATGTTGGCTATAGGCCAAATTCTTTCCGGCTAAATGGGATAATAGTGATCCCGAGCGAGCTTTAGGTGTTGTACCAAAATAGATCCACCAAGAACTAAACGATCCAAAAATGGTGGTATCTATTCCAACAAAAAGAAAGCGAGGAGTGCCAAATCCTTTTACGAATCCTTCGGAAAACCAAACGAAAATTACTAATCGGTTATTTGTTAACCACGAAGAATAATAATTCGGAAAATAACGCAAAATACGTCCACCACAAGAACTATCTAGGAAAAGAAATCTCTGGTGTAGTGATATCGTTACCCCTCTCGGATTCGTAGATCCGTGATGCGCGGATCCACCAAGTATGATCGTTTTTCCATTGAAGACCACGGAAGAGCGCTATGGATGATGATCTTGTTGTCCCGTTCACGTCACGCCGTTGAGGATTCCCTAGACTTCCTCCTTCCTTGCAAGACTTTTGAGGAGAGCTGATCTCTCCTTAGAAGAAGAGTAAACTCGGTTGTGGGGAAAGATGTGGCCGTTGGTTTTTAATGAAGGAGGGATGGTGGTGGTGGCGGTTATGAGGAGGAGAGGCAAGGGGAGATGGTGGCCGATCCCTTGAGAGGAGTGCCTTGGAGGCAATCGGTTTTGGAAGAGGAGGAGAGGGGAGTAGAGGTGGCCGATCCTTGCCTTAGTTGGCCGTTGGTTTTGGGAAGGGAAGGAGAGAGGGGGGGGGGGGGGCGGTGGCTAGGGAGAGAGCAAGAGAGAATTTATGGTTAGGCAAATGTAATTTCAATTCAATAATAATCTACTCCAAATGAAAAGTCATGGCCTTTATATAGGCTTGCATCTCAAATAACAAAAACAAGTGGCTAAAGACACACCACATAAATGAAATGCAGGAAATAAAATAATGTTTTAAATAGCCTCTCATGAAATGGCTATTAGCACACCAAAATTAGAAATAATCAAATACGAGTCTTGTTGCGAGGGCGAAGCTTGTAGCCATGACCGCTACGGCGTCGCACGTCCTTTGCCGGTACATCCTCGGTCCCAAGTGCTCCATCCTTTGCCGGTACCTCTTCAACATCCTCTGTCCCAAGTGCTCCATCCTGATGGCCTTCGCCATCACTTGGCCCTCGGTGCTTACTTCCCGAGGCACCCTCCTTACTAGTGGGCGGTTGGCCTGGGTCCTTTGGTGATATGCTCCCAGAGGCACCTCCCGCGCCATAAGATAGGCCAATTAGGCTGCTCTCTTGGTGCACATCTACCCAAGACCCCTTTCATGCCATAGTTCGCATGTGAGCTCCGTTATTGTGTTCTTAGTGTTGAGGCATACGGAGGCCTAGGATTGGTAGTGTGGATAGTCGCCTAGTATTGGAGAAGCCCGCTCTACAATCACTGTCTGGACACAACGGATGATGACTGAGAGGTTAGCTACCTGCTCGAAAAGTGGGAACTACAAGTAAATGTCGACATAGTAGATGCATGTGCGTGATAATGGGTGAGTCATTGCATTGCATTCATGGCATTACATTACATTGCATACACAAGATCCTCATCGTATAAGTTTGTATGGGCACTCTTATATGATGAGTTACTTTACTGCTGAGTCGATCCTCAACTTATATGTCTGTATGGGCATTCATATAAGTTGAGTTACTTTATGTTGTAGCTTTACATTTTTCATATACTACTGTAGATGATAGAACTGCTAGAGTTGATTGTTTACTCGTTTATTATACTGCTGATATACTTGTCAATTTTAACTCTATACCACCTATTTATACTACTGTCTCATTTATATATATTGTACCATTGTTCTTTTTTCCTCCCCATGCCGAGGAGTCGTCGGGGGATCGGATGTGATAGCCACTTAGCCTCTATGACTAATGGTTGCTACGTCTTCCTTTTTAGGAGGAAACCCCGCAGACAGAGCAGTAACAAGTTATGCAGCAGGACAGCTAGGCTTGGACGACAGGGCCTGAAGGGACGGTGCCATCGCTATCGTCGGTGATCGATGTGAGTTTGAGAGACTCATGATGTAGCCCCTTTGGGAAAGTTTTGCTCGTACTTTGTTATTTTAGAAGCTTGTTATAGCTTCTTTTATTTGTTGTACCTTTGTACAATTTACTTATGTGTGGATTTGTCTTCAGATTTATATGCTTGGTTGGGTTGACAATGATTGATATTGATTATAGCCTACAGGATATGCATCTTGTAGTGCAGGTTAGCCCGTGTGCTAATGATACCGCAAGGCGGCTGTTCTGGGCATAAGACTCCCCTCGTGCAGTGTGTTCCAGGAGGGGGGGGGGGTCTTACAAATGGTATATGCTTGTTACGATCCTGTACTAAAGAAGTCATTCAACAATGGTGCCACCTCCGTTCGATTAGTCAGTTGGAGACAAACTGACTTAGCGGAAGTAGTGGTGTGCCCATATGTAATTCACACTAAGTATGTCCAACTTTGATCTTAAGATTAGCCAACCTGACCTTAGGTTTATACTCTACGTGTAGATCCCAGTGCATGTTGAGCTAGTGGGGGGCACCCCCGCCCCGTTTGTACCTATATTATTTCAGCAATCGGAGCTAGGGCAGACGCTCACAGCTATCTTGGATGCCTTTAGGTCCCAACAAGCCACTATACAACAACAAGCACCAGGCTCCAATTGGTTGAGCACTTTCCGAGCTCTCTCCCCTCCTGTCTACGTTGGGATAGAGTTGGTAGTACATACAGAGGAATGACTCGACATCGTGAAAGAATTGATGGCAGGAATTAGATGTCCGAAAAATTTGGCTGTGACCCTGGTAGTGACACTTCTAGAGCTGCATACAAAAAGGTGGTGGAATTCTCTCATTGGTTCCACCTTCTAAGGAAGATTCTACACAGATATTAGTTGGAGCGAGTTTTCTGAAGCTTTCTTAGAGCACTTTATCCCTTTGACAGCTCGAGATGAACTTGAAGAAAGGTTCCTGCAGCTGAAGCAGGGATCCAAGTCAGTGACAGAGTACCAGCGGGGGTTTAAGCATCTGGCAAGATTTGCTGACTCCTATGAGTTGGGCAATAGAGGATATGTAAAGAGGTTCTAAAAAGGCTTGCGAGACCCCCTGAGGCAAGCCCTTTTGTTTAGAGTAGACTCCAGCTTAGCAGAGATAATTGGCATGGCAAAGAGGCAAGAGGCAGACCACTTGGGAAGTGGTAAGAGACCTATTGAGGGTGTGATAGAGGTTGGCTCTAGTAACAGATGGAGGAACGACCACAGAGGTGGAAGAGGATACCATAGAGGTGGCGGGCATTTTCACCAAAACTTTAGAATGGAGTGCCCGGTCCCACAATTGCCAGCATTGCCTCCACCTCCATAACATCAATAGTTCTAACAACCCGAAGGGAGGCTTGAGCGAGTGTGCTTCCAATGCAACCAATCGGGCCGCATCTGACGTCACTGCCCGTAGCTAGTTTGGAATGCTCCTCTTTCTCTCCCTCCGGAATCTCCATGAGGACAGGGACATATGCGTGGTCGAGGGCGAGGACCACGAGGAGTAAACCCCGGACCTCCTTGGAATCAGGTGTTCGCGTTGGACATGGAGTAGGAGCAGAACCATTAGGAGGTGATTGCAGGTATGTTTCAGTTAATTAATACATTTTCAGTATTAAACTTATGTTGCTTAGGATGTACTAGAGATCTAGCTTTGAGTATTTGTTATTGGTACTTAGGCACTGTTGAAGTTGAGACCGGGCGGTCTGTCGGTCTGGCTTGGCGGGTTATTGACCGGGCGGTCTGGCGGTTTGCCTCCAGCGGGTTGGTTGCTGCGTTGAGGTCTGAGGTCCAAGCGGTCTAGCGGTCTGTTACTGGCGACTAGGAGACCGGGCGGTCTAACGGTCTCACTTGGCGGCTTGTCTCTCTCTCTGGCAGTGGCCGAGCGGTTAGCCCTTCTGTCTAACCGCGCGGCTTGTTCCGGTCTGTTGTTCTAGCCGCCCAGATTCTTTTGTATAGTTTTAGTCCCACATCTCTTATTTATATTCTCTCTTCTCTCCTCCATTCTATATAAGGGAGGTCATACCTTTGTAATAGATACCTTTTTCTGATAATAAAATTTCAGTTATACCATTTCCGGCTTGTTTTAGTTCGCTTCTCATATGGTATCAGAGGAATCGATCCTTTCCTCCTGATTCTGTACTTCTCTCTGTCCGCGCGGCTTGCTTCTCCGGCTTGCGCCCTGTCCGCGCGGTCTCCTTGTCGTTGCCCTCTGTGTGCGTGACCTGTTGCCTTGTTCACTGCGATCTGTCGCCTTGTTCGCCGCGACCTATCGCCGTGTGCCTTGCCTCCTCCTGTTTGCTCTTGCTCTGGTCGTCGCGCCCTGTTGCCTAGTTCGCCGCGACCTATTGCCTAGTTCGCCGCGACCTATTGCCATGTGCCTTGCCCTCTCTTGTGCTTCTGTTCGAGCGGTCTGTCTGCTTGCCGCTCGACTTCTTCCCCTTTGCTTGTTACTACGGCTTGGTCGTGGTCTCTCTGGCCGCTGGTGTCTGACAACCTGACCGCTGCAGTTCCTCTTCTGCCTATCCGCGCGGCCTGTTTTCTAACCGCGCGGCTTCCTGTTGTTTGCTCTTATGGCTCTTTCTGATGCTTCTACTGCCACCACTCCTGCCGCCACCCCTGTAGCCAATCCGGCTCCTCCTCCTACTCCTTCCGGGAACCTTGGCACCGTTTCCAAGCTTGTCGGCTCCAACTACCCGGATTGGAGCGTCTCCTTCACCTTTCTCCTTCGCTCGCAACGCAAACGCCACCATCTCGTTGATGACCCTCCTCCTACCACTTCCCCTCTCTTTGATGACTGGGATGCGAGTGACGCTCTTGTGCGTACTTGGCTCGCTAACAGTCTATCCGATGAATGCCTTCCCGTCATCCGTCATGATGAGACGGTGAAGGCCGCTTGGCTTCATCTTGCTGCTTTGTATTCCAAAGGGGCTCAGACGTCCCGCATCTATACGTTGTATGCGGACCTCTTTGCCCGGCCTACCTTGTCTCCTGCTGCTGCCTACCAACAAGTTCAAGCTCTTGGGGCTGAGATTCTTCAGAATCGCCCCTTTTCTGCGGATCTGGCTCAACAACACAAGCACTTCCAGGAGCTTCTGGTTGTGTGTTATCTGCTCCGTCTTCCTGACACTTATGACATGATCCGCCAACAAATTCTGGGTGAGGCGGAATCTCCTACCTTAGATGCCACCGTTGCTCGCATCGCCGCTGTCACCTCTCTCCTTCAGCGCCCGCTTCTACCCGCTCCTTCTCCTCCGGATAACTATGCTCATCAAACTCAGCGGAGTGGCTCTGGTAGCCGCAGTCATCAGTCTGGCGGACGTCCTTCTTCCCGCTATCTCTGCTCTCACTGCGGCCGCACCGGACACACTCTTGACCACTGCTGGACAAAACATCCCCATCTTCGCCCCTCGGGTGACTCTTCCGCCTCTTCTTCCAAGCCGTCTGCTTCCGTGGTCACATCATCAGGTAGTGCCCATGTAGTCACTCAAGGTAAATGGCTTATCGACTCCGGTGCTACTAATCATATGACGGGCAATCCTTAGTGCTTCTCTCTCCTCAAACAGCATGATCGGTTGCCCCCGGTCCTCATTGCAGACGGTTCTCCCTCCCCGGTTCATGGGTCGGGAGTGGTTCATGTTACTCCGTCCCTTCGGCTAGAGGACACTCTCTATGTGCCCAAGTTTCCGTGCAATCTATTATCGGTTACTTCTTTGTGCAAGCAGCTTCAATGTTCTGTAACGTTTACTCCATCTTCTTGCTCTTTTCAGGATCCGAGCTCCCAGCGGACGATTGCTACTGGGACTGAGAGCGGCGGCCTCTACTTCCTCGACAACGTTTCCGCTTTGTCCGCCTTCTCTTCTTCTTGTACGGATCTTCTCCAGTGGCATCTCCGTCTCGGTCATCCTCCACCACGGCTTCTGCATCAGCTTCTGCCCCACCTCCCTCCCTCCACTACTCCTCTCCACTGCGAAGCATGTCAACTTGGCAAGCACCATCGTTCCTCCTTCCCGCCGAAGCAAGGTCGGGGCTCTACCCGTCCGTTTGATCTAGTCCACTCCGATATCTGGGGACCTGCTCCTACCCTTACTATTGGTCGGGGTAGTTCTTATTTTGTAACTTTTATTGATGATTTTTCTAGATGTACTTGGGTGTATCTCTTACGAGATCGCTCTGAACTTTTTAATGTATGGACCTCCTTTTATCATTTAATCAAAAATCAGTTTGGTGTTAGTGTTAAAACTCTCCGCTCTGATAATGCAAAAGAATACTTAAGTCATGCTTTTACCTCTTTCTGTGTTCAACATGGCATTATTCATCAGACAAGTTGTGTCTATACATCCCAACAAAATGGGGTGGCGGAGCACAAAAACCGTCACCTCCTCGATGTTGCTCGTACATTAATGACTCAAATGCATGTCCCTCGCTCATATTGGGGCTATGCTGTTCTTCTTGCTTGCTATCTCATCAATCGCATTCCCTCCTCCGTTCTTCAGGGACAAACCCCTTTTTCCATCCTTTATCCTGGCAAGGAGCCTTTTCCTCTCCCTCTCCGAATCTTTGGGTGCACTGCTTTTGTGCATGTCCCATCTGCCACCCGTGATAAGCTCTCCCCTCGCTCCACCAAATGTGTTTTTCTGGGGTACTCGGTCACTCAGAAAGGCTACTGCTGCTTTGATCCTGTTCTTCGTAAACAGTTTGTCTCCGCTGACGTTACCTTCTTCGAGAATGCCTCCTACTTCTCGGATGACTCCTCTTCTCTTCCTCCCACCTCAGATTCTCCTGTTATTCCGTTCGTTCCCTCGTCTACTACTGCGATATCCGCTCCTCCTCCGTCTCCGCCCACTCCTCTCCCTCCGCCTCTCTCTCCGCCTCCATCTCCCTCATCTCCGCTGCCGTTGCTCTCTCCTCCCGGGCCAGCTCTCTCTGCCACGGATGCTCTGGATGCCGAGGAGCCCGCTGACCTGGATCTTCCTATAGCTCTTCGCAAAGGGGTGCGGACGTGTACCCTACACCCCCTTGCTGCTGTTGTTTCATATGATCGTCTTACCCCTTCTCGCAGGGCCTTTGCGCTGGCTATCTCTGCTACTACCACACCTCGTTCCTACCAGGAGGCCCTTGCCATTCCTCACTGGAAGCTGGCCATGGATGAGGAAATGGCAACCCTCACAGAGCGGGGTACCTGGACTCTTGTCCCTCCTCCTCTTGATACAGATGTTGTTGGCTGTCGATGGGTCTTTGTAGTCAAGTTTGGCCCAGATGGCACTGTAAACCGTTACAAAGCTCGTCTGGTGGCTAAGGGCTTTACTCAAACCTATGGGGTTGATTACTTTGACACCTTCTCTCCCGTGGCTCGTCTCAGCACTATACGGGTCCTTCTCTCTGTGGCAGTCAACAAAGACTGGCCCCTTTCCCAGCTGGATATCAAGAATGCCTTCCTTTATGGTGATCTTCAGGAGGCCGTCTACATGGAGCAACCTCCAGGGTATGTTGCTCAGGGGGAGACACGAGTCTGCCGGCTACAGAAGGCAATCTATGGCCTCAAGCAGAGCCCTCGAGCTTGGTTTGACAAATTCAGCGGCATCGTGGCGGCCGTTGGTTTTGCTCGCAGCGCTGCTGATCACTCTCTATTTATTCGCAAAACCTCTTCGGGACTGGTGGTTCTTGCAGTATATGTGGATGATATTCTTCTCACTGGTGATGACCAGGAAGGGGTAGCCTTGACAAAGCGGCATCTTTGCCAACATCTAGTCACGAAAGATATGGGTTCTCCGAAGTACTTTTTGGGGATCGAAATCTCTCGGAAGCCCAACTCTTTAGTCCTCTCTCAGCGTAAGTATGCTCTTGATATTTTAAAAGAAGCAGGATTGACTGGGGTCAAACCTGCCCGATGTCCCATGGCTGTTGGAGAAGACAAAACCTGGACAGATGATTCGCCTCTTCTTTCAGATGCTTCGCGGTACAGGCGTCTAGTTGGTAAGCTCATATACCTCACCGTGACTAGGCCCGACATCTCCTATGCTGTGGGCAAGGTGAGTCAATTCATGCAAGCTCCCAAGGAGTGCCATCTACAGTCCGCCTTGCGGATCTTGGAGTACGTCAAAGCAGCCCCTGGGAAAGGATTGCTCTTTCAGAAGAATGATCATCTGAGGGTTGAAGCTTACTCAGATGCGAGTTACGCGGATGACAAAGGGGACCGCAAGTCTACCTCCGGTTTCTGTACCTTTGTTGGGGGCAATCTGGTAAGTTGGAAGAGCAAGAAGCAATCTGTTGTCTCCATGTCCAGTGCTGAAGCTAAGTATCGGAGTATGGCATCGACCACTTGCGAGCTAAAGTGGCTACGGGCTCTCATGTTGGATTTAGGAGAGGTCTACAACCATCCTCTACCTATGTTCTGTGATAACAAGGCTGCTATATATATCTCCAAAAATCCAGTCTTCCATGAGAGAACCAAACACATTGAGGTCGACTGTCATTTCATTCGTGAAGAGATTCTGAAGGAACAAATTTGCACTCCCTTCGTCACGTCTGAAAAAGAGCTGGCTGACATCTTCACCAAGCCAGTATCCGCCTCATTTCTTCATATATGTGACAAGCTGGGCATGATCGACATATATGCTCCAGCTTGAGGGGGAGTGTTGAAGTTGAGACCGGGCGGTCTGTCGGTCTGGCTTGGCGGGTTATTGACCGGGCGGTCTGGCGGTTTGCCTCCAGCGGGTTGGTTGCTGCGTTGAGGTTTGAGGTCCAAGCGGTCTAGCGGTCTGTTACTGGCGACTAGGAGACCGGGCGGTCTAACGGTCTCACTTGGCGGCTTGTCTCTCTCTCTAGCAGTGGCCGAGCGGTTAGCCCTTCTGTCTAACCGCGCGGCTTGTTCCGGTCTGTTGTTCTAGCCGCCCAGATTCTTTTGTATAGTTTTAGTCCCACATCTCTTATTTATATTCTCTCTTCCCTCCTCCATTCTATATAAGGGAGGTCATACCTTTGTAATAGATACCTTTTTCTGATAATAAAATTTCAGTTATTCCATTTCCGGCTTGTTTTAGTTCGCTTCTCACAGGCACCAAAATGGTTGGTGGGAAACCGGCCTATACATTATTCGATACCGGTGCATCACACTTTTTTGTGTCAGCGGACTTTGTTAAAGACCTAGAAGGAGTGCAATACTTCACTGTATTTCTCGGAGAGTACGCCTCCCAGATGGATCAGATATGACCACAACTGCCAAGTACGACTTGGAGATACTCCTTGGAGGAAAGACGTTTGATACACTTGCCATAGTCTTGAGGATGCAAGAATTTGATCTCATTTTGGGCATGGCATGGTTGGATTGGAATTACGCAAGAATTGACTGCGCGGAGAAGAGAACTTACTTGAGACATGGGGACACTAATGTCATTTTCCAAGGTATAAAATTCGCACCACATTTTTTATTGTCTTCGATTCATGCCTTGAAAGCTCACATGAGGGGGGATGAAGTCTACATGATATGTTTTGAACTGAAAGAGATGACAAAAGATATGAAGGATGTGCGAGTTGTGCGAGATTTTCAAGAGGTATTTCCTGAGAAATTACCAGGATTACCCCCGCATAGAGAGGTGGATTTTCAAATTAAGTACCGGGTGCCAAGCCCATCTCCAGGACCCCTTATCGAATGGCCCCGAAGTAACTCGTAGAGTTTAGAGTTCAGTTGCAAGAACTAGTGGAATCGGGATTTGTTCGCCCTAGCTCATCACCTTGGGGAGACCCTGTTTAGTTCGTTAAGAAGAAGGATTGAACCTTACGATTATGCATAGACTATCGGGAGCTCAATCGACTAACGTTGTAGAACACTTATCCGCTACCCCGGATCGACGAGTTGTTCGATCAATTGGTAGGAGCGCGTTGGTTTTCCAAGTTGGACTTGCGCTCGGGATATTATCAGTTGAGGATACAAGAAGAGGACATTCAGAAAACAACTTTTAGCTCAAGGTACGGCTTGTACGAGTTCACCGTGATGTCGTTTGGGCTAACAAATGCCCCTTTAGCTTTCATGATTTTGATGAACAAAGTGTTTGAAACTTATCTTGACATCTTCATCATCGCCTTCATTGATGACATTTTGGTCTACTCAAAGACAGAGGAAGAGCATGTCGAACATCTGACCTTAGTACTTAAGAAGCTAAAAGTGGACGCCTTATTTGCCAAGTTCAGCAAGTGCGAATTCTGGATCCAAGAAGTTGCCTTCTTGGGCCATGTGATCAGTGGGGCTAGACTAGCTGTTGATCCGGCAAAAGTGCGTGTCGTGAAGGAATGGTCTCCCTTGATGTCAGCGGTCGATGTGCATAGTTTCCTTGGACTTGGTGGGTATTATCGCAAGTTTGTGAAAGGATTCTTAAATTTTGCCCTTCCTCTTATTAATCTAACAAAGGAAGGTGTGCCATATGAGTGGACACCCCAGTGTGAAGCTCCGTTCCAAGATTTGAGGATAGACTTACTACCGCACCCATCCTAGCCCTCCCATCCAGGAAGGAAGGATTTAAAGTCTATACTGAAGCGTCGTATCAAGGGATGGGAGTAGTGTTGATGCAGCACGGGCATGTGATTGCTTATGCTTCATGACAGCTGAAGAAGAATGAAGTCAACTATCCTGTACTTGATTTAGAATTGGGAGCAGTGGTGTTCGCCTTGAAAGTATGGAGGCACTATCTGTATGACATCCACTGCGAAATCTTTTCGGACCACAAGAATTTAAAGTACATTCATACTCAGAAGGAATTGAATTTGAGACAGTGGTGATGGTTAGAGTACTTATGTGATTATGAATTTACTTTGAACTACCACCCTGAAAAGGCAAATTCCGTAGCCGATGCTTTGAGCAGAAAGGTACCGGAACCGAGCCCTGAGTCCCGATTGATGAGTATAAAATTAGCTCAGATGCTCCAAGAAAAGGAGATTACCCATGTATATAAAGACCATTCGGATTGGTATACAGAGTACTTACCGCAATGTGCATAGTCTGTGATATTCGGGAACGAATCCAAGCCGAGCAAGGAAAGGATGAGGTTCTGGCCCCGGTGATCATGTCAATTAAAGATGGGACTACTGACGAGAATTCCCTAAAAGATGGCCTTGTTCATATCCGTGGCCGGCTTTACATTCCCAAAGGCGGTAAAATTAAGGAAGATATCTTAAGAGAGGCACATTTCACCCAGTATTCAGTGCATCCTGGGATTGCCAAGATGTACACCGACTTGCGGAAGAACATGTGTTGGCCGGGAATGAAGAGGGACGTCAGAAATTTTATTACGCACTGCGAGGCTTGTCAAAGGGTGAAGGCAGAATACAAGAGACCCAGTGGATTATTACAGTCATTGCCCCTCCCCGAGTGGAAGTTTGAGGATGTCTCCATGGACTTCGTCCACGGGTTGCCTCACTCACGCTCAGGGAATGATTCGGTTTGGGTAATCGTTGACCGCCTGAAAAAGGTAGCCAGGTTTATCGCTATAAAGAAAGAAGCTCATGTGGATATTTTGGTACGCCTCTTTGTGGAGCAGTTTGTACGGTACCATGACGTGCCAAAGACAATTGTTTATGACCGGGATGGTCGATTTACCTCTAAAGAATAGAAGGCGGTACAGGCGTATTTGGGCTCACGCCTTACTTTTAGTAAAGCGTTTCATCCTCAGATGGACGGGGGGACTGAGAGGACCATCAAAACTTTTGAAGATCTATTGAGACTGTGTGTGTTAGATAGAGTAGAGCCGTAGGAAAGGCTCTTACCCCTGGTGGAATTTTCATATAACATCAGTCACCAGGAAAGTATTGGGATGACACCCCATGAAGCCCTTTAAGGAAGAAAGTGTAGAACCCCCTTTTCATGGGTGCAAGATGAAGACCTGTAGGTTTTAGGAAATGAGTACATTTATGATACTGATGTGGTTGTTAGACTAATACGGGACTACATGCTTGAGGCTCAAAGTCGGTAGGCTAAATAATATAATGCAAAGCACTGGATGGTAGAATTTCAAGTGGGTGACAAAGTGTTCCTAAAGATCCGGCCGATGCATGGAGTGTCACGGGTACATGGTGTGAAGAAGCTCAGCCCAAGGTACGTTGGGACTTACACTATATTGGAAATGATTGGCCATTTGGCCTATTGGTTGGAGTTACCGCCAGAGCTAGAGAATCTTCACGACGTATTCCATGTGTCGTCACTCCGGAAGGTACTGTTGCGGCCCGATCAACATATACCCATCACTGATGGAGCAGTAGCAACCGATAGATTTGTACGTCTAGTGTTGGTGTGGATAGTGGACACCGAGACAAGGAATTTGCGATGCAAGAGTGTTCCTTTGGTAAAGGTGTTGTGGTCAAATCTTGGGAAAAAAGAATTTACTTGGGAGCCGGTGGACTTGATGCGGAAGCACTACCAGGAGTTGTTTCCTCAAGGTAATTATTTTAAAGCATATTTAATTTCATTTCATGCTTTTCTTCCCCCATAGCCTTAGCCTGATTTTTGGGACGAAATCTTTTATTTTGTTTATAGGATTTGTAACATCCTGATTCGCGTTAGGCCCCTCGTGCGAACTTTTAAGTCAGGAGAGCTGACTTAGGCTCAGGGTGTGCTGGCAGGTAGGCTTGCACTTGAGTTGGGAAATAGGTATAGATTCCTTCCGAGAAGGACACTGGTAGTGACACGGGCGTGTCGCTGCCTGTTTGGTGCCTTTGTATATTCTTTGTAATCTCTCTAGAGAAGTACACGGGTAGTGACACAGGCGTGTCGCTGCCCGTGTGGTGCCTTTGTATATTCTTTGTAATCGCTCCGTAGAAGGACGTGAGTAGTGACAAGTGAGTGTCGCTGCTCGTGCAGTACCTTTGTATATTATTTTTAATTACTCCATAGAAGGACACGGGTTGTGACACGGGTTGTGACACGGGCGTGTCCCTACCCGTATGTGCCCGATCCAAGACTACCCGTGCTATGGGTAGTGAGCAGATCTCGACAAAAATTGTCGAGCAGAGCTCGACAAAAATCATCGAGCAGAGATCAGCGAATCGTCGAGCAAAATTCATCGACCGTGGAGAAATCCGCCTTGGCAAATTTCGGGTCGCGTCCTTTCGAATTGACTCATTTAATTTGATGATAGGCAGTCCAAGCTTAGGCCGATAAGTGGATAGGCAGTTACCCTAATAATCTCACTATAAAAAGGGACATAAGAAAACCCTTGCCTTCTTTATCACTTTACCGAGCCATTGTCTCTTGTCAAACCGTCCCTGTAAGAAACTGTCGGAGAGGAAGAGATTGCTGGAGCCGACCTTCTTTCTTGTGAGGAACAAACACCAACCAAGGAGAAGAAGGGCGGCAGGGTGACAAGATCCATGGATGGGAACCTCAGAAACGTTGGAAATGAGGTGAGCTTCCAACCCTCTCCCTTGGTGCTAGATCTCTCGTTATTCCTAGGAGAGATATCGACTCAAAAGAGTCGAGATTTGTGAGAAGAAGGTTTCTAGGAAGAGGCCATGCTAGGAGTTGTGTCCAAGGAATTAGAGTCTTCAACCTTTCCTCACTTCAAATGAAGTTTGTGGACTCGTTTTGTGAAGGGAAGTGGTCATATGAGGGTGAATAAAGGAGGAGAAATTCTGGATGTTATTTGGAAGGTTTGGTTGGAGGAAGAAGATAAACCGATGATGTTCGATCTACTTTAAGATGCGCAGAGATCTGTTTTCTGCGCGCATCATTCTTCGAGGCCGTTTTCCGACATGATGCAGCCAGATCTGGGTTTTCAACTACACACAAAAGTCGTAGCCCTTGGAAATACCTTTCCAACGAGGGGTTACACACACACACCGGATTCTGGTAGCCTCAGGAATCCCAGATCGAAGTTTCTATACAGTATTTATTCCTGCATATATAGTTCTCGTGTTTGTTTGAATTGGCTTTAAGTTTGGAAGAGAGATTGTAGTACAGTAACGTTAATGTTTTGTTGAGTTTAGTCTATAAGTAATTGTGATAAAATTATGTTAATGACATTTTTTGGATAGGTCCTTGATACACGTGCGGTAAGTGTACCGATTGCTGTCAAGTAATAATAATGGGGAGTAGCTTCCCTGAGTATCGATCTCTCGCGCAGCGCAATTAGGGAGCAAGGGTTTTAGTATTTTGGAGGAATGAGTGCAAGTGCAAAGTGAGCAAGGGGGTTTTGATTAGGATTTCCTAAATTAAACAACCTATAATTACTGCGGGTCGCCTTAACCGCTTCGCTCGGGTGAATCACTCCGGAGAGTGATAGCGGAGTGTGAGAACTGGTGAGGGTCGAAAAAACCTCTTAACAATGCACACTTCTAGCAAATGCTAGAATGGCCAAAACACCTACTCTAGTAAGAATAATGAGCTTAAAAAGAATAGAAAGTTTACAAAACACCTAAGCAAAAGCATAAAACATTAAAGAACCACAAATGCATATCACACCACAATATTCAACAAGAGTTTAACAATGAGTAAATAAAAGAAGATGGATGAGATATTACAACCCAGACAAAGAAGCTTTCCAAGTTCTCGGCCGGAAATTAGGGGTGTCAACCCTTGTCCGTGCTCGGTCTTAGAAAGGAGTCCATGATCCAAGAGGAGCTGTCACTTCCTCCGTCAAACCCGTTTTCATATTACTGAGGTTGCTGAGGCTGAATGGAACTTGGTGGGCTACAACGAGTAGCTTAAACCAGAGCTTCAAACGTAGCAATATCAATGGCGGTGGAGGATGAAGCTTTTGCAAGCTCTATGGAGTGGAATGTGTGGCCGGATCTTCCCTCCAAGGAAGAGAGAGAGAAAGAGGGATGGAGAGTGATTTTCCCGCTCAAGAGAGCCAAAAAGGCGGGCTGGCTTGTCTCTTCCCGGAAATGGCAAAGGCTGCAACTTAAATAGAAATTTATCAAAAAATTGGTCTCGCACGGTTCGACGCACGACCGTGCACGGACAGTGTGATATTATAATAAAACATGCGCCTGCGAAGAAGAAGCATTGACCCGTGCGTTTCCTTCGCGCACGGGCGATCCGCCCGTGCGTGAAGCAATTCGCATGGGTAACCACAGAACGAAGAAATGCAGGCAAAAATAGTGGAATCGTGCATTTTACTCACGCACGGGCGCTTCCGCTCGTTCATGAAGGAAAACGCACAATTAACCACAGAACGAAGAATGACAGGCAAAATCCAGAATGCTACATGAAAACCGTGTGTTTCCTTCGCGCATGGTTTGGGTGAAACCGTGCGTGAAGGATTCGCACGAGCTGGTCATTTAACCAGATTGACAGGAGGAAAACGCATGACCAAAACTAACTGTGCGCTAAGGAAACGCACGACGGTGCATTTTCCTCAAATCAGAATTTAGAAAAGGGGAAAACTGACCACCTATATGCAAGGAAAAATAATGCAACTGAGGACCCTCCAGCAATACAAAAATGAAGAGAAAACTCTTAGAACAATCCCTTGGGAGCACCACATGCTTACCCCCAACCAACAAGTGAGCAATTGCGCATGCAAGGGCATGAAAAGCACACAAAGCATGAATGGAAAAAAGGATGAGATAAACAACAAAAACATCCAATAAATGAAGTTCAAAGGAAAGAAAACCAGCCCAGATGAGCCAGCAAAACCCTGTATAAACGGGACTCATCAGTCCTTAATGACTGAATGGTGTAGTAAAGTGAACTTGATCGAGGTGATTAGGTTATGGTTAGTGAACGAATGTTTTGACGAGTTGGGATGGTAGGAATGATTTAAATATTTGAATCGATCGGGATGTACTTGATAATGGTAATACATTGAATAATGATGAGGTTGACTTGAAGTTTGCTGTACCTAATTTGTAGTAATTGTCATAACCAAATGGTTAGTGAATATGTGTAGAGTAACACTATGTTGATGGTGAACCCTTAGTGTGCTTGGATGCACGAAAGTGTGGAAAGGTTGAAAGTGCGTGTTTTTGCTGCACATGAATTATGTATTGGCAAGGGACTCAATGTAGAGCTCTTGCGTGCTGTTGAGCACAAAATGTGAATAATAAAAAGGGGGCTCAATGTGGAGCCCCATATGTGAAATGCATGCGGTGTGAGTTGACACGCGGTGCCATAATCCTGGGTTAAGGATAGTGTGGCAGGTCTACGGGCTTGCTAGTCATCACACCGACGGGAGTTGGCAGTTAAACTTGGACGGTTGGGCCTTGGCCATCGGTGCTTACTTCCCGAGGCACCCTCTGTACATGTGGGCGGATGGCCTAGGTCCTTTGGTGATACCCTCCCAGAGGCACCTCCCGCACCACAAGATAGGCCAGTTGGGTTGGGCTCTTGCTGCACATCTACCCGAGACCCCTTCCGAGCCGTAGTACGCATGTGAGATCCATTTTTGTGTTCTTAGCATTGAGGCATACGGAGGCCTAGGCTTGGTAGTGTGGATACCTGCTTAGTAGTGGAGAAGACCGCTCTACTATCACCATCTGGCAATGACGGATGATGCCTGAGAGGTTAGCTACCTGCTCGAAAAGTAGGAACTATAAGTTTATGTCGACACAGTAGATGCATATGCATTATCATGGGTGGGTCATTGCATTGCATTCATGGCATTACATTACATTGCATACAGAAGATCCTCATTGTATAAGTTTGTATAAGCACTCTTATATGATGAGTTACTTTACTGCTGAGCCGATCCTCAACTTATATGTCTGTATGGGCATTCATATAAGTTGAGTTACTTTCTGTTGTAGCTTTACATTTTTCATATACTATTGTAGATGATAGAACTGCTAGAGTAGATTGTTTACTCGTTCATTATACTGCTGATATACTTGTCATTGTTCACTCTATACCATCTATTTGTACTACTGTCTCATTTATATATATTGTACCCTTGTTCTTTTCTCTGCCCGGTGCCAAGGAGTCGTCGGGGAGCGTATGTGATAACCACTTAGTCTTTATGACTAACGAATTCTACGTCTTCCTTTTTAGGAGGAAACCCCGCAGACAGAGCAGCAATAGGTTTTGTAGCAGGACAACCAGGCCAGGACGACAGGGCCTGAAGGGACGGTGCCATCGCTACCATCAGTGACCGATGTGAGTTTGAGAGACTCATGATGTAGCCCCTTTAAGAAAGTTTTGCTCGTACTTTGATATTATAGAATCTTGTTGTAGCTTCTTTTATTTGTTGTACCTTTAGACTATTTACTTATGTGTGGATTTGGCTTCAGATTTATATGCTTGGTTGGGTTGGCAATGATTTATATTGATTATAGACGATAGGATAGGCGTCTTGTAGTACATGTTAGACCGTGTGCTAATGCTACCGCATGACGGCTGTTCTGGTCATAAGACTCCCCTCGTGCCGTGTGTTCCTGGAGGGGAGGGGGGCTCTTACACACCCTCCTAGTGACTCCCGCAAAGTGTTGGACCTGGTCCAAGTCCTTGACAAAATCCTCCCAGACGAAGTTATTAGATTCCCCCGTATCGAATAAGGTATGGGCAGGCTTGCTATATACTGTTACTATTCTTGAGTTTATTAAATAATTTTAGGTGGCTAGTTGTATAGTTTTCTTCCTTAGTTCTACCTGTTTAAGCTCAGTTCTATTATTTAGGGGAAAAGAAGGGAGGAATTAAATTGCTAGAATAGTTGCTATAACCCTCTCCGAGTCCCGGGGTTTATCAAAATCCAGAGCATATATTTGATCTCTGCCCGGCCTACGGTCACCGCCTTGGAACCCAAGTCCTCGACCATATCCCCAGCCCTGAAATTGTTGTGCAGGTGGGGCATCCTGAGGTTCTGGTAGTGGTGCCTGTCTTCTGGGACAGTAAATCCGAATATGTCCAGGGTTGTTGCAGTGATAACACATCGGTGGGGCAGGTGCCCAATCTATTGTCCTTGGCATCTCTTGTATTTTTAATGAGGGGACAATACTACCGGATCCTTCTGCTCCTGTCTATTCTTCAGCCGAGGTTGATCTCTATTTCTCCGATCCCTTTGTTGTTCCCTCTTGCCACCAATAACTGTATCATCTGCCGATCTTTTTCCCCTGTCCGAACAATGAGCTAGTCTGCCTCAAACTTCTTTTCCATCTGCAGGATCCAGACCAGACTACCGTCAGCTACAAAGAGGAGTACCTTTCTCAGATTATCCTGAAGGCCCTTGTAGAACATCTTCACATAGCCGACACCATTAAGCCGGTATGAATCAGCGAAGTGAGCTAAGTGAGTCAACTCCCAGTAGTATACCGAAACTAATCTACTGCTCTGCCTCAACTACAAAAATATGTCCTCTAGCTCATCCCTCGCACTCAGTGGTAGAAAATGCTCCAAAAGTTTTGTCTTGAACTCATCCCATGAGATATCTACGGCCTCAAATCCTGCGTAGTTGGTGACTAGAAGAGACTTCCACCACTTCTTAGTATGGGATTCAAAACATGAAACTACAAAAGATACTGCCACATCAGTCAAGCATCGTATCAAGGCCAGTATCTCGTGGATGATGTCCAACCATTACTCTATCAATACTTCCGACTCCATTCCGAGATATGATATAGGGGAAAGGCCTCGGAAGACACTCAGCCAATTTGGCCTGGGATTTGGTTGAGGAACTGGAGCCTGCTGTGTCTTAAAAGCATCCAGGATAATAATGAGTGTCTGTCCCATCTCCGATTGCTAGAACGGAGTAGGAACTTGTGGGGGTGGAACAACATTCTGAATCGGAGGTTATAGTAAGATGGTCGGCTAAATTCTAGTTAATTGTGGACTGTCACATGTGATTCGCTATATGGGCACACCATTACTTCTACAACTTAGTTTGTCCTCAAACTAACTCACGTGGGGGTGTCCTAGGGTTTTGGACTTCTTTTCTTTGGGTTGAAGTTTCGCTCTGATACCAGTTGCAAGATCCTTTTTTTTCTTTGGGTATTATGCCCAGAATCGCCGATTTGTGGTGACACCAACTCCAGAGAAGGTCGTTGCCACAAATCGCCGATTCTGCCAGCAAGTACTCAACCACGTACTATAGAAGAAAAGAAGTATTCGTAAAACTAAACAATTCCACATTCACAGTGCAATATATGAAGTCCACATAAAGTAAAAAACTGAGCAACATGAAATAGTAAATTTGAAAAGGAAGGATAAGAGGGCTCCTGCCCAGTACAAATGACCCTCACTACATAAAGCTCTTGGAAGAAGAGCTATTAATCCCTCACGGAACCTGTGGCGGCCGCTGTTGCTACTCCTTGATTAGACTAGTTAACCTCCTCCTACATTGTGCCCTAGATGTGCTTGGTCCCCTAGTGTTGCACCCTGTCTCCCAACTGGAGGCCCTGGGGTTATGCCCTTCAGGCAGTTAGTTAAAAAAAGTCTATGTCCCCCTCCCCATACCCCTTCGACACATTTTCACCATGTAGGGGAGGATGAAGAGGTAGGTATTGAAAGTAGAGAATAAATAAGAGCAGGTGATAGTGTCCCTAGCTACCATATGCTAAAAATAGCTATCATAATATTATCAGGTACATAAATGAAGCTAAAAGTATTGGAACAGCATAATGAAAATAGTAATGAGAAGTAGAGGTAAACAACTAACAATCATCCCAGAGACGGTAACCTCAATTTACAAGAATGCCCATAGAAACTTATAAATTAAGGGATCTTTTTGCAAGGCCTAACGTATAAAAGATCCTATAATAATTTATACATTTAGGGTAGAAGTTTTATGCAATGTTATGTCTGACATGAATAGCTATGCATGTTAGATGATATGTCTCACACAAGTGCAACACACCCACCCGACTCTATGTTCACATACCTTTAGTTCCCCTATTTGGAGTTAGCTAGACTATCATGTACCTCTCATTGTGGCAAACAAAGGCAGTGGGTTGTGCCTCCCAACTCCTACATCGGTATTCACACTACCCAGCATAGACCTTGTGTACTACTTAGTATACCCATAGTCAGGTGCTTCGGAGTCTCCTATACTAATATTGTCAAAACCACCAGTCTTTTATTTGCTAAGTGAACACTTATGTTTGCCGAATCAACGTATCGACATCAGTGTGAATGACCTTCCAATAACAACAACCCACCACTTTAATGCAAAAGTACACATGCTATAAAAGAGATCTCGAGCCAACAGCTCACCCCACCAACCCATCAAATCTATCAAACACCAAATTTACCTTTCGTGGGTCTAAACCATTTATCCTCCCGATGTGACGGGATGTGTGAATGAGTGACAACAATTTATTAACGCTTAATCTTTTAGATTGCTTATTTTTATAGTTTAGGGTTAACCTTGGACTGCCTAGGGCATGCCCGACGAAGGGCTCTTGAGGGAAATAAGAACTTTGATGGCTGAAGCCTAAAGCTCCCTTTCTCAACGCACTTACTCTTATGAGTATCTATTTATTACCAAACCCCTTCTCACATTTCTCTTTAGCTAACCTTAAGTGAATTACTACTTTTAGAGAGAAGCCGATACTTCGTCGGCCCCGTGCACAACTTCGTCTCCCTAGGTACTCAAAATTCCTAGCCTTTGCTCATAAGGGTGACCTCATTTAGACTCCACCAAAAACTACATGCACCCACTATATTACCTCCCATGTAAGACCTATAATTCTTCCCTGAAACCTCAATTTACTATATGGAGACCCAATGAACTAGCATAGGTGTATGAAAGTGAATACTATAATTTACTTTATCAAATACCTTAGAATTATTTCTAGGGGTCTACCATGACATGTTGTGCTTAAATCTGGTGTTTTGTATTTTTCCAAATTAAATCAGTCTTTTTAATAATTTTCCTAAAATCATGTCTCTTATGACTTTGAACATGAAGTATAAGTTTCTGATATGTAAAATTCTCTCCGAAATTTCTATAGCGTCTTTTTGGCTAAATAACAGCAAGGTATGAATTTCATGATTTTCCCAAAATGATTTCTATCGTAAATCACAAAATAAATCTTTTGATCAAAACGATAATTAACAAAGAGAGTACAAGATTTTATCATCCAAAAATTGTAATAAAATCACCAGAGGCCTATAATGATCAAAAAATGTCAATACCCAAATTTAATGATCTTTTAATTTCATTTAGCAACATAATTAAATTAATGAAGAAAATTACACCTTGGGAAATTTGTGAAGGAACCTCTACATAATTACATCCAAAAATTGTTATAAAATAAACAAGGCATCATAGTGATCTAAAAAGTTTACAGGATAAGTTTAATAATTTTTCAATACACAATTTGTCCTAAATCAATTTATTTTTCTATACAATAATTTCTACCCACGTATACACCCACTACCCACGTTTCATAATTCTTCAACCAAAAATTACCATAAAATTTGTAGAGATGTATAACATCAGTATACGCCCACTACCATGTTTCATGATCTTCCAATACTGTATGATCATGTGTTTTGCACTTGAAATGAAAGTTCCAAAACTATATAATAATTGTTTTGTGGGGGAAGATTGGTCATAAAATTTTAAGTAAATTATTTAAACTGTATTTCCATCCAATGAGACTATCAACAAAGTCTTGGGCCAAACCTTGGAGATGTGACCCTATATCCTTCACTAATCATAATAGGCAGCCCTGAGGTTTGAACAAGGGTTTCATGGCATTTCAACCTTAAATACTCCTAAATTTTTCTTGAGGGTGTTTAGTGGGATAATAAGGCAGTGGCCAAGGTTTCACCTTGAATAGCTGAAGGGTTGATCACTCAACCTCTCTATGTGCACTTTTTAAGAGCTAGGCCTATTACTCACAGGTGACCAACTTTGATCACCAAGTTACCCCAATATAATGAACTCCAAATGCACTGATATTTATTTCATGGGAATATAATGACCCCTCTGGTCATCCACCAGAGATTGGGGGAAATTTGAGGTCCATAGACCCTATTGTCAACATATGTATGAATTATTAAATTTTTATAAAAACTATAGGAAACGAATCTCCAAAAATTTTTATTTTTGGAGACGTTGAGGGTCCTGGACAGACCAGCCTATGGTCAACTTTTCAGGCCATTTTAATAAGTGGACATCTGGGGGCACACATTTTAAATTCAAATTAACCTTTGAAGACCTTGAACCAAATATTGTGCTGAGGAAAATCCATTAGTCAAAAGTGGTTGATTCTAATTTTGTATTAAATTAGACACCAAGGGCTAAGTTTCCTATGCTGGTCACATTTATAGAAAAAGCATCTAGCTATTTTTAATAATTAAAACCATATGATTGAAATAAAGTGACTGAATGAAATTTATTTATATTTTATATACAAAAGGTCTGCGCCTAACCATCATGCCATATCCAACGACTCCTAGTCATCATCCCCGATAAGCCAAGGGCCTTGATCATTTTTACCTGGAGCACTTCCAGCTCCAATTCCCGGGCATCCGACCACCTCCCTGGCCTGCCACCGCAACCACCACCTCTGTTGAGGTGGCGGTGGATACCGCCTGACGACGGCATGGTCGCGGGAGAGGCCATTTCTGGCGAACCCGAGGGGTTGAATTTTCATGGAAAATTTCTCATTTTTTTCTCACAGATCGGGCTCAATTGAGCTCAATTTCACCACCTATCGATCTACTGATCAAGCACAGAGAAAGAGGAAGAGTACTAGACCTGCTGGCATGCTTGGCAGTGAGTGTGGTAGTGGTGTGCCATGGTGGACGTCCTCAAAACTTTTCCCTGTCAAATTTTCAATTCTACAGCTAAAGCGGTGATGCAAAGTTTCGTTTTGAATGCTTGGGTCTTTTAAAAACTGATGGAGAGGTCAATTTGGGGAATGGAATAGGCAAACCAAGAATGGTCATTAATAGCCTTGAATCAAGTTTTTGACCACCACCAAACTCTTGCCATTCCTCCCCTAGGTGGTCGCTAAAACTCTTCCATCTCCTCCTAATTGATCAAGGGGGATGAATGAGGCCATTAAGAGGGAGTTGGATGCCCCATGGCCTTCCAAGGCCGTTAATGTTCTCGTTCTCTCTCCTCCCTTGAATAAAACCCCAACTTTCTCTCTCCTAGTCACCCCATCCATAATTTTAGGGCATTCTACGTAATTTCCACTTGTTGTAGCTAGCGGGCCATCTTAATTGGGCATATCCTAATTGGATTAGATATTGGGCTTAACCTTCATTGGGCTTAGTTGGACCAACGTTGACTTGGGGGTGTTGACTTGGGGAGTTGACTTGGTCATTTGAGTGGGTTTACTGGTCAACTATGTGTCTTGAGTCCCTTGCCACCACCCAAGTCCATTTGTTACTTGGTGCAATCAATTTGGGTCAAGTTAGGCCAATTTGACCTAACTATGGTTAGGGTTGACTCTGATTAACTTAACCTCTTTAGTTGATCCCAAATGGGTTGTTAGGGCACTAAAGGGGCCTTATAGGATTGAAAGTATTATGGTGGGGTCAGATAGTCAAGTTGAAGCCCAGAAATCAAACCCTAGGCTAGGTGACCAGAAATTCCTATTTGCAGACCAAGGTGATTTCACCACGGCACTCTTAGTCCTCTTGCTCTTCTTATAGCTTTATCATGACCTAGTCATGACAAAAACTCCCTAGGGGCCTGGTTGTTTGTGGGCTGTTATAGAAATTGTTCTAGAGAAATCAGAAAACATTGGAGTTTTACATAGCTAGAAGTTATAATCCTAAAGTTGATGTTGTATCCACCGGAGATGTGCACAACAACTCCCTACTGAAATGTATTCAGATTCAGCTGTGGAGAGAGATACACTGGTTTGCTTTTTGCTGCTCTAGGATATCAGCTTTCACCCAAGAAATTGACAGGTAGCAGAAGTTCTTTTCCTACATTCTTTGCAACCTACAAAATCTGTATCTGAGCAGCATATTAATTAAAAATCATTATTCCTAAGGTACCAAAGAAAAAGATCAGGTGTGCTCTTGAGATATCTCATAATCCTCTTTACTTCAGAATAGTGAGATTCTTTGGAGAAAGCTCGGTACCTAGCACAAATATATGTAGCAAACATAATGTCTGGTCTACTAGTAGTGAATGAAAGGAGGGAGACAATTATACCTCTATACAAGATGTCATCAACTGGTTTCCCATTCTCATCCTTGTATATAGACATGCTTTACCTTGTTGGAGTTTTTATGGTGGAGTCACTCACCATTCAAAATTTCTTGATTAACTCCTTGGTGAACTTAAACTGAGAGAAGAATAAGCAATCCTAACACTATTTAACTTAGCGGCCCAAGAAATACATGAGTGTACCCATACTGCTCATTTCAAATTTCCCTTGCATAAGTTTAGCAAACTTTCTGCAAAGGCTATCATCAGTAGGCCCAAAAATCATGTCATCAAAATAAATTTGGACTAGAATTATCTTACCCTTGACTTCCCTTAAGAATATTGTCTTGTCTATATTTACCCTTGAGAAATTGTTCTCAATGAGAAAGCTAGACATGGTTTTATACTAAGACCTTGAGGCCTGTTTTAACCCATATAAAGCCTTTATTAAGTGAAATATATGGTTAGGGAGAGAAGGATTGATAAAACCTGATGACTGCTCAACATTGACTTTAGCTTTGGGTCACTATTTAGGAAAGCGGACTTTATATCCATTTGGTAGACCTTAAATACTTTGTAAGCAGCATATACAATGAATAACCTTTTGGATTCAACAACTGCTGCAAAGGTTTGATCAAAGTCAATAACTTTCTCTTACATGTATCCTTTAGCAATAAGTTTAGCTTTGTTCTTGATTATAACATAATTTAAAAGTCTTTAGTTTCAAGAGTAGCTATCCACATAGTGGGGGGGGTGAATAGGTTTTTAAGTCTTTTTATCCTTTTTCTATTTTAGGTGAGTTGTGATTTATATATACTTAGTTTTGATAATACGTTTTGTAGCCTAAACTATTATCGTACTTTCTATTTTATAGTGTACAAATCATGTCTATTATTAGTTTATTTTTATCCTTTTTATGCAAATATTATTGCCACTAACATTTTCTTGTCCTTTTGCAGGTTTTCAGAAAATTAGTCAAAAATGACCTGACACGCCCCCCTGTCACGCCCTCCCTGGGCGTGACCTAGGGCGTATCACCCGATCCCCAGGACTCCTGCTGGAAGTGATAGGAAAACGGTCAAAACCGCTATCACGCCCCCCTGTCACGCCCTCCCTGGGCGTGACCTAGGGCGTGTCACCCGATCCCTAGGACTCCTGCTGGAAGGGGCAGGAAAACGGTCAAAACCACTGTCACGCCCCCCTGACACGCCCTCCCTTGGCGTATCACCAGGCGTGACCATGGGCGTGTCGCCCTCTGCCGCAAAGCCTGCCGCCGCATTAAATGTCGTTTCTCCACAGCACGCAAATAGTACTGTCACGCCCCCCCCCCCCCCCCGTCACGGGCGTGACCTGGGGCGTGACATCAACTTTTCGACGACTGACGGATTTCCGACCAATGATTTGGACATGACGTGCCTGTCACGCCCCCCCTACACGGGCTTAACCTAGGGCGTGACCACCGACATACCGAAGCAATCATCCCTCCCGCCAGAATCCAGAGCCCGAGGTCAACATAGTACTGTCACGCCCCCGTACATGCCCCCCCTAGGGCGTGTCGGAGGGCGTGACCAACCCGAGAAAAAATTCTATAAATTGAGACCCACCCTCTCCATTTCAGCAAGCTTTGGTTGAGAGGGGGAGGTGCTGCCCCTTTGGTTCTTGAGTTTTTTTCATGCCTTCTCTCTCTCTCTCTCTCTCTTTGTAATTTTTGTTTAACCCTAGTTTAATCTTAGTTTATTTTAGCTTTTATTGTAATATTGCTCTTGCTTAGTGCTACTTGTAGGGCTAGAATAGGATTTCAATTTCATGCACTTGTAATTTTAATTTCAATAGTGTAACTTGCCCCCTTTTTATTAATAGAATTGTTCTTTGTTTAGCTTGTTTTTTTTATGCTTTACAACTCATCCCCCCTCCTCCACTCCATTATGATTAACTAATCCTCCTTGTACTCGATCTTGATGATCTGAGGTTAGAGCGATTAAGTTATGATGTTTTAATTAATCTTTTCTTTTTAGGTTAGGGCCTTGAATTACTCTTGATTAATCACGGGTTGGAGGTATATTATCGATATATACTCTCCTCCTTTGCTTTCATTCTGGGCTAGCCGAGAGGAAGAAAGAATGAAGTGAGCATTCAAGAGTAAAGGGAGTTGTATGCACCCCTCGAGAGAGGCAGACGTCCAAATCTCCCGGATTGGAGTAAAATCCAATAGTGGGGTTCACCGCGTAAAGCTAGTTTTAGGCCTCCGATTTAGACGAGAGTCGGTCGGACCTTCCTAAACTCAGTTGGGCACGACTTCGAGAGAAGCGTGTTCAAGCTTTAGGAACCTCCACGGTCAAGGACCTTTATCCTATTAATTTCAGATTTTTATCGCATTTTCTTAATCGTCTTTAGCCGAGGTGAATCTTGATCGAGTGCATTTCCATTTCATATTTTCTACCTTTCGTAGTAATCACTTATCTTGTGCTCTTTAATTAACTGCAGTAGTTTCCTTTCTAGCATAGTTCTTTGCTTAATAGCTTTACTTAATTGCGATGGTTCTCTTTCTAGTATAGATTTAATTCCTCCCTTGCACTTAGATTTTCTAAAACCCTAGTTTTTCCGTCGATAAGATAATAGCGTTCGTGTGAGTAAGCATAGCCAACAGTTCCCGGATTTCAATACGACACTTGTGTCCTCTTGCTACAATTCGATAGGTATACTTGCCTCATCGTGTTGCTAGTTCGGTTGCGTTTATTTTCTTTGAACCCTAGCGCGCAACAAGTTTTTGGCGCCGTTGCCGGGAACCAACTTCCGTTGATATTTTGAAAACACGAACCTATTAATTTTATCTTTTTTCTTTCTCATCCTCCTTCTTTAAATTTTAAAAATCAAAAAAATTTTATCACCGCTCTTAATAGTAACCAACCTCACAATTTTTCTACGCCACCTAATTCTCTCGAAAAGGGCAAAGGGCTTTAAGCGCCAATGTCTTGTCTAGTACCTTGCGAACCCTTCATGGGGTAGTCCTTGGGAAGTTCGGGAGTTAATCTATAAAAAAAATCTATTTCAAAAAGAAAAAAAATTTTAATCTTTTTTCTAGTTTATCCTTTTTCTCTTCCTCTTCTTCTTTTCTGTTCTTTTAGTGCATGACCCGCAGGAGTCCGTCGGTCATTTTGGACTTGGACCACGAAATTGAGCGTACTCTTCGGAGAAGATCGCGATTTCAAGGTCCTAATATCCAAGTGCCGGTTAAGGACTCCGAGTCATTTGCTACTTTAAGAATGGAAGAACCCAACGTAGATGAGGCCGGGCAAAGGACTATGTCCTATTATGCACGACCGAACCTCAAGGGAACAGAATCAAGTATAGTCTGCCCTGCTATAGCAAATAATAACTTCGAATTAAAGCCTAGCATAATTCAAATGGTGCAGCAATATGTGCAATTTGACGGACTTCAAGATGAAGATCCGAACGCACATATAGCTAGCTTTCTTGAAATTTGTGACACCTTCAAGATAAATGGTGTCACAAATGATGCAATCAGGCTGAGACTCTACCCCTTCTCTCTAAGAACTAAAGCTAAGCAGTGGCTGAACACACTTCCGAAAAATAGCATAACCACTTGGAATGAATTAACTGAAAAATTTTTGGCGAAGTATTTTCCGCCAGCTAAAACTGCAAAACTTAGGAACGACATCTCTGCCTTCGGACAAATAGACTCTGAAACCCTATATGAAACCTGGGAGAGATTTAAAGAATTATTAAGATGATGCCCACATCACGCGCTGCCTGTATGGTTACAAGTGCAGACATTCTATAACGGGCTAAATCAAAATACAAAGCAAATGATAGACGCAGCCTCTGGCGGTACTTTAAATCATAAGACCCTGGAAGCAGCTCTTGATCTTTTCGAGGACATGACCATGAACACTTATCAGTGGAATGTGCCTAGGTCCCGCCCGAACAAGCCTGCAGGTATCTATGAAGTGGACAATGTCTCCCAGCTCGCTCTGCAAGTTGAAATCCTAAGCAAAAAAATCACGGAGATGACTGCTGCCTCCGCCCCTCAGGTATGGGAATCTGTAACCCCTACTACAGAACATTTAGATTATGTTAATAATATGCCTAGAACTGCTTTTAATAATTTTTCTGCTGCGAATTTTCATCCGCCTGGTTTTAATTTTTCGAATAGTTATAACCCCGCTTTAAGAAATCACCCGAACTTTTCATGGAGTAATCCATCGAATGCGATGCGCCCACCCCCGCAAAATGATTTTTCTGTACCACCACCACCACCTCTTCAAAATTACCCAAAACCTCCAAGATTGGAGGAATTACTTTCCAAATATATCACCACAAATGATGCTACCATAAGAACTTTAACCGGAAGCGTAAAAAGTCTAGAAAATCAGGTAGGACAGCTCGTGAAAATAATTTCTGAGCGACCCGCGGGGTCTCTTCCTTCCAATACCGAACCCGACCTGAGAGAGCAAGCGAAAGCTATAACTCTTCGGAGTGGGAAGCAAGTCTCCGTTATGGTATGTGAAGAGCCTGAGGCAAGCTCCGCTCTCGCCTCTAAAAATCAAAGCTCCGCTCCCGTTTTAAAAATTCCACCCTCGGCTGAAGAAGTTATCACCCCTATTTTAGAAAATAATCTCACTCCACCACCCATCTTCAAAAATAATTCAACTCCTCCATACCCCTCTGAACTTAATAGACAACGTCAAGATGATCAGTACTCCCGCTTCTTAGAGATCTTCAAACAAATCCACATTAATATTCCCTTCCACGAGGCTATTTCGCAGATGCCGAAATACGCCAAATATCTTAAAGACCTCCTCACAAACAAGAAGAAGTTAGAGAATCTTTCGCACGTCACGCTAAACGTCGAGTGCTCCGCTGTTTTAACAAATGGTTTGCCGAAGAAAATCAGTGACCCGGGTAGTTTCTCTATCCCGTGTGTCTTCGGTGATCTTTTTGTTAAACACGCGTTAGCCGACATAGGCGCGAGTATAAACCTGATGCCCTTTTCGTTGTTCAAAAAGTTAGGGATTGGTATCCTTAACCCCACGCGTATGAGTATCCAGCTAGCCGATAGATCCGTCAAGTACCCGTTAGGAATAGTGGAGGACGTTCTAGTGAAAGTCGACAAGTTCATCTTCCCGGTGGACTTTGTCATTTTGGACATCGAAGAAGACGTCGAGGTTCCCCTGATCCTTGGCCGACCCTTCCTTGCCACCTCCAGAGCCATCATTGATGTAAGCAATGGTAAGCTCTTCCTTCGAGTAGGCAACGACAAAGTCACATTTTCTATCACCCCTTCGATGAAGAACACCTTAGCAAACGATGACTCATGCTTTTCGTAGATGCCGTGAGTGATGATTCTTCCTACTACCTCTCCCACTTTGAAAAAGAATTTTCTACTTTTTGCTCCTCTTCTCTTACGACGGAATCACTGCAAGGAAGTGATGAATCTTCTTATTGTCTTTCTGAGTTTGAAAAAGAATTTTCTGATTTTTGTTCTTCCTCTGTTCTTCCCACTAAATCACTACAAGAAGCCGTCTTGGCTGCTAGCCCCACCCCTTATTACGTTCCATATAAAAAAGTTTATGAAGATATTATTTTTGAAAAAGAAAGAATCTCAAAATCCTCTTATGAAGAACCCCCTACCCTAGAACTTAAAGAACTCCCCGAACACCTTAAGTATGCTTTCTTAGAAAAGGATTCCAAGTTACCAGTTATTGTTTCGGCCTACCTCACGGATACGCAAAACGATAAACTTCTTCTAGTTCTACGTAAGCATCGTCGGGCTATTGCTTGGCAAATTTCTGATATCAAGGGCATAAGCCCATCTTTTTGTACCCATAAAATTTTAATGGAAGATAATTCGCGTAACTCTAACCAACCTCAGCGCCGTATAAACCCGAATATGAAAGAAGTAGTTAAGGGCGAGGTTATGAAACTATTAGATGCAGGAATTATCTACCCTATATCGGACAGTAAGTGGGTTAGCCCCGTTCAGGTAGTTCCCAAGAAGGGAGGGATAACCGTAGTTAGTAATGAGAATAATGAATTAATCCCGACACGGAAGGTGACGGGTTGGCGTATGTGCATAGATTACCGTAAGTTAAATGACGCCACCCACAAGGACCACTTTCCTTTACCGTTTATCGACCAGATTTTAGAACGTCTCTCCGTCCATAGCTTTTATTGTTTTCTCGATGGCCTCTCGGGGTACTTTAAAATACCCATCTCTCCCGAGGACCAAGAGAAAACAACGTTTACTTGTCCCTTCGGCACCTTCGCTTACCGAAGAATGCCGTTTGGATTATGCAATGCGCCAGCTACATTCCAGCGATGTATGCTCGCAATATTTGACAAGTACGTATAAAGCATTATGGAGGTATTCATGGACGATTTCTCCGTGTTCGGCGATTCCTTCGATAGATGTTTAGAAAACCTCAAAAAAGTCTTAGAACGATGCGAAGAAACTAACCTTGCCCTAAATTGGGAAAAATGCCATTTTATGGTGAGGGAAGGGTTAGTTTTGGGTCATAAAATTTCTGCTAAAGGTATTGAGGTAGACGTTGCCAAGATAGAAGTTTTTGAGAAGTTGCCTCCGCCTACAAACATAAAAGCTATAAGAAGTTTCCTAGGCCACGCTGGTTTTTATCGTCATTTTATAAAGGACTTCTCCAAGATCACAAAGCCCCTCACCCATCTCTTAGAAAAAGACGCTCCATTCACTTTTGATGACTCTTGTATTTCTGCCTTTGAATGAATTAAAGAAAAGTTAATTAACGCACCGATTATGATAGCTCCAGTGTGGGACCTTCCTTTCGAGATTATGTGCGATGCGAGTAGTTTTGCGGTGGGAGCCGTATTAGGTCAATGCATATCTAAAAACTTCCACCCCATCTATTACGCTAGTAAAACCCTCACATCTGCATAAGAAAATTACACCACAACCGAGAAGGAGCTCTTAGCTGTAGTATTCGCCTTTGATAAATTCCGCCCTTACATTACACTTTCAAAAATCATTGTTTTTACGGACCACTCGGCCCTCAAGTACCTTCTTGCCAAAACGGATGCCAAGCCTCGCTTGATTCGCTGGGTCTTACTCCTCCCGGAGTTTGGCTTAGAGATCCGTGATAAGCGAGGAGCCGAGAACTTAGCCGCCGACCATCTATCCAGATTAGATAACCCCTTTATAAAAAAATTAAATGAAAAATCTTTTAATAACTATTTTCCTGATGAGAAGCTGCTTTTAGTTAATACATCTACTTCTCCTTGGTTCGCGCACATCGCCAACTATCTAGTGGCTAGGGTGCTCCCAAAAGAGTTCTCCTCTCAGCAAAAGAAGAAATTCTTTTCTGAGCTGAAGAACTACTTTTGGGAAGACCCGCATCTTTTCAAAATTTGTGCGGATCAAGTGATAAGGAGATGTGTTTCTTTTGATGAAGGAATTGATATTCTAAAACATTTGCATGAAGGTCCGACAGGTGGGCACTATCAAGCTGCTCGCACCGCTCATAAGGTGCTTTGCGCGGGTTTTTACTTGCCTAGCCTGTTTAAAGACGCGCAAGCCTTTGTGAGCAGGTGTGATAGTTGCCAACGGTCGGGCAACGTTTCTAATAAAAATGAAATGCCGCAAAATTATTTCTTAGAGTGCGAAATTTTCGACCTCTGGGGAATTGATTTTGTTGGCCCCCTTCCTTCTAGCTTCGGAAACAAATATATTTTAGTTGCTGTTGATTATGTTTCACGATGGGCTGAGGCCCAAGCTCTTCCTACGAACGACTCCCGAGTTGTAGTCACGTTTTTAAAAAAATTATTTTCTAGATTCGATACGCCTCGCGCAATCGTTAGCGATAGGGGTTCCCATTTCTATAACGCACAATTTTCAAAAACCCTTACCAAATACGGCGTTACGCATAAACTTTCCACTGCCTACCACCCCCAAACTAACGGACAAGTCGAAGTAGTTAATAGAGAAATAAAAAGAATTTTAGAAAAGACTATTTCAACTTCTAGGAAAGACTGGTCAGCCAAACTTGACGATGCTCTATGGGCCTACCGAACAGCGTACAAAACCGCCCTCGGATATACGCCGTATCGGCTGGTCTATGGAAAATCGTGCCATCTGCCCGTAGAGTTAGAACACCGCGCCTTTTGGGCCCTAAAATTTTTAAACTTTGATCCCCACTCAGTCGGTGACCTTCGAAAATTTCAACTAAATGAACTCGATGAGTGGCGCTCTTATGCTTATGAAAATAATAAACTTTATCAAGAGCGGACGAAGCGTTTACACGATAAACACTTAAGGCACCCTAAAAACTTTAAGCCGGGCGACCAAGTCCTTTTATATAATTCTCGTTTATGTTTATTTCTGGGCAAATTAAAATCTCGCTGGTCTGGCCCATTTTCTGTTTTAGAAGTATTCCTTATGGAACTGTTTTAATTTCTCACCCTGATAAGGGTAATTTCAAAGTAAATGGTCAGCGTCTTAAACTGTATTTCTCTAGTGATGATGATGTCAGTCCAAACATTATTAAGTTTCTGCTTCACTAACTTTAATCTTGAACTTTTAATTTTTTTGCTAAAAACAATTTTATTTCTGGACAACAATATTTTTGGACAATATTATTTTTTTGATGCGTCGAGCTCAATGACGCTTTAACCAAAGGGCGCTCTTGGGAGGCAACCCAAGTTATCTTTTTCTGTTTTCTTTATTTTACAATTTTTGCCTCGGACGGCTCCGACAAGCTGAAGCTTCTGCGATCGCCTGCTCCAACATTGCTGAATCCATCACGAAGTCCAAAGAAGACATTCGGAGGAGCGGCATCACTCAGCTTTCGCAGCAAATAAATCCGGGGAAGTACCTGTCTTTCAATTCCATCTTTCAATTCTATACTTTACTTTTCTCTCCTTCTCCAATCCCCTTCTTTAGCCATTGAGGACAATGTCTATTTTAAGCTTAGGGGAGGACTTCCTCCTTCATTTTTGCTAAGTGTAAATATTTTTCTTTTTTGTATATATTTTACATATTTCCAAAATAAAAAAAATGAATATCTTAAAATTCCAAAAAAAAAGAGGAATAATTTCCAAAATCCAAAAAAAAAGAGAATATCTCTCAAAATTAAAAAAAAAAAGATATATGTGTTTTTGAATAGTTTAGACATTTTGGTATTTCAATAGTACCCATAGTTTTTGTTTTTGTTTTACTCAAAATCTCCTATAAACAACTTAGTTAATTATAATATTTCTAATCGTCCTTTTTAATTAGTTTCACAAGTAAAATGTTGGCCATGCTGTGTTTCTAATTCACGGTAGCATGTTAAGGTGAAATATTTTTCTAAAACTCGCATTTCTATTATGGTTTTTTGTTTTTTATTTCCTTTACTTTCTCAAAAATTCATCATCCACTATTTTCTTTTTCGTTTTTGAATAATTTTTGTAAAGTCAACTTTTGAATAATGTAGTAGATGTGAACGATCCAAGTCACCTATTATTTCTATTTTCATGTTAATTTCATCAATCTTCTTTTATTATCTAGGACTCGCTTTTTGAAAATTTTCAAACCTTTGTTTTAAATAAATTCAAAAGCGTGAATATGATTTAGGCCGTTTTTGTTTTCGTTTGAGCTTTCCTGCCAACCTAAAAACTTTTACCGCTAGTTAGCCGTTTTTGAGCCTTTTTCCGATTTCATTTGATAGCTCCTCCCTTCATTTCAGTTTCACCAAAGCCAAAATTTCCAACCTATCGAATCGCACTAGCCTTTTTGAGTTTCATAAATTATTTTGACGATTTTGATAGGGTATTTTGTGATTTTTGTGGGAGAAAGGTTTTCGAAAAAAAAGAAGTATGTTCAAAAGTGATGTTTATTTTTGTTTGGCCAATTCAAAAAGGAAAAAAAATATTTATGGCCTTTGTTTTGAAAAAAGAAAAAAAAATGAAAAAAAAGAAGAAAAAGAAAAAAATGTGTATATATTTTTATGAAAGTTTTTGAAACTCTTTGCATTGGTTTAGTGTGATTTTAAAACCTTCACGTTTATCTTTGAATTCCACTCCTAATCATATTCCTAAACCAAACGTTTCTGTCCTATTTAAGTCCTTTTGATTCACGCTTTTTTATTTTTATTTAACAACTAAGAAAAGAAAAAAAAGTAAATCAGTTTTAGTTTTGGATTTAAACCTAGATTTTTGTTAATTAAATTGATATAATTATAATGCGTTGCTTGGATCCAGTAACAACTCAATGCGTGTTTTTCATTTTCGTTGCTTTGCTTAAGTCTATTTAAAAAATCTCGTTAAAATTTTGGATGATTTGTTTTTATTAAGTAAAGTGTATAAAAGTTTTACCATACCTAAATAATTGTTTTAGACTTACATTTCACCTTTTCCCTACTTAGAATTTCGCATAGTACTTGTGTAGGCATAATTAGAACTTTTTGATTAGTCCTTTTTATAAATATCTAGTTTCTATATTTTTGCTTGGGGACAAGCAAAGCTTAAGCTTGGGGGAATTTGATAATACGTTTTGTAGCCTAAACTATTATCGTACTTTCTATTTTATAGTGTACAAATCATGTCTATTATTAGTTTACTTTTATCCTTTTAATGTAAATATTATTGCCACTAACATTTTCTTGTCCTTTTGCAGGTCTTCAGAAAATTAGTCAAAAATGACCTGACACGCCCCCCTATCACGCCCTCCCTGGGCGTGACCTAGGGCGTGTCACCCGATCCCCAGGACTCCTGCTGGAAGTGACAGGAAAATAGTCAAAACCGCTGTCACGCCCCCTATCACGCCCTCCCTGGGCGTGACCTAGGGTGTGTCACCCGATCCCCAGGACTCCTGCTGGAAGGGGCAGGAAAACGGTCATAACCGCTGTCACGCCCCCCTGACACGCCCTCCCTGGGCGTGTCACCACGCATGACCATGGGCGTGTCGCCCTCTGCCGCAAAGCCTGCCGCCGCATTAAATGTCGTTTCTCCACAGCACATAAACAATACTGTCACGCCCCCCCCCCCTGTCACGGGCGCGACCTGGGGCGTGACATCAACTTTTCGACGACTGACGGATTTCCGACCAATGATTTGGACATGACATGCCTGTCACGCCCCCCTACACGGGCGTGACCTAGGGCGTGACCACCGACGTACCGAAGAAATCATCCCTCACGCCAGAATCCAGAGCCCGAGGTCAACATAGTACTGTCACGCCCCCTGACACGCCCCCCTAGGGCGTGTCGGAGGGCGTGACCAACCCGAGAAAAAATACTATAAATTGAGACCCCCCCTCTCCATTTCAGCAAGCTTTGGTTGAGAGGGGGAGGTGCTGCCCCTTTGGTTCTTGAGTTTTTTTCATGCTTTCTCTCTCTCTCTCTCTCTTTGTAATTTTTGTTTAACCCTAGTTTAATCTTAGTTTGTTTTAGCTTTTATTGTAATATTGCTCTTGCTTAGTGCTACTTGTAGGGCTAGAATAGGATTTCAATTTCATGCACTTGTAATTTTAATTTCAATAGTGTAACTTGCCCCCTTTTTATTAATAGAATTGTTCTTTGTTTAGCTTGTTTTTTTTATGCTTTACTACCCATCCCCCCTCCTCCACTCCATTATGATTAACTAATCCTCCTTGTACTCGATCTTGATGATCCGAGGTTAGAGCGATTAAGTTATGATGTTTTAATTAATCTTTTCTTTTTAGGTTAGGACCTTGAATTACTCTTGATTAATCACGGGTTGGAGGTATATTATCGATATATACTCTCCGCCTTTGCTTTCATTCTGGGCTAGCCGAGAGGCTGAAAGAATGAATTGAGCATTCAAGAGTAAAGGGAGTTGTACGCACCCCTCGAGAGAGGCAGACATCCAAATCTCCCGGATTGGAGTAAAATTCAATAGTGGGGTTCACCGCGTAAAGCGAGTTTTAGGCCTCCGATTTAGACGAGAGTCGGTCGGACCTTCCTAAACTCAGTTGGGCATGACTTTGAGAGAAGCGTGTTCAAGCTTTAGGAACCTCCACGGTCATGGACCTTTATCCTATTAAGTTCAGATTTTTATCGCATTTTCTTAATCGTCTTTAGCCGAGGTGAATCTTGATCGAGTGCATTTCCATTTCATATTTTCTACCTTTCGTAGTAATCACCTATCTTGTGCTCTTTAATTAACTGCAGTAGTTTCCTTTCTAGCATAGTTCTTTGCTTAATAGCTTTACTTAATTGCGGTGGTTCTCTTTCTAGTATAGATTTAATTCCTCCCTTGCACTTAGATTTTCTAAAACCCTAGTTTTTCCATCGATAAGATAATAGCGTTCGTATTAGTAAGCATAGCCAACAGTTCCCGGATTTCAATATGACACTTGTGTCCCCTTGCTACAATTCGATAGGTATACTTGCCTCATCGGGTTGCTAGTTCGGTTGCGTTTATTTTCTTTGAGTTTTCAAGACAATCACAAGCAGCACACAGAAATTTATTGCGGTTCCCAAGATTATGGGCACATCCACTATCCCTCCCACCTTTCTAATAGTTTGTTATACAAGGCAATGCCTCAAAACTCGGCCCCAAAGAGCTTACAACACAAATCCCTCAGGATCTCTTAGTCTTCCAAGACCTATCTTAGGCACAAAGCCCTACCACTCAGATCCAGCAAAGTTCTTATAGCTCAATGATCCACAGACCACCTACCTAAGACTTTTCACTAAGACCGGCAAATTAGGCTAGGAGGATAGCCCTACCACTCAGAGAAAATGACTCTCCTACCTCAAGCCAATAGCCCTACAGCTCAGTTCGAAAACTGGATCCTACCACAGATTCACCACTTGAATCCTACCACTGAGATCTACTTAAAGATCCTACACTCAACCTTTATAATATTAGGCTTACACTCAGATCAAGAAGATCTTATAGAAGAAATAAAGGTTTATTGAAGATGTTTAGACACTAAAGAAATATTCTCCATGTCTTCCTCCTCCTTGTGCTTAGATAGCTCAGTCTAGTCTTCTTCAGAGTTCCAGGAAAAGTTCTTCAGGAATGGTCAGCAAGAGTTGTGAAATTGTTGCAGCTAGGGATTCCCATGTTGCTTCTTCTTCTTCAGAGAAATTACTTTGAACTTGTTGTTGAAGATCAACAACTAACTGGTTGCTCTTTCAGATAAGTGATTTTAATAGCTTCTCCAAACTCTACAACCATATCGAGAGGAAGAAGATGAATTCATTTCTTCTCCAAAATATTTTATTTAATTTCCTGATCTAATTGCTTTTTTATTCCACCGTCCAACAGCTCTTTGAGAATTGGGCGCACTTCAGTTTGGTAGTTGCAGGTCACTTTTGCATTAAATGCTATACAATAGGGAAGCGACACCATTTGTCATGTACTGTATACTTCCCGTAACATTTGAATTTCATCTGACATCAGCACCTGAGGACTTAGTCAAATTTAGACAATTCAACATAGGCTTTGAGTGAAGGCTTGTCACTCTACGCGAAAATACTGCGCCAAATTTTTTGTAGCATCAGGCGTTGAGTTAGTTTACAATACTCAACGAATATAGACTTTTGTGGTCTAAATATTTAGGCGTTTAGTGAGCCTTCCTCACTCAACGTATTTGTACTTAGCAAATTTTCTCTGAATGGAGGCATTGAGTGAGTTGTGTTCACTCAATGCTTTCTGCCTTAGCCTGCCATCTTGCTGAGGCGTTGAGTGAACAGACTTCACTAAACGCTTCTGTACTTAGTTTAATTTTTGTTGAGTTGGCGTTAAGTGAACTGCCTTCACTCAACGCTTCTGTACATAGATTTTAGGTTTACTTCTTCAGAGGCTTTGACATCACACTGTTCTATCGATGCTTTCTTCTCGAGGCATTGAGTGAACTGCCTTCACTCAATGCTTCTGGACATAGCTAGATTTTTTGGTAGATTCTTTTGCGCTTTGACTCCTTGAGCTTTAATCAATGCTTCTATCTCTAGGCATTGAGTGAATTTCCTTCACTCAATGTCTGTGGACTTAGGCAAATATCTATCTTGCCAATGCTGAGACATTGACTGTCTAGTCTTTACTTAATACTTTTGGCTATCTAGCGTTGAGTGAACTGGCTTCACTCAACGCCTGTGGACTTAGATTTCTATTTTGTCAACATCTTTCCATGTGTCCACCTGTCATTGTTACTTAGACCACCTGTCCAATTAGTGTAACAAGTGATCACCTGCATACATTAAATATAAAGCATGCATCAGATACAAACATTTGTATACTAGTGTCCTATAGGCCTTCTTCAAATCTGGGACATTGGGAATAATTGACCCAACAATCTCCCCTTATTTGAAGATGTCAAAACCTAGGACAATGATATACACCTACACATAAACAACATGTAAACCATTTCTACAGACAAAGATAATGAAAGCACATCAAACATAGGATTTTCATTTAAATAGAAGGAGTAATTGTTTTTATAATGTGCATAAAATAAATTTCACACAATTCCTTCAGCCCTTAAGAAATACAAGAAACATTTTTAGGTTTCTGGTTCTCTTATTAGTATACCCATGCTGGGCTTCTTGGCTGCTTTCTTTTTACTGTCTTTTGACTTCTTTTCCTTCTTCCTTTGGAAGTAGATGTATAGCTTTGGCAAGTATTTGATAGGATCCACAACATCAGGTGGCAAAGTGCCTAGCCACTTGTCCTTTTTGGAAGTCTTGTTTTCAAGGTTAGCTAAACACCTAGAGGGGGTGAATAGATTTTAGGTCTCTTTTTTCTTTATTTAAACCTTAAATGATTTTGCTGTGCATAGTGATTAGGTTAGTTTGGCTTTTAAGATCAATCATAGATGACACAGTTGATTTATAGTGGTTCCCCAATCTTTGGTATGTCCACTGTCCCTCCCACCTCTCTAATAGTGTGTTAGATGAGGCACAACACCAACACTCGACTCCTAAGAGCATATAGCACAGATCCCACAAGACCTCTCAGTCTTCTCCAAGACCTACCACTCGGGAACTAAGCCCTACCTCAGATCCAAAGGATCCTACAACTCAGTCCTAAGCCCTACACTAAGATCCAAAATGGATCCTACACTAAGATCACCAAATGATCCTGCCTCAGCCTTTATAACACAGGCCTACAACTCGGATTCACACAGGAATCTTACCTCTAAGCCTTTATAAATCGGCCTACACTCAGATCCTAAAGGATCCTACATAATAAATAGTGAATGTTTTTATCTTGACATAAGAGGATTTCTTTGTATTTGCCTTTCCTGGATAGAGATTATCTCAGCCCTAGCTCTTGTAGATATTTGAGAACTCTGATCAAAATCACTTCAGCTATCTCAGTTTGCTTTCAAGTTCACTGATCTGAACTTCTTCTTCAAGCTCAGCAAGAAGGCGAGGAAGAAGACGATGTTCAGCCGTAAGAATGCCTCAATAGAAAACCCTAATTTTTTTCCTTTTGTCAACTCAGTCAATCTTCCCTTTTTATTATACGTTGATAAACGGCTCTTTTTTGTGTGGGCCCAACCTTAATTGCTAGTATATCACCTTCCTTTTACACAAGAAGACAATAAGCTGGCCATCAACGCCATTAATGATATTCTGCAGCTTTCCCGCAACTATTTTGAACTGTATTGACTTTGTTGACTTTTGCTGACGTTAACCCTTTGTGGACTTAGCCAAATTCTCAGAATCCACTCAGGCGTTGAGTGGCATTGAGTGAATGTCCTTCACTCAATGATTTTGTACATAGTCATTCTACAGCTTTTATGGAATTGAGTGGCTTTGAGTGAATGGCCTTCACTCAATGCTTTTATACTTAGCTTAGCTTTCTGCTCTTTCTGCATCCTTGGCGTTGATAATATTGAGTGTAGCTTCATCACTTAATGCTTTTTTACTTGGACGCAACTTCTTCACTAAATGGCGTTGAGAGTGTTGAGATCACTCAACGCTTTTGTACTTCGTCGCACTTGCTGGAGCTTGACTGAAAGCTTTCTGTCATCTGGCATTGAGTGAACTGGCTTACTCAATGCCTGTGGACTCAGATGAATTTTCCAATTTTCCACTCTATCTTTTATGGCGTTGACAGAATCAGTATGGAGTTGAGTGAACTGGCTTCACTCAATGCTTCTGGACTTAGCTTATTTTTCTTTGACAGAAACTCTGCAGTTTTGACTTAGGAAGCAATACTCGATGAATTAAGCCACATGGCATTGAGAGAGTTGACATCACTCAACGCCTGTAGACTTAGCTATTTTTCTATCTTCTACTGTCTAAGCTTTGACAGACCCATCTTTATTCAGTGCTTTTTGTGTTATGGCATTGAGTGAACTACCTTCACTCAGTGCATGTGGACTTTACTGCATTTCTTTATCCATCCTCCTTCAGCTGACATGATCTTCAAGGTGTCGAGATAACTGAATTGTCTCGACACAGCTATCTTAACTATCGAGTGAAGTGTTGTGTCTTGACTCTACTATCTTGTATCTTTCTAATCTCAAAACTTTTCCTACAAATGTGTAGGCGTAGTTGTGAAGTTTGTCGACACTTTTGTACTTGCTTCAAGTCTGTAGTCAGCACTTCTCTTATAAAGTGTAGACATAGTTATGAAGTGTGTTGACACTTTTGTACTTAGTCATTTCTTCAAGTTTTCACCCTGCACATGAAACTTAACCATACATGAAATACTACTTCGTGTATATCATTGACTTGTTTGACTTCTTACAAATCAGGGGCATTGGGAGCAATTGACCCAACAATCTCCCCCTATTTGAAGAAGTCAAAACCACACTTCAATTTCTTAGTCAATGACATACACACCATATTTGCTGCAATAAACATTATAACAAGACAGTTACAGGAAGTTTACCTACTCCCCCTATTTAGAAACATCCCTGCTCCCGCTATTTTACTGCCACAGTTGAGCTTGATCAATTCTTTTGGCCTTGTTACCACTTGATCTATAACTTGATCAACACCTTCTCTCCCCCTTTTTGACTTCTGTAGAATAGCCAGAGATGTCTGGATTCCTTTGATCTTCTTCTCCCCCTTGCTGTGTGAAGGAAATCAATTGATACAACTTCTAGCTTCCTCTCTTTGAAAGGATGAACCTGCTCTTGCAGCTATTTTAATTGCCCCCCTCAATAGGTGCATCTTCTATCACATTTTCTTGATAGAAACTTTGGTCTCCACAATCTTTATACCACTAAATATCTTCTCATCCTACAAGAAAAAGAACAAACCTGCAATAAAAATACTATAGGGAGTAACTGAAGCTAAACTAAGTTCAACATACCCAATTAAAATTTGAAGGTGTTGAACTTTGCTTCATCTAGTGACTTAGTGAAGATGTCAGCCACTTGCTTTCAGTGGGGACAAACTCGAGGCTAATTTCTTCCTTTTCCACATGTTCCCTAATGAAATGATACCTAATTTCTATGTTCTTAGTCCTATTATGTGAGAAAAGATTCCTAGTAATAGAAATGGAACTAGTAGACTTACAATAAAGAGAAGTTCTACTTATCTCAATGTTATAATCATGAAGCTAATTCTTAATCCACAGTAACTGGACACAGCAGCTTCCTACTGAAATGTACTCTGACTTTACAGTTGAGATTGCCACACTAATTTGCTTCTTGCTTCTCCATGACACCAGTCTTCCAGCTAAGAACAGACAGGTACATAAAGTATTTTTCCTATCTTCTTTACAGCCTGCAAAATCTACATCTGCAAAGCTTGTAAGATCAAAATCCCTATTCCTAGGGTACAATGGGACAAGATCTGGTGTGCACTTAAGATACCTAAAAATTCTCATTGTAGTAGAAAAATGAGATTCTTTAGGGCAGGTGATGAGTCCCCATTTCATATCTATTTCCGGACTCATCTGGGCTCGTTTTCTTGTCTTTGCACTATCATTTAGCGCCATTAGCACTCCTTTTGGTTCGCTATGTCATTACATGTCTTGTGCACTCTTTTAGCCTATTCTTGTGCGTGTGTGTATTTCCCTCGTGTGATACATTTTGTTTATTTCTATGACTGCCATGATCGACAGTGCGTGCAGTTTTCCTACAGGTTCGGGGATCGTGTGGGCGTCCGGCATAGGACTTTCACCATTTTTGGCAAAGGAGTCAATGGTCGTGCGTTTTTACCCACGCACGACCATCGACCTCTTTGGCGCACGACCATCGGTCGTGCGCAGCCTGAGCTCTCATTTTATTTTCCTGTCCCGCCATATCGCACGATCACCAGCCATACCGCGCACAATCACTGCTCGTGCGCTGCCGGTCGTGCGCAGTCATGCCATCTTTTTCCACTTTTCTGTCCCATATCGCACGATCACCACCCTTGCCGCGCACGATCACTGATCGTGCGCTGCTGATCGTGCGCATGCTTAAATTTCCTGGTGCAGGTTCTATAGGTTATTGCCGCACGGGCGCTGACATTGTTCGCGCACGACCACTGGTCGTGCGCCTGTGGTCGTGCGCGCTATTTAATCCTGCTTCTATAAATTGGCCTGCTCCGCGAATTAGGTCAACGGACCTTGATCGAACTTGGCCGCCACTTCGCCCTTCCGCATTTCAGACGCTCCATCCATATCCACCTTCATCCCTACCATCAGGAGGTGATTTCCGGCGATTCTAAAGCATTCCACATCCTCCGGTGACCCTCCCGGCCATTAACGACCTCTTCTCCGAGCTTTCTACCGAAGAAGAAGATGACGGAGACGACCTAGAGAATGGACTCAAAGGCCCTCGAGGTGACAGCTCGTCGGTACCGGAAGCCTCCTCAGACTGTGCGTAGAAGCGGATTGACAACCCGCACCTCCGTCCAATAACCGCGGTGGATCTTCACCCTCTTGGTTTTCTCTTCCTCTACCTTCCTTGTAGTGTATGAATGACTCAAGCTTGTTATGAACTTCGAATTTCTAGTTATTTGTAATTGGATTTTTGTTGTTTAAACTTGTTTGTGGGATTTGTGTTGTGATGCGCCTCGCCCCATCTCACTCCCACCGTTCCACTTGATTGCACTCCGCACTTAACACCTCACCCACTGGCTCACCGTCCACTCGCCCTATCGAAGTACGGCATAGCAGCTGATACACCCATCTCGCCTTGCGAAGCGATGAATGCGACCTGCATAGTTAGCTTTAATTTCTTTGTTTGTAAGAACACAAATCTCAAATCCCCTTTGTTTTTTCTTTTATTTCGCAAACTCTAATAACAATAATTTCGGATCATTCGTCGTTCCACGCCAACTGCATTCCTCAAGAGACCGACACCCGGGGATTTATTCCCAAACTTTATTACTTGTGCGACCGGTGCGCTTGCCGTATTTACACGCATCAAGTTTTTGGCGCCGTTGCCGGGGAATGCAACTGTAGAACGACCACGACGTACGAAAGTGTTGTTATAGAGTTAGTTGTTTTTCTTGACCGCTATTTCTCTGCTTTGTTGCCGCAGCGAATGCAAGGACGCGCTGCTAGAGATCTTGCAGTTTACGACCCCGAGATCGAACGAACTCTTCGTGCACAAAGGCGTGCCGCTGCCATCAATCTAGTCCCAATGGGGGACCAGCTGAACATTGATGTCGGGAATCGTGTCGGAGGAATCCTTCATGGTGACCGAAACGGCGATGAGAATGAAGTGAACCCGCCCCAGGTTCGGACCATGAGGGACTACACCACACCGACTGTTGGGAGTATTTACCCCGGCTTTGGACCGGCGATTACCAACCAGTAGTTTGAGATCAAACCTGCTATCCTGAACATAATCCGGAACAACGCACAGTTCTCCGGAATGGCCACTGAAGACGCCCATCTTTACTTGGCTGAATTTTTGAAATCTGTGCCACGTTTCGCTATGCTGGAATCCCCGACGATACAGTCAAGATCCGACTTTTCCCCTTTTCCCTCAGGGACAAAGCCAAGACGTGGCTTCACTCTCTTCCGCCTAGAGCAGCCACCACTTGGGAGGCGTTGACAACAAAATTTTTAGCTAAGTTCCATCCGGTGGACCGGATAATGAGCATGCGACGTGCAATTGCCAACTTTCGGCAAAATGATCAAGAAAGCCTGGCTGAGGTTTAGGAACGCTTCAACGAGTTTCTGAGGAAGTGTCCAAACCACGGATTCCAAACTTGGAATCTTGTCAAAAGCTTTTATTTTTCTATTGAACCACAGCACAGGGCTATGATTGGCGCCGCCTCTAGAGGGACTATAATGAATCTTGCGCCCGATGATGCATTAAGAATTTTGCAGGATACTGCCACCCACAGCACATATTGGACTGTAGGAAGGAATTTTCCACGAGGTACGAGTGGATTTTTTGCTATGGAAGCATCCAAGCCCACCACCGCTACTGCTCCAGTTTTGGCGATCTCATGTTAGGGTTGTGGAGGTTCCGACCACCACAGCTTCGAATGCCCAGCAGGCGAGGTACATGGTGAAACCTCTTTTCTTGATGAGTCAATTAACTACATCGTAAATCAAAATAGGGGAGCGCCATATGGGAACACATACAATCCAGGGGTGAGAAATCACCCAAATTTCTCTTGGAACCAAAATGTGCCAGGCCAACGATGGCAGCCGGGGCAGCATCAAAATGATGCGTACGCCTCTGGAAGCCAACCGCGGCTGCCTCTACCGAATTAACCCTAAGGGCCCCCTGTAACAAAAACAAACTCTTTAGCGGAAATGTTCGAAAAATTCGTTGAGGTCTCCCAGACCAACATGACGAATCAGGCTGCCTCAATGCGTAAGCTAGAGGCACAATTGGGTCAACTGGCCCAAATGGTCTCTGAGCGGACCCAAGGCACGCTACCGAGCAACACCGAAAAAAACCCCTATGAGCAAGGAAAAAGCCTTGGGGAAGAAAATAAAGATAAGACTCATGAGCTCGTTGTGGATTGTAAAATTAATAATGTTGAAACTACCCTTTGTGCGATTCCAGAGCATCTAGAAATATCCTCGCCATGCAGGATGTTGCGAGGATGAACCTGTATATTGATCCTGCAATCCGAAAGTCGCTAGTTTTAGCTAATGGTATTTTGATTGACACCGAGGGGGGTGTGCAAGAAGTTGAAATCGAGGTTAACGGGAAGTGCATAACCACTGATTTCTAGGTATTGGGACCCAAGGAAAATAATTCGATTCCTATATTGGGGGTTCCATTCCTGAAGGCTAGCGGCGCATCTCTTGATTTCTCCAAAGGATGCGTAACTTGGCCGGTTGTTGCTTCAATCTTGGATGTCGCTACTGCACATGACCCTCTTCTCCATAACGACAATTTTCATAGTGCTGCAGATATTCAGATTGGATTGGAATTTGCCTTGGTGAGTGATACTCAGAAGAAGGAGATGATGAGGGAAGTACCTTCCGAGGAGGTGATCAAGAATGATGAGAAGGAGTTCACGGAAGAGACCAAGTGCACTGATGCAAGGGCCACCTTCCCGTCTCATGTCGCATCGATTTTTGAACATAGCAAAACTAGTTTTATTCGGGAGAAGTCCCTGGACATTGAATTTTGTAATATTGTCTCAAACTCTGCTAAGCGATCAGTAGCTTGGGCTGATCCGGTTGCCGTTTTGGTACCGGAAATGAAGCCGCCAACCGAAAAATTGGAACTCCCCATGGACCGCAACATTTGGAAATCTCCTACGATGGAGAAGCTGAAAAAGGCTAAGCGTATACGCGATGAGCGTTATGCCGCCCTAAGGCGTGAGGAGGTGCACATTCGGAGTAAAGGGAAAGTCCTTTCTCCCGATGCAAAAAGGCACTCTGCTTTTCCCTCGCGCCCCACCGGAGAGATTTATCACAAGTCCACGTTTAGCTGATTGCTCCGCCCTTTTCTTGATTATCGCTTATGCTTGTGCTTACTTATTTTCCTGCAACTCTTTTCTTTTTATTTACTGCAAGAACAATTTATAAACTGCTAATACAGGTATTTGGTCCACCTTAAGGACGGTTAACAAAAGGGCTATTCGGGAGACAACCCAAGCTTGGACCTCTGTGGTCCTTCTTCTTTTTGTGCTTTTTATTTTGCTTGCCTATTTTATTTTTCTGTTATTTGTCTTTTTTTTGTTCAACCTAATTCGCAGGTACAGTATATTTTTGTGCGATCCAGCAACCTCTGCCTTCTGGTATGCTCCTTCTTTGGAGCATAGGTACCCTTTCTCCTCAGGCCTCTTTTTATTTTAGATGACTATTTTCATTTCTGCCTGTTTTCATGCAAGTCTGGGGGGGAGAGCCGCTTATGCACTCCACGAGCACACTGATAGCATGCCAGTAGTTTTATTTTATATTTCATTATTGTAGAATCCTGCTGCACACACCTTACCACCCACACAAGCGCGCACTTGACCACGCACACAGCTTGAGTCAATGTTATCGTTTTCTGTCAATTTTAAAACAGCGGTGCTGACTTAGGATTTTAATTTAGAGTAGTTCAAAACTCATGCAGTGCTCCTAATCGAGTACTCTCATGGTGTAGAAATTGTATAGATTTAATTTTTCTTTATACTTGCAAATTTATATTTTTTCTGCATTCGTAAATGATGTTTGCCCTACTCAAAATTGTGAATCCGGAGCAATCTGTCGGTAGCGTAAGAATGTGTGTAGGCGTCTCTAGCTTCGTATTGCTCGAGTAAGGAGGAAGGATCATTTTTCTCGGTGGCTAAGAACTTGCCCCAAGCTACTTTCGAAGCATTGGTGCATGGTTAGTCTAGCGTGAGAGTGATGTAGGCCATCATATTGGCCCGGTTGAGCTTTGTACCCTTCCTAACGTCGCCCTCGCTAGCCCCTTTGTGCCTACCCTTCCTTTTGATTCAGCTCCACCGTTATTTCACCAAAGCCTCTTAGCCTATCCTATTCGCACACCCAAATAGAGCTTTCGTACTTCATATTTTCATTTTGGGTTGTGATGTGGTGTATTAATTGTGAAAAAGTGGAAGTGCGCACAAGTAAATCTGTTGAATTGTTCAAAATAAAGAGATGAAAAAGAAAAGAAAAGAAAGAAAAAAAAAGAGAAATTGAAAAGTGAAAATGAAATGTGAAAAAAAAAATTTTGATTGAAAATCTTGTTGAAAATGATTTTGATTTGGAGTAGGCGGTGCACACACCCATGTTGCAAAAGTTAAGTCTGGGGGTGTGGTGCACTCGCGCATTTGGTGGTTTGTCGAGGGATTCTCTTAGGCGAGCTCATTTGGGTTAGGTGCTAAGCCATTCTTTTTTACGGACTCTCGCTAGAGTCAAACTAGTGCCGTGGAGAGAGTGTGAACGGGCAAGCATATGGTCCCTGACATTGGTGGATTCCTTTGGAGGTGATCACGAGCCCCGATCTTTGGCAATGTTTAGCCAAGCGACCTGCCTATTTTCTTCCTACGCATGACCGAACGATTCTCCGGCATTCAATTTTTGAGTAGTGACAATATTTATTTACTTTTTTCGAAAGTTATAAATTTCTTAGTATAATTAGAAATTTCTTCTATTATATTTTCTATACGCTTGAGTCTTCGATTTCTCGTTCTACTCTAGATCGAAGTTACTTCGTCAGCTAGCTATTTTAGAGTTCACGAGATGATTGTTTGCCCGGGACGTGCAAATGGTTAAGTCTGGGGGTGTGATGAGTCCCCATTTCATATCTATTTTCGGACTCATTTGGGCTCGTTTTCTTGTCTTTGCACTATCATTTAGCGCCATTAGCACTCCTTTTGGTTCGCTATGTCATTACACGTCTTGTGCACTCTTTTAGCCTATTCTTGTGCGTGTGTGTATTTCCCTCGTGTGATACATTTTATTTATTTCTGTGACTGCCATGATCGACAGCGCATGCAGTTTTCCTGCAGGTTCGGGGATCGTGTGGGCGTCCGGCATAGGACTTTCACCATTTTTTGGCAAAGGAGTCAATGGTCGTGCGTTTTTACCCACGCACGACCATCGACCTCTTTGGCACACGAACATCGGTCGTGCGCAGCCTGAGCTCTCATTTCATTGTCCTGTCCCGCCATATCGCACGATCACCAGCCATACCGCGCACGATCATTACTCGTGCGCTGTCGGTCATGCGCAGTCATGCCATCTTTTTCCACTTTTCATTCCCATATCGCATGATCACCACCCTTGCCGCGCACGATCACTGATCGTGCGCTGCTGATCGTGCGCATGCTTAAATTTCCTGGTGTAGGTTCTATAGGTTGTTGCCGCACGGGCGCTGACATTGTTCGCGCACGACCACTGGTCGTGTGCCTGTGGTCGTGCGCGCTATTTAATCCTGCTTCTATAAATTGGCCTGCTCCGCGAATTAGGTCAACGGACCTTGATCGAACTTGGCCGCCACTTCGCCCTTTCGCATTTTAGACGCTCCATCTATCTCCACCTTCATCCCTACCATCGGGAGGTGATTTCCGGCGATTCTAAAGCATTCCACATCCTCCGGTGACCCTCCCGGCCATTAACGACCTCTTCTCCGAGCTTTCTATCGAAGAAGAAGATGACGGAGACGACCTAGAGAACGGACTCAAAGGCCCTCGATGGGCAGCTCGTCGGTACCGGAAGCCTCCTCGGACTGCGCGTGGAAGCGGATTGACAACCCGCACCTCCGGCCAACAAGCGCGGTGGATCTTCACCCTCTTGGTTTACTCTTCTTCTACCTTCCTTGTAGTGTATGAATGACTCAAGCTTGTTATGAACTTCGAATTTCTAGTTATTTATAATTGGATTTTTGTTGTTTAAACTTGTTTGTGGGATTTGTGTTGTGATGCGCCTCGCCCCATCTCACTCCCACTATTCCACTTGATTGCACTCCGTACTTAACACCTCACCCACTGGCTCACCGTCCACTCGCCCTACCAAAGTACAACATAGCGGCCGATACACCCAACTCGCCTTGCGAAGCGGTGAATGCGACCCGCATAGTTAGCTTTAATTTCTTTGTTTGTACGAACACAAATCTCAAAGGCCCTTTGTTTTTTTTTCTTTTATTTCGTAAACTCTAATAACAATAATTTCGGATCATTCGTCATTCCACGCCAACTGCATTCCTCAAGAGACCGACACTCGGGGATTTATTCCCAAACTTTATTACTTGTGCGACCGGTGCGCTTGCCGTATTTACACGCATCAGCAGGCCTGAAAGATACCTAGCACAAACACATGTTGCATACATGATGTTAGGCCTACTAGCAATCAAGTATAGAAGGGAGCCAATTATCCCTCTATACAAGGACCATTCAATAGGTTTTCCTGCCTCATCTTTTCCTATAAGCATACTTGACACCATGAGATTTCTCATGATAGAGGCATTCTCCATACCACATTTCTTAATCAACTCCCGTGTAAACTTGGACTGGGATTTGGACAAAACATCATCAGTCTGTCTTACTTTGAGTCCCAAGAAGAACTTGAGCTCACCCATACTGCTCATCTCAAACTTCCTTTGCATAAGTTTAGCAAACTGCCTACAAAGGTTGCCATTAGTAGACCCAAAAATTATGTCATCAACATAAATTTGGACTAGGATAATCTTGCCCTAAGATTCCCTTAGGAATAGGGTCTTGTCTATTTTCAACCATGAGAATTTGTTCCCAATTAGGAAATTACAAAAAGTCTCATACCAAGCTCTAGGGGCTTGCTTCAACCCATATAGATCTTTCATAAGCCTATAAATAAAATTTGGAGAGTTAGGGTCAACAAAACCTGGTGGCTGATCCACATATACTTCCTCTTTTAAGTCCCCATTCAGGAAGGATGACTTCACATCCATCTGGTAGTCTTTGAATCCTTGGTAGGTAGCAAATGCAAGGAAGAGTCTTATTGCTTCCAATCTGGCTATTAGGGCAAATATCTGATCAAAATCTATCTCTTCTTTTTGCTTGTATCCTTTAACCACCATTCTAGCCTTATTCTTGACAATAATGCAATTCTCATCTAACTTGTTCGAGTAGATCCATTTAGTTCCTATAAGATTATGTCTCTTAGGTCTGGGAACCAGCTTCAAAACTCTACATCTCTTGAATTGGTTCAGTTCTTCTTGCATTGCTCCAATCCAAAATTGGTCTTTGATTGCCTCTTTAAACTTCTTGGGCTCTTCTTGAGACATAAAACTTCAGTAGAGAGGTGTGTTGATACTCTTGCTTTTGGTCTGGACTCCATGGCTTGCATCACCAATGATTTGGTGGGCTGGAAGGTCCCTCAAATATCTGACAGCTGGAGGTAATCTAGCTTCAGCATTTTGATCTTCATTGTCTTCATCTGGCCGATCTTCAACCACTTCAAGTATGTCTTTCCCTTCTCTAGGAATGATCAGTACATCAGCTTTATCTTGGACTATGGGAGCAACATCCTTAATGGTTAGCTTGTCCAACATCAGCTCTTCACCTGCAATACTAGAAGAGGAGCTAGACAGCTCACTGTTAATCATGTTGGATTCATCAAATACAACATGCATTGACTCTTCTACAACTTTACTTATTATGTTATAGATTCTATAAGCCTTACTATGAATGTTGTACCCAAAAAAGATCCCTTCATGTGACTTGGCAACAAACTTAGTTATATGGGATCTTCCATTATTAAGCACATAATACTTGCAACTAAAGATCCTGAAATAGCTCAGGTTTGGTTTTCTGCCAATCAAGATCTCAAAGGGAGTCTTCTTGTGGCTCTTGGTGATAGAAGCCCTGTTAAGGACATAACATGCAATGTTAACTACCTCAGCCCAGAAGTTTTCTGGGAGTGATGTGTCACTTAAAAAGGTTCTACCAACCTCTATGACAGTCCTATTTTTCCTCTCAGAAATCCCATTTTGCTGGGGTGTTCTAGGAGAGGAGAATTCTTGATTAATCTCTTGCTCTTCACAGAACCTTATCATGCACTCACACAAAAATTCAGATCCATGGTAACTTCTTATTTTGATGACAGAAATATTAAATTCATTCTGAATTTGCTTGACAAATGTTCGGAATACATCAGGGGTTTCAGATTTTTTCCTAAGAAAGAACACCCAGGAAAAACTAGAAAAGTCATCAACAACCACAAGGGTGTAGACTTTCCTACCTATACTTTGAACTGACATAGGACCAAACAAGTCCATATGCAGGAGGTATAGACACCTTACTGAGTCTTTGGTGGCAATGCTCTTGAAGGAGGTCATTGTTTGTTTGCTCTTTTGGCATGCAGAGTAGATACCCTCCTTAGTGCACTTTAACTTAGGACCATTCCTAACTAGCTCCCTACTGAAGAGTTTTCCTATGGTTCTATAATTCAGATGGGCTAGCCTCTTGTGCCACTGGACACAAGAAGAGGCTTTCTCATCTACAACTTGACATATAGAGGAGTCCTTAAGAATCAGAAATCTAAACAATACACATTTCCACTCCTAGTGCCTATTAATATGACCTCTTTGTCACTTAACCTTCTAATCTGACACTCATCCTTGTGGAATATTATGTCATAGCCAAGATCACAAGGTTGACTAATGCTTATCAGGTTGTGTTGCAACCCTTCCACATAGTCAACTTTTGTGATGGTGACTATGCCATTAGAGATCTTACCATGACCTCTAGTCACTCCTTTTTCTGAGCCACCAAAGATAACCTTTAGTCCATTCTTTACTAGAGTATATTCCTTCAGCATGCTCCTTATTCCAATCATGTGCCGGAACATCCACTATCCAAGTACCATATAGGGGTATGGGCACTTGGACTAACCTGTAAGACATAAGTCAGTTAACCTTAGGACCATAATACTTATTGGGTCCTAGGTGCATGCTAGTCTGATAATGCCTACCTGCAGCTCTTTTGACAGACAATCTAACATTTGATCTCTGCACACTTTGATTGTGCCAGCAATCAATTTCAAAGTGGCATACCTTGCCACAGCACCATCAATCATGGATGTTGTATCTTCTTTTCTGAGCTGGTCTAGTGGTTGTGTTTACAACACTCTTGGTCTAGAAGGTGCAACAGTCATGTTCTTTTGTTTCCTATCCCCAGTCTGACTAGTGGTGGGTTTGGAAGTAGAAGTTCTTGGGATATCTTGAGCCCTACCAGCAGTTTTCTTCTTTTCAGAAAGCACACTCTTGATGGCCTCTGAGATGCCCAAATAGGGTCTACTAACAGACTTTCCCTTAGTCTTAGAGTGGGTTGGAATATTCTGCGAACAGTCTGCAGCTTTACCCTTGATTGAAGGGGTTGGTGCACCAAAAACAGATGGTCTAGGGTAGGCCATTTGAATTTTCTCATGGGTTGCCTTGAAGGCACTTACACCCTTGCTATATCTCCCACCATAGTGTGGAGCATCTTTACTCACACTAGTCGATCTACCATTCATCTAGTGACCAAAAAAACATTCTTGGTCGTAACTATTTGAAGGTAGATGTACTCTCTTAAATGGAACAGGAGGTTTGGAAGCTAGTGGTTGTGCTGGAGCTTTGCCCTTTCCTTTGGGATTGGCAACTCTTTTAGACCCCTTGAACCCAACCCCTTCTTACCCTTTTGGGAAGTGAAGTTGTTTATTAAGGGAAGTACTGAACTTGGCCTTGAATAACTTGCCAATATTCTCTTTTCTCTTTCCTGCAGCACTTCCAGGTCCCTTATTTGGTTCTTTTGGTACTCAATGGTGCCTATATGAATGAAGGAAGTAGTTTCTAGTTCACTTATTTCCTTAAGTTTCAGATCCAGCAATTCTGCATGTTGGGAAGCAACAAGCTGAAGAGAAGATATTTCCTTAGCCTGCTTCTTGGCTAGCATCCTGCTTTTTTTGAAAACATTCAGCAAGACACCATACTTATCAATAACTGAATTGACATCTTCCTCTGATTTAGGCCATTCTTCATCATAGGATTTAGATACCTCTGAATCAAGACTAGTTTCATAGCCAGTTTCAGTGGAGTGGTTGGACTGAGAATGTACCTTTGATGGGCTAAACTGATCCTGGTTGGATACTTCAATTGACATAGCATTTAGACCATGATAACATCTATCATCTTCATCCTCATCCACCACTGACTCATTATCTGACTGTGATAGAGGGGCCCTTACTTCAATCCTGGCAGTAGGATGATCTTGATTAGCTCCTTCAGAAATAGAAGTCAGCATCTCAATGAAGTCTGCTTCTTCAGCTCTTACTACAGCAGAGTACAGCCCTATGTAGGCTTCATCTTCTTCTTCCTCTTCTAGCACTAATGAGGAGGAGTCAGTCTAGCTCTTTTGCTTCTTAGCAAAGAAGGATTTCTCCTTCTTGCATTTTTGTTGGTGGTCCTTCTCACCAGATTCCTTTCTTTTGACAGGAGAGTCGGCTATTATATTCCCTGACTTGCTGCAATAATAGCAAACCACTTTAGATGAAACCTGTTTACTGTGCTTATAACCATGCATGTCTTTCTTAGAGGATTTCTTCCTGCCATTGTAGTAGTCTTCTTTGGGATAAGAGGAGGAGGAGGGCCTGCTTCTCTATTGTTTCTTCTTCATAAACTTCTGTAACTGGCTGGAGAAGGCAGTATAGTCTTCATTAGACATATTTCAGTCTGATGTGTTGGTCTCTGATTTTTCTGAGTCAAATTCAGCATTCCTCCTTGGAGGAGAAGGGGTATTCCTTCTGCTCCTTCTTGAGGCTTCAGCCTTGAATTCCATATTCTTCTCTTTAGCTTTAAACTTGCTGACTTTCTCCTCTTCTTTCCTGGTTGTCAGCTGCATCTCATAAGAGAGCAGATTCCCGAACAAGGTTGGTGGTGGAGGGTCAGCTAGCTTTGCCACCTCTCTAATGACACAGATTTTAGTATCCCAGTATCTAGTTAGACACATGAGAAACTTGTCATTCAATTCATAAGTGCTGAAGACTCTTCCATATGTCCTCAACTCATTAACTATCCTAAAGAATCTCTCATAGCACTCAGTTATGTTGTCAGTCTTGCTCTGCCTGAAAGCTTCATACTCTTTGTTGAGCATGGACTTTCTGTCATCTTTGACTTCCTCTGTACCCTCCATGTAGACCACTAGTTTGTCCCACACTTCTTTATAGTCTTGAAGTGTACTAGATTGTGGAAGGTGGAGTAATTTATGACACAAACTATTATATTTTGTGCCCTTATGTTCATAGTGGCAAGGATGACTTAATCCTTTGCCATTTCAGAAAAAGCCTTGGGAGATTGGACATTTGCATCCATAGCTGACACTTTCATAGGGATGAAAGGTCCCTATTTGATTGTGATATAAATCCTAGGGTCAACTGCCTCCATGAATATCCTAACCTTCTCCTTCTAGATGCCAAATCCTTTCTTCCTACAGATTGGAAGCTTCATGGCACCAAGCTCCATATAGTTCACTCCTGAACCCATAAGGACAGATTTTCTTGCTGACCTTGGAGATTTTACTCAGACTATTGAGTCTTTAAAAAGCAAACTCCCTCTAATACCACTTGAAAGTCTTATTTTAAAGGTCAGCTAAACACCCATACGAGGGTTAATAGGTTTTAGGTTTCTTTTTGCTTTATTTAAACCTTAACTGATTTTGTTATGCTTAGTGGTTAGGTTAGTTTGGCTTTTAAAATCAATCACAAATGATACAATTGATTTATAGTGCTTTCCCGATCTTGGGTACGTCCACTGTCCCTCCCATCTCTCTAATAGTGTGTTAGATGATGCACAACACCAACACTCGGCTCCTAAGAGCTTACAGCACAGATCCCGCAGGACCTCTCAGTCTTCTCCAAGACCTGCCACTCGGGCACTAAGCCCTAGCTCAGATCTAAAGGAACCTATAACTCAGGCCTAAGCCCTACACTCAGATCCAAAATAGATGTTACACTCAGATCAACAAATGACCCTACCTCAGCCTTTATAACACAAGCCTACAACTCGGATTCACACAGGAATCTTAACTCTCATCCTTTATAGATCAGGCCTACACTCATATCCTAAAGGATCCTATAGAATAAATAATGAATGTGTTGATTTTGATACCAGAGGATTTCTCTGTGCCTCCCTTTCCTAGACAGAGATTATCTCAGCTCTAAAACCTGCAGATATTTGATAACCTTGCTCCTCCTTTTTAGGAATATGATTCTGAACATGCTATCGCAGAAGAAAATGTCTTCAGCCATCTCAATTCTCTTTCAGGTTCATTGATACAAACTTCTTCTTCAGACTCGGCAAGAAGGCGAGGAAGAAGACGATGTTCAACCGCAAGAATGCGTAAACAGAAAACCTTAATTTTTTCTTTTTTTTGACTCAGCCAATCTTCCTTTTTTATTGTATACTGATCAACAGCTCTTTTCTGTGTAGGCCCAGCCTTAATTGCTGGAATCACCTTCCTTTTACATAAGAAGACAACCAGCTAGTCATCGGCGCCATTAACGTTATTCTGTAGCTTTCCTGTAACTATTTAAAACTGTTTTGACTTTATTGACTTTTGCTGATGTCACCCCTTTGTGGACTTTGCCAATTTCCTAGAATCAACTCAGGCATTGAGTGGCATTGAGTGAATGTCCTTCACTCAACTATTATGTACTTATTCATTCTGCAGCATCCTTGGCATTGAGTGGCGTTGAGTGAATCTCCTTCACTCAACGCTTTTATACTTAGCTTAGCTTTCTGCTCTTTCTGCATCCTAGGAGTTGAGAGCGTTGAGTGTAGCTACATCAATCAATGCTTTTGTACTTGGCCGCAACTGCTTCACTGTATGGCTTTGAGAGCATTGAGATCACTCAACTCTTTTGTACTTGGCTGCAACTGCTTGAGCTGGACTCAAAGCCTCCTGTCATCTTGCATTGAGTGAACTGGCTTCACTCAATGCCTGTGGACTTTATCAAATTTTCCAATTTTCCACTCTATCTTCTATGGCATTGAAAGAATCAGTATGTCGTTGAGTGAACTGGCTTCACTCAACGCTTTTGGACTTAGCTTATTTTTCTTTGACAGAAACTCTGCGGCTTTGACTTAGGTAATAATACTCGACGAATTAAGCTGCATGGCGTCGAGAGAGTTGATATCACTCAACGCCTGTGGACTTAGCTATTATTTTAGCTTCCACTGCTTAGTCTTTGACAGACCTAGCTTTATTCAGCGCTTTTTGTGCTATGGTGTTGAGTGAACTTTCTTCACTCAATGCATATGGACTTAGCTGCATTTATTTTTCCAGCTTCCTTTAGCTAACATGATCTTCAAGGTACCAAGATAATTGAATTGTCTCGACACAGCTGTCTGAACTATCGAGTGAAGTGTTGTGTCTTGACACTACTGTCTTATATCTTTCTGATCTCGACACTTCTTCTAAAATGGTGTCGATATAGTTGTGAAGTGTGTCGACACTTTTGTACTTGCTTCAAGTCTGTACTCAACATTTCTCTTATAAAGTGTAGACATAGTTGTGAAGTGTGTCGACACATTGGTACATAGTTATTTCTTCATGTTTTCACCCTGCACATGCAAGTTAACAATACATCAAATACAACTTGGTGTATAACATTGTCTTGTTTGACCTATTACAAATCAGGGACATTGGGAACAATGGACCCAACACTTTTTGAATTTTCTTCTATCCCTCTCATTCTTTTCAAGCTTAGCCCATTCAAGGGAGTTATAGACCTTTCCCCTTTCTATCTTCTTGTTCATAACCAGATCCCAGGCTGATAGAATGATTGTCCTATACTAAGGAATGCAATGTTCAAAATCAGGTCTTGCTTCCATCTCTTCCCTTAATCTCTTCTTTCTCATCCTGGCAGCATCCTCTTCCTCAGCAACAGACTTTCCTTTATCCCTTGACTCTTGCTCAACAGTGTGGTTGGATATAGGGATTGTAGGAATGTTAGCACCTATAGAAGATTCAACCCCCTGTGCAGCTTCTTAAAAGAACTGAGCATCATCCTGATAGAGAAGATATAGTTCTGCATTCTGATCATAATATTGACCATCATACAAATGATCATGTTGAGTCATCTGCCCTTGATTCAGTGCATCTTATACTTTGTCAGGAATCATAGGAATGTTGTCATATGACATTTGATCTATGCCAAAAGAACCTCTGATTACATTTGACACCCAAACAACATTCTCTGTGTTGGTTCTGATCACCTCCTCCCCTTTTTTGAGTTCGTCATAGAGATTTTTAGTCAGGGAGGAGCTGGCTTTTGTCAATTGACCATCTAGAATGTTAACACCTAGGGTGACATGGTCTTTACTTCGAGTAAATGATCATCTAGAACCTGAGCACAGACATCCATACTTATTTTAAGAATTATCTTGTGCTTTTCCAATAATTTATTCTCTACATTGTGGATTGCAAGCAAGTTTCTAGAGAGAATATTCTAATTTTCCATGAGTGCATTGTGAAGAGTGATGAGCTCAACCAACTTGTCCCGAGTAAAATCAACTGTTGGAGCTGCTCTTAAAAAGAATTTTACTGTCTGGGCCTTTTAGCAGATTGACACCAAATCTCTGTGGATGGCTCATTCCTGAGATTCTTGACAAAGTCAACAAAAAAAGTCTCTAGTTATCTCCTTTGGTCATCTAGTAACTCTTTCATCTGAACCAGGAATGCTCCTGACATGTGATCAGTGGATGTACCTTCATTACTGATAGGTACAGTTTGTTAAACGGGACTAAGATCTTACCTTTGCAGCTAAGTCAACTACATCAAATTGTAAAGAGTATTGAGTTTCCATATTATTAGCAACAACAGTTTCTTTGTCTGATTCTGATGATTCTATCTCATAGATTATTCTTTGATCAGGGAGTTCATGTTGAATCTCCCCCTCAATCTCTGCCATGTCCATTAGTACATCAAGGGCATCAGCTGTGATTATATCTTTATGTTGTTCATGTACATGAGGAAGCTGAGTGCCTTATTGCAACATCTGTATCTGCCCCCCCCCCCCTCAGTAAGAGCTTCTTCCATCACTTTCTCTAGCAATTGCTACCTCTCACTTTGAGGGATATATCCACCTTGAGGAAGTTGGTCTAAGGGAGAAGTTTCCTCTTAATTTGGAGCTGGAGTGGTGACAATGTATACCCCAAAAACTATAAAACAGAACTCATGGGTTGTTATCGCCGTGCGACAGTGGGTATCACTGGCAATAACACTTGATGCACTCGACGCTTTCAACAAAGCATTGAGTAGACTCGACAAATCATTGTGTTGACTATCGTGTGGTGATAGTGAGTATCACGTGGCAATACCACGCAACGCACTCAACAAACTCAAATCTCTCAATGCACTCGACGCTCTCAACGCACTCGATGCTCTCAACACATTCAACAAATCGTCAAGTAAGCTATCAGAGTGGCGTTAGTGGGTATCGCGTGGCAATATTGCCACGTGGCATCTCAACACGTGTCGGATGGCCAGTCGGTGGCTGAAGAGCGGTGGTTGACTGAGGTGAAAGAGGCGATAGCGATAACGAATATCGCTCAGGCGATAGCGGATATCGCCCAGTGATAGCGATAAAATTGACTGGTCAGCTGAGATCATACCCATTAATTCATATTGAAGAGAGGATCCTATAGCTGGGATAAATCCTGAGATCACTTAAGCAGAAGAGTGGAGAAAAGAGAAGTAATTTCTCTTCTCTCACTCTCTCTCCTCTTTTAATCAAGTTCTTAGAAGAAAGAGCTAAGGAAGAAGAAGGTTGAAGGCTGAAGCTTTGCAAGCTTAGTGAAGGATACCCCCTGGTCGGAATGAAGAACCAAAGCAAGATCCGTGAAGAGGAAAGCCAGGCATTCCTTTCCAGCTTGATAGAAAGCTTTTTCAGGGCTCCAAAACGAACTATGAGGGTAACGATCTTCCTTCTTGAACAAGTGTAGTCCTCCTATTTGCATATGCATAAAATCCCCCACCAAAAGGTTGAAAAGTGAAGGGATTTTCGATTGGTTGATACGTGATGTAACACCTTTGTCCATCATATGAAATATAACAGAGGGTTTGGCCGGGGCCCCACGCAACATTCCATAAAGAGTCGGCAAAGTTACATGTTAATTCTCTCAAGACCAAACGAATCCTTACTCAGAGCATTCTAGCGGATGCTTCAAGGTTTCCCGAACTCAATTTATGAGAATGTCCACTATTATATAAAGAAGGAATATTTTACAAAATACACGAAATGTTACGGTCTTAAGGCCTTATAGTTATGCTTCAACGGTGTGGTTTATTAACATCGGCGCGCAAGACGGCCACACATGAAAGAAAACACTAAATACTCTTCGCTTGGAATTTGAGGGCCGGTATAGCAACAAGGGCAGCAACCCGCTATTTCTCGCTCGCATCTCCAACACCTTCATAGGGATAATCCACCATAAGGATGGCAAACAAGGCAACGATCAGCTTTAGCTGACCAATTTATAACGACCCTACCCCATTCCCGGGGCAGCGGTATTCCATCCTAGTATGCATAACACACATATAGATATATCACAAGAAGGTAAAACTTAAGCACCATTCAATATATCACAAAAGTTTACATCAAATACAAAAGGTTCTGTGCACTAAGGGCACATTCTTAGTGTACCGGATAGCCAGGGTCCCACCACTGTCCAAAATTCCTAGACATACGACAAACTATGAGTATTCTAGTCTTTCCGGCATGAGGCCTAAGACTCTCTTTGTTGGGGTTTGTATCCACAATAACCCTATTTGAAGAAGGGTCCAGTTAAGCTAAGATGAATTGTGATTGTATTTGATATTGTATTTTTAGTTATGTACTTGAAGGTTTACATTGCTAAGTACACACTAATGTCAGGTTATAGTGGGTCAGTAAATATGGGACTATATGATAATACGTTTTGTAGCCTAAACTATTATCGTATTTCTAGTTTTGAAGGCGCTAATCTTGCCTCATTAGCTTAATTTTTATCTTTTTTATGTAAATATTATTGCCACTAACTTTTTCTTGTCTTTTTGCAGGTTTCAAGAATTTTGGCCAAAAATGACCTGACACGCCCCCCTATCACGCCCTCCCTGGGCGTGTCACAGGGTGTGTCACCCGATCCCGAGGAAGCTTTCTGATAGAGACAAAATAACAGTAAAAATAGTTGTCACGCCCCCTTTCAAGCCCTCCTCGGGCATGTACCCGGGCGTGACATGGGGCGTGTCGTCCTCTGCATGAATTCTACCACCGCATTAAATGCATTTTTGCCTCAGCACGGTAACAGTAATGTAACGCCCCCCGTCACGGGGGTGACCCAGGGCGTGTTCGCCCCCTTTTCCAAGAATGACGGATTTTTGACCAATGATTGAGACTTGACGTACGTGCCATGCCCCCACCTAATGGGCGTGACCCAGGGCGTGTCAGCCATCATACAGAAGCAATCATCCTTCCTGCCAGAATCCAGAACCCTAGGTCAAACCCGTACGTGTCACTCCCCCTGACACGCCCTCCCCTGGCGTGACCTAGGGCGTGACCAACCCGAGAAAAAATCTATAAATTCAGACGCCCCTTCCATTTCAATAAAGCTTGGGTTGTGAGGGGAGGTGCTGCCCCTATGTTTCTTGTCCTTTTTTAGTGTTCTTCCCTCTCTCGCTCTTCCTTATTTTGTAATTTTCTTAACCCTAGCTTAATGCTTTTGTTGTATTTGCTTTTATTATAATTTTTGCACTTGCTCTAGTTGTTAATGGTAGGGCTAGAATAGGATTTTAATTTTCATTGCAATTGTAATTTTCATTTCAAATAGTTGTAGCTCTCTTTATTATTAATAAAAGTGCTCTTTTCTTATACTTCTGTTCTATGCTTTACTACTCATCCCCCCTCCTCCACTTCGTTATGATTAACTAATCCTCCTTGTACTCGATCTTGATGATCCGAGGTTCGAGTGATTAAGTTATGATGCTTTGAATTTACCTTTTATTTTTAGGGTTTAGGCCTTCGAATTACTCTTGATTTTTCTCGCTTGGAATTATATTGTCGATATATAATTTACAATTTATCTTTCTTTATTGGCTAGCCGAGAGGCCGAAAGTTTAAAGTGAGCCTTCAAGAGTAAAGTGAGTTATATGCACCCCTCGAGAGAGGCAGACATTCAAATCTCCCGAATTGGAGTAAAATCCAATAGTAGGGTTCACTGTGTAAAGCGAGCTTTAATCCTCCGATTTAGATGAGAGTCGGTCGGACCTTCCTAAACTCAGTTGGGATACGACTTCGAGAGAAGCGTGTTCAAGCTTTAGGAACCTCCACGGTCAAGGACCTTTCCCCTATTAAGCTTAGGTTTATTTATCGGATTTTTAATCGACTTTAGCCGAGGTGATTCTCGATCGAGTGCATTTCCATCTCATCATTCTAATCCTTCGTTGTAATCGCTTCTTTTATGCTCTCTACTTAGCTGAATTTAGTTCTCCTTTAGTGATATTTTCCTTTCATTAAGTGCGTTTAATTTTTTCTTTATCCCTAAATATTTTCCGTCGATAAAATAATAGTCTTCGTGTGAGTAAGTGTACTCAACTGTTCTCGGATTTCAATACGACACTTGTGTCCCCTAGCTACAATTCGATAGGTATACTTGCCTAATTGGATTGCTAGTTTGGCTCTCTTTTCTTAAGCAGAAAGCGATCAGCACATTTTTGGCGCCGTTGTCGGGGATCAACTTTTGTTGATATATCGAAAACATGAACCTATTACTTTTATCATTTCTCTTTCTCAGCCTCCTAAAAAATTTCAAAATCCAAAAATTTTATTACCTCTCTTAATAGAAACTCACATCATAATTTTTCTACGCCACCTAACTCTCTCGAAAAGGGCAAAGGGCTTTAAGTGCCACTATCATTCCTAGTACCTTGCGAACCCTTCATTGGGTAGCCCTTGGGATGTTCGGGAGTTAAGCTATTAAAAAATCTATTTCAAAAAAATATATATTATATTTTTAGTTTCTCTTTTCTTTTTCGAGTTTTTTTTATTTCTCTTTTTTCTCTTCTCTTCTTTTAGTGCATGACCCGCGGGTGTCCGTCGGTTATTTTGGACTTGGACCACAAAATTGAACGTACTCTTCAGAGAAGATCGCGATTTTAAGGCCCTTCTCTCCAAGTACCGGTTGAGGACTCCGAGTCATTCTCTACTTTAAGAATGGAAGAACCCAATGTGGAGGAAGTCGTGCATAGACCTATGTCCTATTAGGCACGACCAAATATAGAGGGAACAAAATTTAGTATAGTGCGTTATGCTTTTGCTAATAATAACTTCGAACTAAAGCCTAACATAATTCAAATGGTGCAGTAGTATGTGCAGTATGACGGACTTCAAGATGAAGATCCGAACGCATATATAGCAAGCTTTCTTGAAATTTGTGACACCTTCAAGATAAATGGTGTTAAAATGATGTTATTAGGCTAAGATTATTTACTTTTTCTCTTATAACTAAGGCTAAGCAGTGGTTGAACAGTCTACCTAAACATGGCATCACAACCTGGGATCAATTAACTGAAAAAAAATTTTGCGATGTATTTTCCGCCAGCTAAAACTGCAAAACTTAGGAACGACATTTTTACTTTTGGACAAATAAACTCTGAAACCTTATATAAGAATTATTAAGACAATGCTCACATCACGCGTTTCCTGTATGGTTATAAGTTCAGACATTTTATAACGGGCTAAATCAAAATACAAAGCAAATGATAAACGAAGCTTCTGGCGGTACTTTAAACCAAGCAGCTCTTGATCTTTTCGAGGACATGGCCATGAACACTTATCAGTGGAATGTGCCTAGGTCTCGCCCAAACAAACTTGCAGGTATCTTTGAAGTGGACAACGTCTCCCAGCTCGCACTGCAAGTTGAAATATTAAGAAAAAAAATTACGGAGATGACGGCTGCCTCCGCCCCTCAGGTATGGGAATCTACAACTCCTGCTCCCAAACAAGTAGATTATGTTAATTATATGCCTATAAATGCTTTTAAAAAAATTTCTACTGCGAATTTTCCTGCGCCCGATTTTACTTTTCCGAATAGTTATATTCCTGCTTTAAGAAATCTCCCGAATTTTTCGTGGAGTAATCCTTCAAACGCAATGCACCCGCCACTACAAAATGATTTTTCTGCACCACCACCACATCTTCAAAACTATCCAAAACCTCCAAGCTTGGAGGAGTTACTTTCTAAATATATAACCATAAATGACACTACTATAAGACCCTTAACTGGAAGCGTTAAAAGTCTTGAAAATCAAGTAGGATAGCTCGCAAAAATTATTTCTAAGCGACCTGTAGGGTCTCTTCCTTCCAATACCGAGCCCAACCCGAGAGAGAAAGCGAAATCTATAACTCTTCGGAGTGGGAAGCAAGTTTTCGGTATGGTTAGTGCAGAGCCCGAGGCAAGCTCCGCCCCTGTTTTTAAAAATCATAGCTCCGCCACCGTTTTAAAAATTTCACCCTCTGCTAAAGAAGTTATCACCCCCATTTTAGAAAAAAATCTCACTCCACCACCCATTTTCAAAAATAATCCGACTCCACCATACCCTTCCACATTAATCTGCCCTTCCACGAAGCGATCTCCAAGATGTCGAAGTACGCTAAGTACCTTAACGACCTCCTGACAAACAATAAGAAGTTAGAAAACCTTTTTCTTGTCACGTTAAACGTCGAGTGCTCTGCTATTTTGACAAACGGTTTACCAATGAAAATCAGTGACCCGGGTAGTTTTTCTATTCCGTGTGTCTTTGGTGACCTTTTTATCAAGAACGCATTGGCCAACTTAGGTGCGTATATAAACCTGATGCCCCTCTCGTTGTTTAAGAAGTTAGGAATTGATAGCCTTAACCCCACACACATGAGTATCCAGCTCGCAGACAGATCTATCAAATACCCGTTAGGAATAGTGGAGGATGTCTTAGTAAAAGTCGACAAGTTCATGTTCCCGGTGCACTTCGTCATATTTGACATTGAAGAAGACGTCGAGGTTTCCCTGATCCTTGGCCGACCCTTCCTTGCAACCTCCCAAGCTATCATCGACATAAGGAATGGTAAGCTCTTCCTTCGAGTAGGCGATGATGATGTGACTTTCTTTATCACACCCTCGATGAAGAACACCCTAGCAAATGACGACTCATGTTTTTTAGTAGATGCCTTAAGTGAAGAATCCTTCTGTTCCCTCTCTAAATTTGAAAAAGAATTTTCTAATTTTTGTTCCTCCTCTACTCTTCAAACTGAATCGATGCACCTAAGTGAAGAATCCTCCTATCACCTCTCTGAATTTGAAAAAGAATTTTTTGATTTTTGTTCCTCCTGTACTCTTCCAACTGAATCGCTGCAAGAATTCGCCATAACAGCTAGCCCCACCTCTTTTAATTCTCCATATACAAAGGTCTACGAAGACATAGTATTTGAAAAAGAATGAATTTCTAAAACCTCGTATGAAGAACCCCTTACCATAGAATTAAAAGAACTTCCTGAACATCTTAGATATGCTTTCTTAGAAAAAGATTCCATGTTACCATTGATAGTTTCGGCCTACCTCACGGATGCGCAAAATGATAACTTCTTTCTGTTTTACGTAAACATCGTCGAGCTATTGCCAGGAAAATTTCTGATATCAGGGGCATAAGCCCATCTTTCTGCACTCACAAAATCTTAATGGAAGATATTTCGCGCAACTCCATACAACCTCAACACCGTATAAACCCGAACATGAAATAAGTAATAAAGGGAATGGTTATGAAACTCTTAGACGCAGGAATTATCTACCCTATATCTGATAGTAAGTGGTTAAGCCCAGTCCAGGTAGTGCTGAAGAAGGGAGGGATAACGGTAGTTAGTAATGAGAATAATGAATTAATCCCGACCCGGACGGTGACCGGGTGGCGTATGTGTATAGATTATCGTAAGTTAAATGACTCAACCTACAAGGATCACTTTCCCTTGTCGTTCATCGATAAAATTTTAGAACGATTATCCGGCCATAGCTTTTATTGTTTTCTCGATGGCCTCTCGGGGTATTTTCAAATCCCCATCTCCCTCGAGGAATAGGAGAAAACTATGTTTACTTGTCCCTTCGGCACCTTCACCTACCGAAGAATGTCGTTTAGATTGTGGAATGCGCCAGCTACATTCCAGCAATGTATGCTCGCTATATTTGACAAGTACGTAGAAAGCATTATGGAGGTATTCATGGATTATTTCTACGTGTTCGGCGACGCCTTTGATAGTTGATTAGAAAATCTAGAAAAAGTCTTAGAACGATGCGAAGAAACTAACCTTGCCCTAAATTGGGAAAAATGCCATTTTATGGTGAGGGAAGGGTTAGTTTTGGGTCATAAAATTTCTGCGAGAGGATTTGAGGTAGATTGATGAGTTGTAAATATACCTATATTTTCATATTTTATTTAAGTCATTTTTGTTTATTTTTATATTTTTTTGTTTGTTTTATTTAATAAAATGCTTCTTTTTTGTAATTTTTTATTTCTAACTTAGTTTTTTTTGTTTTCTGAATTTTTCCAGAAAAACATTTTTTCGGCCATGTCACGCCCGTGTCACCCCCCGACACGGGCGTGTCAGGCTCTCAACGCAATCAGCCAGTCAAAACATGCAATTTCACTGTTCCGAGCGCGACACGCCCAACGTCACGCCCGTGTCAAAGCCTGTCACGCCCGTATCGAGGCCGACACATAATGCTTAGTCAAACAGTCAACGCTGCCGACATCAGGATGCCAGCTGTCCGGGTCACGCCCCCCTGTCACGCCCGTGACATTTGTGTCACGCCCGTGTCCGCCACGTGGACCGCCTCGAAGTCAAAGCTCGCGTCAAATCCCTAGATCCAGCTCCCCGTCAAGCCCTAGTCACGCCCGTGACTGACACCTGTCACGCCCGTGACCTGGGGCGTGACCGCCACGTTTTCAGCCGAAGTCAACTTTCCAGTCCAATCACCCGATCAGCTCATGAACAGTACTGACACGCCCCCCTGTCACGCTCGTGACCTAGGGCGTGACCAACCCGAAATTTTGCCTATAAAATGGCAGCTGCTGTATGAGAATTCTGTCCACTTTTTTGGTCCAAATTGCTTAGGGGAGGTGCTGCCCATTTTGATTCCATGCTATGTAAGGGAAATTTATCCCCCTCTCTCTCTCTCTTAGCTTAGTTTAGGATGTTTGTTTTAGCTTTCCTTGTAACCCTTTTTTATTAATACAATGTTAGTTTTTTCTCCCTTATATTGTTTGGAATCCATTTGAATGCGTCGAACTTAAGTAATTTTTCGTTCTACGTTTGTGCTTTTCATTTTATGTTTTCATATCATAACTTTTATAACTCGCTTAGCTTAGGATTTTATCGCACTTTATAGTCGTTACGCTGCCCATTTTATTTTCGTTTTCCGCACCCGTTTAGCTTTAGTTTATTTTTATTTTCACTTTTTATGCATTTCTACCGCATTCTAGCGGTAGAAATGCACTTGTTTTAATTTTTCGCCAACTTCCATTTTGCGTTTATTTGCAAAACTTTTCGCTCCGTTTAATTTTTATTTTCTCTTTTTAGGCATTTCTACCGCATTTTAGCGGTAGAAATGCAGTCGTTTTAATTTTTCGAGCACTTAGCTTTTCGTTATAATTTTCAAAACTTTTTGTCCGGTTAATTTTTATTTGCACTTTTTATGCATTTCTACCGCATTCTAGCGGTAGAAATGCAGTTGTTTTAATTTTTCAGTCACTTTGCTTTTTCTTATTTTTGCAAGTGTGCGTGCGTGTATGAGTTAGATTTTATTGCTTTATTTCAATTTCTGTAGAGTGTGTGCGTATGCATTTATTTCCGCCTACTCGTTAAGAGTTAAATGACGCTCTGCTTTCATTTCCCGCCTACTCGTTTGAGTAGGACTTGTCTTTCATTGCTTTCATTTTCTCCTACTCACTTGAGTAGGAAAACTTAGTGTGCGTGTGTGTGTTTCATTTATTGTAGAGTGCGTGTGTGTGTTTCATTTATTGTAGAGTGCGTGTGTGTGTTTCATTTATTGTAGAGTTCGTGTGTGTGTTTTTATTTCTGTAGAGTGCCTGCGTGTATGAGATAAGTTTACCCCCACCCACTTGCTCGAGCCGGGATTCGCATTTACTGCTTTCTTCAGTCCTACTTGTTTGGGTAGGACTTGCAATTTTCAGCTTTCATTTACTGCTTTATTTCCTGCTTTCTTTACAACTTTCTTTATCGCTTTCTAGCATAAGTGTCCCCATTCCGATGAGTGGCTAACCGCCCATAGCCCTCAATATCGAAGAGCATTGGGACATATAAAGTAGCTTCAAATAATTAAAGGTCCTGTTTTCTATTTAATTAAATTTCTTAAGGTTTGCCCCGGGTTAACGACGCATATGACCGCATAATCGATGTGCGAGCTCTATTTCCGTTATCCATACGCAACGCCGAGAGGCCGGTGCGTATGGACCGATCACCCTTGGGTAAAGAGAGCTCCGCGCTAACCCTCGAGAGAGGAGGCGCGTGACTCTACCGGAATGGGTTCCCCACCCAATAGCGGGGTTCTTAGCGTAATGCGGCCGTTAAGAGGAATCCTTCGTCGGTCTAGCGATCGGTCGAATAGTCTTAGCGTTCAGGTGAGTGATAGTCCTAGAGATAAGTGAGCTCATTCCTTTGGAACCTCCACGGCCGAGTCTTCATCTTAATTAAATTGAAAATTAGGATCTCTTTTTATTTAAAGTTATGTTAGTTCAAATTCTCTTTTAATATCGTCGCGCCGAGTTCTTCGTCGGCCTTCTGCACTTTATTTCCTGCTTTCATTTTCTGTATTATATTTATTTTTATGTTCGCCATTTCCTTTTTTATATAATCCACCTAAGATATTATCGGTAGAATAATAGGTTTTCAGGGAAAGAGTAGATATAGCTAAGCTGGCCCCGAGAACAATACGACCCCGATATTCCGCACCGGAATATCATGTACTACATGCGATAGGTGCACTTGCCTCCCTCTCGTTAAAACTCGGTTTCTAACAAAAATAAAACACTCATCTTTTTATAAATAAAAACCTCCACCTTCACACTTAAATAAGAGCCGGCATTTTAGCCATCAAGTTTTTGGCGCCGTTGCCGGGGAAAATTTCGTCTTACTATTTTGAATTCCTGAAACCTATTAATTTTACCCTTTATTTCTACTAATATAAATAAATAAAAAAATAAAAATAAAAAAAATTGATCAACCAAAAAAAAAATTATATTAATAATAATAATAATATCAATATTAATATTAATAATAAATAATTAAAAAATAAAAAAAAACAAAAAAAAACAAAAAAAAAATTTAAAAACTTTAAAACAACAAAAAAAAATCAGAAAAATTTAACACTAAAAAAAAATAATAAAAACTTAAAAAATAAAAAAAAATACTTAAAAACTTAAAAACAAAGTAAAAAACTCAAAAAAATAAAAAATAAAAAAAAATAAATGATGAAAATTTTTTTCTTTCTTTTCATCCAAAAATTTAAAATTCAAAAAAAAAATATCTCTTTCATTTTTATTTTGCCTTTAACTTATTTTCTTATTTTCTTATTTTTATTTTCAAAAAATCAAAAACTAAAGAAATAAACTTATCTAAAAATTCAAAAAAAAAACTAAGAAAAAATATATAAAACAAAAATTTTTTTTACTAATTATGTATTTATTTTGTCGTTTCGGCGCGCTTCACAATCGTGAGCGCTAGGGGAACACATATCGGTCGCGCTCACTTAGCTAAGACGTTAGCTTACGAGTCGCACCCACTTGCCCCCTATCACCCGCACCTTTTTCGCCGAATTTTTCTTTTTCGTTTTTTATATTATATTTTTGCTTTTACTTTTAACTTTTGCAAGACAATACTTAACGGGCTTCCCCGAACGCGATTTAGGGAAGATTTCAAAACCCCTGTTTTTAAATTTTTTGTACATAACTGTTTAGCTTTCCTTTTATATATATATATATATATATATATATATATATATATATATATATATATATATATATATATATATATATATATATATATATATATATATATATATATATATATATATATATATATCGTTCTTCATACTTAGTGCAACATTGGGGACAATGTTGGAATTAAGTATGGGGTATTTCCTATTTTCTGTTCTTTTATTCTCCCGCACTTAACAAAAAACCTAAAAAAATTTTACAAAATTAAAAACTTTAAAAAAAAAAAAATTTAAAGATCATGCTTTAATAATAATAATAAAAATAAAAAAAAAATTCAAAAATAAAAACATCGCTCCGCGACGTTCGACTCATCGAACCAACCACAAATAAGAGTCTGTTCGCGGGCGATCCCTTTTTTTACTTTGTAAATATTTTTGTAAATATTCTCGTCTCTTTCCCTTTTCTTTTCATTCTTGTAAAAATTTCTCTCCTCTTGTAAATATTTCCGAAAATTAAAAAAATCAAAAAATTTTTATAACTCAAAAAATCAAAAAAAAATTTGCATAACCTTTAAAAATTTCCAAAAAAATGATTAAAACACCAAAATATGAAAAAATTAGAAAAAACTCATAAAAATCAAAAAAATTATTTTTTTTAAAAAATAATTCGAATCCCTTAATTCTTAACCTCTTTGCTCTCCAAAATAATCGTTTCGAGTTTATTTATAAGCGAATTTTAATTAATTCTTTATTTACTATTCGTTTTTTAATTGTAGCTCGATAGACTTAAATTTCTGGGGTTAAGATTTTAAAGAATTTTTTATGGCTTTTTCTTATTATAGGGAACTTGTCTTTCTCATTTTCACTTCTGATTTTTTTGAATAAAAGCACATTTTTATGTTAGAAAATAACATTCATGGATTTCATATTATTTCTACTTATGCTTTTAGAAATGTAGGAACGTTCAAATTAAAAAAGTTGCTCTCGAAATTTTTTATTAAACTCTAGCGTTCTTTTTGAAACTAAACCATCCACCTTTTTTTCATGCCTTAATCAGTATGATTCTCCACTCACTCTTAAAAGATCTTATGTCAATGGGGATAAGATTTCGTCTGGCAAACATAGGCACCCAATAATTAAAAAGATTATATGCTACGGAGTAAGAGGATAAAATTCATTACCCCTATACATATACATTGGGTTTATTTATATTTATGAAGAAAGAAAAAAAATGTGTTTGGAAAATAAGATTTCATTTTCCTAATAATCCAAAAAGAAAAAAATGTGGAGGTTCGAAAAAAAAAAATTTATTGCCTCGCCTCAAAATCAAAGCCTTCTTCATATCCGCCAATCCACTTATATAGTTTTCATGATTCTAGAATTAATTTAAAACTTTTTGAGAGCATAATTTTTAAATTGAATTATTTCCTATCAATTTCTTTTTAGCTAAAGTTTTTTCGATAATTTCAATCCATTTTTGTTAAACTAACAAAATAATTTTCGCTTTCTATTTTTCTCGTTTAGAAGTATTTTTGAAACGGTTCCTCTATTTATAACAATTTCATAATTTAGGATTTAATTCCGAAACCCCGGAAATTTACTTCGATCTTTCGTACAATTAAATCAAGCGGTAGTTAAATTTCGGATTCTTTTTAATTCCTTATAGGTTCATCTCCAACTTTTGCTCTGGAATAGCAAAAGCTTAAGTATGGGGGTATTTGATGAGTTGTAAATATACCTATATTTTCGTATTTTATTTAAGTCATTTTTGTTTATTTTTATATTTTTTAGTTTGTTTTATTTAATAAAATGCTTCTTTTTTGTAATTTTTTATTTCTAACTTAGTTTTTTTTGTTTTCTGAATTTTTCCAGAAAAACATTTTTTCGGCCATGTCACGCCCGTGTCACCCCCCGACACGGGCGTGTCAGGCTCTCAACGCAATCAGCCAGTCAAAACATGCAATTTCACTATTCCGAGCCCGACACGCCCAACGTCACGCCCGTGTCAAAGCCTGTCACGCCCGTGTCGAGGCCGACACGCAACGCTTAGTCAAACATTCAACGCTGCCGACATCAGGATGCCAGCTGTCCGGGTCACGCCCCCCTGTTACGCCCGTGACATTTGTGTCACGCTCGTGTCCGCCACGTGGACCGCCTCGAAGTCAAAGCTCGCGTCAAATCCCCAGATCCAGCTCCCCATCACGCCCTAGTCATGCCCGTGACTGACACCTGTCACGCCCGTGACCTGGGGCGTGACCGCCACGTTTTCAGCCGAAGTCAACTTTCCAGTCCAATCACCCGATCAGCTCATGAACAGTACTGACACGCCCCCCTGTCACGCCCGTGACCTAAGGCTTGACCAACCCGAAATTTTGCCTATAAAATGGCAGCTGCTGTATGAGAATTCTGTCCACTTTTTTGGTCCAAATTGCTTAGGGGAGGTGCTGCCCATTTTGATTCCATGCTATGTAAGGGAAATTTATCCCCCTCTCTCTCTCTCTCTTAGCTTAGTTTAGGATGTTTGTTTTAGCTTTCCTTGTAACCCTTTTTTATTAATACAATGTTAGTTTTTTCTCCCTTATATTGTTTTGAATCCATTTGAATGCGTCGAACTTAAGTAATTTTTCGTTCTACGTTTGTGCTTTTCATTTTATGTTTTCATATCATAACTTTTATAACTCGCTTAGCTTAGGATTTTATCGCACTTTCTAGCCGTTACGCTACCCATTTTATTTTTGTTTTCCGCACCCGTTTAGCTTTAGTTTATTTTTATTTTCACTTTTTATGCATTTCTACCGCATTCTAGCGGTAGAAATGCACTTGTTTTAATTTTTCGCCAACTTTCATTTTGCGTTTATTTGCAAAACTTTTCGCTCCGTTTAATTTTTATTTTCTCTTTTTAGGCATTTCTACCGCATTCTAGCGGTAGAAATGCAGTCGTTTTAATTTTCCGAGCACTTAGCTTTTCGTTTTAATTTTCAAAACTTTTTGTCCGGTTAATTTTTATTTGCACTTTTTATGCATTTCTACCGCATTCTAGCGGTAGAAATGCAGTTGTTTAAATTTTTCAGTCACTTTGCTTTTTCTTATTTTTGCAAGTGTGCGTGCGTGTATGAGTTAGATTTTATTGCTTTATTTCAATTTCTGTAGAGTGTGTGCGTATGCATTTATTTCCGCCTACTCGTTAAGAGTTAAATGGCGCTCTGCTTTCATTTCTCGCCTACTCGTTTGAGTAGGACTTGTCTTTTATTGCTTTCATTTTTTCCTACTCACTTGAAAAGGAAAACTTAGTGTGCGTGTGTGTGTTTCATTTATTGTAGAGTGCGTGTGTGTGTTTTATTTATTGTAGAGTGCGTGTGTGTGTTTCATTTATTGTAGAGTGCGTGTGTGTGTTTTTATTTCAGTAGAGTACGTGCGTGTATGAGATAAGTTTACCCCCACCCACTCGCTCGAGCCGGGATTCGCATTTACTGCTTTCTTCAGTCCTACTCGTTTGGGTAGGACTTGCAATTTTCAGCTTTCATTTACTGCTTTATTTCCTTCTTTCTTTACAGCTTTCTTTATCGCTTTCTAGCATAAGTGTCCCCATTCCGATGAGTGGCTAACCACCCTTAGCCCTCAATATCGAAGAGCATTGGGACAGATAAAGTAGCTTCAAATAATTAAAGGTCCTATTTTCTATTTAATTAAATTTCCTAAGGTTTGCCCCGGGTTAACGACGCGTAGGACCGCATAATCGATGTGCGGGCTCTATTTCCGTTATCCATACGCAACGCCGAGAGGCCGGTGCGTATGGACCGATCACCCTTGGGTAAAGAGAGCTCCGCGCTAACCCTCGAGAGAGGAGGCGCGTGACTATACCGGATTGGGTTCCCCACCCAATAGCGGGGTTCTTAGCGTAATGCGGGCATTAAGAGGAATCCTTCGTCGGTCTAGCGATCGGTCGAATAGTCTTAGCGTTCAGGTGAGCGATAGTCCTAGAGATAAGTGAGCTCATTCCTTTGGAACCTCCACCGCCGAGTCTCCATCTTAATTAAATTGAAAATTAGGATCTCTTTTTATTTAAAGTTATTTTAGTTCAAATTCTCTTTTGATATCGTCGTGCTGAGTTCTTCGTCGGCCTTCTACACTTTATTTCCTGCTTTCATTTTCTGTATTATATTCATTTTTATGTTCGCCATTTCCTTTTTTATATAATCCACCTAAGATATTATCGGTAGAATAATAGGCTTTCAGGGAAAGAGTAGATATAGCTAAGCCGGCCCCGAGAACAATACGACCCCGATATTCCGCACCGGAATATCCTGTACTACACGCGATAGGTGCACTTGCCTCCCTCTCGTTAAAACTCGGTTTCTAACAAAAATAAAATGCTCATCTTTTTATAAATAAAAACCTCCACTTTCACACTTAAATAAGAGCCGGCGTTTTAGCCATCATAGATATTGCCAAGATAGAAGTTATCGAGAAGTTGTCGCCGCCTACGAACATAAAAGCTATAAGAAGTTTCCTAGGTCATGCTGGTTTCTACTGCCGCTTCATAAAGGACTTCTCCAAGATCATCAAGCCCCTTACACATCTCTTAGAAAAAGACGCCCCATTTATTTTTGATGACCATTGCCTAGCTGCTTTTAATTTAATAAAAAAAATTAATTAATGCCCTGATTATGATAGCTCCAGTGTGGGACCTTCCCTTTGAGATTATGTGTGTTGCGAGTAGTTTCACAGTGGGAGTCGTATTAGGTCAACGAATATCTTCTTTCTAAATCGGATGCCAAGCCACGCTTGATTCGCTGGGTCTTACTCCTCTAGGAGTTTGACTTTGAGATCAGTGATAAGCGAGGTGCCGAGAAATTGGCCGCCTACCATCTCTCCCGATTCGATAATCCTTTTATAAAAAAATTAGATGAAACATCTTTTAACGATTTCTTCCCTAACGAGAAGCTATTTTCAATTAACACATCTACTTCTCCTTGGTTTTCACACATCACCAACTACTTAGTGGCTCGTTTTCTCCCAAAAGAGTTCTCCTCTCAACAAAAGAAGAAATTCCTTTCTGAGTTGAAGTACTACTTTTGGGAGAACCCATATCTTTTCAGGGTCTGTGTGGACCAGGTGATAAGGAGATGTGCTTCTAATGAAGAAGGTTAAGATATTATTAAACATTTGCATGAAGGACCGACAGGTGGGCACTATCAAGCTGCTCACACCGCTCACAAAGTGCTAAGCGCAGGTTTTTACTGGCCTAGCCTGTTTAAAGACACGCAAGCCTTTGTGAGTAGGTGTGATAGTTGCCAATGGTCGGGCAATATTTCCAATAAAAATGAAATGCCGCAAAATTATTTTCTTGAGTGCGAAGTTTTCGACCTCTGGGGAATTGATTTTGTTGGCCCTCTTCCTTCTTGCTTCGGAAATAAGTATATTTTAGTCATTGTCGATTATGCTTCGCATTAGGCTGAAGCCCAAGCTCTTCCTACGAACGACGCCCGAGTCGTAGTTACACTTAAAAAAAAATTATTTTCTCGTTTTTGTACGCCACACGCCATCATTAATGATAGGGGTTCCCATTTTTATAATGCACAGTTTTCTAAAATCCTTACTAAATACGGCATTACGCATGCCTACCACCCCCAAACTAACAGACAAGTCGAAGTAGTGAATAAATAAATTAAAAGAATTTTAGAAAAGACTGTTCAACATCTAGAAAAGACAGGTCAGCCTAATTCGATGATGCTCTATGGGCCTACCGAATAACGTACAAAACCGCCCTCGGATGTACGCCGTATCGATTAGTTTATGGAAAATTATGCCATTTACCCGTAGAACTCGAACACCGTGCTTTTTGGGCCTTAAGGTTTTTAAATTTCGATCACCACTCTGTCGACGACCTTAGAAAATTTCAACTAAATGAACTCGATGAGTGGCGCTCTTATGCTTACGAGAAAAATAAATTTTATAAAGAGCAGATGAAACGTTTTCACGATAAACACTTAAGGCATCCAAAAACCTTTAAGTCGGGCAACCAAGTTCTTTTGTATAACTCTCATTTATGTCTATTTCCGTGGAAATTAAAGTTGCGATGGTCTGGGCCGTTTTCTGTTTAGAAGTTTTTCCTTATGGTGTTGTTTTAATTTCACACCCTGATAAGTGTAATTTCAAAGTAAATGGTCAGCGTCTTAAACTATATTTCTCTGGTGATGATGATGTTAGTCCAAACATTGTTAAATTTCTGTTGTACGAACTCTAACTTCGAACTTGAATTTTTGTTAAAAACTTTAATTATTATTATTTTGGACAAAATATTTTTATACATTATTATTTTTGTTACGTCAAGCTCAAACAACGTTTTATACAAAGGGTGCTCTTGGGATGCAACCCAAGTTATCTTTTTCTATTTTCTTTATTTTATAATTTTGCCCCAGACGGCTCCGACAAGCTGAAGCTTCTGCGATCGCCTGCTCCAACATTACTGAATCCATCACGAAGTACAAAGAAGACATTTCATGAAGATCCAAAGCACAAGCATGGGGGAGCGGCATCAATCAACATTCACAGTAAATAAATCTGGGGAAGTACCTGTTTTTCAATTCTGTACTTTCAATTCTGTAATTTCATTTTCTCTCCTTCTCTAACCTCCTCTCTCCATTGAGGACAATGTTCATTTTAAGCTTGGGGGAGGACTTCTCCTTCTTTTTTCTATGTGTGAATATTTTGCTTTTTGTGAATATTTTTCAAAAATAATAAAAAAATGAATATCTTAAAAATCCAAAAAAAATTAGAAAATATTTCAATAAAAAATTTGCTTTTTGTTATTACTTTAATATTTTAGACGTGTTGGTATTTCAATAGTACCCCTTGTTTTTGTTTAGTTTTTCTCAAAATCTGATAAAAATAACTTAATTAATTATAATATTTCTAATCGCCCTTTTTAATTATGATTCACAAGTAAAATGTTAGTCATGCTGTGTTTCTAATTCGCAGTAGCATGTTAACGTAAAACATTTTTTTTCTAAAACTCACATTTCCATTAAGGTTTTTGTTCTTTATTTTCTTTACTTTCTCAAATATTCATCATCCACTATTTTCCTTTTCGTTTTTGGATAATTTTTGTAAGGTCAACTTTTGAATAGCGTAGTAGATGTGAACGATCCAAGTGATCTTTTATTTTTATTTTCAAGATAATTTCATCAATCTTCTTTTATTATTTAGGACTTGATTTTTGAAATTTTTCAAATCTATGTTTTAAATAAATTTAAAAGCATGAATATGATTTAGGCCATTTTTGTTTTTGTTTGAGCTTTCCTGCCAACCTAAAAAACTTTCACCACTAGTCAGCCGTTTTTGAGCCTTTTTTCCAATTTCATTTGATAGCTCCTCTTTTCATATCATTTTCACCAAAGCCAAAATTTCCAACCTATCTAATCGCAATAGCCTTTTTGGGTTTCATAAAAAATTTTCATGATTATGATAGCTTATTTTGTGATATTTTTTGAGAAGTTTTTGAAAAAAGTATGCTCAGGAGAAATGTTTGTTTTTGTTTGGCCATTTCAAAATGAAAATAAAAATATTTATGGCCTTGGTTTTGAAAAAGAAAAAAGAGAAAAAATGGAAAAGAAAAAGAAAGAAAAAAATATTTTGTTTAAAATCAAAAAATTTGAAACTCTTTGTTTTGGTTTAGTGTCATTTTAAGCCTCCCTGTTTATCTTTAAATTCAACTCCTAATCAAAATCCTAAACCAAACTCTTCGGTCCTATTAAGTCCTTTTGATTCATGCTTTTGAATTTTATTTAATAACTAAGAAAAGAAAAAAAGTAAATAAGTATAAGTTTTGGATTTAAACTTAGATTTTTATTATTTAATTGATATAATTATAATGTGGTACTTGGATCTAGTAACAACTCAATGCGTTTTATCATTTTTTGTTGCTTTACTTAAATAAATTTAAAGAATTTCGTCAAAAATTTTGATGATTTATTTTCGTTAAGTTAAGTTTATAAAAGTTAAACCATACCTAAATTATTATTTTAGATTTACGTTTCACTTTTTCCCTACTTAGAATTTCGTAGAGTACTTGTGTTAGCATAATTAGAATCTTTTAATTAGTCACTTTTTATGATTATCTAGTTTTTATAGTTTTGCTTGGGGACAAGCAAAGCTTAAGTTTGGGGGAATTTGATAATATGTTTTGTAGCCTAAACTATTATCGTATTTTCTAGTTTTGAAGGCACTAATCTTGCCTTATTAGCTTAATTTTTATCTTTTTTATGTAAATATTATTGCCACTAACATTTTCTTGTCTTTTTGCAGGTTTCCAGAATTTTGGCCAAAAATGACCTGACACGCCCCCTCGTCACGCCCTCCCTGGGCGTGTCACAGGGCGTGTCACCCGATCCCGAGGAAGCTTGCTGACAGAGACAAAATAGAAGGAAAAATGGCTGCCCCACCACCTTGACACGCCCTCCCCGGGCGTGTTCTAGGGCGTGACATGGGCGTGTCTCCCTCTGCACGAAGTCTGTCGCCGCATTAAATGCTTTTTTCGCCACAGCACACCAACAAAACTGTCGTTCCCCCCCCCCCTCACAGGCATGACCCAGGGAGTGTTCGCCCCCTTTTCCAAGACTAACCGATTTACGACCAATGATTGAGACTTGATGTACGTGTCACGCCCCCCCCCCCCCCCCCCCCCCCCCCCCCCCCCCACCCCCCACACCCCAACACGGGCATGACCCAGGGCATGTCAACAATCGTACAGAAGTAATCATCCTTCCCGCAAGAATCCAGAACACGAGGTCAAACCCGTAAGTGTCACGCCCCCTAACACACCCTCCCCGGGCGTGACCTAGGGCGTGACAAACCCGAAAAAAAATCTATAAATTCAGACACCCTTCTATTTCAAAAAAGCTTTGGTTGAGAGGGGAGGTGCTACCCCTTTGTTTCTTGTCCTTTTTTAGTGTTCTTCCCTCTCTTCCTTATTTTGTAATTTTATTAACCCTAGCTTAATGCGCTTGTTTTATTAGCTTTTATTATAATTTTTTCACTTGCTCTAGTTGCTAATGGTAGGGCTAGAATAGGATTTTAAATTTCATTGCAATTGTAATTTTCATTTCAAATTGTTGTAGCTCTCTTTATTATTAATAAAAGTGCACTTTTCTAATACTTGTGTTCTATGCTTTACTACTCATCCGCCCACCTCCACTTCGCTATGATTAATTAATCCTCCTTGTACTCGATCATGATGATCCGAGGTTCGAGTGATTAAGTTATGATGCTTTGAATTTACCTTTTCTTTTTAGGATTTAGTCCTTCGAATTACTCTTGATTTTTCTCGTTTGGAATTATATTGTCGATATATAATTTCCAATTTAGCTTTCATTCTTTGGCTAGCCGAGAGGCCGATAGTTTGAAGTGAGCATTCAAGAGTAAAGAGAGTTGTACGCACCCCTCAAGAGAGGCAGACATCCAAATCTCCCGGATTGGAGTAAAATCCAATAGTGGGGTTCACCGCATAAATCGAGCTTTAGGCCTTCGATTTAGACGAGAGTTAGTGAAACCTTCCTTAACTCAATTGGGCATGACTTCGAGAGAAGCGTGTCCAAGCTTTAGGAACCTCCACGGTCAAGGACCTTTCCCCTATAAAGCTTTGGTTTATTTATCGTGTTTTAATCGACTTTAGCCGAGGTGATTCTCGATCGAGGGCATTTCCATCTCATCGTTCTAATCCTTCGTTGTAATCGCTTCTTTTATGCTCTCTACATAGCTGTATTTAGTTTTCCTTTAGTGCTATTTTCCTTTCATTAAGTGCATTTTATTTCCTCTTTATCCCTAAATATTTTCCGTCGATAAAATAATAGTCTTCGTGTGAGTAAGTGTACTCAACAGTTCCTGGATTTCAATATGACAGTTGTGTCCCCTAGCTACAATTCGATAGGTATACTTGCCTAATTGGATTGCTAGTTCGGCTCTCTTTTCTTAAGAGGAAAGTTATCACCACTATACAATGTAATCCTTCATTGTATAGGTCATTGTGTTGACTCACATGTAATCACTCAATTGGGGTGTACTTTTAAACCAAGTACATGACGAGGATCAATGAAGAAGAAGAGCTAAAATTTTAGCCAAGTAAAATTTGTCGAGTATCGTAAGGGATATTCGTCGAATTCATCGAGTATCATTGATATTCGTCGAATTCATTGTATATACTTACTAGCACTCATCGAATGCATCATATGTTGTAATATTCCTCAGACTTCTAGACCCCTAGGATGGTTTTGTCATGACTAGGTCATGACAAAACCCTGGGAAGTGTCAAAAGGATGGGGTGAACTTGGGAATTAATGTGTGAACCACCTTGGTCTGCAAATAGTAGAATTTCAATTAATAGCTTAGGAATGACAATAGGTCTTCACCATGACACCATGAACCCGCCACAACATCACTAACCTGTTAGAGGGTCCATTAGAGCCATAGGGACCCACTAGGGTCAACTAAAATGGTCAAGTTGACAAAAGTCAACCAGAACCCTAATTAGGTCAAACTTACCTCATACATGGTCAACTGACCTCCCCTTTGCCAAAGGGACCCACCTAGACCTTCCCAAGCCCTAAGGGAGGCCAATGGGTCACCAAGGACCCATTGGGGTCAACCAAAGAGGCTAAGTTGACTCAAGTCGACCATAACCCTAAAAAGGTCAAAGTGCCCTAACTAAGGGTCAAGTGACCTCAAAGATGACCAAACAACCCTACCCAAGTCTTCCTAGACCTTAGGGGAGGCCAATGCGTCACCAAGGACCCATTTGGTTCAGCCCAAATGGTCATGTTGACCAAGGTCAACTCAATTCTAGTGTTAGGTCAAATTAGCCCAAATGGGCTAACCCAATCTCAAACCCATTTCCCCCACTTGGACTAACCTATTTTTAATTATTCATATGGGTTAGTAAAGTGCCAATAGGCTGGAGGAGAGATCAAAATCATCCTTGATGACTAAGAGAGAGAAAACTCCATTTTTCCCCTTTAATGGAGGAGAGAGAAAGTGGGGAGTGAAGGCCAATAATGGCTTGGAAGGCCAAAGACCCTCTTTTCTTGCTGGAATCATCTCCCCTGGCCAGTTAGGAGAAGGCCAAGGGTTTATCCATCCATGGCAGTGACTAGGGGAGGAGAATTGCCATGGTTGAGCCAAGCTATCAATTACTATTAATGGCAATTGATGGCTTGGCCTCTCCCGTCCCCAACTGTGGCTTTAAACACCATCAGTGGCCTTAGAGGAGCCATTCCCACCATTTACCTGAAGAATTCGAGCTCTTCTACAGTGTATTTACAGAGGATCCAAATCTCCAACATCGGAAATGGTGACATGACGATCGGCCCGACTCCAGCCCTCCAATAAGGTCCTCCCCTACACCTTCTTTTATGGGTAGATCTTAGGAATCAATATTGATAAGAATCGGGCTCAAAACCCGATCGGGTGGAGATCCGTGAAAAATGAGTGGTCAGGATCGCCGGAAACGGCCCCTCCGGAAGTCGTGACGCCGCCCGGCGATAACCCCTCAACGAAGGTGGTGGCGGCGTTGGTCGGCACAGGGAGGTGGTCGGGTTGCCGGGAAATAGGCCTGGAAGATGGTCCAGGTCGGGTAGATCTTACCCGTCGGCTGGAGGAAGAAGAAATGTGGGAGCCATCGGATTTGCATCAAGATCTGTGCAAGATCAAATTATATATATTATATTTAATGTATTTTCTGCCCCTTAAAAATCAGACATCTTAGAAATTAATTTAAAAATACATATAGGCTTAATCAGAGAAAATGGTCAACATTAAAATTGTATCTTTATGGGTCTACTTTAATTTAAAATTTATTTCAATTAATTTGGGTTAGTGGTTTGACCAGAGCACTCATTTTGGTGAGGTCTATATCTAGGCTAGACCAGAGATTACTTTGAGTGCCCCTATCAATCCAGCCATCCAAATGACTTGAAATTTTGGATGGGGCTCAGTCTTACTTTTACCCAGAACATATCTAAAAATGGAAATTTTTGGAAAACAGTTTAATAAAGTTTGTGTAGAAATTTAATAATCCATGTATGAATTATTTAAGAGATCTAATAACCTCCAAATAATCCATGTATGAATTATTTAAGTTTGTGTAGAAATTTAATAACCCATGTATGAATTATTTAAGAGGTCTAATAATCCATGTATGAATTATTTGTGGAAAGAACTGGCACCGATAGAGGTGCTGAAATAATAGGTAGGGAAGAAAAAGTATCAGAGGGAAAGAGAGAAGAAGTAGGACAAAAATATGGTTTATCTTCAAAGAATGTAAAATCAGTTGAAACGTATTGTTTGCACAGAAGAGGATCATAACTGCGATAGCCCTTCAGAGTGGGAAAATAACCAAGGAAGATACACTTAACAGAACGGGGGGAAATTTTATCACGACCAGGAGAAGGTATGTGAATAAATGTCGTACATCAAAAAAAATTCAGAGGTAAAGGAAATGGCTCGGCCTCAGGATATAAAACAGATGATGGATTCTTTCCCTAAAAATGGAAGAGGGAATACGGTTGATGAGATAGCAGGAGAGGAGAACATCATGACCCCAATAAGACCGAGGAACATTCATTTGTATGCAAAGGCTGCGAGCAACATCCATGAGATGGTGATTCTTACGTTCAGCAATGTCATTCTATTTAGAGGTATATAGACAAGTAGTTTAATGAATCAAACCATGGCTCACACAAAAATCAGAGAATTACCTGCTGAGATATTCCTTGGCATTATCAGTACGAAGAATATGAATAGGCATATTTGTGAAGATCTCATTATAAAAGGCAGTAAACATGGAGTATAGCTCAGAACGATCTCTTAATAGAAACAACCAAGTACACTTGGAGAAATTATCAATAAATGTAACAAAGTATAAGCTTCCTCTACCAACAGTAACTGTAGGATAAGGACCCTAGATGTTAGAAAGAACTAGTTAAGGACGCGAAGAACTACATCTCGTCCGAGCTGGGAAAGAAGAGCGATGTTGTTTACCAAACTGATAGGCTTCGCAATTCAAAGGAAAATACTCTGAAGGAAGGTCTGGGAAAAGTTGATTAATGAGACGAGAAGGATGGCCAAGACAACGATGCCACTATTGAAGAGATGAAGAAGAAGTAAGAGCAACTTCATTGTCAAGATAGAAGAGGCCACCACTGGCAGTCCCGGTAACAATGGAAGCTTTGGACACTGAATCAGAGAAAGAACAAGTGGTGCCATTTAAAGTAACCGTGCAATTTAAATGAGTTCAAAGAGCATGAACAGAGAGTAAATTGAACGGAAAAGTAGGGGCATACAGAATCTCCTCAAGCAGCAAAGATGGAGAGAGGCTCATAGTGACAACACCATGCGCAGGAGCAGAAGTCCCATCTACAATAACAATAGGAGACAACCTGTTCTGTTCAAGCAAAGAGGAGAACAAACGAGAGTTGTCGGTCATGTGACAAGTGGCACCAGCGTCAATAAGCCACTTATCAGAGGAGGCAACAAGAGCACAAGCTTTAGAGGAGAGAAGAGACACCATCTCAAAGAAAATAAAAACCAGAAGGAAGAAACAAACTAACCGCACGATTATAAACAGGCCGTCAAAGGAAGTAAAGAAAACACGCGAAGAGAAGCCAAACCGAATAGGATGGCAAAAAATTCGCAGAGATCCAGCGACCAAAAGAGAGAGAGAGAGAGAGAGGCAGATTATCAAACCGCATGGTTTGAAAAGAAGCCGGAGAAAACCGGACACCAAGAGAAGAGCAAACAAAGAAGAGACCGCACGAGAAGATATACCAATCCACGCGAGAAAAGGTAAAAGATGCAGCGACTAAGCAGCGAACAAACCGTGAGGGAAAACCACACGGTCATGGAAACACCACACAAACTATTAGAAAAGAGGCCGCGACCAAGATGTAGAGCTTGGAGCGGTTAGAGAAGTCGCAACAAGAGGATAAACGAAGAGGAGAAGCTGAAGTACAACTAAGAAATTGTTCAAACATGGAAAGAAACCATGCGAACAAGAAAAGTAGTCGCAAAAAAGAAGAAGAAGAAAGAGAATGAGAGAAGAGAAAGTGTTTGTACGGTCAGGGTGACAACACACTAGCGGCAAGCCGCAACTAAAATATGGAACTCGCAATAGAAAAGAAATCACATAAGAGCGACAAGAAAGAAAGGGAGGGAAGGGAGGGAAGCGAACATGAAGAATCAAGTATGGGAAGCAAACTAGAAGAATTCGGTGCGATTAGACAAACAAACCGCAATCTGATTGAAGCAAAGGATCGATTCACTATGATACCATATAAAAATGAGAGAGAAAATGGCCGAGAGGTAAATAAACCGCAAATTTTATTGCTCCAAAAAGATAATTATTATAGAGTTATGCCCCCTTATTTATAGAAATCAGGAGAGATAAGAGAATATAACCATCGATATGGGACTAAATACAAGTCGGGCGGTCTATGCGATTTGACATGGTCGAACCGCCTACTATACTATATAACAGAACACCAAGTGGTAACAGAGGAAAGCTGTCAAACCGCCGGGGATGATAGCCAGTGCATGGTGCCATACCGCAACTACAGGTTGAAACTATGCAGTAGTTGCGGTTAACCATCTGTCTGCTGTTATGGCTTTATCCAGACCACTGAATCTTCATCCAGAGATGCGGCTTCACCCAGATCGTTGCAGCTTCATCCAAACTGTCGCGGTTTCATCTAGATCACTACGGCTTCATCAAGAATACTTCGACTTCATCCAGACTGCTGCGGCTTCACCTAGACCACTGCTTCTAACCTCCAGACTGCTGCATCTATTGAACTCCTGACTGCTAGCTAAGGTTCACCACCATACCGCTGAGACAAACCGTTAGTCCGCTGAGAGAGACAGACCGATGTGGTTAGACAAAAGTCTACCCGATATCATCAAGCATAAATAGATGTTAAGTTGACAAGGAACCAAGGACCCAAATCCATTTGGGTGTCTAAGATAAATTAATTTATGATTGCAGGTATGTCCAAAGGCAAACAAAAATACAATCTGCTATTTGTACAATGGATGCTCTCGGCATATGACCGGGACAAGAAGCCTACTACGAGATTTTACACTAGTCAAAGACGGACCAAACGTTATATTTGGAGGGTCAGACATGGGAATCATGAAAGGCTACAGTATGATTTCCAATGTCATAGTTTCTTTCAAAGACGTGGTGTAACAACTCCACCCATTAAATAACATATAATAGAAGGTCCGGCCGGGGCCCCACACTATATGACACAAACAGACGGTGAAGTCACATGTCAATACCAAAATACCATCGCACCTAACCCAGAGCATTCTAGGGAAGCTTATTACTTACAAGAACTCAACCATTCAATGTCCACTACTATATAAATATCACATTTATATACATAACCAGGAATGTATACAAGCACACCCCGCTCACGGCCTTAAGGCCTTATAAGTTTCTCTTTACAAAATATGATTTCATACATCGGCACGCAGGCCGGCCACACATGAAATCCAAAGCTTTGCATGGCCATCAAGGGCCTACTAGTAGCAGCAGCAGCAGCAAGGGCTTTAGCACGCTCAATCCAATCAGCCCGCAAAACCTCCATATGATCGTCCACCCAAGGGTGATAAACAAAGCAATGGTCAGCATTCAGCTTACCAATTATAAAGACCCTACCCCTTACCCAGGGCAGTGGTTACTTTCTACATGCATTTCAATCACAACAGATATCTTTATATCACATCAAATGCTCGCAAGCACAACAACATCACAAACGCTGGCTGCAGTACGATGCTCTGTGCACTCAGGGCACATTTACGGTGGAACAGATCATTCCCTGGGTTCCACCACCGATCAGAGGTTCCTCACGGCAAAACTTTAGCATATCAGACCGACCTACCGCAGTAGTGTGACAAGCCGGGTATGGCCGCAACCCCCATTTGCATTGCCACTTATCGATCTCCCAAATAACCAGTGACAGGACAGCACTTTCCCATTTCTCAATTCGTCAGTTGTGCACAACTTGACGCGGGTCGACTGTCCTCTCCCGTTCAGCCGCACTTCGTAGCTGACACAGAGCAACCAGTGCACGCATGCGCTCACAACACTGGGAGCTTATGCAAAGCTTCCCCTATCATCAAACAACTCACGTAGACTCCACAATAAAAGGAGTTTACAAAACCCCCAATTCATATACATCCTAACCAACTCCGTAAACTACGCGTTTTATACACGGAGTCTTCTTCGGTTCGCAATATAAACATAACCAATCCAGACTAACTGTCCAGATGGGCTTCACACAGCATGCCTATTCCATACTACACATTTCCGGATCTAAATGCAGACTCAACCGATGGAATCGCTTACGCTTTCCACCTCCTGGTGGAGGATCCCATGCACATGCATTAAGTAGGACTTCACTTGTCCAAGAAGGAGATCGTTACCCTTGACAATCGATTCGGAGCCATGGAGAAATTAGCCGGATTGAAATCACCGCGACGACCTTGCCTCCATAACGCTGGTCTCAGATCTCGAGTCAGATCGTTGACGCTCCTCCGGAAGCCGGAACCCTTCTCCTTCTTCCTCCTCCAAGCTTTCCCTTCTCTCTTCTTAGAAAGAGAATGGCCAAGGCAATAGAATGAAAAATACTTCTCAATCCATGGTATTATAACTGCAGGGAGAAGCTTGGACCACAGGATCCGAATAGAAGGAAATGAATGGCCTTGATCTACCCCCAAATATCTATTTTTTGGCTGACACGTCCTATGACACGCCCGTGTCACAGAACGTGTTCCCTAAGTAGCTAAGGAACCGACTAAATCCAGACCAGAAAATGGTCTAAGACACACCCCTGTCAAGACCTTATAAGACTATGTCATAAGGTACACGCCCGCATCGAGGGGCATGTTCCTCAATCGACACAGGACCAACTCCCCCGAGAAGGACACCGTTAAGGCACACACCCATGTCCTAAGCCGTGTGCCAAACATGCCCCTATGATACGTGCCTGTGTCACAGGCCGTGTTCTACACTCAACACAACTCAATGCCACTCAACGCCGCCCGATTTCCAATACGAGCAGGACACGCCCTGGGACATGCCCGTGTCTCAGGCCGTGTCGCCTCAGTCAACGATCGTTGACTGAAATTGTGTCGATAATTCGACACGCACAGTTAAGGACACGACCTGGGACACGCCTGTGTCCCAGGTCGTGTGCCTCACTCGAGTAACACTTGACGCCCACACGAGTCCTACTCGAGACCAGCTCGAGTACAGAGAGCTTGACATGCCCTGGGACATGCCCGTGTCCCAGGCCGTGTAATCCAGCCTAAACTCCAAATCGGGATTTAGGGTGTTACAACCCTCCTCTCCTTATAGAAATTTCATCCTGAAATTTAGCGCAACATATCCAACAACATAACCATGCCTTTGTTGCAAATATACACAAAATGATCCGAGGTTACTCGCCCCACTGCCTCGCACAAACAAAGTCTTTTTACAAACATCATACAACAATAAAAGTAATGTACATTCTTTCTCTATTTCTGCTCAGCCGCGTCCTTCATAATCCCCTTAATAGCCTCTTGTTATTCTAGATTATACACGCGAGTTTGCTGAACTTCATGATTTGAGCTTTTGCGGCTCCGGCACTTCGAGATTGTACACTCACGGTTGTGTCCGGGATGCAGAGGATTCTGCCACTGCCATGCCCTTTTCCTCATAGGATGGCCCTGTCTTTTTCTCACCCTTTGGAGGGCCACTCCAATAAGCATTGGCTAGATGTCCCTGCCTCCCACATTTAAAACATGTATGTGTCGTAACACGTCCTTGCCCATACATGGCTCCCGAAGTAACATCTCAAGTAACATCCGAAGACGTTTGTTCAGCGGGCCTGGACCTCTTCTAATTTTGCTTCCTAAACTCTGATTTTTCTGACTACGAAACTTTGAACTCTGGCTTTTCCACAGCCAAGTTCTTCTTGACCTGCACCTATTTCAAAACCTTCTCCAACGTACATGTTGTATCTACTAGTGCTTGGAAACCTTGGTTTACCGACTTTGAGAGCTCCAACCTCAGCTCATCTCGGAGTCCCTCATAAAACCTATTCGTCTTCCGCACTTCTTCCGCAAACGTAGACCCCGCATAACGCCCCAGCTTGGTGAACTCATGTAGGTAATCATCAACAGTCTTCTCACCCTACACCAAACGTTGAAATTCATTCTCCATTGCAATTTGCCACGATAGTGGCAAATACTTTTCCCAAAATAATCTGGAAAATTCCTCCATCGAAATCTTTTCCAGGCCTCTGCCTGCAAACTGGTGCATCTAGACTTCATCTCACCAAAGCCTCGCCTCTCCTTCCAGTAGGAAAGTGGCTAAAGTGACTTTCTGACCCTCATCAATCCTGATCGCTGTCAGGATCCTCTTCAATCTTGAGAGCTAATCCTTCGCCTGCATTGGGGAATTCTCCCCGACAAACGTAGGTGGATGAAAATCCATAAACCGCTTCAGTTGCTCGTCAGCTGCTTTCTCATCAATCCAAGCTTCAACACGCTCTTGCCTCGCACCAACCTATACTAGATCCATTGCAGACCATGCCTTCCCAATAGGTTGTGTTTGAAACATGGAAAATACCGCCTCCGCAACTAAGCGTATGGTTTCTGCTGAAGGGGGAGGTGTGGGCACCTCTACTGGTGCCGCACTCTCATCCGAACGTTGGGGTTCAGACTTCCCAGCTCCACTCCTTGTGTAACATCCCTACCCGTTTCATGGGATATAGTAGAAGGTCCGGCCGGGGCCCCACACCATATTCCACGAACAGGCAGAGAGGTAACTTTATAATATCAAAACTACCAACGATTCCTAACACAGAGCATTCTAGAGGAAGCTTCATGGTTGAATACTTTGAACACAAGAACAACAACAGAAAGGTCCACTACTAATAATTAGGAATGTATACAACCCAATACACAAGGTACATGTCCTTATGGCCTTACAAGTTTCTCTTAATAGGAGTGTAGTTTACAAACATCAGCGCACATGCCGACCACACATGAACTAGAGTAAAGCAAAGTAAATCCTTCAAGGGCAGCGGTGCAACCAGGGCTTCAGCCCGCTATTTCCCGCCTGGGGCCAGCTCCACCTACAAGAAACAATCCACCAAGCGGCGACAAATAGGGCCACGGTTAGCATTCAGCTGACCAATTATAATGACCCTGCCCCTGGAACGGGGCATCGGAATTCCTTCCCTGCAAAGCATTTTATTAACCAGCACATATATACTATAATCCACCACGGATGTGCACAACCGCACTAGCCAATACATAACACAAATGTCGGCACGACGGCCCGACGCTCCGTACACTCAGGGCACCTTATTAGTGAACCGGAAAATCTAGGGTCCCACCACCGTTTCAAGGTCTCTCTCCCTAACGGTCCAGAATGTGCATTCCTAGTCATTACGGCACGCAGGCCTAAGACTCTCTTTATGAGATCCTAACAAGGACTTAAGCACCCAAGGTTAGACAACCATAATGAGGGTACAGATCCGCCTTGCCCATTGCTCATCATCGTAAGTCGTCATACCGGACCGACGCGGGTACATCATCTCCTTGCCCGTTCGCCACCAAGGACTTTAGTTGCAGCACAATAGCCCAACAACACGCAACGTGGTACTCATGACCACACGAGTTGAACACCAAGTATCAACTCTCAGATTTTCCTGGACTTCCTCTAGTACTTCCTGCTGCACCAAGCCACAGGTATTCACCAAGGGACTCCATACAAACAATCAATGAACATGGAGTCTTCTCCAATTTGCAAACAAAGCATCACCAATCCGTACTTCCAACTTCCGGATAGGCTTCACACAGAATTCCTAACCGTACTGCTCACTTCCGGTTCTAATGCAACAAAGCAAGGGATGAACCACCGATCCCACAGGAATCACTTCGCGTTCCACCTTTTGGTGGAGGATTCCTATGCAAATGTAGGAAAGAAGGACTTCACATGTACGAGTGGGAGATCGTTACCCTTGTAGCATGTTTTTATGAAATGGAGAAAAGTACACAGTTGCAAAGCACCGCAACGCTCTTGCCTCCGCGAATCTGAACTCGGCACACGATTTAGACCACCGTAGCACCACCGACGGCCGGATTCCTCTCCTTCTTCCTCCTCTTGCTCTCCCCTCTCTCTTCTCCTTAGAAAGAAAAAGCCAAAGTTGAAATGAGGAATAACTTCCCCATTCCCGTCCATAAATAATCAGGAGGCATGCTAGGGTCGTTGGATCGTAATTAATAAAAACGAACGGCCGAGATTAACTCTTAAAGTCATTTCAGATGGCCGAACAAAGCTTTGCACACGACCTTGTGCCTGGCCGTGTGCCCTGTACGCACACGAAATCGTCGATCCAGAATAGGACACGGGGTGAGACACGCACGTATCCAAGGTGACACGCCCGTATCGCCCAAACTGGCATTCCCGTGTCGGTGGGCGTGTTCCATAACCGCTCTTTGGAACCGACATAACCCTTAGTGGACACCGGTCCTGACACGCACATGTCTGGAGTTATACGGTCGTATTGACCATGACATACCCGTATCCCGAGCCGTGTACACGCCTCTCGATACAGCCCACTTTCCAAAGAAGGACACGGCATGTTGACACGCCCGTATCAACTTTGTCATGCCCGTGTCAGCCCCCTGACATGCCCGTGACCTCCAGCCGTGAAATTCTGAGGGCTCCAGAACCCATAAAAACACTTCCCAACACTATAGTGTTTTGGGGGCATTACAATTCTCCCCCTCTTATAAGAATTTCGTCCCGAAATTCACTAAGCGCAAAACAAAATTATATATATTATGCAAATATATACAATTGTTCATACAAATGGTTACGACAATACTACAAAAATAGCTCGGGAAATTCAGTACGCATGGCTTGTTCCTGCTCCCATGACAACTCCTCTCGGACACAATTGTTCGATCGGACCTTGACCATCCCGACAGCTTTGTTTCGTAGTTGTTTAATCTCCGTATCCTCGATTCGAATAGGCCTAACCATCGTCGTTAGCCCACTATCAATAGATACTCAATCCGCAACAACAGACTGAGATTGCTCTTTCACTACTTTCCTTAATACCGAGACATGAAACACGTCATGCAAACCACTCAGTTCTGTTGAAAGCATTAACCGATAGGAAACCTCACCAACACATTCTACCACTTCAAACGGTCCTAAATACCTCGGGCTCAGCTTTTTCAGATGTTGTATCCTAGAAATGCCCTTGAAGGGTTTAATCTTCATGTATACCCAATCGCCCACCGCAAACTCCACGTTTCGGTGCTTGGCATTATAGTACTTTGCTTGCATGTCTTGAGCCACAAACAATCTTTCTCGAATCAACCGAATAGTCGAGTTAGCATCATCCATTTCTTTTCGCTTGTACAACTTCGATTCGCCAGTCTTTGCCCAAGCCAAAGGCGTACGACACTTCCTACCGTATAAGGCCTCAAAGGGCGCCATCTGAATACTAGCTTGATAGCTATTATAGCAGGCGAACTCGATCATATATAGATGATCTTCCCAACTCTTTTCGAAATCTAGTGCACACATTCGGAGTATATCCTCCAACGTCCTGTTGGTCCTTTCGGTCTGACCATCCGTCTGAGGATGAAAGACCGTACTGAAATGCAATTTTGTACCCAACTGTTGGTGAATTAGCCTCCAATCTCTCGAAGTGAAACGCCCATCATGATCACTAACGATGCTACTGGGCACACCGTGTAATCATACAATGTTATCCACATATAACTTTGCCAACTTGTCAACTGAGTCGTCCTTCCGGTTCGGGATGAAGTGTGACACCTTAGTTAACCGGTCCACAATTACCCAAGATGCATCATTACCGCGTTGCGACCTCGGCAGCCCATGCACGAAATCCACCGAGATGTCGTCAAATTTCCATATAGGAATAGGCAATGACAAAAGAAGACCACCTGGTCTTTGGCATTCAGCCTTTACCAAGGCACATGTCTGGCATTTCTCAACAGAATGTGTTATATCCTTCTTCATTCCAGGCCACCAGAACATTTTCTTCATATACTTATACATCTTCGTGCTCCCGGGGTGAATTGAATATTTTGTGAGGTGGGTTTCATACATCAATTCCTTATGAATTTTACCCCTACTTAGGACGCACAAACGACCGTCTCTCTGCAAAAGGCCATCCTCAAAAGAAAACTGAGAATCTGAACTCTCCACTGCATACTGTTGTAGACTATCATCAAGTTCTGTTGCCTGCCAAACTCTATCTAAAAGGTCACACTATACCTCTGTCCAGTTCAAACACGCCTTTGTAGTGGAATCCTTGTCAACACAAGAAATATCTAAGGCTTCTAGTTCTCGAATTAGGCTTTCATCATGCCTTAGCAACCAATTATCCCTTGTCGGAGTCCTACGAGTCAAGGCATCCACGACGACATTCCCCATACCAGGAGTGTAGTGAATCTGAAAGGTGTAGTCTCCATGAAACTCCATCCACCTTCTCTGTCGCATGTTGAGATCCTTATGATCCAACAGATACTTCAGGCTCTTATGGTCCATGAATATATCCACTTTCACGCCATATAGATAATGCCGCTATAGTTTAAGTGCGAATATAACCTCCGCCAACTCCAAATCATGGACGGGGTAATTCTATTCGTGCACCTTCAACTAGAGTGACCCATAAGTTATCACCTTCCCAAACTGTATAAGAACGCAGCCTAAGCCGCTCCCTGATGAATCACTATATACTTCAAAGCCGTCTAAACCACATGGCGATGTCAAGATTGGCGCCGTGGTCAACCGACTCTTTAGCTCCTCGAAAGCTCGTGCACATTCGGGTGTCCAAATGAACTTTTGATCCTTCCTCATCAGTGTGGTGAGAGGCAAGGCTATCCGCGAGAAATTCTCTACGAAGTGCCTGTAGTAGCCCGTCAGTCCAAGAAAACTCCTGACCTTCTCCACAGTAGTAAGAACAGGCCACTCCTGTATAGTAGAAATCTTAGCCGGATCCATCGCAATGCCCTCTCCACTAACCATATGGCCAAGGAAAGACACTGACGATAGCCAAAATTCACACTTAGAGAACTTAGCGTAGAGCTTGTTCTTCCTCAGGGTGTGCAGCACCAACCGCAACTAATTTGCATGATCTTCTTTAGTTTGGGAGTATACGAGGATATCGTCGATAAAGACGATTACAAACAGATCCATGTATTCCCTAAACACCTGATGCATTAAATCCATGAATACAGATGGAGCATTGGACAGCCCAAACGGTATTACCGTGAACTCATAGTGACCATAACGTGTTCTGAACGCTGTTTTGGGTATGTCACTTTCACGAACTCTCAACTTATAATAACCTGTCTTCAAATCCAACTTGGAGTATACAGTCGAGCCAACTAACTGGTCAAAGAAGTCGTTAATCCATGGAATCAGATATTTGTTCTTTTCCGTTAGCTTGTTTAGTTCTCTGTAGTCAATACATAGACGCAAGCAACCATCCTTCTTCTTCACAAAGAGAACTGGCGTGCACCAAGGAGATTGACTTGGACGTATGTAGCCTTGCTCTAGTAGTTCCTGTAACTGAACCTTCAACTTTGCCATTTCCTTTGGCACTACTCGATATGGCGAGCGAGCCACAGGTTTCACACCTAGTACCAACTCAATATCAAAGTCGATCTCCCTTTGGGGTGGTAACCCTGGAAGACTTTTCGGAAACACATCAGCAAACTCGGACACAATCGGCACCTCACTAATACTGGCCTTAGGCTCTATAGCCTCTATAAGTGTGAAGAATATCTCCGCACCCTTCCGAAATTCCTTGACGACTTAGAGGGCAGATAATAGTATCCTACTCATCCCTCACATGCCATTGAACTTAGTCTCTTGTTCGGTATTTTGACCCAGTGTAACCTCTTTGGAAGTGCAATTTATACTGCCATGCTGCTCTAAAAGCTAGTCCTTACTAAAGATAATACCAAACTCAGATATCGGTAGCACTGATGCGTTCACCAAGAAATCCCGACTTCCTATCTTTACTTCCACACTACACGACTTATCCACGCACAACACACATCCGTTAGGTAGGAGCACCTTGATATTTTCTGCCATGGTCCGTGCAGGTACCCCATTCCGTAAGACAAAGTCTTCTGACAGAAACGAATGTGAGGCACCTGTATCGAACAGGGCTCTTGCCGGATGGTACCGTATAAGGACAAAACCTATATTACCAAAATTAAAACAAGCACAACACAAGGCACAAAGTAAAACTACGAACTACCCGTACCTGTGACGACGTAATCCTGTTTGATAGCCTCCTGTTGCCCGAGATTGAATACTCGGGGAAGCACCTGTGATGCTGAAGACTCCATCATTGTCTTCCCTTTCTCTGCATACAATGCTCCCGCCTTCTTTTCGCCCTTTGGAGTGCCAGAGCGACAGTCACGAGCAAAGTGCCACAGCTTTCCACACGTGTAACAAGCTCGAGAACCATACCAAGAAGATGCCTTTGTCACAACATCTGAAGGGGCTTGTCCAGCAGATTTGGACTTCATTCCCCATCTATTACGGAACCCAGACTTCTCCGGACGCGGCGTCTTGAACTCTGGCTTTATCTCTGCCAAGTTCCTCTTGCCCTGTGTCCTCTTCAAGTCCTTCTCCAAAGACCTAGTCGTACAGACCAATGCTTGAAATCCTTGGCTCACAGAACTCGAGAGCAAAAACCTTAGCTCATCCCGCAGTCCTTCATAGAATCTACTGGTCTTGCGCTCTTCTTCAGTAAAGATAGATCCTTCATAATGTCCCAGATGTGTAAACTCATGGAGATAGTCGTCCACGCTCTTTTCTCCTTGCGTCAGCCATTGAAACTCCAATTCCATACCAATCCTTTGTGGCGCCGGCAAATGCTTTGCGAAGAACAACTGAGAGAACTCCACCATCGAAACCTCAGTTAACTGCCTGCCTGCCAAGTGATACAGTTTGACCTCATCCCACCAAAGCTGAGCCTCTCCCTCCAGCAGGAAGGTGGATAACATTACCTTCTGCTCCTCCTCAACCCTGATTGCTGTCAAGATCCTTTTTTAGCATTGAGAGCCAATCCTCCGCTTGGGACGGCAAATCGGTCCCATCAAACATTGGAGGATTGAAGCTCATGAACCGCTTCAGTTGTTTATCTGCTGCTTAGAGATCAACCACAACTTCTGCCGGTTCTTGCCTTAGCCTAGCCTGATTTGGCACCGCTGCAAGCCTCGCCTGTCCAGCCTGCTGAGCATTCATCATAGCAAGTACCGTCTCTGTAATCATACGAACAGTTTTAGTAGAAGGAGGAGGTGTGGGCACCTCCACTGGTGCCAAACTCTCATCGGAACGTTGGGGTTTTGACTGTCCTGCATGACTTCTAGTCACTTATATGTGTAAGAAACACAACTTAGCGACTAAACAAAATGGAAAACAAACAAAAAAGAAGACGTAGATTCTGCAAACACGTGTATTTTTTAATCCTAAGTGGACATTCTTGAGTTCATTTTGTGTTATAACGACAACACTTACACGTGCTCGCCACCTATCAAAAGAATTCGCCCACGAATTCGGAAGAGAAAGACCTACAAGCTAAAACCAAATTGTAACATCCCTACGTGTTTCATGGGATATTGTAGAAGGTCTGGCCGGGGCCCCACACCATATTCCACGAACAGATGGAGAGGTTACTTTATAATATCAAAACTACCAATGATTCCTTACACAGAGCATTCTAGCGGAAGCTTCATGGTTGAAAACTTTGAACTTAAGAACAACAACAAAAATGTCCACTATTAACAATTAGGAATGTATACAACCCAATACATAAGGTACATGGCCTTATTGCCTTACAAGTTTCTCTTAATAGGAGTGTGGTTTACAAACATCCCGCAGGCTGGCAACACATGAACTAGAGTAAAGCAAGGTAAAGCCTTCAAGGGAAGCATCACAATCAGGGCTTCAGCCCGCAATTTCCCGCCTGGGGCCAGCTCCACCTGCAAGAAACAATCCACCAAGCGGCGGTAAATCGGGCAACGGTCAGCATTCAGCTAACCAATTATAATGACCCTGCCCCTGGCATGGGGCAGCGGAATTCCTTCCCTGCAAAACATTTTATTAACCAGCACATATATACTATAATCCACAGAAACTATGCACAACCGCACTAGCCAATACATAAAACAAACTTCGGCACGATGGCCCGACGCTCCGTGCACTCAGGGCACCTTATTAGTGAACCGTAAAATCCAGGGTCCCACTACCGTTTCAAGGTCTCTCTCTCTAACGGTCCAGAATGAGCATTCCTAGTCATTACAATGCGCATGCCTAAGACTCTCGCTATGAGATCCTAATAGGGACTTAAGCACCCAAGGTTAGACAACCATAATGCGGGTACAAATCCGCCTTGCCCGTTGCTCATCATCGTCAGTCGTCACACCGGACCGACACGGGTACAACATTTCCTTGCCCGTTCGCCACCAAGGCTTTTAGTTGCAGTACAACGGCCCAACAACACGCAACGTGGTACTCATGACCACACGAGTTGAACACCAAGTATCAACTCTCACATTTTCCTGGACTTCCTCCAGTACTTCCTACTGTACCAAGCCACAAGTATTCACCAAGGGACTCCATACAAACAATCAATGAACACGGAGTCTTCTCCGATTTGCAAACAAAGCATCACCAATCCGTACTTCCCACTTCTGGATGGGCTTCACATTGAATGCCTAACCGTACTACTCACTTCCGGTTCTAATGCAAAAAAGCAAGGGATGAACCACCGATCCCACGGGAATCACTTTGCGTTCCACCTTTTGGTGGAGGATTCCTATGCAAATACAGGAAAGAAGGACTTCACATGTCTTAGTGGAAGATCGTTACCCTTGTAGCACATTTTGATACCATAGAGAAAAGTACACGGTTGGAAAGCACTGTAACGCTCTTGCCTCGGTGAATCTGAACTCAGCATGCGATTCGGACAACCGTCGCACCACCGGCGGCCAGATTCCTCTCCTTCTTCCTCCTCTTGCTCTCCCCTCTCTCTTCTCCTTAGAAAGAGAAAGCCAAAGATGAAATGAGGAATAACTTCCCCCATTACCGTCCATAAACCATTAGGAGGCATGCCAGGGCTGTTGGATCGTAATTAATAAAAACGAACGTCCGAGATTAACTCTGAAATTCATTTCAGATTGCCGAACACAGCTTTGCACACGGCCATGTGCCTGGACGTGTGCCCTGTATGCAAATGAAATAGTCGATCCAGAACAGGGCATGGGGTGAGACACGCTCGTGTCTAAGGTGACATGCCTGTGTCGCCCAAACTAGCATGCCCGTGTCGGTGGGCGTGTTCCATAACCGCTCTTTGGAACTAACACGACCCTTAGTGGACACTGGTCCTGACATGCCCGTGTCAGGAGTGACACGGCCATCTCGACTATAACATACCCGTATCTCGAGCCGTGTACACGCCTCTTGACACAGCCCAGTTTCCAGAGAAGGACACAGCATATTGACACGCCCGTATTAACTTTGTCACGCTCGTGTTGGCCCCCCTGACATGCCTGTGACCTCCATCCGTGAAATTCTCAGGGATCCAGAACCCATAAAAACACTTCCCAACACTATAATGTTTATGATGCATTACACCTTGTCACCTATATGTGAACAAGACATCCTTAACCTCCAATCCAAAATGGCAAACATGCCCAATCACTCACATTCCTAGTAGACATTCGTGAGTTCATTTATGTTAACACGATTCACACGTACTCGTGCTCGCCACCCCACAAAAGAATTCGACCACGGATTCGAAAGCGGAAGACCGAAACAAGCTGATACCAAAATACAACGACTCCACCTATTAAATAACATATAATAGAAGGTCTGGTCGGGCCCCCACACTATATGTCACAAACAGACGGCGAGGTCACAGGTTAATACCAAAATACCATCGCACCTAACAAAGAGCATTCTAGCGGAAGCTTATTACTTAAAAGAACTCAACCATTGAATGTCAACTACTATATAAATATCACATTTATATACATAACCAGGAATGTATACAAGCACACCCCGCTCACGGCCTTAAGGCCTTACAAGTTTCTCTTTACAAAATATGATTTCATACATCGGCACGCAGGCCGGCCACAAATGAAATCCAAAGCTTCGCACGGCCTTCAAGGTCCTACCAGCAGCCGCAGCAGTAAGGGCTTCAGCCCGCTCAATCCAATCAGCACGCAACACCTGCATATGATCGTCCACCCCAAGGGTGATCAACAAAGAAACGATCAAAATTCAACTGACCAATTATAATGACCCTACCCCTTACCCGAGGCAGTGGTTCCTTCCCTGCATACATGTCAATCATAATTGATATCTTTATATCACATCAAATGCTCGCAAGCACAACAACATCACAAACGCCAGCCACATCCCGATGCTTCGTGCACTCAGGGCACATTTACGGTTGACCGGATCATTCCCTGGGTTCCATCACTGATCAGAGGTTCCTCACTGCAACACTTGAGCATATCTGGCCGACCTACCACCGTGGTGTGACAAGCCGCGTATGCCCGTAGCCCCCATTTGCATTGCCACTAATCGATCTCCAAAATAACCAGTGACAGGATGTTGGAACCCCATGTTTTATTTGGGCTAGATTCACTCCTAGGTGGTTTGACCCACTTGCATAGCAAGGGTAAAAGTTTAGGTCTAAGTTAGTCTTACTAGTGCAGATCTCATATAGACCAGCATTAGACTTCATTTCAAGACCAAGACTCAGAAGTAATTGTTGGATCTAATATCAGTTTGACTTTCGTCGAACTCAGCTCGAAGATCGTCGATCTTCGGTCGAAGATCGCAGGTAAAATCTCTGAGCTGAGCCCGATGATCTCAAAACTCAGATTGACGATTTCAAGTCTCAGCTCGACGATCTTTTATCTCAGCTCTGTGATTATTTTTATCTTTGTTCGACTACCTTATTGCGAAACTATCTTGAAGATTTCATTCTTATTTTGTCAAGGCTATTTATGGAATCAAATCTCTGGTAGTTAATGCGTATATTTTCAAGGCTTATAGTCGTTTCTAGTGCAGCATTAACTACAGGTTTTCACAGAGTTATTATTTTGACTTATATGCCAATGACAGTTGAGGAAATCATTTATTGCAGATATTGTAACTGTTTCCTCTCCTCGATTCCTGCATAATAATTAAAGGAATGTTTTTTAAATTCAAGTCAAGGAATTATTCTTATACTCTATTCTTAGAAGAAGGCTATAGTTTTTGGTTTTCTTTTGCGAAGATAGATTTACAGAGAGACACACAGATAAAGAGAGTAACCCATTCCTGCTAACATCCAAAAGACATTCTGAAGCAAATCTTCATCAGTTTTCTTTTTCTGTCAGTGCTCTGAAGAAAAATCAAGAAGGACAACTTTTACAAATCAAGAGGCTCTTTGTTCTTCTGTTCCAGGACCATTGCTAAGACATTCAAGCACCATCTGTCTAAAGCTCTTGGATCAAGTCTCAGTTAAAGAACTACTCACCTTATGCAAAGCTTCCCATCTTGAACCCTTCTACATCTCAGGGGGAGCTTTGACAACATCTTCGAATCCACAAAAGTCTTCTCAGTTGTACTTTGAGAAAGAATAGACAAAATCACTCTCTCATCCCCACCTCTGTACATGGTTTTAATTCCCTTCAAAATTATTCTGGTTCACAAGTCTCCTTCCAAAAGACTTGAGGGTTAGTTTTTGGGAACCTGATCAAAAGCTCATTAGTGGTAGTCACCTGATCAAAACCTGTAGTGGATTCCTACCAAGGGTGGTAGAATAGTGGATGTAACCAGTTGGGGAACCACTATAAAATTCTTGTGTTGACTAGTTGTGATTTCTATGTTCTTGTGTGCTTGTGTTGTGGTTAGATTAGCTTAGTTTACTTGCTTTTATCTTTTCTATAAAAAGATATTTTATAACTCTATTCCCCCCCCCCATAGAGTTATTCAGAGTTTATAACCCCCCCCCCCTTTTCTTTCAATTGGTATCAGAGGGAGTTTGTCTATTCATATACAGGCTAACACCTTAGCCAATCAAGACCTCCAGACAAGCTATGAATAATTATTTTTTTGTGTTTTTAATTTATTTAATACCATGCCACAAAATAAGGAATACACAAGCACCAGACCTCCAGTATGTAACTTATCAAAGTTCACTATCTGGAAGGCAAGAATCAAGTTGTACATGAACTCTATTGATGAGGATATCTTCAACTCTATTTTGACAGGTCCATCAGCTTCAATGGACACTACCTCAACAGTATCTACAAGCTTAAATGTTGTTCCACCTCCAGACTACAATGATGCTCAGAAGAAAGACAAGATTGCTGATGCCAAAGCCATGAACATATTGGCTCAGACTATGTAAGATGACATCTTTTAGAAGGAGGCTGAGTGCACCTCTATAAAAGAAATTTGGGATTCACTCAACCATATTGTTGTTGGATCAGCAAGTGAGAGAAAAGATAGAAGATCAACTCTCATCTCATAATATGAGAATTTCAAGAAAGATGAAGCTGAATATATTGTTGACATGTACAACAGACTAAGCTCCATCATCAGTGAGATGAAGATATTGGATAAAGACATCTCTCTCACAGAGGTAAATGATAAGATCCTAATGTGCTTCCCAAGCTCATGGGACACCATGATCTGGCCAATCAAAGAGGCTAGAAGCTTGAATGAGATTTTAACTGAATCTCTCCTGGGAAAGCTCAAATCTTATGAGCAGTTAATCAAGTCAAGAGAAGCTGTAAAACAAAGGACTCCTCCCCCGGCAAGGAAAGAACAATCCATTGCATTCATGGCAGCTGAAGAGATTGAAGCTCCAATTTTCAATGAAAATCTAATGAGTCTCTTTGCCAAGAGATTCTTTAAAATGGCAAGGAAGGACTTAAGGAGGAAGTCATCCAGAAATGACAGCAAGCCCAGGTATGACAAAACCCCCACTAAAGAAGTAGTGTGTTTTGGGTGCAGGAAACAAGGGATCTTCGTGTTTTAATGTCCTAAAAATCAAAAGAAGGAAATAAGAAGAGAGAAGGAATCTAGAAGCAAGCATTATAGTAAGCCCTCTTCCCGCAAGCACAAAACGAAGGATAAAGGATTTGTGGCTGAAACATGGAGTGACACAGAAGATGAATCCATATCTTCCAGCTTTAGAGAAGAAGAAGAGGAGGCAAAGGCAAAGGAAGTTTGCCTCATGGAAATTGATGCTAGAAGTAGCATATCAGATACAGATGAATTTGATAATGAAGAAAACCTGTCTGCTGAAGAACAGGTATTAGCTTCTTATGATTTTGAATCTGAGGAATTTAAATTTGAATTTAAAAATTTATGCTTAGATTTGATAAGCTCTGAGAAAGAAATCAAACTTTTTAGAGAAAAATTAAATGTTCAAGATAAAATCATTTTTTAAAATGCTAATCAATCAAATGAACTAAATTCTACAAATGAACAAATTATCTTTCTGAAATCTGAACTTAGCAAAGCTTAGATATTAGAAGAATAATTGAATGGCAGAAGTTTAAAATTGTTAGATATAACTAGCACATTAAATGCAAGAACTAATAACTGCAAACTAGGATTAGGAACTTCATCCAGTGAACCAATCCTAATTCAAAAGAATCATCTTTCTAAACCTGTAAATTTTGTTTCTGATAAAGGAAAGAAAAACAATGAACAGGTTAATAAGGATAATGAATTTCTTGAATAAATTGAAACTAAAAACAAACATAAAAACCAGAAGAAAAATAAAAGTAATAATGTTGAGCAGTTATCGTCGAACTCAGATCGACGATATATGAACAGATCGTCGAACTCAGAACGATGATCTCTGAATGCAAATTTCAGTAATAATCAATCTTCGATCTACAATCGACGATACCAGTATGGTTCATCGATAAGAGATTGATGATTTTGGTGCCACAAGAATGAATATCTTTATTCTTTGAGCAGAGATCGAAGATTTAACCCAACATCGTCGAGCTCAGGTCGACGATCCAACCAGAAATCGTCGAACCCAGATCCTAACAAAAGAAACCTAAATTCTAATAGCAACATTAATCCTTTTAATCAATGGATAATACCACCAATAAGATATCATCCCAAAGGTTACAAAAATCAACCTAAATGTTCTTACATTTCTAATTACAGTTATGTAAATCAATAAGGACCCAAGGTTACCTGGGTCAAGAACAACTATCTATCATCCTTGTAGGTAAAGAGCTATCCAACATTTAATCAACAATGGTATCTTGACAGTGGTTGCTCCAAGCATATGACAGGCAGCAAGGACAACTTAAGTGATTACAAGTCCAAGCTAGGACCAAAGGTTATCTTTGGTGATTCAAACTATGGCCAGACCAAAGGCTATGGTAAAGTCAAGATTGGAGCAGTGACTTTCAAGAAGGTTGCTCATGTAAGTGGTTTGAAGCATAACTTCATCTCAATAAGTCAACTTTGTGATGAAAGTTATCAGGTAACTTTTAACTCTAACTCTTGTATTATTTCATCTAAAGAAAATAAACCTGTTTTAATTGGCAATAGACAAGGAAATATTTACTTAGTAAATTTTCAATCTACATCTTCTGACATATGCCTGCTTAATATAGTTAGTAATCAAAGTATTTTATGGCATAAAAAGGCTAGGACATGTTAACCTAAAAAATATTGTTAGGCTATCTAAATTCAACCTTGTGAGAGGTTTACCTTCTGGTCCCTACAAGAAGGAAGGTCTCTATAGGGCTTGTCAACTAGGCAAGCAAACTAAATCGTGTTTTAAGTCAATTAATAAAGAGTGATTCACCTAGGATCTTGTACCTGCTACACATGGAACTTTTTGGTCATATTGCTGTACAAAGACTAGGAGGGAAATCTTATACTCTAGTAGTTGTAGATGACTTCTCTAGATTCACTTGGGTATTCTTTCTGAGATCTATGTCAGATACCTTTAAGGTTCTTATAGATTTTCTTAAGACCATACAAATTGAGTACTCTACTCAAGTTGCATTGATCAGAAGTGATCATGGCACTGAGTTTGACTCTCTTCTTATGCATGAGTTATGTGAGAAGGAAGGTATCAGGCACTGTTTCTCAGCTCCTAGAACTCCTCAATAAAATGGGTTAGCTGAAAGGAAAAATAGAACACTCATTAAAGCTGCAGGTACATTACTTGCAAATGCTTACATGTCTCTATCCTATTAGGCAGAGGCAGTGAGCACAACAAACTATGTCCTGAATAGAAGTTTGATACATAAACTTAAGCATAAGACTCCCTATGAATTACTCAAAGAGAAGAAACCAATAATCACCTATTTTAAAATATTTGGTTGCATATGTTATATTCACAATAATGAAAAGAAATACACTATAAAATTTGAAGCAAAGGCTGCAGTGGGAATCTTTCTCGGATATTCCCAAGTCAGCAAAGATTTTAGGGTGTTTGATAAATCTACCTTAAAAATTGAAGAATCTATGCATGTTTCATTTGATGAAGCTAACATGTTTTATAAGGAGAAAGAGATTTCTACTAATAACTCTTTGCAGGTACCTCACTTTTGTGAGAAATTGGATGACTTAAACCTTACTCCAAAGGTTGTATCACATCCTTCTCCACAAGCTAATGAAGACAGTGAATAAGAAACTATGGAAGCAACTGAACTTGCCCCAACAGCAAAAGTAATTCCACAAGAAAAATTCACTCCAATTGATGTTGTTGAACCAAATCCACCATCTGATTTTGTCACACTTAGTGATCACCCTAGATCCCAAGTAATTGGAGACATGTCAGTAGGTGTACAAACAAGGCATAACCTCAACCATGATGTGATGCATGCCTGTTTCCTCTCTCAAATTGAGCCTCAATCCATAACTGATGTTGAGCAAGATCCCCATTAGATCATTGCAATGCAAGAGGAACTAAATCAATATGAGAGATGTAGAGTTTGGGACTTGGTTCCAAGGCCTAAAGGCTATCCAGTAATTGGAACTAAGTGGGTTTTCAGGAATATGCTTGAGGCCCAAGGTGTGATTATGAGGAACAAGGCTAGGCTTGTTGCTCAACGATATAGGCAAGAGGAAGGCATTGACTATGATCAAACATTTGCTCATGTTGCCAGGCTAGAAGCTATAAGGATATTTCTGGCTTATGCTGCATTCAAGAAGTTCAAAGTAGTACCAAATGGATATCAAGAGTGCATTCTTAAATGGAAAACTTAAAGAAGAGGTTTATGTTGAACAACCTTGAGGTTTTGTTTCTCCAACTCATCCCTCATTTGTTTTCAATTTGCATAAGACTCTCTATGGTTTAAAGCAAGCTCCAAGATCTTGGTATGAGACCTTAGCCAGTTTTCTTTTAGAGCATGGTTTTTCAAGAGACATGGTATATAGAACTCTTTTTACAAAATCGCATCATGATAAAATTTTAGTAGTACAAATATATGTAGATGCCATTATATTTGGTTCTACTAATCCCAAATTATGCAAAAGATTTTCTGATCTAATGCATTCCAAATTTGAGATGAGTAGCATGGGAGAGCTATCTTATTTCCTTGGTCTCCAAGTGAAGCAATCTCCTAATGGAATCTTCATTTCCCAATCAAAATATGCAAATAAGCTTATTAAGAAGTTTGGGATGGCTAATGCCTCCCCTATGAAGACTACCATGGCTGTCAATGCTGTATTAGACTCTGATGAACATGGAAAACCCATTGATCCGACCAGGTATTGGTCCATTATTGGATCCCTACTATATCTAACAACAAGAGGACCAAATATAATGTTTGCTACATGTTTATGTGCTAGGTTCCAGGTGAACCCTAAAGAATCTCATCTTATTTTTATAAAAACGATTTGAAGATATATAAAGGGTTGTCCTAATCTAAGACTCTGGTATCCAACAGAGTCGGCATTTGAGTTGACTGGATTTTTAGATGCTGACTATGCTGGATGTAGAGTGGACAGAAAGAGCACCTCAGGAACTTGCCAGTTTCTGGGTGATAGACTTGTGTCATGGTTTTGCAAGAAGAAAACCTCTGTATCAACATCAACTGCTGAAGCTGAATATATGGCTGCTTGCAGTTGTTGTTCACAGATTTTGTAGATACAAAACCAACTCTTAGATTATGGTTTCAATATAAATAATTCAACCATTTTCTATGATAGTACAAGTGCTATATCTATAGCACATAATCTAGTGCATCATTCTAGAACAAAACATATAGATAAAAAACATCATTTCATTAGAGGTAATGTAGATAAAAAGAAAATTAATCTTGACTTTATCTCCACTGATTTTCAAAGAGCAGACATTTTCACCAAACCCCAGGATGAAAAGAAGCTCCTATTTTTCCTTAATCAGCTTGGAATGATCAATGGGAAGGATTAATTTAACTTTTCCGTCTTAGGTTTTGGATCTGTTCCTAAATCATCGAACAAAGATCGATGATCTTCGAACTGATCTTGAGCTAAATCGTCGACCTGAGATTGACGACCGCTTTGTAAAGTAAAAATGTCGACCAAAGATCGACGCCCTTACTTCAGAAGATAAATCGTCGACCTAAGATTGAAGATCTATTTTCCCTCTTCAATTTGAGACCGACGATAATATTTAATTAAAAATCTATCGTCGACCTAAGATAGAAGTTTTTCTTTATTTATCGTAGGACAGAGCCCGACTCTTCACATTCCGAAAACCTATATTAAGGGTTTATCGTCGTGATCTATCCCGCGTTTTCCAATTTCCCCTCCTGCACTTGATCTTCTGTTTTCCTTTGCAGGTTTCTAATGATGATTCGGGCAGCTATCCTGTCAGCAATGAAATTTGACGCAGGGTTCGACATCAATTTCGATTCCTTCAGCCATTGCGATCCGATATTCAAGGATATACTGCAACTCTATGAAGTTCAAGTTCTGAGGAAGTTTATGACAAAGAGAATAAAGCTACCAACCGCAGAGATTAAAGAATGGGTTTACTCTTCATCATGTCCAGATGAATCAACCATGGTTGGAAGTATTTCTGGAAATCAGGTCATTCTTTCTCCAGTCATTATTTCTGAATTGTTTGGCTTGGTGAATGGAGATGATAGTTTGGATCAAGACAGTTCTGAATATAGAACTATGCTGGGAAGGATGGGTCATCCTGATAAAGTGCCAGCAAAGATGCTGAAGAAGAACTTATCTGTTCAATATAAGTTCTTGGCTGATATTGTCGGGAAAGTACTACTGGGAAAGCACTCTGCCCATGATAACATTAACAGGCAGTAGTTTACTATTTTGTCTGCTCTGGTTAATGGTAAATCAATCAACTGGGCTGATTTATTCTTTGAATTGATTAGAAGGAAATGCTCTAAGAAAGAGGTTTGCCTTGGGAGAATTTTGGGTATATTTTTCCAGGAAAAAGCCACTGAATTGATTGTCTCCCAGACACAATTCATCAATGCCAGTAAGACGTTGGGCTCCTCTTTGTTTTGTAAGTGGTAGAGGACCATTCCCAAGCCTTCAAATGCCTCCAGGACTTCTGAGGATACAAGAGCTTATGTAGGTACTTCCCCAACCCCAGAAGATATTCATCCCTCTTTCCCCTCCTCAGTGCCCTCCCAAATCCAATCCTCTCTAGTTCCTTCACTTCCACCTCCTGCTTCACCAATACTAATCCAGACCAATGCAGATAATCTTGCATCTCCTCATCCAGATCTTTCTGCTTCTCCTCATACAGATAATCCTGCTTCTCCTCATGAAGATCATCCTGAAGATCATCATGTCTCTTCATAGCACATTACTTCCCCATCATTTCTCCATCCTTGTCCTCTCAGATTCCCTTTGACCCCATCCAAGATGATGTTCCATCAACATCTTTTCCCTCTGCTGTCCCTCCATCTTCAACTTTTCCTGAGTACACTCACACAGATTTTCCTTTTGCTTTCTCAATTTGCTCAAACTGTGGACATCAAACTCCCTATACAGCCTCTGATCCTGAACCCCTTTACCTACATTTCTCAGATATAGCCAAAGATCTTCTGCAATTCATTTCTCCCTCCATAGAGCTTCTTATAGCACAATCTATAGCACCTCTTACTGCCTCCATCAACACTCTTACTCAGAGAGTTGCTTCTCTATCTTCTGTCCCTTCTTCTTGGGGCATGGATATAGATGCCTCTGCAGCCAGGTAGGGGGAGATATTCCTCGAAGAAGCTCCTTTGATTTCTCTAGCAGTAGTAGTTTCAGTAGATATGCAGGAGGATGTCTCTTCAGATGATAAAATGGCTCTAGGCACAGAATATATTGATATTGATACAGATTCAGAAGAAACAGTTCTTCCAGAAATTTTGACTGTTGGTGATTGTTACATAAATCCCACAGTGGATATCATTGAGTTGTTGAGTACTTTCTGCACACTCTTTCTAGATTGACTTCCAATTTTTAAGCCATCCTCTTTGGCTATTGTATGTTGTACTCCGTCTCTAAGTCCTGAAGTTGTTAAACAACAAAAGACAAGTTTTGTAGTTCCTCCAGCAGAACAGTCTTATGACCAGATGGCAAGATCTCTTGGGCCATCCTATGTTATGGATGACAGCCCCATTCCCAGTCTTATGACATCCTTGCTTAAGATATTGCTATGGAAATTAAAGCAACCCTTGTTGAAGTTATCCCTCCCCCAGCTGATAAAGAAACTCTAAAGGATGGAATTAGAGAGATTGATGCTCTTTATGATATTCCCCAAGGATCATCTGATGATGATCAAGTAGAAAATTGTGAATCTGATAACAGCAAAAGGATAATGTCCAAGAAAAGGAAAGCTCCATCTAAAGCAGTCTCAAAGCTAAATCCTCAGAATGACACTCCCTATTATATTCTCCAAAAGATCACTCCTTATCCAGGTATGCCTCATTGGATGTGGCTATCTAAAAATGAGTAGAAGGCTAGAAAGAAAAGTAGAAGGTACTCTCCTCCTCCTTCTCAAAGGTCCAGGAGAGGTCCTCCTCCTCCTCCCCCTCAAGCATCAGGAACCTCTGGTTTAGCAGCTCAAAGGTCTACTCTTATTACCCAGACCTATTAGAGGCAGGACAGATCTTCAAACCCTCTTCCTCCTCTAGCTTGATCTTCAGACAAACATTCTTCTTCTCAAAGGCATATTTATTCTGCAAAGCCTAAAGGAAAACTTAGTGAAGTTCCTCCTCCCAGATATTTGTACTCCAGTTAGAAGTAGTAGAATCCAGTGGCTACAAATTTCTAGGCTCAATCTACTCAGTTCAGAATTCCATCTCAGAAGTCAGCTCAGGAAGCTAGTTCAGAGAGGCCTCCCTCTCCTCCTCTTGATCCTGAGCTTGACCCAATTTCAGAATGGCAAGGTTGAATGAATTAGTTGGGCAATCTCAAATGAATAAAGCCAGGAAAGAAGGTCAGGATCCCTCTCAATTCACTACTATGTCATCATATAGAGAGATAAAGCTTGACAGATTACAGGTTAGCAAGAAAGTATTTAATCCAGCAGAGTATATGTCTCTTAATCTTTAGGCAGTTGTGCCAAGAGTAGTATCTCAGAAGTCTCTAGGAGATCAAGATGTCAAAGAAAGAAGCAGAAGATCCTTCCCGGAAGATCATATTTTCTAAACCCTCTTCTGCTCCTCCTTCTGATAAACTCTAAGTTCTCTGAACTCTTTTTTTGTTTATCTGTTTTTGTTTGCTCTATCTGGATAATATGTGAACTACATGTTATACTATATCTGGTAATTTTTATTTCAATACCATATTAGATATCTATAATATTGTATTGTTTTTTTCTTTTATGTTGAGTGACCTCACCCAAATAGGGGGAGATTATTGGAACCCCATGTTTGATTTGGGCTAGGTTCACTCCTAGGTGGTTTGACCCACTTATATAGCCAGGGTCAAAGTCTAGGTCTAAGTTAATCTTAGTAGAGCAGATCTCATATAGACCAGCATTGGACTTCATTTCAAGACCAAGACTCAGAAGTAATCATTGGATCTGATATCAGTTCGACTTTCGTCAAACTCAACTCGAAGATAGTCGATCTACGGTCGACGATCGCAGAGGTAAAATCTCTGAGCTGAGCCCAACAATTTAAGAACTCAGATCGACGATTTCCAGTCTCAGCTCGACGATCTCTTATCTCAGCTCTGTGATTATTTTTATCTGTGTTCGACTACCTTATTGCGCAACTGTCTTGAAGGTTTAATTCTTATTTTGTCAAGTCTATTTATGGAATCAAATCTCTGGTAGTTAATGATGATATTTTCAAGGTTTATAGCCGTTTCTAGTGCAGCATTAACTACAGGTTTTCACATAGTTATTATTTTTACTTATATGCCAAAGACAGTTTAGGAAATCATTTATTACAGATATTGTAGCCGTTTCCTCTCCTCGATTCCTGCAGAATAATTAAAGGAATGTTTTTGAAATTCAAGTCAAGGAATTATTCTTATACTCTATTCAGAGAAGAAGGCCGTAGTTTTTTGTTTTCTTTTGCCAAGATAGATTTACAGAGAGACACACAAAGAAAGAGAGAAAATCATTCCTGCTAACATCCAAAAGACATTCTGAAGCAGATCTTCATCAGTTTTCTCTTTCTGTCAGTGCTCTGAAGAAGAAGCAAGAAGGACAACTTTTACAAATCAAGTGTCTTCTTGTTCTTCTCTTCCAGGACCATTGCTAAGAAATTCAAGCACCATCTGTCTAAAGCTCCTGGATCAAGTCTCTGTTGAAGACCTACTCACCCTGTGCAAAGCTTCCCAACCTGAACCCTTCTACATCTCAGGGGAGCTTTGACAACATCTTTGAATCCACAAAATTCTTCTCAGTTGTACTTTGAGAAAGAGAAGACAAAATCACTCTCTCATCCCCACCTCTGTACAGGGTTTTAATTCCCTTCAAAATTATTCTGGTTCACAAGTCTCCTTCCAAAAGACATGAGGGTTGGTTTTTGGGCACCTGATCAAAAGCTAAATGGTGGCAGTCACCTGATCAAAACCTGTAGTGGATTCCTATCAAGGGTGGTAGAAGAGTGGATGTACCTAGTTGGGGAACCACTATAAAATTCTTGTGTTGTCTGGTTGTGCTTTCTGTGTAGAGTGTGCTTGTGCTGTGGTTAGATTAGTTTAGTTTACTTGCTTTTATCTTTTCTGTAAAAAGATTTTTTATAACTCTATTCCCCCCCCATAGAGTTATTCAGAGTTTATCACCCCCCTTTTTCTTTCACATGACAGCACTTTATCGTTGCTACATTTGTCAGTTGCGCACAACTTGATGCGGGTCGGTTGTCCTCTACCGGTCAGCCGTAGCTTCGTAGCTCACGCAGATCAACCAGTGCACGCATGCACTCATAAAATAAGGAGCTTACGCAAAGCTTCCCCAATCATCAAACAACTCATGCAGAGTCCACAACAAAAGGAGTTTACGTAACCCCCAATTCACATACATCCTAACAACCTCCGTAAACTATGCCTTTTATACACAGAGTCCTCTCCGGTTCACAATATAAACATCACCAATCTAGACTAATCGTCCAGATGGGCTTCACACAGCATGTCTATTCCGTACTACTCATTTCTAGATCTAAATGCAGACTCAACCGCTGGAATCTCTTACGTTTTCCACCTCTTGGTGGAGAATCCCATGCACATACATAATGTTGGACTTCACTTGTCCAAGAAGGAGATCGTTACCCTTGACGATCGCTTCGGAGCCACGGAGAAATTAGCCGAATGGAAATCACCGCGATGGCCTTTCCTCCACAACGCTTGCCTCGGATCTCAAGTCGGACCATTGACGCTCCTCTGGCAGCCAGAACCCTTCTCCTTCTTCCTCCTCCAAGCTCTCCCATCTCTCTTCTTAAAAAGAGAATGGCAAAGGCAATAGAATGAGAAATACTTCTCAATCCACGGTCTTATCACTACAGGGAGAAGCTTGGACCACAGGATCAAAATAGAAGGAAATGAACGGCCTTGATCTGCCCCCAAATATCAATTTTTGGCTGACATGGCCTCTAACATGCCCGTGTCATAAGTCGTGTTCCCTAAGCGGCTAAGGAACCGACTCAATCTAGACCAGAACACGGCAAAGTCATGCTCGTATCAAGCCCTAACACGCCCGTATCACAAGGTACACGCCCGTGTCGATGGGCGCGTTCCACAATCGACACATGACCAACTCCCCCGAGAAGGACACGGCTAAGGCACACGCCTGTTTCCTTCGTCGTGTGCCAAACACGACCCTATGACACGCCCGTGTCACAGGCCGTGTTCTATACTCAATGCCACTCAACGCCACTCAACGCCGCCCGGTTTCCAACACGAGCAGGACACGCTCTGGGACACGCCCGTGTCACAGGCCGTGTCGCCTCACTCAATGATCGTCGACTAAAATTATGTCGACAATTCGACACGCACAGTGAAGTAAATGACAAAGGCTATATCATCAAGCATAAACTCCAAATCGGGATTTGGGGTGTTACACGTGGCTTATGTTGAACGATTACAACATAATTTGGTAAGCATAATTCTAGTATATGACAAAGGCTATATCGTTGTGTTCTATAAGGATAGGTGTTTGATAAAGCCATCTGTTAATTTAGGGACGCTCCTAACAGGCACTCAGAGTAAAAATACATCTGGTTTAAATGTTCTATGTTTACACAATTCTACACCAGTGTGCTTTTTGGCTAAAAGTAGTGCGTCTCTTTGTGACCAATGACATAAGAGATTAGCACATTTTAATTTCAAAACCATAAATATGTTATTTTCACACAACTTAGTGTGTAATGCCCCCAACATTAAGTGCATTAAAGAGAGTCCATGTCACACATGCTAAATGGGTAAGCAGACAAGGACTACCTTCAAGGGTATTGCTGAAAAAGATTTTTTGAGAAGTCTGTACTTACTTCATATGGACTTATTCGGTCCTATGCCAATTCACAGTTTAGGAGGTACAGTATATACGCTGGTAATTGTGGATGACTACTCTCATTTTACTTGGGTGTTCTTTCTGAAACACAAGTTAGACACCTTAGATTCTTTCCCTAATTTTGTCCGACAAATTATGAACGAATTGAACTGCTCAATGGTCAAAATCAGAAGTGACCACGGAACAGAATTTGAGTCTAGTTTCATGACCAAATTCTGTGAAAGCCAAGGTATCTTTCATGAGTTTTCCTCCCCGCGTACTCCACAGCAAAATGGAGTTGCTGAGAGAAGGAATAGAACCATCATTAAAGCATGTATAACAATGTTGAATGATGCTTCACTTCCAGATTACTTCTGGGCTGAAGCAGTCAACACAGCTTGCCATGTGTAAAATAGAGCTCTAATAAACAAGAACCATCATATGACTCCCTATGAACTATTGAAAGGCACAAAACCGACTGTGTCCTACTTTAGAATCTTTTGAAGTAAGGGCTTCATACTTAATAATGGGAAGTATTATCGTATGAAGTTTAGTGACAAATGTTTTAAAGGTATTTTTTAGGGTATAGTAGCCATAGTAAGCCATATAGAATTTTCAATAAGAAAACCTTGGTGGTAGAAGAGTCTATTAATGTTATATTTGATGAGACAAGCCTACTCCAAAGCAGCTCATCTTGTGTTATTGGTGCAGATGTAGGTACCAGGTTCAAGAAACTAAACTTAGATGAAACAGTCAAGGAAGATACCCCAAGCTCAGTCAAGGTCATCAATCTTGGCTTGGTGGATGAAGAACTTCTAGAGGAAGAATTGCTTCAACCTACGAAGGATGCACCAGATGTTGTAGAACCTGCTGGAGGGAATGCAAGAAACCTAGTGTTTAGACACCTAAGAGATCACCCAGCTAATCAAATCATTGGAGAGTCAGGTGATGGAGTTAGAACTAAAAGAGGTATATCTAACGAGTTATTGCATCTTTGTTTTCTGTCTCAGGTTGAGCCAAAGAAGTTTGAAGAAACAATCAAGGATTCCTCTTGGATTATGGCAATGCAAGAGGAGCTCAACTAGTTTGAAAGATATAAATTCTAGAATTGATGCCCAAACCTAAGTGACATAACGTGTTTGAAACCAAATGGATCTTAGGAAACAAGCTGGACGAACATGGATTCATCATCAAGAACAAAGCCAGGCTTGTAGCTCAAGGTTATAGACAAGAAGAAGGGATTGACATCGACCAGACCTTTGATCCAGTGGCCAGGCTCGAGGCGATTAGGTTGTTTCTTGCGTATGCTGCCCTCAAAGGCTTCAATGTCTATCAAATGGACATGAAGTCAGCATTCCTCTATGAGAATCTGAAAGAGGAAGTATACGTAGCGCAACCCCAAGGTTTTGTTAACCCTACTTTCCCGGAACATGTTTATTTTCTTAATAAAGCTCTATATGGCTTAAAACAAGCTCCCCGAGCTTGGTATGAGACATTGTCTAGCTTTCTTCTTGAGAACAAGTTCAAAAGAGGAAAGATAGACAAGACATTATTTCTTAGGGAAGTCAAATGCAAGATTTTGCTAGTGCAAATCTATGTCTACTACATTATATTTTGCTCTACGGAAGATAACCTTTGCAAGAAGTTTACAAAACTTATGCAAGGGAAGTTTGAAATGATCAGTATGGGTGAGCTAAAGTATTTCTTTAGACTTCAAGTGAAACAATCTAAAGATGGAATTTTCATCTCTCAGACGAAGTTCACCAAGGAGCTACTTAGGAAATTCGGAATGGTGAATCCAACCTCTATGAGGACTCCAATGGGTTCAACTATGTCTCTACAAAAGGATGAGAAAGGGAAAACTTTTGATGAAATCAAGTACATAAGCATAATTGGATCCTTGCTCTATCTCACTGCCAGTAGACCAGACATAATGTTCTCAACATGCGTCTACGCTAGATTTCAGGTGAACTCAAAAGAATCTCATTACGTGGCTGCAAAGCAAATTTTAAGATACTTTAAGGGTACACCCAATCTTGGCTTATGGTACCCAAGAAGTAATGATGTCAAGCTAATTGGGTTTTCAGATGTAGATTTTGTAGGAAGTAGGGATGACTGGAAAAAAACTTCTAGGACGTGCCACTTCCTCGGAAAAAGGCTTATCTCATGGAGCAATAAGAAGCAGAATTGTGTGGTAACATCAACTGTCGAGTCGGAGTATATATCTACTGGTAGTTGTTGCGCATAGCTTGAAAGAGATGATAGATCTCATGTTTACTCAGATATATATATATATATATATATATATATATATATATTAGGAAAAGAAAATCATAGCACATAAAATAAAGAAGGCAAAGCAAGCACACAGATGACATAAGGATTATAGTGGTTCCACAATAAACCTGGGTACATCCACTCTTTTACCACCCTGGTAGGAATCCACTATAGGTTTTTGATCAGGTGCCCTGCCACCACAAGATCTCTTTCAGGTAAATCTAGAGACCCTTTGAGCTTTTGATCAAGAGCCCGAAATCCAACACAAGTTTTTGATCAGGTGCCCTGCCACCAAAGAGTTTACTTTTGAAGGGAGTAATAACTCTGTATATAGGAAAGGGAAAAGAAATGATGTTGTCTTCTCTGTCAATGATCTGAGAGAAGACTAGTAGATTGTTGATGATGTCAAAACTCCCACTGAGATGTAGAAGAGTTCAGGAGTGGAAGCTTTGCTTCAGGGTGTAGGCCTTCAAGTTGATGTTGCTCTCCAACAAGCTTTTAGACTGATATTGATTGATTGTCTCTTGAAAGCCTGGAGCAGATGAAGAAGATAAAGTTGATTTTCTATAAGAATACTTGTATCTGAGTTCTTCTTTTAAGAGAGAAAAAGCCTTCTTGGATTTTCTCTCTCTATCTCTTCTATTTTTTTGAATGCTGTATTACTCTTCTTATTCTCTGTAAGATATAATATCTGTATATTTAATGCTTGAAGAATTTGAATTCTTTCTATCTTGGAATGGCTAAATCAATTCCCAAAAATGGAATCTGCCTTGAGAAATCAATTGGCATTTAATCTCTGTAATTGACTCCATATTTAATGCTTCCTCCAAACGATTATATTCATAAGAATATATAGCATTATTTTTTATATCTATAATTGCCTTTAATTAAGCCTTAATAAATTCTGCTAGTTGTAAATAAATCTGTCTGAAAAACTGCATAGGAAATCGCCAAAATGAATTTTAAAGCTTCTTAAAACTTGGTTCGGAGATCGTTGAACTCGGCTCGGAGATCGTTGAGCTGAGTTCAGAGATTTTGAACTGCATCTGAGTTTTATAATTTTCTTTGAGCTGAGCTCAGAGATCATTGATCTTCGCTCAGAGATCGGTTATCTCCGCTCAGAGATCTTTGAACTTAGTTCAAAGATTTTCTTCCAACAATTTTCTGAACTTCAAATCTTAACTTCTCTGGAATTTTTCTGGATGAGCAAACCTGGAAATAATCCTATGACCAATGACTGTACATTTTGGGTCAATCTAATATTCCTAATAGTGATCCTGACCCAAATTAGAACTAAGGTTCCAACAATCTCAACCTATTTGGGTGAGGACACTATTCACATAAAAGTATAAAGCAAGTTTAAAATGAGTTCTTAAAAAAAGGAGCAAAAATGGTTCGAAATAAAAAAGAGAACAAAAACTTCTAAAGGGCTATGCAGCTATTCTGTTGCTTATCTTTAACTGAGTTCATTTCAGCATATCTGAAACATGGTTCCAACAAACTCCTTGATATCATCCCCCAGATTTCTGAATAATTGAAACTGATGCTGCTGTAACTTCTAAAATAGTCTCCCCTCCCTGCTCTTAAGGGTCTTTTCCTGAAATAACAGGTTAGAAGTTCTGGACCCAGATTACCTTGGGTCCTGGTTCTTTTTCATAATAATCAGAAATAAAAGAATATTCAGGTTGATCTTTGTAACCTAATGGATGAAATTTCCTAGGAGAGATGAACCATTGGGTAAACGGATTGACAAAATTTTGAGTTTGATTATAATTTTCAAAAGGATAAAAATTTCTATTTTGAAATTCTGAGTTCGATGATTTATGTTGAGATCGTCGATCTGCGTTCGACGACCCGTATTGATCTCGTCGATCTCGGTTCATAGAGTAATAATGACTAATATCTGTGTTCCACGATCGTCGATCTCTGCTCGATGAAAAGTGATGATATCGTCGATCCCCTTTTGCTGAGTAGTTAAACCCAACCTCTGGGGTCAGAGATCGTCGATCGCCATTCGACGAATAATACTGAGATCATCGATCTTGGTTCGACGACTTATTTTGAACAAAAATTTTCTAAATATTTTTAGTTTGTTTTGGTAAAAATTTAGTTATTTTGTCTAAATCTATTATTTTTCCTTTGCCCTTAACTGATTCTAATGAAGCTAATTTTTTTGAAGTAATTGTGAAGTCTTCTTCGAGTTGAAAGTTTTCAGAAGATAAATTAATTAAGTTTTCCCTAAGAAGTTTTATTTCCTTCTCAGATTGAATCAAATCATTGCATAAAATTTTAAAATCTTCTTTAAAATGTTCTGAAGAGAAATCAAAGGAAGAGATAACCTGATCCTCTTCTGATTCTTCTACTGATTCTTCATCAGATTCAAATTCTTCATCATGGCTGCTGCAAGATGCATTGATTGCCATCAGGCAGAATTCTCTTGCTCTTATTTCTTCTTCATCCTCAATTGTACAGGATGAAGCTTCAGAATCACTAAAAGAATCAGCATCATATTTTCTCTTATTAGCTGATCCAGCAGCCATTGCTGTGAGGGAGTCCTGGATGTCCTTTGCTAAGGTGTATTCAGTAATTTCCTGAAAAATGTCGTCAGACATTGATTGATCAAGAATGTTCATTGCTTGTGCATCAACCATCTTTAGCCTTTTTTGGGCTTTTGTCCATTGAGATGATGGAACAGCATTCATGCTTGTTGTTTCCAACAATTGATAAGGACCTGTCAAAATGGAATTGAAAATGGCTTGATCAATAGAATTCATAAACAACATAATCTTTGTCTTCCATAGTGTAAGCTTATCTAGATTGCACATAGGTGGTCTAGTGCTTGAAAATTCTTCATTTTGTGCCATGACAAACTCTAAGAAAAAAAAAGATCTATCAAATCGTTTTGGTTTAGGTGTTAGCCTGTACAACCAAAGAAACAACCCTCTGATACCAATTGAAAGAGAGGATAGATCTTATGTTTACTCGGAGATATATATATATGTATATATTAGGAAAACATAATCAAAACACATAAAATAAAGAAGGCAAAGCAAGCACACAGATGACATAAGGATTATAGTGGTTCCCCAATAAACCTGGGTACATCCACTCTTCTACCACCCTGGTAGGAATCCACTACAGGTTTTTGATCAGGTGCCCTGCCACCACAAGATCTCTTTCAGGTAGATCTAGAGACCCTTTGAGCTTTTGATAAGGAGCCCAAAATCCAACACAGGTTTTTGATCAGGTGCCCTGCCACCAAAGAGTTTTCTTTTGAAGGGAGTAATAACCCTATACACAGGAAAGGGAAAAGAAATGATGGTGTCTTCTCTGTCAATGATCTGAGAAAAGACTAGTGGATTGTTGATAATGTCAAAGCTCCCCCTGAGATGTAGAATAGTTCAGGAGTGGAAGCTTTGCTTCAGGGTGTAGGCCTTCAAGTTGTTGTTGCTCTCCAACAAGCTTTTAGACTGATATTGATTGATTATCTCTTGAAAGCCTGGAGCAGATGAAGAAGATGAAGTTGATTTTCTGTAAGAAAACTTGTAGCTGAGTTCTTCTTTTGTGAGAGAAAAAGCCTTCTTTAATTTTCTCTCTCTATCTCTTCTATTTTGTCGAGTGTTGTATTACTCTTCTTATTCTCTATAAGATATAATATCTGTATATTTAATGCCTGAAGAATTTGAATTCTTTCTATCTTGGAATGGCTAAATCAATTCCCAAGAATGGAATCTGCCTTGAGAAATCAATTGGCATTTAATCTCTATAATTAACTCCAATTTAATGTTGCCTCCAAACGGTTATATTCATAAGAATATATAGCATTAAATCTGATAGCTATAATCGCATTTAATTAAGCCTTAATGAATTCTGCCAGCTGTAAATAAATCTGTCTGAAAAACTGCACAGGAAATCGCAAAACTGAATTTTAAAGCTTCTTCAAATTGGGCTCGGAGATCGTTGAACTCAGCTCGGAGATCGTTGAGCTGAGTTCAGAGATTTTGAACTGCATCTGATTTTTACAGTTTTCTTTGATCTGAGCTCAGAGATCGTTGATCTCCGCTCAGAGGTCGTTGATCTCCGCTCAGAGATCTTTGAACTGAGTTCAGAGATTTTCTTCCAGCAATTTTCTGAACTTCAAATATGAACTTCTCTGGAATTTTTTTGGATGAGCAAACCTGGAAATAATCCTATGACCCATGACTATATATTTTTGGTCAATCTAATATTCCTAATAGTGATCCAGACCCAAATCAAAACTAAGGTTCCAACACAGCTTTTATGGGTCAGGAATCAACTCAAAGACTACAACCTAAAGTTCAAAGAGATTCCAGCGTATTGCGACTCATCCAGTGCAATAGCGATCGCACATAATACAGTCTCTCATAGTCGGACAAAAAACATTGAAGTGCGATATCACTTCATCCGGGAGGATGTAGAGAACAAGGATATTGCCCTCACTTATTTCTTGAAGGATAAGCAGGTCGCGAATATTTTTACAAAGCCGCTAGATGAGGCCAAGTTATTGTTCTTAAAAATGGAACTGGGCATGCTGAATAAGGATTCATGAAAAAGGACAAGAATACAGGAAGTTTCTCGGGAAATTCATCAAGGAAGAAAACTTTCCCAAGGAAAATTTGTCAAATATCGGATGGCAATCTCGGCGATTTGTCAGAAATACACGTCTACACTTGACGAATCTGACTTTGTGCCCGGTGTGTCTCGTCGAATTTCACTTAGGTCAAAATTTATCTTTCTATATTGGATCAGAATTGCGGCTGAATATTAGGTACACACCTTCCTAGGTCAAATTACATATATATATATATATATATATATATATATATATATATATAATCAAGAGTCGGGGAAACCGCACTACATTTCATCGGAACCAAATAGCAAAACTCGTCGAACTATTTCCTCCTGACACTTCAACTCCAGCGAACTATTCATCATCTCCATCCCATGGCCATGCTCTCGTTCCTCTTCAATTAGGTCATAGCAAGCAATTCCAGCAAGGCTTTCCGATTTCCAGAAGCGGTTTCCTCCAGTATTATGATTATGACGGCTTGTTCTCGCCGTTCCGTCAGTGACAGCAATCCGTTCCAACCAGCAATTCAGTCAAGAAATTTTTATTACATTCTCTGTTTCTCCATGGCTCATCGAACCACCAGTGGGTTTCTAGGGGTGGAGAATTGGTTCGAACATGTTTTGCTTCAACTTCTGATGAGTTCAGGAACGTGATCCTAATGTTGGAGACAGCTGGTCTCTCGTTTATCCTAGAACACTCTTGCAAGATTTTGGATAAGGACATTCTTGAGTTCTTTCAGAATGCCAAGCTCCCACGTGAAGATACCGTCATCAAGAGCAAAGTTCGTGAGACTTCAATTAAGGTGAAGGCCTCTCACCTCACCCGGCTCTTGCAGCTTCCAGCCTATGACGAAGTAGATCACCTCAAAGAGGAGTACTTTTCAAGAGCAATGATATTCTATGGTTTGCCAATAGGCACTAAAACTGTTAAAAGGAAAGGGATGAACGAGGAAGGAAAGCTACTGTCAAATATCATCGGAAAAGTACCATTATGTAAGACTGGCTCACACGACTACCTATCGTCAGGGATGTTCAAGATTCTAGTGATGATCATCTGTAGAAAGAGAATGGATAGGTGATAATATGTTTAGTTGCCTAAAATATTATTGTATTTTCTAGTTTTGTAGGCGCTAATCTTGTCTTATTAGTTTATTTTTAATCTTTTTATGTAAATATTATTGCCACTAACATTTTCTTATCTTTTTGCAGGTTTCCAGAAGTTTGGCCAAAAATGACCTGACACGCCCCCCTATCATGCCCTCCCTGGGCATGTCCCCGGGCAAGCTAACCAATCCCGATGAAGCTTATTGATAGATAAAAATACCAGGAAAAAACGGCTGTCACGCCCCCCTGACACGCCCTCCTCGGGCATGTCCCCGGGCGTGACACGGGGCGTGTCGTCCACTGCCCAAAGCCTACCGCCGCATTAAATGCCATTTCTTCTCAGCACGCCGACAGTATTGTCACGTCCCTAGTCACGGGCGTGATACAGGGCATGACCCCTCCTTTTCCGATGACTGACGGATTTCCGACCAATGATTTTGACGCGACGTGTGTGTCACGCCCCCCCCCCCCTCCCCCTACACTGGCATGACCAAGACGTGTCAACCAACGTACAAAAGTAATAATCCTTCCTGCTAGAATCTATAGACCGAGGTCAACCCCGTACCTGTCACTCCCCTGACATGCCCCCCCTAGGGCGTGTCACAGGGCGTGACCAACCCATGAACGTTTCCTATAAATTCAGACCCACCCCCCTTCCATTTCAGCAAGCTTTGGTTGAGAGGGGAGGTACTGCCCCTTTGTTTCTTGCCTTTTTCTCCCTCTCTCTCTCTCTCTCTCTCTCTCTCTCTCTCTCTTTCTTATTTAATTTTTGTTTACTTAATCTAGCTTAGTGTTCTCCTTTTGTACTAGTTCTTATATTTCTTCTTTTGTAGCCTAGTATTAATGCTAGCTTAGTCTTTAATTTCATGCAAGTGTAATTTTATTTCCAAGTTTTGTAGCTCTCCTTTATCATTAATATAAAAGTGTTGGTGTCTCCTTTCTTACTTGTATTCTTACTATGCTTTACTACTCATCGCCCCTCCTCCACTCCATTATGAATAACTAATCCTCCTTGTACTCGATCTGGATTATCCGAGGTTTGAGTGATTAAGTTATGATGTTTTAATTCTACCTTTTCTTTTTAGGGTTTTAGACCTTGAATTACTCCTGAATTATTTTGGGTTAGAGATATATCATCGATATATATTCTCCACCTTTGCTTTCATTCTGGGCTAGCCGAGAGGCCTATAGTTTGAAGTTAGCACTCAAGAGTAAAGGGAGTTGTAAGCACCCCTCGAGAGAGGCAGACGTCCAAATCTCCTGGATTGGAGTAAAATCCAATAGTGGGGTTCATCACATAAACTGAGCTTTAGGCCTCTGATTTAGATGAGAGTCAGTCATACCTTCCTAGACTTAGTTGGGCACGACTTCAAGAGAAGCATGTTCAAGATTTAGGAACATCCACGGTCAAGGACCTTGACCCTATAAAGTTTAGGTTTTTATCGCATTTCTTAGTCGACTTTTGTTGAGGTTATTCTTGATCGAGTGCATTTCCATTTCATAGTTTCAGCCCTTCGTTGTAATCACTTCTAAGAGCTATTTAATTAACTGTACTAGTTCTCTTTCTAGCATAGCTTTATTTCCTTTATTGCAATTAGTTTCTCTAAACCCTATATTTTCCGTCGATAAAATAATAGTCTTCGTGTGAGTAAGTGTACTCAACAGTTCCCGGTTTTCAATACTACACTTGTGTCCCCTAGCTATAGTTCGATATGTATACTTGCCTCATTTGATTGCTAGTTCGGTTGCTTTTATTTTCTTTGAAGCTTAGCGACCACCAAGTTTTTGGCGTCGTTGCCAGTGAGCAACTTTTGTTGATATATTGAAAACACGAACCTATTAATTTTATCATTTCTCTTTCTCATCCTCCTTCTAAAAATTTTTTAAAAAAATTTTATTACCGCTCTTAATAGTAACCCACTTCATAATGTTTCTACGCCACCTAATTCTCTCGAAAATGGCAAAGCGGCTTGAAGTGCTGTTATCTTGTCTAGTACCTTGCGAACCCTTCACCAGGTAGTCCTTGGGAAGTTCGGGAGTTAATCTATTTCAAAAATCTATTTCAAAAAAAATCTAGCTTTTCTTTCTAGTTTATTTTATTTTTCGTTCCTCTCTTCTCTTCTTTTAGTGCATGACCCGCGAGAGTCTGTCGGTTATTTTGGACTTGGAAAACGAAATTAAGCGTACTCTTTGGAGAAGATCATGATTTCAAGGTCCTACTATCCAAGTGCCGGTTGAGGACTCCGAGTCATTCTCTGCTCTAAGAATGGAAGAACCCAACGTAGATGAAACCTTGCAAAGAACTATGTAATATTATGCAACGCCAAATATCAATTGTACAAAATCTAGCATAGTCTGCCCTGCTATAGTAAATAATAACTTCGAATTAAAGCCTAGAATAATTCAAATGGTGCAGCAGTATATGGAATTTGACGGACTTCAAGATGAAGATCCGAACGCACAAATAGCAAGCTTTCTTGAAATTTGTGACACCTTCAAAATAAATGGTGTTACAAATGATGTTATTAGGCTAAGACTCTTTCCTTTTTATCTTTGAACTAAGGCTAAGCACTGGCTTAACACTCTACCTAAAAACAGCATCACAACCTGGAATAAATTAACTGAAAAATTTTGGCGAAGTATTTTCCGCCAGCTAAAACTACAAAACTTAGGAACGACATTTCCGCTTTTGGACAAATAGACTCTGAAACCTTATAAGAAACGTGGGAAAGATTTAAAGAATTATTAAGATGATGCCAACATCATGCGCTTCCTGTATGGTTACAAGTGCAGATGTTTTATAATGGGCTAAATCAAAATACAAAGCAAATGATAGACGCAGCTTCTGGCGATACTTTAAACCATAAGACCCCAGAAGAAGCTCTTGATCTTTTCGAGGACATGGCCATGAACACTTATCTGTGGAATGTGCCTAGGTCCCACCCAAAAAAACCTGCAAGTATCTTTGAAGTGGACAACGTCTCCCAGCACGCTCTACAAGTTGAAATATTAAGAAAAAAGATAACGGAGATGACTGCTGCCTCCGCCCCTCAGGTATGAGAATCTGCAACTCCTGCCCCAGAACAATTAGATTTTGTTAACAATATGCCTAGAAATGCTTTTAATTATTTTTCTGTTGCGAATTTTAATCCTCCTGGTTTTAATTTTCCAAATAGTTATAATCCCATTTTAAGAAATCACCTGAATTTTTCTTGGAGTAATACTTCGAACACGATGCACCCTCCACCACAAAATGATTTTTCTGCACCACCACCACCTCTTCAAAACTTTCAAAAACCTCCAAGCTTGGAGGAGTTACTTTCCAAATATATCGCCACAAATGACGCTATGATTAGAACCTTAACTGGAAGCGTTAAAAGTCTTGAAAATCAAGTAGGACAGCTCGTTAAAATTATTTCTGAGCGACCCGCAGGGTCTCTTCCTTCCAATACAGAGCCCAACCCGAGAGAGCAAGTGAAAGCTATAATTCTTTGGAGTGTGAAGTAAGTTTCCGGTAGGGTTAGTGAAGAGCCCGAGGAAAGCTCTGCCCCTATTTTTAAAAATCAAAGCTCCGCACCCGTTTTAAAAATTCCACCCTCTGTTGAAGAAGTTATTCTCCCTATATTAGAAAAAGATCTCAATCTACCACCAATCTTTAAAAATAAACCAACCACGCCTTACCATTTTGAACTCTATAAAAAACGTCAGGACGATCAGTACTCACTCTTCTTATAAATGTTCAAGAAAATCAAAATTAATCTGCCCTTCCACAAAGCGATCTCCCAGAGGCCGAAGTACGCTAAGTACCTTAAGGACCTCCTGACCAACAAGAAGAAGTTAGGAAAACTTTTGCATGTCACGTTAAATGTTGAGTGCTCTGCTGTTTTAACAAATGGCTTACCAAAGGAAATCAGTGACCCGGGTAGTTTTTCTATTCCGCATGTCTTTGGTAATCTTATTGTCAAGAATGCATTAGCCTACTTAGGTGTGAGTATTAATCTGATGCCCCTCTCGTTGTTTAAGAAGTTAGGAATTAGTAGCCTCAACCCCACACGCATGAGTATCAAGCTCGCCGACAGATCTATTAAGTACCCATTAGGAATAGTGTAGGATGTCTTAGTAAAAGTCGACAAGTTCATCTTCCCAGTGGACTTTGTCATTTTGGAGATCAAAGAAGACGTCGAGGTTCCCCTGATCCTTTGCCTACCCTACCTTGCCACCTCCTGATCTATCATTGACGTAAGCAATGGTAAGCTCTTCCTTCGAGTAGACGACGACGAAGTGACTTTCTCTATCACACCTTCGATGAAAAACACCTTAGCAAATGATGACTCCTGTTTTTTTGTAGATGCCATAAGTAATTAATTCTCTTATTGCCTCTCCAAATTTGAGAAGGAATTTTCTGCTTTTTGTTGCTCCTCTACTTTTCAAACTGAATCGTTGCACCTAAGTGAAGAAAGTGAAGAATCCTCTTATCGTCTATCTGAATTTGAAAAAGAATTTTCTGATTTTTGTTTCTCCTCTACTTTTCCAACTTAATTGCTTCAAGAAGCCGCCTTGGCCACCAGCTCCACCCCTTTTAATTTTTCGTCTAAAAAGATCTATGAATATATAGTATTTGAAAAAGAAAGAATTTCTAAAACCTCTTATGAAGAACCTCCTACCCTAGAACTTAAAGAACTTCCTGAACATCTCAAGTATGCTTTCTTAGAAAAAGATTCCAAGTTACTAGTAATAGCGACCTACCTCACAGATGCGAAAAATGATAAACTTCTTTTAGTTTTACGTAAACATCGCCGAGCTATTGCCTGGAAAATTTCTGATATCAAGGGTATATGCCCATCCTTCTGTACTCATAAAATCTTAATGGAAGATAATTCGCGTAACTCTATACAACCTCAGTGTCGCATAAACCCGAACATGAAAGAAGTAGTTAAGGGCGAGGTTATGAAACTCTTAGATGCAGGAATTATCTACCCTATATTGATAGTAAGTGGGTGAGCCCTATTCAGGTAGTGCCAAAGAAGGGAGGGATAACTGTAGTTGTAAAGGAAAATAATGATTTAATCCCAACACGGACGGTGACGGGGTGGCGCATGTGTATAGATTATCGTAAGCTAAATGACGCCACCCGCAAGGACCACTTTCCCTTGTAGTTCATCGATCAGTTTTTAGAATGATTATCCGGCCATAGCTTTTATTGTTTTCTCGATAGTCTCTCGGGGTATTCTCAAATCCCCATCTCTCCCAAGGACCAAGAGAAACTATATTTACTTGTCCCTTCGGCACCTTCGCTTACCAAAGGATGTCATTTCGATTGTGCAATGTGCCAGCTACATTCCAACGATGTATACTCGCTATCTTTGACAAGTACATAGAAAGAATTATGGAGGTATTTATGGATGATTTCTCCGTGTTCGTTGACGCATTTGATAGTTGTTTAGAAAACCTCGAAAAATTCTTAGAACGATGTGAAGAGACTAACCTTGCCCTAAATTAGGAAAAATGCCATTTTATAGTGAGGGAAGGGTTAGTTTTGGGTCATAAAATTTCTGCGAGAGGTATTGAATTAGACGTTGCTAAGATAGAAGTTATCGAGAAGATGCAGCCACCTATGAACATAAAAGCTATAAGAAGTTTTTTAGGTCACACTGATTTTTACCGCCGCTTCATAAAGGACTTCTCCAAGATCACCAAGACCCTTACCCATCTCTTAGAAAAAGACTCCCCATTCATTTTTGATGACTCTTGTCTTTCTGCCTTCGAATTAATAAAAGAAAAGTTAATTAACGCACCCATTATGATAGCTCCGGTGTGGGACCTTACCTTTAAGAAAATGTGTGATGCGAGTAGTTTTGCGGTGGGAACCGTATTAGGTCAACGCATATCTAAAAACTTCCACCCCATCTATTATGCAAGTAAGACACTCACATCTGCACAGGAAAATTACACCACGACTGAGAAAGAGCTCCTAGCTGTAGTATTCGCTTTTGATAAATTCCCCCCTTATATTACTCTTTCAAAAATTATTATTTTTACGGACCACTCGGCCCTCAAATATCTTCTTTCCAAAACGGATGCAAAGCCGCGCTTGATTCGCTGGGTCTTACTCCTCCACGAGTTTGACTTAGAGATCCGTGATAAGCGAGGAGCCGAGAATGTGGCCGCCGACCACCTCTCACGCCTAGATAACCCTTATATTGAAAATTTAGATGAAAAATCTTTGAATGATTATTTTCCTGATGAGAAACTACTTTTAATTACCACTTCTCTTTCTCCTTGGTTTGCACACATTGCCAACTATTTAGTGGCTCGTGTGCTCCCAAAAGATTTCTCCTCTCAGCAAAAGAAGAAATTCTTTTGAGTTGAAGAACTACTTTTGGGAGGACCCGCATCTTTTCAGAGTCTGTGCGGATAGAGTGATAAGGAGATGTGTTTCTTATGAAGAAGGAGTTGATATTTTAAAACACTTACATGAAGGTCCGACTAGTGGGCACTATCATGCTGCTCTCACCGCTCACAAGGTTCTTTGCGCGGGTTTTTACTGGCCTAGCCTATTTAAAGACGCGCAAGCCTTTGTGAGTAGGTGTGATAGTTGCCAACGGTGGGGCCACATTTTCAATAATAATGAAATGCCACAAAATTATTTCCTCGAGTGTGAAATTTTCGACCTCTGGGGGATCGATTTTGTTGGCCCCCTTCCTGCTAGCTTCGAAAATAAGTATATTTTAGTTTTCGTTGATTATGTTTCAAGTTGGTTCGAAGCCCAAGCTCTTCCTACGAACGACTCCCGAGTTATAGTTACCTTTTTGAAAAAATTATTTTCTAGATTCGATACACCGCGCGGCATCGTTAGTGACAGGGGTTCCCATTTCTGTAACGCTCAATTTTCTAAAATTCTTATTAAATATGGCATTACGCATAAGCTTTCAACTGCCTACCACCCCCAAACTAACGGACAAGTGGAAGTAGTGAATAGAGAAATTAAAATAATTTAAGAAAAGACTGTTTAAACTTCTAGGAAAGACTGGTCAACCAAATTAGACGATGCTCTATGGGCCTACCGAACAGCGTACAAAACCGCCCTCGGATGTATGCCGTATCGATTGGTTTATGGAAAATCGTGCCATTTACCCGGAGAACTAGAACACCGCGCTTTTTGGGCCTTAAGATTTTTAAACTTCGATCCCCATTCAGTCGATGACCTAAGAAAATTTCAACTCAATGAATTCGACGAGTGGCGCTCTTATGCATATGAAAATAACAAACTTTATAAAGAGCGGATGAAGCGTTTGCACAATAAACACTTAAGGCATCCGAAAACCTTTAAGCCGGGAGACCAGGTTCTTCTTTATAATTCTCGTTTACATTTACTTCCTTGCAAGTTAAAATCGCGTTGGTCTGGGCTCTTTACTTTTTTAGAAGTTTTTCCATATGGAACTGTTTTGATTTCATACCCTGATAAGGGAAATTTCAAAGTGAATGGTCAGTGTCTTAAACTGTATTTCTGTGATGATGTCAGTCCAAACATTGTTAAATTTCTTCTGCATGAACTTTGAACTCTAACTTGAGACTATTTTATTTTTTGTTAAAAACTTTGATTTTTATTTTGGACAATATTTTTTGACGCGATGAGCTCAAACGATGCTTTAAACAAAGGGCACTATTGGGAGGCAACCCAAGTTATCTTTTTTTGTTTTCTTTATTTTACAATTTTTGCCCCGGACGGCTCTGACAATCTGAAGCTTCTGCGATCGCCTGCTCCAACATTACTAAATGCATCACGAAGTCCAAAGAAGACATTTCATGAAGATCCAAAAACACAAGCATGGGGGAGCGGCATCACTCAGCTTTCGAAGCAAATAAATCTGGGGCAGTACCTATTTTTCAATTCTGTACTTTCAATTCTGTATTTTCATTTTCTCTCTCTCTCAATCCCCTTCTTTTTGCCATTGAGGACAATGTCCATTTTAAACTTGTGGGAGGACTTCCTCCTTCTTTTTGCTATGTGTGAATATTTTGTTTTTTTTGAATATTTTTCAAAAATCTAAAAAAATTGAATATCTTAAAAATCCAAAAGAAATAGAAAATATTTCAAAATAAAAAAATATATATATGCTTTTTGTTATTACTTTAATAGTTTAGACGTTTTGGTATTTCAATAGTACCCCTTATTTTTGTTTTGTTTTTCTCAGAATCTCATATAAACCACTTAATTAATTATAATATTTATAATCACCCTTTTTAATTATATTTCACAAGTAAAATGTTGGTCATGATGTGTTTCTAATTCGCGGTAGCATGTTAACGTAAAACATTTTTTCTAAAACTCGCATTTTCATTAAGGTTTTCGTTCATTATTTTCATTACTTTCTCAAAAATTCATCATCAACTATTTTCCTTTTCATTTTTGGATAATTTTTATAAGGTCAACTTTTGAATTGCGTAGTAGATGTGAACGATCCAAGTCACCTATTATTTCTATTTTCATGTTAATTTCATCAATCTTCTTTTATTATCTAGTACTTGCTTTTTGAAAATTTTCAAATCTATGTTTTAAATAAATTTAAAAGCATGAATATGATTTAGGCTATTTTTGTTTTCGTTTGAGCTTTCCTGCCAACCTAAAAACTTTCACCACTAGTTAGCCATTTTTGAGCCTTTTTTCCAATTTCATTTGATAGCTCCTCTTTTCATATCATTTTCACCAAAGTAAAAATTTCCAACCAATCAAATCACACTAGCCTTTTTGAGTTTCATAAAATATCTTCATGATTATGATAGGATATTTTGTGATATTTTTTGGGAAAAGTTTTTGAAAAAAAAAGTAGTATGCGAAATAGAAATGTTTGCATTTGTTTGGCCAATTCAAAATTAAAATAAAAATATTTATGGCCTTTGTTTTGAAAAAAAAAGAATAAGAAGAAAAAAAATGGAAAAGAAAGAAAAAATATTTTCCTTAAAATGAAATTTTTGAAACTCTTTGTTTCGGTTTAGTGTGATTTTAAGCCTCCCTATTTATCTTTGAATTCCACTCCTAATCATAATCCTAAACCAAATGCTTCGGTAATAATAAGTCTTGGATTCATGCTTTTGAATTCTATTTAATAACTAAGAAAAGAAGAAAAGTAAATCAGTTTTAGTTTTGGATTTAAACTTATATTTTTGTTATTTGATTGATATAATTATAATGCGTTGCTTGGATCTAGTAATAACTCAATACGGTTTTTTCATTTTCGTTACTTTGCTTAAATATATTTAAAGAATTTTGTCAAAATTTTGGATGATTTATTTTTGTTAAGTAAAGTTTATAAAAGTTAAACCATACCTAAATAATTGTTTTAGATTTACGTTTCCCTTTTCCTGACTTAGAATTTCGCATAGTACTTGTGTGGGAATAATTAGAACTTTTTGATTAGTCCTTTTTATGATTTTCTAGATTTTATATTTTTGTTTGGGGACAAGCAAAGCTTAAGCTTGGGGAAATTTGATAATACATTTTGTACCCTAAACTATTATCGTATTTTCTAGTTTTGTAGGCATTAATCTTGTCTTATTAGCTTATTTTTTATCTTTTTATGTAAATATTATAGCCACTAACATTTTCTTGTCTTTTTACAGGTTTCTAGACGTTTGGCCAAAAATGACCTGACACGCCCCCTGTCATGCCCTCCCTGGGTGTGTCCCCAAGCGTGTCAGCCGATCCCGATAAAGCTTGCTGACAGAGAAAAATACCAGGAAAAAATGGTTGGCACGCCCCCCTGACACCCCCTCCATGGGCGTGTCTTCGGGCGTGACACGGGGCGTGTCGCCCTCTGCCCGAAGCCTGCCACCGCATTAAATTCCATTTCGCCTCAACACGCCAATGGTATTGTCATGCCACTAGTCACGGGCATGACACGGGGCATGACCCCTCCTTTTCCGGGTACTGACGGATTTCCGAACAATGATTTCGACGCGACATACGTGTCACGCCCCCCTACACGGGCGTGACATTGGGCGTGTCCACCGACGTACAGAAGTAATCATCCTTCACGCCAGAATCTAGAGCCCGAGGTCAACCCAATACCCGACATGCCCCCCCCCCCCCTAGGGCATGTCACAGGGCGTGACCATCCCGTGAACTTTTCCTATAAATTTAGACACCCCCCCTTCTATTTCAGCAAGCTTGGGTTGAGAGGGGAGGTGCTGCCCCTTTATTTCTTGCCTTTTTCTCTCTCTCTCTCTCTATCTCTCTCTCTTTCTTTCTTATTTAGTTTTCTTTTACTTAATCTAGCTTAGTGTTCTCCATTTGTACTAGTTCTTGTATTTCTTAATTTGTAGCCTAGTATTAATACTAGCTTAGTCTTTAATTTCATGCAAGTATAATTTTATTTCCAAGTTTTGTAGCTCACCTTTATCATTAATATAAAAGTGTTGTTGTCTCCTTTCTTACTTATGTTCTTACTATGCTTTACTACACATCCCCCCTCCTCCACTCCATTATGATTAACTAATCCTCCTTGTACTCGATCTTGATGATCCGAGGTTTGAGGGATTAAGTTATGATGCTTTAATTCTACCTTTTCTTTTTAAGGTTTTAGACCTTGAATTACTCTTCAATTATTTTGGGTTGGAGATATATCATCGATATATATTCTACACGTTTGCTTTCATTATAGGCTAGCCGAGAGGCTGATAGTTTGAAGTGAGCACTCAAGAGTAAAGGGAGTTATACGCACCCCTCGAGAGAGGCATACGTCCAAATCTCTCGGATTGGAGTAAAATCCAATAGTGGGTTCACCGTGTAAAGCGAGCTTTAGGCCTACGATTTCGACGATAGTCGGTCGGACCTTCCTAAACTCAGGTTGGCACGACTTCGAGAGAAGCATGTTCAAGCTTTAGGAACCTCAACGGTCAAGGACCTATACCCTATGAGTTTAGTTTTTTATCGCATTTCTTAGTCGACTTTAGCCGAGGTGATTCTTGATCGAGTGCATTTCCATTTCATAGTTTCGCCCTTTGTTGTAATCGCTTCTAATAACTATTTAATTAACTGCAGTAGTTCTCTTTCTAGCATAACTTTATTTCCTTTATTACAATCAGTTTCTCTAAACCTTAGATTTTCCGTCGATAAAATAATAGTCTTTGTGTGAGTAAGTGTACTCAACAGTTCCCAGATTTCAATATGACACTTGTGTACCCTAGCTACAATTCGATAGGTATACTTTCCTCATTGGATTGCTAGTTCGATTGCATATATTTTCTTTAAAGCTTAGCGACCACCAAGTTTTTCTTCTATCCCCCCTCCTTGTGAAAATTCCACTTTCTTTTCTTCTTTTATTTTTCCTTCTAATTTAGTTTCTTAATCTTCTTCTTTTCCCCTTCTAATAGTTTTTTTCTTTTACTAACATATTTTTTTTCTAAATCTTTTTTCCTTTTTGTATAATTTAAAAAATATAAAAATACAAAAAAATATTTTTATTTTTTTAAAAAATGTTTTGGCACTCGCGCCGAAACGCATATTGCGCGAGCTGCCATTACATTTCTCTTTTAATTTTCAATTTAGCTAACCAAGAATGTCGAGCTCAACGATGTTTTAAACAAAGAGCGCTCTTGGGAAGCACCCCTTGCTTATCTTTTTCTTTTTTGTTATTTTTTATTTTGTTTTGTGTAGGAATAAGCTCCCGCGTGTTTGTGCTGCTTCTCGCCTCTCAACTTGGACTCAAGATGGTCTTTATCTCAAGTTTGGGGTGATGCATTTTTCAACGTCTGGGCACCAAGTGCTAGGGAAGCATCTTTTCCTTTTTTTTGCATTTCTTTTTCTTCTTCTCTCTCTTTTCTCAACTCTCTTTATACTTAACTTTTAATATAAGGTACAATGTTTAACTTTAAGTGTGGGGGAGTGTTCCCTTAATAGTTTACTTTAGAAAAATCAAAAAAAAATTTATAAAAATTTTAGAAATATCAAAAAAAATTATATATAATATATTTCTAAAAAATAAAAAATATATATATAAAAATTTTTGAAAAAAAAAAATCCCAAAATAAATTTAGTTATTTTTTGCCAAATCAATTAGTACCCCGCTACTTTGCATTTTATTGTTTTTTTCTTAAGATCATGTCTACTTGCTTAGTTATAATAAATTAGATTAATTTTCTGTTTAAATATGTTTAGCGAGTAGTATGTTGACACATGCAGTGTTCCTATTTATGGTAGTATGCTATTTTTGAAAAATTACTTGAATTTTTCTCACTTTTCCTTAGCCTTTCTTTTATTTCTTTAACTTTTATAAAACCTATCATCCTTTATTTTTCCTTATTAAAATTTTTTTAAACGTTAATTAGTATTAAGTGTAGTAGACATAAACCGGTCTAGACGCTTATTATCATTATTTTCATGAAAGCAAATTCTCTATTTTTTTTTTGTGTTTATCCTCTTTTGAAATTTAAAAGCTTTACTTTGAGTAGATTTAGGAAGCATGAAAATGAAGTTGGCTTTTCTTTTGAAAGGTTTGAGCCTTTGCACCCTGCCTAACAATAATCGTTGCTAGCCATTTTTGTGTCTTTTCCTTTCCTTTTTGTAGCCCCACTTTTTATTCCACCATGACCAAATAGCTTACCTACATGCACACTTTAAATTTATTTTTGAGCTTTAATTGCTAATGTGCATCTTTTTGAAAAAAATTAGTGGAAAATCATTGTATTATCTTTTGCTACAAAAGTGGAAATTTTTAAGTATGAAAAAAGAAAAAAAATGAAAAATGAGAAAAATATTTGATGAAAAAAGTTATAGAAAAGAAAAGAAAAAGAAAAGTGTATTTATTTTAGCTAGCTTTATTTTGGCAAAGCTCATTTTCTTTTTGTTTTAAGTGTGCAAATACCCCTCGCGTTTATCTTTTTGAATATATCACCCTTAAAAACCTAAGCCTAACTGTATGCCTAATTAAAGCCCTAGTGATTCATGCTTCCTACATTTACTTTTTAGTATAGTAACGAGAAACTAGATTGAGTAAGTGTTTTTGATAGAAATATTGAACTTTGTCTTGATTGACTATGGTTTTAATTTGTCTCTTAGACTTTAGTAGTGACTCAATGCGCTTTTTACTCATTGCTTTATTAAGTTTTAATTCTGTAAAAATTTGGGATGGTTTGTTTTTATATTTAGAAAAATTTATAAAATTCTGTGCTAAGTTAAAGTAGGAATTTTCGGTTCCTTTTTAAAATTTCTCTACCTCTAAATTCCCATCTTACTTGTTTATAGCATTTTTTAACTTTTCAATTAATCCTCTTTATTTTCTCTAACTCGTAGCCTTTGCTTGAGGACAAGCAAAATAATAAGTATGGAGGAATTTGATGATTCATATTTTAGCTTAATTTATTAGTGTAAAAATACATTATTTTAATTTTAAATCTCTTTCTTTATGTTTTTTAGGTTTTTTTTATGTAAATAATATAACTAATGTTTATTTTCTATTTTTGCATGTTTCCACAAGTTTTTAGCCACAAATCCTCTGACATGCCCCCCCTAACATGCCTCCCTGGGCGTGTCACAGGGCGTATAGCCTGATCCCGAGGTTGATAGCTTCCAGATGGAATTTACCGCCAAAAATCCACTATCATGCCCCCCTGACATGCCCTCCCTGGGCATGTCACAGGGCGTGTCACCCTCATCCCGAAGCCTACCGCCACATTCAATGCTCTCTCTGCTACTGCATGCAAACAGTACTGCCAAGCCTCCTAATACGCCCTCCCTAGGTATGTCACAGGGCGTGTCCCGCCTTTTTCTGAAGTCTGATGGATTTTCGACCGCTGATTTTGACATGACGTGCCTGTCATGCCCCCATACACGGGAGTGACCTAAGGCATGACCACCATCGTTCAGAAGCAAACACATTCCTACCAGAATCCAGCGCCCGAGGTTAACTCCGTACCTATCACGCCCCCCTGACACGCCCTCCCCGGGCGTGACCTAGGGCGTGACCAACCCGTGGGAAAACTCTATAAATATCAGGCCATTCCAAGCATTCTAGACCAACTTTTGGGGAGAGGGGAGGTGCTGCTAGTTCATTTCTTAGGGTTTTAGTGCTTTTATTTTCATGTTTTACTCTCTCTCTCCATCCATATCTAGCTTTTATTTCATGCAATGCACTTTCCTTTCTTATAATAGCTTTTTATTAGTATTGTAGCAATAGTTAGCTTCTTTTCATGCAATTGTAACGTCCATTTCCTAGTTGTAATCTCTTTTAGTTTTTAATAAATTCAAATTAGTTTTCTCTTTTTCTCTCTCTTTAGTTTTCATGCACCTTTATTATCTACCCCTCTCTTTCCCTATTACCATTATTAACAAATCCTCATTTGTACTCGATCGCGATGATCTGAGAATGGGTTGATCAAGTTATGATGTTTTAGCTTCTTTTTCTTTTTAAAGTAATCACTTTTTATTTACTCTTGGTTTTTTTCATTTAGTGGGACTATATTGTCAGTATATAGTTTCCATTTGGGTTTTCAATCTTAGTTAGCCGAGAGGCTGGTAGATTGAATCGATCACCCAAGAGTAAAGAGAGTTGCATGCACCCCTCGAGAGAGGCGGGCGTCCAAATCTACTTGATTGGAGTGAAATCCAATAGCGGGGTTCACCACTTAAGGCAAGCTTTAGGTCTCCGATACAGACGAGAGTTCGATCGGACCTTCCTAAACTCAGGTGGGCGCGACTTCGAGAGAAGCGCGTTCATGCTTCGGGAACCTCCACGGTCAAGGTAGTTTTACTTTATTTAGAACTAGTTGTTATTTTATTTTTATTTTCCTATTTCAAAGTGATTCTAGATTGAGTACTAGCCCTTTATCACTAGCTCTAACTCTTTTTATTCATCAAGTTTTTTGTTTTCTTTTTAGCTTAGTATTTTAATTTATTTTTTTAGTTTAGTAATTAATAGAAAAATCAGTTGATAAAATAATAATAATCTCCTAGAAGTAGAAGTAATCATTATGCCCCAGGGAAATACGACCTTGATATTAATCTTTAGTATCCTATACTATAAACGATAAGGTACGCTTGCCTTTATCGGATATAGAATCGGAGAATATTCTCAACTACCTTATCCACCTTCTCTTCTCTTCTAACCCTCTCTCCACCTTTCCGATTTCGAGTATCAGTAGCATCACCGAGGGCACCAAAGGAGCAGGAGAAATGGAAACGGCTTGAACCACGGCAGGATCTTGCACTAAGGGTTATTGTGCCGGAGCAGAGGAAAACAAAGTCTGAATTTGTGATTGCATCGCAACTACCTTCCTCGATAGAGCCTCATTGCTCTGACGCAAACTCTCGATCAATGCATCGCTTTGCGCACTTGGAGACTCACCCTCTAACTGGGGAGTCTACCTCATCACAGGACGCTTTGGCGGCATTCTAAAAAGGCAACGAACAACTCATAAAAATCCTAGATTACGACTATGCCACACAACATAGTTATGACCATACTTAAAAGACACTTGCTTATGCTACAACTTGCTCTGGGATTTTATAAATTATATCATGTCCTATTAGGATGATATCCTCTCATCCTACTAACTCATGTGCCTATGATATGAATGCATGGATTATTTATTACAATTTAAAATCATGGGTGTACATATGTAATCATGTAAACCTTAACTTAGCATGTGTGCTTATGCGAAGATATGTTATGTATGTAGTGCTATGCATTCTAAAAAGGCCTTAATGTATGTTATGAGCGGCGTACACATGAATTGTTATGCACCCCATACTACATAACATCGCATGCAATGAGAAAAGAAAATTGCTAATGGGCACCCATGTGATGGTGGTTATGCATCCCATATTATATAACTGTCATATGTTGCCACCTATGGTGGATCCATATATAAACACATATTATGCATCCAATACTACATAATATGACATATATACTTCTTATCATGCTATGAGTATAGTGACTATGTTTCAGCTAAGACGTACTGATGACACATCGGTTTATGTATGCAAATGAATGAAGGAAAACAAATCTACAATGGGTGGCTGGTTCGACCAACTTGTCAACCCAACCTCCCCTGGATACCAACTGTCACAACCTGCATTTTCTCTGCAAGAAGGGGGGTATATCAGAGTAAGGGAAAATGCGCGTCATGATGCTACGTCAGCAGGGTATAACTGTGGACACTCAGGCAAAACTCCTACTTGACAAAAAAGAGAGATCTTTAAGTGATTTAGAGAAAATCTAATTAAAGTTAAGCATTTAATCGTATCCCTCGGCTTGGTGGATCATCAAGTCAACGAAAGAAAAATAGTTTATACGCTGTAGAAAAATACTTCATTCATGAGATTAAACATCCTACATGAGTGTAGACATTCTCTAGGAAACAACTCATGGTATGCAAGACTCTAGGTTTATAATAGTAATGAAGATAGCATTTACGGTCGCTAGATATAATTAGTTAGAGTTTTAAAATATGCAATGCATGAAGTAATAATAGTATATTTTATACTTGAAAATACCTAATATGCATTCCTGACAAAAATCATCCCAGAGAGCGAGTAATCCAATTCACCAAAAAAAAAACAAGCGGCTAATAAGTATCAAAAATCAACAACCCTGTGGGCGTCAACAATCTTGCATGAACCCACATAAAACAAAAGTATGTCTGAACTAAGTAAAGTAAAATGAAACAACAAACTACCTCGCAACGGTGAGGTGAAAAAAACAGCCAACACTACTACCCAAGAACTCCTAAAACTAGCTCCACTACCTGTTAAAGCTCCGAACCTGAGGCATTCCAAATACAAAACACCTCAGCAAGAAGGTACAAGCGATGGCAGAAAATTAAGCCAAAAGTAAATAAAGGTCAAAAGGGGTACCAACCCAAGACCATAAGTACTGAAGCAAAGTTCAGAAGAAAAGTACAAAAGAATCAGTAAATAGGACTTATGTGAATCATCACGCACATCAAAATAAATCAGATGCATAAGGCTAAAAATGTGGAAAGCATGATTAAATCATAAGCAAGAATATCACAACAACCCTAAGAGCCATATATGGTAAACTCTACCCAAAAAACACGGGCGAGGTGGTCACTCATCTGGACACACCCTCACAGACATAATATCCGTCTAACTGCGGGGGAGACTCATACACTCCACCATTCACCGCAGATGCCAAAACACCCGGTAGAGTTCCACAAGGTAATAATAAGTCTCAAAACATTACGGAGGTGGATATGCCCACTAACTTCTGCAAATAAGAGAATCATGACATATCTCAAGACTTAGCACATCGAATTCTACTAGACAATTCTAGATTTAAGATACGGTTGATCAACCTTTAGGAAGGATTTACAATCCTAGATAAACCCTAACACATCCTACATAATAGTTTAAGGATGGCTAAAAGAGCAAGATTCAATCATATCATCAAAACACATGCCACTATACAAGGTTAAATTAGCAAAATCAAGAACATTATAATACAAGTGTGCTTTGAACAAAGGATTTAATACAACACTATAATCAGCAAGCTATTAACGATAACGACAAAAGAAGTTTGAAATTTTAGCAGATCGGGAGAAAGAAGGGAAGTGGGGAGTGAAACCACCACTTGCCTTAGTTTTGTCAGAAAAACTCTCCAAATCTCTCCTTGTCGTAGATCGGGGTTAAAGAAGACGAGGGAAGTCAAAATCTAACAAGAATAGCCAAAAGAAGAGGTTAGGGCCAAAAACCCTAATGATAAAAACTCAAGAAATGGGGAAGATTTTACCCCGATGACGAATCACTCGTTGAGAGCTTTCAGGATCTATGATCGGTTCAAGATTTCGAGCACCGGAGCACCGTCGGCGGCCACCCGAAGAATAACGGAAAAACATTCTCTCTTATGCTCACGCCGCTCTTGTTCGGGAGATGAATAAGAGTTCGGTCTAAAAGAAGGAGGAAGAAGAGGTACATATATATATATGAGGTATAATTTGTAATATTAAAAATAATTATTTTACCTATAACAATTATTTTTCTATGAAATAAACAGGGAAGAGGGTTAGCTGGACCGGACCTCTTGAGGAGAAGAAGACTTCTCGGGAATAGGACAAGCACTACTCGAGAACAACAAGCCCTCTCGAGAAACAAAACACTTCTCGAAAAAATAAGGGCTTCTCGAGTACTGAAATGAAATTCTAGAGAACAACAGGGCAGTTCTCGAGTACTTAAAAAGGCCTACTCGAGTACATAAGAAGGATTAATCGAGTAGAAGGCAAACACTTCTCGAGAATAACAGTACTTCTCTCGAGAACAACAGAAGGACATTCTCGAGGATCAACAGAGACATTTCTCGAGAACCAGAGGGAAGAAGAACCCCGTTCGACAAATTCTGTTCGGAGTTCGTCGAGCACAAAGGAAAACCCGATCGACACATCATTAAACGCCAATCGACGAATCGTCGAGCTCCGCTCGATGCTTCGTTGAGCTCCGTTCGACAATCGTCGAGCTCTGCTCGACGCTAAGACAAAACCCAGACAGCGCCTTTTATTCTACTTACGTCGAACTCCGTTCGACGATTGTCGAACTCCGATCGATGCTTTGACAAAAACCCAGACGGCCCCTAAAATAAATCGTCTCCCACCTCTGATCGACGAAATCCTACCCTTAAGGAGGGCTTCCGAGAAACAAAACAGGCATCAGGCTTTAGTATAATAATAATCGCCATATATTAAAAAAAATTTGATCAAGGAAGTACGAGTTCAAAACAAAGGCCCAAACGCGCTTCGAATTAAATGAATTACACAGCAAAAACAACCCTAGAATCCGACGCACCATTCCTCAGACACTATCATCAAATGCTTACACAAGCAAAAATCATCACAAAGATCCAAACACGTGCCGAGACCCAAAATGCTCGGATCGTAATAAAACTGGACAAGTTCAAACCTCAAAACTTCATCCCTTTCAATCAAGGAAAAAACATTCAATCCAAATAAAAATCCCAAAAATCTGGTCAAACAAACCCAACGGACGTAAAAATGCACTAACGGTGCAGCGTCGTCAGCATAACGTAAAAAAGTAATGCCTTGACATCATAAATATGACGATACCAAATCAAATAATATTATCAGAAAATCAGGGCATTACAATAGGAGTGCTAAGCAGATCCTCACTGGAAGACTCATCTATAAGAGATAAACGAGCTTTAGAAGTTTTACCAAGGTCTTCAATAGCAGTTAGAATAAGAGTTTGCTCCTCTTCATCTCCCTCGTCATTTGAAAGAACCACAACCACCTATATAGTAGCAGAAGGTGCATCTGGCATCTTGCCTATCCTTTCTCAATGTTGCACATGAGCTTAGCAACCTCAGTAGCAACTGATATTTAGGGCCTAGTCAGCTCACCCTCAAAAGATGAAGAAGGAATAATTTCTGGGAGAGGGATAATAAGGTTCTCTACTAACACTAGCTCAGAACCATCATTTATATTATCAGCAGTCTTGGTATCATTAGCAATCATCAGTACCTCACTAATATCTATCTCATAGTTATCCACATGCAAATCCTCCTCAGTAGTAATATAAGCCTCGACCTCCTCAGGAACTAACAATTCAACAGCAGTCTGAGCCATTTTGTCAACCTTTGTCATAAGATTCTCTATCTCTGCAACTGTCTCAACTAGCTCCCCCTCTGATCCTGCACTCAATCTCTCACGAGTTTCCCTGTGGGTTGGAGTCAGGATCATTTCCATAGGAGCTTATTCTTCCTCCTTCTAAGGCACATCTGGAGCTCCCCCTGGCCTCAAAATCCTCCTATCCCACCTTGAGAATATGGAAGAGTTTATTTTCTTGAGGTGATGGATAGGCGAACCTTTGGACATATTAAACTTATCTCCATCCATCTGGTTCAGGTACAAGCTGATAATCCTACCAAAGTTGGGAGTGTGGAGACTGTTCTTGATTTTCTCAAACAGTAGTGCACCCCAGTTGAATCTTTTTTTTAGATGATAGTTAGTAGTATCTTGAACATTTCCATTGATAGCTAGTCATGGGATACTGTCTTGCAGAGCAGCACTTTCCCAATAATATTTGATAATAGCGTCCCCTCATCGTTCATTATTATCCTCTTAACGGCCTTGGTGCCCCTTGGCAATCCAAAGAACAGTAGTGCTCTTAAGAAGTCTTCCTCTTCTAGGTGATCTGCTTCTTCACAAGCGAGAAGCCTTAAGAGCCGGAAGAGAGTAGAGGCCTTCACCTTAACTGAAGTCTTTCGAACCTTGATTTTGATGACATAGTCTTCATACCAGATTTTTGCTTTCTGGAACAACTCAAGAACGTCCTCGTCCAATATTTTGCAAGGATGTTTGAGGGCAAACGAGAGAGCGGCTATCTCTAACATCAGGAAGACATTTCTGAATTCATCAAAGGCTGAGGAAATGCCTATTTGAACTAATTCTCCACCCCCTAGAATTTTATTGGTAGTTCGAGGAATCGTGGAGAATCACAGGAAATCTCTGGACTCTTTTGACTGTAAAAACTTGTTGTTGTCACTGACAGTCAGCGAGAGCAAGCGAATGATCAGACAAGCAGTTGCTGGAAATCGACTTGAAGAAGATATTTGCTGGAACTCGACTTGGACTACCGTAACTGACCTAATCAAGGAGAATGGGAGCAGGGATGCGGGAAGGAGACGACAAATCGTATAAGGGAGCCGAAAGGTCAAGAGAACAGTTCAGCGAGTCATCCTGTCTGGTTTTAACGAACAGGAGTGCGGTTGCCCCTAACCCACCTTTTATATATATATATATATATATATATATATATATATATATATATATATATATATATATATATATATATATGTATGTATAAAGACATGGAAAGTCGTGTACCTGATTAGCCGAGATTCTTCGGATCTAATATAGAAATTGAAATTTTTCCCTAAGTGATATTCAGTGAGTTTCACCGGATACACAGTCAATTCGGGGAGTTTCGGCGTGATTATCCGTGAATATTTGACGAATTGATGACTTTTGCTGAGCGATACTTGTCGATTTTGCCTTTGACAAATTTCTTTCTTGATGAATTTCATGAGTGATTTCCTTGTCTGCCTTCTTTATGAATCCTTGATCAGCTTGCCCACTTCCATTTTGAAGACCGAGAACTTTGCCTTGTCAAGTGGCTTCGTGAATATATTCACGACCTGCTTATCCGTCAAGACATATCTGAGGGCTATATACTTGTTCTCCATAAGCTCCCGGATGAAATGATATCGGACTTCAATGTATTTTGTCCGGCTGTGAGAGACTGGATTATGTATGATCATTATTGCATTGGATGAGTCGCAATGCATAGGAATGTCTTTGAACTTTAGGTTGTAGTCTTCGAGTTAATTCCTGATCCATAGAAGTTATGCGCAATAGCTACCAACAGAGATATACTCTGACTCAGCAGTAGAGGTTGCCACACAATTCTGCTTCTTATTGCTCCATGAAATAAGTCGTCTTCTAAGGAATTGGAACGTCCCAAAAGTGCTTTTCCTGGCATCCTTGTTTCCTGCAAAATCGGCATCTGAAAAACCAATTAGCTCGACATCATTATTTCTTGGGTACCATAAGCCAAGATTGGGTGTACCCTTAAGGTATCTTAGAATTTGCTTTGCAGCGACGTAATGAGACTCCTTTAAGTTCACCTAAAATCTAGCACAGACACATGTTGAAAACATTATGTCTGGTCTACTGGCAGTGAGGTAGTGCAAAGATCCAATTATGCTTCTGTACTTGCTTTCATCAAAAGTCTTCCTTTATCACCCTTGTCCAGATACACAGTCGAACTCATTGGAGTTCTCATAGAGGTTGTGTTCACCATTCCAAATTTCTTTAGCAACTCCTTGGTGAACTTCGCCTGAGAGATGAAAATTTCGTCTTCAGATTGCTTCACCTAAAGTCCTAATAAATACTTCAGCTCTCCCATACTGCTAATTTAAAACTTCCCTTCCATAAGTTTGGAAAACATCTTGCAAAGGTTTTCTTCCGTAGAGCCAAATGTAATGTTTTCGAAATAGATTTGCACTAGCAGAATATTTCCTTTTACTTCCCAAAGAAATACTGTCTTGTCTATCTTTCCTCTTGGGAACTTGTTCTCAAGAAGAATGCTTGACAACGTCTCATACCAAGCTCGTGCAGCTTGCTTTTACCACATAGTGCATTATTTAAAAATAAACATGTTCAAGGAAAGTAGAATTTACAAAACCTGTGGGTTGTGATACGTATACTTCCTCTTTCAGATTCCTTTTGAGGAATGCTGACTTCACATCCATTTGATAGACCGTGAAGCCTTTGAGGGCAGCATACACAAGAAACAACCTGATCGCCTCGAGCCTGGCCATAAAAGCAAAGGTGTAATGCCCCTGAATTTCCATGGTTTATTTAAAACCCCTTTAGTGACGTATTTCGATGTCCGAGTGTATCGTTGACGCATATGATGATGTGGAAAATACGCTCTTCTGCTATCTTGCTCGACAGTGGAGCACGATCGATTCAGGATGCAGGGATAAAAAGGAGGTTGATGAGGAACTGTCGAGCAGACGATTACTTTAACGGTTTGGATTGTTGGATGGAACCGAGAAAGGGGAAAAGAGAGGCTGCTAGCAGCGGCAACAATAGAGTTCGCCCGCCACGGCTTAAATGCCACTCCTACGACCGGTTTTCTTTTGATTATGAATCGATATTATAGCTTAAGATTACACCTTTATATGGAAAGAAAATAAAGGGTACAAAGAGGGAAGCTGGTGGATAGAGAGAAGAGGGCGCCAGAGGCCATGCGGTTTGACCAAGCAGGTCGGCAGACCACGCGGAAAGATAATCCCGCAGTTCTTTACTCAAGGCCGAGAGGACTGCGCGATCAGGATGAGAGGGCAGCTGAGGTTGCTGAAGCCAAGGCAGTCCATAAGGGCTTGACCATAGAGGCCGCACGTACTAAAAGTTGGAGTCCACAAGTTCTGATGCCTTGGCAGACTGCTGTGTCATTCCCCCTCTGAATGAGAGGTATTGGGGCCTATTTATAGTCTCGGGCCGGAGACGGTCCTAGTAACATTACCCCCGGTAGGGCGGTTAGCTTTGACCAAGTCCGCGACTTGCTGCGTACTGAAGAGGCAGGTCTGCCTCTGCTGGCGAGCTCGAGGAGTAGTCCTCCATGTTCTTGCGGACTGAGTAACGAGTCTGCCTCTGCTGCTGGAGGCTCGCCGTTCCTGCTGGGAGAAAAGAGATTGGCGACCTTGCGGACTGAGGAGGCAGGTCACGCATGCTGGCAAGGAGGATCAGGTAGCCGTTGCTGACTAGCGACCTGGAGGCAGGTCGCCACTACTGACTGGCGGCCTGGAGGCAGGTTGTTATTCCTACTATACGGCAAGCTGGTGGCTTCTCGCCGCTGCTAATGGTTGGCGTCCTGGAGGTAGGTCGCCATTGCTGACTAGGGCAAGCTGGAGGTTTGCGCCGCTGTTGATGGTGGGCAGCCTGGTGGTAGGTCGTTAGTGCTAACTCGCGGCGAGCTGGAGTTGAGTCCACGCCGTATTTTTGTGAGCCGGGCGGACATCTTGTCGGCATTCCGTCAAGACTTGATCAGAGCTGGGAAATTTGGACAACCATATGGCAGACTCAGGGGTAGTCCGTCTCTGTTTAGCGGGCATGGTGAATTTGAGCTCGCCTCCATTGATCAGGGAAATAAGAAGTCCGCTCCTGCTGAGTGAAAACATCATTGCGCGGTTAGCCTCCCTAACCACGCGGCCTGTAGGGTCGGACTGTGGAAGCAGTCTACAGCCCCTATAAAATGAACGGCTACTGCGTAACCAGGGTGGTTAGACCGGGGAGATCTCCCTAGCCGCGCGGTCGGAGCAGATAGAGGAGTCTACTCACATGAACCATAGAAGGGGGCTGAGATAGGTTACGACCTCAAGGGGAAACCTGGAGCAGGCCACACTTTTTTAAGTCCTGAAGAGAACTTTGAAAAAGTATGAGACCCAGAAATCGGCGATCCCTCCAAAGGTAGCCAGCTCACAAGTCGCGACCTGCTCTAGGTTCCCCTAGAGGTTGCGTCCTGTCTCAGCCCCCGTCTCAGGGTCAGGAGGATAGGCTCCTCTATCCACTCCGGCCATGCGGCTATGGCAGTCTCCCCAATATAACATCCTAGGTTGCGCAGTAGCCGTTCGTTCTGTAGGGGTTGCGGACTGCTTCCACAGTCCTCCCTGCAGGCTACACGGTTAGGTAGGCAAACCGCGTAATGATGTTTTCACTCAACAGGAGCGGACTTCCTATTTTCCTGATCAACAGAGGCGAGCTTGAATTCACCATGCTCGCTTAACAGAGGCGGACTACCCCTCAGTCCGCCCAATGGTTGTCAAGATTTCCCAACTCTGATCAAGTCTTGTCGGACTCCTGACATGATGTCTGTTAGGTCCATTGACCCCAATGTTCCAAATTTGAATGAATTCAAACTGGTTATTGACATACACACATAATATATTTGATTTGTTCTTGAGTTCTTGCATGCAGGTTGTCCTTGATTAGACAGGTGAACAGGAAGAGGAAGCTGGAAGTTGAATAATTTGACTAAGGCAGAACCGTTGAGACAGCTGAGATAGCTGAGAAGAATGTCTCAGTATAACCACTGAGATAGCTAAGAGGCTCAACATATATCATTGAGAGATGTTTTGTTCTCAGCTAAACCTCTGAGACAGAAGATAGTCTCGGGTATGAAGAAATAACAACTGAGATAGAAGACAGTCTCAGCTATAAAGAAGAAACCGCTGAGACATTTGAGAAAAAACCGCTGAGACTAAGCCAGTAGAATTTCTCTAAGTCCATAAGTATTGAGTGAGGCAGGCTCACTCAACGCTTCTAAAGAAGAAGCTCAATTCAGTAATCGTCGAACCAAATTCTGAGTTCATCGAGTTGAACCCAGATTTCGTCAAGATTAAATTAAAGGTTGAAGAATCAGAGTTCGTCGAGCCCAGTTCTGGATTCGTCAGACTGATCCCATAATTCGTCAAACCCAGCTCACATTTCATCGAGCTCAAGTTAAAGGTTGAAGACTCCGAGTTCGTCGAGCTCAGTTTGGATTTCGTTGAACCCAGATCAACATTCTTCTAGAGAAGTCAGGGTACTTTATGCCGTTGAGGGAAAGCTACAGCAGTGTCATAAAAGTAATATTTGTCTTTTTTTGAGGGAGGAGGCGCTCACCATCCGTTACTGGGCCCACATTAAAATTGTGTTGTTGATTCAAATCAACTGGTATAAAAGGAAGAGAAGAAAAGAAGATTATGGTTAACAGAACAAACACGAAGAACGGAAATAGAAAACGCAATAGAGGCGGCTGGACTTCATCTTCTCCGACAAGCTTGAAAGAAAAGTCCAATAGTGAAAGCCTGAAGGCAAAGATAGCTGAAGCTTATTCCAGTTCAGTAAGAGTGTTCCTTGAAGAACAAGTTGGCTGATTCAATCTATCAGCAAAAGAAGATAGCTGTGTGAAGGGCTTTAGCCTTCAATAGTAGTTGCTGCCGTCAGTACAACAGAGAAATTGGTAGCTTTAGAAGAAGACTAATTCCTTATATTACAAGTGGGATGGATTGATTTCTGCTCAGTCCAGCAAGTTGACTGAAAAATTTTTCTCTGAGTTTGTATTTCAATTTTCTTGATTACTTTCCTGTAGGATTCAGTTTATCTGAATCTGAGTCTAGGGCACTTTGTGCCTGAGTTGTAGGTGACTACTTTTTCACTGAGGTAGGTGCCCTGCTGGGATACTGAGGTAGGATCCAAGTGTGGATCTGAGCTATAGGGCTTAAGTACCTGAGGTAGGAGAGTGCTGGTCTCTGAGGTAGGATCCAAGTGTGGATCTGAGGTAGGGCTATCCTCCCAGCCTGAGTGTAGGGCCTAGTGCCTGAGGTAGGTGACTCGTGAGTCACTGAGCTGTAGGTGACAAGTGTGTCACTGAGTTGTAGGCCTTGGAGGAGGCTGAACTATAGGTGCCTGGAAGGGCACTGAGGTAGGTACCTGGATAGGTACTGAGTTGTAGGAATGCTGCAGCACTCTGAGAGTAGGGTTGTGTGCTTAAAGTTGTAGGTATGAGAAACTTGAGCTGTAGGCCATGGAAATAAGGCTGAGGTAGGCGCTCAGTTGACCACTAAGCTGTAAGAGCACTGTAGGGCTCTGAGGTAGGAACCCTTATAGTTCTTAGTTTGGATTCAGAAAAGAATCTGTGTGTAAGGCTGAGGGCTTAAGGTGTAAGCTCTGAGGAGCATATTGGTGGAGTTTATTCCTAGTCCAACAAATCAATTGGATAGGTTGGAGGGAAAGTGGATGTACCCAATTGGGGAACCACTATAAATATTTATGTGTTTGCTGTATTGCATGTTTCTTTCATGTATAGCAGGTAATTAGGACAAGCTCTAGATCACTAAATTTATAAACAGCATAAAGATATAAGAAAGTTTAAAGACCTACTCACCCCCCCCCCCCTTTAGGTGACTAGCTAACCTTGAAGTAATAGAAGCCCGAAGACAAAGATAGCAAAGCTTATTCCAGTTCAGTAAGAGTGTTCCTTGAAGAACAAGTTTGTTGATTCAATTTATCAGCAAGAGAAGATAGCTGTGTGAAAGGCTGTAAGCCTTCAACAGTAGTTGCTGCCTTCAATACAGCAGAGAAATTGGTAGCTGTAGAAGAAGACTAATTCCTTCTACAGCAAGTGGGCTGGACTGATATCTGCTCAGTCCAGCAAGTTGACTCAGAGATTTTTCTCTGAGTCAGTATTCCAAATTTCTTGATAAATTTCTTGTAGGATTCAGTTTATCTAAATTTGAGTGTAGGGCACTATGTGTCTAAGTGGAATATGACTAATTTGTCACTGAGGTAGGTGCCCTGTTTGGGTATTGAGGTAGGATCCAGTGTGGATCTGAGCTGTAAGGCTTAAGTGCCTGAGGTAGGAGAGTGTTGCTCTCTGAGGTAGGATCCAAGTGTGGATCTGAGGTAGGGCTGTCCTCCCAGCCTGAGTGTAGGGCCTAGTTCCTGAGGTAGGTGACTAGTGAGTCACAGAGCTATAGGTGACAAGTGTGTCACTGAGTTGTAGTCCTTGGAGGAGGCTGAGATGTAGGTGCCTATAAGGGCACTGAGGTAGGTACATGTATAGGTACTGAGTTGTAGGAGTGCTGCATCACTCTGACTGTAGGTTTGTGTGCCTAAAGTTATAGGGCTGAGAAGTCTGGGCTGTAGGACTTAGAAATAAGGCTGAGGTAGGTCGTCAGTTGACCACTAAGCTGTAGGAGCACTGCAGGGCTCTGAGGTAGGAACCTTTGTGGTTCTGAGTTTGGATTCTGAAAAGAATCTGTGTGTAAGGTTGAGGGACTAAGGTGTAAGCTCTGAGGAGCATATTAGTGGAGTTTGTGCCTAGTCCAATAAATCAGTTGGATAGGTGGGAGGGAAAGTGGATGTACCCAATTGGGGAACCACTATAAATATTTGTGTGCTTATTATGTTGCTTATTTATTTCTTGTATTGCAGGTAATTAGGACAAACTCTAGATCACTAAATTTATAAACAACATAAAGATATAAGAAAGTATAAAAGACCTATTCACTCGCCCCCCTCTAGGTGACTAGCTAACCTTAAAGTAATTACTTTCAAGTGATATCAGAGGGAAGTTACTCAAAGAGGATTTAACAATCTGAGTACACCTCTAAGGTTGGCTATAATATATAAGAATGGGGTCTGGTGTAAACTACAAGGAACTGGTGGCCATGAAATTACCAATCTGTAGAAAGGAGGGCTTTGGCCTCTAGAAGGAAATGGTCAGACTATTCATGGAAGCTGCTGACACTAGGATCTACATCACAGTCAAAGAAGGACCCTTCATCCCCTTGAAGACCTCAGTTCTGGATGCCAACATCCAGACACCTAAATCTTATGATAAAATGAACAAAGATGAGCTCCTACTTGCCTCCTTGGACAAGAGATCTCAAAACATTATTGTTAGTGCAATAGATGATTCAACATTCCAAATCTGGTACACTGCAATACATCTAAGGAGATGTTGGACACCCTAGTTGTGTTCAAGGAGGGTTCAAAGGAGGTGAGGGATGACAGAAAATCCATGCTCAGCCAGGAGTATAAGGCCTTCAGACAAGGAAAGTATGATGGCATTATTGAGTGCTTTGAGAGATTCATTAGAATAGTAAATAATTTGAGATCATATGGAAGGGTCTTCAGCACCTATGAGCTGAATGACAAATTTCTTAGGTCCCTCACAAAGGATTGGGACACAAAGATTTGTGTTATTAGATAAATGGCCAAGTTAGTTGACACACCTCCTCCAACCCTATTTGGAAAGTTGCTGTCATATGAGATGCAGCTTACTGCAAGAAAGGAAGAAGAAAAGAGCAGTATGTCACAGGCCAAGGAGAAGTCTGTGGCCTTCAAAGCTGATGCCCCAACCAGGAGAAGAAGGAAGAACTCTCCACCTAGGAGAATTACTGAGTTAGATTTTGGGAGCTCAAAGACCATCTCCTCAGACATCAATATGTCTGATGAGGATTTTGTTGCCTTCTCCAGACAGTTTCAGAAATTCATGAAGAAGGAGCATAGGAAGAACAACAGGCCTTCCTCTTTCTCATAGCATATAAGGAGATCCTCTAAGGAGGACAGGTATGCTCCTAACTCTAGCAAACAAACTTTTTCTAAAATCATTTGTTTCTGCTACAGCAAACCTGGGTATATATTTGCTGACTGCCCATTGAAGAGGAAAGAGGAAGGAGAGAAGAAGCACCACACAGGGAAGAAGAAAGAGAAGACTCTTGTGGACAAGAAGGAAAATACCTAGTCTGACTCCTCCTCTGTGTTAGAAAGTGAAGAAGAAGAAGAAGCCTATATTGGGCTAATGGTTGTTGATGAAGAAGAACCTGAAGAATATCCTGCTTCTAGGATAGGAATCAAGGCCCCTCTGTCATATTTAGAAAGTGACTAAGAGGTGGATGAAGATGAAGATGAAGATGTTCAATGCCATAAATTAATGGCAATGACACATGAGGAGAGTTCCCAGGATAAGCCTGGACAGGCTCAGGTAAATTCTAAATCTCTGCCTTTTATTTCAGGTCATGAGGCTAGCTCAGAGTCTGAAGCTCAATCATCAAGAGATGAAGGGGATTCAGAGTCTGAGGATGATGTCAATTCTATAATTGATAAGTATGGAGAACTTCTTGAAATATTCAAGAAGTGCAAGCTCTTTGCCAAGAGACGGGCAAAAGAGCTTCTCTGTCTTTAGAGCAAGTATGAGGGAAAAGAAAAGGATCTCAATGATATGGCTGCTCAATCAACCAAGCTGAAGGGGATGTTTGATATGCAGTCTGTGGTAAGATTCTCAAATAAGAAACTTATCCAGAAACTTAAAGATGATCTACTAAGGGACAAACTGTTGGTGGCCAAGTTTTCTAAGATAAGAACTGTGCTTCCCTTAATTGACACCCTCTTTACCCAAAAGGGTAAGAAAGGATTAGGTTTTAAGTGATTTGCTAGACCTCCCAATCCAAAAGGAAAGGGGAAGGCACTAGTTGTGCCTCTATCCTCATTGCCTCCAATTTCTTTTCAGAATTTTGTGTTGCCTTCTAACAGGTATGACCATGAAAGTTGTTATAATCACTAGGAGAATGGTAGATCCACTGGTATGGAACAATGTGGCCATAACCAAGGTGGAAGATACAGCTATGTGAGGGACCTTAAGGCTGCCCAAGAGGAAATTTAAATGCCCATCCTGGAGCATTTTTTTTTGGTTCCTCAGCCCCAAAACTCAAGGATATTGCTGCTGCAGGAAATCTGAGTCATCTAGCAAAAGTGTTGACTCAAGGTGAGTCTTCTAGCAAGATAGGAATGGCAGTTTCTGATGTAATCAAATGCATGTTAGCTGAAAAGAGACATGTAGCTGGTGGCTCTCAGAAAATACCAAAACAGTCAGCTGAAAGGCTTACCTTCAATCAAATGGCTGCTGGAAGGAATCAGAGACATACAGCAGAACATCTACCCACTATTCAAGGAGCAATCCAGGCAAATGTTGGCCCTGAACAGAAAAGGAGATATAATATCCATGAGTGCTAGTACTATAGCAAAGTGGACCACTATGCTGTAGATTGTTGGCACAATCCTTCAGTGTCCAGAGGTAGCCAACCTGTCAGGAATTCTATAGGAAGGTAAGCTTATTTTCAGACTAATGTTAACAAAAGACCCAATAGAAATTGGGGCCCTAAGGTGAGATAAATTGTGTTTTTTTAGGTTAGTTCAAGTACTAGTTCCCCTAAATGATACTTGGACAGTGGATGTTCCAGGTACATGACTGTAACAAAGGAACTGTTGAAAGAGTTTACTCCAGTAAATAATGGACCTAAGGTCATCTTTGGAGGCTCTGAGAAGAGGATAACCAGAGGTTATGGTAAGATTTCAAATGGTATAATCACCATCACAAAGGTAGCTTATGTAGAAGGGTTGCAACACAACCTCATAAGCATAAGCCAACTATGTGACCTTGATTATGACATTTCCTTCCACAAGGATAAGTGCCACATCAAGAGGTTAAGTGACTAGAGTGTCATCTTAACAGGCACTAGGAGTGAAAATGTTTATTGCTTAAACTTTTCTTGCTTAGATAGTAGTTCCCCTATATGCCTAGTTGTAAATGACAAAGTCTCATATTGTGTCCAATGGCACAAGAGACTGGTTCATTTGAATTATAAGACCATTGGTCAGCTCTTTAGTGATGAGCTAGTTAGGAATGGTCCAAAAATAAAATGCTCCAAGGTGGGTATCTGTGCTGCTTGCCAAAAGGGTAAGCAGACTAAGACCTCCTTCAATAACATTGGGACCAAGGACTCAGTGAGATACTTGTATCTCTTGCATATTGACTTATTTGTTCATATGCATGTTCAGAGTCTAGGTAAGAAGGTCTACACCCTTGTGGTGGTTGATGATTATTCTAGGTTTGTTTGGGTGTTCTTCCTTAGAAGAAAGGATGAAACCCTAGAAGTCTTCATGAATTTTGTCAGGTAGATTCAGCATGAACTTGCAAGTGCTGTGGTCAAAATAAGAAGTGACCATGGAACTAAATTTCAGTCTGCTACCATGACTACTTTTTGTGAAGATCAAGGGATTCATCAAGAATTCTCCTCTCCAAGAACACCCCAGCAAAATGGGTTAGCTGAGAGAAAAAAATAGGACTCTCACAGAAGCTGGGAGAACATTATTGAGTGACACTTCTCTCCCTGAATATTTTTGGGCTGAGGCAGTTAACACTACATGTCATGTTCTTAATAGGACTTCTATCACCAAAGGCCACAAGAAGACTCCCTATGAGATCTTGAAGTACAGAAAACCAAACATATCTTATTTCACGATCTTTGGTTGCAAGTGTTTCATCTTGAATAATGGCAAGTCAAAAGTTACTAAGTTTGCTGCCAAATCCCATGAGGGGATCTTTGTTTGGTTCAGCAAAAGTAGCAAGGCATATAGATTCTATAACTTGACAAATCAAGTTGTAGAAGAATCTGTTCGTGTAGTGTTTGATGAGTCAAGCATTATTGACTGTGAGCTGTCAAGCTCTTTGCCTAGTTTTGCAGATACAGAAATTATGATGGAAAACCTCTCTATCAAAAATAAAGACCCTACTATGTAAGAAGAATATAGAGAGGGATGATGTCCAGAGGAAGCACGGGACAGTCTAGTTGGAGATGAAGATCAACCAGCTGAATAAAATGGTGCTCAGCAAAAAACAGTCTGGATGCCCCCAGCAGTTAGATATCAGAGAGATCGTCCTCTAGATCAAATAATAGGTGAGGCTAGTCAAGGTGTACAGACCAGAAGTAGGAGTTTCAACACAGCTCTTTACTCTAGCTTCCTGTCACAAGAAGAGCCCAAGAAATTTGAAGAGGAAAATCAAGACCAATTCTGGATTGGTGCAATGCAAGAAGAACTGAACCAGTTCAAAAGATGCAAGGTCCGGAAGCTGGTTCCTAGACCAGATGGACATAATGTCATTGGAGTCAAGTGGATTTTCAAAAATAAACTTGATGAAAAGGGCATTATCATAAAAAATAAGGCTAGACAGGTGGCCAAGGGGTACAGACAGGAAGAGGGGATTTATTATGATTAGACTTTTGCCCCAGTTACAAGGTTGGAATCCATCAGACTGTTCCTTGCATTTGCAGCCTTTCAGGGATTCAAATTCTTCCAGATGGATGTAAAGTCAGCCTTCCTGAATGGAGACTTGAAAGAAGAGGTCTATGTAGAGTAGCATCCAAGTTTTGTAGATTCTAACTCTCCTACTACTGTGTATAGACTTAGGAAAGCTCTATATGGGCTCAAGCAAGCCCCTAAAGCATTGTATAAGACATTGTCTACCTTCCTCATTGAGAATAAATTCTCAAGGAGAGAGATAGACAAGACCCTATTCCTAAGGGAATCTAAGGGCAAGATCATCCTAGTCTAGATTTATGTTGATAGCATAATATTTGGCTCTACTGATGACAACCTCTGCATGAAGTTTACAAAACTTAAGCTTGGGAAGTTTAAGATGAGTAGTATGGTTGAACTGAAGTTATTATTGGGACTCCAAGTAAGACAGACTGATGATGGTCTATCCATATCCCAATCAAAGTTAACCAGGGATCTAATCAAGAAGTATGGTATGGAGAATGCTTCCACCATAAGAACTCCCATGAGCTCAAGTATGTCTATAGGCAAAGATAATCCAGGGAAACCTATTGATCCAACTTTGTATAGAGGTATAGTTGGTTCCCTTCTCTACCTCACTATAAGTAGGCCTGACATTATGTATGCCAACATGTGCCTGTGCTAGGTATCAGGTCTGCCCTAAAATGTCTCACTACACTGCTATGAAAAGAATCTTGAGATATCTTAATGGAATCCCAGATCTTGGCCTATGGTACCCTAGGAATGGGGAGTTTGAACTAATAAGCTATTCAGATGCAGATTTTGCAAGCTACAAGGAGGATAGAAAGAGCACATCTGGCTCCTGTCAATTTTTAGGTGGAAGGCTTGTGTCTTAGAGTAGCAAGAAGTAAACAAGTGTTGCAATCTCCACTGCTGAGTCAGAGTACATTTAAGTTGGGAGCTGCTGTGCTCAGTTGTTCTGGATCCAACATCAACTTCAGGACTATAATATTAAGATAAGTAGAACTCCACTCTTTTTTGATTATACTAGTGCAATTTCTATATCTAGGAATCATGTATCCAATAGCAGTACTAAGCATATAGAAATTAGATATCATTTCATTAGAGAAAATATGGAAAGGCAAGACTTCAGCCTTGAGTTTGTCTCTATAGATAAGCAAGCGGATGATATCTTTACTAAGACACTAGATGATGCCAATTCAACACCTTCAAATTTGAATTGGGTATGTTGAATCTTGTGTAGCTTCAATTCTCTCCTCTACCATATACTGCACAGTTTATTTTGCAGGCAGTACAAGTCCTTCCACATGAAAATAAAGCTAGTGTGCAACAGTTGAGGGGGAGCCAGCCCAACTGCTGAAATGGAATTAAGTCAGAGTAGGGGGATCATCCCCAGACAAATAGGGGGAGAAAAACTCCACACACAAAAAAAATCTCCCTATTGCAGAAGTCAAAAGGGGGAGAGGAGTTAGGGGGAAGAAAGAATAGACTTCATCAATACCTGACCAAGCCAAGATGTAGGAAGCTCAAAGCCAGGTGGTGTAGAAGTTGCTTCAACATAAGAATAGTAAGGATGGATCATCTAGGAGAGAAACATGCCAGAGGGAGTAAGTAAAATTCCCTAGATGGATTTTTGTGTGTGGTAACATATTTTCAAACTCTTAATGATGTTACACAAGTATCAGTTTTTATGTTAAAAATACTATGTATTTCAATGACCTGTGTTATTGATCTAGCAAGGTTTTGACTTCTTCAAATATGAGGAGATTGTTGGGTCCATTGACCCCAATGTTCCAGATTTTAAAGAAGTCAAACTGGTCAATGACATACACACATAATGTATTTGATGTGTGCTTGAGTTCTTGCATGCAGGTTGTCCTTGATTGGACAGGTCAACAGTAAGACGAAGATGGAAGTCAGATAATTTGACTAAGGCATAACCACTGAGACAGCTGAGATAGTTGAGAAGAATGTCTCAGCATAACCACTGAGATAGCTGAGAAGCTCAACACATATCATTGAGAGAAGTGTTGGTCTCAGCTAAACCACTGAGACAAAAGACAGTCTCTGCTGTGAAGAAATAATCGCTGAGACAGAAGACAGTCTCAACTGTGAAGAAGAAACACCTGAGACAGTTGAGAAGAAACCGCTAAGACTAAGCCAGTAGAATTTCTCTAAGTTCATAAGCGTTGAGTGAGGCAAGCTCACTCAACGCTTTTAAAGAAGAAGCTCAATTCAGAAATCATTGACCCAAATTCTGAGTTCGTCGAGCTGAGCCCAGATTTCGTCGAGCTCAAGTTAAAGGTTGAAGATTCAGAGTTCGTCGAGCCCAGTTGAGGATTCATCAAACTGATCCCAAAATTCGTCGAACCCAACTCACATTTTTTCGAGCTCAAGTTAAAGGTTGAAGAATCTAATTTTGTCGAGCTCATTTTGGATTTCGTCAAAACCAGATCAACATTCGTCGAGCGCAGTCAGGGTACTTCATGCCGTTGCGGGAAAGTTGCAGCAGCGCCGGAAAGTACTGTTTGTCTTCTTCTAAGGGAGGTGACGCTCACCATCCATGACTGGGCCCACATTCAAATTGTGTCGTTCATTCAAATCAAATGGTAGAAAAGGAAGAGAAGAAAAGAAGATTAGGGTTAACAAAACAAACACGAAGAATGGAAATAGAAAATGTAATAGAGATGGCTGGACTTTATCTTCTCTGACAAGCTTGAAAGCAAAGTCCAGTAGTGAAAGCCCGAAGGTAAAGATAGCTGAAGCTTATTCCAGTTCAGCAAGAGTGTTTCTTGAAGAAAAAGTTGGTTGATTCAATCTATCAGCAAGAGAAGATAGCTTTGTGAAGGGCTGTAAGCCTTCAACAACAGTTGTTGCCTTCAGTACAGCAGAGAAATTGGTAGATGTAGAAGAAGACTAATTCCTTCCATAGTAAGTGGGTTGGACTTATATCTGCTCAGTCTTACAAGTTGACTGGTAGATTTTTCTCTGAGTCAGTATTTCAATTTTATTGATTACTTTCCTATAGGATTCAGTTTATCTGAATCTTAGTGTAGGACACTTTGTGCGTGAGTGGTATGTGACTAATTTGTTACTGAGGTAGGTGCCCTGCTGCGGTACTTAGGTATGATCCAAGTGTGGATCTGAGCTGTAGGGCTTAAGTGCCTGAGGTAGAAGAGTGCTGCTCTCTGAGGTAGGATCAAAGTGTGGATCTGAGGTAGGGTTGTCCTCCCAGGCTGAGTGTATGGCCTAGTGCCTGAGGTATGTGGCTGGTGAGTCACTGAGCTATAGGTGACAAGTGTGTCATTAAGTTGTAGGCCTTGGTGGAGGATGAGTTGTAGGTGCCTGGAAGGGCACTAAGGTAGGTACCTGGATAGGTACTGAGTTGTAGGAGTGTTACAACACTCTGAGAGTAGGGTTGTGTGTCAGAAGTTGTAGGGCTGAGAAGCCTGGTATGTTGGACTTAAAAATAAGGTTGAGGTAGGTAGTCAGTGGACCACTGAGCTGTAGGAACAATGTGATGCCCTGAGGTAGGAACCCTTGTGGTTCTAAGTTTGGATTCTAAAAATAATCTGTATGTAAGGCTAAGGGCCTGAGGTGTAAGCTCTGAGGAGCATATTGGTGGAGTTTGTGCCTAGTCCAACAAATCAGTTGGATAGGTGGGAGGGAAAGTGAATGTACCCAATTGTGGAACCACTATAAATATTTGTATGCTTGTTGTGTTGCTTGTTTCTTTCTTGTATTGCATGTAATTAAGACAAGCTCTAGATCACTAAATTTATAAACAACATAAAGATATAAGAAAGTTTAAAAGACCTATTCACCCCCCCCCCCCTCTAAGCGACTAGCTAGCCTTGAGGTAAGAACTTTCAATGTCCTCCCAGCCCACACAATACGGCGCAGACTCAACTCCAAATCGCCTCCACTCAGCAATGGCGACCTCCCTCCATGCCTCCCACCATCAGTAGCGGCGACAAGCCTCCAACTCACCGCCAGTCAGCAATGGCGACCTACCTCCTGGCCGCCCACCATCAGCAGTGGAAACAAGCCTCCAGCTCGCCGCATAGTAGGAATGACGACCTGCCTCCAGGCCGCCAGTCAGCAGCTGCGACCTGCCTCTAGGGCGCCATTCAGTAACGACTAGTTGCTCAACCTTGCCAGCATGCACGACCTGCCTCCTCAGTCCGCCGGGTCTCCAAGCACATGTCGCGTAACCGGAACAACGAGCCTACAGCAATAGAGGCGGACTCGTTACTCAGTCTGCCAGAAGATGGCAGCCTGCTCCTCTAGATCGACAACAAAGGCCGACCTGCCTCTTCAGTCCACAATAAGTCGCGGACTTGGTCAAAGCTCACTTCCCTACCGGGGTAACGTTACCCGGACCGTTTTCGGCCCAAGCCTATAAATAGGCCCCCATACCTCTCATTCAGAGGGGGGAATGACACAGCAATCAGCCAAGGAATCAGAACCCGCGGACTCCAACTTTTAGTCTGCATAGCCTCTACGGTCAAGCCCTTGCGGCATGCCTTGGCTTCAGCAACCTCAGCTTCCCTCTCAGCCTGATCGTGCAGTCCGCTAAGCCATGAGTAGCGAACTGCAGGATCAGCTTTCCACGCAGTCTACCGACCTGCTAGGTCAAAACGCGCGTCCTTTGGCTCCCTCTTCCCTCTAGCCGCTGGCTTCCCTCTTTGTACCCTTTATTTGCTTTCCATGTAAATGTGCAATCTCAAGCTGTAATATCGATTCTTAATCAAAGGAAATCCATTCGCAGGAGTGGAATTTAAGTCACGGCGGGCGCACTTTGTTGTTTCCGCTGCCAGCTGACTCTCTTTTCCCCTCTCTCAGTCTCAACCAACAATCCCAACCGTCAAAGTTACCATTTGCTCGATAGTTCCTCATCAACCTCCTTTTTTATCCCCGCATCCCGGATCGATCGTGCCCCACTCTCGAGCAAGCTAGCAGAAGAGCGCATTTTTCGCATCAATAGCGTATTTGGTGGGTATCGTTGTCTGAGCATGAATTTTGCTCGTTGGTATCCAAGGTTTTGGTTAGGGATAATTACTTGGCTAATTTCTCCTGTGTTTTGATATTCTCATGCGAGTTGGGGTTCGTTTTGGAACACAGCGGAGCATTTTTGGGATATTTCATGTTTAGACTTCGGGGAGTGTTTACCCGAGTTTTGTATGTTGGATTTCGATTTCAACTTCTCCATTGCATTCGTAGCGTTGATATTTAGCTATGGTTCCATTTTCGTATAAATTAGAGTTAGGGCGAGTTTTGGTCATTTGGACATTTTAATTATAATAATATATTATATTGTTTATTCCATATAAATGGCCATGCGATAAGACGGAAACCCTATTCATTATCTTCTTCCCTGAACCATCAGACTGTTTTTGTGAAAGGACGAGAGTTGCAGACCTTACGAAGCTTTCGGTCGTTGATTGTAGGAGCTCTGGTGCACGAAATCATCGTCGGAGAGTAGATCCAGGTAGCCCTCACCGAGATCTACGTTTGTACTGTGAGTTTTTCTCGTTTCGTGGATTTTTCGACGTTAGGGTACGTAGTTTTAACCTCCTCTCCTCTCGAAAATTTTAAGGTTTTTCTGCTTAGGTGTTCTTGTGGCCAGATCCTCGAGGAGGAGCGTTGTGTGGCCGAATTTCTTCCAGATCGAGGCAAGTGGTCACTTTTTCTCTTTGCCAAGTTTTCCTTTCATGGTGTATTTCCTGCTTCTATCCTTTCCTCCTCAGTATTTAGGAGTAGCGTCAGGTTCGGCCCTTGTCGATATGCTAGACAAAATAGTCTTCCGACAAGGTTTAGGCTAGTTGATTCAGTATGTGACAGTCGGGTGAATCCATGGATTATGGGATTAATCTAGTAATGTTTTTCCATCATACTTGAATGTTAGACAAGGATAATCTATCGTGTATAGAACTGTTGACTTTAGCCAAATTTTTGTTGTATAACAGTTAACTTAAGTTTAAATTCGGCGAATATGGGTAGGTAGAATTCGTTAGATATATGTTGAGTTTGGTATAAGTAAAATTCGGCAAGTATCAGTAGGAGCAGAGTCAAATTCGTCGAGCATCCGAAGTAATTTTGTCGGGTAATGCTTGGTGTTGATTGAATTAGCATTGACTGTAGTCTGGGCGTTGAGTAGTTCTAAGACTAAGTCAAAAGCGTTGAGTGCATTGAGTGTACTCAAAACGGCGTTGAGTTAAGACTTAGCGTTGAGTGGTCTGTGAGACTAAGACAAAAGCGTTGAGTGCATTGAGTGTACTCAACACGGCATTGAGTGAAGCCTTGGCATTGAATGAAGCCTTGGTGTTGAGTGGTCTGTGAGACTAAGTCAAAAGCATTGAGTGCGTTGAGTGTACTCAACCTGGCGTTGAGTGAAGCCTTGGCGTTGAGTGAAGCCTTGGCATTAAGTGGTCTGTGAGACTAAGTCAAAAGAGTTGAGTGCGTTGAGTGTACATAACGCGGCGTTGAGTGAAGCCTTGGCGTTGAGTGAAGCCTTTGCAATGAGTGAAGCCTTGACGTTGAGTGAAGCCTTGGCATGGAGTGGTCTGTCAGACTAAGTCAAAAGCATCTTGTAGACTAAATGCGGTGTCGAGTGAAGGTGATGCGCTGGGTAAAATTGTTTGGTATTGAGATCCCTGAATGCACTCAACGCGACGTTGAGTGTAGGACAGGCATCGAGTTCACGCGCCGCTTTTCCCGTCACTTGGAATTTTTTTCGCCGATTCGTCGTGTATAAAGTTAATGATTGTTGTTAAGTGGAATTCATCGTGTGTCTATTGATTTGTCGAGCATACTCAACGAATTAATGTGGACTTAGAAATTTTCGCCGGATTAAGTTGAATTCGTCGAGTATAACTTTGAATGGGTATCACTTGGGAATTTTTCTTCCTTTATGTCAAGGATAGTTTATGTATTCATATTGAGGTTATGGGTGTTTATGAATATTATGTATGGCCCTTGGTTAGTAGTGGATAAAGGGCCCCCAACCTAGTGCCGAATTTTGAATCATTACACTACTAGACTTGTTTTAGTCTGTGTGTTTAGTTAGACAATATTACCACCACCACAGTACCTTGTTTATATATATTTGGATTGTTAGGGTGATTTGGACAATGTTTCCACCACCCTAGTGTCTTGTTGTGACAATTAGACTGTCAGGTTGTGTTGGACAATGTTGCCACCACCACAATTGTAAGACCCCTTTTTTTCTTTTTAAAACCCCAGGGTCTTATGCCCAGAATAACCGTTTTGTGGTGACAACGACACTCGGGAAAGTCGCCACTACAAAATGCTGATCCTGCCGGCCTTTTACGATCACTAAAGAGAAAGAAGCTTAAACTAGTTCAGATAAATCTAAGTCCACAATCACATATAATATAAAATATGATAAATCATATCAAGTCCACATGATAACATAAGTACAGAGGTAAAAAAGTACAATGAAATATAAATGGGCACAAGCCTGGTACATCAATCCTCACTACAAACTCTCGCAGAAGCTAAGTAAACTAAACACTCGTGGAGCCAGTAGTCGGTGCTACTGTGCTAGACCGGTGCGCTTGCCGTTTTCCACGCATCAGTGCACCGTACTCCGCTGGTGCTGTATCCCCTATTTCGTCTCACTGTCTCCCTTCCGGAGCCACTGGAATGTTGTGGTCTGAAAACCGTTAGTCAAAAGACTAAGTCCTATCATCCCCTACCCCTCCCCCATCGCTCCTAGACACCAAGCGGGGAGGAGGAAAGGGATGCTATGAAGGTGGAGAATAAACAAAGAAGTTCATGGTGGAACTATTCTAGCAGTTATTTATGATGTATATACAACTAAGGAAGAAAGGTACAGGCTATCAGTTCTATAATATCAAGTAGTAAGGTAAACAAGTAGAGTATAGCAACATATGTAAGAAAGACATACTAAGAAATAATTAATCTTAACTTATATGAATGCCCAAGCAAACTTATAAGTTAAGGGTTCTTCTGCAAGACTCTCATCGTATAAAAAGTCTCATACCGATTTATATGTTGGGGTGTAGGTTATATGCAAGTATGAGTGTAGTGATATGTTATGCCATGACTCATGCAAGTGCAACTCACGCACACGCTCTATGCACACAGACCTTTAGTTCCCCCCATTTGGGCAGCTAGCTTCACTCCCAGGAACCTGTGTAGTGGCAAACGGAGACAGTGGGCTAGGCCCCCCAATCCTAGATAGGTATCTACACTACTAGGCCTAGCCCTTACGTACCCCTCTGGAAGGACAAAACCTAGAGTCACAACGTACTAATGTTTGCCATATCAACTAGACTTCCATTAGCTAAGTGTAAACCACACCCGCCGAGTCAGCGTATCGACGTCGGTGTGATTGACAGTCCGATACCGAAGACCCACCACCTTTTATCTTATGCACATGCAATAGTAATATATTATCCTACTGAGCCATCAGCTCACAAGGCTAACCTGCACACCACATAATCCACCGAGCCTACTGCTCGTGAGACCTAACCTAACTCCCACAATACCGGGAATTGTGAGTGTATTTGTAATCCTAGTTATATTAATTACACTTATCATTGTTTATTCTTATGGTTTATGTTAACCCTGGACTGCCCAAGGCATTCCCCGTGAAGGGCTCTCAAGGGCACTAGGAACTATGATGGGTTGAAGCCCAAATCTCCCTTTCGTATGGCACTTACTATTATTGGTTAATACCTAATCCCTGATCCCTTTTAATGTTATATTTGTTCTAACCTAGTGTATTTGACCCTTCCTCTTCTCGGGGAAGATGATGTTTCGTCGAACACGAGTACCACCTACACTAGTCTTCCCATCATTTCTCTTCACCATGACTCTCATTGATGAGCACATTTCCATTTCACCATAACTATAAAACTGATACCCCAATCCCCTATATTCATTTTACATTCTGTTACAATTTCTGTCGTTCTATTATATGCAGACCAATCTAAGCTATATGATGTATACGATAGGATGTACTCTAATCTTTCATCCAAAAACCCTAAAATATTTATTGGCGGTCTATCATGATATATTTAGCCTAAATCCAGAAACTTTGAATTTCCCTAAATAAATTGGCATTTAATTAATTTTTCCAAAAATTAGTCCATGGGTGATTTGAACATGATGTACTAGATTTACTTAAGATATGACCATAAAAAAATTATGAACTCTATAGGATAGCAAGATATCAGTGAATAACAAATTTCATAAATTTTTATATAGGGATTATCCTCCAAATAAATAATCCAAGATAATTCAACTAAATAGGGGTAATGAAGGGAGTACCATAAATACTTGTCCAAAAATTATACAAAACTTAACAGAGCTTTATTTTAATCATAAAACCTTGCTGACTAAATTTCATGCAATTTCAGGGTCAGTAAACTATATATAAAAATATCTCAACCAAATCCATCATGGGGCACTTTGTGAAGAAACATCCTTGAAATCTCAACTAAACAACATGTAATTATTTTCCAAGCTTCTTTATGCCCTAAATAGTACTCTGGCTAAGTAACACAATTTTCCAGTAAGCTATAGTATTTATCTTCTATTTATCAAAGTAGTGAGCACTAGTTTACTTTACACATGATGTACTAAAAAGAAATGTTCAACTATATCAAATAATTCGTTAGTGCATCTACATACTATTTGATCATCTTTTCTAGAGTTTGAAATCATTCTAAGACATGTTGTAACACCCCAAATTTCAATTTGGAGTTCAGGTTGAGTGACACGGCCTGGGACATGGACGTGTCCCAAGGCATATCAAGCTCTGGGTACTCGAGTGTGTCTCGAGTGATGCATACGGCCTGGGACACGGGCGTGTCCCAGGGCATGTCATTGTGACACGGCCAGGGACACGGGCATGTCTGAGGCCGTGTCCTGCTCGGGTTGGTAACCGGGCTGTGTTGAGAGTGGCATACAACCTGTGACATGGGCGTGTCACAGGGGAGTGTTTGGTACACGGCTAAGGACACGGGCATGTGCATCAACTGTGTCCTTTTCAGGAATGTTGATCCTTTACCGATATAGGGACACGCCCCCCAACACGGGCGTGTGCCTAGTGACACGGGCATGTGAGGTGTTGACACGGGTGTGTCTAAGCCCGTGTCGTGGTCTGGATGAGTTGGTTTGTGTACCGCTTGCAGTACACGGCCTGTGATACGGGTATGTCACAGGCCATATCAGCCCAAAAAATAGACTTTTGAGGGCGATTTGTGGTCGTTCGTTTCCTTCAGCCTGGATCCTATGGACAAGATTATTTCCTGCTGGGTTAACTCCAGATTTGAGTGAAGATTTCATTATTCACTTGGATTTTATCTTTCTAAAGAGAATAGAGAAGGGAGAGGAACAAGGAGGAGGAAGAGGAGAAGATCCGGCCGCCACGGGAGCTGTAGAGTTCTAATTTGAGATCCGAGGCCGGATCTGTGGAGGCAAGGCCGCCACAGTTCTTTTCAATCAGCTAGAATTTTTGTGGCGCCCAAGAGATTTTTAAGGGTAATGATCTTCCATCATTGGACAAGTGAATTCATCCTTTAAGCATGAGCATGGGATCCTCCACCAAAAGGTGGAAGAGTAAGTGATCCTCGAGGGTTGATAGTTGCTATCCCCAATTAGGTCTGCATATAATCCAGGAAATGTGTAGTACGGGATAGGCATGCTATGTGAAGCCCATCTAGATAGGTTGGTCTGGGTTAGTGATGTTGCATATTGCGCACCGGAGAAGACTCCGTATATAAACGTGTAGTTTGTGGAGTCAATGGATTTTGTCTGTGAAGGGAAGTAGCAGGAAGTACTAGAATGAGGAATTCTAGGAAATACCCTTGTACTGCTTGTGTTGTGGCTATAGTATAGCAAGTCCATTGTGGACAATGTAGCCAGTCCTTGGTGGACAGTGTGGCTATTGTGAAGCCATTCCTTGGCGGACATTATGGCTAGTGTGAGCTGCGAGCTCTGAAAAGGCTTTTTGCCGAATAGGAAAGGTGAAACCGACCGCGCCTTTAGATATAGCTGGGAGTACGCTGTACTCGGCGATGGCAAAGCGACTTGAGCAATGGGGGTGGTTGATCCGTACCTGTTATATCGACTGTACAGGAGAGTGTCATGGCATTGAGCTTTCGTCAGTGGCATAATGAGTGTATTAGGCCTGAGCGCCATTAAGACTAAATGCTCAATACCGTGTAAATGGTGGTTTTGACCCTGGTTAGCCGGTGCATTAAGAATGTGCCCGGAGTGCACGGATCATCGGGTCGTGTGGCTAACGGTTGTGATGTATTTATTGTGCGTGAGAGCACAAGATATGATATATCTGTCTATGCATTGCTATGCTTGCAGGGAAGGAATGCCACTGCCCCGAGAAAGGGGTAGGATTGTTATAAATTTGTCAGCCAAATGCTGATCGTTGCCTAGTTTACCACCTTCTGGATGGGCTATCCCTATGTAGGTGTTGGAGAGCCGAGAGGGAAGTAAGGGCTCAAGTCCCTGCTATTGCTGCTACTGCCGCTGCCGTTGCAAGCCCTTGAAAGCTAAGCTTTCTATTGTGTTTATTTCATGTGTGTCCGGCCTGCGCGCCGATGTATGCAATCAACACTGTGAAAAGAGGAACTGTAAGGCCTTAAGGCCAACATGTGTTGTATATGTTGTTTGCTCTTTCAAGAGTTGATATATAAATGTAGTTTATATATGTAGTGGACATTCCTGGTATGAGTTAATCTTTATTGTTAAAATCTTCCACTAGCATGCTCTGAGTTAGGATGCGATGGTGTTATGGTATTAACTTGTGACCTCGCCGTCTATTTCTGGCAAATAGTGTGGGGCCCCGGCCGGACCTTCTATTATATGTTATGTAACGGGTGGACTTGTTATATTTTAGTATCAGCTTGTCTCAGTCTTCCTCTTTCAAATTCATGGCCGAATTCTTTTGTGGGGTGGCGAGCACGTGTTAGTGTGAACTGCTTTAACGCTAATGAACTCTTGAATGTCCACTAAGGAATGTAAATACACTTGTTTGGGAAACCTGCGCATTCTTAAATTGTTGTTATTGATTGCGCAAGGTCTCTAATGTGTGTCTTGTTAACCTATAGGTGACTCATAGTGGTGTTGGGAAGTCTGAGACCTAGCATTCTGATGAGTGTATGGTACCAGCTAAGGTGCCCACACCTCCTCCATCTGCGGAAATTGTTCACTTAGTTGCTGTGGCACTATTTGTCATAATTCAGCCGACCGGGCCGGCGCAGCCGGCATTGGTTCAGCTGACCGGGCAGGCGCAGCCGGCATTGGTGCCAGATCGTGTTGGTGTAAGACCCGAACTGGTTGAGGCTGTGGATCCGCGAGCAGCTGAATGACAGTTGAAGAAATTCATGAGCTTCAATCCGCCTACGTTCACGAGTATAGGATCCCTAACGCAGGCAGAGGATTGGTTATCGCGAGTCAAGCGTATATTGGCGGCGATCCGGACGGAGGAAAGTCAGAAGGACACCTTGGCCACCTTCATGTTGGAAGGAGAGGCGCGATTATGGTGGGATGAGGTTGACTTACACCATTTAGCGGGCAAGCCGTTAACACAAGTTTCGATCGAGGAGTTCTCTCGAATGTTTTTGGCAAAGCACTTACTAGCGGCACAAAGCATTGCCATGGAAAATGAGTTCTAACAGTTAACACAAGGAGAAAGTAGCATTGATACATACTTGCATGAATTTACAAGGTTCGGACGGTATGTGGGGTCAATCTTTGCGGATGAACAAAGGAAAACTAATCGGTTCTACGAAGGAATGCGGGATGAGTTGAGGTTCCTAGTTTCGAGTTCGGTGAACCAAGGATTTCAGGAATTAGTTGATATTGCGTGTGCGCTAGAGAAGGACATGAAGCAGGTGCAAGGCAAAAGGGACTTGGATGTGACAAAGCCAGATTTCAAAGTACCCCGCCCTAGAAAATCGTACTACCAGAAGAAGTGGGGCAAGAGGTCCAAGTCTTCTGGGCAAGCTTCCGCGACAGTTGTGTTGAGAGCAACTTCAATGAAAGAGTCTCGTACCTGCTTTACCCGTGGCAAAGTCGGGCATATAGCCCTTGATTGTCGAGTTGCTCAGCCAAAAGGGGAAAAGAAGATGGGCACGTCTTATACTGAGAAGGGCAAAGCAGTGGTAGAGTCCTCTACATCCCAGGCTCAGCCCAGAGTATATAATCTTGGCCAGCATGAGGCTATAAAAGCAAAGTGACGTCATCACAGGTACGATTTAAGATATTATTTGCTTTGTTTTTATTGCATACTTTCTATGTATCTTGTGCATGATGTGTGTGCTATAGGCTTTGTCCTGATTCGAAATAACCCAGCGAGAGCCCTATTTGATACGGGTTCTTCGCATTCATTTCTGTCTAAGAACTTCGTAGATCGAATTGGAGTACCGAGTCATGTGGCGACAGAAACTATAAAGGTGTTATTACCGAATGGGTGTGTGATGCTTGCGGATAGAGCTTGCGATGTGGAAGTGTTGGGTATTGTATCCATAATGTACCTGATTTGAAGAAGCCCCTTGACCAGCTAAGGTGAATTGACATTGTATTTGATCATTTGTCTTCAAGTTGTGCTTGAAGTTATTTCACGCTAAGTACACACCAATGTCAGGGTGCAGTGGGTCAATATACACGGGTCTGTGCAACGTAATCCTTCGTTGAGCAGATCAGTGTGTTCGCCTACGTGTGCTCTCTCTATTGGAGTGTACTTGTTTTCAAGCATAGGGTCGAGATAGAGCTAGAGCTGAAGAGGAGCAAGGATGGGTCAAAGACCAGCTCACGGGAAGATAGACGAAAATTCGTCTAAGTACGATCTTACTTGGGTCGATCGTCTCGCCGAATTCATCCGGCTGACTCAACGCCTTCAACGCCTTCAACGCCTTCAAGGATTCTGCCAAGTCAGAATCAGCGAGAATCACCTGGCTGAGTCAACGCCTTCAAGGAATCTGCCAAGTCAGAATCGTCGAGAATGACTCTGCATTCTCGACGATTCGTCGAGAATGGATGATGACTCTCAGCGATTCTTTCCGGCTGGCAAGCAATTCAGCTAAGAATTCTTCTAAGTAGAATTTGACGGGAATCATTTGTGATTCTCGTCGATTCGTCGAGAATCACCAATGATTCCCACCGAATTTTCCTTAGGCGAATTTCTGCTGCTCGCTGGACCGGACAAAGTATACACGCGTTGTTTTGAACCGGACTTAGGGTTTCTACTGGTGGGTCCCACAACGGTCATAATATATGACCTACTGTATAAATACTGTTGTATTTCGAACATCACTAATAATTGATACATACGAAAAGGAAGCGCCGCCGGATTTGACCTAGCGGATCACTTCTTCTCTTCCGCCTCCATCTCCGCGCCTCAAGTTATCACCGCCGCCGATCGTGGGTTCTTCCTGATCTCCCGGCGATTGAAGCTCAGCCAAGCAACGCATCTCACGTGTCTATCTTGAGATCGTTTGTCTCTTTATTTGTATAACGGGAATACCTTCCCCTTCCGAATCGATTGAGACGATCGACCCAAGTAAGATCGTTGGTAAACCTTGTTAGCTTTGCTACGAAGGTTGGATCTACAAAGCTTGCCTCCGCAAACCTTGCCGCCGCCGATCCCGAAAGCTCCGCCGACGCACTTCTTACTGCCGCCGATTTCGGGGAGATCCTCTCTAAGTGAGAGCTAAGGTCGTGGACTCTTCATCTTCTTCAAGAACGCATCATCGAACGAAGAGGGACACCAAGCACTCCATAAGTAGTTTTTATTTTATACATTCTAATTTTTCTTTTGTTGTAAAGGAATGTTGGTTCCGCGTTGTAAAGGTTCGGTGCAACCCGTGGTGGAGGAGTGGTGACTCCTTCAGGTGGAAGGGTTCCTTCCATTAGTGTGAGGATTGGATTTCAATCCTGTTGGTGAAGTGACCGAGTCGTCCCTTGTGGGGAGATAGGTCGAAGGGGGAAAGTGGACGTACCCAAATCTGGGAACCACTATTACTGCCTGCGTATTTTTGTGATGTGTTGTTTTATTTAATTGTGCATGTATAATATTAATTCCGCTAAAAGACTGTGCAAGACACCTATTCCCCCCCCCCATAGGTGAAGGTAGTTGACACTAGTGTGACTTTCAAGTGGTATCAGAGGGAGGTTACTCATCAAAAAGGTTAACACCTTGAGTAAGTTCCTGCCACTAGTGTCAAGAAGAAGGCAGATATCTACTATGGACAGACTCAAGTACTCAGGCAAGATCCCAGTGTGCACCAGGCTAAATTTCCTATCTGGAAGGAAAGGATTAGATTTTACATGGAAGCTGTCGACCCTCGACTCTTCATGGTCATGGAGGAGGGACCTTATATTCCCACTAAGGCCTCCACCATTGATCATACAAAAATGGTGCTAAAGAAGCTTTCTGAAATGGACAAGGACGAGATGGTGCTGGTCAGACTTGACAAGAAGGAACAGAACATACTAATCAGCATAGTCAATGACTCCATGATGCAGAACTTCTGCAACTACAGGACAGCCAAGGATATCTGGCACAGCCTAATTATTCTGTTGGACGGCACAGATAAAGTGAGGGATGATCAGAGATCACTCCTGAACCAGAAATATGAGGCCTTCAGGCAGGGGCCCAAGGAAGAGATCGGAGTTACCTTCGAGAATTTCCTCAAGATCGTCAATGCTCTCAACTGATATGGAAGAGTGTTCACTGATGGTGAACTTAATGATAAATTCCTTAGGTCCCTTACTAAGGAATGGGACACGAAGATCTGCGCCATCCGAGAGTTTTGGAGATTAGCAGAAACTGATCCTCAGATACTCTTTGGGAAGCTCATGTGCTATGAGCTCCAGTTGAACATGAGGAAAGCAGAAGAAGAAGACGAGAAAGCCGTTGCCAAGGAAAAGACTATGGCCCTAAAATCCATTCACTCCAGGAAGGGCAAGGGTGCGGCTTCATCCCGTGCGGGGAAAAAGGATGAGGAGGAAGACTCCGAGCCATGCTCCTCCAGCTCAGAGTTGTCTGAAGAAGACTTCTCCCTCATCACCCGAGAATTCAAGAAGTTCCTCAAGATGAGGAATCAAAGAAAGAGAGACGGCTCCTCCTCCAGAAACCAGAAGAAGAATTATTCTTCTGACAGGTATGAATCAAAACCGAACAAACATCGTCATACTGACATCATTTGCTTTGGGTGCAATAAGCCAGGACACGTCGTGGCTGACTGCCATCAAGGCAAGAGAGAGAAGGGGAAGGGAGAAGAGCACAAAACCTCTAGAGATAAAAAGAAGGAGAGGAGCTACATCGCCAACAAGTCAAAGACAATGAGTGAGTCTGATTCCTCAGACTCCAGTGATGATGAGGAAGCCTACATCAGGCTGGTGGGTCGCTCTGACTCAGAAGGAGAATGCCCCCCATTCACTGGGAAGGTAAAGGCTCGTACCCCCCTCTCTGACTCTGACTATGAGTCTCTTGATGATGATCTCGAGGACAGCCCTTCTGCCCGAGAAGCTGAGCTCCTCAAAAAGTATGAGCTTTTGCTCAACACCTTCGAGGAATGCCGCAAGAGATTGAGGGCTTAGAAAAAGGAAGTCAAATTCCTTAAGGTTGAGGGTGTCTCCCTAAAGGAAGAGATCACTAGCTTGATTTCTCTCCGACAGGAGCACCTGGACCTGATCTCTAAGCACTCAGAGTCTCTAAGTCTCCTTGACCTTAAACAGGAAGAAATCAATAAGTTGGAAGAACAACTTGCGGTAGAAAGGAAGATTGTCCAAAGCTTCTCTATGCCAAAGACTGTTCTTCCACTGGTTGATACCTTCTCTGCTCAGGCTAAGGGGGCTAGCTTGGGGCATGTGGGTGTGCCTAGTAAATCCTCCAGGAGAAAAAAAAAGTAGAGGAAAAATAAGGCTGCTAAGAAGGCCTCTGCTGCAGAAAAGGGAAAGGCCCCACTCAACCCTATTGTATTAAGGAAGTCTGGCTTTCCCTGCAACGAACAGGACTTTGAGTCAACCTATGGCCACTTCTTCCAGCCCTCGGTTGAAAAGCCCAAGAGCCGGTATGATGGTTGGGCCTTCCCCCGCAACTTTGGCGAGAGTGTCTTCAAGGCACCTTATGAGGAAATCCAAGTGGAGGATTATGGCCACTTCTCTAGCGGCCATAATAGGAAGCAGGCACCAAGAGCCAAGCCTGTTATACTGAAGGAACAGGAGGTGAAGAATTCTTGTGACCGTTGTTATCATGATGGCTCCACCTCCAAATCTAAGGCCCCGGCTGGACCCACCATTCCCAGGGTGAAGTAGGAGCCTAGCAAAAGGTACAACAGATTTGACTGTTGGTGTTGTGGCAAAGTTTGTCACTTTGCCGTGGATTGCTGGTTTAATCCAAGATATAACGAGACTCCTCATGTTAGCAATGCGAGACCGACCACTCGTAGGGTTAACCATCCAAGGGGGAGTATGCTAACAAGGAATCTAGGACCCAAGTTCGATTGGGTTCCTAAGGGAAACTGATTCTGTTTTGCAGGTATGTCCAAAGGCCACCAAAACTCCTATATGGTACTTGGACAGTGGATGCTCCAGGCATATGACTGGGACAAGAACCCGACTGCGTGATTACTCTCCAGTCGAAAATGGACCCAAAGTCATCTTTGGAGGATCAAATCGAGGAGTCACCAGAGGTTACGGTATGATTTCCAACGGTATAGTCTCTATCACCAATGTGGCATATGTTGAAGGGTTAAATCATAACCTGATCTGTGTAAGTCAGTTGTGTGATAAAGGTTATGACGTTAAGTTCTGCAAGGATAAATGCCTAATAATATCATGTGCCTCTTCGGAGACGGTATTAACAGGCATTAGGAGCAGAAACATCTTATGTTTAGATTTTCTTAGTTTAGATTCATCTACCCCCGTGTTCCTAGTAGCAACAGGCAGTTCATCTCTTTGTGAACAATGGCACAAGAGATTGGCACATATTAATTTCAAGACAATTAGTACGTTGTTTCCTTAAAACTTAGTAAGGGATGCTCCCATCATTAAGTGCATCAAAGATAGCCCCTGTCCTGCATGCCAGAAGGGCAAATAGACTCGGGATACCTTTAAGGGCATTGCAGACAAAGACTCCTCCATATGTCTTTATCTTCTGCATATGGACTTGTTTGGTCCAATTCAAGTTCATAGCTTGGGAGGCAAGTCTTATACGCTAGTGATTGTTGATTATCACTCTCGGTTTACTTGGGTGTTCTTCTTAAAATGCAAGTCTGATACGTTTGACATCTTCACAAGTTTTGTCAAGCAAATTCAGAACGAACTTAACTACTCGGTAGTCAAAATCAGAAGTGACCATGGAACAGAGTTCGAGTCTGGTGTTATGACAGAGTTCTGTGAAGAACTTGGTATCTTTCATGATTTTTCCTCCCCGCGCACTCCTCAGCAGAATGGAGTTGCGGAGAGGAGAAATAGAACACTCATTGAAGCTTGCACGACAATGTTGAATGTCGCTTCTCTCCCAGAATACTTCTGGGCAGAGGCTGTCAACACAGCTTGTCATGTACAAAACCGGGCCTTGATCAACAAGAGCCATCGTAAGACGTCTTATGAGCTACTGAAAGGCAGGAAACCTACCATGTACTATTTTAGGATCTTTGGCTACAGATGCAATGTACTAAATAACGGGAAGTACCCGCCTACTAAGTTTGGTTAAAAATGCTTCGAAGGCATATTTATGGGCTATAGTAGCCATAGCCGGGCTTATAGGGTTTTCAATAAGAAAACCCTAGTGGTAGAGGAATCCATAAATGTTATATTTGATGAAGGAAGCTTGCTTAACAAAAATTCTTCCAGTGGTCTTCTTGAAGATGCAGGTACAAGAATTGAACAGCTTAGTCTCGATGAGACCGCTAAAGATGCAACTCCCAAGTACGTCAAAGTCTCCACCACAACGCTTATTGGAGATGATGATGGTCAGAATGGAATTATCCTCCTTGAAGAAGGAGAAGCCCGAGAAGACGTCAGAGCTCCAGACGCCAGACACCTAGAGCTCAGACACGTGAGGGATCATCCTAGAGATCAGATCATCGGAGATCCCCGTGACGGTGTCAGAACTCGCTGAGGTACAATTAACGAGATTCTGTATTTTATCTTTTTGTCACAGGTTGAGCCAAAGAAGTTCGACGAAGCGAACAAGGATGCATCTTGGATCTTGTCCATGTAAGATGAACTGCATCAATTTGAACGATGCAACGTCTGGACGCTGGTTCCCAGACCAAAGGGGCAGAACGTGATTGGCACAAAGTGGATCTTCAGAAACAAACTGGATTAACACGGTGTCATCATAAAGAACAAGGCCAGGTTGGTGGCTCAAGGTTACAGACAGGAGGAGGGGATTGACTTCGACCTGACCTTTGCACCAGTGGCAAAGCTCGAGGCAATCAGATTGTTCCTGGCGTATGCTTCTCACAAAGGATTCACAGTCTATTAGATGGACGTGAAATCGACCTTCTTAAATGGCAACCTGAAAGAGGAAGTATATGTCACACAACCCCAAGGTTTTGTTAATCCGACTTATCCCAATCATGTATATTTTCTTAATAAAGCTTTGTATGGCTTAAAACAAGCTCCTCGAGCTTGGTATGAGACTCTGTCTAGCATTCTTCTTAAGAACAAGTTCTCTAGAGGAAAAATAGATAAGACATTGTTTCTTAGGGAAGTCGAAGACAAGATTTTGCTGGTGCAAATCTATGTCGATGACATAATATTCGGGTCAACGGATAACAACCTTTGCAAGAAGTTTTCCAAACTTATGCAAGGGAAGTTTGAAATGAGTAGTATGGGAGAGCTGAAGTATTTCTTGGGACTTCAAGTGAAACAGTCTGAGGATGGGATTTTCATCTCTCCGATGAAGTTCACAAATGAACTCCTCAAGAAATTCGGAATGGAGAGTGCAACCTCTATGAGGACTCCAATGGGATCCACTGTGTCTCTGGACAAGGATGAGAAAGGGAAACCTTTTGATGAAACCAAGTACAAAAGCATAATTGGATACCTGCTCTACCTTACTACAAGTAGACCGGATATTATGTTCTCCACATGCATTTGTGCAAGATATCAGGTGAACACTAAGGAATCTCACTATGTCACTACAAAGCGAATTCTTAGATACCTTAAGGGTACACGTAATCTTGGCTTGTGGTACCCGAGAAACAATGATGTCGAGCTAATAGGCTTTTCAGATGCTGATTTTGCAGGAAGCAGGGATGATAGGAAAAGCACTTCTGGGACGTGTCAATTCCTCGGAAGAAGGCTTATATCATGGAATAGTAAGAAGCAGAATTGTGTTGCAACCTCCACAGCTGAATCTGAGTACATCTCAGCAGGCAGCTGTTGCGCACAACTTCTATGGATCAGAAATCAGCTAGCAGACTATGACCTTCAGTTCAAAGAAATACCAATGTACTGCGACTCCTCAAGTGCTATAGCCATTACGAACAATCCCGTGTCGCACAACAGGACGAATCATATTGAAGTGCGCTACCACTTCATTCGGGAGCATGTGGAAAACAAGGACATCACTCTCTGCTATGTCCCCACGGATAAGCAGATTGCAGATATTTTTACAAAGCCACTAGACGAAGCCAAGTTCAGTCTCTTCAAAACTGAACTGGGTATGCTAAACCTTGAGGAATGAAGAATACAGAGGCTCCCGACACTTGGATCAAGGGGGAGCATCCGCAAGAAACTCAAGAGTAAGCTCAGATGCAAGAACTGAGGGGGAGCATTGTGGCAAGTGCTAAAGTCCCAGATTTGTAGAAGCCGAAAAGGGGGAGATTACCCTCTCGGCTAAGGTGCTAAGGTGCTCACGCAAAGTATGTTCCAAATGCTCTAAAGGTAAAGGTATGGAGATTAATTCTCAACTGATTATTCAGTTTATGTTTTTCTTCCATCTGTTATATTCACCTTAGCTTGTAGGGTTTAGGCTTCTTCAAATAGGGGGAGATTGTTGGGTATTGTATCCACAATGTACCTGATTTAAAGAAGCCCCTGGAGCAGCAAAGGTGAATTGACATTGTATTTGATCATTTGTCTTCAAGTTGTGCTTGCAGTTATTTCACGCTAAGTACACACCAATGTCAGGGTGTAGTTTGTCAATATACACGGGTCTGCGCAACATAATCCTTCGTTGAGCAGATCAGTGTGTTGGCCTATGTGTGCTCTCTCTATTGGAGTGTACTTACTTTCAAGCATAGGGTCGAGATAGAGCTAGAGCTGAAGAGGAGCAAGGATGGGTCAAAGACCAGCTCACGGGAAGATAGACGAAAATTCGTCTAAGTATGATTCGACAAGAATCACTAAGTGATTCTCGCCGATTCGACGAGAATCACTAGTGATTCTCGCTGAATCTTCGAGAATCACTAGCTGATTCTCACCGAATTCATCTGGATAACTCAACGCCTTCAACGCCTTCAAGGATTCTGCCAAGTCAGAATCGGCGAGAATCACCAGGCTGAGTCAACGCCTTCAAGGAATCTGCCAAGTCAGAATCATCGAGAATGACTCTCCATTCTCGATGATTCGTCGAGAATGGATGATGACTCTCAGCGATTCTTTCCGGCTGGCAAGTAATTCAGCTAAGAATTCTTCTAAGTAGAATTCGACGGGAATCATTAATGATTCTCGTCGATTCGTCGAGAATCACCAATGATTCCCACCGAATTTGCCTTAGGCAAATTTCTGCTGCTCACTAGACCGGACCAAGTATACACGCGCTGTTTTGAACCAGACTTAGGGTTTCTACTGGTGGGGCCCACAACGGTCATAATATATGACCTACTGTATAAATACGATTGTATTTCAAACATCACTAACAATCGATATATACGAAAAGAAAGCGCCGCCGGATTTGACCTAGCGGATCACGTCTTCTCTTCCGCCTCCGTCTCCGCGCCTCAAGGTGTCGCCGCCGCCGATCGTGGGTTCTTCCTGATCTCCCGGCGACAAAAGTTCAGCCAAGCAACGCGTCTCACGTGTCTATCTTGAGATCCTTTATCTCTTGATTTTTTTAACTGGAATACCTTCCCCTTACGAATCGATTGGGACGATCGATCCAAGTAAGATCGTTGGTAGACCTTGCTAGCTTTGCTACGAAGGTTGGATCTACAAAGCTCGTCGCCGCAAACCTTGCCGCCGCCGATCCCGAAAGCTCCACCGACGCACTTCTTGCCGCCTCCGATTTCGGGGAGATCCTCTCTAAGTGAGAGCTAAGGTCGTGAACTCTTCGTCTTCTTCAAGAACGCGTCATCGAACGAAGAGGGACACCAAGCACTCCATAAGTAGTTTGTATTTTATACATTCTAATTTTTCTTTTGTTGTAAAGGAACGTTGGTTCCGCGTTGTAAGGGTTGGGTGCAACCTGTGGTGGAAGAGTGGTGACTCCTTCGGGTGGAAGGGTTCCTTCCATTCATGTGAGGATTGGATTTAAATCCTGTTGGTAAAGTGACTGAGTCATCCCTTGTGGGGAGATAGGTCGAAGGGGGAAAGTGGACGTACCCAAATCGGGGAACCACTATAACTGCCTGCGTATTTTTGTGATGTGTTGTTTTGTTTAATTGTGCAGGTATAATATTAATTTCGCTAAAAGACTGTGCAAGACACCTATTCCCCCCCCCCATAGGTGAAGGTAGTTGACCCTAGTGTGACTTTCAAGAAGTTCAAATAGGAAGTCGGGATTTCTGTTTGAGTGCATCTGTGCTACCGATATCGGAGTTTGATGTGATCTTTTGCATGGACTGGCTCTCGGAGCAGCGTGCCTTTATTGATTGCAATTCAAAGAAGATCACATAAGGCCAGAATACCGAGCTTGAGACTAAGTTCGCTGGTATGCGAGGAGTGAGCGGGATCGTTGTGTCTGCTCTCTAAGTCGTCAATGCTGTTTGGAAGGGCGCGGAGTTATTCTTCACGCTTATTCAGGTTGTTAAGCCAAAGGCCAGTGTGAGCGATGTTCCGATTGTTTCGGAGTTTGTTAATGTATTTCCTAAGGATCTTCCTGGGTTACCGCCCCAGCGGGAGATCGACTTCTCTATTGAGTTTGTTCCAGGTGTGAAACCTGTGGCCCGCTCGCCATATCGCGTAGCGCCAAAAGAAATGGCAGAACTGAAGGTTCAATTGCAAGATTTGTTAGAACAGGGATACATACGCCCAAGTATGTCACCTTAGAGCGTGTCTGTTCTGTTTGTGAAAAAGAAGGACGGTAGTTTACGGTTATGTATTGACTATCGTGAGTTGAATAAGCTGACGGAGAAGAACAAGTATTTGATTCCATGGATAGATGACTTGTTCGATCAGCTAGTGGGCTCAACCGTCTATTCCAAATTTGATTTAAATTCTAGATATTACCAACTGAGGATTCAGGAAGGTGCATTCCCAAGACAGCATTTGGAACACTCTACGGGCATTATGAGTTCACCGTATTTTAGTTGTGCTTATATAATGCGCCTTATGTATTTATGGATCTAATGCACAGAATGTTCCGAGAGTACTTGGATCTGTTTGTGATTTTCTTCATCGATGATATCCTAGTGTACTCACAGTCAGAAGCCGATCATGCAAACCATTTGCGGTTGGTGTTGCATACCTTGCGAAGGAATAAGCTCTATGCCAAGTTCTCAAAGTGTCAGTTTTGGCTATCGTTAGTGGCTTTTCTTGGCCACGTGGTAAGTGGAGAGGGCATAACAGTGGATCCGTCAAAGATAAGTGCCATCCGAGAGTGGCCAGTGATGTCTTCAGTGGCCGAGGTCAAGAGTTTCCTTGGACTGGCAGGCTAGTATAGACGGTTTGTGGAAAACTTCTCACGGATTTCTTTGCCTCCGACCACGTTGATGAGAAACGATCAAAAGTTCGTTTGGACGCAGGAGTGCGCGCTAGCTTTTGAAGAGCTGAAGAGTCATTTGACCACGACGCCTGTGTTAACATCACCATGTGGTACAGACGGCTATGAGATCTATAGTGATGCTTCAGGGAGCGTCTTAGGCTGCGTTCTTCTGCAGTTTGGTAAAGTAATTTATTATGGCTCATGCCAGTTGAAAGTGCAGGAACGGAATTATCTCGTCCATGACTTGGAGTTGGCGCCGGTGATCTTTGCGCTGAAATTCTGGCGGCACTATCTATATGGCATAAAGGTGGATATCTATACAGATCATAAGAGCCTAAAGTATCTGTTGGATCAGAATGATCTGAATATGCGACAATGAAGGTGGATGGAGTTCCTTGGGTACTACACCTTTGATATTCACTAGACTCCCGGGAATGGAAATGTGGTCGCGGATGCGTTGAGTCGTAGGAATCCAATACGGGCAAGTTGGTTGCAGCTGTATGATGAGCGTCTGATCTAGGAGTTGGAAGCGTTAAAGATTTCTTGTGTTGACAAGAATTCCATAGATGATGCATGCTTGAACTAGACGGAGGTACAGTGTGACCTTGTGGGTAGGGTTCGGCGAACAACGGAGTTTGATGAAAGTCTCCAACGCTATACAAAGGATGGGTTAGATGGCCAATTCTCCTAGGATGACGGCTTGTTACGGAAAGATGGTCGGTTGTGCGTCCCAAGTATGGGTAAGTTGAGAGAAGAGTTGATGTATGAAGCTCACTTTGCGAAGTACTCAATTCACCCTAGGAGAACAAAGATGTACAAGAATATGAAGATGTTATTCTGGTGGCCAGGACTAAAGAAAGACATAGCACATTATGTAAGACCCCCATTTTTTTTTAAAACATCGGGGTCTTAGGCCCAGAACCGCCGCTTTGCGGTGACACCTTCACACCCGGGAACGTCATCACTACAAAACGCCGATCTTGCCGGCCAAATCGATCTCAACTGTAGCAAATAATGAAGCAAGTCCACAGAAATAACATATAGAAAATAATCTCCATGAAGAGAGTGTCCACAGATATAACAAACAAAATACTAAATCTTGGGCTTATGCCCAGTACATCAAGTCCTCCATACATATCACTCATTGCGGAAGCAAACTTAAATAACTACTAGCAATCAGGACTCACGGACCTTGACATCTGAACTCCGGTACTAGACTGCCCAATCTCCAAGCGTGCCGACCTCCGGGGCTGCTCCTCCATGCTGGGCTCCATGGTCCCCTAAAATGATGTGGTTCAAAAACCGTTAGTCTAAAAGACTAAGTCCTATCATCCCCCACCACTTCCCCCATGGCTCCTAGGCACCGAGCGGGGAGAAGGAAAGGGAAGGACATGATAGTGGAGAATAACAAATAAGCAGATGGCGGCGGAACTAATCTAGCAGTTCTAAGGTACATAAGACGGTAATAAGGGTATGAAAAACTTAATAAGAAAGTAAGCTTAACTTATGTGAAAATACATAAGCTAAGGGATCTCTTGCAGGGCTCCTGTCGTATAAAAAGTCTCATACTGATTTATACGATAGGGTGTCGGTTTTACTAGTAAGCATAGATATGTAATACTGAATAAAAATCTTAACTTATAAGCACGCTCGCATTAACTTATAAACCAAGGGGTCATTTTGTAGGGCCTAATGTATAAAGAGTCCCATACCACTTATACATTAGTTGTCGGGTTATATTCAATGATTATGCTATGAAATACAATTATGCCATGATGTGAACATGCAAGTGAAACTCACCCACTCGACTCTGTGTACACAGACCTTTAGTTCCCCCTTTCTGGAGTAGAACCTCCTAGGATACCTCCGTAGTAGCAAACGGAAGCGGTGGGTTGGGCCTCGCCCACCTCTAAGCCAGTAATAGCACTACCAGTCAGACCTATCGTATGCCTCAACGCTGGTGCACTAAGCGGAGCTCCTGCGTACTCTTACTGGCTGGCGCACTAGAATTTATTTGGCCAAGTGCTAAACCACACTTGCCGAGTCAACGTATTGGCGTCGGTGCATCAACCCTCCAATACCGAAGACCCACCACCTTATACTTTATGCACATGTAACCTTATGTATCAGCTACCGAGCCCAAGCTCCCCGGACCATCCCGTCCGTCATAAACAACAACCGAGACAAAACTCGTCGGGCCACCCTGCCCATCACAAACCATTACCAAGCCAAGGCTCGTTGGGCTAATCTTCCCATCACCAAAACCACTACCGAGCCAAAGCTCTGCGGGCTAATTTGCCCATCACCCAAACCATTGGGCTTACTACCCGAGTGACCCAACCTATCTCCCCGAGACATCGAGGTGCGAGAAATTGAAACCATAGATTTACTAGTTACTCTTGCATTTCAATTTTTGCCTACGATTTAGGTTTAGCCCAGGGCTGCCCAAGGTATTCCCCGTGAAGGGCTCTCGAGGGCACTAGGAGCTACGATGGGCTGAAGCCCAAAGCTCCCTTTCGCAAGGCACTTATTCTTATTGGTTAATACCCGACTCCTAGTCCCTTAGCTATTACATTCGATCTAACCCTAGTATTTTGACACTTCCTCTTTACGGGAAAGACGATCTTTCGTCGATCCCGAGCACCTTCTAACGTTTAGCCAAATCCAACCCTCCACTCATCCAACTTCCAATAAGGAACTCATTTCTTATTTATCCAAACCAGCAAACAACTAACCCCGACTCATGTGCCCAAATTTATACTCCAACATAATTTCTGCAGTTTTACTATATGCAGACCACTAAGGCTACATGACATGTAAAACGGGAGGTACATCAAATAATCAACCAGTACTCCTATAATGGTTATTGGAGGTCTATTACGACTTTAGAGGCCCAAATCCAGAGTTTCACAATTTTCCTATTTATCTGATAATTTATTTAATTATTCTAGTGACCAAAAATTAAAAGATTGGACATGAAGTATCAATTTTAGATAAGATAATTTTCCACCAAATTTATTTTATATACAATATGAATATTTAACTAAAGATCCAAAGTCTCTCAATTTTTTAGCAAGGTTTAGGCCCCTATTTCTAATTTCAAATATATCCCACAATAATACATTTAAAGAGATAAGTATGACAATATTACTTCCAAAAATTCAGAGAAAATTCAAGGATGATTTTAAGGGCTTATAAATGCTCTAGGTCAAATTTCATGATTTATTAACAAGTAATAAAGTATATACTTGATATTCTCATAATATTCCAAGTTAATGGATTAATGGACAAGGTACAACAAATATTAATCTAAAAATTCCAAATAAATTCCATATTAGCATAATGAACTAGGAACACTACTTATCAAGTTTCATAATTTTTCAACAAGTATTGAGCTCTGTAAGAAATATTTAGCAAGTTTCCAAATTTATGAATTTGTGAAGTAGGACCCTAATTATGTATTCAAAAATTATATTAAAATTCATATATGATCAATATGGTCTAAAACTTCCTCTGCCAAATTATCATGACCTTCCAATGGGTAGTGGTGTCATAATGACCAAATGATTAATTAGGGCAAACTCATGAGTTACAAATGAAGTGCTAAGATTATTATTCCAAAATTCCCAATTAAATTCCCAGAGGTTCAATCTATCCTTATGACAACTCTACCCAAATTTCATTATATTTCAATGGGTTTCACTAACCTATCCTAGCACTACACGGTTTATGCCCTAAATTAGGGTTAGGGTTTTGTGGGGCCTACCCTTTTCCAAATTCCCTAATATCTTAACCAGAGGGTTTTAGCTACCCTATCACCCTTCCTACAAGTTTTCAGGCTCATACAAGGTCTTTTGACCATATGCCCTTAACAAGGCACAAATTACCCTTCTTTAGGGTTTGGCCTTAGATACTAGGCCAAATCTATTCAAAACAACCCCATCTTCCATAGGAAGGTGTTAAAAGCCATGCAAAGTCATTGGCCCAAATTTCAACCTCTGTTAAGGTGCTTTGGCCACACAAAGCCCAAGGTACAACTTTGGACCAAAATACCCTTGTTAAGGCAAGGCTAGGGTTTGCCTAATTTCAATTCAAACCACCTCCAAATGTAATGAAATTTTATTCCGAGCTTTATAATGACCACATGAACCAGCCACCAAAATTTGGATGAGTTTAGAGTTCATTTGACCCCTAAATTAATTTACCCTAGAGAAATTAAATTATTTACAAAAATATTGAAAAATTGCTCCCAAAAATTCCCATTTTTGGGCAAGGTCTAGATATGGACAAGGTTGACTACCTACCAAAATTTTATGTCATTTGGACCAGAGATGAGGTGTAAGAACCCATTTTAATTTCTGCCCAACCATTTGTATAGACCCCACAAAAATGAGTGCCCTGGTCAAACCAAGAACCAAAATTGGTTCAAACCAATTTTGTTTTAAATTAGACCCACAGGGCAACATTTTATGTGTTGACCATTTCCTATGCAAATGCCTCTAGGTATTTTTACAAATTAAAAACATTAAATATAAAATCTATGAAATAATTAAATAATCAAAAATTCATATCCTATAGTATGATATCATTCCCTGCACGAATCTTGGCGCGCTTTGGACGGCATCTGGTCGTCTTCTACCTCCAGCAGACGGGCCAGATTCAATACGCCTGGGCCATCTTCCAGCCGCTGCTGCCGGTAATCCGGCCACCTCCGTGGCCGGCCACCGCCACCACCACCTTCGTGGAGGTGGTGGCTACCTCCTGGCGGCGGCACAGCCGCCTGGGAGCACTATTCTGGCAAACCCGACAAGCGCAAATCCATGGAAAACTAGGGATTTTTTTATTTGGATCAGGCTCAATTGAGCCCGAACCTTGGCCCTAAAGATTGCTATGAACTGCACATGGAAGGAGTGGAGGAGGACCTGTGGGGGTGGCTATAGCCTTGTCGATCGCCGGATTGGCATGGTGTTGGCCAGTGGTGGTCGACTTCTTACAACAGTACAGTGGAACTGCTTGGCTCCTTCAGAAAAAGTGTGGGAATTCCTCCTTTGAGTCCAGGAAAGCTTTTAAGAGGGAGAGATGAGGTGTTAGGTGGTTGTAGGCTTCATTGCCATTTTTGGCCTTAGTCAAGGTTGGTGGCCATGGTAAGTAGGGGGTGAAACTTGGCTCCAACTAGTCAAGGACTGGCTAGTTGAATTGGGGCTACATTCCTTGTCCTAAAGCAATGAATGAGAGGTTGGGGAAGGGGGAAGGAGGAGCCCAAAGTCTTCCTCCATTACTTTCTCTAACTTTCTCTCTCTTACATAGGTGGCTTTTCTCTCTCCTACACACCAAGCTGAAATTTGACTCTTACCTAACCAAATGGCAGCCCACATGTTCATTTCATCCATCAAGGCAAGGTTAGCCCAAGTGAAATGGGCTTGAGCTTGAGTTAGCACATTTAGGCTAGCTTGACCTAAATCTTGACTTGGGTTAACCTTGGTCAATTTGGTCTTTAGGTTGCCCCTAATGGGTCCTTGGTGACCCATTGGCCTCCCCTAAGGCCTAGGTAGGGTTGTCTTGGCCCCTTTGGAGGTCACCTTACCCTTAGGCAGGGTACCTTGACTACTTTTTGGCTAGAGTGGACTTTGGTCAACTTAGCCTTTTTGATTGGTCCCCATGGGTCCTTGGTGACCCATTGGCCTCTCACTAGAGTTATGAAGGTATGTGTGGGGTCCACTTGGCTAAGGGACTTCAATTGGCCCTTGTGCAGGTCAGTTTGACCCATTTAGGGTTAGAGTTGACTTTGGTCAACTTAACCTTTTTGACTGCCCTCCATGGGTCTTTAATGACCCATTAATCCTACTTTAGGTCTAGGAAGTCCCTGGTAGGGTTAGTTGGGCTTTACTAGGGCACACTACCCTTAGTTAGGGCACATTGCCCAATTTAGGCCTAAAGTGGTTCTAGGTCAGCTTGGCCACCCTGGGTTGACTTCAATGGATCCTTAGGTCTCCTATGAACTTCTCAATGGATTACTGAGACTATGGTGGGGTCTTGGAATCTTTGTGAAGCCCCATGATCATCTTAAACAAAGGTTCAGAAATCTACTATGTGCAGACCATAGTGGTCTCACCCACATTCTTAGGTTCACTTGGTCTTCTTGGTCTTCCTAGGGTTTTGTCATGACCTGGTCATGACAAAACAACTCCTAGGGGTCTAGTTGTTTGAGGGATGTTATAAATCCCAATATATAAACAAAAAAATTTGTTCTTCGAAATTCTAGTTAGGCCTACAGGGTTTCAAATATGGAAAGTAAATTGTAACATCCCGAGAGGTTTTAGTAATACCTGATCGAAAAGATCTGGGTACCTCTGTCGCATCAAGTCCTGGGGCTCCCATATGTGCTCCTCTCGCCCATGATTCCTCCACAAGACCTTGACCAATGGAACCTTCTTGCGTCGTAAGACTCGTATTCCCTTGTCGTTAATTCAGATCGGTTCCAGGTGAACTGACCGATCAGATGCTATCGGCCCTTCTGCGGCTGTAATCTGCTGCTTCGGGCGTAGTAGAGCCCTCCTAAGAGAGGATTCATGGAACACGTCGTGCAAACTTGCCAGCTCCGGTGGCAGCTCCAACTTGTATGCCAAGGGACCGATCCGCACCCGAATCCTATAAGGCCCCATATATCTTAGGTTGAGCTTCTTCTTCTGACCGCGTACCGATGAAACCTCATGCATTGGTCGGATCTTCAAGAACACCTGGTCGCCCACCCGGAACTCCACCTGACGGTGCCGAGTGTCGTAATACTTACCATGTCGGCTCTGTGCCTCTAACATCATGTCCTGTATCAATCTCACTTGAGCCTCGGTGTCCTCGACAAACTCTGAACCCAAAGCCTTTGGATCCTCGTCATGTATCTATGACATCGGAGTCCTACACCTCCGTCTATATAGGGCCTCATAAGGAGCTATCTTTATGCTGGACTGGTAGCTGTTATTATATGAGCACTCGATCAGTGGTAACATCTTCTCCCAAGGCTCACCGTGATCCAATATGCAAAGTCGCAGCAAATCCTCCAGAGTCCAGTTGGTGCATTCCGTCTGCCCATCCGTCTGGGGATGAAACTCCGTACTGAATGTTAGTCAAGTGCCCAAGTAAGTCTGCACTGATCTCCACTCCCTGGATATAAACCGTCCATCCCGGTATGATACAATCGACCTGGGCACGCCATGATAACAGACGAACTGCTCCACGATCTTCCGGACTAACACACCAACCGAGTCATCCTTCCTGATTGGAATAAATGTGGCTACCTTCGTCAGCCGGTCAACGATTACCCAGATCGAATCGTTCCCTGTCCGTGATTGGGGAAGCCCATGTATAAGTCCATGGCGATATCATTGAACTTCCATTCTGGTACTGGGAGTGGCTGCAATAATCCTTCGAGGTTTCTGCACTCTGCTTTCACTAACTGGCATGCCTTGCAATGGGTCATGAAGTAGGTGATATCCTTCTTATGCCTGGCCAGTACATGGTCTTCTTCAGGTCTGCAGTCATCTTCGAAATCCCCGGGTATACTGAATACCGACTGCAATGAGCCTCCATTATAATATCCTCCCAGACCTGGCCTCCCTCTGGTATGTAACCTCGTCCTCTGAAACACACTAGGTCGTCCCTCAATGAGTAATCACCAGCAGTTCCTGCCTCTAAGGCCCGGAATATCGGCTCTAGCTTGACATCCTTCCTCTGCCCATCTCTGACTTAGTCTCAAATATCATTTGTGGCAATCAATGATGATAGATACTCCCGGTACAGCTAAGGGTGATCCTCAGACACAAAGGATATCTGCATCTTTTCTAACATCTGGAACCACTCCAAGGCCATCAACTGCGTTCCTGCTTCTAGGTTTGCGGCCATTCGGTTCAGTACATCTGCCACTACATTTGCCTTCCCCAGGTGATAGTGCATCTCGTACTAATAGTCTGCTAGAAACTCCACCCATCGTCTCTGCCTGATGTTCAGCTCTTTCTGCGTGTCCACATACCTCAAATTTTTATGATCAGAGTATATGTTGCAGTGGACACCGTACAGATAATACCGCCAGACTTTTAGAGCAAATATGACAGCTCCCATTTCTAAGTCATGAATTGGTTAGTTCTGCTCATGCTTCTTCAGCTGCCGAGAAGCGTATGCTATCACATGACCATTCGAAATCAGCACTGCACCCATGCCCTGGTAGGAAGCGTCGGTGTAGACCTGGATTCCTTCTTTCCCTGAAGGGAGGGCAAGTATAGGAGCCGAGCTGAGCCGACCCTTCAGCTCCTGAAAAGCAACCTCATACTGTGTGGTCCAGACAAAGGGCACCTCCTTCCTTGTCAGGGATGTGAGTGGAAGAGCAATACGAGAGAATCCCTCCACGAACTTCAAATAGTAATCGGCAAGTCCTAGGAAACTCCGCACATCTGTGGCCGTCTTTAGCTGCGGCCAATCCCGAACTGCTTGAATCTTGGCTGAGTCCACCGCCAACCCAGCACCACTGATGATATGGCCTAGAAAAGCCACTTCCCTCAACCAGAACTGACATTTGCTTATCATTGCATAAAGCTGGTGCTCCCGCAGTCTCTTTAGGGTCAGCGTCAGATGTCGTGTGTGCTCCTCCTCTGTCCTCGAGTAAATGAGGATGTCATCAATAAACACGATGACAAACACATCCAAATATGCCTCGAACACACGATTCATGAGGCTTATGAATGCCGACAGTGCATTCGTGAGCCCGAAGGGCATCACGGTAAACTCGAAAAGCTTATATCTGCTACTGAAGGCAGTCTTCATTATGTCTTCATCCTGGATCCGTAGCTGATAGTAGCCCGACCTCAAATCCAATTTTGAAAAGAAATGCGCGCCTTTCAGCTGGTCAAACAGCTCATTTATCCTTGATAGTGGATAGGTATTTCAGACTATAAGTCGGTTTAGTGCTCGGTAGTCGATGCACAATCTAAGTGTCCCGTCCTTCTTTTTAACGAACAAGATCGGGGCTCCCCATGGTGAAGAGCTTGGCCGGACAAATCCGGCCTCTACCAGTTCCTGGAGTTGGCTTCGAAACTCTGTCAGCTCCTTCAGATCCATCCGGTAAGGGGCTCTAGCTACCTGCTTAGCCCCCAGCACTAGCTGTATCCGGAAATCCTGCTCCCGGTACAGGGGTAGCCCAGACAGCTTCTCTTTAAATTCGTCGGCAAAATCTCGAACCACCGAGATATCCGAGATGGAACCCTTGGCCTCAGCCATTTCAAACAGCACCTCATAGACTTCCTCCCCTTGTAAGTGGGCCTTAACGGCCTGTACGGATGACAGCATGAGAGGGGGAATAGATCTAATACCTTCAATGACAATGTAGGAATCCCCATGCCTCACAGTAATTCTCTTGGACATGCAGTCAATCTGAGCATGGTTCCAGTGCAACCATATCATTCCCAGAATCAAATCAAATACTGGCATCTTCATGATCATCGCTGGTGCATCAAATATCTTTTTGCCGATCTCTGCCTCCATGTTGCAGTGGGCAAAGGTGAACAGCTCCAATCCGTCGGGTAATTGTATCCTCATCATCAAACTCGTGAATCTCTCCATGTCTTCCAACCCTTCCACGAAGGCCTCCGATACGAATGAGTGCGAAGCACCCGTATCGAACAACATATAAGCGGGCTAGCCGCTAATGAAAACTATGTCTGGTGGGGAGTTAAATGTCTTAGAATCTAGTTATGGTTTTCTTTCCTAGATTATCAATTTTATATCCATAAATTTAGGTATTCAGGAAAGAAAACTTAAAACTTTCTGCCATACCTGTGATCACTTGCTCCGAGTTCCGGGGTTAAGCCAGATCCAGTGCATAAACTTGCTCCTTGTCCTGCATGCAATCTGCACCCTGGTATCCACGTCCTCGGCCACATCCTCGACCTCCAAACTACTGAGCATGCAGGGCAGCCTGTGGTGCTGGTAGAGGTGCTCCCCTCATGGGGCAATTTCTCCGGATGTTCCCTGTCTGATGGTAGTTGTAGCACTCCGATAGGGTAAATGCCATACCCTCGGGTCTCGGTGCCTCCCGCATCTGAAGAGGCTGAGGAGCCACTAACACTGGCTCCCTCGGCTCCTCTCTCACCTTCTGACAAGGATGGTCCTCTAATCTTCTTCCCTCTCTTCCATCAGTGATGAGGCCCCTCCACTGATCATTCCTGGCTCCCCGGCCCTAGTCCTCCATTGGCCTCTTCCGACCCCGAGTCGTGTGCCAATCAGCCTCAACCCTCTTGGCCATCTCTAACATCCGAGGTATAGGCCCGTCAGATACGAACAATGGGGCCTCCCTCAACTCCTCCCGCAAGACCTTATAGAACCTCTTGGTGTATCCTGCCTCATCAAGCTGATAGGACTCCGCAAACTGGGCTAAATGGTTGAAATCCCGGTTGTATTCTACCACTGTCTTGTTTCCCTGCTTCAACTACAGGAACCTATCCTCCAGCTCATCCTTGGTTGATTGTGGAACAAAATGCTCCAGTAATACGTCACTGAACTCCACCCAAGTAATTTCTGCAACCTCCAAATAAGCAAAAGTCATATCCAATGACGTCTTCCACCATCGCTTGGCATGAGACTCCAAGCAAGAGACCACCAAAGGCACCCTCTCCTCCCAGGGGCACCGTATCCCGGTCAACATCTCGTACATAATGTCCACCACTCCTCCGTATGAACAGCTGACTCTGTCCCTAAGTAGGATGGGGGAGAGAGTCCTCGGAATATGCTCAGCCAATTGGCCCCCAAGTTTAGCTACGGAGCCGGAACCTGTTGGGCCCTGAAAGCTTCCAGAATAGCTGTCAGAGTCCTCCCCATCTCCGATTGTAGGAATGGAGTGGGGAACGGGGGAGGTGGTGCAACATTCGGAGTATACTGGACTCTCCCCTATGGTGTAGGCTATGCTGGGGGCTGCGTAACAAAAGCCAATTATAAGTAATCGCTCCAAACTAACTAAAAGTGGACAATTTCATGTGATCCCCCATATGGGCCCACCACTGCTTCCGCTACTTAGTTTGTCCCCAAAATAAACTCGTGCGGGGGTGACCCGGGGATTGTGGAATGCTACTTTGCGATCGAGGTTTTCCTCTAATACCACTTTCTACTTTGCGCAGCAGAAGCGTGGTGGGCCCATAACCCACAGGTCGGAGGATCAAAACCTCCCTCTAATACCACTTATAAAAAAAAGACCCCCATTTTTTTTTAAAACACCGCAGTCTTAGGCCCACAACCGCCGCTTTGCGGTGACACCTTCACACCCCGGAAGGTCATCACTACAAAACGCCGATCCTGCCGGCCAAATCGATCTCAACTGTAGCCAATAATGAACCAAGTCCATAGAAATCACATATAGAAAATAATCTACACGAAGGGAGTGTCCACAGATATAACAAAAAAATACTAAATCTTGGGCTTATGCCCAGTACATCAAGTCCTCACAACATATCACTCATTGCGGAAGCAAACTTAAATAACTATTAGTGATCAGGACTCACGGTCCTTGCCGTCTGAGCTCTGGTACTAGACTGCCCGATCTCCAAGCGTGCCGACCTCCGGGGCTGCTCCTCCATGCTGGGCTCCATGGTCCCCTAAAATGATGTGGTTCGAAAACCATTAGTCTAAAAGACTAAGTCCTATCATCCCCCACCCCTTCCCCCATGGCTCCTAGGCACCGAGCGGGGAGAAGGAAAGGGAAGGACATTATAGTGGAGAATAACAAATAAGCAGATGGCGATGGAACTAATCTAGCAGTTCTAAGGTACATAAGACGGTAATAAGGGTATGAAAAACTTAATAAGAAAGTCACCTTAACTTATGTGAAAATATATAAGCTAAGGGATCTCTTGAAGGGCTCCCGTCGTATAAAAAGTCCCATACCGATTTATACGATAGGGTGTCGGTTTTTCTAGTAAGAATAGATATGTAATACTGAATAAAAACCTTAACTTATAAGCACGCTCGCACGAACTTATAAACCAAGGGGTAGTTTTGAAGGGCCTAATGTATAAAGCGTCCCATACAACTTATACATTAGGTGTCGGGTTATATGCAATGATTATGCTATGAAATACAATTATGCCATGACGTGAACATGCAAGTGAAACTCACCCACTCGACTCTGTGTACACAGACCTTTAGTTCCCCCTTTCTAGAGCCGAACCTCCCAGGATACCTCAATAGAAAGGTCCCCCTTTCTAGAGCCGAACCTCCCAGGATACCTCAATAGTTGCAAACGGAAGCGGTGGGTTGGGCCTCGCCCACCTCTAAACCAGTAATAGCACTACCAGTCAGACCTATCGTACGCCTCAACGCTGGTTCACTAAGCGGAGCTCCTGTGTGCTCTTATCGGCTGGCGCACCTGACTTTATTTGGCCAAGTGCTAAACCACATTTGCCGAGTAAACGTATTGGCGTCAGTGCATCGACCCTCCAATACCGAAGACCCACCACCTTATACTTTATGCACATACAACCTTATGTATCAGCTACCGAGCCCAAGCTCCCCGGACCATCCCGTCCGTCATAAACAACAACCGAGACAAAACTCGCCGGGCCACCCTGCCCATCACAAACCATTACCGAGCCAAGGCTCGTCGGGCTAATCTTCCCATCACCAAAACCACTACTGAGCCAAAGCTCGCCGGGCTAATCTGCCCATCACCCAAACTACTAGGCTTACTTCTCGAATGACCCAACCTATCTCCCCGAGACATCAAGGTGCGAGAAGTTGAAACCCTAGATTTACTACTTACTCTTGCATTTCAATTTTTGCCCACGATTTAGGTTTAGCCCAGGGTTGCCCAAGGTATTCCCCGTGAAGGGCTCTCGAGGGCACTAGGAGCTACGATGGGCTGAAGCCCAAAGCTCCCTTTCGCAAGGCACTTATTCTTATTGGTTAATACCCGACTCCTAGTCCCTTAACTATTACATTGGATCTAACCCTAGTATTTTGACACTTCCTCTTTACGGGAAAGACGGTCTTTCGTCGATCCCGAGCACCTTCTAACGTTTAGCCAAATCCAACCTTCCACTCATCAAACTTCCAATGAGGAACTCATTTCTTATTTATCCAAACTAGCAAACCACTAATCCCGACTCATGTGCCAAAATTTATACTCCAACATAATTTCTGCAGTTTTACTATATGCACACCACAAAGGCTATATGACATGTAAAATGGGAGGTACATTAAATAATTAACCAGTACTCCTATAATAGTTATTGGAGGGCTATTATGACCTTATAGGCCCAAATCCAGAGTTTCACAATTTTCCTATTTATCTGATAATTTATTTAATTATTCTAGTGACCAAAAATTCCAAGATTGGACAAGAAGTATCAATTTCAGATAAGATAATTTTCCACAAAATTTTTTTTATATACAATATGAATATTTAACTTAAGATTCAAAGTCTCTCAATTTTTTAACAAGGTTTAGGGCCCTATTTCTAATTTCAAATATATCCCACAATAATTCATTTAAAGAGATAAGTAGGACAATATTACTTCCAAAAATTCAGAGAAAATTCAAGGATGATTTTAAGGGCTTATAAATGCTCTAGGTCAAATTTCATAATTTATTAATAAGTAATAAAGTCTATACTTGATTTTCTCATAATATTCCAAGTTAATGGATTAATGGACAAGGTACAACAAATATTCAACTAAAAATTCCAAATAAATTCCATATTAACATAATGAACTAGGAACACTACTTATCAAGTTTCATAATTTTTCAAAAAGTATTGAGCTCTGTAAGAATTATTTAGCAAGTTCCCAAATTTATAAATGTGTGAAGTATGTACCCTAATTATGTATTTAAATATTCTATTAAAATTCATATATGATCAATATGGTCTAAAACTTCCTCTGCCAAATTTTCATGACCTTCCATTGGGCAGTGGGGTCATAATGACCAAATGATTTATTAGAGTAACCTCATGGGTTACAAAGGAAGTGATAAGATTATTATTCCAAAATTCCCAATTAAATTCCCAGAGATTCAATCTATCCTTATGACCACTCTACCCAAATTTCTTTATATTTCAATGGGTTTCACTAACCTATCCTAGCACTACAAGGTTTATGCCCAAAATTAGGGTTAAGGATTTGTGGGGCCTACCCTTTGCCAAAACCCCTAATATCTTCACCAGAGGGTTTTAGCTACCCTAGCACCCTTCCTACAAGATTTCAGGCTCATACAAGGTCTTTTGACCGTATGCCCTTCACAAGGCACAAAATGCCCTTCTTTAGGGTTTGGCCTTAGATACTAGGCCAAATCTATTCCAAACAACCCCATCTTCCATAGGAAGGTGTTAAAATCAATGCTAAGTCATTATCCGCAATTTCAACCTCTGTTAAGGTGCTTTAACCACACAAAGCCCAAGGTACCACTTTGGACCAAAATACCCTTGTTAAGGCAAGGCTAGGGTTTGCCTGATTTTAATTCAAACCACCTCCAAATGTAATGAAATTTTATTCAGAGCTTTATAATGACCACATGCACCACCCACCAAAATTTGGATGAGTTTGGAGTTCATTTGACCCCAAAATTAATTTACCCTAGGGAAATTAAATTATTTACAAAAATATTGAAAAATTGTACCCAAAAATTCCCATTTTTGGGCAGGGTCTAGATATGGACAAGGTTGACTCCCTGCCAAAATTTTAATTCATTTGGACCAGAGATGAGGTGTGAGCACCCATTTTAATTTCTGCCCAACCATATGTAAATACCCAACCAAAATGAGTGCAGGGTCAAACCAGGAACCCAAATTGGTTCAAACAAATTTTGTTTTTAATTAGACCCACGGGGCAACATTTTATGTGTTGACCATTTCCTATGCAAATGCCTTTAGGTATTTTTACAAATTTAAAACATTAAATATAAAATCTGTGACATAATTAAATAATCAAAAAATCATATCCTATAGTATGATATCATTCCCTGCACGAATCTTGGCGCGCTTTGGACGTCATCTAGTCGTCTTCTACCTCCAGCAGACGGGCCAGATTCAATATGCCTAGGCCATCTTCCAGTCGCTGCTGCCGGCAATCCGGCCACCTCCCCGGCCGGCCACCACCACCACCACCTTCGTGGAGGTGGTGGCTACCTCCGGACGGCGGCACAGCCGCCTGGGAGCACTATTCCGGTAAACCCGATAAGCGCAAATCCATGGAAAACCAGGGATTTTTTTTTATTGGATCGGGCTCAATTGAGCCCGAACCTTGGCCCTAAAGATTGTTATGAACTGCCCTTGGAAGGAGTGGAGGAGGACCTGTGGGGGTGGCTATAGCCTTGCTGATCGCTGGATTGGCATGGTGGTGGCAAGTGGTGGTCGGCTTCTTACAACAGTACAGTGGAACTGCTTGGCTCCTTCAGAAAAAGTGTGGGAATTCCTCCTTTGAGTCCAGGAAAGCTTTTAAGAGGGAGAGATGAGGTGTTAGGTGGTTGTAGGCTTCATTACCATTTTTGGCCTTAGTCAAGGTTGGCAGCTATGGTAGGTAGGGGGTGAAACTTGGCTCCAACCAGTCAAGGACTGGCTAGTTGAATTGGGGCTACATTCCTTGTCTTAAAGCAATGAATGAGAGGTTGGGGAAGGGGGAAGGAGGAGCCCAAAGTCTTCCTCCATTATTTTCTCTCACTTTCTCTCTCTTACATAGGTGGATTTTCTCTCTCCTACACACCAAGCTGAAATTTGACTCTTACCTAACCAAATGGCAGCCCACATGTTCATTTCATCCATCAAGGCAAGGTTAGCCCAAGTGAAATGGGCTTGAGCTTGAGTTAGCACATTTGGGCTAGCTTGACCTAAACCTTGACTTTGGTTAACCTTGGTCAATTTGGTCTTTGAGGTTGCCCCTAATGGGTGCTTGGTGACTCATTGGGCTCCCCTAAGGCCTAGGTAGGGTTGTCTTGGCCCCTTTAAAGGTCACTTGACCCTTAGGCAAGGTACCTTAACTACTTTAGGGCTAGAGTTGACTTTGGTCAACTTAGCCTTTTTGATTGGTACCCATGGGTACTTGGTGACCCATTGGCCTCTCACTAGGGTTATGAAGGTATGTGTGGGGTCCACTTGGCTAAGGGACTTCAATTGGCCCTTGTGTAGGTCAGTTTGACCCATTTAGGGTTAGAGTTGACTTTGGTCAACTTAACCCTTTTGACTACCCTCCATGGGTCTTTAGTGACCCATTAATCCTACTTTAGATCTAGGAATTCTCTGGTAGGGTTAGTTGGGCTTTACTAGGGAACACTACCCTTAGTTAGGGCACATTGCCCAATTTAGGCCTAAAGTGGTTCTAGGTCAGCTTGGCCACCCTGGGTTGACTTCAATGGACCCTTAGGGCTCCTATGAACTTCTCAATTGATTGGTGAGACTATGGTGGGGTCTTGGAGTCTTGGTGAAGCCCCATGATCATCTTAAACAAAGGTTCAGAAATCTACTATGTGCAAACCATAGTGGTCTCACCCACATTCCTAGTTTCACTTGGCCTTTTTGGGCTTCCTAGGGTTTTGTCATGACCTGGTCATGACAAAACAACTCCTAGGAGTCTAGTTATTTGAGGGATGTTACACATTATGTGGCTAAGTGTCAAACTTGTGCGTTGGTCAAAGCAGAATGTCAGAAGCTTGGCAGTTTCCTAAAGTTGTTACCTATTCCGAAGTGGAAGTTTGATGATATCTCAATGGATTTCGTGCATGGGTTGCCGAGATCTCAATGCGGGAATGATTCAATCTTGGTGATTATAGAACGGTTGACAAAAGTGACTCACTTCCTACCGAATAAGAGAGACGATGCAGTTGAAACCTTGGCAAAGCAGTATGTGGAGCAGATAGTCCGATTGCACGATATTCCCCGGAGCATCGTCAGTGACCGTGATGGGTGATTCATGTCGAATAATTGGAAGCTAATCCATCAGTTATTTGGAACAAAGCTAGCATTCAGTACGGCCTTTCATCCCTAAACGGATGGCCAGATTGAGCGGACTAACAGGACGATCGAGGATATGCTCTGAATGTGCGTCCTAGATTTTGGTAAGAGATGGGAAGATCATCTCTATATGGTGGAGTTTGCCAACAATAATAGCTACCAAGCGAGCATCGGTTTGGCACCGTTTGAAGCTCTGTATGGTCGTAAGTGTCGTACACCGTTAGCTTTGGAAGAAGCAGGCGAATACAAGTTGTATAAGCGTAAGGAATTCGAAGAGGCTAACTCGATAATACGCTCTATTCGGGAGATGCTACTTATAGCCAAGGATTGACAAGCAAAGTACTACAATGCCAAGCACTGGAATGTGGAGTTTGCGTTAGGCGATTGGGTATATTTGAAGATCAAACCCTTCAAAGGCGTGTCCAGGATTCGGCGGTTGAAAAAGCTAAGTTTGAGGTATCTTAGTTCGTTTGAAGTGGTGGAGCGAGTTTGGGAAGCTGCCTATCGGCTAGCTCTTTCGGAAAAATTGAGTGGCTTGCATGATGTGTTCCATATCTTAGTGCTTCGAAAAGACATCACGGATCTAGCTCAAGTGATTGAGAATGATCGTGTACTGGTCGAATATGGGCTAACGATAAAGGTTAGACCCATTCGGATCGAGGATAGAGCCGATAAATAGTTACGGAACAAAACAATAGGGATGGTCAAAGTCCGGTGGGACAATTGTGGTCATGAGGAGCTAACATGGGAGCGAGAGCAGACCATGCGAGCTGATTTTCCCGAGTTGTTTGTTTAAACTATTGTAAAGTGCGTCTTTGTTATAACGGTCATGTTGAAGTTATAACATTGTGCTTGCTGGATTTCCTTACTGTGAGAAAATTTTGGGACAAAATTTATTGTAAGGAGGGGAGGGTTGTAACACCCCAAATTCTAATTTGGAGTTCAGGCTGAGTGATACGGCCTAGAATACGGGCGTGTCCCAGGGCATGTCCCGCTCTGGGTACTCGAGTGTGTCTAGAGTGAGGCACACGGCCTTGGATAAGGGCGTGTCCCAGGGCGTGTCATTGTGACACGGCCAGGGACACGGGCGTGTCTGAGGCTGTGTCTTTCTCGGGTTAGTAATCAGGCTGTGTTGAGAGTCGCACACGTCCTGTGACACGGGCATATCATAGGGGCGTGTTTGGCACACAGCTAAGGATACGAGCATGTGCTTCAGCCGTGTCCTTTTCGGGAATGTTGATCCTTTGTCGATTGAGGGACACGCCCCCCAACACGGGCGTGTACCTAGTAACACGGGCATGTCAGGTGTTGACACGGGCATGTCTAAGCCCGTGTCCTGGTCTAGATAAGTCAGTTTGTGTCCTGGTCATTCATTTGCTTCATCCTTGATCCTGTGGCCCAGATTATTTCTTGCTGGGTTAACTCCAGATTTGAGTGAATATTTCATTCTTCACTTGGATTTTATCTTTCTAAAGAGAAGAGAGAAGGGAGAGGAGCAAGGAGGAGGAAGAGGAGAAGATCCGGCCACCGCGGGAGGAGTAGAGTTTCGATTCTAGATCCGAGGCCAGATCTGTTGAGGCAAGGCCGCCACGGTTCTTTTCAACCGGCTAAAATTTCTATGGCGCCCAAGAGATCGTCAAGGGTAACGATCCTCCTTCATTGGACAAGTGAAGTCCTCCTTTATGTATGAGCATGGGATCCTTCACCAAAAGGTGGAAGAGTAAGTGATCCTCGTGGGTTGAGAGTTGCTATCCCCAGTTGAGTCTGCATCTAGACCCGGAAATGTGTAGTATGGGATAAGCATGTTGTGTGAAGCCCATCTAGATGGGTTGGTCTGGCTTAGTGATGTTGCATATTGCGCACTGGAGAAGACTCCACGTATAAACGTGTAGTTTGTGGAGTCAATAGGTTGTGCCTATGAAGGGAAGTAGCAGGAAGTACTGGATTGAGGAATTCCAGGAAATACCCTTGTACTGCTTGTGCTATGGCTACAATATAGCCAGTTTGTTATGGACAGTATAGCCAGTCCTTGGTGGATAGTGTGGCTATTGTGAAGCCAATCCTTGGTGGACATTATGTCTAGTGTGAGCTGCGAGCTCTGAAAAGGATTCTTGCCGAACAGGAAAGATGAAACCGACCCGCGCCTTTAGATATAGCCATGAGTACGTTGTACTCGGTGATGGCAAAGTGACTTGAGCATTGGGGGGTGGTTGATCCGTACCTGCGTTATGTCGACTGTACAGGAGAGCATCTAGGCATTGAGCTTTTGTCGGTGGCATAATGAGAGTCTTAGGCCTGCGCGCCATTAAGACTAAATGCTCAAAACTGTATAAACGGTGGTGTTGACCCTGGTTCGCCGGTGCACCATGAATGTGCCCTGAGTGCACGGATCGTCGGGTCGTATGGTTGACAGATGTGATGGATTGATTGTTTGTGAGAGGACAAGATATGATATATTTGTCTATGCATTGCTATGCCTTTAGGGAAGGAATGCCACTGCACCGAGAAAGGGATAGGATTGTTATAAATTGGTCAGCTGAATGCTGACCGTTGCCTTGTTTGCCGCCTTCTAGGTGGGCTATCCCTATGCAGGTGTTGGAGAGCCGAGCGGGAAGTAAGGGATAAAGTCCCTGCTGTTGCTGCTACTGTCGCTGCCATTGCAAGCCCTTTAAGGCTAAGCTTTCTATTGTGTTTTGTTCATGTGTGTCCGGCCTGCACGCCGAAGTATGCAATCCACACTGTGAAAAGAGGAACTGTAAGGCCTTAAGGCCAACATGTGTTGTATTTGTTGTTTGCTCTTTCAAGAGTTGATATATAAATGTAGTTTATATATGTAGTGGACATTCCTGGTATGAGTTCATCTTTATTATTAAAATCTTCCGCAAGCATGCTCTGAGTTAGGATGTGATGGTGTTGTGGTATTAACCTGTGACCTCTCCATCTGTTTCTGGCATATAGTGTGGGGCCCCGACCGAACCTTCTATTATATGTTATGTAACGGGTGGAGTTGTTACACAAGTAAAGCATAATTACATCAATATCATCAAAAGGGAAAGATGAAGTTTATAACTACAAGGGTGAGTTATTGTTATCTAGACACCCTATAATCAATTTCAGAGGTATATATCACTATGACAATACTCCTACCAAAATATCACAAAGACCCAAGGTCATATGACCCATTTAATAATCTCTAAGGTGTAAAGACATAAATATCAACTAAGTGGTTTAAGTGGGGTGCATGTGTCCAAAGTCCACCACCCTTCCTAGGGCATTTCACCTCCCTAGGACCACATGGAAAAATCAACAAGTCCATCCAAAGACATAACACCCTATGTCCTTGGTGTGAAAATTACTTTCAACTCGAAAAGGCAAGTATACCTATCGAATTGTAGTACCAAGGTCGTATTTAAAGTTGAGGGTGTCAAGTACTGCTACTCACGCTTTAACTATTATTCTACCGTACAATTAATGATGGACGATTTGAAAAATTAAAATTAAACTGAACGAAATTAAGACGAAACTATAGATTAAAAGATAGTACTTGATCGATGATTCACCATGAAAAGAGATAAAAGAAATAAAGATGTAATTTTATAATTGCAAAATAACTCGACCGTGACGGATCCGAAAATAAGACAAAATCTCGCTAGAGCATTAGGTCTCCTAACTTATAGACTCTTTGATCGAAATCTCTTTACAAATCAAAGAAGCCTAAAGTTGCATTATCGAGGTGATCCGCACTATTGTATTTGACTCCAATCCGGAGGATTTACATCATCCTATCTCTAGGGTTGCGTTCAACTCCTTCCTTCTTTGAGTGATCTTTCAAATCACGGGTCTCTCGACCACTATGAAATGAGATAAAAGCCTACTACCGTATACCGGAAATACGGAGTCGACACAAAATAAATCAAAGAAGGATCGAGCAAAATTTTAGCAAAAATAGAATTACGAAGTAAGAAAAATGCTCATCTCAATTCATGGATCCTCATGATCAAATGCTACAAGGAAATTAGCTACGCATATTGGAAAAGAGAACGACAATAATAAGAGAAGAAAATTTCATTTTTTTTATACTAGAAGGGAAAAAAGTACACAATGCTTAAAACAAAATGATGTTATACTACTTAAACAAAATGAGATTACAATAAGGGAAACTATAAAATAAAATTACAATGAAAAAAACTCTCTTGACTTGTACTCTCCACTTGCTCTCTCTCCAAAGTCCAACCTCCAAAACATGAGACCATTGGCTCCTTTTATAGATGAGGAGGGAAGATTCTAGAATGAAGATGAGAAGAAGGGACACAAGGGGGGTCGTCCATGCATAGTGAAGTGGGTTCATGCATGGAATTAATGAAGGGAGAGAGAAAAGGTGGGTTCATTGTATTTTATTTATGGAAATGCAAATGGAAAAAGTAAAATAAATAAGGGGGGATGAATGGAAGTGTGTAGAAGGGAGAAAGAGAGGGGAGATTCAATGTAAATGGAGAGGGGAAATGAAGTGGGTGGCTGGCCAAGCATGTGGGGAAATGTTCATGCATTCAATAAATGATGAGGGAAGAGAGAGAGGGTTCTTGGTGGGCTCGGGTTTGAGGTTGTGGGCTGCATGGTGCTCGGTTTTGGGGCTTTCTTGGGCTCGGGCTGCTTCATGCTTGCTTGGTGGGCTGCTCTATGGTGAAGGCTTTGGACCTACAAAACACAACAAAATATTATATTATTATCATAACAAAATATAACTAAACATAACAAAAATATAAAACATATTAAACGAAATAAAACTAAGAATTTATATATCATAATATAACAAAACATAAAACATAAAATAAAAAGAACAAAACACAAACAATAAAACTAGAAATTATAATAACAAAACACAAAAGATATTAAACGAGAAATAAAACAAAATAAGTATAAAATAAACACACAAAAATAAATAAGATTAGGGATTTCTTCTTATAAACTATACCAAAAAAATGACTTCAAGTAGTCATCAAAATCCCCCATGCTTAGACATTTGCTTGCCCTCAAGCAAATAGAAATAAAAACTAGGGAAAAACCAAAAAGAAAGCAAAAGATATATTTTTTTTATTATTTTAGGTTCCATAGTTAAGAAAACCAAAACAAGAAAAATTAAACTATCCTAATTTCCATGTTGACAACTAGTGGGGTGAGAAGTGCATAATAGAAAACTTGATAGTGGAGACCTAAAAATCTCATTAAAACATAAGAAAAGTTTACACATTTCTAAATCCTAAAACAAGGCATCCAAAATAAATGAAAATAAGGAAAAACAAAAAGTAGAGGTTCTAAATAAACGGCGCATTAATGAACTACTAGGTTGCTAGATAAAAATTAACCCTAAAACACCTCAAGGTAACCTCCAAAGAAATCCATCAATGATAGTGGCCATAGGCTTGTCTGTTCACACTTTCTCCACTACGTGAATTTACGTTCTAATGATTAATAGGACTTAAAATAGGTGTTAAAACTTTGCTTAGGTAAATAATTAGGAAATGGAAACAAGGATAAAAATGAAGGTTAAAACACACTAAACCAAGGGTGAGCTCAAAATAAAAAAAACATAACCAAAATGAGAAGTGACAAGTATGTCATTTCTCCAATTAAAGTAGAGACACGAGACAAGGCCATATATTTTTCTTTTATAAATTTGGCCACAAATAAACTTCATTTTTTTTATTGATTTGATAATATTCTGATAATAACATTTTTTTCATAAAGGATAGCTCCAAAAATAGGCTTTAAAATTTTCCGATTCACTTTTTTTTTCAAAAAGAGACAATCCATCACACAATGATTTTTAGAATGAGGCTCAAGGTTTAGTGTGCAATAGGAAGGGCATTTTTGGCTTTTGTGAAAAAAATGAAGAAAAGGTGGAGCTAAATCAAAAGAAAACATGGAAAAGGCCCAAAATTGTTTTGCAATGGTAATAATTTTTTGGTTGGCAAGAAAAGCACAAACTAGTCAAAGGGTGGCCTAAATCATTTCTAAAGCACGTAAAAACGACGCACATGTTTCGAGAGTCGCTAGGGACAAGTTCTAGACACCAATAAAGACTACCCCATAAATGAAAAAGAGCTAATATTACATAGCAACCATTCGTAAGCAACTAACCGAATAAAAAGATATAACTACAAATTGCTAACTTATAACGTAAAAAATGGATGCTTATATTTAAGAACAAGAAACTAGTAAAACTAAGCTATGTTAAAATGATAAGTTTAGAAAACCATTTCAAAGAAATCTACATAGAACTACAAAACCGCGCGGGCCTACACATCACTAGAAGAAACATAAAAATAAAGATAGAGAATAATTTTAGATTTTGTTTTTCAAATAGATTTTAGCACATTTTTTTATTTTTGTTTTTATAGTTTTTTCTTCTTCTTTTTTAAGGCTAAAATAAAAGTAATACTAAAGAAGCTTAACAAAACTATACTAATATTTTAGATTTTGATTTTAAGAAAGCAAAAGATTATTTTTGGATTTTTGAAAGAAAAAGGAAAAAAAAGAAACTAAGTAAACCCTCCCCCAAGCTTAGATTCTTGATTGTCCTCAATGAAAGAAAAAAGAAAAACGAGAAAGAGAAGGGAACTGAGAAGGAGAGAAAAATGCAGAAAGTAAATGAAATAAAAAGAACAGGACTTTTTCGGGTTTGTGAGATGAAGGCGGATGTCGCTCCCCCATGCTTGCTTTGCAGTGCATTTGATCATCAGCAGGTTTGATTGGATCCATCTTGATATCAGCAACGTTGGAGTGGCGATCACGAACTTGTACTTGGGCCACTGGGAGGAAGAGCAAAATCAAAGAAGAAAAAAATAGAGTCTGTGGGCAGGTGCCCAAGATTATTCTTTATTATAACAATTGAAAGTCCAAATAAATTATAATTATTAAGAGAAGTCCAAAAATAAAATAAATAAAAGTCCACATGAAGAGAAATATTCAAGAGTCCCGAATAAGATTCTCCTTTGCAGGAGACACAGAATCATTAGAAAAATATAATTTAAGTCTATGCCAATTTACTTTAAAGTCACCCTTATCCGGGTGCGAGAGTAGCACAGTTCCATAAGGAAAAACTTGTTTGACCGTAAACGGTCCAGACCATCTAGATTTCAGTTTTCCAGGGAAGAGACGTAAATGCGAATTAAAAAGAAGAACCTGATCGCCTGGTTTAAATATTTTAAGACGGCGCAGGTTCTTATCGTGATAAAGTTTCGTGCATTCTTTATAAATTTTATTATTTTCGTAAGCGTACGCTCTCCATTCATCGAGTTAATTCAATTGATTTTTCCTATGCTCGCCGACTGAGTGCGGATCAAAATTAAAAAATTTTATCAGCCAATACGCTCGGTGTTCTACCTCTACCGGAAGATGACACGATTTTACATAGACCAATCGGAAAGGAGTACAACCGATGGCGGTCTTGTACGCTGTCCGATAGGCCCAAAGAGCGTCGTCTAATTTTAGGGACCAATCTTTACGAGAAGTAGAAACAGTTTTTTCCAAAATTCTTTTTAGTTCCTGATTGACTACCTTGACCTGACCGTTAGTTTGGGGGTGATAAACGGTGGATAGTTTATGCGTAACGCCATATTTAGTTAAAACCTTAGCTAGTTGGGCGTTACAAAAATGGCTCCCCCTATCACTAACGATCGCTCGAGGAAAACCAAAACGTGAAAATAATTTTTTTTAGAAATTTATGACTACGCGAGCATCATTACTTGGTCAAGCTTGGGCCTCCGCCCACCTAGAAACGTAATCTACGGCGACTAAAATGTATTTATTTCCTAAACTTGAGGGAAACAGGCCTACAAAGTCAATGCCCCTTAAATCAAAAACTTCGCATTCCAGAAAATAATTTTGTTCCATTTCATTTTTATTAGATTAGTTTCCAGTCCGCTGGCACCGATCGCACCCGCCCATAAAGATTTGTGCATCTTTAATATGCTTGGCCAATAGAAGACAGCACAAAGCACTTTGTGGGCGGTGCGGTTTGCTTGAAAGTGCCCGCCAGTCGGACCTTCATGAACATGCTTTAAAATTTGTTGACCTTCTTCCCGGGAAACACATATTCTAACCACCTAATCCGCACAAATGCAAAATAGAAAGGAGTCCTCCAAAAAATAATACTTCAACTCCGAAAAAATTTCTTCTTTTTTGTGAGAAGAATATTCTTTTGGAAGGGCCCGGGCCACAAGATAATTGGCCAGATCAGCAAACTAGGGGGTAGAAGAAGAAATGTTTAAAATTCGTTCATCCGGAAAAGAGTCATTAATAAAATTTTCATTTAAAACATCAAGTTTGGTATTTTCAAGACGAGAAAGATGATCAGCCGCTAGGTTTTTCTTATCCCGAATCTCCAAGTCGAATTCTTGAAGTAAGAGGATCCAGCGAATATGACGCGGCTTGGCATCTAGTTTAGAAAGGAGGTACTTCAAAGCGGAATGATCCGTAAAAATAATAACTTTAGCAAGAGTAACGTACGGTCGAAATTTATCAAAAGCAAAAATAATAGCTAAGAGTTCTTTTTCAGTTGTAGTGTAATTTTCTTGTGCTGAATTAAGTGTTTTGCTAGCATAATAGATTGGGTGGAAATTCTTTGCTATGCGTTGTCCCAGAACCGCACCTACCGCATGATTACTCGCATCACACATTATTTCGAACGGTAAATCCAAAACTGGGGCGATCATAAAAGGAGCATTTATAAGTTTGGATTTAATTAATTCAAACGCAGCGAGACAAGATTCATCAAAAACGAAAGGAGTTTCTTTTTCGAGAAGGTGGGTGAGAGGCTTAGTAATTTTTGAAAAGTCTTAAATGAATCGTCGATAAAAACCCGCGTGCCCTAAAAAACTTCTAATCGCTTTAATATTTGTAGGCGGCGGTAACTTTTCAATTACTTCAATTTTTGCCTTGTCCACTTCAATTCCCTTAGCGGAAATTTTATGGCCAAGGACTAAGCCTTCACGTACCATAAAGTGGCACTTCTCCAAATTTAAAACTAAATTGGTCTCTTTGCAGCGTTGTAAAACTTTTTCCAAGTTTGCTCAACATAAGTTAAAGGAATCGCCAAAAACAGAAAAATCATCCATAAACACTTCCATAATATTTTCTACGTATTTATCAAAAATAGCAAGCATACACCGCTGAAAGGTAGCGGGTGCGTTGCATAACCCAAAAGGCATTCTACGATAAGCAAAAGTTCTGAAGGTGCAAGTGAATGTTGTCTTCTCTTGGTCCTCGAGTGCGATAGGGATTTTGAAGTATCCTGAAAGACCGTCGAGAAAACAATAAAAAATTATGCCCGGATAAGCGTTCTAAAATTTTATTGATAAAGGGAATGAGGAAGTGATCTTTACGAGTGGAATCATTTAATTTACGGTAATCGATGCACATCCTCCATCCCGTTACTGTCCTAATGGGAATTAAATCGTTATTTTCATTTGTTACTACCGTGATCCCACCCTTCTTAGGAACAACTTGGACCGGACTTACCCACTGACTATCGGAAATAGGATAAATTATCCCTGCATTTAATAACTTAAGAACCTCACCCTTCACAACCTCTTTCATATTAGGATTAAGACGACGTTGAGGTTGGACTATACCCTTAGAATTATTTTCAAAAAATATTTTATGAGTACAAAAAGAAGGGCTTATGCCAGAAATGTCGGAAATTTGCCACGCTATAGCTCGGCGATGCTTTTGCAGAACTTCAATCAATTGATTTCTTTCGGATTGAGAAAGATAGACTGAGATTATAACGGCAATTTAGAATTTTTTTTCAAGAAATGCATGCTTTAGATGGTCAGGGAGTGGTTTTAAATCAATATGGGGTGGTTCATTATAAGAGTTTTTCAAATTCTTTTCTTTTTCAAAAATAAGATTTTCATACTTTTTTCTACCAAAGACAGAATCATTTTCAAAATTTCCTTGTAATGACATCACCGTGTTTTCAAAATCATTTGAAGAAATTTCAGAAAAAGAAGAGGAAAATTCATTTGAAGAGATGTTAAAAAGAGAAAGTGAAGAATCTTCATTTAAAACATCAAGAAAGAAGCATGAATCATCATTTTTTAAAGAGTTTTTCATTGATTGATTGATAGAAAATGTGACCTCATCATCTCCCACACGCAAAAACAACTTTCCATTACTAACATCGATGACCGCTCGAGAGGTGGCTAGGAAGGGTCGACTAAGGATAAGAGGGACCTTGACGTCCTCTTCAATATCGAGAATGACAAAATCCATCGGGAAGATAAATTTGTCGACCTTCACTAACACATCCTCAACGATACCTAACGGATACTTAATTGACCTATTAGCTAACTGGATACTCATTCTTGTAGGGCTAAGAAAGCCCAATCCTAGCTTTTTGAATAAATAAAAGGGCATCAAATTGATGCTCGCTCCAAGATCCACTAACGCATGTTTAACGAACAGATCACCAAAATTACAAGGAATGGAAAAACTAACCGGATCGTTTATCTTTTTAGGAAGATTAGAGTTTTTAACGAACGCCGAGCATTCTTCATTTAACGTTACATGTGATAAATTTTCTAATTTCTTTTTGTTCGATAATAAATCCTTAAGATATTTCGCATACTTAGGCATTTGATTAATCGCTTCATGAAATGGTAAATTAATATGAATTTGTTTGAACATTTCAAGGAAGCGTTGGTACTGATCGTCTAGTTTTTATTTCCTAAGTCGAGTCGGATAAGGAGGTGGAGGACATTCCTTTATAACAACCAGAGCATCATTTTGAACGTCATCATTTTCTTTTCCAAAATCAGAAAAAACAGAAATATCTTTTTCTTTATCAAAAGTAGATTTTTCATTTTCCATGGGGATAATTGTTTCCACAACAGGAGGAACAATCACCTTTGGCTCTTCCCTTGTGGTGGGCTTGTTAACAACCTTACCGCTCCGAAGGGAAATCGCATATGTGTGCTCCCTTGTGTTAGGTTCAGTGTTCGAGGGAAGTGTTCCAGGTGGTCTCTCCAAAAAAGCCTTGGCAAGTTGCCCGACCTGGTTTTCTAAACTTTTCACGGACCCAGTTAGACTTCTAATATTAGCTTCGTTCGAGCTTATATATTAAGAAAGGATCTCTTCCAAAGGGGAAGGTTTTTGAAAGTTTTGGTTTTGTTGTGGTGGTGGTGGTGGTGTAAAATCGTGTGGTGGGCATAAGACATTAGCATTATTACTCCAAGAAAAATTAGGATGGTTACGCCATCCAGGGTGATAAGAGTTCGAAGAAGAATTAAAACCAGGAGGTGCAGAAAAATTAGAAAAAGCAGAAAAATTATTGGCAGAATTATTTTGAGCAGGCCTGGGTATGTTCCCTAGATAATCCACCTGCTCGGCAGCAGCAGTAGCATTCACATTTTTAAATACCTTAGCAGTGGAGGCAGCAGTCATCTCCGAAATCTTCTTGTTCAGCATTTCCACTTGCAGCACCAGTTGCGACACCGAATCCACTTCATAGATACCTGCAGGTTTAGATGGGCGAGTCCTAGATGAATTCCACTGATAAGTGTTCATCGCCATGTCCTCGATAAGCTCAAGAGCGGCTTCTGGAGTTTTGCGGTCTAAAGAACCAGCGGAAGCGGCATCTATCATTTGCTTAGTTTATTAATTTAGCCCATTGTAAAATGTTTGGACCTATAACAATACAGGCAGAGCATGATGTGGGCATCTTCTCAAAAGTTCTTTGAACCTCTCCCAAGTTTCATAGAGGTTCTCAGAAGCAATTTGAGAGTATGAAGTTATATCATTTCTTAGCTTAGCAGTTTTGGCGGGGGGGAAATATCTTGCAAGAAACTTTTCAACTAGAATGTTCTAAGTAGTGAATGATCCTCTTGGAAGAGAACTCAACCACTGTTTGGCTTTGGTTATTAAGGAGAAAGGGAAGAGTCTTAGCCTTATATCATCATCTGAGACACCATTTATTTTAAAGGTGTCACAGATTTCAAGAAAACTAGCAATATGTAAGTTCGGATCTTCATCTTGTAATCCGTCGAACTGTACATATTGCTGCACCATTTGTATGATGCTAGGCTTAAGCTAGAAGTTATCGTTCATAATTGCAGCTCGAACAATACTTGTTTCTGTTCCCTCCAGGTTAGGTCGAGCATAATCGAACATGGTCCTTTGCTGAGCCATTCCTGGGTTGGGATCTCCCATTTCAGAATTAAAATTACAATCACCATAGGATTCCTCAACCACTGTTTGAGAAGTGGAAGCCCTGAATCGTAATTGTCTCCGAAAGGAGCATTCGATTTCTGGGTCCAAATCATCAAGTAGCGACAGATTCGTGCGGGTCATGCACTAAAAAAAAATGAAAATGGAGAGAAGAAAAGAAAGGAAATTAAAAAAACTTGAATATGAAAAAGAAATTTTTTTTTTTGGATTTTTGCAGAAGTAATAGCGGAAGCATTTTCAAAATATTGACGAAGAAGCTCCCCGGCAACGGCGCAAAAAACTTTGTGTATAAATTACTTTCAACTTGAAAAGGCAAGTGTACCTATCGAATTGTAGTACCAAGGTCGTATTTAAACTCAGGGGTGTTAAGTACTGCTACTCACGCTTTAACTATTATTCTACCGTACAATTAATGATGGAGGATTTGAAAAATTAAAATTAAACTGAACGAAATAAAGACGAAACTATAGATTAAAAGATAGTACTTGATCGATGATTCACAATGAAAAGAGATAAGAGAAATAAAGATGTAATTTTATAATTGCGAAATAACTCGACCGTGACGGATCCGAAAATAAGACAAAATCTCGCTAGAGCATTAGGTCTCCTAACTTATAGACTCTTTGATCGAAATCTCTTTACAAATCAAAGAAGCCTAAAGTTACATTATCGAGGTGATCCGCACTATTGGATTTGACTCCAATCTGGAAGATTTACATCATCCTATCTCTAGGGTTGCGTTCAAGTCCTTCCTTCTTTGAGTGATCTTTCAAATCACGAGTCTCTCGACAACTATGAAATGAGATCAAAGCCTACTACCGTATACCGGAAATACGGAGTCGACACAAAATAAATCAAAGAAGGATCGAGCAAAATTTTAGCAAAAATAGAATTACGAAGTAAGAAAAATCCTCATCTCAATTCATGGATCCTCATTATCAAATGCTACAAGGAAATTAGCTACGCATATTGGAAAAGAGAACGACAATAATAAGAGAAGAAATTTTCATTTTTTATACTAGAAGGAAAAAAAGTACACAATGCTTAAAACAAAATGATATTATACTACTTAAACAAAATGAGATTACAACAAGGGAAACTAGAAAATAAAATTACAATGAAAAAAACTCTCTTAACTTGTACTCTCCACTTGCTCTCTCTCCAAATTCCAACCTCCAAAACATGAGACCATGGGCTCCTTTTATAGATGAGGAGGGAAGATTCTAGAATGAAGAGGAGAAGAAGGGACACAAGGGGCGCCGGCCATGCATGGTGATGTGGGTTCATGCATGGAATTAATGAAGGGAGAGAGAAAAGGGTGGGTTCATTGTATTTTATTTATGGGAATGCAAATGGAAAATGTAAAATAAATAAGGGAGATGAATGGAAGTGTGTAGAAGGGAGAAAGAGAGGGGATATTCAATGTAAATGGAGAGGGGAAATGAAGTGGGTGGCTGGCCAAGCATGTGGGGAAATGTTCATGTATTCAATAAATGATGAGGGAAGAGAGAGAGGGTGCTTAGTGGGCTCGTGTTTGAGGTTGTGGGCTGCATGGTGCTCAGTTTTGGGGCTTGCTTGGACTCGGGCTGCTTCATGCTTGCTTGGCGGGCTGCTCCATGGTGAAGGCTTTAGACCTACAAAACACAACAAAACATTATATTATTATCATAACAAAATATAACTAAACATAACAAAAATATAAAACATATAAAACGAAATAAAACTAAGAATTTATATATCATAACATAACAAAACATAAAACATAAAATAAAAAGAACAAAACACAAACAATAAAACTAGAAATTATAATAACAGAACACAAAAGACATTAAACGAGAAATAAAAAAAATAAGTATAAAATAAACACACACAAAAATAAATAAACTTAGGGATTTCTTCTTATAAACTATACCAAAAACGATGACTAAAAGTAGTCATCAGTCCTTCATAAATTCCTAAAGTTCAACCATAGGGTTTTAAATTGTTTCCTAGGGCAAATCTACCCTAATATATCCCATACTCCATGTGAGGGAGTTAAATATAAAAACAAATCAGTGGCCCAAGTTTCAACCTCTATTGAGGTGACTTGGCCACCTAAAACCTACAAGGTACACTTTGACCTAATTACCCCTTAATGGTCTAACTTAGGGTTTGCTTATTTCCAAACTAAATCATCTCCAAATGGGATGACAATTTATACAGTGCCTTATTATGACTCCAAGGACCACTCACCAAAATTTGGCAGGGTTTGGAGGTCATTAGACCCTTTAAATAATTCACACATGGATTAATAAATTTCTACAAAAACTTTAAGAACATGTTTTCCAAAAAAAATCATTTTTGGATATGTCCTAGATATAGGCAAGAGTAACCCCCATCCAAAATATCAAGTAATTATGAAGGCTGGATTGATGGGGGCACTCAGAATAGTCTCTAGTCTAACCTAGGTATAAACCTCACCAAAATGAGTGCTCTGGTCAAACATCATACCCAAATGGTTTGAAACAAATTTTAAAATAATGTAGACCCATAGAGCTACAATATTCATGTTAACCATTTTCTCTGATTAAGCCTCTAAGTATTATTAAATTAATTCCTAAGGTGGATAATTATTTGTGACAGAATATACAAAATATGTAATATATAAAATATGATCTTTGCTCAGATCTTGGCGCAAATCTAACAGTCACTGGCCTTCTTCTTCCTCCAACCGACGGGTATGATTTACCCGTCTTGGACAAACTTCCAGCCCAATTTCCCGGCCACACAACCACCTCCCTGACCGGCAACCGCCGCCACCACCTTCGTTGAGGTGGGGGCTATCGTCGGGCGGCGACACAGCCACTGGAGAGGCCATTTCTGGCGATCCCGCCACTTCACTTTTCACGGAAAAACCAGGAAAAGTAACCACCCGATTGGGCTCAATTGAGCCCAATTCGTATCCCTATTGATTCCTAAGATCTACCCATAGAAGAAGGAGAAGGGGAAGACCTTATTGGAGGTCTTGAGGCGGGTTGATCGCTGGATTGTCATGGTGGTGGTGGTGCCACTCGGGTTTCTGGAACTACACGGTAGAAGTGCTCGAAATCTTTAGGTAAATGGTGGTAAAGTCTCCTCTATGGCCACTGATGGTGTTTAAAACACCAATTGGGGAGGGGAGAGGCCAAGCCTTTAATGGCCATTGAAAGCTTTGCTCGGCCATGGAAATTCTCCTCCCCTAGGCACTTCCATGGCCGGGAAAACCATTGGCCTTCTCCTAACTGGCCAGGGGAGATGATTCCAGCAAGAAAAAAGGGCGTTTGGCCTTCCAAGCCATAAATGGCCTCACTCCCCACTTTCTCTCTCCTCCATTAAAGGGGGAAAATGAAGTTTTCTCTCTCCTAGTCATCAAGGACGATTTTGATCTCTCCTCCAGCCTACTAGCACCCCATTAACTCATATTAATAATAAAAATGAGGTTAGCCCAAGGTGGGGAAATGGGTTTGAGCTTGGGTTAGCCCATTTGGGCAAATTTGACCTTAACATAGAGTAGAGTTGACCTTGGTCAACATGACCATTTGGGTAGACCCCAATGGGTCCTTGATGACCCATTGGCCTTCCCTAGGGTCTAGGTAGGGTTGGGTTGGGTTTTCTTGGCACATGGAAGTCAACTGCCCCTTAATTAGGGCACTTTGGCTATTTTAGGGCTAGGGTTGACTTGGGTCAACCTAGCCACTTGGGTTGACCCCAATGGGTTCTTGGTGACCCATTGACCTCACTTTTGGGTTAGGGAGGCATGTGTGGGATTCACTTAGCTAAGTGAGGGTCAATTGACCCTAAGTAGGCTAGTATGACCCATTCAGGGTTAGGGTGGACCTAGGTCAACTTGACCACCTTGATTGCCCCCAATGGGTCCTTAGTGACCCTATGGACCACCCAAAGGGTTAGGGGTCTTGTGGTGGGGTCATGAAGTCAAGTTGAGTCCTTAAGGTCAAACCCAAAGTCTAGTGGTGAGGTTATGCTATTGGCAGACCAAGGTGATTTTCAGCTTTGCCCTTGTTCACTTGGCCCTTTGATCTTCTAATGGTTTTGACATGACCTTGTCATGACAAAACCACTCCTAGGGGTCTAGTTGTTTGAGGGATGTTACAACAGTACCTTCTAGTGATCGCTATCTGCTTAAGAAAAGAGAGACAAACTAGCAATCCAATTAGGCAAGTATACATATCGAACTGTAGCTATGGGACACAAGTATCGTATTGAAATTCGGGAACCATTGAGTATACTTACTCACACGAAGACTATTATTTTATCGACAGAAATCTTTAGGGTTGAAGAGAAATCTAAACGTACTAAAGAAAGGAAATATTACGCTAAAAAGAGAACTAATTGCAGTTAAGTAGAAAGCATAAAAGAAGCGATTACGATAAAGGATTAGAACGATGAAATGGAAATGCACTCGATCGATAATCACCTCGGCTAAAGTCGATTAAAAACACGATAAATAAACCTAAACTTAATAGGGTGAAAGGTCCTTGACCGTGGAGGTTCCTAAAGCTTAAACACGCTTCTCTCAAAGTCCTGCCCAACTGAGTTTAGGAAGGTCCGACCGACTCTTGTCTAAATCGGATTCCTAAAGCTCGTTTTACGCGGTGAACCCCACTATTGGATTTTACTCCAATCTGGGAGATTTGTACGTCGGCCTCTCTTGATGGGTGCGTACAACTCTCTTTACTCTTGAATGCTCACTTAAAACTATCGGCCTCTCGGCTAGCCAAGAATGAAAGCTATATTGGAAATTATATATCGACAATATAATTCCAAACGAGAAAAATCAAGAGTAATCCATGGTCTAAAACCCAAAAAAGAAAAGGTAGATTCAAAGCATCATAACTTAATCAGTCGAACCTCGGATCATCAAGATCGAGTACATGGAGGATTAGTTAATCATAGTGAAGTGGAGGAGGGGGGATGAGTAGTAAAGCATTAAGAACACAAAGATAAAAAAGAGCACTTTATTAATATTAAAGAGAGCTACAACTTGAAAAAGGAAATTGCATGGAATTGAAAACCTATTCTAGCCCTACAATTAGCAACTAAAGCAAGTGCAAAGATTACAACAAAAGCTAATACAACAAAATCACTAAGCTAGAATTAAAAAAACAAAATGAGAAAGAGAGAGAGAGAGAGGGAAGAACACTAAAAAAACACTAGTAAACAAAAGGGCAGCACCTCCCCTCTCAACCCAAACTTTTTGAAATGGAAGGGGGGACATCTGAATTTTTAGATTTTTCCACGGGTTGGTCACACCCTAGGTCACGCCCGGGGAGGGCATGTCAGGGGGCGTGATACGTATGAGGGTGACCTCGGGTTCTTGATTCTGGCAGGAAGGATGATTGCTTCTGTATGATGGTTGACGCGCCCTGGTTCATGCCTGTGTAGGGGGGGCGTGACACGTATGTCGCGTCGAAATCATTGTTCGAAAATCCGTCAGTCTTAGAAATATGAGTTTTAGACAAAACATTTTCCGTTAACATGCTACCGTGAATTAGAAACACGGCATGGCCAACATTTTACTTGTGAAACATAATTAAAAAAGACGATTAGAAATATTATAATTAATTAAGTTGTTTATATGAGATTTTGAGAAAAACAAAACAAAAACAAGGAGTACTATTGAAATACCAAAATGTCTAAACTATTTAAGTAATAACAAAAAGCATATATTTTTTTTTAATTTTTAAATATTTTCTATTTTTTTGGATTTTTAAGATATTCATTTTTTTTATTTTTGAAAAATATTCTCAAAAAACAAAATATTCACACATACCAAAAAGAAGGAGGAAGTCCTCCGTCAAGCTTAAAATGGGCATTGTCCTCAATGGAGAAAGGAGGTTAGAGATGGAGAGAAAATGAAATTATAGAATTGAAAGTACAGAATTGAAAAACAGGTACTTCCCCGAATTTATTCACTACGAATGTTGATTGATCTCGTTCCCCCATACTTGCGCTTTGGATCTTAATGAAATGTCTTCTTTGGAATTCGTGATGGATTCAGCAACGTTGGAGCAGGCGATCGCAGAAGCTTCAGCTTGTCGGAGCCGTCCGGGGCAAAAATTGTAAAATAAATAAAACAAAAAGATAACTTGAGTTATCTCCCAAGAGCTAGCACCCTTTATTTAAAATGTCATTTGAGCTCGACGCAACAAAATAAAAATGTCCCAAAAATATTTTTTCCAAAATAATAATAAAAGTTTTTAACAAAAAAAAAAGTTCGAAGTTAGAGTTCGAGCAGCAGAAATTTAATAATGTTTGGACTGACATCATCATCACCAGAAAAATAAAGTTTTAGACACTGACCATTTACTTTGGAATTACCCTTATCAGGGTGTGAAATTAAAAAAGCACCATAAGAAGAAACTTCTGAAACAGAAAATGGCCCAGACCATCGCGACTTTAATTTCCCCGAAAATAAATGTAAACGAGAGTTATACAAAAGAACTTGGTCGCCCGGCTTAAAGGTTTTTGGGTGCCTTAAGTGTTTATCGTGAAAACATTTCGTCTACTCTTTATAAAATTTGTTGTTTTTGTATGCGTAAGAGTGCCACTTGTCGAGTTCGTTGAGTTGAAATTTTCTAACGTCGCCGACAGAGTGGGGATTTAAATTTAAAAACTTAAGGCCCAAAAAGCACGGTGTTCGAGTTCTACGGGCAAATGGCACGATTTTCCATAAACCAACTGATATGGTGTATATCCGAGGGCAGTTTTGAACGCTGTTTGGTAGGCCCATAGAGCATCGTCTAATTTGGTTGACTAGTCTTTTCTAGATGTTGAAACAGTCTTTTCTAAAATTCTTTAATTTCTCTGTTCGCTACTTTGATTGCTCTGTTAGTTTTGGGGTGGTAGGCAGTTGAAAGTTTATGCGTAACGCCGTATTCAGTAAAGATTTTAGAAAACTGTGCATTACAGAAATGGGAACCCCTATCACTAATGATGGCTCGCGGCGTACCGAATCGAGAAAATAATTTTTTTAAAAAGGTAACTATGACTCGGGTGTTGTTTGTAGGAAGAGCTTGGGCTTTAGCCCAACGTGAAATATATTCGACAGCGAGTAAAATGTATTTATTCCCGAAGCTAGAAGGAAGAGGGCCAACAAAATAGATTCCCTAGAGGTCGAAAACTTCACACACAAGGAAATAATTTTGCGATATTTCATTTTTATTGGAAATATTACCCGACCGTTTGCAACTATCACACCTACTCACAAAGTCTTGCGCATCTTTAAACAGGCTAGGCTAATAAAAACCCGCGCTTAGCACTTTGTGGGCAGTGCGAGTAGCTTGATAGTGCCTACCTATCGGACCTTCATGCAAATGCTTAATAATATCTAAACCTTCTTCATAAGAAACACATCTCCTTATCACTTGGTCCGCACAGACTCTGAAAAGATGCGGGTCCTCCCAAAAATAGTTCTTCAACTCAGAAAAGAATTTATTCTTTTGTTGAGAGGAGAACTCTTTTGGACACGGGCCACTAAATAGTTGGTGATGTGTGCGAACAAAGGAGAAGTAGATGTGTTAATTGAAAACAGCTTCTAATCTAGGAAGAAATCCTTAAAAGATTTTTCATCTAATTTTTCAATAAACGGATTGTCTAATCGGGAGAGATGGTCGGCGGCCAAGTTCTCGACTCCTCACTTATCACGGATCTCTAAGTCATACTCTTGGAGGAGTAAGACCCAGGGAATCAAGCGTGGCTTGGCATACGATTTAGAAAGAAGATATTTGAGGGTCGAGTGGTCCGTAAAAATAATAATGTTTGAAAGTGTAATATAAGGGCGGAATTTATCAGAAGCAAATACTACAGCTAGGAGCTCCTTCTCGATCGTGGTGCAATTTTTGTGTGCGGATGTAAGTGTTTTACTTGTGTAATAGATGGGGTGGAAGTTTTTAGATATGCGTTGACCTAATACGGCTCCCACCGCAAAACTACTCGCATCGCACATAATTTCAAAGGGAAGGTCCCACACCGGAGCTATCATAATTGGGGCATTAATTAATTTTTCTTTTATTAAATTAAAAGAAGCTAGGCAAAAGTCATCAAAAATAAATGGGGCGCCTTTTTCTAAGAGATGGGAAGGGGCTTGGTGATCTTGGAGAATTCCTTTATGAAGCGGCGGTAGAAACTAGCGTGACCTAGGAAACTTCTTATAGCTTTTAGGTTCGTTGGCGGCGGCAGCTTCTCGATAACTTCTATCTTGGCAATATCTACCCCAATTCCTCTCGCAAAAATTTTATGACCCAAAACTAACCCTTCTCCCACCATAAAATGGCATTTTTCCCAATTTAGGGCAAGGTTAGTTTCTTCGCATCGTTTTAAGACTTTTTCGAGGTTTTCTAAACAACTATCAAAAGCATCACAGAACACGGAGAAATCATCCATGACTACCTCCATAATGCTTTCTACATACATGTCAAAGATAACGAGCATACATCGCTGGAATATAGCTGGCGCATTGCACAAACCAAACGGCATTCTTCGGTAGGCAAAGATTTCGAAGGGACAAGTAAACATAGTTTTCTCCGTGTCCTTATGGGAGATAGGGATTTGAAAATACACCGAGAGGCCATCAAGAAAACAATAAAATCTATGGCCAGATATTCGTTCTAAAATTTGATCGATGAACGGTAAGGGAAAGTTATCATTGCGGGTAGCGTCATTTAACTTATGATAATTTATACACATTCCACCTGGTCACCGTTTGTGTCGGGATCAATTCATTATTCTCATTACTAACTACCATTATCCCTCCCTTCTTCGGCACTACCTGGACTGGGCTAACCCACTTACTATCAGATATATGATAGATAATTCCTGAGTCTAAGAGTTTCATAACCTCGCCCTTAACTACTTCTTTTATGTTGGGATTTATGCAGCGCTGAATTTGGATTAAATTACGTGAATTATCTTCCATTAGGATTTTGTGAGTGCAGAAAGATGGGCTTATGCCCTTGATATCAGAAATTTTCCAGGAAATAGCTTGGCAATGTTTACGTAAAACTAAAAGAAGTTTATCATTTTACGCATCCGTGAGGCAGGCCGAAACTATTACTGGTAACTTGGTATCTTTTTCTAAGAAAGCATATCTAAGATGTTCGGGTAGTTCCTTCAATTCTAGGGTAGGGGGTCTTTATACGAGGTTTTAGAAATCCATTCTTTTTCAAAAACTATGTCCTCGTAGACTTTTTTAAACGAAAAATTAAAAGAGGTAGGGCTAGCAGCCATGGCGGCTTCTTGCAGCGATTCAGTTGGAAGAGTAGAGGAGGAACAAAAATTAGAAAATTCTTTTTAAAATTTAGAGAGGCGATAGGAGGATTCTTCACTTAGGTGCAGCGATTCAGTTGGAAGAGTAGAGAAGGAACAAAAATCCGAAAATTCTTTTTCAAATTTAGAGAGGTAATAGGAGGATTCTTCACTTAGGGAATCTACGAAAACACAGGAGTCGTCATTTACTAGGGTGCTCTTCATCGAGGGGGTGATAGAGAAAGTCACCTCATCGTCGCCTACTCGAAGGAAGAGCTTACCATTGCTTACGTCAATGATAGCTTGGGAGGTGGCAAGGAAGGATCGGCCAAGGATCAGGGAAACTCAACGTCTTCTTCGAAGTCCAATATGACGAAGTCCACCGGGAAGATGAATTTGTCGACTTTAACTAAGACATCCTACACGAGTACTAACCTGTATTTGACTGATCTGTAGGCGAGCTGGATACTCATGCGCGTGGGGTTAAGGCTACCAATTCCTAACTTCTTAAACAATGAGAGGGGCATCGGGTATATAATCACATTTAAGTCGGCCATTGCGTTCTTGACAAAAAGATCACCAAAGACACACGGAATAGAAAAACTACCCGGGTCACTAATTTTCTTTGGTAAACCGTTTGTCAAGACCGCAGAGCACTCGTCATTTAACGTGACATGCGAAAGGTTCTCTAACTTCTTTTTGTTAGTCAGGAGGTCCTTAAGGTACTTAGCGTACTTCGGCATCTGGGAGATCGCTTCGTGGAAGGCAGATTTATGTGGATTTGCTTGAACATTTCTAAGAAGCGGGAGTACTGATCATCCTGACGTTGCTTATTAAGTTCAGAAGGGCATGGTGGAGTTGGATTATTTTTAAAATTGGGTGGTGGAGTGAGATCTTTTTCTAAAATCGGGGTGATAACTTCTTCAGCAGAGGGTGGAATTTTTAAAATGGGAGCAGATCTTTGATTTTTTAAAATGGGGGCGGAGTTTGCCTCGGGCTCTTCACTAACCCTACAGGAAACTTTCTTCCCACTCCAAAGAGTTATAGCTTTTGCTTGCTCTCTCAGGTTGGCCTCGGTATTGGAAGAAAGAGACCCTACGGGTCGCTCAGAAATTATTTTTGCGAGATGTCCTACTTGATTTTCAAGACTTTTAACACTTCTAGTTAAGGTTCTTATAGTAGCGTCATTTATGGTTATATATTTAGAAAGTAACTCCTCCAAGCTTGGAGGTTTTGGATAGTTTTGAAGAGGGGTGTGGTGGTGTAGAAAAATCATTTTTTGGTGGCGGGCACATTGCGTTCGAGGGATTACTCCACAAAAACTTCGGGTGATTTCTTAAAGCAGGAATATAACTATTCGGAAAAGTAAAACCGGGCGCAGGAAAATTCGCATTAGAAAAATTATTGAAAGCATTTCTAGGCATATTGTTAACATAATCTAATTGTTCTGGAGCAACGGTTGCAGATTCCCATACCCATGGGGCGGAGGCAGCAGTCATCTCCGTAGTTTTTTTGCTTAATATTTCAACTTGCAGAGCGAGCTGGGAGACGTTGTCCACTTCAAAGATACCTGCAGGTTTGTTTGGGAGGGACCTAGGCACATTCCACTGATAAGTGTTCATGGCCATGTCCTTGAAAAGATCAAGAGCTGCTTCTGGGGTCTTATGGTTTAAAGTTCCGCCAGAAGCTCCGTCTATCATTTGCTTTGTACTTTGATTTAGCCCGTTTTAGAACATCTGCACTTCTAACAATATAGGCAGCACGTGATATGGGCATTGTATTAATAATTCTTTAAATCTTTCCCAGGTTTCATATAAGGTTTCAGATTCTATTTGTCCAAAAGAAGAAATATAGTTCCTAAGTTTTGTAGTTTTAGCTGGCGGAAAATACTTTGCCAAAAATTTTTCAATTAATTGATCCCAGGTTGTGATGCTTTTTTTAGATAGAGTGTTCAGCCACTGTTTAGCCGTAGTTCTAAGAGACAAAGGAAATAATCTTAGCCTAATATCATCATTTGTAACACAATTTATCTTGAAGGTGTCACAAAGCTCAAGAAAGCTTGTTATATGTGCATTCGGATCTTCATCTTGAAGTCCGTCATAATGCACAAACTGCTGCACCATTTGAATTATGCTAGGCTTTAGTTCAAAGTTATTATTAGCTATGGCAGGGCGCACTATACTAGATTCTGTTCCCTCTAGATTCAGGCGTGCATGATAGGACATAGGCCTATGCACGACCTCCTCCACGTGGGGTTCTTCCATTCTTAAAGTAGAAAGTGACTCGGAGTCCTCAACCGGTACTTGGAGAGTAGGGCCTTTAAATCGCGATCTTCTCCGAAGAGTACGCTCAATTTCGTGGTCCAAGTCCAGAATAACCGACGGACTCCCGCGAGTCATGCACTAAAAGAAGAGAAGAGAAGAAAGAGAAATAAATAAACTAGAAAAAAGAAAAGAGAAACTAAAAAAATTTTTGAAATAGATTTTTTTAATGTTTTAACTCCCGAATTTCCCAAGGGCTACCCAATGAAGGGTTCGCAAGGTACTAGACAAGATAGTGGCACTTAAAGCCCTTTGCCCTTTTCGAGAGAATTAGGTGGCGTAGAAAAATTGTGAAGTGGGTTTCTATTAAGAGTGATAATAAAATTTTAAAATTTTAAAATTTTTTAGAAGGAGGATGAGAAAGAGAAATGATAAAAGTAATAGGTTCGTGTTTTCGATATATCAACGAAAGTTGTTCCCCGACAACGGCGTCAAAAACATGGTGATCGCTTTCTGCTTAAAAAAAGAGAGCCAAACTAGGAATCCAATTAGGCAAGTATATCTATCGAACTGTAGCTAGGGGACACAAGTGTCGTATTGAAATTCGGGAACCGTTGATTACACTTAATAACACGAAGACTATTATTTTATCGACGGAAATCTTTAGGGTTCAAGAGAAATCTAAACGCACTAAAGAAAGGAACTATTACGCTAAAAAGAGAACTAATTGCAGTTAAGTAGAAAGCATAAATGAAGCGATTATGATAAAGGATTAGAACGATGAAATGGAAAGGCACTCGATCAAGAATCACCTCGGCTAAAGTCGATTAAAAACACGATAAATAAAACTAAACTTAATAGGGTGAAAGGTCCTTGACCGTGGAGGTTCCTAAAGCTTAAACATGCTTATCTCAAAGTCCTGCCCAACTGAGTTTAGGAAGGACTGGCCGACTCTCGTCTAAATCGGAGGCCTAAAGCTCGCTTTATGTGGTGAACCCCGCTATTGGATTTTACTCCAATCCGGGAGATTTGGACGTCTGCCTCTCTTGAGGGGTGCGTACAACTCTCTTTACTCTTGAATGCTCACTTCAAACTATCGGTTTCTCGACTAGCCAAGAATGAAAGCTATATTGGAAATTATATATCGACAATATAATTCTAAATGAGAAAAATCAAGAGTAATCCATGGTCTAGAACCCTAAAAAAAGGTAGATTCAAAGCATCATAACTTAATCACTCGAACTTCGAATCATCAAGATCGAGTACAAGGTGGATTAGTTAATTATAGTGAAGTGGAGGAGGGGGATGAGTAGTAAAGCATTAAGAACACAAAGATAAAATGAGCACTTTATTAATATTAAAGAGAGCTACAACTTGAAAAAGGAAATTACATTTGCATGGAATTGAAGACCTATTCTAGCCCTACAATTAGGAACTAAAGCATGTACAAAGATTACAACAAAAGCTAATACAACAAAAGCACTAAGCTAGGGTTAAAAAAAACACAAAATGAGAAAGAGAGAGAGAGAGGGAAGAACACTAAAAAACACCAGTAAATAAAAGGGAAGCACCTCCCCTCTCAAGCCAAAATTTTCTGAAATGGAAGGGGGGACATCATAATTTATTGATTTCTCCACGGGTTGGTCACGCCATAGGTAACGCCCGGGGAGGGCATGTCAGAAGGCGTGATACGTACGGGGTTGACCTCGGGTTTTAGATTCTGGCGAGAAGGATGATTGCTTATATACGATGGTTGACATGCCCTGGGTTACGCCCATATAAGGGGGGCGTGACACGTACATCGCATCAAAATCATTGGTCAAAAATCCATCAGTCTTGGAAAAGGGGGCAAACACGCCCTGCGTCACGCCCGTATAGGGGGGCGTGACTGTACTGTTGGCGTGCTGAGGCAAAAAAAGCATTTAATGCGGTGGCAGACTTTGGGCAGAGGGCAACACGCCCCATATCACACCCTGGGACATGCCCGGGGATGGCGTGACAGCCGTTTTTCCAATTATTTGTTCTCTGTCAGCAAGCTTCATTGGGATCGGGTGACACGCCCTGTGAAACGCCCAGGGAGGGCGTGATAAGGAGGCGTGTCAGGTCATTTTTGGCTAAAATTCTGGAAACCTGTAAAAAGACAAGAAAATGTTAGTGGCAATAATATTTACATAAGAAAGATAAAAATTAAGCAAATAAGACACAATTAGCGCCTTCAAAACTAGAAAATACGATAATAGTTTAGGATACAAAACGTATTATCACCTTCTTGAAATATGTTGGGTCTGTAAGTTCGGGTTGGACAATGTGGTCACCTACTCAAGACCATTTATTACCAAGTGTTAATGATTCATATGAGTATAGTTATTAAGTCACTTTCCCCGTATTGTGCAGATATAAGTTATTTTGCTTACTTTTGTAAATATTCTCGAAGCATGGCTTCGTTCTGCACTTGGTACAAGTTTCATACTTTTGAACTCATTAAGTAAATCTTTTACAATTGTCATATGCTTAATTGCTGAGATTTGACAGCTTCCTTATGTTTATGTTGGTAAGCCTTTATTCCATTTTGGTTTTTTGCTAACCTTTTGATCTTTGATCACCACTTGTGTATTTCTTTCTGAGGTTTTCATTTCTTGTGAATGCCTCAGGTTTGGAGAAATAGCCGGTTTAGCGGCTTTGGTTGGTTTTGGTTAGTGTTTTGCAGCTATCGTATCCTCACCACTGTGAGGTAATTATTGCTTGTTTTCTATTAGTTCAGACATCCATACCTTTAGATGGTTCGTGTCAGGTTGTTGGCGCCCACTGGATTTTGTAAAGTGTTAAGTACTTACTAGCTGCTAAGTATGTTCCTTTATGACTTGTTGGTTTTTTTACTTGCTCTCTGGGAAAGTTTTATGCTAGGATTGCATGTTAGTTACTTTAACTATAAAAAGTATTGTTTTTACTATCTCATGCACTTGCCGTCTTTTAAAAGCTAAAGTCACTATATCTTATTGAATGTACAAACTATTTTTTATGCTTGTACTAAATCTAGAGTCATGCATAACATGAGTTATCCTATATGGATGTTTATGCTCATGTAGAATGTTAACCATTTTAAACAAACATTTTTGTAGCGTATAATTATATCTCTACTTGTGGACTAGTTGATCCACTGAGCCGAGGGATACGGCTAACCAATTAAACTTAAACTGGATTTTTTTACAATAACTCATGAATTTCATATAAAGTATAGAGTTGGAGTCTTGCCTGAGCATATATAGTTATGCACTGCACGGCATTGTATCACGACGCATATTTTCTCTTACTTTGATATGTCGTTTAAATACGGAGAAAATGCGGGTTGTGATAGTTGGTATCGGATGGATTGGTTGTTTGGCAATTTGTCGAATAACTATCTCGTGTAGATTTTGGTTGTCTTATTCCATTGCATACAAACACCGATGTGTCATCAGTACATCTTGGCTGAAGCATGAACACTACACTCATAAGCATGAAAAGAAGTATACAGGGCATATTATGTAGTATGGGATGCATAATATCATATGACTGTTATGTAGTATGGGATGCATATCAATCATCACATGAATGCACATTAGATTTTTCTTTTCGTTGCATGCGATATTATGTAGTATGGGATGCTTAATATTTCATGTGTACGCCACTCATAACATGAACTAAGGCCTTTATTAGATTGCATAACACAACATGCATGACATAGCATTGCATTAGCACATGTGCCAAGCTAAAGATTTACATGATACACATACACACATGGTTTTAAGTCAAAGGAGTAAGAATTCATGCATTCATGGTCTATGCACATGAGTCAGTGGGATGACGTTATATAGTCCTACGTTTAAGCGTGACATCATTAATGAAATTCCAAGAGGAACTTAGCAGCTTCAACAAGTATTTGTATATGTATTATCTGAACTAATTTGTGTAGTCCTAGTAGTAAGGTAGGTATTGATTAGTTGTTTATTGTTTTTTTAGAATGTCGTTGAAGCATCCTGTGATAAGGTCAACTCCCCAGTCTGAGGGTGAGTCGTCTAGGGAACAAAATGAGGCAGTGATCGAAGGACTACGACAGAGCAATGAGGCTCTTTCCAGGCAGATGTTGGAGATGTAATCGTAGATCCAGACAATGTTCTCAATTGTTTTCGGGCAGCTTCTTAGAGTGCAGAACCCTGTTGTGGGTCAGGCTGTTCATGTTCCTCCTGCTCCACTGGTTCCCCAGTTGTGTAGCCACCAGAGATGAACTTGATCTCACATTTTCAGCAACTAGGAAACCCTACCTATGACGGTAGAGCCGACTTCATGGCTTTGGATGATTAGATTGTCGCAATCGAGGAGATGTTTTCGTACTAAGAAATATCTGCAGACCAGAGAGTAATAATTGATGCATACCAATTGAAAGGCCTTGCAAAGGGCTTGTTTTTTAGAGAAAGGAAAACCTGAAGGATGGATGTTCATGGGAAGCCATTAAGGGGTTATTGACGAGGAAGTTCCTGCCATCAGTCAAGCAAGACCGCATGATGAATAATTTTCTGCACTTGAAGCAAAGGCAACTTACGGTTAGTGAGTATGAGGTGGAGTTTTTTAAATTGATCCGGTTTTCCCCAAATCTGGTATCCTCAGAATCTAGTAGAGTTAAGCATTTTCTTGGTGGTCTTAAGAATGACATATAGTAGCTGTCCAGTGCTTATGGATCTGGAAGTTATGCTGAAGTAGTGGAAGTCGCCACAAAGGTAGAAGAAATCGATAATACGAAGAATCAAGGCTAGCAGATGAGGAAAGATAAGAGGAATTCTAATGAGAGTAAGAACTCTAAGGAATCTTGTCCTATTTCAAGGAAGAGAAGCAGGGAAGTGTGCAGTTTCTATGGCCGGTTAGGCCACCCATTCGAGCAATGTTTCAAGATGCTAGGAGCAAAGAAGAAGGAGCAGGTACACGCAATTTAGGGCGCTCCCAAAGGAGAACTTGTTTATGCTTTATGCAAACGAAAGGGGCATGATGCTACACATTGTTGGTATAAGGACAAGGTCTATTTCCAGCGTGGACAAAAAGTAATGTTAACTCAAAGTGCCCGAAGTCTCAACCCATGCTACAGCTAATTCAACTTCAGACTTTGTCGCCGCTGCAGCATTTGCACAAAGGGAAGGGAAAGTTAAACTTGGTGACCATGGAGGAAGTGCAGACGTCCACCCAGGTGATCTCAGGTTAGATCTTAACCTCATTTGTTTTTAGCTCATAGTTATATTTTTGATGTTGCTCAGTTAGTTATGAATGTGATTTTATAGGGAAGTTTAAGGTAAAGAACCGTTGGGCGCGTGTTCTTTTTGATTCTGGTGCTACCAAAACGTTTGTGGCTAGTGCTTGAAAGTCTTTAGTTTCAACGATAGCTAAATCACTTAGAGGGTGTGAATAGGTTTCTTAGTCTCTTTTGACTTTCTTTAATTTTTCTTCTTTAAGTGTTTTGGCTGTTAGTAATTTACTGCTTTCAAGATACACACAACCTGCAATCAAACAAATAACATAGAAAGCACATACAATATATATAGTGGTTCTCCAGATTATGGGTACGTCCACTTTCCCTCCCACCTTTCTAACTTATAGTTAGACAAGGAACTTCTCTAATCTGGGCTCCTAAGAGCTTACAATACGATCCTGCATGACCACTCGGTCACCTCCAAGACCTACAGCTCGGGCACAAGGCCCTATAACTCAGTGACCTAAAGATCACATACCTCAGGACCAAAGGCCCTACAACTCAGACTGGGAGGACAGCCCTACCTCAGATCCATAAGGGATCCTACTTTAGAGAGAATGACTCTCCTACCTAAAGTCACAAAGGCCCTGCCTCAGATCCAAAGGATCCTACAACTCATGCACAATTGCCTTACCACTCAGAGAGAATTACTTTCCTACCTCAGGCTCAAATTACCTACAGCTCAGTGATCAATATATCAACTACCTCAGATCCAAACTGGATCCTATAGCTCAGATTCAAACTTGAATCCTACTATTCAGGCAAAAGCCCTAATCTCAAATTCTCAATAGAATCCTATCTCGGGCAAAACTGCCCTACAAATCAGATCAAAACTTGGATCCTACCTCAGAGAAAATTTTCTCCTACCACTCAGATCCAAAAGGATCCTACAAGGTGGAAGTGGGTTGGTGAGTTGTTCTTGACACAAGAGATATTTCTCTGTGCCAAACTTTCTGGACTGAAAAAAACTCAGCCTAACTTTGACTCTAGGGAAATAATCCCAGAGCCTACTGTTACCTGAACTGAGTATTAATCAGTCCCAACTTATTCTTCTCAGTACCACAGATTTCTTTTTGGAAATGAGAAGTGATTGTAGCTAGTCTTGCTGCTACCTTAGGTGAGAGAATCTCAGCCCTAACTTCTTCTCAGCAACAAGGATATAGATCTTGCTTTGGCTTCTGTTGGAAGTAACTTGCAGATCTGCTGCGCTACACCTTTCTTTCATGGGCTGAGGAGATTCAGCCCTAACTTCATCTTCATAGCCTCCAAAAAATATTCTTTTGAACTGTACAGCTGGAGCTGTGAAGTGGTTGCAACTAAGGTTATCCTTTGCTGCACCTTCTCTCTCAGAGATTTACTCTAAACTAATGTTGATGATGGAGATGAAAATAGCTAACTTGATTATGTTCCTATAGGTGCAGCTTGGGTATCAACCTGCTGCTTCATTTTACTCAGAGATTTTCTCTGATCCTATTATTGAAGAGTTGTATCACAACAGCGATCTCTTTATGGCTTTCAGATCAGCTACAGCTAGCCTATACCTGCTACATCTTCTTCTTCAGAGAAAAAGTCACTTATCTTGATGTTATTGATGGAGATGTCAACAGCTAACTTGAAGACCTTTTTGATTAGTCAATTGGAACTTCATCTTTGACCTCAGCAATAATGGAAAGGAGGAAGAAGATGTTCTGCTGCTTTATGAAAATACAAAACCCTAAAATTTGATTTCTTCAATCTCATCTCTTCCTTTTCTATTCCGCCGATCAACGGCTATTTTGACTCGTAAGCCCCACTGAGATTGACAGCTGCAACTTTTTTTTCTTTAATTGTAGTACTGCAGACAAGCGGCTACATTTGTCGCGTACTGTAGCTTTCCACAACAAATTTTAATTTTGTTGACTTGTTGACTTTGCTGACATCACCATCTGTTGACTTAGCAAAAATCAAGCATCAGTAGTATAGGCATTGAGTGAGTAAGCATCATTCAATGCCAAAACACTTAGAAAAAAATTCTGTCATAAGGTGTTGAGTAAGCAACCTTACCTCAATGCCAAAATACTTATAAAAACTTCTCTGCCATTAGGCGTTGAGTGTGCAACGTACACTCAATGCCAAAACACTTATAAAATATTTCAGTCATTAGTCGTTGAGTGAGTAAGCTTCACTCAATGCCAAGATACTTAAAAAAATCTTTCGGCCACTTGCCGTTGAGTGAGTAATCTTCACTCAACGTCATACCACATAGAAATGATTCTAGTTACTTGGCGTTGAGTGAGCAACCTTCACTCAATGCATTTGGACTAAACCAATTTTCCTGCTTGGGAAGCGTTGAGAGCGTTGAGTGTGTCTTCATCACTCAACACCATATTACTTAGACAGATTTTGCCACTTGGCATTGAGTGAGTAAGCTTCACTTAACGTCAAACTACTTAACAGATATTCTTTTGTTATGTGGTGTTGAGTGAGTAAGCTACACTCAACGCATTTGGACTTTGCCAAATTTCTGTGAAATCATAGTCTCTGACTCACTAAGGTCCAGTCAACACTTTTTATCACATGGCATTGAGTGAGTAAGCTTCACTCAACGCTTGTGGACTTAGTAAAATATTTACACAGATTTTTTGAGGCCTTGACTGACTGAGCAATACTCAACGATTTCCATATTATGGCATTGAGTGAGTGTACTTGAACCAATTCTTATTGACTTAGCCATATTCTTGTAGTTTCTTCTTAGGCTTTGCCTGTCTCGCAGCTTTTTGTTGTATGGCATTGTGTGAGTACACTTCACTCAACCCCTTTGGACTTAGCAAAAAATTTTATATTTCTTCTTAGGCTTTGCATGCCTCATAGCTTTTAGCTGTATGGCATTGAGTGAGTACACTTTACTCATTGCCTGTGGACTTAGGCACATTTCTTGGTAGCCAACATATTTCCTTACCTATTCCATTGAGTGAGCTTGCTCCACTCAAAGCCTGTGGACTTAGCTGCTTTTCAAACTTTGTCAACTACTCCTTGACATCTGGCGTTGAGTGAGCTTGCTTCGCTCAATGCCTATGGACTTAGGCAAATTCCTGCCTTTCCAGCCAGCTTCTTTGAGTCCACCATTCTTCCTTGTGACCACCTGTAAAAAACATGGAATACATGTCCTATCAACGTTATAAAGACTAACCTGCATGCATGAACTTAAACATACATCAAATACAACTATGTGTATGTTATTGATATGATTGACTTCTTCAAATCTAGGACATTATGGGCAAGGAATCCAACAATCTCCCACTATTTGAAGAATTCAAAACCCTCAATCAAATGATTCAATGACATACACTAACTTTTGCATCAATAATATATAAACTTGAAAAACATATAATAAGAGAAGTTATAGTTACCATACTTTCTTGCCTGTAGGGCACACCTGCTCCTGCTCTACCTTAATTATTATTACAACTTACAACTTTCTTACATCTTTCTCCTCCCTATTTTGACTTCTGTAAATAGTTAGGGAGGTTTAGATTATCTGCTCCCCCTTTTTGAGTACTGATAAACCACTCTAGCAGTAGTTGAACCACTTGAATCTGCCTTTGCAAGTGCTGGACTTGCTCCCCCTCAACTGAAGCATCCTCTTTTATACTTATCTTGTGGAGATACCATTGATACACCACATCAGTGCAGCCCCTTTACACTTGAGTGGTCCAATAATCCACTTGAGCTGGCTCATATTATTCATCCCCTTGACCTAATGCCACTCCTCTTCTCCTGCAGCAGCACTATCCTTTCAGTAGTAGTAGTGATGATCTTTGATCCATGATAGTAGCTGCTGATCTTGCTCCCCCTCAATAGGAGCACCTCTATCATCATCTCTAATGGACACATGAGTCTATTAAAGTCTTGATACCACTTAGGATCTTTATAGTCTTAATCCTCCATCAAACACTTATCTATCAACAAGAGAAATAAATCTTGCAACACAGATAAAATTAGGAGCAACTTAAGCTATCCCAAGTTCAACATACCCAACTCAACATAGATGGTGTTAAACTTTACTTCATCTAGTGGCATGATAATTATGTCAGCCACTTACTTGTCTGTGAGTACAAACTCAAGACTTTGTTCTTCCTTTCCCACATGCTCCCTAATTTATTGATACTTAATCTCAATATGTATAGTCCTGCTATGAGGGACCGGATACCGAGCAAATGAGATTGTACTAGTAGAATCATAATATGAGGAGTTCTACTTATCTATAGTTTATGGTCCTGGAGCTTATGTTGGATCCACAACAGTTGAGCACAGCATCTCCCTTGTATTATGCTTGGTCTCATCTTACTAAGCCAGGTCTTTTCCTTTCCTTTATTAATAGACTTGCCTCTGGCTTCAGATTTCTTAATGTTTTGTCAAACAGTCCTTCTTGAATAGGAGGAATGTTGTCTACATGTTGTTCAAGCCCCAATGAACTTCTTGTATTGGCAACCCACACATCATTCTCCCCCTTGATCATTGCCTTCATCCTTGATCATGCCCCGTTACCACTCCTATAGTGATCATACAACTTGACTAGGGATATATCTCTTGAGTTGATACCACTGACCCAACTCTCATATGCCACTTGATACAACTTGATCAATCCCTTCTCTTTCTATCTGATTGTAGATGATACCATTAGTACAGCTGTCAGCTTACTCTCTACATGAGGCTGAATTTGCTCCTACAGCTACTGGACTTTGAGTCCACTTGAACCTTGAATGATCTTTCCTTGAACCATCTTTTCATTCTGATATCAAGTCTTTCTTTACACTGTTATTCCCATATAAATATGTTGACTTGTATCAACAATAGCTAGAGAAAACCTGTTGTTCTTATGAACTTGCCCACTTACAGTTGTTGCAATCATCTAAATAGTCTCCCTCTCGTCCTCAACATTGTCCATAGGGACAATCTGAACTTCAGAAGTATTCTTTTGATCTTTTTGGAGTTGGAGATTCTCAGACACCAATACTTTAGGCCAGACTTTAAGCTTTCTAGACTGATCTAGACTGTATTGTCTCCCCATCAATAATTGCACATATTTTTGTCCAACTTGACTATCAGTTACCATTTCTGCTACCTCAGTTAATTGGTAGCCTCTGATATGGACAATCCTTGCTGGAAGTTCAGATGATGCTGAAACCTGAGCATATATTTCTCTTCTTATTTCTTCAGAAGAGTCTAACAGCTGAGGATACCACTTGAGAAACTTTTCAGCTGAGCATTATGTGATGCTTCCTTGCTTCTCTAAGAAGAGATACTTCTAGTGCTTTCCTCAGTGATGAGTACAGCCTACTTGTCCTTCACTTTTTCTTCTTACTAGTTTGTTGTTGTGGCAGCAAATCTTTGTCCAACCAGACAGTCCTGCTGGTTGAATCTGGCTTGCCTTTGCCCAAGACTTTTGCAATACTTAGTTGTATCACACAGGCATCTTGACCTTTAATGGATTGATTCAGTGTAACGCCCCCAATTTTCTGATAATATTATTTGAATTGGTATCGTCATATTTATGACATCAAGGCGTTACTTTTTTTTTACGTCATGCTGACGGCGCTGCACCGTTAGTGCATTTTCGCATCTGTTAGGTCTGTTTGAGCAGATTTTGGGATTTTGATTGAATTGAATGTTTTCCTTGATTGAAAGGGTTGAAGTTTTGAGGTTTTTGACTAGTCTTGTTTTATTGCGATCCAAGCATTTTGGATTCTCGCCACGTGTTTGGATCCTTGTGATGATTTTTGCTTGTGTAAGCATTTGATGTTAGTGTCTCAAGAATGGTGCATCGAATTCTAGGGTTGTCTTCACTATTAAATTCGTTTAATTCGACGCACGTTTGGGCCTCCGTTTTGAACTCGTATTTCCTTGTTAAAACTATTTGAATAAGATTATTATTATATTAAAGGCTTTTGCTTATTTTAATTCGCGGGAAGCCCTTCTTAAGGGTAGGTTATCGTCGATCAGAGGCGGGAGACGAAATTTTGGGTGCTGTCTGGAGTCTGACGAAGCGTTGAACGGAGTTCGACGAAGCATCAAACGGAGCTCGACGAATGTCGAACGGCGTTCGACGAACTTCGAGCAAAATTCGTCGAACGGGTTATTTCCTTTATGTTCGACGAACTTCGATAAGAATTCGTCGAACGGGTTTTGTGTTCAACGAACTTCGAGCAAAATTCGTAGAACGGGTTTTTTCCTTTGTGTTTGACGAACTTCGATCAAAATTCATCAAACGGGTTTTTTATTCGACGAACTTCTAGCAGAATTCGTCGAACGGGTTTTTTTCCTTTGTGTTCGACGAACTTCGATCAAAATTTGTCGAACGTGTTTTGTGTTCAACGAACTTCGAGCATAATTCATCGAATGGGGTTGTTCTTCCCTCTTGTTCTCGAGAAGTCCTGCAGTTCTCGGGAGATCCCCTTTTTGTTCTCGAGAAATCGATTTGTTGTTCTCGAGATGTCTAGTAGCCCTTCTTGAGAAGTCCATAGTATCTTCTCGAGAAGTCCCTGTTTGTACTCGAGAAGGTCGTCTAGTTCTCGAGTAGACTCTACTTTACTCGAGAACATGGTTTGATATTCCCGAGTGGTGCTTCCACTTATTCCCGAGAAATGATTCTATTAGTTCCCCAGAAGTCACTTTAATTTCTCGAGATGCCTTTGTAGTTCTTCAGTTACCCTCCTTCTGTTCTCGAGAAATCTTCATTCCACTCGAGAAATCGGCACTTCATTTCGAGATTTCCGGTCCAGCCGACCCTTGTTCATCTCCTTTAGTGTGATGAGTCCAATATTTTATTTATTTCAATATTATATATATATACACATATAAATATATATAAGAAAACTTATTCTTCCTGTTTAAGCCGATTAGACTTCTGTTCATTTTCCCAAACCACAGTGGCGTGAGCGAGAAAGAGAAATTTCTTCCGTGAATCTTCCAATGGCCGCCGTCGGCGCTCCGGTGCTCGAAATCTTTAACCGAATATAGATCCGAAAGCTCTCAACGAGAGCTACATTATCGTGGTAAAGATTTCCACCATATCTTGAGTTTTTCTCGCTAGGGTTTTTGTCCCTAACCTCTATTTCGGACATTTGTGTTCATATTTCGACTTCCCTCATCTTCCTTAGTCCCGATCTATGCTGAGGTGTGATTTTGAGGTCTTCTCCAGTAAAACCAAGGCAAGTGGTGGTTTCACTCCCCTCTTCCCTTCTTTCTCCCGATCTGCTGAAATTTCTAACTTCTTTTGTCGTTATCATTAATAACTTGCTGATTAAAGTGATGTCTTAATCCTTTGTTTAAAAACACTTGTATTATCATGTTCTTGATTTTGCTAATCTAACCTTATATAGTGGTATATGTTTTGATGATATGGTTGAATCTTGCTCTTTTAATCATCCCTTAACTATTATGTAGGACGTGTTAGAGTTTATCTAGGATTATAAATCCTTCCTAAAGGTTGATCAACCATTTCTTAAATCTAGAAAGGTCTAGTAGAATTAGATGTGCCAAGTCTTGAGATTAATTTCATGGTTTTCCTTTGTTGTGGGTGTTAGTGGACGTAACCACCGTCGCAAGGTTAGTTCCCTTTATTAGTACCTTATGGAACTCTACCGGGTGTTTGGGTGTCTGCGGTGAATGGTGGAGTGTATGAGTCTCCCCCGCAGTTAGATGGATATTATATCTATGAGTGTGTGTCCGGATGAGCAACCACCTCGCCTGTATTTTTGGGTAGAGTTGACCACATGTGATTAATAAAATTTTGAGAATTCTTTCTTTTGATTTAATCATGCTTTCCACCTTTTTAGCTTTGTGCATCTGGTGTAATTTGTTGTATGTGACGGTTCAGGTAAGTGTCCTTTCCTGATTTTGGTACTTTACTCTTGTACTCTACTTCAGTACTTTTGGTCTTGGGTTGGTACCCTTTTTGACCTTTGTTTACTTTTGGCTTACTTTTCTGCACCGTTTGTACCCTCTTGCTGAGGTGTTCTGTCTTTGGAATGCCTCAGGTTCGGAGCTTTAGCAGGTAGTGGAGCTAGTTTTGGAGTTCCTGAGCAGCAGTGTTTGATGTTGTTTTTACCTCGCTATTGTAAGGTAGCTTGTTGTTTTAGTTTACTTTACCTAGTTCAGACAAACTTTTATTTTTTTATGGGTTCGTATCAAATTGTTGAAGACCGCAGGATAGTTGGTTTTGGATACTTTGATAGCTGCAAGTTGTTTCCTTATGATGAATTGGATTGCTTTCTCTCTAGGATGTTTTATGCTATGAATGCATGTTAGGTATTTTTGAGTATAAAAACTACTGTTATTACTTCATGCATTGCATGTCTTAAAATTCTAACGCATTATATTTAGCGACCGTAAAAGCTATTTCTTACTTCTATTATAAGCCTAGATTCCTGCATATCATGAGTTGTCCTATGGGGACGTTTACACTCATGTTGGATGTTTAATCTCATAAAGGAAGTATATTTTGTCGCGTATAACTTTTTTTCTCGGGGACTAAATGAGCCACTAAGCTGAGGGATACGACTAACTGCTTAACTTAAACTATTGTTTCTCTAAATAACTTAAAAATCTTTCTTTATACGTTAAGTAGGAGTTTTGCCTGAGCGTCCGCAGTTATCCACTACTGACCTGGCATCATGATGCACATTTTCACTTATTCTGATATATCTTTATAGACGGTGAAAAATGAGGGTTGTAACAGTTGGTATCAGAGGGAGGTTGGTTTTACAAGTTGGTCGAACCAGCCACCCGTTGTAGATTGATTTCCCTTCATCCATTTACATACACACACCGATGTGTCATCAGTACATCTTAGTCAAAGCATAGTCACTACACATAGCATGACAAGAAGTATACGGGGCATATTATGTAGTATGGAATGCATAATGTGTTTTTATATAGATCCACCATAGGTGGCAACATGTGACGATTATGTAGTATGGGATGCATAACCACCATCGCATGGGTGCCCATTAGCACGTTTTCTTTTCTCATTGCATGCGATGTTATGTAGTATGGGATGCATAACATTTCATGTGTACTCCGCTCATAACATGCATTTCTGCCTTTTTAGGATGCATAACACTTCATACATAGCATATCACCGCCTAAGCACGCGTGCTAAGTTAAGGTTTACATGATGACACATGTACACACATAATTTTAAATAAGAATAAAGAATCCATGCTTTCATATTATAGGCACGAGAGTCAATAGGATGAGAGGATATCATCTTAAGTAGTACATAGCATCATTGTAAAGTCCTAGAGCAAGTTGCATCATAAGCAAGTGTCTTTTAAGTATGGTCTAAACAAAGTTGTGTGACCTAGTGGTAAACAAGGATTTTGATGAGTTGTTCATTGCCTTTTTAGAAATGTCGCCAAAGCGCATGCGACGAGGTCAACTCCCTAGTAATAGGCTGAGTCATTAGGTATGCAAAGCGATGCGTTGATCGAGATTCTGCATCAGAGAAATGAGGCTCTGTCGAGACAATTAGTTATGATGCAATCTCAAATTCAGTCCTTATTGTGTGCCCCTCCTGCGCTGTAACCCTTAGTGCATGATTATACCATGGGTCAAGCCACACCCATTACTCCTGCTCCTCTGGTTCCCCCGGTGATGCTACCTCCAGAGATGAATTTTATTTTGCATTTCCATCGATTGGGACCTCCCACTTATGATGGGAGAGCCGAATTTATGGTTTTAGATGAATTGATCATCACTATCGAAGAGATGTTATCGTATTCGGGGATTGTAGAATCCTAGAAGGTAATGATTGTAGACTATCAGCTAAAAGGCCTAGCAAAGAGCTGGTGGATTCGGTAAAAGGAGAGTCTGAGTGAAGGATGCTCGTGGGAATCTTTTAAGAAGATGTTGCTTAAGAAGTTTCTTCCCTCGGTCGAGCAGGACCGCCTGATGAATAATTTCCTACATCTGAAGCAGAGACAGCTCACGATGAGCGATTATGAAATTGAGTTCATCAGATTTGCTCCTGAGTTGGTAGCTTCAGAAGCAGGAAGAGTGAAGCGCTTCCTCGGAGGACTAAGAAGCGATGTCCAACAGTGGGCATGCGCTTATAGAGCTGAGTGTTATACTGAGGCAGTGGAAGCCCCTCTTAAAGTTGAGGCGATTGAAAATGCCAAGAATCGAGGTGCTATAATGAGAAAAGAGAAGAGGAAAGGTGATCAGGATGGAAGCTCTGGGGCATCTGGCCCTTCTTCGAAGAGGAAAAGTGGAGAAATATGTAGCTTTTGTGGTCGATCCGGCCACCCTTACGAAAGGTGTTTCAAAAGGACTGCCACTCTAAAGCAGCAGCAGGTGCTCGCCATCCAAGGCGCATCAAAGGGAGATCTGTTATGCACGCTTTATATAAAGAAAGGACATGACGTGATTCATTGCTAGTCAAAGGATAAGACTTACTTCCAGTACTAGCAGAAGGGGCACCTGAAGTCTTCATGCCCCCAGGCTCAGTCCCCACTACAACCTACCCCGCTTTGGGCTCTATCATCACCGCCAAACCAGGACAAAGGGAAAGGAAAGTTGAATGTGGTGACCAGGGAAAAAGCTCAGACCTCTTCCCAAGTGATATCAGGTTAGATTCTAGTTTAACTTTTACTCTCCATTATTTTTCCTAGTTTTCGTTCGTTTAGTTATATATATTACGGTTTTAGGGAGAGTTTAAGGTGAAGAATAGGTGGTCGCGCGTTCTTTTTGATTCGGGTGCCACCCATTCCTTTATGGCACGGAGTTTTGTAGATAAACATCGTTTGAACGTGGATCAATTATGAAATTCCTTCACCATCATGCTTCCCTCCGGAGATCTGGTAGTATCAAATCAAGGAATTCAAAGATGCCCTATTTGTCTAGGCGATTTCCTAGCTTTTGTGGATCTGATGGTTGATGGATATTTTATCTACGCTAACGCGTGTTTCCAATTGATGAGGTAAGTATACCTATCGTTCGGAGTATAGAATCAAGTGTCGTATTTCGACTCAAGGCATGTCGAGTACTTGTACTCACAAGAAAGAGCTATTATCTTATCGGATGAAAAAGTTGGTTTTTGTTTGAACAGAAAAGGAAGTGTTATACTAAGAAAGAGAAATGTGATGTTGGGGAAACTAGCACTTGATCTAGAATCCCCTTGGGCTAAAATAAACCTTCTTGAAAATTAAAGAAATACGAGTTCTTAAATTTACTCACTCGACCGTGGAGGTTCCTAAAGTACAAAAGCATCTCTCTCGAGCTCATGCTTTTGACTAACCTTAGGTTGATCGATTAATACCTCTTGGCCAGTCGAAACCCCTAAGCTTTCTTTAGGCGGTGAACCCTACTATTTGATTTGACTTCAATCCGGAAGATTTATGTCGTCCTCTCTTGAGGAGTACATGCAAGTCCTTTTATCTTTGAGTGATCTCCTCGTATCCACAACCTCTCAGTCATTTAGGATACAGATCTTAGATCGAAAACCATATCCGCGAAATATGAATTTGACAAAATACAATTCAAAGATAAATCGTTAGTGAGCAGGAATAAGAACAAGACACTTTTGATAAAAAAAGAAATAGTTTATTTTATTCCAAGGTTCATCATGATCAAGTGCTAAATGAAAATTAGCTACTCATCATCATTAGGGAAATACAAGATAAGGTAGGGAAAGACATGATTAAAATAAAAAGCAAACTTGAATTGAAACTTTCATAATGCAATGCTAGACTAAGAAATGGAAAATACAGCAAAATAAAACAGCAAACTACAAGACTCCAACTCCCAAAAATTGATCCTAAGCATCTGAAGCTGTCTGGAATTTAGAGGAAAAATTGTTGGTTGGTCACGCCCCTAGGTCACGCCCATGACCTAGGGCGAGTCAGGCTCGGAACCGTCGTCTTGAAACCCCGGGAACATTGCCAAAATCTGTTCAATGACCGGTCGTGCCCCTAGGTCACGTCCGTGACCTAGGGCATGTTAAATATTTCTAGAAAACGGGAGGAAGCTGAAAATAGAGGGAATAAATTGCAGTTAATGGAGGTGTCACTCCCCCTGTTCATGCCCGTGACCAGGGCATGTCAAGCTGGAAATGACAACTGGAGGCAATGACAGGAACATCAAAGTTATCGGCTGGAAAATGCTCCTGACACGCCCTGGGTCACGCCTGTGACCTAGGCATGTCATTTTAATCTGACGTGGCACGGCTCTGACAGTTCTTCCAATGGCTGGCATGCCCCGTGCTAGGGTGACACGGGCGTGTACGTGGTAGCTCAACATTCTTCGTGCGGTTCTTATTGTCACGCCTATGGGACACGCCCAAGGATGGTGTGGTACAGGGCGTGTCACAGGCTCTTCGTTCGCAGGTCGACGATTTGCAGTCGACGTTCTTAGCTCCTTGGTGTCACGCCCCTTGACACGCCCAAGGAGGGCGTGTCACAGGGCGTGTCTAAGCCTAGAAGTGGAAAATTCCAGTTTTTGCTCCAAATAATCTACAGATTAGCCCTGCAAGAAACAAAATAATTCTATTAGAAAATATAAATATAAAATACAAAAAGTAGTTAATTATGATCTTTATATTATAAAATTGATATATAATATCTAACTATTAATAGAAAATAGTATATGAAAAATAGAAATAATTAGAGTTATCAAATGCCCCCATACTTATCCATTTGCTAGTCCCGAGGAAACAACTTCCTATAGGGAGTAGAAAAATTTTAAATGCTAGAAAAGAAAATTGAACCTGAGTAAAATGCGAAGTCTTATGCATATGCTTGTAATTATTTTGGTAGAAAAAGTTACTCAGCATACAAATTAGATTTTTATTTTTCTTAAAATGTGTTTCCACTATTATTTTAACTTTTAAAATGAAAATCCAGTAAATCTTAAAATTATATTTAGGGAGAATGTAGCATGTGTACTAAGATAACATTACACGAACGAAGATCGAGATACGCTCCAAAGAAATCCATCAATGTCGATGGTCATAGGCTTTCCCTTTCACACTCTGGCCACGGCACTAGTTCAACTTATAAACATAAATCAATAGGACTCAATTAGGTTGAAACGTAGGCTTAGGATTTTGGTGAGGGTGGTCAAAGATAAACGTGATGGCTAGTAACACCAAAACTTAGAGAGAGCTTGCACACAATAATTTGCTATGGCTTTTAAGAACGCAGCCAAATTCCTAATCCTTTTGTATTTTCCTTATTTTTCTCTTTCAACTCTTTTATCATGTTGAAAATTTTCTTCTACCTCTTCATTTTTTTCATAATAAATTTTTTTCTTTATTTTGAATAGGAAAGAAGAATAAATCAACTCCATTTTTTTATATAAGAAAAGAACCACCAAAAATAAAAAGGCGCCTAATCACTCACAAACCATGTTTGTATATCTATGTTCAAGCTTGGTCTTAGGTGTGCAATTAGGTTGCTTTTTAGGCTTTTGTAAAATGCTTAATGGAGCTAAAACAAAAAGATAGGGTAATAGGCTCAAAATGGCTTAACAAAGATAAAATTTTAGGTACGGGTGCAAAGTCTCAAACTGGCCAAAAGAAGTGCATAAATCATTTTTATGCTAAAGAGTTTAACTTATGCAAAGTCTTGAGAATAGCTAGAAGGAAAGTTCTAGACATCGAGAAAGTATACCTCTTTCTTGATCCGCGAAATATCTCTCTAGTAAACTTCTACTTACTCACCAAAATTATTTTAGATTTTACCGGTTTTCAAAATGAAAGTAAAATAAAATATTTCCACGGATTTAGAAAAAGGAAAATCTAATTATATGCTGAATATTTAGATCTACATAAAATTCTACTTACACGTGCACTTAACTAAAAACACAGCATGGCCAACAGTTTTACTCCAAAATTCAAAATTTCAATTAAAACATCAAAATTCTCTAAACATTATATAAAAGTTAAATTACTAGGAATTTTGCATGTTTATAAATGAAATAACGACTTCTCTAATTAAAAATTAAACCTAATTTTTTGTTACTTCTTACACTTCCCGAGGTATACCCTATGAAGGGCTCTCACCGGTACTAGGAGGTAACATGGGGTGATATCCCAAACATCCCTTTCTAAGATATTTAATTTTCAGTTTTCTATTTTTTTTAGTTTTGTTTTTAATTTTTTTTTTTAAAACAAAATACATTACAAAATATAATTTTTGGAATTTTTGATATATTTTTTTATTAAAATTTTTTAAATTTTTGAAAAAAATTACTTTTTTTTAGTATGTTTTGCTTGAGAAATATCCCTCCCCCATACTGAAGCAATACATTGTCCCCAATGTAAAAAATGAAGAAAAGAAAGAAAATGAGACTTTCCTGAAGATGTCAAAGCAGCACCAAAAGGTACCTGTAGGACAAGAGCAAAGCAAAACATAATATTTTATAGATTTTTTATAATGATAAAAACAAATACAAGAAAATAAAAGCAAATATACAGATATAGAGATAGGCGACCCACTACAAGTCCACTGAAAAGAAAGCTACTCCTGGTCGAGAGCGTCTCCGGGTTACTGATAGAAAGTCCACATGGCCGTAACTCGCGGGTAATATGCTCCACGGAAGAAGCGTGACTCTGATCCATCTTGGCAAAGCGCTCATCAAAATGAGTGAAATGGCCGTCAAAATGGGTCTGCATCTGGTCTATGCGAGTATGAATCAACCCAAATTGATGATCCCAATAATTTGGAGGATCGAGCGCTGGGGCAGAGTGCAGCGGTGGTGGCGGAATCTGGGGAGATTGATGAGTACCACTGAGATCGGCACCATGCTCAAGATCAAGATCCCCGCCACCTACTAATGGGGGAATAGCCCCAAACTCGCCCTCACGTCGGCGCGCTAGGCGGCCTGAAGGGTCGGGAACTGGAGGGCTTGCGGTATTTGCATGCAGGTCAGCCGTGGAAGGGCATCGTAAAGGCCGGTCTGCTTGGCGAGAAAAGTAATATAATATCCTCCATGAACTGCTCCTAACCTCATATTTTCAGTCTGATGACGAAAGAAAATTGCGAGCAAATAACCAAGGTTTAGTGGGACTCGGTAAAACATACTATATAAATATAATAAATCTGCCCGAGACACCACACCATGGCTATCGCCGCGACTAGTAAGAGTAAAGGTGAGGAGGTTATGGAGAATACGTAGAGCGGGGGAAATGAGGTGGCTACCCTTCGATTTCTTTGGGGTGTTGGGAGTGATGTCATTACTAATTTCCGACCAAAAGGTGAGGAGGTTGAAATTGGGAGGAAAATCAGTTTTGAGGATGAGATAGGAGGAGGAATGTGAAAATTCCTCGGAGCAAAATCCCATGGAGACATTGAGTTGGCAGATTGTGAGCTGGTACATAATTCCGCCCATGCGAAAGACGATGAAATCGTCACTCGCTGTCCAACGGAACTCAAAGAAGTCAAGAACTCGATGGTGAGCTCCAAGAAAGCCGGCTCTGAAATGAAGAAGAGGGGAGTCCATCCCGGGGTGGATAGAAATTTTCGAACCAGCTCCGCCGCACCAAAGATGGAGAGGATCGCCCATTCCAAGATTCGGAAAATACCAAAGGGTTTGGCGCGCAGTCGCTCGCTCCGGTCCTACTGGGTGGAGTTTTCAAATAGGAGCATGGCTTCCACAGAGGCGGGATCCGCGGGGTGCTTGGAGGAAGAAGCTGTTGAATGAGGGTGGTGGCGAGGCATGGTGTGAAAAAGGAAGAAGTTCGGCCAAAGAAGGAAGGTAATAGAAGGTGAAGGATGGAAGGTGTGGAGAAAAGAGAAAGGGGGTGAATTCCTATTTATAGTAATTCATGGGTAGGTTACGCCCCACCTGTCACGCCCGTGAAAGGGAGCATGACAAGCACGGGACAAAGCGGGAAGGAATCTGAGGCAGGCTGCCTCGGATTCGCGGGTCACACCCTAGAGTCACGCCCGTGAATCTGGGCGTGTAAGGGATATCCAAGGGGCTATGCAGGAATCCGAGGTGTTGGCCTCGGATTCTACTATCATGCCCCAGGGTCACGTCTGTGACTATGGGGCGTGTAGGACAAAATTAAACACACCGCGGGAATCCGAGGCATGACCTTGTCAACACCTCGGAAACACACAACACAGATATGACACGCCTGTGACCATGATGGTCACGCCCGTGTCATGTCCGAAAGGTGGATGGGAAAAAGAGTACAGACAAACCATCCGCGGGTTTCGCAAAATAGGCTAAACAAGCCCGTGACCATCAGGCCATGCCTGTGACTATCATACCACGCCCGTGACCATCACGCCACGCTCGTGACCATCAGGCCACTCCCATGACCATCAGGCCACGTCCGTGAACATCAGGCCAATGCTTGTGAACATCAGGCCACGTCCGTGACCATCAGGCCACGCTCGTGACCATCAGGCCACGCCCGTGACCATCAGGCTACGCCTGTGACCATCAGGCCACGCCTGTGACCATCAAGCCATGCCCGTGACCATCAGGCCATGCCCGTGACCATCAGGCCATGCCCGTGACCATCAGTCCACGCCCGTGACCATCAGGCCACGCCCGTGACCATCAGGCCACGCCCATGACCATCTGGCCACGCCCGTGATGATTAGACCACTCCCGTGACCATCAGGCCATGCCCGTGACCATCAGGCCATGCCCGTGAACATCAGGCCACGCCCGTGAACATCAGGCCACGCCCGTGACCATCAGGCCACGCCCGTGACCATCAGGCCACGCCCGTGACCATCAGGCCACGCCCGTGACCATCAGGCCACGCCCGTGACCATCAGGCCACGCCCGTGACAATCAGGCCACGCCCGTAAACGGGGTGTGTACGAGAAAATAGGAAAAAAAAAATTTGTTGTTGTTGTTTTTCAAATAAACAAGAATAAAACAAAAGTTACAGACTTGAAGAATCACACTTTACGTTCGTCCCCGACCGATCGTCATGCATTGATGTTTTTCAAACCCGCAAAACTTAAAAAAAAATTAAATACTAGAAAATATAAGGTAAAAGATAACCATGGGGTGCCTCCCACAAGCGGTTTGTTTATGGTCATTGAGCTCGACCTTAGTGGTGTGCGCATACTATGGGGTTGACAACATTATGTTGTCCAATTGTTCGTTAATATTATCACCAGAAAGAAATAATTTTATCTTGGGCCCATACACTTAAATTCGCCTCGTTCTGGGTGCGAAATGAGCACCGTCCTATAGGGCCAAACCTCCTTTATGACAAAGGGGCCGGACCAACGGGAGTTAAGTTTACCCGAAAATAAGTATAAGCGCGAGTTATAAAGCAAGACTTGGTCTACCGGTTGGAAATCCTTTGGGTGCTTACTTTTTCTATCATGATAAAATGTTGTGTGCTCCTTATAGAGTTTATCATTCTCATAGGCGAGGGAGCGCCAGTCATCGAGCTCGTTAAGTTGGAATTTACGGAGCTCGGAGGATAAATTTTCATCAAGATTTAAAAATTTAAGTGCCCAAAAGGCACGATGTTCAAGCTCAACTGGTAAATGACATGTTTTCCTATAGACCAATCTATACGGCGTACAACCAATAGCGGTCTTGTATGCGGTCCGATAAACCCATAGAGAATCATCAAGCTTGACCGACTAATCCTTTCTACTAGTGGAAACCATTTTTTCTAATATACATTTAATTTCACGGTTAACTACTTCTACCTGGCCACTTGTTTGAGGGTGATAGGGGGTGGCTAACCTATGTGTAACGTCGTATTTAGATAAAACCTTAGCGAATTGTGTGTTATAAAAGTGGGTGCCCCTATCACTAACTATTGCCCGCAGTGCTCCAAATCGTGAAAATAGTTTTTTAAGAAATTGAGTCACGACTCGGGCATCATTAGTGGGAAGAGCTTGCGCTTCCGCCCACTGTGACACGTAGTCGACCGTTGCCAAAATATACTTATTGCCATAGGACATTGGTAGCGGTCCAACAAAGTCGATCCCCCATAAATCAAAAACTTCTATTTCTAAAAATGAATTTAATGGCTTTTCATCACGGCGGGATTACCTGACCGTTGGCATTATTCACAATAACTTACATGGGTGTGAGCATCCTTGAAGATGCTTGGCCAATAGAAGCTTTCTTAAAGTACTTTCCGAGCCGTCTGATTAGCTTTATAGTGCCCACCAACGGGCCCCTAATGGCAATGTTTTAGAATTTGGGTGCCTTCCTCATGAAAAACAAACCTCCGAACTACTTGGCCCGCGCAAACATGAAAGAGAAAGGGATCCTCCCAAAACTAATTTTTAAAATCGGAAAAGAATATCTTCTTTTCTTGATAAGAAAAACCTTTCGGGAGGAATCTCGCAACAAGATAGTTTGCGAAATCGGCGAACCAAGGAGTGGGGAGTGTAATTGCCTTATGAATAGCGAGAAGAAGCTCCTCGGGGAAAGTGTCGTCAATGTCCTCCTCTATAAGATCCTCCGAATTGGGATTCTCCAACCGAGAAAGATGATCAGTCACTAAGTTCTCCGCTCCTCTCTTGTCACGAATCTCCAAGTCAAATTCTTGGAGGAGTAAGATCCACCTAATCAATCGCGGCTTTGCATCTGTTTTTGTTAGTAAATATCTCAAAGCCGAATGATCGGTAAAAACAATAATCTTGGACAAGGTTAGATATGAGTGAAATTTATCAAATGCGAAAATAATAGCTAATAATTCTTTTTCGGTGGTCATGTAATTTTCCTGTGCGGCGGTTAGTGTTTTACTCGCATAATATATAGGATAAAAATTTTTATTTATGCATTGTCCTAAAACGCACCTACGATAAAACTACAAGCGTCACACATGATCTCAAACCGAAATTCCCAATTGGGAGCGATCATGATAGGAGCGTTGATCAATTTTTCTTTAATAAGAGAAAAAGCATGCAAACAATTTTCATCAAAAAGAAACGGCGCATCTTTTTCTAATAAGTGAGTATGAGGCTTAGTTATTTTAGAAAAATCTTTAATAAACCGGTGATAGAAACCGGCATGCACCAAAAAACTACGAACGGCCTTGACAATTGAAGGGGGAGGTAGCTTTTCTATAGTGTCAATTTTAACTTTCTCTACCTCTATGCCCTTGATTGAAATTTTATGACCTAAGACCAAACCTTCCCGTACCATAAAATGGCACTTCTCCCAGTTGAAAACTAGGTTCGTGTCCTCACATCTTTGGAGTACACGGCAAAAGTTTACCAAATAAAAATCAAATGAATCTCTAAAAATGGGGAAATCATACATGAAGACCTCCATGATATCCTCCACTAATTCATCAAAGATCGGTAACATACACCTTTGGAAGGTTGGCGGAGCATTACATAAACCAAAATGCATTCTTTGATAGGCGAAGGTGCCAAAAAGACAAGTGAAGGTTGTTTTCTCTTAGTCTTTGGGAGCAATTGGGATTTGGAAATATCCAAAAAGACTGTCAAGAAAACAATAAAAAGAGTGCCCGGATAACCGTTCAAGGATTTGGTCAATGAACGACAGAGGAAAATGATCCTTCCGGGTTGCATCATTTAATTTACGATAGTCGATGCACATCCGCCATCCAGTAACGGTCCGAGTAGGGATTAATTCATTCTTATCGTTAGGCACTACTATTAACCCTCCTTTCTTGGGCACCATTTGGACCGTGAAAGTATCTAGTGTCGACCTAATCCACCTATGGGGGGGGAATAGCTGTATTGAAGTCTTTTGTGGAATTAAACAAACCTGCACAAATAAGCAAATAGAACACAGAAAACACACAAAGAATTATAGTGGTTCCCCGATTTGGGTACGTCCACTTTCCCCCTTCGACCTATCTCCCACCAAGGGACGACTCGGTCACTTCTTCAACCAGATTGAAATCCAATCCTCACACTAGGAGCAACGCTCCCCTAACTACGGAAGGAACCCTTCCACAAGTGGAGACACAACTCCACCACAACGGGTTGCACCCAACCCTTACAACTAGGAATGAAAATTCCTTTACAACAAAATTGAATGTAAAATAAAATACAAACAAAGCTTTTGGAGATTCCGATGTCCTTCTTCGTTCATTGAAGCTTGCTTGAAAATTAAAAAGAATCCACAACCGGATTTCTCTCTTGGAAAGGATCTTGTCAAGATCGGCGGCGACAAGTAAGTGTGGCGGCGATGCTTTGTAGATCAAAACTTCATGACGAAGCAAGCTAGGTCTACAAACAATCTCAGTCGGATCAATCGTCTCAACCGATTTGGAATGGAGAACAAGTCTCGTTCTACGAATCGGAAGAGAAGAGAACTCAAGAGAGATACGTGAGACGCTCTGCTTGCCTCGGTACTGTCGTCGGAAGATTAGAGAAGCACTGAGATCAATGGCGGCGACGAACTTGCGAACGGCTACAGGCGATCGGCGGCTTCCGCGATGCGCTAGGTCTCGTTCGGCCTCTTTCGTGTTTTTTTGAATCACATTGTATGGAGGTTCAAAATACGCGTATATTTATACCAGGAGCCAACCCTAATGACCGTTGTGAGGCCCACGAGGAGTAGCCCTAGCCCTGGCCAAAACAACGCATGGCAAGTTGGTTCGGTCCAGCGAACGGAGCAAATTTGCCTAAGGAAAAATCGGGGGGAGTCGTTGGTGATTCCCGTCGATGTTGGCGGGAATCACTCACGATTCCCGTCAATTCTGCCTTGGCAGAATCCCTGATGAAATCTATCAGTCGGAAGAAGTCAGTGGGAGAAGGTATCTGATTCTCGACGAATCGGCGGGAATCACTAACGATTCCCGTCGAATTCGGCGGGAATCACTAGCGATTCTCGTCAAAGTCGGCGGGAATAACTAGTGATTCCCATTGATTTTGACTTGGAAGATTTTCCTTCCTTCTTTTAAAAACTTTGTCTTTGACCCATCCTTGCTCCTTCTTCTGCTCTTGATCATCCTTGACCCTGTACTTGAAAATAAGTACACTCCAATAGAGAGAGCACACGTGAATAAACACATTGATCTATGCAACGAGGGATTACGTTACGTAGACCCGTGTATATTGACCCATTGCACCCTGACATTGGTGTGTACTTAGCATGGAATAACTGCAAGCACAACTTGATAGATGATCATTAAATACATTGTGAATCCATCTTAGCTTGACTAGAGTCTTCTTCAAATCCGGGTAGTTTTGGATACAATACCCAACAATCTCCCCCTATTTGAAGAAGCCAAAATCCTACTAGCTAAGATGAATTACATCAACCGTATAGATATATATAAATGTATGCGAGACAAGTAATCAAAAGAATAACATTTCACGCATTCAAAACAAAAATTGAATCAGTATATGATCACACATATATATATATATATATATATGTATCCAAAGTGTTGTTCATTTTTAATTACAAGAATAGAAGTGCACCCAAATTGAAAATTAAATGTTTAGGTTTCATGTATTTCCCTCCTTTGCCTCGGCATCTCTTAGTTGTTTGGCCAGGAACTTCTTGCTTTGCCTTTCAAAATATTCCTTTGGCTTTGGATAGTACCTGGGGGAGGAGCTTTGTTTTCAACTGTATTTGTCCTGAAGAATATATTCCTTTTTGCCTCATATTCTTTGTGCATTTCCCATTCATATTTACTATATACTTCATTTCTGTTAAGCTCTCCCCGCTGTTGTAGCATGAATGTTTCAAGTATGATGCTCCTAGACACGGGACTCCACCGTTCGTTCTTGACTTCACTTTCCTTCCTTCTAGACTTCCTCTCAGCTGGATTGTCTTTAGAAGTTCCTTCTTGAAGCTTTCTTTTCCCTTTCGTAATCGCTTCTTGATCAAACATTGCACTGTGAGCAGCTTTGGCAACGGCTTTAGCAGCCTTTCTGGCATCAGCTTCACTTAAGGGAAACTCCTCAGCAATAGCAACCTCATCAGCAGCAGTCGTAACATCATCAGTAGGATGAACAGGAATATGTATACCTGATGCTTGCTGAACTAGCCAATGACAACTTTCAAATACATATTCGTTTGATTGTTTGAAGTTGTTGACCATGATTTGCTCTAACCCCGCCATCTTAGATGCATATTCCTTCTCCCCCTTTTTGGCTTCTAGAGCAATTGTAGTTTGCATAAGAGTACAGTGACTCATCTATATGCATTACATTCTGAGTGAAATCAGCCAGCAAGGTTTTCTGATTCGAGTTGAGGGTTACCATGTTTGCATCGAACAGTTTGATGTTATTGGCTACTACATGAGCATTTTGATTTACCACCGCTAGGTCAGCTGTATTCTTCTTTAGCCCTTGCATCAGAAGAGAGATGGCATTTCCAGCCTCAGCATACTTGGCATCAAATCTTTCCTCCATCTTGTCCATCTTGTGATTAATTTCCATCATGTTCTTTAGCATCAGATCTTCTTATTGCTTTATTCGTTTGAGTACCCTGTTGTGGGACCGTTTAAAGGATATTTTTAGCTCATCTACTAGACCTTGAATGATGTTTACAGTGTGATTTGCCAGGCTAGGTCCTAACGGATGTTCTTGATGTATATCCTGGTCGTGTTCTGGAGAGATAGGACTCGGTGATTCATGACTCTCCTCTTCAGATTCACTTGAGGAGCTCGATAAATTTACAGTCTCCTGTGGAGTGATTGAGGCAGCATTTGCCATGTTTCCATGTATTCTCATCACCCCCTTCAGCATAGTATCAAGGTGCTCCTGAGGCTGTGAGGTCTCCCCCTCAACTATTGTGTCAGTCACATCAGGAACCTTTGCCTGAATTTGTTCCTCAGAAGGGAGTTTAACATCAATATCCCTCATGGCCATATCCTTTCCAGCTTGCTCATCATCAAGTTCCTCAGCAACATGTTGTTCAGGGGAATCCACATATTCTCACTAGCAGCAACATTCTCCACATCATCCTCTTCTTCCTCCTCGTCAGCCTGATCAGTAGCGAGAGCTTCCACTGCCTCCATAGCGATGAGGGTAATATTAGTAACAGCGTTTACTTGTCCTGTGATTGAGGATTCCATCCTGATAGCAGAAGAAGGACTGGGTAATGTCTCCCCCTCAGTTCCTGCATTCAGCAGATCAGGAACTTCACTGGGCTCATCCGAAGGATTTGTGAACTCAGGTGCTCTGTCTTCTTCATCAACACGTGTTGCAGACGCTCCCCCTTGGACAATTCTTCTATCCCACCTGTTGAAGACATTGGAGTCCATCTTCTTTAGATAGTGAAAAGGAACTCTCTTAGTTATATCAAACCTATCTCCATCCATCTAGTTCAGGTAGAGACTGATGATACGTCTGAAGTTAGGGGTACGTAGAGTATCTTTTATTTTCTCAAACAATATGGCCCCCCAGTTCATTTTCATTCTGCACACTATGGCTATCAGGCTCTTGAACATGTCACCTGAGATGTGATCATGGGAGACAGGCTTGCAGATAAGAACCTTCCCTATTATATCTGAAAGATGCTTTCCTTCGTCGTTTATATCCTTGCGTTTAATGGCTCTAGTCCCTCGAGCCAAGCCAAAGAAAAGCAAGGTCCTCGTACGATCATCTTCGTCTAGATAGTCCTCTTGTTCGAAGCTGGAGAGCTGGAGATGCTGGGACAGTCTTGCAGCCGTCATCTTTATCCTGAGGCCTGCTATCTTACTCTTTATCATAGTGTCCTCGTGACGCAACTTGGAGTTTGCGAAAAACTCTAGAACCTCCTTGTCGAGAACCTTGCACGGGTGCTCGAGAATGAAGGAGAGGTCGGCTTGTTCCAACATCAGGATGATGTTTCTGAATTCGTCTGAGGCATAAGAAAAACCTGTCCTCACCAATTCACTTCCAGTGAGGAGCCCGACCGTTGTTCGAGGAGACATTTTGAACCTAAGCGAGTTAAACCCAAGGAGTTAACTCTTTCTACATCTAGAATTTTTAGGAACCGAACTAGAGGGAGGGATGATCCACGAAAGTGGAGCTTACGAACTTGAATTTCAAGAGAGAAACTGAAGTTACCTTTCACTCGAAGGGTGCAAGGAAGGAGATGCGTAGCAGGCGGTGAGTAGGTGTAGCCCTAGGGTAGATGCAGACGTAGGCCGATGAGAAGCTTGCGTCGGGACTGAAGGGTTGGCGGTGGATTGGCGAGACACTTACGTTGAGCTAATGTCGATGATGAGAATGCTACGTCGAAGGGAGGCGACAGTCGATGATTGCGGGAGTCATGGGAGACGATGGTCGACGGGAAGCTGAAAGGTTTTAGAGCGACGGGAGGCAGACTCATTTCCGCAAGATCCGCAGGGAAGTTGAAAGGTTTCGACTAGGGTCGACGGGAATGTGAATGGTCGGGAAATACCACGATGGGGAAATACCTGCTAATTCTGAAAGGTCGGAGGATTTTTCCGCTATTTACGTTCAATTACAACGATCGACAGGAAATCCTGTTAATTTAAGGCTACCGGGTCGACGGGTTAGATGCAGATTTCCGCGAATATGCGATGACCTAGGGACTGTTGAAGAACCTTTTTGAATACGTAACATCGACGGGTATAGTTCATTTCCTTTTTCCTCTAAACAATGGATAACAATTTTCCATGTCATGATAACTAAGTTGAGTTCATGGAAGGTTAACACTAGAAATAATCACCGGCTTTTTCTTGTTGAGTTCAAAATGTAATAATTGTAGTTGCAATTATTGGTACAAGTCCCTTAAGATTCATAGGACCATTTGACACCCACTTTCTCACATTATCAAGATTTTGAAAGTTTATCAGTTTCCACAATAAGGATCATACGGTTATTTGCTTGCGTGTCCTTCCATATCAGGTGTGTATATATATATATGTATATCTTGAAAGTCTCTACATATAAGTTTGTATATATATGTATATCTATGTAATGCGATTCAATTTTCAAAATTGAATGCGCGTACCTGGGATTACTAGGTTGATCATTTGGATCCACTATTTGAAGTACGACGGGTATCATGTACAAGAAGGACACTATAGTTAGCATTATCTCTTTTCTCATATTCTTGTTCCATAGCAAGCCTGGAACAGCTCTTGTCTAGGTCCCATCATGTTCATGGGTACCTAGATTATCCTGCAAAAAAGAATTACCTTACCTTAGGAACCCAATAGGTATTGGGTCTTAGGTTCTTGTCAGCATAAAATGCAACATGCCTTCCCACAGATTTTCTGACAGGAAGTCTGTCTCTTTCCAAAGGATGTGGACATACCCTTGCCCATGACACAGAAGGATTGTGCAAACAGTCTATAGCAAAGTGACCCACTTTGCTACAGCACCAACATTCATGGATATTGTACCTCCTTTTCTGACAAGATCTACTAACAGAGTTAGTCACGATCCTGGGTCTGAAATGGGCAGAGCAGGTTTTGCTCTCAGATTACCCTCTCCACCGAGACTCAAAGGGGGTTTGAAGGTGAACATATGGTGAGTGTCATGAGGCCTGGGAGGTGGTGCTTTCTTTGCAGCCAGCACACATCCGGGGGCCCCATTGATGCTTGCTACATGTTTTCCAACTCTCTTTTCTTTTGTCCAAGGGTGGGAAGATGTTTCATGAGAGCTGGTTCCTACAATGTCATGAAGTATGGGGCTAAGGCCGTAAATACAAACGGTTCATGATGAGACATGTGTATTTCCTCAGGGGTAGCCATAACAGCACTTGCACTATGGGTGTTTCCACATGAGGGCCGATCATTCTTGTAGCTACCATAGTTGTTCTTATGGTCATACCTGAAGGAATGATGTGGGCCCTTCCTACTCAATGTGGGGGGTATGTAAACAGTTTCTCCATTTCTCCACGATTTTATAATTCGTGAGATCCACCCATTTTCTCCATTTCTCTTAATAGCATCTACCTTGGAAAAATTAGATACTATCCTCTTCTCGGTCTCTAGATGAAACTCTAGATCCGAGATCTTTGATTCCTTCACCTTGATGGATTCCAATTGGAGGTCCATCATGGTCCTCAATTGAGCAATTTTCTTTGCTTGTACTTCAACAAGCAAGTTGCTCTCCTGAAGGGTTCTACGAAGGGAATCAAGTGTTTCAATCTGTTGATTGAAGCTGTCAATATCCCTTGCATCAACTGATGGACAATCCTCTGAACTTCTCCTCTCTTCAGGAGATACATGGGGGAAAGATCAAGAGGAGGAAGATACCTGATCCTAATTTGGCTGATCAGGGTTAGAGTTATGGTTTGCAGAAGCTGATGTTTCATCTTCATCACAACTGCATTCCTCAATCTCTTCTTCAGTCTCTGATAGAGAAACGGGAGACATGATATTGACAGGTTGTTCTTGACTTTCATCTTCATAGATGAGGACCCCCACATATGCTTCATCTTCTTGCTGGCATTCATTCCAGGCAGTCTTCTTTCCCTCCATGAGGTCAGAGATTGTTTCCCACATAAACTTTGCAGTCTTACACTTATCCAATCTTGTAAGAGATGAACCTGATCAAATATCAGAGATGATCTATCGTACCAGCTTGTCCAAGTTGAATAGTGAGAGCTCAGTTTATGACATCTCTGCGGGACTCTTAGGGATTTGGAGATCTTCTCTAGAGTCAGAAGCCTTCATGGGAATAAAGGGACCCTCTTCCACAATGAATAAAGCACGGGGATCAATGGCTTCCAGATGAAACTGAACTCTCATTTTCCAGATGGGAAAATATTCTTTTGTGAATGCAGGCAGTCTCAGGGGAGAGACATCTGTGTATAGCTCCATGCTTGAATCATGTTTTCTCCTCGACACTAGACACAAGATCTTACTCAAGGTATTAACCTTATTGATGAGTAACCTCCCTCTGATACTACTTGAAAGTATCTAGTGTCGACCTGATCCACCTATGGGGGGGAATAGGTATATTGCAGTCTTTTGCGGAATTAAACTAACCTGTACAAATAAGCAAATAGAACACAGAAAACACAAAGAATTATAGTGTTTCCCCGATTCGGGTATGTCCACTTTCCCCCTTCGACCTATCTCCCACCAAGGGATGACTCGGTCACTTCTTCAACCGGATTGAAATCCAATCCTCACACTAGGAGCAACGCTCCCCTAACTACGGAAGGAACCCTTCCACAAGTGGAGACACAACCCCACCATAACAGGTTACACCCAACCCTTACAACTAGGAATGAAAATTCCTTTACAACAAAATTGAATGTAAAATAAAATACAAACAAAGCTTTTGGAGATTCTGATGTCCTTCTTCATTCGTTGAAGCTTTCTTGAAAATTACAAAGAATCCACAACAGAATTTCTCTCTTGGAAAGGATCTTGTCAAGATCGGTGGTGGAAAGTAAGTGCGGCGGCGATGCTTTGTATATCTAAACTTTTTGACGAAGCAAGCTAGGTCTACAAATGATCTCAGTCGGATCAATCGTCTCAACCGATTCGGAATGGAGAACAAGTCTCGTTCTACGAATCGAAGACAAGAGATCTCAAGAGAGATACGTGAGACGCTTTGCTTGCCTTGGTACTGTCGTCGGAAGATCAGAGAAGCATTGAGATCAACGGCGGCGACGAATTTGCGAACGGCTATAGGCGATCGGTAGCTTCCGCGATGCGCTAGGTCACGTTCAGCCTCTTTCGTGTTTTCGTGAATCACTTTGTATGGAGGTTCAAAATACGCATATATTTATACCAGGAGCAAAGCCTAATGACCATTGTGGGGCCCACGAGGAGTAGCCCTAGCCCCGGCCGAAATAGCGCACGGTAAGTTGGTTCATTCCAGCGAACAGAGGAAATTTTGCCTAAGGCAAAATCGGCGGGAGTCTTTGGTGATTCCCGTCGATGTTGGTGGGAATCACTCACGATTCCCGTCGATTCTGCCTTGGCAGAATCCCTGATGAAATCTGTCAGCCGGAAGAAGTCGGCGGGAGAAGCTATTTGATTCTCGACGAATCGGCAGGAATCACTAACGATTCCCGTCGAAGTCGGCGGGAATCACTAGCGATTCTCGTCGAAGTCGGCGGGAATAACTAGCGATTCCCGTCGATTTTGACTTGGAAGATTTTCCTTCCTTCTTTTGAAAACTTGGTCTTTGACCCATCCTCGCTCCTTCTTCTGCTCTTGATCTTCCTTGACCCTATACTTGAAAATAAGTACACTCCAATAGAGAGAGCACACGTGAATCAACACACTAATCTACTCAACGAGGGATTACGTTGCGCAGACCCGTGTATATTGACCCACTGCACCCTGACATTGGTGTGTACTTAGCATGGAATAGCTGCAAGCACAACTTGATAGATGATCATTAAATACATTGTGAATCCATCTTAGCTTGACTGGAGTCTTCTTCAAATCCGAGTAGTTTTGGATACAATACCCAACAGACCGGACTCATCCAAGTGCTATTCGAAATCGAATAGAAGATGCCCGTATCTAATAATTTTATTACCTACTCCTTGACTACCTCCTTCATGTTATGGTTTAGCCGGCGTTGAGGTTGAATAGTTTTATGACCGTGTTCCTCTAATAAAATTTTGTGGGTGCAAAAGGAGGGATTAATCCCTCTCAAATCCGTAATCTTTCATGCAATTGCGCGGCGATGACGTTTTAAAATATTAGATAATTTAAATTTTTCTTCATCGTTCAAGTAGGCCGACACAATAACGGGAAGTTTGGAATCCTCCGCTAAAAATAAATACTCTAAATGATCAGGCAATTGTTTTAATTCTAGCGTGGGAGGTTCATCATAAGAAGTTTCAAACGATCACTACCGACTTAAAAAATTTCGAAAATAGGTGTGCGAGTGATCGAAACATTATCACTATTTTCATAAGCAATTAAATCTAAATTTTCAAAATCGGCATCATAATCAATAGATGATAAAGAATGTTCAGAAAAAGGAAAGGAGTCTTCGTCGGGAGAAGCCTCCAAATAATAACATGAGTCGTCATTTGCGAGCGAATTTTTCATAGACGAGTCAATAGTAAAGGTAACTTCTTCATCTCTGACTCTAAGGAGAAGTTTACTGTTACTAACAACTATAACTGCGTGCGAGGTGGCAAGAAAAGGGCGACCGAGAATAAGTGGTACCTCGGTGTCCTCTTCAATGTCAATGATGACGAAATCTACCAGAAAGATAAATTTGTCAACTTTGGCAAGCACATCCTCAATAATCCCCATAGGTAGCTTGACAGACCGATCCGCCAATTGAATGCTCATTCTTGTGGGTTTAGGCTCTCCTAATCCCAATTTCTTCACTAAAGAATAAGGCATTAAATTAATTGAGGCGCCTAGATCGGCTAACGCACGTTTTACCAATAAATCACCAAACAAACAAGGAATAGAGAAACTACCCGGATCGGGTAATTTCTTAGGTAATTTATTAAGTAAAACTGCCAAGCACTCCGCGTTTAACTGAATCGTAGAGATATCCTAAAGTTTCTTTTTATTGGATAAAAGATCCTTGTGGTACTTGGCATATTTTGGCATTTGTGCTAATATTTCGCAAAACGGTAAATTTATTTGAATTTGTTTAAACATATCTAAAAATTTATTGTGGTGCTCATCCACCCAGTCTTTTTGCATTCTAGAAGGATAGGGAAGAGGTGGTTGATAAGATTTTGGTTTATTAGAATTAGAAGGATTAAGTAGAGGAGAAGATGAAGAAATTGTTACCTCCGTATCAACCGGAATTGGAGAAGTGGTTACCTCCTTCCCGCTCCGTAGAGTGATTACTTTGGCTTGCTCCTTTGGGTTGGGCTCCGTATTGCCTGGTAGCGCTCATTGTTGGCGATCAGAGGGCATTTTAGCGATTTGCCCAATTTGGTTCTCCAAATTACGAAGAGATCCGGTGAGATTCCAGATATTGGCATCATTTGTAGTCATATATTTGGTAAACAACTCCTCGAGATTGGGAGCTTTTGGAGCTTGCGGTGGAAAATAACCGGGTGGAATTGTGTTTAGTGGGTGCGTTGCGTTCCCCGGATTACTTCAAGAGAAGTTGGGGTGATTCCTTATGCCCGAGTGATAAGTATTACCATAATGATTACCCGAATTATAAGGTGGCTGATTCAGATTACCCATGTAATCCACATGTTCGGCAATAGTGGAAGGCTCCCAATATTGGGGCTCACAGGTAGGTGTAGATGAGGAAGTAGACATCTCGTTCATCTGTTTTGTAGTTTCTCAACCTAGAGAGATAAACTAGAAACCGTATCTATTTCGTACATCCCGGCCAGTTTAGGTGGATGAGACTGGGGTGTACTCCACTGATGCGTATTCATGGCAATACCTTCTATAAGTTCTTGGGCGGCCGCCGATGTCTTGTTATTTAACATTCCACTGGCGACGGCATCAATATGTTGCTTCATTTGTTGATTGAGGACATCTAGAAGGTTTGCACTTTCAACCAATCGGGGATTGCATGATGCTTACAACGGCGAAGCAATTCCTTAAATCGCTCCCAAGTATCATATAACGTTTCCATATCAACTTGGGAGAAATAAGTAATATCATTGCGCAACTTGGCCGTCTTAGCGGGCGAAAAATATTTCGTGAGAAATTTTTCCATCATCTCGGCCCAAGTAGTGATGGAGCCTCTTGGTAGAGAACTCAACCACTGCTTAGCCTTGGTGCGCAAAGAAAAAGGAAAAATTCTTAGCCGAATGGCATCATCGGAAACCCCGTTAATTTTAAAATAATCGCATATTTCTAAAAAGTTAGAAATATGCGTATTTGGGTCCTCATCTTGAAGCCCATCAAATTTTACTGATTGTTGTACCATTTGAATGATGCTTGGCTTCAATTCAAAGTTATTTTTCGTGGGTCGAATAATACTTGATTGTGCCTCATCCAAATTTGGTTGGGCATAATAGGACATAGTCCGTTCTTCGGCCATAATTGGATTTTGGTTACCCAAAATAAAAGAAGAATGAGAAGAAGGGGAGGTAGAAGAAGAAGAAAAAAAATGTCACCTACGGATTCCTCAACAAAATCTTGAAAATTGATATTGCGAAGTCTCAGGCGTTGTTGTAAGCTTTGCTCGATCTCCGAATCAAAATCAAGTAGATTTAACGGATTCCCTCGGGTCATACACCAAAATAAAATAAAGTAAAAGTTTTAAGATTTAAAAATTTATTAAATAAAATTTCCCGGACTTCCCAAGTGCTACCCAATGACGGGTTCGCAATGTACTAGGCGGTATTGCGGGATGAAAACCCAGCATGGCCCTTTCGCAAGAAACTTTAATTACAAACAATTATAATTAAAACATTTTTTAAAGAAAACATACAAAATAAAAAAAATTATAAAATTAATAGATTCTTGTTTTCAAAATATCGACAAAGAAGTCTCCGGCAACGGCACCAAAAATTTGATGGATATTTTCGCCACGCTAACACATGTTTCCAATCGATGAGGCATTTATACCTATCGTTCGGAGTAAAGAATCAAGTGTCGTATTCCGACTCGGGGCTTATCGAGTACTTGTACTCACAAGAAAGAGTTATTATCTTATCGGATGAAAAGCTGGATTTTGTTTGAAGAAAAGGAAGTGTTATACTAAGAAATAGAAATGCAATGTTGGGGAAGCTATCACTTGATCTAGAATCCCCTTGGGCTAAAATAAACCTTCTTGAAAATTAAAGAAATGCGAGTTCTTAAATTTACTCACTCGACCGTGGAGGTTCCTAAAGTACAAAAGCGTCTCGCTCGAGCTCATGCTTTTGACTAACCTTAGGTTGATCGATTAAGACCTCTCAGCCAGTCGAAACCCCTAAGCTTGCTTTAGGCGGTGAACCCCACTATTGGATTTGACTCCAATCCAGAAGATTTATGTCGTCCTCTCTCAAGGAGTGCATTCAACTCCTTTTATCTTTGAGTGATCTCCTCATATCCGCAACCTCTCGGTCATTTAGGATATGGATCTTAGATCGAAAACCATATCCGCCAAATATGAATTCGACAAAATACAATTCAAAGATAAATTGTTAGTGAGCAAGAATAAGAACAAGACACTTTTGATAAATAAAAAGTATATTTTATTCCAAGGTTCATCATGATCAAGTGATAAATGAAAATTAGCTGCTACTCATCATTAGGGAAATACAAGATAAGGTAGGGGAAGACATGATTAAAATAAAAAAGCAACCTTGAATTGAAACTTTCATAATGCAATGCTAGACTAGGAAATGGAAAATACAACAAAATAAAACAGCAAACTACAAGACTCCAACTCCCAAAAATCAATCCTGAGCATCTGAAGCTGTCTGGAATTTATAGGAAAAAATGTTGGTCGGTCACACCCCTAGGACACGCCCGTGACCTATGTAAGACCCCAATTTTTTTTAGACATCGGGGTCTTAGGCAAAGAACCGCCGCCTTGCGGTGACACCTTCGCACCCGGGAAGGTCGTCACTACGAAGCGCCGATCCTGCCGGCCAAATCGATCACAACTGTAGCAATAAAATATGCAAGTCCACAGAAATCACACATGAATAGTAAATAAGCTCCACGAAGGGAGTGTCCACAGATAGAACATATAATAGTAATCTCGGGCTTATGCCCGGTACATTAAGTCCTCACTACAAATCGCTCATCGCGGAAGCAAACTAATATAACTACTAGTGATCGGGACTCACAGTCCCTGCTGTCTGGACTCCGGTACTAGACTGTCCGATCTCCAAGCGTGCCGACCTCCAGGGCTGCTCCTCCATGCTGGGCTCTGTGGTCCCCTAAAATAATGTGGTTTGAAAACCGTTAGTCTAAAAGACTAAGTCCTATCGTCCCCCGCCCCTTCCCCCATGGCTCCTAAGCACCGAGCGGGGAGAAGGAAAGGGAAGGACATGAAGGTGGAGAATATCAAATAGCAGATGGCAGCGAAACTAAACTAGCAGTTCAAAGGTATAAGAGATGGTAATAATGATATAAGAATTGAATAAGAAAGTAACCTCAACTTATGTGAATACACATAAGCTAAGGGATCCCTTGCAGGGCTCCTATCGTATAAAAAGTCCCATACCGATTTATACTATAGGGTGTCGCTTTTACTAGCAAGCAAAAATATGTAATACTGAATAAGAACCTTAACTTATAAGCACGCTCGCGCGAACTTATAAACCAAGGGGTCGTTTTGCAGGGCCTAATGTATAGAGCGTCCCATACCACTTATACATTAGGTTTCAGGTTATATGCAATGGTTATGCTATGGAATACAACTATACCATGACGTAAACATGCAAGTGCAACTCACACACACGACTCTGTGTACACAGACCTTTAGTTCCCCCTTTCGGAGCCGTTACCTCCCAAGATACCTCCGTAGTGGCAGACGGAAGCGGTGGGTTGGGCCTCTCCCACCTCTAAACCAGTAAAGCACTACCGGTCATACCTATCGTACAACTCAATGCTTGGTGCAAAAAGTGGACTCCTGCGTACTCCTGCCGGCTGGCGCACCGGACTTCTGTTGGCGAATTGCTAACCACACTTGCCGAGTCAGCGTATTGGCGTCGGTGCATCGACCCTCCAATACTGAAGACCCACCACCTTATACCTTTTATGCACATGCAATAGTTATGAGTCCAACCAACAACCGAGCCAAAGCTCCCCGGACTATCCCGTCCGTCAACAATCGAGTCAAAGCTCCCCGGACTATCCCGTCCGTCAACAACCGAGCCAAAGCTCCCCGGACTATCCTTTACGTCATTGTCAACAACCGAGCCAAAGCTCCCTGGACCATCCCGTCCGTCATAGTCAACAACCGAGCCAAAGCTCGCCGGACTAACCCTAGTATTTTTGACAAATCCTCCCACGGGTCAGACGATCTTTCGTCGATCCCGAGCACCATCTAACATTTAGCCAAAACCCAACCCTTGCTTATCCTAACTCAAGTGATGACCTCATTCTAAATTATCCAAACCTACCACCACTAATCCCGACACATGTTCCCAACTCTACACTCCACATATTTTCTGCAGATTTACTATATGCAGACCACTAAGGTTAAATGTCATGTAAAATGGGAAGTACATCAAATAATCATCCAGTACTCCTATAATAATTATTGGAGGTCCATTATGACCTTTATTGCCTAAATCCAGAGTTTCACAATTTTTTTTCCTATTTATCTAATAATTTATTAAATTTTCATAGTGGCCAAAATCTCCAAGTTTGAACAGGAAATACCAAATTTAAACAAGGTAAAATTCCTCCAGATTTATGTTATACTTAATATGAAACATTTAACCTAAGATCCAAGGTCTCTTAATTTTTCAGCAAGCTTTAGGCCACTAATTTTTATTTCAATTATAACTTACAATAATTCATTTAAATAGATAAGTAGGGCAATATTATTTCGAAAAATTCAAGGAAAATTCTAACTTGATTGCAAGGTCATATAAATGCTATGGGTCAGATATCATAAGTGATTAAGGAGTAATAAGTTTCAAACAAATTAATGAAACACTTTCCAAAATTACTAAATGCAGACCACCAAGGTTAAATGTCATGTAAAATGGAAAGTACATCAAATAATCATCCAGTACTCCAATAATAATTATTGGAGGTCCATTATGAACTTTAAGCCCTAAATCCATAGATCCACAATTTTCCTATTTATTTAATAATTTATTTAATTATTATAGAGACTAAAAATTCCAATAATGATCATGATGTACCAATTTCAGACAAGATATCATTCCACTGATTTTATATGATATTCAAAATAAGTATTCAACTTACCCTCCAAAATATCCAAATTTTTCAGTAAGGTTTTGTCCCCCATTTCTTATTTCAATTTATTCCTTAATAATTCATTTAAAGATATATGTAAGGCTATATTACTTCCAAAAATTCAGAGAAAATTCAAGTATAATTTTAATGGCATATAAATGATTTGGGCCAATTTTCATAATTTATTTATCAGTAAAGAGCCTTAAATAAATTATTGAACAATTTCCTCATTTACAAAGCTTGTGAAGTAAGTACCTCAAATATGTATTAAGGAATTCTCATAAAATTTATATATGTCTATAAATACTTAAAACTTTCTCTGCCAAACTTTCATGACCTCCCAAGGGGTAGAGAGACCAATATGATCAATTTATTAATTAAATCATCCCCTTGTGTTACAAAAGCAGTACTACAATTATTATCCCAAAAATTCTAATAAAATTACCAGAGGTTCATAATATCCTTATGACCACTCTACAAAAATTTCATCTTTGTTTAAGGAGTTTAACTAGCCTATTCAGACCCTACCATATTTGTGCCCTAAACTAGGGTTAGATTTTTGTGGGTCCTTAACTTTCCAAAATACCTTAAGCTTTTCACCAGAGGGTTTTACTTACCCTTGTACCCTCCCTACAAAATTTCATGGTCATACAAGGTGTCTTGGCCACATGCCCTTCACAAAGTACAAAAGCCCTTCCTTAGGGTTTGACCTAGGATCTTGCGCCAAATCAATTTCAATACTCCCAATTTCTCATTGGAAGGTGCAAAAAGTCATGCCAAGTCAGTGGTCAAAATTGCAGCCTCTGTTGAGGTTATTTGACCATCCAAAACCCAAAGCGCACTCTTTGACCAAATACCCTTCATTAAGGTTGAATTAGGGTTAGGTCATTACCTATTCAAAACACCTCCAATTAAGGTGAAATTTTATACAGAGCCATACCATGATGTCAGGGACCACTCAACAAAATTTGAGAGGGTTTGGAGATCATTATCCCACTTAATTAAAATATCCTAGTATTATTAAATAAAAATAAAAACTTTAGGCAAAGTATCTCCTAAAATTCCTATTTTTGGACAGACCCTAGATTTAGCTAGATTCGACCCCCTGCCCAAATTTTAGGTCATTTGGATAAGGGATAAAGAGTGCGCACCCATTTTAATCTCAGGATAGCCCTATGTATAGGTCCCACCAAACTGGGTGTTGTGGCCAAACCACTAACCCAAATGGATTCAAACAAATTTTAAATTAAACTAGACTTCACTGGCTACAACTTTCATGTTTAACGTTTCCTCATAAAGAACCTCTAAGTATTTTTCATTAATTTTCAAAGATGACTATTATCATAATATAGAAAACTCATTTAAAAGAAAAGAATTAAATAAGCAGCACAGATCTTGAAGCAAGATCTGACGGATGCTGAGTTGTCTTCTTCCTCCAGCCAAAGGCCATGATTGGACGAACCTGGAGCTTAATCCAAGACATTTTCCGGGCCACACAGCCACCTCCCCGGCCGGCCACTGCCGCTACCACCTCCGTTGAGGTGGGGGCTATCGCCGGGCGGCGGCACAGCCGCCGGAGGGGTGTTTTCCGGCGAACCCGACCACCCTTTTTTTTGGAAAAACCATGGAAAACTTCACCATGATCGGGTTCAGCTGAGCCCGATTCTCAACCTAAAAGACTCCTAAGATCTACCCATAGAAGAAGGAGTAGAGGAGGACCTTTTTGGCGGCCTGAAGTCGTGTCGATCGCCGGGAATCCATTGGTGGTGGTGGTGGTGGTCAAATTTCTGCAATAGCACAATGAACTCCTTGGCTCCTTCAAATAATGTGTGGAGTTGGATCCTTGGAGTTCAGCTCAGCTTTTAAGATGAAAAAGAGGGTGTTAGGTGGCTGTAGGAAGCTTGGCCATTTTTGGTCTCTAGTCAAAGTTGGCGGCCATGGTGGGTGGGGGATGAAGCATGATCTGCATGGCTGAAAGCAGTAAATATCATTTGGCTGAAATCTCTTAGTCTTAGTGAATTGACTGAGGGTGGTTGGGAAGGGGAAGGATGAGTCCCAAAGACTTTTGCTCTCTTCTCTAAGTTGCTGCCATGGCCGGGGGAGGTGGTTCTAGCAAGAGAGTGGGCCCTTGACCTCCCAGGCCATGCATGGAATAAACTCCTTATTTCTATCTCTTCATTAACCAGGAATAGTGTTGTCACGGGCGTGTCGCATGGTGACACGGGCGTGTCATACCCGTGACTTGCTCTGGTTGTGTCGGGCTATGATGACTGAAGTATAACGACTGGGCACGGGCGTGTACTGTTGAACACGGGAGTGTCTAAGCTAACACGGGCGTGTTATTCGATTCAGCCAATCCAGTCAACAGGCTGAAGTTTTTGCCAGAAATTGTCTAAGTACAATGGCATTGAGTGAGCTGATCTCACTCAGCGTCGTTCACTCTATGCCATTGAGTGAGCTCAGCTCACTCAACGCCTTTTACTCTATGGCGTTGAGTGAGCTCAGCTCACTCAACGCCATACCTTATATTGCAAGACGGCGTTGAGTGAGCAGAGCTCACTCAACGTCATTTACTCTATGGCGTTGAGTGAGCTCAGCTCAATCAACGCCATAACTTTTATGGCAAGATGGCGTTGAGTGAGAAAAGCTCACTCAATTCCATTTACTCTATGGCATTGAGTGAGCTCAGCTCACTCAACGCCATAACTTTTATGGCAAGACGGCGTTTAGTTAGCAGAGCTCACTCAACGCCATTTACTCTATGGCGTTGAGTGAGCTCCGCTCACTCAATGCCATAACTTTCATGGCAAGACGGCGTTGAGTGGGCTATGCTCACTCAATGCCATTTACTCTATGGCATTGAGTGAGCTCTTCTCACTCAATGCCATACCTTATATTGCAAGATGGCGTTGAGTGAGCAGAGCTCACTGAACACCATTTACTCTATGGCGTTGAGTGAGCTCATCTCACTCAACGCCATAACTTATATTGCAAGACGGCGTTGAGTGAGCAGAGCTCACTCAACGCCATTTACTTTATGGAATTGAGTGAGCTCAGCTCACTCAACGCCATAACTTTTATGGCAAGATGGCGTTGTATTGGCCCTTGGAGGTCAATTTGACCCAATTAGGGTTAGAGTTTTCTTTGGTCAACGTAGCTCCTTTGACTGCCCTCCATGGGTCCTTAGTGACCCCTTACTAGGGTTATGAAGGTATGGGTGGGGTCTTGGAGTCTTGGTGAAGCCCCATGATCACCGTAAAACCAAGGTAAAGAAATCTACTATGTGCAGACCATAGTGGTCTAATCCTCATTCCTAGGCTCACTTGGCCTTTATGGACTTTCTAGGACTTTATCATGACCTAGTCATGACAAAACTATCTCTAGGGGTCTAGTTGTCTGAGGGATGTTACAAATCCCAATAAACAAAATAAAAATTTCGTCCCTGAAATTGAGGTTAAGCCTACGGGGATTTCTACCGGAATGAAATAAACTTGTAACATCCCATATGGTTTTCCTATTGAGTCGAAATGACTACTTGTTCAATAACAAGGGCAATCCCCCAATAAACAAAAGATTAGCCCCTACTTTTCTTGACTGAGTGCGCATGCCTATGTTCTCAATTTCCCTTATCTAGTCCTACCGGTTTAACACAAGAAGGTAATTTATAGTATGTGGTGAGGTATACCTGACTGAACAACTCTGGGTATTTCTGCCTCATCAGGTCCTGAGGTTCCCAGGTGTGCTCCTCCTGACCGTGGTTCCTCCACAGAACCTTGACTAAGCGGATCTTCTTGCGGCGCAAGATCCGTACTCCTTTGTCATCGATCTGAACCGGCTCCAAGTGAACAGACCGGTCTGAAGCTACCGGCCCGTCCGTAGTCGAAATCTGCTGCTCCGGGCGTAGTAGAGCCCTCCTAAGAGAGGATATATGGAACACGTCATGCAGACTTGCCAGCTCTAGAGGCAGCTCTAGCTTGTATGCCAAGGGACCGATCCGCTCCTGGATCCTATAAGGCCCCATATATCTTGGGCTGAGCTTCTTCCTCTGTCCTCATACCCGAGTAACTCCATACATTGGTCGGATCTTCAAGAACACCTGGTCTCCCACCCGGAATTCCACCTAACGGTGCCGAGCATCGTAATACTTAGACTGTCGGCTCTATGCTTCTAGCATCCTGTCCCGTATCAATCTCACCTGAGCCTCGGTGTCCTTGACAAACTCCGAATCCAACGCCTTAGGGTCCTCGTCCTGTATCCATGATAACGGAGTCCTGCACCTCCGTCCGTACAACGCCTCATAAGGAGCCATCCTTATAGTGGACTGGTAGCTATTATTATACGAGAACTCGATCAGTGGCAACAACTTTTCCCAAGGTTCACCACGATCCAATATGCAAAGTCGTAGTAAATCCTCAAGAGTCTGGTTAGTGTGTTCCGTCTATCCATCCGTCTGGGGATGAAAAGCCGTACTGAATGTTAGTCACGTGCCCAAGTAAGTCTGCACTGACCTATACTCCCTAGACGTAAATTGTCAATCCCGGTCCGACACAATCGACTTGGGCACGCCATGATAACGGACGAACTGCTCCACAAACTTTCGGACTAACACACCCATCGAGTCATCCTTCCTGATTGAAATAAACCTGGCTACCTTTGTCAGCCGGTCGACGATGACCCAGATCGAATCATTCCCTGTCCGCGATCGGGGAAGTCCATGTATAAAGTCCATGGTGATATCATCGAACTTCCACTCTGGTACTGGGAGTGGCTGCAATAATCCTGTGGGGTTTCTGCACTCCGCTTTCACTAACTGGCATGCCTCGCAATGGGTCACGAAGTAGGTGATATCCTTCTTCATGCCCGACCAGTACATAGTCTTCTTCAAATCTACAGTCATCTTCGTAATCCCCGGGTATACCGAATATCGACTGTAATGAGCCTCCATCATGATGTCCTCCCGGACCTGGCCTCCCTCTGGTATGTAAACCCGTCCTCTGAAGCACACTAAGTCATCCCTCAGCGAGTAATCTCCCGCAGTGCCTACTTCTAAGGCCCGGAATATCGGCTCTAGCTGGGTATCCTGTCTCTGTCCATCCTTGACCCGTTCTCGAATGTCATCCGTGGTAATTAATGACGATAGATACTCCCGGTACAACTCAGGGTGATCCTCAGATACAAGGGATATTTGCATCTTGTCTAACATCTGAACAAACTCCAAGGCCATCAACTGTGTTCCTACTTCGGGGTTTGCGGTCTTTCGGCTTAGTGCATCGGCTACCACATTCGCCTTTCCCGGGTGGTAGTGCATCTCGTACTAGTAGTCTGCTAAAAACTCCACCCACCGTCTTTGTCTGATGTTCAACTCTTTCTGCGTGTCTACATACCTCAAATTTTTATGGTCAGAGTATATGTCACAGTGAACACCGTATAGATAGTGCCGCTAGACTTTCAGTGCAAAAATGACTGCTCCCATTTCTAGGTCATGGACTGGGTAGTTCTGCTCATGTTTCTTCAGTTGCCGAGAAGCGTAAGCTATCACATGGCCATTCTGCATAAGCACTGCACCCATGCCCTGGTAGGAAGCGTCGGTGTAGACCTGGAATCCTTCTTTCCCTGAAGGGAGGGCAAGTATAGGAGCCGAAGTGAGTCGTCCCTTTAGCTCTTGGAAAGCCACCTCACACTGTGGGGTCCAGATAAAGGGTACCTCCTTCCTTGTCAGAGATGTGAGTGGAAGGGCGAAACAAGAGAATCCCTCTACGAACTTCCGGTAGTAACCGGCGAGTCCTAGGAAACTCTGCACATCTGTGTCCGTCTTCAACTGTGGCCAATCCCGAACTGCTTGGATCTTGGCTGGGTCCATTGCCAACCCAGCACCACTGATGATATGGCCTAGGAAAGCCACCTCCTTCAACCAAAACTGGCATTTGCTGATCTTTGCATAAAGCTTATGCTCCCGTAGTCTCTCCAGGGTCAGCGTTAGATGTCGTGTATGCTCCTCCTCTGTCCTTGAGTAAATAAGGATATCATTGATAAACACGATGACGAACACATCCAAATATGCCTCAAACACCTGATTCATGAGGCTTATGAATGCCGACGGAGCATTTGTGAGCCCGAAGGGCATCACGGTAAACTCATATAGCCCATATCTACTACTGAAAGCAGTCTTTGGAATGTCCTCCTCCTGGATCCGTAGCTGGTAGTAACCCGACCTTAAATCCAATTTGGAAAAGAAATGCGCGCCTTCTAGCTGGTCAAATAGCTCATCTATCCTTGGCAGAGGATATGTATTTCGGAATGTCAACCGGTTTAGTGCTCGGTAGTCGATGCACAATCTCAGAGTCCCGTCCTTCTTTTTAACGAACAAGACCGGGGCTCCCCATGGCGAAGAGCTCGGTCGGACAAATCTGTCTTCCACCAGTTCCTGTAGTTGGCTTCGAAATTCTTTCATCTCTTTTGGGGCCATCCGGTAAGGGGCTCTAGTTGTCGGCTTAGCCCCCGGCACAAGCTGTATCCGGAAATCCTGCTCTCGGTGCAGGGGTAGCCCAGGCAGTTTCTCTGGAAATACGTCGGCAAAATCTCGTACCACCGGAATATCCGAGGTGGAGACCTTGGCCTCAGTCCTTTCAAATATCACCTCATATACTTCATCCCCCTATAAGTGAGCCTTGACAGCCTGTATAGATGACAACATGAGAGGGGGAATAGATCTAGTACTTTCGATGACGAGGTAGGAATCCCCATGTCTCACGGTAACTCTCTTGGACATGCAGTCAATCTGAGCATGATTCCAGTTCAACCATGTCATTCCTAGGATAAAATCAAAGACTTGCATCTTTATGATCGTCATTGGGGCTTCAAATATCTTTTCACTGATCTCCGCCTCAATGTTGTAGTGGGCAGAGGTGAACAGCTCTGATCTGTCGGGTAATCGTATCCTCATCATCAAACCCGTGAATCTCTCCACTCCTTCCAACCCTTCTACGAAGGCTTCCGATACAAACGAGTGTGAAGCACCCGTATCAAATAGCGTATAAGCGGGTTTGCCGCTGATGAAAACTATTCCTGGGGGTGGGGAAAGTTAAATGTCTTAGAATCTAGCTATGGTTTTCTTTCCTAGATTATCACTTCTATATAAACTTAAATGTCATGAGAAAATAAGTTTAAAATTTTCTGACGTACCAGTGATTACTTGCTCCGGGTTCCGGGGTTGAGCCAAATCCAGTGCATAAATTTTCTCCCTCTGCTGCCTGCGATCTGCACCCTGGAAACCACGTCCTCGACCACGTCCTCGTCCTCCAAACTGTTGGGCATGCGGGGCATCCTGGGGTGCTGGTAAGGGTGCTCCCCTCATGGGGCAGTTTCTCCGAATGTGTCCTATCTGATGGCAGTTGTAGCACTCCGGTGGGGGAAATGCCATACCCCCGGGTCTCGGTGCCTCCCTCATCTGAAGAGGCTGAGGGGCCAATATCTCCTGCTCCCTCGGCTCCTGCCTCACTTCCTGACGAGGCTGGTCCTCTGTCCTTCTCCCACCTAGTATAGCACCTTGCCGCTGATCATTTCTGGCTCTCCGTCCCTGATCCTCCGCTTGCCGCTTCCGGCCCCGAGTGCTTTGCCAATCAGCCTCAGTCCTCTTTGCCATCTCCAAAATTTGGGAGATAGGCCAGTCGGATACAAACAACAAAGCCTCCCTCAAGTCCTCCCGCAGGCCCTTATAGAACCTCTTGATGTACCCCGCTTCGTCCAGCTGGTAAGAATCAGCATATTGAGCCAAATGGTCAAACTCCCGATGGTACTCCACCACCGTCCGGGTGCCCTGCTTCAGCTGTAAGAACTGCTCCTCCAACTCATCCCTAGCCGACTGCGGAACAAAATGCTCCAGCAGTGCGGCCCTGAACTCTTCCTAGGTAACTTCCGCAACCTCCCTATCGGCAAATGTCGTGTCCAGCAGCGTCTTCCACAACCTCTTGGCATGGGACTCTATTGGGTACATTAGAAAATGTGTACCTGATTTGAAGAAGCCTAAATTAGCATAATAATATACATCAAGGTGTATTTGATGTTGTTTAAGTTGAATATGTGCAGGTTAAAAGTATGAAGAATTTCTAAGTCCATGTGTCAACACCAGAAGAAGATGTGTCGACACTTCAGGAAGTTTGTGTCGACACTTGAAGAAGGCTGTGTCGACACAGAGAAAATGAGTCGACATCAACTGTGTCGGCACCGGGAGGTAGTGTCGACACACACAAGATTATAGTTGACATCAACCGTGTCGACACCAGGAGGCTGTGTCGACACACAGAGGCAGAGTCGACAATATTTGTGTCGACACCAGAAGACTGAGTCGACACATATAGGCAGAATCGACAAAAGCTGTGTCGACACCTGAAGGCAGTGTCGACACATACTATGTTCTGAATCTACATCAACTGTGTCGACACACAGGACTTGTGTCGAAACATTGCCAAGTCTAGACCAAGTCATTTGCTGAAGAATGATGAAGTGTTTGAGTCAACACAAATACTCTGTGTCGACTCATTCTCAAGTTGAAGTTTGCAGAAGCTGAGTCGACTTGAAGGCAAACTTATCGACTTCACTAGAGGCAGTGTCGACACCGAAGTTACTTGTGTCGACACATATAGACAGATGGTCTCGACACTTTCTGACAGACAGTCTCGACACTTTGCTGTCCAAGACAAAGGCACAAGATCTATTTGAAGACTTGACAGCTGTGGGTTACAACAGGTTAACTGAAGCTGTCAGACTTGTCAGAAAACAGTTAGAAACCTGATCAGTCGGTCACCAAAAAGAAGGTCTATAAATAGACAAATTCAGAAGTAGAATAAGGAGTAGTTTTTGTTTTTATTGAGAAGCAACACACATAAAAACTGATTAAGGAATCAAATCAAGAAAGTCCAAGGCACTGAAGAAGATCTTCATCAGAAGATCTAAGAAGACATTTTAAAGGGTTCAACCTCTCAGGATCAATCTAAGGAGAATTCGTCCTAGAATTCTGAAGAATTTTCAAAGGGATTGGATAGAGGGGGATCCAGCCGTTTGAAGATCAAGAAGGAAGTTGTTACAGGTTTCTCAAGAAGCTGTTTGGAAATCAATTCAGCTAGTTCAGATTCAAGAAGCTTTGAAGAAAGCTAAGATTCAGTTGATTTCATCCATCGGCTGATCAGGTGCTGTCTTGTCCTTTCTCTCTCAACAAGGGCAAGATTCTATAAAACTCTTTTCTAAATTCTGTAGGATCTATTAATATAGATCTGAGTTGTAAGCCTATGTTATAAAGGCTGAGTGTAGGAGAGATAATCTCTAAGTTGTAGGTCTTGAATAAAGACTGAGGTAGGGCTGGATTGCCTGAGCTATAGGAGTGTGGTATCACTCTGAGTTGTAGGAATCCATTTTGGATTCTGAGCTGTAGGATCTGAGGATCTGAGTTAAGGAAGGGAGTTTGGCTGAATCTAGCACACTGCTAGATAGGCGAAGGGGGAAAGTGGATGTACCCAGATCTTGGGGAACCACTATAAATGCTTGTTGCAATCTGTGATGTGTAGTTCTAGATTGTGTGATTGTGATTGCTAAAGTAGCTGCAGAACTCATAGACAATAGTCTTTAATTATTTAATCATTCTGCCTTAAGTTTGAAAAGAAAATAAGAACCTATTCACCATAGTCTGACTGAAGGTGGGTCTGGCAGTAGAAGAGCTTAATTTTTCATGAGGTCTACCAGCAGCAGTTTCATTTGTTGAAGTCACACTATTGATGGCCTTAGAAATACACAAGTCTAACTTGCTGATAGACTTTCCCTTGGTCAAAATGTGTGCTAGGAGATCTTGGGAAAAGGCCACTACCTTTCTCATGTGTGTGGGGTCTTGTGTACAAAATACAAATGGTTCGGGATGGGCCATTTGAATTTCTTCATGGGGAGCCTGACAGGTACTCATTCCCCTACCCTTTCTTCTACCATTATAAGATACACGTGTATTCTTACAAGAAGAATTTCCATTCTTAAAGTGACCATACATGCAGCCTTGGTCATACCTGTGAGATGGGAGGATTGCCATATGAAAGGTTGACCGAGGCACTATAGAAGCTTTGCCTTTCCCATTGGAAATATCATCTCTTATGCTTCACTTGACTTCAAACTCCTTCTTACCCTTTTGAGTGGAGAAGGAATCTATCAATGGCAACACTGTACTTAGCTTAGAAAAACTATCCACTATCATTTTCTCCTTAAGGAGCTCCTCTTCAAGATCCAAGATGATCTTGTCCTTTTTGCTTATGGTCTCAAGTTGGATGACTGAGATGGAATTTAGTTTGCACACTTCCCCAGTCTTCTGATCTGTCAAGGATGTTGTCTAGCTTGCTGGGAAGCACCTAACTGAAGGGAGGTAATCTCCTCAGCCCGCCTCTTGACAAACTTCATGCTTCTCCTCAAAGGTTCTAGAAGTTTACCATAATTATCAATCAATTGATTGATATCTACCTCAAATTCAGAGTCACCTTCATCACTGGATGAACAATCTTTTGAATCTGGACTAATCTCATGACCTTAACAATAAGAAGAACTAAACATAGATTGTACCTGATCTGGACAAGGCTGATCCTTGCAGGATTCTCCTTCTATCATGACAACTAGCCCATAATCTGCAGTCATCTTCCTCATCAACATCCACCTCTGAATCACTTTCTGATTATGATAGAGGGGCCCTGATCTTTATCCTTGCATCATGATTGTCTTCTGCTTCATCTGCAATAGTAGCAAGTAGCCTAATGAAGGCTTCTTATTCTTCTTCAGACACTGAATCACTGTCAGAAAGATTGACTTTCTCTATCCCTTCCATATAGATAGTAAGAGAATCCAACATCTCTTTGGTGGAGTCATTCATGGTGCTTACCATGATGTGTTGTTCTCTCTTGTCCATAGAGACTAGGATGACTTCATCCTCAATCATTTCATCATAGCTCTTTGGGGTTTGGAAACTTGCATCTGATATAGAGACCTTCATGGGAAGAAGGGTCCTTCTTGAATTATTATAAATACACTAGGATCAATGGCTTCCATGATCTGCTTGATCCTCTCTATCCAACTCCTAAAGTTTTCCTTGTTGCAGACTTGAAGCTCCATTTCTTATTGTTCTCTTTTAAACCCATAAGTACAGATAGTTTAGCTATCCTTTGAGGTCTACTCATACTGCTAAGTCCTTTTTGATTAACCTCCCTCTGATACCACTTGAAAGTTTTTAGTTTCAAGGATAGCTAAATCACCTAGAGGGGGAGAATAGGTTTCTTAGTCTCTTTTGACTATCTTTGATTTTTCTTCTTTAAGTGTTTTGGCTGTTAGTAATTTACTGCTTTCAAGATACACACAACCTACAAACAAAGAAACAACATAGAAAGCACACACAAGATATATAGTGGTTCCTCAGATTATGGGTACGTCCACTTTCCCTCCAACCTTTCTAACTTATAGTTAGACAAGGCACTTATCCAATCTCGGCTCCTAAGAGCTTACAAAACGATCCACAGGACCACTCGGTCTCCCCTAAGATCTACAACTCAGGCACAAGGCCCTACAACTCAGTGATCTAAAGATCACCTACCTCAGGCCCAAAGGCCATATAACTCAGGCTAGGAGGACAGCCCTACCTCAGATCCACAAGGGATCCTACCTCAGAGAGAATGACTCTCCTACCTCAAGCACAAAGGCCCTACCTCAGATACAAAGGATCCTACAAACTCTGGCACAAGTACCATACCACTCATAGAGAATGACTCTCCATCTCAGGCTCAAAATCCCTATAAATTAGTGATAAACAATTCACCTACCTCAGATCCAAACTGGATCCTACAACTCAGATTCAAACTTGAATCCTACTATTCAAGTCAAAGCCCTACTCTAAGATTCTTTACAAAATCCTACCTCAGGCAAAACTTCCCTACAACTCAAATCCAAACTTGGATCCTACCTCAGAGCAAATTTGCACCTACCACTCAGATCCAAAAGGATCCTACAAGGTGGAAGTGGGTTGGTGAGTTGGTCTTGACACAAGAGACATTTCACTGTACAAAACTTTCTGGACTAAGATAAACTCAGCCCAACTTTGACTCTAGGGAAATAATCCTAGATCCTACTGTTACCTTAACTGAGTAATACTCAGTCCTAACTTCTCCTTCTCAGTACCAAAGATTTCCTGCTAGAACTGAGAAGTGACTGCAACTAGTCTTGTTGTTACCTGAGCTGAGAGAATCCCAGCCCTAACCTCTTCTCAGCAACAAGGATGTAGATCTTTCTTTGGCTTATGATGGAAGTAACTTGCAGATCTGCTGCTCTGCACCATTCTTTCCTTAGCTTAGGAGATTCAACCCGAACTTCTTTCTCACATCCTCCAGAAAATGTTCCTTAGAACTATACATCTACAGCTGTGAAGTGGTTGCAACTAAGGTTATCCTTTGTTGCACCTTCTCTCTCATAGATTTACTTTGAACTGCTATTGATGATGGAGATGACAACAACTAACTTTATTATCTTCCTGTTGTTGTAACTTGGGTATCAACCTGCTGCTTCTTTATACTCAAAGAGTTTCTCTTATCCTACTGTTGAAGAGTTATTTCAAAACAACTATCTCTTTAAGGCTTTCAGATCAGTTGCAGCTAGGTTAGACCTGCTGCATCTTCTTCTTCAGAGAAAATATCTCTGATCTTATTATTGATGATGGAGATGTCAACAGCTAACTTGAAGACCTTTTGAATTAGTCGATTGGAACTTCAGCCTTGACCTCAGCAACAATGGCTAGGAGGACAAAGATGTTCCGCTGCTTTGCGAAAAGACCAAACCCTAAAAGATGATTTCTTCAATCTCATCTCTTCCTTTTCTATTCCACCGATCAATGACTATTTTGACCCATGGGCCACACTAAGATTTGCAGCTGCAACTTTGCTTTTGCTTTAATTGCAATACTGCAGGCAAGCTGGTATATTTGTCGCATACTATAGCTTTCCCACAAGAAATTTAAATTTTGTTGACTTGTTGACTTTACTGACATCACCATCTGTGGACTTAGCAAAAATCAAGCATCAGTAGTATAGGCGTTGAGTGAGTGAGCATCACTCAATGCAAAAACACTTAGATATAAATTATGTCACTAGACGTTGAGTGAGCAACCTTCACTCAACGCCAAAACACTTAGAAAAACTTCTCTGCCATTAGGCGTTGAGTGTGCAACCTTCACTCAACGCCAAAACACTTAGAAAATATTTGAGTAATTAGGCGTTGAGTGAGTAAGCATCACTCAACGCCAAAACACTTAGAAAAATTTTTTGCCTCTTGCCGTTGAGTGAGTAAGCTTCACTCAACACCATACCACTTAGAAATGATTCTAGTCACTTGGCGTTATGTGGGAAACCTTCACTCAATGCATTTGTACTTAGCTGATTTTCCTGCTTGGGAAGCGTTGTGAGAGTTGAGTGTGTCTTCATCACTCAACGCCATATTACTTCGACAGATTTTGCCACTTGGCATTGAGTGAGTAAGCTTCACTCCATATTAAACAACTTAACATATATTCTTCTATTACCTGGCATTTAGATAGTAAGCTACACTCAATGCATTTGGACTTAGCCAAATTTCTTGGAAATCGCAATCTCTGACTGACTAAGGTTAAGTCAACGCTTTTTATCACATGGCGTTGAGTGAGTAAGCTTCACTCAACGCTTGTGGACTTAGTCAAATATTTACACAGATTTTCTGTGTATTTAACTGACTGAGCAATACTCAATGATTTCGATGTTATGGAGTTGAGTGAGTGGACTTCACTCAATGCATGTGGACTTAGACACATTCTTGTTGTTTCTTCTTAGGCTTTGCTTGTCTCACAGCTTTTAGCTATATGGCATTGAGTGACTGCACTTCACTCAATTCCTGTGGACTTAACCAAATTTTTGTTGCTTTTTCTTAGGCTTTGCCTGTCTTACAGCTTTTAGCTGTATGGCATTGAGTGACTACACTTCACTCAACACCTACGGACTTAGTCACATTTCTTGGTAGCCAACATCTTTCCTTACCTCTGCCATTGAGTGAGCTTGCTCCACTCAACGCTTGTGGACTTAGCTACTTTTCAAACTTTGTCAAATGCTCCTTGACATCTGGCGTTGAGTGAGCTTGCTTCACTCAACGCCTATGGACTTAGGCAAATTCCTGCCTTTCCACCCAGCTTCTTTGTGTCCACATTTCTGCCTTGTGTCCACCTGTCACCAACTTGGAATACTTGTACTATCAATGTAATAAGGACTAACCTACATGCATGAACTTAAGCATACATCAAATACAACTTTGTTTATGTCATTGATATGATTGACTTCATCAAATCTAGTACATTATTGGCAATGAACCCAATAGGGCCTTTGTAGAGAGCCATTGTTTGACTCTTGATTAAATTGGCGACTCGATTCGCATTAAGTTTCCCTATAGTGATTCAGTGGTGTCGGACCAAGGTATTCAGAGTTGTCCTATCCTGTTAGTCGATTTTCTAACCATTGTTGATTTGAAGGTGATAGACCTAGAGGACTTCGATGTGATCTTGGGCATGGACTGGTTGTCCAGATATGATGTGAATCTAATGCAAAGTCAAGCGGTTGGACTTTAAGATGGACAATGGTCACACAAGGACTGCTCATGGTTTTCCGTGCCAGGATTCCTTGATTATTTCTGTTGTATGTGCTCAGAAGCTTTTAGATTTTGGTTATTTTGCCTACTTGGTTTAAGTTTTGGAGACCGTTTGTAGTTTACCGTGTATAGAGGAGATTCTTGTGGTGCGTGAGTTTCATGAAGTTTTTCCAGATAGTCTTCCTGGTCTTCCACCTGAGAGGGATGTAGAGTTCATTATAAATCTTGAGCCGGTCACTCTTCCTTTTGCAAAGGCACCGTACCATATGGCCCCTTGAAAGATTGAAGAGTTGCGTACCCATCTTGATGAGCTTTTGTAGTGTGGATTTATTAGGCAGAGTTCTTCGCCTTGGGGTAATCATGTGTTGTTTATAAAGAAGAAGGATGAATCCATGAGATTGTGCATTGATCATAGGGAACTGAATAAGGTAACTATCAAGAACAGCTATACCTTGCCGTAAATAGATGATTTATTTGATCAGTTGTATGGTAGTACAGTGTTTTGGAAGATTGACCTTCATTCAGGCTACCATCAGTTGAGGATTCATGAGACGGATATTCCACAGACCGCTTTTCGTTCTCGGTATGGACATTTTGAGTTCTTAGTGATGTCCTTTGGTTTGACTAATGCACCATCTGCTTTCATGGACATGATGAACAAAGTTTTCAAAGATTTTCTGGACCGTTTTGTGGTCATGTTTATAGATGATGTTTTAGTTTATTACCGGAGTGCTGAGGAGCATGCCCAACACTTTCAGTTAGTTCTGTCTGCTTTGAGGGAGCATAAGTTGTATGCCAAGTTAAGCGAGTGTTAGTTTTGGCTTTCTCAAGTTTCCTTCTTGGGTCATGTGGTTAATAAGGATGGAATTTTAGTTGACCTAGAGAAGATTTCTTCCGTGATGGATTAGAACAGACCTACCACACCCAAAGAAACAAGGAGTTTCCTAGGGTTGACAGGGTATTATAGGAGGTTTGTGGAAGGATTTTCTATAATATCTGCGCCACTGACTAAGCAAACACATAAGAGTGTAGTGTTTATTTGGAGCGATAAGTGCAAAGAAGCTTTGCAAGAGTTGAAAAAGAGATTATGTGCTGCTCTAGTTCTGACCTTGACTTCTGAAGGATTGGAATATGCAGTTTACGTGGATGCATCACATGTTGGACTTGGTTGTGTATTAATGCAAGAAGGAAAAGTGATTGCGTATGGGTCGAGGCAGTTAAAGATTCATGAAAGAAACTACCCTACTCATGATTTAGAATTTGTTGCAATCATTTATTCCTTGAAGTTATGGAGACATCTATTGTATGGCGCGTTGTGCAAAATTTACACAGATCATAAGAGTTTGAAGTACATCTTCACTCAGAAGGAGTTGAATTTGCGCCAGTGGAGATGGTTAGAATATGTCGTGGATTATAATATTGAGATCCAATACCATTTGGGCAAAGCTAATATGGCAGCCGACGCCCTGAGTAGGCAGACCGCTCAAATCTTTGGACTTTCAGTGGAATCCTTGGTAGAAGAGTTTCTTTTAATGGGTGTCTTTGTTGAGAGTAGCGACTCACCAAGTAGTTTGGAAGTGTTAGAGCCTTCTTAGATTACACTTACAAGGCTACATCAAGAGGATGATCCTAATTTGCAGCACCTCCATAATAAAATTGAGAAAGGGGAGTTACCAGACTTTTTAATCAATGACGCGGGTACCTTGATGTACTGCGGTAGATACTGTATCCCCGCTGTTGAGGATATTCGAGTTAAGTTGTGCAATGAGGCGCATTATTCTAGTGTTGCCTACCTCCCTGGTTCTACTAAGATGTATAGAGATCAGAAATAGATTGTTTGGTGGTATGGTATGAAAGGTGATATAGCCAAGTTTGTGTCAGAATACTTCACCTGCAAGCCAGTAAAGGCTAATCATAGGAGGCCTGGTGGCAAGTTTATTCCTTTAGAGATTCCAAGTTGGAATTGGGAGAGTATTTCCATAGACTTCATTACTGGGTTGCCGAGATCTCCCCGAGGGCATGATTCAGTATGGGTTATTGTCGATAGACTGACGAAGTGTGCTCACTTTGTGCCTTTCAAAATCAATTACTACATGAAGAAAATAGCAGAGTTATATTTGGATGAGGTCATCTGACTATATGGAGTGTTGGTGAGTATCGTGTCGGATCGAGACTCCATGTTTACGTCTCATTTTTGGAAAAGCTTACAGGAAGAATTGGGTACCGATCTGAGTTATTCCACCGCTTATCATCCGCTGACAAATGGTCAAATAGAAAGGGTAAATCATATTTTGGAGGATATGATCAGATGTTATATTTTGTACCACGGGTGAGCGTGGGATGAGGGACTCAGATTGATGGAGTTTGCTTATAATAAAAGTTATTAAGAGAGCTTGCAGATGGCCCCGTTTGAGGCCTTGTATGGGAGACGATGTAGAACTCCCTTATTTTTTGTTGAGGTTGGCGAAATACCGTTGTTGGGTTCGGAAGCCTTGTAAGAAATGGATATTTCTGTGAATCATATTCGAGAGAAGCTTCGTATAGCTTAGGAGCATTATGAGAAGAATGCTAATCGGTGAAGGACTGATTTGGAATTTGTTGTGGGGGACATGGTGTTTCTTAAAGTTTCCCCGATATCTGGTGTCAAAAGGTTTCGTAAGAACCATAAGGTTGATTCTAGGTATGTAAGACCCTTCAAGATTGTTGAATTTATTTGAATGTCTGTGTATAGGCTGGATTTTCCCGTAAGTTTTCCTGGTGTTCATGATGTGTTTCACGTAAGCCAGTTGCGGAAATCTGTGCTTAGCGACCGGTAGGTTCTTGATTTGGTGCCCCTATTGGAGCCTAACCTTTCTTATATTGAGATGCATGATCACATTCTGGATACTCAAGATCGAGTGTTGCGAAGGAAGACCATACCAATGTTTAAAGTTTTGTGGCAGAACCAAGATGTGGAGAGTGAGACTTGGGAGTTGGAGTCAGTTATGAGGGAGGCTCATCCTCATCTATTCTCCTAGTTTCTTTCGGTATGTATTTCAATTCTATAATCTTTGATTAATTTCCTTCCATAGTGGAATCTTTTGTGTGTAAAGTTTCGGGACGAAACTTTCTTTTAGGAGGGGTGGTTGTAACCCCCCTGATTTTCCAAGGTTTATTTAAAACCCCTTTAGTGACGTATTTTGACGTCAGGGTGTTACATTGACACATAGTTGGTGGGTACTGGTTTCTGAGCGTGACTTTTGCTCGTTGGTATCCAAGGTTTTTGTTAGGGAGAATCAGCTTGGCTAATTTCTCCTGTGTTTTGATATTCCCTTGCGATCTGGGGTTCGTTTTGGAACATAGAGGAGCGTTTTTTGGGATATTTGATGTTTAGACTTTGGGGAGTGTTTACCCGAGTTTGGTTTGTCATATTTCGATTTTGGCTTCTTCGTTGGATTCGTAGCGTTGATATTTAGCTACAGTGTGATATTCGTAGAAATCCGAGTTAGTGCGAGTTTTGGTCATTTGGACGTTTTAATTATAATAATAATATAATATATTATTTATTCCATATAAATAACCTTGCGATAAGATGGAAACACTATTCATTATCTTCTTCCCCAAACCGTCTGACTGTTTTTGCAGAAGGACGAGAGCGGCGGACCTTGCGCAGCTTTCGTCCGTTGATTTTAGGATCTCCGGTGCACGAAATCATTATCGGAGAGTAGATCTGGTTAGCCCTCACCGAGATCTACGTTTGTACGATGAGATTTTCTCGTTTCATGGATTTTTCGACATTAGGGTATGCGATTTTGACCTCCTCTCCTCTCAAAAAGTTTTAGGTTCTGCTACTTAGTGTTCTTGCGGCCAGATCCTCGAGGAGGAGCGTTGTGTGGCCGAATTTCGGTCGGATCGAGGTAAGTGGTGACTTTTTCTCCTTGCCAAGTTTTCCTTTCATAGTGTATTTCCTTATTCTATCGTTTCCTCCTTAGTATTTAGGAGTAACTTCAGGTTCGGCCCTTGCCGATCTGCTAGACAAAATAGACTTCCGTCCAAGTTTAGCCTAGTTGATTCTGTAGGTGATAGCCGGGTGAATCCATGGATTATGTGATTAATCTAGTAAGGTATTTTCGTCATACTTGACTGTTAGACTAGGATAATCTGTCGAGTATAGAACTGTTGACTTAAGACAAATTTTTGTTGTATAACAGTTAACTTAAGTTTAAATTCGTCGAATATGGGTAGGTAGAATTCGTCAAATAGAGGTTGAGTTTGGTCTAAGTAAAATTCGGCAAAAATCAGTAGGAGCAGAGTCAAATTCATCGAGTATTCAATGTAACTTAACCGGGTAATGCTTGTCGTTGAGTGAATTAGCGTTGAATATGTAAGTCCACCCTCCCAAAACAAAACACGGCACGAGGGGAGACTTATGCCCAGAACAGCCGTCTTGCAGTAGCGCTAGCACTCGACTAACCTATACTACAAGACTCCTATCCTGCCGGCTATAACCAATATCAACAAATGTCAACCCAACCAAGAATTTAATCAGAAGTCCATTCACACATAAGTAAAATAGTCTAAAAGTACATCAAGAAAAGAAGCTACAACAAGCTTCTAAAATATCAGAGTGTGGGTAAAACTTGCCCAAAGAGGCTACATCATGAGTCTCTCAAACTCACATCAGTAACTGGTGGTAGCGACGACACCATCCCTTCTGGCCCTGTCGTCCTAGCTTGGCTACACTGCTGCAAAATCTGTGGCTGCTCTGACTGCAGGATTCCTCCTAAAAAGGAAGACGTAGGAACCGTTAGGCATAAAGACTAAGTGGCTTTCACATCCGCTCCCCCGGTGACTCCTCAGCACGGGGAGGAGCAAGGAACAGGGGTATAATATATTTATATAAGCAGTAGTACAAGCAAGTGGAGTAAGTATATATGTCATGAGTAGCAATAGAAGTAATGTATAACAATATTATCAGCATTCTATTCTAGCATTTCTACACAAGCTATATCAATCCATTTAAGCATATAGATCTACAACAGGAAAGTAACTTTACTTATAAGAATGCCCATACAAACTTATAAGTTAGGGATCGGCTTAACATTAAAGTAACTCATCGTATAAGAGTGCCCATACAAACTTTATACAATGAGGATCTTGTGTATGCAATGTAATGTAATGCCATGAATGTTATGCAATGACTCACCCATGATCACGCACTTACAATTGCTATGTTGACACAGACTTGTAGTTCCCACTTTTCGAACAGGTAGCTAACCTCTCAGGCATCATCCGTTGTGGCCAAACGGTGACAGTAGAGCGAGTTTCTCCACTACTAGGTGGGTAGCCACACTACCAAACCTAGGCCTCCATATACCTCAATGCTAAGAACATAACAGCGGAGCTAACATGCGTACTACGGCTCAGCAGGAGTCATAGGGTAGATGTGCACCAAGAACCAAGCTCTAAACTTGCCTATGTTGTGACCCGGAAGCAGCCTCGGGAAAGCACGAGGACCAAGCCCAACCATCCACTTGGCACGAAAGGAGCATCGGGAATGAACACCAAGGACCAAGCCCAACCGCCCTAAGTCTATCTGTCAACTCTCGTCGGTGTGATGACTGGCGAGCCCATAGACTTGCCACTCTATCCTTAACCCAGGATTATGACACCGCATGTCGACTCACATCGCATACAATTTAACATCATCGTGGCACGGAAGGAGCCTTGGGAATGAACACCGAGGACCAAGCCCAACAGTCCACTTACGTCTCTTCTCACCATTACCAAACCAGTGCGGTCAAACCCCACACTTACACCCTTTCACAACCCTGTGCCCCAAGGTACTTAAGGGTTATTTTTCAATGTAACGGTACTTCACACATCCATTATCTAAAGACCACAACCGTTTATTCGTAACAGTCATTACCAATTATATTCAGCATGTTCAATCCAAACTCATCATTATTCCACACATCACCACTATCAAATACGTCCTCAATATTTCACATAATTAAATAATTCCTACCATACCAACTCGTCAATCCATCCGTTCTCTAACCTCCACCACATCACCTCAATCAAGTGCACTTTACTACACCATTTGTTCATTAAGGGTCTATCCAACAAATGTCATTGATATAATTTATAACAACCACTTATAGACTACATCTCAACAAAACATTAATGTTAATGTACTACAATCTCTCTACCAACCCAAAGCCGATACAAAACAAACATGAGAATTACATGTGTAGGAATGATTACTATACAGCAACTTCAAACGGGGATTCCTGAGGCTACAGGAATTCGGTGAATAAGTTTAACCCCTCGTTGGAAAGTTATTTACGAGGGCTATGACTTTTGTGTTTAGTTGAAAGCCCAAATCCGGATGCATCATGTCCGAAAATGGACTCGAAGACTGTTGCGTGCAGAAAACAGATTTCTGCATGCATCTTAAAGCAAGATGAACGACATCGATTCATCTTCTTCATCAAGCCATATGTTCAAACCATGTCAAGAAATTCCGCCACCCTTATTCACCCTCATGACATTTTCTCTTCACGAACCAAGTCCTCCATCTACTTAAGGAGAGGGGAGAGGCTGAAGATATCACTATCCTTAGGGCACAAGCCCTAGAATGGTCTCCTCCTATAAAATCTTCATCTCGCCAGTCAAAACTCTCTTGAGTCGACATCTCTCCTAGAAATAACTACAGATCTAGCACCAAGGGAGAGGGTAGGAAGCTCACCTCATTTCCGGCATTTCCACAATTTCCAGCCATGAATCTTGTCACCCTTCTTGGAGGCAACTTCTTCTCCTCGGTCGGTGTTAGTTCTTCATGGGAAGAAGATCGGCTCCATCACCTTCTTCCTCTCTAGTAGTTTCTTACAGCAACGACTTGAAAGGAAGACTAAAAATGGCTAGGGTTTTATCCCCTTTTTCATGTTGGAAGTTGAGCAACTGCATAGCCACGTGTCGGCCTATCATTAGACCGCCAATTAACTCAGTAAATGAGTCCCTTCGAAATGACACAGCCGGAAAATTCGCCAAAACCCGAAATTGAACTACACACGTAGGGACACGCCCATGTCACTAATCGTGTCCTACTCGGGAGGAACGTGGTCAAAGATTCGTCAAGCTCCGCTCGACGAATCGTTGAACTGCTGTGCACACACACGGGTAGGGACACGCCCATGTCACTACCCGTGTCCTGTTCGGGAAACACGATCGACGGTGTTAGTCGATCTCTGCTCGATGAATACACACACGGGTAGGGACACACACGTATCACTACTCGTGTCCTACTCAGGAAACACAGTCGATGATTTTAGTCGATCTTTGCTCGATGAATACACACACACGGGTAAGGACACACCTGTATCACTACCCGTGTCCTGCTCAGGAAACACGGTCGATGGCATTTGTCAAGCTCTACTCAATGAATACACACACACTGGTAGGGACACGCCTGTGTCACTACCCGTATCCTGCTCGGGAAACACAACAAGGAATCTGCAACGTTGCCAGAGAGACACATGGGTATGGACATGCCCGTATCACTACCCATGTCCTTTTTTGGAAATTTCACAAAGAAGACACAAAGACACCAGAGTACCACACGGGTATGGACACGCCTGTGTCACTACCCGTGTCCTACTCTAGACCAACTTCTCCTCCCTTTCACAAGTGTAACCTTGCTTCCAGCACTCCCTGAGCCCAAGTCAGCTCTCTTGACTTAAAAGTGCGTACGAAGGGCCTAGCGCGAATTGGGACATTACAAATCCTATAAAGAAAATAAAAGATTTCGTCCCCGAAATCATGCTAAGGCTATGGGGAAAGAAAAGCATGAAATAAAATAAAATATGCTTTTAAAATTACCTTGAGGAAATAACTCCGGGTAGTGCTTTTGCATTAAGTCCACCGGCTCCCGTGTATACTCCTCCTTCCCATGGTTAGACCACAGTACCTTTACCAAAGGAACACTCTTGCGGCGCAAAATCCTTGTCTCGTTGTCTACTATCCACACCGGCTCTAGTCGTATAGATCAATCGGTTGCTACTGCTCCATCAATGGTGGGAATATGTTGATTGGGCCATAACAGCGCCTTCCGAAGAGACGACACATGGAATACGTCATGAAGGTTCTCCAGCTCTAGTGGTAACTCCAACCGGTTGGCCAAAGTGCCAATCTTTTCCAATATGGTGTAAGGACCAATGTACTTTGGGCTGAGCTTCTTCACACCACGTACCCGTGGCACTCCATACATCGGCCGGATTTTAAGGAACGCTTTGTCACCCACCTGAAATTCTACCACCCGGTGCTTTGCATTATAATATTTAGCCAGCCGACTTTGAGCCTCAAGCATGCGGTCCCGTATATTTCTAACAACCGCATCAGTATCATTGATGTACTCAATTCCTAAAACCTTCGGGTCTTCATCTTGTACCCATGACAAGGGGGTTCTACACCTTCTTCCGTAAAGGGCTTCATGGGGTGCCATCGCGATGCTGGCATGGTGACTCTTGTTATAGGAGAATTCTACGAGGGGTAAGAGCCTTTCCCACATCTCTCCTCTATCCAACAAACACATTCTCAATAGGTCCTCCAATATTCTGATGGTCCTCTCAAACTTCCCATCCATCTGTGGATGAAATGATAAGCTAAAGGTAAGGCGTGAACCCAAGTACGCCTGTACCGCCTTCCATTCTTTAGAGGTAAACCGACCATCCCGGTAAGAAATAATTGTCTTTGGCATGCCATGGTACCGTACAAACTACTCCACAAAGAGGCATACCAAAACATCCACATGAGCTTCTTTCTTCATAGGAATAAACCTGGCTACCTTTGTCAGGCAGTCAACGATTACCCACACCGAATCATTCCTTGAGCGTAAGAGAGGCAATCTGTGGACGAAGTCTATGGAGACATCCTCGAACTTCCACTCGGCGATGGGCAATGACTGTTGATGCGCGCCGTGAGCGCCATGGGTTTTTATTAAAAATAAAAGATAAAAGAAGAGTTTTTATTTATTTAAAAGATATAAGAGGGCAGAGCTCGCGGGGAATATTTCGTTTTAAATGAAAGGAGGCAAGTGCACCTATCGCGTGTAGTACAGGATATTCCTGGGGAGGAATATCGGGGTCGTATTGTTCTCGGGGTCGGTTTGCCTATTTCTACTCTTTCCTTGAATGGACTATTATTTTACCGATGATATTTTTGTCGTGTTGATTAAAAAAGACGGATGTATATAAAAAATTACATAAAATGAATGAATAAAAATGAAGGAAAGCCGATGAAGAAATAGCTCGACGATATCAAATTGAATTCGAACTAAAATAAACTTTTAATAAATAGAGATCCTGAATTTCAAATTAATTAAGGCGGAGACTTGGCCGTGGAGGCTCCAAAAGAATGAGCAAACCTATCTCTAGGTAATATCGCTCACCTGAACATTAAGACTATTTGACCGAACGTTAGTCCGACGAAGGATTCCTCTTAATGCCGCATTATGTTAAGAACCCTGCTATTGGGTGGGGAACCCAATCTGGTAGAGTTACGCGTGTCCTCTCTCGAGGGTAAGTGTGAAACTCTCTTTACCAAAGGGTGATTGGTCCATATGCACGGCCTCTCGGCAAGCTAGCGTATGGAACCAAGAATTAGATCCCACACATCGATATGTGGTTTTACGCGTCATTTACCCGGGGCAAACCTTAAGTACTGTTAATTAACTAGAAAAAGAGGACCTTTATTTATTTAAAGCGATTTTTTCTGTCCCAATTCTCCTCGATATTGAGGGCTAAGAGCGGTTAGCCACTCATCGGAATGGGGATGGCTTAAGAAAAGAAAGCGATAAAATGAAAGCAGAAAATGAAAGCAGTAAATGAAAGCTGAAAAAGAAAGCAGTAAATTGCAAGTCCTACTCAAACGAGTAAGCGGGAAATGAAAGCTGAAAAGTGCGAGTCCTACTCAAACGAGTAGGCAGGAGATTAAAGCAGAAAAAGCTATCTCATACACGCACGCACTCTACAGAAATTAAAACACACTCACATACTCTACTAGAATTGAAACACACTCACACACTCTACAGAATTAAAATGCACACACCCACTATACTTGAATAAAAACTCACACCACAAAGCGAGTCCTACTCAAACGAGTAGGAGAAAATAAATACTCGCACGCACGCACTCTACAGAAATAATGAAAGCTACAAAAATTAACTCATACATATTGGAGTTACCACGGTGATCTAGAGTGGTCAAACATGTAATTTCACTGTCAACGCAATATGAGCCTGCAGGGTCGCACATAAGAGCATGTGGAGAAGTTGGAAGATTGATTATGTTGGTAAAGGTTACCAATCACCATACAGAATGGGGTCCGGCAAATGTTGCCAAGGAGAATCGTCGACTATGGTTCGTCGAGATTCGTCGACTATGGTTCGTCGAGTATCGTCGACTATGGTTCGTCGAGTATCGTCGACTATGGTTCATCGAGTATCATCGACTATGGTTCGTCGAGTATCGTCGACTATGGTTCGTCGAGTATCGTCGACTATGGTTCGTCGAGTATCGTCGACTATGGTTCGTCGAGTATCGTCGACTATGGTTCGTCGAGTATCGTCGACTATGGTTCGTCGAGTATCGTCGACTATGGTTCGTCGAGTATCGCCGACTATGGTTCATCGAGTATCGAACTGTTCGATAATCGACGAATGCTGATACCCGACGAATTATTCCAGAAACCCTAATTCTCTGTGGTCTGTGGATAGCGATATTTCTAGGTCTGTTTATGCTTCGGGTATAAATTAGGACTTAGGTTTTAGGGTCACCAAACCCCCGGCCCGACGGAAGTGTTCCGCCGATTCGCTCGCTCCACTGACCTCCTCTCCGACGATAATTATCGGTGCTTGTCTTCCTAGAGCAGACCTAGCAGTCCATGGAAGTGCAAGGTGCAGTCGATCTCCCTTCCCGTTTTTCGTGCGACAAATATCGGCGATCTCCCGCTCGTGTGGATTTCTGCAGAGACATAGATGCTATTCTACGTAGGACTCACCGCCGACAAGAACTCATACATTGGAGCATCTTTGTTGAGTTGTGACTCAACACCACAAAGGTAATTTTACCTAGTTATTTCTTAACTTCTTGATTAAATTTTCATGGCCCGATCCCAAATCTTTTTTGGGTTGTTCTTGATTATATTGTTTCCGTTGTGTGCACAACTGTTGTGCCACCTTGTATAAAACCCAATAGTGGTATCAGAGCCAGGTTTCGGCCATGATTGTTGTATTAAAAGTTAGGTTATTCCAGTACGTGTAAACCTAGGGATTTAGAAGTGTTCTAAATGTCTAGATTTAATCCTGGAACATCAATTGTTGATTATTTTTCAAGGGAAACCGGTGGTGATTTTGCAAAAATTTGGTCGGGGCGCTACCCCGCACCCCGTTAGGGGCTCTGCCCCTAAGACCCCGCTAGGGGCGCGGCCCCTTGGAACCGATCCAGGAACGTTTGGGATTTCGTGGTAATTTCTAATTGTTAGAAATTATTGTCTCCTTAGCAGTAACCGTCCCTCGAGTGGTTAATGAACTCATTTATTGTTTTGGATTTTTAATCCAACAAGGAGAGATGTGCTTGTCTACTGCTTTAAGTCGATTTTCCTTTTCCTTTGTCCAATGCATGTAAATCTAAAGATTTGGAAGAGTCCGGATGTTCAGATTTAGCCCTTTCTTCCATCAAATGTTGATAGTACCATGTTGTGCACATAAGGGATGCATGTGGATTTTAGAAAAGTGTTTTTTTATGGATGTGCACATTGATCAAATGTTGATCATGGTTTATTGTTAACCTATTATCAAAAATCCCTTCATCAAATATTAAGTGTTCGGATGCCTTCCGATGGATGACACTCTTCCTGCCTCGATCGATGAAGTGTGGGCTTGACAAAGCAAGGTGCATTAATCTATCTTGGAAAGGGTGCGAGCGGATAATTGTGATATCCCACTATCGACATCGGGTCTAACTTAACTCGGTGACCTCAAAGGTTGAGTGCCTAGAGGCATAGTGTTGGCATGCACTATATGATGGATGAAAATAAGGAGTTATTTACCAACCATACAAGAATTGCATGAGGATGCAATTGGCAAGCGTTGCCTACCTAAATAATCACATCGTAAGAGAAAAGCCAAAGCTGACTCATTGTGTTGGTGAAATACGGATCTTGTCCACTAAGAGAGTAGCTCGCATGAACTCTCCAAATTGATAGTGAGGGCCATCATTTCAAATAAAAATAGTGGGAGTTTTAATTGAAGTCCAAATTAAAAATAAATTATATTTTGAAATTTTGGTACTGATATTATTCTGCATGAATTCTTGTATAATTTCATGGCAAGTGGTTCACACTCCACTCTGTCTCTGAGAGCCATCCTTGAGAAGGATAAGCTCAGTGGGACCAACTACATGGACTGGTACAGGAACCTGAGAATTGTTCTCAGGCAAGAGCGAAAACACTATGTCTTGGATGAAGAAGCCCCCGAGGTGCCGACTAGGAACTCTTCCTGTGCTGATAAGGATACTTATAAGAAGTATACTGATGACGCCTTAGACGTCGAATGCCTTATGCTTGCCACCATGAACTCTGAGCTTCAGAAGCAACATGAGAACATGGGGTGCAAGGAGATTCAAGCATCTCTAGAAAATGTTTCAAGGGTAGGCTCGTCAAGAGAGGTTCGACGTTACAAAAGCGTTATTTCAGTGCAAGATGGGAGTTCGAGACTCAGTAGGGACTCACGTACTCAATATGATTGGGTATATAGAGAACCTTGAAAGGCTGGGTTTTCCTCAAGGTCAAGAGTTGGCCACAAATCTTATCCTGCAATCGTTGTCGGACAGTTATGAGCAGTTTGTCTTGAACTACAACATGAATTAAATAGACAAGACACTGCCCGAGCTCCTAGGCATGTTAAGAGATGTCGAGATCAACATGAAGAAGGCCAAGCCTGTCAGCCCCATACTTATGTTGCATAAGGGAAATTGCAAGGCCAAGGGCTCTAAGAAGACGAAGGTGGGACCTAAGTCACATCTTGAGCCCAAGTCTTCTACACTGAAGAAAAAGAAGAGCACAGTAAAGGAAGGGAAATGCCACCACTGTGGCAAGGCTGGTCATTGGAGGAGGAACTATCCTTCTTATATTGAGGGTCTGCAGAAAATTAAGGGAGGTATGACTTCCGCTTCAAATATTTACGTTATAGAGATAAACCTTTCTGCTCCTTCATCTTGGGTATTGGATACCGGATGTGGTTCTCACATTTGTACAAATGTGGAGGAACTGGGAAGGAGAAGATTGCTGAGTAAAGGGGAGGTGGACCTGTGCGTCGGCAATGGAGCAAGAGTTATTGTTGTAGCCGTAAGGGTTTACCGTCTTTCTTTGCCCAGTGGACTTGTAATAGAACTAGATAATTGTTATTTCGTTCCTTCCATAACTAGAAACATTATATCCATTTCATGATTGGACATGATTGGATTTTCTTTTATAATTAAGAACAACTGTTGTTCTATATTTAAGAATGATGTTTGTTATGTTGTAGCCCAATTGTTTAATGGTCTTTATGTTTTGAACTTGGACCATCTAATCCATAATGTAGAAAATAATAAAAGACTAAGAACAAATGACTCAAACCCTACATATCTTTGGCATTGTCATTTGGGCTATATAAACGAGAAGCGCATATCCAAGCTCCATAAAGATGGACTTTTAGACTCATTTGATTATGAATCATTTGAGCGATGCGAATCTTGTTTGTTAGGCAAGATGACTAAAGCCCCTTTCACTAGTTATACTGAGAGGGCTGAGGATCTCTTGGGTTTTGTACATAGTGATGTATGCGGACCCATGAGCTCCATGGCTAGAGGTGGGTATTTCTACTTCGTTATATTTACTGATGATTTCAGTAGATACGGATATGTGTATCTTATGAAGTGCAAATCCGAGACCTTTGAAAAGTTCAAAGAGTTCAAGAATGAAGTAGAAAACCAGTTGGGTAAAAGGGTTAAAGCACTCCGATCTGATCGAGGTGGCGAATACCTGATTCATGAGTTTCGTGATCATCTGAAAGAGTGTGGTATTGTATTACAGCTCACTCCACCTAGAACACCACAACATAATGGTGTGTCTTAGAGGAGAAATCATACTCTGTTAGACATGGTACGTTCGATGATGAGTCATGAACACTTGCCTGTTTCCTTTTGGGGTTTTGCTTTAGAGACTGCTGCAATGACACTGTATCGCGCTCAAACGAAAACGGTTCTGAAGACACCATATGAGATATGGACTGGGAAGCATCCTAGTATGTCATTCATTAAAATTTGGGGTTGTGAGGCATACGTGCGACGTCAAATGCCTGACAAGATGGAACCCAAATCGGATAAATGTTATCTGGCTGGATATCCTAAGGAAACGAAAGGGTATTACTTTTACCTACCGTCCGAGGGCAAAGTGTTTGTCGCAAGGACTGGCGTCTTCTTGGAGAGAGAATTCTTATCAAAAAAGACTGAAAAGGTAGAACTTGAAGAAGTTCAAGAACCACAAGTAGTGAATGGACCGGAATTGGATTTTGAGATAGGACTACAAGATGTTGTAGCTAGAGAACCTGCTCAAGAAACACAAGTCCTACGTAGATCTGGTAGACCAAGATTTGAGCCTGAGAGATATGGATTTCTTGTGTCTCAAATAGGTAATGTGTTGCTTATGGATCATGATGATGAACCAGCAACCTACCAAGAGGCAATGAATGGACCGGACTCCAAAAAATGTCTTGAGGCTATGAAATCCGAAATGGACTCCATGTACGCAAACCAAATTTGGAACTTGGTGGAACCACCTGAAGGGGTACGACCCATAGGGTGCAAATGGGTCTTCAAGAAGAAGACCGACATGGATTGGAATGTACAGACATTCAAAGGGCGACTGGTGGCTAAGGGTTTTAAGAAAATTCATGGTATTGACTATGATGAGACCTTTTCCCCTGTTGCCATGGTAAAGTCTATAAGGATATTGCTTGTTGTTGCTGCGTATTATGACTACGAGATCTGGTAGATGGATGTCAAAACGGCTTTCCTTAATGGAAACCTCCTTGAGGAAGTGTACATGACACAACCCGAGGGTTTTATATGCCCAAATAAAGCTACTAAAATATGCAAGCTGAATAGGTCCATCTATGGACAGAAACAGGCCTCTCGAAGTTGGAATCTTCATTTTGATGAGAAAATCAAAGAGTTTGGTTTCATCAAGAATTAAGATGAGCCTTGTGTTTACAAGCGAATAAGTGAGAGCATTGTTGTCTTCCTGATATTGTATGTAGATGACATACTGTTGATTGGGAATGACATTCCTACCCTGGAAGTTGTTAAGAACAACCTAGGGAACTGCTTTTCTATGAAGGACTTGGGTGAAGTGACTTATATACTCGGTATTAAGATCTATAGAGATAGATCGAAAAAGTTGTTGGGTTTGACCCAGAGTACATACATCAAGAAGGTGTTGAAGCGGTTCAACATGCTTGAGTCCAAGAAAGGATTTTTACCCATGTCTCATGGTGTGAATCTCTCTAAGGACCAGTGTCCAAAATCTTGTGAAGATAAGGACCGCATGAAGTTGATTCCATATGCTTCGGCAATTGGATCAATCATGTATGCAATGTTATGTACTCGACCCAATGTCTCCTTTGCTTTGAGCATGACTAGCAGGTATCAGTTAGACCCTGGTGAGTGTCACTGGATTGAAGTCAAGAATATCCTGAAGTACTTGAGAAGGACAAAGGATGTGTTCTTGGTGTATGGTGGAGAGGAAGAGCTCGTTGTAAGTGGTTACACGGATGCTAGCTTCCAAACTGATAGGGACGATTCAAAGTCTCAGTCAGGGTTTTTGTTTTGCCTTAATGGAGGAGCTGTGAGCTGGAAGAGTTCCAAGCAAGAGATAGTTGTTGATTCTACAATAGAAGCCGAGTATATCGCTGCAGCTAACGCAGCGAAGGAGGCTGTATGGATTAGGAAATTCATCGGCAACCTTGATGTAGTTCCTAGCATTGTTGGTACCATAGTTCTCTACAGTGATAACAATGGTGCAATTACACAATCTAAGGAACCTAGATCACATCAGATTCCAAGCACATACTTCGGCGGTTCCATCTTATTCGTGAGATTGTCGAACGTGGAGATGTGAACATTTGTAGAGTGCCGACTGAGGAGAATATTGCGGATCCACTGACAAAACCTCTCGCGCAGAGAAAGCATGATGGTCATACTAGATCAATGGGTATACGATACCTAAATGATCAACTCTAGTGATAGTCTTGTGGGTTGCGTGTAAACATATATTCTGTTGGATATTTGTTATTTATTCATATGATGAATTGTGTACCAAAAATTTTTATTTTACAATTAATGGCAAGTTCTTTTATTATGATTTCTCTATGCGATAATTAAATGTTAACATAATAAATACCCTTAGAATGTTCGCTTCCATAGGACATCAAGTAGGTGACTTTAATGTGAGAGCCTATGATTTATTTGAAGCTTCATTCTTGAAAGTTCCCTGGTCGTAGTATCATCATAGAAACTAAGGGTGATGATGATACATTAAGACTAGCATGTGCGTTGACTGATGACCAGTTCTCACAGGTCATGATATTGTGATATCAAGTCATCACGTGGGTACTTGTTAATGAACAAGTTGTACTGGACAGACCCAACCTGAGACTACTTTGTGGATTATTACCTAAACGTGTCACGAGTAAGTCTCAATTGATAATAGTGTTGTGGTCCTTTGACCTGAAGTCACAGCATTCATCAAGTGAGGAAAAGCATGCTTTGATGCCATCTAAAGTCTTCCTTGAGAAAGGTTGATGATAAGGGGTGTTGTTAGGCACGTTATGAATCATTTGGGTGTTTGTGTGTGAGCAGATATGGGATTTGTCCTCCAATATGATAGGGGTTGCATCCATGGGCCCCTTGATGGAACTGGAATGAGAAATGCATGGCCATGCTTGGTTGAGTCAATATGTGATATTTGACTCACCATTCTCTGGAAGCCCGTTCTAGATCAAGATACTTGGATTGAGCTATTATGAGGGTGACACGGTCCATGCCTCTAGTTATTTCTGGATGTAAGGGACAAAGGGACAAAGACAACACTAGAACATTGTTCATAAATGCTTATGAGTTATGAACTCTTATTGCTTGGGTAGCAATGATGCATTGCTAGGTGCCGCTCATTGTTTGTGAGGTTTTTGGTTTGATACTTTCAAGATCAAGTGGGAGACTGTTGGAGTTACCATGGTGATCTAGAAGTGGTCAAATATGTAATCTCACTTCCAACGCGATATGAGCCTGCAGGGTCGCACATGAGAGCATGTGGAGAAGTTGGAAGATTGACTGTGTTGGTAAAGGTTACCAATCAACATACAGAATGGGGTCCGGTAAATGTTTCCGAGGAGAATTGTCGACTATGATTCGTCGAGATTCATCGACTATGGTTCGTCGAGTATCATCCACAATGGTTCGTCAAGTATCGTCGACTATGGTTCGTAGAGTATCGTCGACTATGGTTCGTCGAGTATCGTCGACTATGGTTCGTCGAGTATCGTCGACTATGGTTCGTCGAATATCATCGACTATGGTTCGTCGAGTATCGTCGACTATGGTTCGTCGAGTATCGTTGACTATGGTTCATCGAGTATCGTAGACTATGGTTCGTCGAGTATCGTCGACTATGGTTCGTCGAGTATCGAACTGTTCGATAATCGACGAATGCTGATACCCGACGAATTATTCCAGAAACACTAATTCTCTGTGGTCTGTGGATAGCGATATTTCTAGGTCTGTTTATGCTTCGGGTATAAATTAGGACTTAGGTTTTAGGATCACAAAACCCCCGGCCCGACGGAAGTGTTCCGTCAATTCGCTCGCTCCGCCGACCTCCTCTCTGATGATAGTCGCTGGTGCTTGTCTTCCTGGAGCGGACCTAGCAGTCCGTGGAAGTGCAAGGTGCAATCGATCTCCCTTCCCATTTTTTGTGCGACGAAGATCGGCGATCACCCGCTCGTGTGGATTTCTGCAGAGACGTAGACGATATTCTACGTGGGACTCACCGCCGACAATAACTCATACATTGGAGCATCTTTGTTGAGTTGTTGCTCAACACCGCAAAGGTAATTTTACCTAGTTATTTCTTAACTTCTTGATTCAATTTTCATGGCCCGATCCCAAATCTCTTTTGGGTTGTTCTTGATTTTATTGTTTCCGCTGCGTGCACAACTGTTGTGCCACCTTGTAGAAAACCCAACAATATATGCACGCACGCAAATGAAAAATAAGAAAAACAAAGAGACTGAAAAATTAAAACAACTACATTTCTATCGCTAGAATGCGGTAAAAATGCATAAAAAGATAAAGTAAAAATAAAATGAGTAAAATGTTTTGAAAATTAAAGTGAAAAGCTAATTTGGCGAAAAATTGAAACGATAACTTTTTCATTCTTAGGTTTTTATAAAAAAGCTAAAAAGGTGAAAATAAAACTAAAAAAGACAAAAAGTTTTACATTCCTAAAAATCTTACGTTAAAGAAAATGAAAATAACACTTTTAAAAACTCTTTTTATAAAACTTATAAGAAAGAAAACTAAGAAAGAAGAAGAAGAAAACAAACTAAACCTAAACAAGTACGTTGCATGAAAATAAAATGGACGGCACTATGGCTAGAAATGCGAAGAAATTCCTAAAACTAAACGGGTTATAAAGCTAAAAAAACATAAAAAGCACAAAAAAGGAGAACGAAAAATCACTTAAGATAGGGCACTTTGGCAGATTTCCATACAATGTAAGAAGAGAAAAAATACACAATTTTATTAAGTAAAAAAGGGTTATAATAAAGCTAAAATGAACACATAAAAGGGCGGGGAGAAAATTCCCTTACAATGCATAAACAGCCCCCAAGAGAAGCCCTAAACCAAAGTGAAGTGGCCCAAAAAGTGGAACATTGGATCATACAGAAAATCTGTATTTATAGACAAAAAAAATCGGGTTACACGGGTGTGTCGGGTTGTGTGTCACGGGCGTGTCATGGCTGGTCTGTTGGAGAAGTCAAACTTTGGTCAGCTGGCAATTTTCAAGAAGCAGCGGGTTGGGAAACGTGACCGACACAGGTGTGTTGGGTTGCGTGACACGGGCGTGTCTAGACACCTTACAACTCGATGTCGGTAGGCGCTGAGTCGAACTAGTGACACAGGCGTGTCTAAATTTGGAACACTGGCGTGTTGAAATTTGGAACACGGGCGTGTCGGGAAGCGTGTCCTTGTCAGGTTGAAGAAGGCTAAACTTCGAGCTAGGTTCGATGAAGGCAGATCGTCGAGGGGTTACACGGGCGTATCGGTCAGCATGACATGGTTGTGTCAAGCCTGAATATTATACTTTTTCTGGAATTTTTCTGGAAATCAAAATAAAGCTATGTTAGAACAATATTTACAAAAAGGGAACATTTACTGAATAAAAATAACTGAAAACAACGAAAATAAACTAAAATGACCTATTAAAAGTACTAAAAAATACGTATATTTATAACTTATCAAATACCCTCATACTTAAGCTTTTGCTATTCCAGAGCAAAACTTGATTCTCGGGGTCAGTTTGCCTATTTCTACTCTTTCCCTGAAGGGGTTATTATTTTACCGATAATATATTTTGTGGTTTGATTTAATTAATGGTGGATATAAAAAAAAGAAAATGAAAGCATAAAAATGAAGGAAAGCCGATGAAGAAATAGCGTGATGATATCAAATAGAATTCGAACTAAAATAAACTTTTAATAAATAGAGATCCTAAATTTCAAATTAATTAAGGCGGAGACTTAATCGTGGAGGCTCCAAAAGAATGAGCACACCTATTTCTAAGTAATATCGCTAACCAGAACATTAAAACTATTCGACTGAACGTTAATCCGACGAAGGATTCCCCTTAATGCCTGCATTATGCTACGAACCCCGTTATTGGGTGGTGAACCAAATCCGATAGAGTTAGGTGCCTCCTCTCTCGAGGGTAAGTGTGGAACTCTCTTTACCCAAGGGTGATCGCTCCATACACATGGCCACTCTGCAATTTAGCATATGTACAACAGAAATAGAGCCCACACATCGATATGTGGTCATATGTGTCGTTTACCCGGGGCAAACCTTAAGTACTGTTAATTAATAAGAAAAAGAGGACCTTTAATTATTTAAAGTGATTATTTCTGTCCCAATTCTCTTTGATATTGAGAGATAAGAGCGGTAAGCCACTCATCCGAATGGGCACGGCTTAGGAAAAGAAAGCAATAAAATGAAAGCAGAAAATGAAAGCAGTAAATAAAGTAGTAAATGAAAGCTGAAAAAGAAAGCAGTAAATTGCAAGTCCTACTCAAACGAGTAGGCAGGAAATGAAAGCTGAAAAGTGCGAGTCCTACTCAAACAAGTAGGCGGGAGATTAAAGAAGAAAAAACAATCTCATACATGCACGCACTCTACAGAAATGAAAACACACTAACACACTCTACTAGAATTAAAGCACACTCACACACTCTACAGAATTAAAACGCACACACTCACTCTACTTGAATAAAAACTCACACCACAAAGTGAGTCCTACTCAAACAAGTAGGAGAAAATAAATGCTTGCACGCACGCACTCTACAGAAATAATGAAAGCAATAAAAATTAACTCATACACGCACGCACGCAAATGAAAATAAGAAAAATAAAGAGACTGAAACATTAAAACAACTACATTTCTACCGCTAGAATGCGGTAGAAATGCATAAAAAGAGAAAGTAAAAATAAAATGAGTAAAAAGTTTTGAAAATTAAAGTGATAAGCTAAGTTGGCGAAAAATTAAACGATAACTTTTTCACTCTTAGGTTTTTATAAAAGAGCTAAAAAAGTGAAAATAAAACTAAAAAAGACAAAAAGTTTTACATTCCTAAAAATCCTAAGTTAAAGAAAAAGAAAATAACACTTTTAAAAATTCTTTTTATAAAACTTATAAGAATGAAAACTAAGAAAGAAGAAGAAAACAAACTAAACCTAAACAAGTACGTTGCATGAAAATAAAATGGACGGCACTACGACTAGAAATGCGGAGAAATTCCTAAAACTAAACTGGTTATAAAGCTAAAAAACATAAAAAGCACAAAAAAGGGGAATGAAAAATCACTTAAGGTAGGGAACTTTGGCAGATTTCTATACAATGTAAGAAGAGAAAAAATACACAATTTTATTAAGTAAAAAAGGGTTACAATAAAGCTAAAACAAACACATAAAAAGGGGGTGAGAAAGTTCCCTTACATTGCATAAACAGCCCCCAAGAGCAGCCTTAAACCTAAGTGAAGTGGCCCAAAAAGTGGAACATTGGATCATACAGAAAATCTATATTTATAGACAAAAAAATCTGTTTACACGGGCGTGTCGAGTTGTATGACACGGGCGTGTCATGGCTGGTATGTTGGAGAAGTCAAACTTTGGTCAGCTGGCAATTTTCTAGAAGCAGCGGGTCGGGACACGTGTCCTACATGGGCGTGTCGCGTTGTGTGACACGGGCGTGTCTAGACACCTTACAACTCGATGTCGGCAGGCGCTGAGTCGAACTGGTGATACGGGCGTGTCTAAATTTAGAACACGGGCGTGTCTAAATTTAGAACACGGGCGTGTTGAAATTTTGAACACGGGTGTGTCGGGTAGCGTGTCCTTATCGGGTTGAAGAATGCTGAACTTCAAGCTGGGTTTGACGAAGGTAGATTGTCGAGGGGTGACACGAGCGTGTCGATCAGCACGACACGGTTGTGTCAAGCCTGAATTTTTTACTTTTTCTGGAATTTTTCTGGAAAACAAAATAAAGCTATGTTAGAATAATATTTACAAAAAGGAAACATTTATTGAAGAAAAATAACTAAAAACAACGAAAATAAACTAAAATGACCTAATAAAAGTACTGAAAAATACGTATATTTACAACATATCAAATACCCTCATACTTAAGCTTTTGCTATTCCAGAGCAAAAGTTGGAGATAAACTTATAAGGAATTAAAGAAATTCTAAATTCAGCTACCGCTTAAATTAATTAAAAGAAAGATCAAAATAAACATCCGGGATACTAGAGTTAAATCCTAAATTATGAAAATGTTATAGTTAGAGGAAGAGTTTCAAAAATACTTCTAGATGGAACAAATAGAAAGCAAAAATTATTATTTTTAGTTTAACAAAGAGAGATTGAAATTATATAAAAAAACTTTAGCTTAAAAGAGGTTAAAGGAAATAAATCAATTTAAAAATTATGCTCTCAAAAAATTTTAAATTAATTCTAGAATCATTGAAATAGGCTAAGTGATTTGGTGGTTTATGAAGAGGGCATGGATTTTAGAGACGAGGTAATTTTTTCTCGAACCTCTGCATATATTTTTTTGAATAATTAGGAAAATGAAATCTTATTTTCCTAACATAATATTTTCTTTTTCAACTTCATAATAATAAAATTAACCCAATGTATAGGTGTAGGAGTAATGAATTTTATCCTTTTACTCCATAATATATAATCTTTTTAAATTATTGGGTGTCTATGTTTACGGAACGAAATCTTATTCCCATTGACATAGGATCTTTTAGGGATAAAAAAGGGATAAATCTTGCCAAGTGAGGCATGAAAAAAATGGGAGATGGGTTTTCAAAGAGAAAACTTGATTTTAATAAAAAAGTTTTGAGAGCAACCTTTTTAAAATGAACGTTCCTATGTTTCTAAAAGCATGAAGTCGAAATAATTGAAATCCATAATTGTTATTTTCTAACATAAAAGACGAGCTTCTATTTACAAAAATTATAAGTGGTGGTGTAAAACAGGTTCCCTATTATAAGGAAAAGACATAAAAAAATTTAAAACATAACCCAGACACTTAAATCTATCAAACTTTAATTAATAAACAAATAGTAAACAAAGAATAAGTAAAATTTGCTTATAAAAAAACTCGCAACAAAATTTTTGGAAAGCAAAAAGGGTTAAGACATGGTATATTTGATTTTATTTGTTTCATAATAAACAATTTTTTGGGATTTTAGGGTTTTTATCTTTTTTGTGTTTTGATTATTATCTCTTTTTTTGGATTTTTAGAGTTATTCTCTTTTTTGGATTTTTGGATTTTCAAAAAAAAATTGATTTTTTAAATTATTTACAAGAAAGAGGTGTTATTTACAAAGGAAAGTGGGGAAAAGAGAGGAAAGAAAATATTTACAAAAAAATAATTACAAAGTAAAAATTTTTGGGAATTTTGTTTAATAACTTTTTGAGTTTTTGATTATAAAAACATGAAAAAAAATTTGAAGTTTTTAATTTTTGCAATTTTTTGTAATTTTGATTGGGTGCAGAAAATATAATGGCAATATAAGAAACACCCACATACTTAAATCCAACATTGTCCCCAATGTTGAAATATAAGTATGAGGAATGATATATATAAAGATGTAGATTTGTACAAATAAAGAAAAAGACAGGGGGGGAGGAAACTTCCCTGAAACGCGATCTGGGAGGCCCGTTAAGGAAACCTGCAAAAAGCAAAAAGATAAAGATGGGGTGTCTCTCAGGAGCATTTTTATACGTATATATATATATTTAGTTTTTCATATTTTATCATTTTTTTTTAGATTTTCTAAAAGAAAATAAAAGAGGAGAAAAGGAAAAGAAAAGAGGCGAGGCGGCTGACCTTTATGTTTAAAAATATATATATGTACTTATATAAAATTTTTGGTTTTTGATTTTTTGAAATAAAAAATAAGAAAATAAAATGAAAATAAGCTAAAGGCAGAAACCCTTTTTTTTAATTTTGTTTTTAAAAGTTTTTAAGTTTTTAAGTTTTTTTATTTTTTAGATTTTTTTAGATTTTCTATTTATTTTAGTTTTTTAAGTTTTTTAGATTTTTAAGTAGTTATTATTATTATTATTATTATTATTATAAATATTATAAATATATTTTTTTTGGTTGGCCATTTTTTTATATAAATATAAATAAAATTTAAAAGTAATAGTTTTTTAGGAATTCGAAATAGCAAATCGAAATTTTCCCCGGCAACGGCGCCAAAAACTTCCCCGGCAACGACGCCAAAAACTTGATGCGCGTCGCGAGCACCTGGATAATATTTTTTGAACGAAAGGAGGCGGAGCTCGCGGGCGATATTATCTATATTATCTATATAAAATAGATAATATAGATAAGAGAAAAGAAGGTTTATTTAGATATAAGAGGGCGGAGCTCGCGGGCGATATTTCGTTTTGAACGAAAGGAGGCAAGTGCATCTATCGCGTGTAGTACAGGATATTCTCGAGAAGGAATATCAGGGTCATATTATTCTCGGGGTCGGTTTGCCTATTTCTACTCTTTCCCTAAAGGGGCTATTATTTTACCGATAATATTTTTTGTGGTTTGATTAAATTAATGGCGGATATAAAAATACAGAAAATGAAAGCATAAAAATGAAGAAAAGCCTATGAAGAAATAGCGCGACGATATCAAATTGAAATCGAACTAAAATAAACTTTTAATAAATAGAGATCCTAAATTAAAAATTAATTAAGGCGGAGACTTGGCCATGGAGGCTCCAAAAGAATGAGCACACCTATCTTTAGGTAATATCACTCACCTGAATATTAAGACTATTTGATCGAATATTAGTCCGACGAAGGATTCCTCTTAATGCCCGCATTATGCTAAAAACCCGGCTATTGGGTGGGGAACCAAATCCAGTAGAGTTACGTGCCTCCTCTCTCGAGGGTAAGTGTGGAACTCTCTTTACCCAAGGGTTATCAGTCCATACGCACGGCCTCTCCGCAAGCTAGCGTATAGATAACGGAAATAGAGCCCACACATCGATATGTTGTCCTACGCGTCGTTTACCCGGGGCAAACCTTAAGTACTGTTAATTAACGAGAAAAAGAGGACCTTTAATTATGTAAAGCAATTTTTTCTGTCCTAATACTCTTCGATATTCAGGGCTAATAGCGGTTAGCCACTCATCGGAATGGGGATGGCTTAAGAAAAGAAAGCGATAAAATGAAAGCAGAAAATGAAAGCAGAAAATGAAAGCAGTAAAAAAAGCAGTAAATGAAAGCTGAAAAAGAAAGCAGAAAATTGCAAGTCCTACTCAAACGAGTGGGCGGGAAATGAAAGATGAAAAAGTGTGATTCCTACTCAAACAAGTAGGCGGGAGATTAAAGCAGAAAAAGCTATCTCATACATGCACACACTCTACAAAAATTAAAACACACTCGCACACTCTATTAGAATTGAAACACACACACACATTCTACAGAATTAAAATGCACACACCCACTCAACTTGAATAAAAACTCACACCACAAAGCAAGTCCTACTCAAATGAGTAAGAGAAAATAAATGCTCGCACGCACGCACTCTATAAAAATAATAAAAGCTATAAAAATCAACTCATACACGTACTCACGAAAATGAAAAATAAGAAAAACAAAGAGAATGAAAAATTAAAACAACTACATTTCTACCGCTAGAATGTGGTAGAAATGCATAAAAAGAGAAAGTAAAAATAAAACGAGTAAAAAGTTTTGAAAATTAAAGTGAAAAGCTAAGTTGGCGAAAAATTAAAACGATAACTTTTTCATTCTTAGGTTTTTATAAAAGAGCTAAAAAAGCGAAAATAAAACAAAAAAGGACAAAAAGTTTTACATTCCTAAAAATCCTACGTTAAAGAAAATGAAAATAACACTTTTAAAAACTCTTTTTATAAAACTTATAAGAATGAAAACAATGAAAGAAGAAGAAAACAAACTAAACCTAAACAAGTACGTTGCATGAAAATAAAATGGACGGCACTACGGCTAGAAATGCGGAGAAATTCCTAAAACTAAACGGGTTATAAAGCCAAAAAAACATAAAAAGCACGAAAAAGGAGAACGAAAAATCACTTAAGGTAGGGCACTTTGGCAGATTTCCATACAATGTAAGAAGAGAAAAAATAAACATTTTTATTAAGTAAAAAAAGGTTACAATAAAGCTAAAACAAACACATAAAAGGGGGGAGAAAGTTCCCTTACATTGCATAAATAGGCCCCAAGAGCAGCCCTAAACCTAAGTGAAGTTGCCCAAAAAGTGGAACATTAGATTATACAGAAAATCTGTATTTATAGACAAAAAAAATCGGGTGACACGGGCGTGTCGGGTTGTGTGACACGGGCGTGTCATGGCTAGTGTGTTGGAGAAGTCAAACTTTGGTCAACTAGCAATTTTCTTGAAGCAGCGGGTCAGGACATATGTCCGACACGGGCATGTCGGGTTGCGGACATGGGCATGTCTAGACACCTTGCAACTCGATGTTGGCAGGTGCTGAGTCGAACTGGTGACACGGGCGTGTCTAAATTTGGAACACGGGCGTGATGAAATTTGGAACACGGGCGTGTCGGGAAGCGTGTCCTTGTCTGGTTGAAGAAGGCTGAACTTCGAGTTGGGGTCGACGAAGGCAGATCGTCGAGGGGTGACACAGGCGTGTCGGTCAGCACGACACGGGTGTGTCAAGCCTGAATTTTTGACTTTTTCTAGAATTTTTTTGGAAAACAAAATAAAGCTATGTTAGAACAATATTTACAAAAGGAAACATTTATTGAAGAAAAATAACTAAAAACAACGAAAATAAACTAAAACGACCTAATAAAAGTACTGAAAAATACGTATATTTACAACTTATCAATTGTAATAATCCACCAGGGCTCTTGCATTCCGCCTTCACCCTTTGGCAGGCTTTACAGTGTGTGACAAAATATCTGACGTCCCTCTATATTCCCGGCCAACACATGGTTTTTCGCAAGTCGGCGTACATCTTGGCAATCCCAGGATGAACAGAATACTGAGTGCAATGTGCCTCTCTCAGGATATCTTCCCCAATTTTACCGCCTTGAGAATGTAAAGCCGACCACGGAGATGAATGAGGCCGTCTTTTAGGGAATACTCTTCAGTAGTCCCACCTTCAATTGACTCGATTGTTGGGGCCAGAGCCGCATCCTTTCCTTGATCCGCCCTGATTCGGTCTCGAATATCACAGACTATGCTCATCGTGGTTAAGTACTCTGTATACCCTTCCGATTGGTCTTTATATACCAGGCTAATCTCCATCTCTTCGAGAATCCGAGCTAACTCCATACTCATCAATCGGGACTCAGGGCTCGATTCTGGTACCTTTTTGCTCAAAGCATCAGCTACGGAATTTGCTTTTTCGGGGTGGTATTAAAAGTAAATTTATAATCACATAAAAACTCTAACCACCGCTGCTGTCTCAAATTCAATTCCTTCTGCGTATGAACGTACTTTAAATTCTTGTGGTCCAAAAAGATTTCGCAGTAGATGCCATACAGATAGTGTCTCCAAACCTTCAAGGCGAACACCACTGCTCCCAATTCTAAATCATGTATTGGATAGTTGACTTCATGTTTCTTCAGCTGTCTTGAAACATAAGTAATCACATGCCCACGCTGCATCAGCACTGCTCCCATCCCTTGATACAACGTGTTGGTAAAGACTTGAAATCCTTCCTTCCCGGATGGAAGGGCTAGGATGGGTGCGGATGTAAGTCTGTCCTTCAATTCCTGGAATGCAACTTCACACTAGGGTGTCCACTCATATGGCACACTTATTTGTCAGAGTAGTAAGAGGTAGGGCAATCTTTGAGAACCCTTTTACAAACTTGCATAAGTACCCGACAAGTCCAAGGAAGATCCGCACATCGGCCGCTGACTTCAAGGGCGACCACTCCCTCACGGTCCCTCAAGGCACGCACCTTGGCTGGATCCACAGCTAGTCCAGCCCCACTGATCACATGGCCTAAGAAGGAAACCTCTTGGAGCCAGAATTTGCACTTGCTGAACTTGGCAAACAAGGCGTGCTCTTTTAGCTTCCTCAGTACCAAGGTCAGATGTTTGACATGCTCTTCCTATATCTTTGAGTAGACCAAAATGTCATCAATGAAAACGATTACGAAAATATCTAGATAAGGCTCGAATGCTTTGTTCATCAAACTCAAGAAAGCGAAGGGGCATTTGTGAGCCCAAACGGTATTACGGTGAACTCATACAAATTGTACCTTGAGCTGAATGCCATTTTCTGAATATCCTCTTCTTGTATCCTCAACTGATAATACCCCGAGCGCAGATCTAACTTGGAAAACCAATGCGCTCCTACCAATTGATCGAACAACTCATCGATCTGGGGTAGCGAATAGGTATTCTGTACCATCAGTCGGTTGAGATCCAGACAGTCTATGCATAATCATAAGGTTCCATCCTTCTTCTTAACAAACAAAATAGGGGCTCCCTAAGGTGATGAGCTGGGGCGAACAAACCCTGATTCCACCAGTTCTTGCAACTGAACTCTAAACTCTATGAGTTCCTTCGGGGTCATTCGATAAGAGGTCCTGGAGATGGGCTTGGCACCCGGCACTAGCTTAATTTGAAAATCCACTTCTCTATGCGAGGGTAATCCTGGAAATTTCTCAAGAAATACCTCGGGGAAATCCCGCACCACTCACACATCCTTCATATCTATTGTCCTCTCTTTAAGTTCAAAACATATCATGCAGACTTATTCCCCCCTCATGTGAGCTTTCAAGGTATGAATCGATGATAATAATAAATGAGGTGTGAATTTTATACCTTGAAAGATGACATCAGTATCCCCATGTCTCAAGTAAATTCGCTTCTCCGCACAGTCAATTCTTGCATAGTGTCAATCCAGCCATGCCATGCCCAGAATGAGAATGAATTCTAGCATTCTCAAAACTATGGCAGGGGTATCAAAGGTCTTTCCCTCAAGGAGTATCTCCAATTCGCACTTGGCGGTTGCAGTCATCTCAGAGCCGTCTGGGAGGCGTACTCTTCGAGTAATACCAGTGAAGTATTGCACTCCTTCTAGGTCTTTTATGAAATCCCCAGACACAAATGAGTGTGAGGCACCGGTATAGAATAACGTATAGGCCAGTTTCCCGCCGAACACCATGGTGTCTAAGTACCAATAGCAATACTCAAAGCTAGATATCTAGTACATCTTAAGCAACTTAAGGTTAATAATTAAGATATGATAACTAACTGTAACCATACCTGCAATCACCTCCTGAGGGTTCCTCTCCTGTGCCATATCCAGCGCGAACACCTGTTCCGAGCAGGTCCGGGGTTTCCTCCTCGTGGTCCTCGTCCTCGACCACGCATATGTCCCTGCCCTCGCAGAGCTGCCAGAGGGAGAGCAAGAGGAGAATTCCCAAACAGTCACGTCGGATGTGGCCCAGTTGGTTGCATTGGAAGCACACTCGCTCATTCCGTCCCTTGGGTTGCTGAAACTATTGAAGCTATGGAGGTGGAGGTAATGCTGGCGGCTGTGGAACCGGGTGCTCCATTCTAAAATTCTGGTGGAAACGCCTGCCACCTCTCTGATGTCCTCTTCCTCCTCCATAGTCGTGTCTTCTTCTATTGCTAGGGCCAGCTTCAATCACACCTTCAGCAGGTCTCTTACCACTTCCCAAATGGTCTGCTTCTAGCCTCTTCTCCATGTCAATTATTTCTGCCAAGCTTGAGTCCCCTATAAACAAAAGGGCCTACCTCAGGGGGTCCCGCAGCCCTTTGTAGAAGTGCTTAGCGTATCCTTTGTCATCCAAGTCATATGAGTCAGCAAATCTCGCGAGATGTTGGAACTCTCGTTGATACTCCGTAACCGACTTCGATCCTTGCTTCAGCTGTAAAAATCTCTCTTCGAGTTCATCTCGAGCAGACGAGGGAATAAAGTGCTCTAAAAAGGCTTCTGAGAACTCGCTCCAGCTAATCTCCGTATAAACTCGCCCTTGAAAGGTGGAGCCCATGAGGAACTTCCACAGCCTCTTGGTGTGCAGTTCTAGGAGTGTCACTACCAGGGTCACAGCCATATTGTTAGGACATCTAATTCCCGCCAGCAGTTCTTGCACGGTGTAGAGCCACTCCTTCGTACGCACTATCGACTCTGTCCTAAGGTAGGAACGAGGGGAGAGAGCTCGGAAAGTGCTCATCCAATTGGAGCCCGGAGCTTGTTGTATGGGGGCTTATTGGGATCTAAAGGCATCCAAGATAGCTGTAAGCGTCTGCCCAAGCTCTGATTGCTACTAATGTGTGGGTACAGATGGGGTGGGGGTGCCCCCCACTGACTCAACATGTACTGAGATCTACACGTAGAGTATAAACCTAAGGTCAGGATGGCTAATCTTAAGGTCAAAGTTGGACATACTTAGTGTGAATTATATATGGGCACGCAACTACTTTCGCTAAGTCATTTTGTCCCGAAACTGACTAATCGAATGGGGGTGGCACCATTATTGAATGACTTCTTTAGGCCAGGATCGTAGCAAGCTGATACCATTTGTAAGTCCCCCCTCCCGGAACACAAAACACAGCACGAGGGGAGTCTTATGCCTAGAATAGCCTCCTTGTAGTAGCGCTAGCACTCGGCTAACCTGTACTACAAGACGCCTATCCTTCTGGCTATAACCAATATCAACCAATGCCAACCCAACCAAGAATATAAAACAAAAGTCCATCCACACATAAGTAAAATAGTCCAAAAGTATAACAAGAAATGAAGCTGCAACAAGCTTCTAAAATATCAGAGTACGAGTAAAACTTGCCCAAAAGGGCTATATCATGAGTCCCTCAAACTCACATCGATGACTAACGGTAGCGATGATACAGTCCCTTCAGTCCTTGTCATCCTGGCCTGGCTGTCCTGCTGCAAAATCTGTGGCTGCTCTGACCGCGGGGTTTCCTCCTAAAAAGGAAGACATAGCAACCGTTAGTCATAAAGACTAAGTGGCTTTCACATCCGCTCCCCCGGCGACTTCTTGGCACCGGGCGGAGAAAGAAACAAGGGTACAATATATTTATATAAACAGTAGTACAATCAAGTGGAGTAAGTATATATGTCATGAGTAGCAATAGAAGTAATGTATAACAATATTATCAGCATTCTATTCTAGCAGTTCTACACAAGCTATATCAATCCATCTAAGCATATGGATCTACAACAGGAAAGTAACTTAACTTATAAGAATGCTCATACAAACTTATAAGTTAGGGATCGGCTTAACAGTAAAGTAACTCATCGTATAAGAGTGCTCATACAAACTTTATACGATGAGGATCTTGTGTATGCAAAATAATGTAATGCCATGAATTCTATGATGACTCACCCATGATCACGCACATGCAGTTGCTATGTCGACACATACTTGTAGTTCCCACTTTTCGAGCAGGTAGCTAACCTCTTAGGCATCATCCTTGTGGCCAGACGGTGACAGTAGAGAGGGCTTCTCCACTACTAGGCAGGTATCCACACTACAAAACATAGGCCTCTGTATGCCTCAATGCTAAGAACACAACAGCGGAGCTAACATGCGTACGACAGCTTAGTAGGAGTCTCGGATAGATGTGCACCGAGAACCAAGCCCTGAACTGGACTATGATGTGACCCGGAAGGAGCCTTATAAAAGCACGAGGACCAAGCCAAACCGTCCACTTGGAACGGAAGGAGCCTCTGGAATGAACACCGAGGACTCCGTCGGTGTGGCGACTGGCAAGCCCATAGACCTTCCACTCTATCCTTAACCCAGGATTATGACACCGCATGTCAACTCACACCGCATGAAATTTCACATCATCGTGGCACGGAAGGAGTTTCGGGAATGAACACCGAGGACCAAGACCAACCATCCACTTACGTCTCTTCTCAACATTACCAAACCCGTGTGGTCAAACCACGCACTTACACCCTTTCATAACCCCGTGCCCCAAGGTACTTAAGGGTTAATTATCAGTGTAAGGGTACTTCGCACATCCATCATCTAAAGACCACAACCGTTTATTCGTAACAGTCCTTACAAATTATATTCAGCATGTTCAAGCCAAACTCATCATTATTCCACACATCACCACTATCAAGTACGTCCTCAATATTTCACATATTTAAATCATTCCTACCATACTAACTCGTCAATCCATTCGTTCTCTAACCTCCACCACATAACCTCGATCAAGTGCACTTTACTACACCATTTGTTTATTATGGGTCAATCCAACAAATGTCATTGACATAATTTATCACAACCACTTATAGACTGCATCTCAACTAAACATTAACCTTAATGTACTACAATCTCTCTACCAACCCAAAGCTGATACAAAACAAACACGAGAATTACATATGCAGGAATGATTACTGTACAGCAACTTCAAACGGGGATTCCTGAGGCTACAGAATTCTGGTGAATACGTTTAACCCCTCATTGGAAAGGTATTTCTGAGGGCTATGACTTTTGTGTTTAGTCGAAAGCCTAGATCCGGCCGCATCGTATCCTAAAACGGCCTCAAAGACTGCTGCGTGCAGAAAATAGATTTCTGCACGCATCTTAAAGCAAGATGAATGACATCGGTTCATCTTCTTCATCAAGCCATATGTTCAAACCATGTCCAGAAATTCCTCCACCCTTATTCTCCCTCATGAGACCATTTTCTCTTCACGAACCAAGTCCACCATATACTCAAGGAGAGGGGAGAGGTTGAAGACATCACTATCCATAGGGCACAAGCCCTAGAATGGTCTCTTCCTAGGAAATCTTCATCTCGCAAGTCAAAACTCTCTTGAGTCGACATCTTTCCTATAAATAACTACAGATCTAGCACCAAGGGAGAGTGTAGGAAGCTCATCTCATTTCCGGCATTTCCACCATTTCCAGCCATGTATCTTGACACCCTTCTTGGCGACATCTTCTTCTCCTCGGTCGGTGTTAGTTCTTCATGGGAAGAAGAACGGCTCCAGCACCTTCTTACTCTTTAGTAGTTTCTTACAATGACGACTTGGAAGGAAGACTAAAAATGGTTAGGGTTTTCTCCCCTTTTTCATGTGGGAAGTTGGGCAACTGCATAGCCACGTATCGGCCTATCATTGGACGCCAATCAACTCAGTAAATGAGTCCGTTCGAAACGATGCAGCCGGAAAATTCGCCAAAACTCGAAATTGAACTACATGGGTAGGGACATGCCCATGTCACTACCCGTGTCCTACTCGAGAGGAACATGGTCGACGATTTATCGAGCTTCGCTCGATGAATCGTCGAACTATTGTGCACACACACGGGTAGGGACACGCCCGTATCACTACCCGTGTCCTGCTCGGGAAATACAGTCGACAGTTTTAGTCGATCTCTGCTCGATGAATACTCACACGGGTAGGGACACGCCTGTATCACTACCCGTGTCCTGCTCAGGAAACACGGTCGATGATGTTAGTCGATCTCTGCTCGATGAATACACATACACAGGTAGGGACACGCCCGTGTCACTACCCGTGTCCTGCTCGAGAAATACGGTCGACGGTGTTTGTCGAGCTCTGCTCGATGAATACACACACACAGGTAGGGTAACTCCCGTGTCACTACCCGTGTCCTACTCGGGAAACACAATAAGGAATCCGCAACATTGCTAGAGAGCCATACGGGTATGGACATGCCCGTGTCACTACCCATGTCCTTTTCTTGAAATTTCACAAAGAATACGCAAAGACACCAGAGTACCACACGGGTATGGACACGCCCATATTACTACTCGTGTCCTACTCTGGACCAACTTCTCCTCCCTTACACAAGTATAAGCCTGGCTGTCAGCACTCCATGAGCCCAAGTCAACTCTCCTGACTTAAAAGTATGCACGAGGGGCCTAGCGCGAATTGGGACGTTATAGACTGTAGTCTGGGCGTTGAGTAGTTCTGATACTAAGTCAAAAGAATTGAGTGCATTGAGTGTACTTAATGCGGCATTGAGTGAAGCCTTGGCGTTGAGTTGTCTGTGAGACAAGTCAAAAGCATTGAGTGCATTAAGTATACTCAACACGGCGTTGAGTGATGCCTTGTCGTTGAGTGAAGCCTTGGCATTGAGTGGTCTGTGAGACTAAGTCAAAAGCGTTGAGTGTACTCAACGCGGCGTTGAATGAAGCCTTGGAGTTGAGTGAAGCGTTTTCATTAGGTGGTCTGTGAGACTAAGTCAAAAGTATTGAGTGTGTTGAGTGTACTCAACACGGCGTTGAGTGAAGCCTTGGCATTAAGTGAAGCCTTGGCATTAAGTGGTTTGTAAGACTAAGTCAAAAAACATTGTGTAGACTAAATGTGGTATCGAGTGAAGGTAATGCACTGAGTAAAACTTTTTGGCATTGAGTGCGCTGAATGCACTCAACACAGCATTGAATGTAGGTCAGGCATCGAGTTCACTTGCCATTTTTCCCGTGACTTGGAATTTTTTTTATCGATTCATCATGTATCAGGTTGATGATTGTTGTTAAGTGGAATTCATCGTGTGTCTACTGATTTGTCTAGCATACTAGACAAATCAGTGTTGACTTAGAAATTTTCGCCGGATTAAGTTGAATTCGTCTATTATGACTTAGAATCGCTATCACTTTTGAATTTTTCTTCCTTTATGTCAAGGAGAGTTTCTATATTTTGGTTGAGGTTATGGGTGTTTATGGATGTTATGTATGGCCCTTGGTTGATAGTGGATAAAGGACCCCCTACCTAGTGCCAAATTGTGAATCATTACACAGTTGGGCTTGTTTTTGGTTTGTTTTTTGAGTTGGACAATGTTCCCACCACAACAGCACCTTGTTTATATATATTTGGATTGTTGGGTTAGGTTGGAAAATGTTGCCACCACCCTAGTGTCTTGTTAAGACAATTGGACTGTTAGATTGTGTTGGGCAATGTTGCCACCACCACAGTACCTTTATTGAAATATGTTGGGTCTGAAAGTTTGGGTTGGACAATGTGGCCACCTACTCAGGACCATTTCTTAGCAAGTGTTAATGATTCATATGTGTTGAGTTATTAAGTATCTTTCCCTGTATTGTACAGATATAAGTTATTCTGCTTACTTTTGCAGATATTCCTGAAGCATGGCTTCGTTTTGCACTTAGTGCAATTTTCTTACTTTTGAACTCAATAAGTGAATCTTTTACCATTGTCATATGCTTAATTGCTGAGATTTGACAGCTTCCTTATGTTTGGGTTAGTAACCCTTTATTCCTTTTTAGTTTATTCCTAACCTTTTGATCTTTGATCACCACTTGTGTATTTCTTGCAGATGTTTTCTTTTCTTGTGAATGCCTCAGGTTTAGAATAATAGACAGTTGAGCAGCTAAGGTTGGTTTTGGTTGGTGTTTGCAGCTTTTGTTTCCTCACCACTGTGAGGTAATTATTGCTTGTTTTCTTTTAGTTCAGGCATACATACTTTAAGTGAGTTCGATTCAGGTTGTTGATGCCCACTGGATTTTGTATAGTGTTAAGTACTTACTAGCTGTTAAGTCTGTTCCTTTATGAGTTGATTTTTTTTACTTGCTCTCTGGGAAGGTTTTATGCTAGGATTGCATGTTCGTTACTTTAACTAGAAAAAGTATGGTTTTTACTATCTCATGAACATGCCATCTTTTAAAAGCTAAAGTCACTATATCTTATTGAACGTACAAACTATTTTCTATGCTTATACTAAATCTAGAGTCATGCATAACATGAGTTGTCCTATACATATGTTTATGCTCATATAGGTGTTAACCATTTGAATCAAACTATTTTCCACAGTGTATAATTATATCTCTACTTGTGGACTAGTTGATCCACTGAGCCGAGGGATACGGCTAACCTATTAAACTTAAACTGGATTTTTTTACAATAGCTCATGAATTTCATATAAAATGTAGACTTGGAGTCTTGCTTGAGCATCTGCAGTTATCCCCTACACGGCGTGGCATCACGATGTGTATTTTCTCTTACTCTGACATGCCGTTTAAATACGAATGAGAGTTGTGACAAAAGTTTTGTTCAAAGTCGATCCCTTCTTCTTGTCTATAGCCTTGAGCTACAAGTAGGGCTTTGTTCTTTATAATTATACCATTCTCGTCCAACTTGTTTTTGAAGACACACTTGGTGCCGATCACATTCTGTCCCTTGGGTCTGGGCACAAACTCCCAGACTTTGCATCGATCGAACTGATTGAGCTCCTTTTGCATTGTCATGATCTTAGCGGCATCCTTGGTTGCTTCTTCAAACTTCTTTGGCTCAACTTGAGATAGAAAACTAAGATGTAATAGCTCATTTGTTGTACCTCTTCTAGTTCTAACACCGTTGCTTGGCTCGCCAATGATCTGATCAGCTGGGTGATCTCTTAGGTTTCTTAACAATATATTTCTTCGTCTTCCACCAGTTTGCTCTGCAGTATTTGGTGCATCCTCTGGGTCTTGTTCATCTAGTGGTTCTTCATCCACCAAGCCTGGATGGACGACCTTGACTGATCTTGGAGCATCTTCTTTGACTACTTCATCCAAGCTTAGTTCCTTGAACCTGGTACCTGCATCTACAACAATAACACTAGACGAGTTGCTTTGGAGCATGTTTGTCTCATCAAATACAACATTAATATACTCTTATACCACCAAGGTTTTCTTATTAAAAATCCTATACGTCTTACTATGGCTACTATATCCTACGAAAATACCTTCAAACCATTTTTCAACAAACTTTGTGCGGTAATACTTCCCATTATTAATACGAAACATTCACTTCCAAAGATTCTAAAGTAGGACACTGTCAGTTTTCTACCCTTTAGTAGTTCATAGGGAGTCATATGGTGGTTCTTGTTGATTAGAGCTCTTTTTTGCATGTGGCAAGCTGTGTTGATAGCTTCAGCCTAGAAATACTTTGGAAGTGAAGCGTCATTCAACATTGTTGTACATGCTTCAATGAGGGTCCTATTCCTTCTCTCAGCAACTCCATTTTGCTGTGGGATACACGGGGAGGAAAAATCATTAAAGATACCTTGGCTTTCACAAAATTTTGTCATGGCACAAGACTCAAATTCTGTTCTGTGGTCACTTCTGATTTTGACCACTGAGCAGTTCAATTCGTTTTGAATTTATCGTACAAATTTAGTGAAAGAATCAAAGGTGTCTGACTTATGTTTCAAAAAGAACACCTAAGTAAAATGAGAGTAGTCATCAACAATTACCAACATATATACTTTACCTCCTAAACTGTGAATCGACATGGGACCGAATAAGTCCATATGAAGTAAATATAAACTTCTCGAAGAATCTTTTTCAGCAATACCCTTGAAGGTAGCCTTTGTCTGCTTACTGATTTGGAAAGAGTGACTTTGACTCTCTTTAAGGTACTTTATGCTGGGGGTATCGCGCACTAAGTTGTGAGAAAATAACATATTTAAGGTTTTGAAATTAATATGTGATAATCTCTTGTTCCATTGGTCACAAAGAGACGCACTATCTTTTGCAAGAAAACATACTGGGGTCGAATTGTCTAAACATAGGAAATTTAAACAAAATATATTCCTACTCTGAGTGCCAGTTAAGATCATCTCCAAATTAACAGACAACTTTATCAAACACTTGTCCTTATAGAAATCAATGATATAGCCTTTATCACATAGGTGACTTATGCTTATAAGATTATGTTATAATCCTTCAACATAAGCCACGTCTGTGAAAGAAACTATTCCGTTGGAAATCATATCATAGCCTTTAGTAATTCCCATGTCTGACCCTCCAAAGATGACTTTAGGTCCATCTTTAACTGGGGTAAATTCTCACAGTTGGATTCTTGTCCCGATCATATGCCGAGAGCATCTGTTATCCAAATACCAGATGGGATTTTTGTTGGCCTTTGGACATACCTGCAATGACAAATCACTTTACCTTAGGAACCCAAACATATTTGGGTCCTTGGTTCCTTATCATCTTACCACAACTAGGAACATTAACTTTATGAGTGGTATGTCTCGCAGGTTTAACTCGCAGAGTTTCAAAATTAGTAGGGTTAAACCAACAATCTGCGCCAAAATGACCAATTTTGCCACAGCACTAACAGTCAAACTTGTTGTACCTTCTCTTGTATTCTTGCTATACCTTTTGAATGTGAGGTCTAGCAGGGGCAATATACTTGGAGGTGGAAGCCTCTTTATTATAGCATACATATGGCTTCTCCATCTCCATTGACATAGGTACAAAAGTTTTGGCGTTTGGTTCCCCCTTATGGTTATATCCATGAACATAAGGACCATAACTCTGAAGTTCAATCTCTTCATATGGTGCTTTGAAAACACTAGCACCATAGTCTCAGGGATGGGTCCATACCTAGTATTGCTTCTTGGGCTCTACATAGGTAGGCCTAGAAAGATGACCGTAGGATGACTCAAGGTCAAACTTATTTGTCGGGAAGATAACCTTCCTAAACAAGGGTTGACCTAGAGGTGCCTTCCCTTTTTCTTTGTCACTGGATTTATTGGCAACCTTACCTTTACTAGCTTTGTGGATAAGAACACTACCCTTCTTTGGAGCTAAAAAGCCATTGATGAGAGGAAGAATAGTATTCGGCTTGGTGTAACTTTCCACAAGTTTTCTCCCGACCAAGAGCTTTTCTTCTAGCTCATCAAGGTATTTCTCCTTTAGACTCAATATTTTAGCAGATCCTTTGAGTTCCTCTTTCAAGGAGTGGACTTCCTCCCTGAGAGGAAGTAATTTTGTAATTCCCTCCTTCAGACTTGTTTCCACTTCCTTGAGGGAGGCAATCTCTTTCAACTGCGTTTTGACTACCTTGCGGCATTTATAAAATGCTTTCAAAGGGTTCTCATGCTAAATCATTAATTCAAAATCCTCTTCCTCAGAAGAATAGCCTTAATGACCATTTGAGGAGGTATCTGACTCAGAGAGTATTGTGTGCGAGTTTACCTTCCCGTGGTACTGGAAGTCGCCAACTTCCTCGTCTGATTGAGACATGAGCCCGAAGTATGCTTCCTCATTCTCTGAGTTGGAGTCGCTTGAGTCACTATCACTAAGAGTATTGGACTTCTTGGCGACGAAGCTCTTTTCTTATTTTCTCTTGCCCTTGAAGGATCGCTTCTCCTCTTTATTGGAGCCTTCCTTCTTCTTGTACAGACACTCCACAATCATGTGCCTTACTTGTTAAAATAATATCACACAACGTTAGAGGAAGAATGTTTGTTCTGTTAAGATTTGTACATGTCCTCTCGGTTGTAGCTTTTTCTGGAATGATCACCATCACGATGGGATTTCCTGAAGTCAGATGAGGATGACTGATTCTTCATCTGTCTCCTCTTGCTGAGCAGTTTCTTGAACTGCTTTGATATGAGAGAAAACTCTCCATCTGATAGCTCATAGCCTAACATGCTAGGATCGGAGTCTTCTGGAGTGTCTGGGGCACGAGTCCTTACTTGTGACGCAGCTTTGTACTTTCTTGAACCTTCAGCCTTTAGAGCAACCGACTTATCTTTGCTGGAAGTCCGGTTGCTTTGCTCCTCCTTTTTTTGGTGTTCATCTATAGTTCGTAGGAGAGAAATTTTCCAAAGAGGTTCTGAGGGTCAATCTCAGGCAACTTCTCAAACTCCCTGATGGAAACCACTTTAGTGTCCCATGTAATGACCCCACCCATTAATTAACATATAATAGAAGGTCAGGCTGAGGCCCCACACCATATGCCATAAACAGGAGGCGAGGTTACAAATTAATACCAAAACATATTTGCATCCTAACTCAGAGCATACTAGCAGAAGATTTACAGTTAATATTGAACTGAATAGCCACGAATGTCCACTATATATAAACAACCACATTTATATATAACCGAAAAGGAATGTACGCCAAATACACAAAAGTTTGGCCTTAAGGCCGTATAGTTAAACTTCACTAATGTGGATTACAAACATCGGCATGCAGGCCGGCCACACATGAACATAAAAAAGTTGTTCGCTCAGTAACTAGACGAAATCTCTTGACTCTAGCACAGGGATCTTGTCCAAGGTGTTAACCATATATCGAACAAAATGCCCCTCTAATACCAATTGACAGTATCTAGTGTCTACCTAAATAACCTAGAGGGGGGTGAATAGGTGATGTCTGTGTCTTTTTGCGGAATAAAACAACTTTAAAAATTAAGCACACATACACCGAGATTTATAGTTGTTCCCCGAGTTGGGTACGTCCACTTTCCCGCCTCGCCTATCTACTATGAAAGGGCTAGATTTGGATACTTCACCAAACTCAGATTTCTACAAATCTTACACCTCGGAGCCGAAACTCCTATAACTCGGAGACTACGCTCCTACCTCTTGATACACAAATGGATCTACCACTCAATCCACACATGGATCTACCACTCGATCCACAAACGGATCTACCACTCAATCAACAAACAGATCAACAACTCGAAGAAAATCTCCTACAAAAATAAATGAATATTTTACAACAATATCTCACACAAACTAATACAAGATCTGAAAGCTTCACGTCGTCGTTCTTCGAAAATAGATGATCTTGAAAATCTTGGAGAACTCGGAATATAAAATCTTGGAATATCTTGAATCTCAATTCTTGAATCTCAATTCTTGAATCTTTAAATGACTAGGACTGGAGTAATAGAGATCTTTAGAGAGAAGCAATCCAGTCGTATTAGTCGAAGAAGATTGAATCGCACTGCACATCGATGGCCGATCGAAAGAATCGCAAAATCCTTGTAGCCAATCCGACGGATTTCCGAACTTGGAATGTTTTCTCGATTTGAATTTGAGAGAAGAGCATGATTATTCTTGGAAAGGAATTCTCCTTAGGTATTTATAGAGATCCCCCTTCTTAATGAATATAAAAACATTTCAAAAAATAACTTGCGAAAGTTACTGTACATGGCCGCCGCAACCCGAGCCTAAAGAAAAAAATTGTCAGAAAAATAACCTAAGTCATATTTGTCGAGTATCGTTGAGTATCACTAGTATACTCGCCGAATAGTCCTTGATATACGATGAATTTGACTTAGAAAAACTCGGCTAAAGCTTGCTTGCCACTCAACGCTAAGGCTAGAGTCATATTCGACGAATTCGTCGAGTTTCAGCTAGTATAATCAACTAATTCATCGAGTATAGGCTAATAGACTCAATGTTATCGATATCGTCCACTCAATGCTCTCGATGCTCTTGACGCCAAGATATACGAAGAATTTGCCTTAAGAAAAATCAGAGAAGTTGCGTCAAGATAATTCAATGAATTTGGCTTATATCATCATGTATATTCGACGAATTCTGCGAGTATCGTTAGATACATTCAACGAATTCGACGAGTATACTTTATGATACTCAACGAATTTTACTTAACTATTTTTCTAATTATTTCAAAAATTATACACAAGTATATAAGACGAATTCGATGAGTGATAGTAAGTATATATGACGAATTCGACGAATATCAATGATACTCGACGAATTCGATGAATATCTCTTACGATACTCGACGAATTTTACTTGGGTAAAATTTTTGTTTTTCTAAAATGAAGCTCTTCTTCTTCATTGAACCTCCCCATGTACTTGGCATAGAAGTATACCCTAATAGAGAGATTACATGTGAGTCAACATCATGGCCTATATAATGAAGGATTATATTGTGTAGTCCCGTGTTTACTTACCCACTGTAACCTGATGTTAGTGTGTACTTAGCATTGTAAACCTGCAAGTACATAACTACAAATACAATATCAAATACAGTCACAATTCATCTTAACTTAACTGGACCCTTCTTGAAATAAGGGTTATTGTGGATACAATACCCAACATCCATCAAAAAAGTGATTAATTAAGTGGTTATGACAAGCCAAATCCCCTGAATATTTATACTCTATATCATGTTTACATCTTCAAAATTTATACAAAATTTTAGCTCATTCGGACATCATGATAACCATTCGCGGCACAATAATTATACAATAATATAGGAAAATTCACATCAAGTATATATCCAAAAATTATGAAACCTAATAGGGCAGTCCATATTGTCATCAAGATTTTATCTACAAATTTTTACAAGCTTCTGATAAATAATTTTAGAGGAATTCAAAAGACATATAAATCAGAACATATACAACAATGCTTACAAAAACTGGATTTCCTAAAGCTACAGACCACTCAAAATATGTTTAACCCTATTTCTGAAAGGTATTTCCATGGCCTACAACTTTCCTGTAAAATCCTAGGTCCGGATCCAAGTCTATCATCCCAAAAATTCGGTTTTAACTCAGAAGAGGAGATCTAGAACGAATCTACCCTGCCCTTACCGCTTAATTATTTTGAGGACAACAATGTGGTAAGAAGGGGTTTCACTCTAGTGCCCGAAAAGAATATTACAAAGCTTTTGTGTGTTCTCCATTACTTGTGTGTGTGAATAAGGCCTAGATTCTCTAGTCTAAAACTTCGATCGATCATAGGGATCAATTTCTAGTCGCATAACTTCAGAATCATTCTGTAAAGCTTCTGCATAATTTCCTTCGGATTGAGCAGACATCCGTGACGGTCGTCATTCAATTCCACTCCAAAACCGTACGTGAGATTTGAATCTCATACAGCTCCTCCTTTATATGCATAATAAGAAGAATACACATAATCAAAAAAAGGAGTGAAATATTCTCCTAAATTCTGAACTGAACAGGGCTAGTGTTTTTGCAAGAAAAATCTCTATTTTTTCATATCATTGGTACTAGATCAAAATGGTAAGTTCACTCTCAAAAATTCTTTGTCCTCAACGTCTCTGAATTTAAAGGAATTAGCCACTAAAAAAGTCTTCGATTGGTATCGAAAGTAAAAACAAGATGGATGTTTGTTGTCCCAACCATTCTTCTTAGGCCCGATCCCAATAAAGAAAAGAATTTCTCACAATGTTTTTGTCTCCTAGCTGTAGAGCTTCTTCCTCTATGGCGTCTATTTCTACTAAGAGAGTCGGCTTAACCTACAATACAGAACCCAAGTCTTTCGCTCAATGCTAGAATCGAGAATTGATGCCTCTGAGGCGGCATTAATCAAAGATACACGACAGAAGGAATTGTTTTCTTTAAAAACTCGTAGAGTTTTTTCAAATCTTTCAATCCGTGCGGTAAAGAAAAAAAGAAAATCACACCATCTCCGTAATTTCAAACTCACTTTTAGGGAGCTACAAGGCACCCAAAAACATGTGCAACCACTCGTTGGAAAGTTCTTTCAAAGGAATACAACTTTCATGTTGAGCCCGAGACCTAAATATGAATGGATCATGCCTAATAATTGGCTTGAAGTCTGTCACACGTACAAGATAGATTTCTTTCTAAGTAGTATAAGTAAATTCCTTCACGGATCTTAAAGATAGATGAACAGTAACTGTTCATCTTCTTCCTCTAGCCAACGTACAAGATGCATTTAGCTTCTCTCTAGCCAAATGTCATGCATCTAGCCAACATACAACCTGCAATATTTGTTATCTTTTATTTTGTTATGTTTTGTGTTCCTGACACACTATGATATTTTTTCTATTTGCAATGTTTAATATTATGTTTTTTAATAAATAATTTCTTGCTTAAAATTTCCAAAACTCCTAATTCTAATCTTAGCTTTATAAATCATGCATATGGGAGTGCGTTTGTGAATATGTCTGCAAGTTGAGAGTAAGTTTCTATAAATCTAATTTCCATATGTTTTTTTCATATGATTTCTAATAAAATGATGTCAGAAATTAATACGTTTAGATCTAGAATAATTTACAGTGTTATTTATTAGATCGATAGCACCTTTGTTATCACACTTTAATTCCACATTTTGTTGATGTTTTCCGAAGTCTTCAAATGTTTAAGACATCCATATGGCTTATACACAACAACTACTTAGTATAATTTATTTAGCCTCAATGGTGGAAAGGGAAATATATTTTGATTCCTACTCGACCATGATATAAGTGAAGGGCCTAAAAATTATATGTGCCACTAGCTCTTATGATCTAATGAACATCATGCATAGTCTGAATAAAAAAAAAAGCATGTTAAATAAAAGAATCATTAGTAGGATACTAAATTCCTGATCTAGAATTGTCAATTCGATATCTAATTATTTGTTTAACCTTATTTAAATGTGATTGTTTGGGGTTTGATTGAAATCTACTACATAACTAAATGGCAAACTTAATATCGGGTCTAGATACAAACAAATACAACAAAGATCTTATTATTCCCCTATATAATATTTGATCAATAGAAATACCAGCTTCATATTTTCATAGATTTAGACATGCACTCATAGGAGTATTAGATTGCTTTAGTTTTTCAAATCCAAATCATTTAAGTATATCACAAATATATTTAGAATGGAAAATAAAAAAACAATCATGTCTTTGTACGATTTCATATCCTAAGAAGTAAATAAGTTTTCCTACTAAGCTCATTTAAAATTCATTTTTCATCACTTAAATAACTTCATTACACAACTCTATATTAGTGAGTCCATAAATAATATCATCTGCATAAATTTGCAAAAAAAAATAAAATTATTATAAACATACTAAATGAAGAGAGTACTATCTACACTTTCCATTTTATAACCAAGATTTATCAAATATAAACTTAGTCTTTAATACCAAGTATGTAGATCTTATTTCAAATTATAAAGTGCTTTTTTATAACTTATACACATGTTTAGGAAATTTATCATTAATAAAATTAGGGGGTTGTTCAACATATACTTCTTCCTTTATAAACCTCTTTAAAAGAGCAATTTTAGCATCCATTTGAAATATATTATATCTTTCAAAAATAGTAAATGAAAGAAACATTTACACGCTAGGAGAGTAATAGGTGCAAAAGTTTCATTAAAACCTACTCCCTTGATTTTAGCATATCCTTGTGCAACAAGTCTAGGTTTATTCTTTGTAATCCTTGAGTGACCATCTAATTAATTTTTAAAATCCATTTAAGACTTGCCACTGTATAATAAGATGACCTCTCTACAAGTTTCCAAGCCATATTATATTCAAATTGATTAATTTCATCATTCATAACAAAAAAACCCAAATTCATCATTTAAAGCGGTTGAAGAGTTTTTAGGTTCTATTTGAATGCAAAAACGTTTGGAAAAGATTCATGTAAAGAAGAATGAGTAAGAAACATTTTTGATGGTTCTCCAATAATAAGTTCCTTTGGATGAACCTTTGTAAATTTGATCTCTCTTGGTTGTATGTATTCTTCAATTTCATCATCTTACACCTCATTTTCTTCCTTTCCTCTAAACAATTCATAATCTTCATTCTCCAAAGGTGGAAGTGGTTCCTCTTGGTTTCCTATAAAATTAGTATCTACATATGAAACATCCTCATAAAATCCATCACTAATGGATTCATACAACATTTTAGTTCTTTTATTATAAATTCTATAAGCCTTGCTAGTTGAAGAGTAACTAATGAAATTTCCCTCATCACATTTTTCAATGAATTTTCCTAAATTATCTTTAGGGTTTTTAATAAAATATTTCAACCAAAAACTTAAAAATAAGATACATTAAGTTTCTTTTAGAAGTATAACACATAAAGTGTTAATTTTTTTAATTGGTGAAGAATAACACTATAAATAGCATAACATGAAGTATATACTGCTTCGGTCCAAAATGATCTAGGTAAGCCATATTCAGAGAGCATAATCCATGTTTGCTCCTGAAGGGTTCTATTTTTCCTCTCCATAACACTATTTTGTTGTGGGGGTGGTTGGAGCGAAAAATTAGTATTTCATTCCTAGATCATTGAAAAATGTAAAAAAAATTATCATTTTCAAATTCACCTCCATGATCTGAGCATATGCATTATATTTTTAAATCATGCTCTTTTTGTATACGAATGCATAATTTAGCAAATTCAAAGAACACATTGGATTTTGAGAATAGAAATATAATCCACCAAAATCAAGAATATCATCAAATAATATAAAAGTATTTATTTCTGCCACCTAGATTTGGAGCACTAACCGGTCCAAATAAAACATATAAATGAACTAAAGTGGTCTTGTTATAAAAATAATGTTTATGCTTTTAAACAAATTTCTTAAAATCTTTTGTTTTTAACCAAACGTGCAAAGAGAAGATAAATTTCAATTTAGGATGAGTAATCTTTTAATTAATTTACCTCATGATATTTTCAAAATAAGCTTGGCACTAGAGTAACCAAGACATCTTTGTTATAATTCTAATTCTTCATTTTTTTAAAAAAAAACTTTAAATATAAGAATGTGAAATATCATTAAAAGTAATCAAATAGATATTATGCAATTTAGGTTTATCTATGTAATTTAGGTATGGTGACAACTACATTATTTGTTTTAGAATTTATGTTTTTGAAAAGATTTGTAGAGAATTCAAACAAAACAATTAAGCCATTATCATATAATTGACTAATTGAAATTAAATTTTGTTTTAAACATTCTATAAACTTTACATGTGAAATAGAAAAAAATTCAATACCCACTACACTGATGCTCATGCTCATTCCTTTACTATTATCTCCAAAATTCACCATACCTCCTTTTTTCATTTTGAGACTAAGGAACTTTATTTGTTGTCTATCATGTTTTTGGAAGAACTCGAGTCCAAATACCACACATCTTCTTTGTCCTTAGCCTGCCAACATACCTGAAAGGGATAAGAAAGCAGAGATCCGGCTACCCAAGAAGTTCCTACCATAAAATAGGTGGAAACCTTTGGCACCCAAATTTGTTTTATAATACCATGACCTTTTTTTCCTGCATGACTGTGGTTTTTCCAAATATATGACATTTGGCACACAATATAAAGGGGGATTAGACCCTATCCTGTCTTATGTGTGAACTCTTGTGAGATGTTGAGGTAACACCAGAAAATTAAAGTTTTTTATTATTAATTTGATATTTTCTCTAATTATTACTATCACTAATGATATAAAATATTATCAGGCAATATTCTCTAGAATTAGCTTGAAGACTGAATTTTGCACTTCCATAGCATTGGTTGAAAAAAATCATGTCAAAGAATGTTTTGCCAATTTGTAATTTTTTACTTGCAAAATTTAAAACATGTATTTGGAATGTCAAGGCAGTGTTTTCTATTATAAGCATAAAACATCGATTTGCAAAAAAAATTCCATCTTCTCTTTAAGAATGAGAAGATTTAAGAGTTCTATATAAGTCCCCTTTTCTTTTGTAAGAGATTTGATAGTGGACTGTGACTTAGCAAGAGATTCTTCTAATTCTTTCATCCTTGCCAAGGAGTGATTGCACTATTAGCAAGTCATCTTATATTTCTCAAATAGCTTGACTTCAGTAGCTAGATTTTTTAAAATTTTCTTTTAATGCAAGTTTATTTTCATACTTTAAGATATCTATATCTTTTAAACCTTTATCAAAAAAAATTTACAAGTTTGTAAAAATTTCATAAAACCAAAACTGGCTCTAAGAGGAGTTCAGACCCAAGGGGAGTAACTCGCACATATTTTTCCCAAGTAAGATCACTTGACCAATTGCTTGAAACAAGAAAATAGACCATAAGCTACAACGAGAAGGTCCCGCCACACACCACGAAGATCGAAGAGAGCTTCCCCTCTCAAGACAATGCTAATCTGGGCACATTGGGGGGCACTTGGGGCCAACCCAACCCATATAGAGGAGGAAGAAGCCAAAAAAGGAGTCCTCTCCAAAGGCTCCCTTGGGTTGAATTTATAGTTTTTCTGGGTTGTTCTTTGGATTGCGGAATCCCACCTTTTAGATTTACTAAGCGTAGCCCAAAATGGCATGCCAATAACAAAACTCCACTATTCAGAGAGGCTTTTAGCAGGCCCAAATTAGACATTATGGGGGAGGAGAGTGCCTGGTGAAGCTGAGACTCGTTATTTGCCTCGATCCTATAGCGAGTGCAGGCCATCTTGCCCCACTCGCCCCCCTACTTGCTTATAGCTTGGAGCACGCCTTTGGACCCTAGAGCGTGCCTCTAGAGCCAAGATCTCGCCTCTAGACCCTAGATCTTTCCCCTAGATCCTGGAGCATGCTTCTGGACCCTAGATCTTGCCTTTAGACCTTAGATCTCAACAATGGACCCTAGACCATACCTATGGACCCTAGATCTTGCCTTTGGACCCTAGATCTAGCCATTGGACCTTAGAGCATGGCTATGGAACATGGATCTCATAAATGGACCTTGATCTCACCCCTGGACCCTGGATCACACCCTTGGACCAAGGATCTCAGCCCTAGAAATGACTTCTTCTACACTCGCCCTTGGTGGACAAGATCCTCTAGGTCATCCTCTATCATCTCTGATCTTGACGAATTACGGGTTATACAAATTCAATATATAAATATTCATAAGAAGGGGGTGGTACCATAGTCTCACTTTGAACACTACAGAAATCGTCGGATAGCATATAGCTCTTTAACATCAATCATAAGTTTTCTCTTCTTCATTGCTTGAGCTTAATCCACTAGAATCCTAAGAGGAGGAGTCAACCCAAGTATCCGACGTAAGCAACTTCATCTTCTCTATTCTCTTTTATTGCATTTTTTGCTCTTTCAAAAATTTTGGGCACTTTCTCCAGTTGGCGAACTTTCTATAGTGATAACACTCCAATGGTGGACACTTTTCATTATTGTCATTGCTATCTTTTCGTTTTCCTTTTCATAACAATGACTCCTTTTTGTTAAAAGAATTCCGTAAAGTAGTTCTTCTTTCCAAATTTTTCATGATTCTTTTGAATTTCTTCACGATCAAACTCTACTCATCTTTTTCATCATCACCGTCAGTATTGATGTTGTCCTTCTTCTTTGATTTCAATGCAAAGGACATTTTTTTGGTTCCACATTGTACTATTATCTTTAATTTTTAGCTCGACCTCATGGGTTTTGAGATTCCCAATGAAGATTTTTAATTGAATATTCCTTAGATCTTATGTCACTGAGATCGCTTTCACCTTTGGATTGAATTTTTGAGGGAGCAATCTAAGAATTTTCCTCACCAATATGCTATTGGATAAGGTTATTACTAGACCCTTTTGAATTGTTGATGATTTTGGTGAACCTTGTGTAAATCGAATCTATATCATTATCTGCTTCCATTCAAAAATTCTCAAATGAGATTCTAACGAGAAGAGCTTTGAATCCAATACATAAAATGTACCTTCATGAGTAAATTCTATTAAATTCCAAATATCATAAGCAGTCTCATGGTGTCTACTAATCGTATAGAATAAAAACCGAACTAGCAATCAAACTAGGCAAGCATACCTATCGAACTATAGAAAGGGGACACAAGTGTCGTATTGAAATCTGGGAATTGTTGAGTAAACCTACTCACACGAAGACTATTATTTTATCGACGGAAATCTTTAGGGTTAAAAGAAATCTAAAAGCACTTAAGGAAGGAAATATTGCATAAAAGAGAGCTGATTGCACTTAAATAAAGAGAGCATAAAAGAAGCGATTACGATAAAGGGTTAGAACGATGAAATGGAAATGCACTCGATCGAGAATCACCTAGGCTAAAGTCGATTAAAAACATGATAATAAACCTAAACTTAATAGGGTAAAGGTCCTTGACCGTGGAGGTTCCTAAAGCTTAAACACGCTTCTCTCGAAGTCGTACCCAACTGAGTTTTAGAAGGTCCGACTGAACTCTCGTCCAAATCAAAGGCCTAAAGCTCGCTTTACGCAGTGAACCCCACTATTGGATTTCACTCCAATCCAGGAGATTTGGACGTCTGCCTCTCTCGAGGGGTGCGTACAACTCTCTTTACTCTTGAAAGTTCACTTCACACTACGAGCCTTTTGGCTAACTAAGAGTGAAAATAGAAATGGAAATTATATATCGATGATATAATTCCAAGCATGAATAATCAAGAGTAAATCGAAGGCCTAAACCCTAAAAAGAAAAGGTAAATTCAAAGTATCATAACTTAACCACTCGAACCTCGGATCATCAAGATCGAGTACAAGGAGGATTAGTTAATCATAGCGAAGTAGAGGAGGAGGGATGAGTATAAATACATAATAACACAAAGTAAATAAGGGGCACTATATATTAATAATGGAAAAAGAGTTACACTTGAAATGAAAATTACAATTGCATGGAAATGAAAACCTATTCTTGCCCTACATTAAACAACTAGAGCAAATGCAAAGATTACAACAAAAGCTAATACAACAAAAACACTAAGCTATGGTTAAGAAAAAAAACACTAAATGAGAGAGAGAGTTGTAAGAACACTAAAAAAGACAAGAAACAAAGGGGAGGAACCTCCCCCTCTCAGCCCAACTATATGGACACAAGGGGGTACCACATAATTTATAGGAAAAATTCTTGGGTTGGTCACGCCCTGTGACATGCCCAGGGAGGGCGTGTCAGGGGGCATGATAGGTACGGGGTTGACCTCGGGCTCTGGATTCTGGCGGGAAAGATGATTGCTTCTATACGATGGTGGACACGCCCTGGGTCACGCCCGTATAGGGGGGCGTGACACGCACGTCGCGTCAAAATCATTGGTCAGAAATCCGCCAGTCATCGGAAAAGGGTGAACACGCTTAGGGACACGCCCGTGTAGGGAGGGCGTGTTAGTATTATTGACGTGTAGGGCTGAAAAATCTATAATTGCGACAGTAGGCTTCGGGATGAGGGCGACACGCCCAGGGACATGCTTATAGAGGGCGTGTCAGGGGGCGTGATAGCGGTTATTTCTGTTATTTGGTCTCTGTCAGCAAGCTTCCTCGGGATCGGGTCACACGCCCTATGACACACCTAGAGAGGGCATTACAGGGGGCATGTCAGGTCATTTTTGGACTAAATTCTGAAAACCTGCAAAAAGATAGGAAAATGTTTGCGGCAATAATATATACATAAGAAAGATAGAAATTAATCTTATAAGACATGATTAACGCCATCAAAACACGAAATTACACCCTAATAGTTTAGACTACAAAACGTACTATCAAATTCCCCCAAGCTTAAGCTTTGCTTGTCCCCAAGCAAAGATATAAAAACTAGATAATCATAAAAAGTGACTAATCAAAAGGTTCTAATTATGCTAACACAAGCACTATGTAAAATTCTAAGTAGGGAGAAGTTGAAACGTAAATCTAAAATAATTATTTAGGTATGGTTTAACTTTTATAAACTTTACTTAACGAAAATTAATCATCCAAAATTTTAACAAATTTCTTTAAATAGATTTTAGCAAAGCAACGAAAATGAAAAACGCATTGAGTTGTTACTAGATTCATGCAACACATTATAATTATATCAATTAAATAACAAAAATCTAAGTTTAAATCAAAAACTAATAATGATTTACTTTTCTTCTTTTCTTAGTTATTAAATAAAATTCAAAAGCATGGATCAAAAGGACTTAATAGGACCGAAACGTTTGGTTTAGGATTATGATTAGGAGTGGAATTCAAAGATAAATAGGGGGGCTTAAAATCACACTAAACCAAAATAAAGAGTTTCAAAAAATTTATTATAAACAAAAAAATTTTATTTCTTTTTTTCTTTTCTTTTTTTTTCTTTTTCAAAACTAAGGTCATCAATATTTTTATTTTCATTTTGAATTGGCCAAACAAAAGCAAAGATTTCTTTCAAGTATACTTTTTTCAAAAACAATTCCCAAAAATATCACAAAATAACCTATCATAATTATGGAGAATTTTAATGAAACTAAAAAGGACTAGTGTGATTAGATAGGTTGGAAATTTTGGGTTTCGTGAAAATGATATGAAAAGCGGAGCTATAAAATGAAATTGGAAAAAAGGCACAAAAGTGGCTAACTAGTGGTGAAAAATTTTAGGTTGGCAGGAAAGCTCAAACGAAAACAAAAACAACCTAAATCATTTTCATGCTTTTAAATTTATTTAAAACATAGATTTGAAAATTTTCAAAAAACAAGTCCTAGATAATAAAAGAAGATTGATGAAATTATCTTGAAAATAGAAATAATAGGTGACTTAGATCGTTCACATCTACTATGCTATTCAAAAGTTGACCTTACAAAAATTATCCGAACATGAAAAGGAAAATAGTGGATGATGAATTTTTGAGAAAGTAATGAAAATAAAGAACGAAAACCATAATGGAAATGCGAGTTTTAGAAAAAACGTTTTACGTTACATGCTATCGCAAATTAAAAACACAGCATGACCAACATTTTACTTGCGAAACATAATTAAAAAGGATGATTAGAAATATTATAATTAATTAAGATTTTTATATTGGACTTTGAGAAAAACAAAACAAAAGCAAGGGGTACTATTGAAATACAAAAAAACGTCTAAACTCTTAAAGTAAAAAACAAAAAGCAAATATATTTTTTTATATATTTTGAAATATTCTTCTTTTTTTTAAGATATTCATTTTTTGGATTTTTGAAAAATATTCACAAATAGCAATTTTTGAAAAATATTCACAAATAGCAAAAATATTCACACATAGCAAAAAGAAGGAGGAAGTCCTCCTCCAAGATTAAAATGGACATTGTCCTTAATGGAGAAAGGAGGTTAGAGAGAGAGAAAATTAAAGTATGGAATTTAAAAACAGGTACTTCCCCAGATTTATTCACTACAAATGTTGAGTGATGCCGCTCCCCCATACTTGCACTTTGGGTCTTCATGAAATCTCTTCTTTGGACTTTGTGATGGATTCAGCAACGTTGGAGCAAGCGATCGCAGAAGCTTTAGCTTGTCGGAGCCATCCGGGGCAAAAATTGTAAAATAAAGAAAACAGAAAAAGATAACTTGGGTTTCCTCCCAAGTGCGCCATTTGTTTAAAACGTCGTTTGAGCTCGACGCAACAAAATAGTGTTGTCAAAAAATATTTTGTCCAAAATAATAATTAAATTTTTTAACAAAAACAAAATAGTCTTAAGTTACAGTTCGTGCAGCAGAAATTTAACATTATTCGGACTGACATCATCATCACCAGAAAAATATAGTTTAAGACACTGCCCATTTACTTTGAAATCACCCTTATCAGGGTGGGAAATTAAAACAGTACCATAAGGAAAAACATCTAAAATAGAAAACGGCCCAGACCATTGTGACTTTAATTTGCCCGGAAATAAACGTAATCGAGAATTATACAAAAGGACTTGGTCGCCCGTCTTAATGGTTTTTGGGTGCCTTAAGTGCTTGTCGTGAAAACGTTTCGTCCGCTCTTTATAAAATTTGTTGTTTTCGTACGCGTAATAGCGCCAATCGTCGAGCTCGTTAAGCTAAAATTTTCTAAGGTCGCCGACAGAGTGGGGATCGAAATTTAAAAACCTTAAGGCCCAAAAAGCGCGGTGTTCTAATTCTACGGGTAAATGGCACAATTTTCCATAAACAAACTGATACGGCGTACATCCGATGGCGGTTTTGTATGCTGTTCGGTAGGCCTATAGATCATTGTCTAATTTGCCTAACCAGTCTTTCCTAGAAGTTGAAACAGTCTTTTCTAAAATTCTTTTTATCTCTCTATTCACTACTTCGACTTGTCTGTTAGTTTAGGAGTGGTAGGCAGTTGAAAGCTTATGCGTAACATCGTATTTAATAAGGATTTTAGAAAACTGCGCGTTATAGAAATGAGAACCCCTATCTCTAACGATGGCGCGTGGTGTACCAAATCGAGAAAATAATTTTTTTAAGAACGTAACTATAACCCGGGAGTCGTTAGTAGTCAGATCTTGGTCTTCAGCCCATCGAGAAACATAATCGACGACAACTAAAATTTATTTATTCCCGAAGCTAGAAGGAAGGGGGCCAACAAAATCAATTCTCCAGAGGTCGAAAACTTCGCACTCAAGGAAATAATTTTGCGGCATTTCATTTTTATGGGAAATATTTCCCGACCGTTGGCAACTCTCACACCTACTCACAAAGGCTTGCACATCTTTAAACAGGCTAAGCCAGTAAAAACCCACGCAAAGCACCTTAAGGGCGGTGCGAGAAGCTTGATAGTGACCACCAGTCAGTCCTTCATGTAAATGTTTTAAAATATCTAATCCTTCGTCATAAGAAATGCATCTCCTTATCACTTGGTCCGCACAGATTCGGAAAAGATGCGGGTCCTCCCAAAAATAGTTCTTCAACTCAGAAAAGAATTTCTTCTTTTGTTGAGAGGAGAACTCTTTTGGGAGCACACGAGCCACTAAATATTTGGCGATGTGTTCGAACCAAGGAGAAGTAGATGTGTTAATTGAAAGTAGCTTCTCATTTGGGAAGAAATCATTAAAAGATTTTTCATCTAATTTTTCAATAAACGGATTATCCAATCGAGAGAGATGGTTGTCGGCCAGATTCTCAGCTCCTCGTTTATCGCGAATTTCTAAGTCAAACTCCTGGAGGAGTAAGACCCAGTGAATCAAGTGCGGCTTGGCATCCGATTTAGAAAGAAGATATACGGGTCGAGTGGTCCGTAAAAATAATAATTTTTGAAAGCTTAATATAAGTGAGAAATTTATCAAAAGCAAATACTACAGCTAGGAGCTCCTTCTCGGTCGTGGTGTAATTTTCCTGTGCAGATGTAAGTGTTTTACTTGCATAATAGATGGGATGGAAGTTTTTAAATACACGTTGACCTAATACGGCTCCCACCGCGAAACTACTCGCATCGCACATAATTTCAAAGGGAAGGTCCCATACCGGAGCTATCATAATGGGGGCGTTAATTAACTTTTCTTTTATTAATTCAAAGGCAAACAGACAAATGTCATCAAAAATAAATGGGGCATCTTTTTCTAAGAGCTAAGTAAGAGGTTTGGTGATTTTGGAGAAGTCCTTTATGAAATGACGGTAGAAACTAGCGTGTCCTAAGAAACTTCTTATAGCTTTGACATTCGTAGGCGGCGGCAGCTTCTCGATAACTTCTATCTTAGCAATATCTACCTAAATTCCTCTCGTAGAAATTTTATGACCAAAAACTAACCCTTCCCTCACCATAAAATGGCATTTTTCCCAATTTAGGGAAAGGTTAGTTTCTTCGCATCTTTTTAAGACTTTTTCTAGATTTTCTAAGCAATTATCAAAGGTATCACCGAACACATAGAAATCATCCATGAATATACCTCCATAATGATGTCTACGTACATGTCGAAGATAGTGAGCATACATTGCTGGAATGTAGTTGGCGTATTGCACAATCCAAACGGCATTCTTTGGTAGGCAAAGGTGCCGAAGGGACAAGTGAACGTAGTTTTCTCCTGGTCCTCGGGAGAGATGGGGATTTGAAAATACCCCGAGAGGCCATTGAGAAAATAATAAAAGTTATGGCCAGATAATCGTTCTAAAATTTGATTGATGAACGGTAAGGGAAAATGATCCTTGTGGGTGGCGTCATTTAACTTACGATAATCTATACACATTCACTACTCGGTCACCGTCCGTGTCGGGATTAATTCATTATTCTCATTACTAACTACCGTTATCCCTCCCTTCTTCGGCACTACCTGGACTGGGCTAACCCGCTTACTATCAGATATAGGATAGATAATTCATGCGTCTAACAATTTCATAACCTCGCCCTTAACTACTTCTTTCATGTTGGGATTTATGCGGCGCTGAGGTTGGATTGAATTTTGCAAATTATCTTCCATTAAGATTTTGTGAGTGTAGAAAGATGGGCTTATGCCCTTGATATTATAAATTTGTCAGGCAAGAGCTCGGCGATGTTTACATAAAACTAAAAGAAGTTTATCATTTTGCGCATCTGTGAGGTAGGCCGAAACTATTACTGGTAGCTTTGAGTCCTTTTCTAAGAAATCATTTCTAAGATGTTCGGGTAGTTCCTTTAATTCCAAGGTAGGGGGTTCTTCATATGATGTTTTAGAAATTCTTTCTTTTTCAAAAACAATGTTTTCGTAGACTTTTTTTATACGGAAAATTGAAAGTGGTGGAGTTGGTGGCCATGGCGGCTTCCTGCAGTGATTCAGTTGGACGAGTAGAGGAGGAACAAAAATCAGAAAATTCTTTTTCAAATTCAAAGAGACGATAGGAGGATTCTTCACTTAGGTGTAGCGATTCAGTTGGAAGAATAGAGGAGGAACAAAAATCAGAAAATTCTTTTTCAAATTCAGAGAGGCGATAGGAGGATTCTTCACTTAGGGCATCTACGAAAAAATAGGAGTCATCATTTGCTAGGGTGTTCTTCATCGAGAGGTTGATAGAGAAAGTCACTTCATCGTCGCCTACTCGAAGGAAGAGCTTACCATTGCTTACGTCAATGATAGCTTGGGAAGTGGCAAGGAAGGGTCAGCCAAGGATCAAGGGAACCTCGACGTCTTCTTCGATGTCCAATATGACGAAGTCCACTGGGAAGATGAACTTGTCGACTTTAACTAAGACATCCTCCACGATTCTTAATGGGTATTTGACTGATCTGTCGACGAGCTGGATACTCATGTGTGTGGGGTTGAGACTACCAATTCCTAACTTCTTAAACAATGAGAGGGGCATCAGGTTTATACTCGCACCTAAGTCGGCTAATGCGTGCTTGACAAAAAGATCACCAAAGACGCACGGAATAGAAAAGCTACCCGGATCACTGATCTTCTTTGGTAAACTGTTTGTCAAGATAGCAGAGCACTCGGCATTTAGCATAACATGCGACAAGTTCTCTAACTTCTTCTTCTTAGTCAGGAGGTCCTTAAGATACTTAGCGTGCTTCGGCATCTGGGAAATAACTTCATGGAAGGGTATGTTTATGTGGATTTGCTTAAATATTTCTAGGAAGCAAGAGTATTGATCATCCTGACGTTGTTTGCTAAGTTCGGAAGGGTATGGTGGAGTTGGATTATTTTTAAAGATGGGTGGTGGAGTGAGATCTTTTTCTAACGCAGGGAGAGGAGTGATAACTTCTTCTTCAGGATAGGGTGGAATTTTTAAAACGGGAGCAGAGCTTTCCTCGGGCTCTTCGCTAACAATACCGAAAACTTGCTTCCCACTCTGAAGAGTTATAACTTTCGCTTGCTCTCTCGGGTTGGGCGTGGTATTGGAAGGAAGAGACTCGGCAGGTCGCTCAGAAATAATCTTTGCGAGTTGTCCTACTTGATTTTCAAGACTTTTAACGCTTTCGGTTAAGGTTCTTATAGTAGTGTCATTTATGGTTATATATTTAGAAAGTAACACCTCCAAGCTTGGAGGTTTTGGATTGTTTTGAAGAGGTGGAGGTGGTGCAGAAAAATCATTTTGAGGTGGCGGGTGCATCGCGTTTGAAGGGTTACTCCACGAAAAATTTGGGTGGTTTCGTAAAGCGGGATTATAACTATTCGGAAAAGCGAAACTCGGAGCATGAAAATTCGCAGCAGAAAAATTATTAAAAGCATTTCTAGGCATATTATTAACATAATCTACTTGTTCGGTAATAGGAGTTGCAGATTCCCACACCTAAGGGGTGGAGGCAATAGTCATCTCCATCATTTTTTTACTTAATACTTCCACTTGCAGAGCTAGCTGGGAGACGTTGTCTACTTCAAAGATACCTGCAGGTTTCTTTAGGCAGGACCTAGGCACATTCCACTGATAAGTGTTCATGGCCATGTCCTTGAAAAGCTCAAGAGATGCTTCCGGTGTTTTGCGGTTTAAAGTACCGCCAAAAGCTGTGTCTATCATTTGCTTTGTGTTTTGATTTAGCCCGTTATAAAATGTCTGCACTTGTAACTATACAGGCAGCGCGTGATGGGGGCATCGTCTTAAGAGTTCTTTAAATCTTTCCCAGGTTTCATACAAAGTTTCAAAATCAATTTGAAAAAAGACAGAAATATCGTTCCTAAGTTTTTCGGTTTTGGCTGGCAGAAAATACTTCGCAAGAAATTTTTCAGTTAGTTGATCCCAAGTGGTGATGCTCCCTCTTAGCAGAGTGTTCATCCACAGTTTAGCTTTGGTTCTTAGGGAGAAAGGAAATAATCTTAGCCTAATAGCATCATTTGTAACACCATTTATCTTGAAGGTGTCACAAATCTCAAGAAAGCTTGTTATATGTGCGTTCAGATCTTCATCTTGAAGTCCGTCATATTGCCCATACTGTTGCACCATTTGAATTATGTTAGGCTTTAGTTCAAAATTATTATTACCTAGAGCAGGGCGCACTATACTTGATTATGTTCCCTCTAGATTCGTTGGTGCATAAAAGGACATAGGCCTATGCACGACCTCCTCCACGTCGGGTTCTTCCATTCTTAAAGTAGAAAGTGACTCGGAATCCTCAACCGGTATTTGGAAATTAGGGCATTGAAATCGCAACCTTCTCCGAAGAGTATGCTCAATTTCGTGGTCCAAGTCCAAAATAACCGACGGACTCTCGCGGGTCATGCACTAGAAGAAGAGAAGATAAAGAAAGAGAAATTAAAAAAACTAGAAAAAGAGAAGCTATTTTTTTTTCTTTTTTAAATAAATTTTTTTACGTTTTAACTCCCGAACTTCCCAAGGGCTACCCAATAAGGGTTCGCAAGGTACTAGACAAGATAGTGGCATTTAAAGCCATATTGCCCTTTTCGAGAGAGTTAGGTGGTGTAGGAAAATTGTGATGTGGGTTTCTATTAAGAGCGTTAATAATTTTTTGATTTTTAATTTTTTAGAAGGAGGATGAGAAAGAGAAATGATAAAAGTAATAGGTTTGTGTTTTCATATTATCAACAAAAGTTGTTCCTCGGCAACGGTGCCAAAAACTTGGTGTCTACTAATCGTGAAGAGAATAAAAACCGAACTAGCAATCCAACTATACAAGCATACCTATTGAACTGTAGCAAGGGGACACAAGTGTCGTATTGAAATTCGAGAACTGTTGAGTAAACCTACTCACATGAAGACTATTATTTTATCGACGAAAATCTTTAGGGTTAAAAGAAATCTAAAAGCACTTAAGGAAGGAAATATTGCATAAAAGAGAGCTGATTGCACTTAAATAAAGAGAGCATAAAAGAAGTGATTATGATAAAGGGTTAGAATGATGAAATGGAAATGCACTCGATCGAGAATCACCTCAGCTAAAGTCGATTAAAAATGCGATAATAAACCTAAACTTAATAGGGTAAAGTTCCTTGACCGTGGAGGTTCCTAAAGCTTAAACGCGCTTCTCTCGAAGTCATGCCCAACTGAGTTTAGGAAGGTCCGACAGAACTCTCATCCAAATCGGAGGCCTAAAGCTCGCTTTATGCGGTGAACCCCACTATTGGATTTCACTCCAATCCGGGAGATTTGGACGTCTGCCTCTCTCAAGGGGTGCGTACAACTCTCTTTACTCTTGAAAGTTCACTTCACACTAAGAGTGAAAATAGAAATGGAAATTATATATCGATGATATAATTCCAAGCATGAATAATCAAGAGTAAATCAAAGGCCTAAACACTAAAAAGAAAAGGTAAATTCAAAGCATCATAACTTAATCACTCGAACCTCAGATCATCAAGATCGAGTACAAGGAGGATTAGTTAATCATAGCGAAGTGGAGGAGGAGAGATGAGTTGAAATGCATAATAACACAAAGTAAACAAGGAGCACTATATATTAATAATGGAAAAAGAGTTACACTTGAAATGAAAATTACAATTGCATGGAAATGAAAACCTATTCTAGCCCTACATTAAGCAACTAGAGCAAGTGCAAAGATTACAACAAAAGCTAATACAACAAAAGCACTAAACTAGGGTTCAGAAAAAAACACAAAATGAGAGAGAGATGGGGAAGAACACTAAAAAAGACAAGAAACAAAGGGGCAGTACCTCCCCCTCTCAGCCCAACTATATGGACACAAGGGGGTACCACTCAATTTATAGGAAAAATTCTCGGGTTATTCACGCCCTATGACACGGCCAGGGAGGGCGTGTTAGGGGGGCATGACAGTTATAGGGTTGACCTCAGGCTCTGGATTCTGGCGGGAAAGATGATTGCTTTTGTACGATGGTGGGCACGCCCTGGGTCACGCCTGTGTAGGGGGCGTGACACCCATGTCCCGTCGAAATCATTGGTAAAAAATCCGTCAGTCATCGGAAAAGGTTGAACACGCCCGTATAGAGAAAAAAACCACTCCCATTTCAAAAATGGAACACCGGACATCCTTTCCTGAATCTGAGCTCTTCTCCTTCTTAATCTTACTTCGCTTGACCGGGCCGAAAAAGTGACACCGGGATCGTACGCCTAGAACAAGAAGGTTTGTCATATAATTTCGGAAGTCGTGCCGACCTCTCCCTATTTGTCTTTCCACTTCCATCGTTCAGGCATTTTTTTGAGTCCCGACCCGGGTTTTCCCAACTAACCAATTACGTTACGACCACAGAACAAACTTTGTTGACGAAAATGGTTTATGCGAAACTAATGTAGCGGCTTGTCGAGCATTTGACAAACTCACACCATCCATTTCAAATGAGATTTGTCCCGTGGACACACGAGCCTCCGCATATCAGTACTGTTGACGTGCAAGGCTGGAAAATCTTTAATTGCGGCAGCAGGCTTCGGGATGAGGGCGACACACCCAGGGAGGGCGTGTCAGGGGGGCGTGACAATGGTTTTTTCTATTATTTGGTTTCTATCAGCAAGCTTCCTCAGGATCGGGTCACACGCCCTATGATACGCCCAAGGAGGGCATGACAGGGAGGCGTGTCATGTCATTTTTGGCCAAAATTCTAAAAACCTGCAAAAAGACAGGAAAATGTTAGCGGCAATAATATATACATAAGGAAGATAGAAATTAAGCTTATAAGACATGATTAACGCCTTCAAAACACGAAAATACACCCTAATAGTTTAGACTACAAAATCTATTATCATCTCACAAGCACAACTCCTATTGAATTAAATTCTACCTAATACATAAAATAATGCATTCATTAATTTAGTGTTATTCTAGCATTTTAATTTGTCAAAATCATCCCACATAACCTTAGGTTTTCCCTGATCATATCTCAAACTACAATTGCAGGTGGAGAGTAGCATTGTTCTTCCATATTCCAGACATCTATATCTAACACAATTAAGGAACACTGCAATCTAGTTTTACAGTTGTTGTAGTAAGTATGGGTGAATAAGGAAGGTCTACTAATCCCTTACCACTCATAGAAATCATGATTGTGAAGCTGTTTTGGAATAACCTACTTTTCATACCATGTAACATCCCATTTCAAGTTAGACCCCTCATATGTGTTTTGGTGACACTATGGGGACTTAAGCTGGAAAAAAATGTTGGGAGAGAACCTAAGGTCATGGGGGAGTTAAGACGGGGCTTCGGAAAGATAAGGATTTCGTTTGATATCGTCAAATTCGTCGAGAAGAGTCAAAAGCATTGAGTACTCTCGATGATTCGTCGAGAGGATTCGACGGGACAGTCAAAATTGACTAAGTAGATTAATCGAATTGCATCTAAAAACTCATCGAGTGGATTCAACCAGAACGTCCAATTGGACTGAGTATATTCATCGAGTAGCATCGACGAATTTTTCGAGTGGATTAGACTACATCGTCGAGATAGACTGCGCAGATTCGTCGAGTGGTGTTGACGGATTCGTCAAGTGGATTCGACGAATTAGTCGAGATAGGCTGAATAGATTCGGCGAGTTGTTAGTGGACATGTCGAGTGATCTTTAAGACTTCGTCGAGAGGTCTCGACGATTCATTGAGTACACCTGATGAATGGACTTGGAGTTTTTAAATGTTGACTTATTACTTACAGTTTGAAAGGAAAGTGCGGACTATAATACCTTAGGAACTGTTCATACGATGCGTAAAAAAATTTGTCCTCTTCAGAAGGTTTATTTTATGATATAAAAGGGTCATCCTAATGAAGGGGTGACATGTAGCATGGTAACCATCAACCCTATATCTAATCGGCCATCCTTTATAATCAAAGCCTTATTCATCTCCCTCAGCAAGCTGACTCTTTCCCTGTAAGAATGAAGAACGGAACTGTACTGCCGGAAACCGATCACGTCATGCCGCCAAGGAGGAAGACTCGGTCCATCGCTGGGAATTTGGCGAGTTTCCTACCCTCTCCCTTGGTGCTAGATCTTTAGATCCAAAATGTAGGAGAGACATCGGCTAAAGAGTGCTTAATTTGGGACTCAATGAACTTTTCCTAGGAATGGACTACGCTATAACTTTCATTTTAGTGCCTTAATCACTGCGAGAATGTCTTCAATCATCTCCTCCCTTCATTACGAAGATGGCGAAGTTGATTTCATGAAGATTACTGTACTAACTATGGATAAAAAGAGGGAGAGAAGTCTGACGTAACTTCTACGATGGCTGGAGGAAGACGACGAACCGATGTCATTCATCATTCTTTATGATGCGTGTAGAAAGTGGTGAATAGAAATCTATTTTCTGTGCGTAGCAGACTTAAAGCCTAATTTTATGTATGGTCTGGTCATATTTAGGTCTTGGGCTCAACACAAAAGTTGTAGCCCTCGGGAATACCTTTCCAACGATTTGTTACACATTACTTTTGGAGGAATGTAGCACCTAGAAATTCAGTTTTTGTAAACTATGTCGTGAACATACATATTTTATAATTTGTGAAGTTCTCTCATAATAATATTTGTCAAATGCTTATGAAATTTGGGCAACATACACTTGATTATATTTTTCTAATCCCTGTAGAGTTTCATAAGATTTGGAAAAAATGAGTTGAGATTTTGCTAATCACTTCTTTTAAATTATTGTGCCATAAATAAATATATTGGAACCTTGTTGGGGCTGAAAGTTTGGGCTCATGATAAAAATGTTAGACCTGAGCTATTGCATAAATATCAGTGGATTTTGTCCTAATATGTCTCATTTAATAGTTTCATGATTATTTCTCATAGAGGATGGAACATGTGACGATTAAGATTATGATTGTGGAAACAAATTGTATTGGATTTTATTGATGATCAATGCTATTTTGTTAAATTGAATCTAATGTTGATAATGACAAAAATTAATGTTGGGGAATCCTATGTTAAGGTAGAAAGTGACTCATTTTGGATGCCTTGTGTGCTTGATGTCACGGGTAAGTTGTGTTGTAAAGGGACTCGGTTGGAGCCCTTTGATGCTTGGAAGTAAGAGAAAAGTGTGGGTTTCTTAATGTATGTGTGTGTGTGTGTGCATGTGCGTGTTTTGATACACGGTGTATGATCCCGTGATAAGGATTAATGTGGCAGGTCAATATCCTTGCCAGTCATCACACCAACGGAAGCCGACAGTTGGACCTTGGTCTGTTAGGCTGGTCTCTTTGGTGCTTACTTTCCAAAAACCCTTCTATGCATGTTGAGCTTGTTGGGATGGGCTCTTCGGTGTTTACTTCCTCAAGACCCCTTTTGTGTTGTTAGGCCAGTTGGGTTTGGCTCTTTATGCACATCTACCCGAGACCCCTTCTATGTCATGTACACAGGAGCTCCTTTGGTCAGAGGACAATAGTGTTGAGGTGTACAGAGGCCTAGGCCTGGTAGTGTGGATACCTGCCTAATAATGGAGATTCCCGCTCTACTATCCCCATTTGGCCACAACGGGTGATGCTAGAGAGGGTCGCTACCTCTTGAAAAGTAGGAAATAAGTTCTATGTCGACATAGAAAATGTTTGTGTGTGTAAGCATATGCACTTCATCATATTGCATTCATTTCATTGCATTGTGTTGCACCACATAAGATCCTCATCATATAAATTTGAATGGGCACTTTTATATGAAGAGTTACTTTGATGCACCTTATCCTTAACCTATAAATTTGTATGTGCATTTTTATAAGTTAAGTTCAATTATGTACTTATGATTTGATAGATGTTAGTGTATATGTGTTTTGTATTTATTGATATATACTGATATTACCTGCTTATTATTGAAGTGTTGATATATATATGTATTACTAGATTTACCAATGCTCTTTTGTCACCTGTTTGGTATATATATATAAATATATATTACGGTTACATTGTGTTCCTCTTTCTTTTCCTCCACCGGTGCCTGAGATTTTCCCGGGTGACCGGATGTGAAGCCACTTAATTTTTATGATTAACGGTTGCTACGCCTATCATTTTAGGAGGACACCTCGCAGACGGAGTAGCAGCAACACCTCGTGCAGGAAGACAGTCGTGCCAGGGGGACAGGGCCGGATACGACGATACCCTCACTTCCTTCCATGACAGATGTGAGTTTTGAGCATTATGATGTAGCCTTTGGGTAGTTTGTGTACTTTGATATTATAGGAGCTAATGTAGCTTCCTGCTATGTTGTACTACTCTTGGACTTTTACTTTTGTGAATCATGACTTCTGTGTTCTTCTATTTTATTGGGTTGGCATTACGATATCGGAAATTATCTGGAAGAATAGGTGACTTGTGGTACATATTAGCTCAGTGAGGACCATCTTGGGGTTCATGCTAGTGGTAAGAGACCAACAGAAAGAGTAATGGAGATAAGGACTAGTAGGAGGAGGTAACTTGCCAAAGGCAAAGATGGAAGCCAAGGAGGTGGTGGTAAAAATTTCCATCAAAAATTTATGATGGAGCGTCCGGCCTCATAGTTAGCACTACCCCCATTCTAGTAGATTCAGGCCTATCGATATCCTAGGGGGGATTTTAGGGAAGGTTGCTTCCACTATCACCAGTCGGGCCACATCTGGCATTTTTGCCCGCAATTGGATTGGAGTGTTCCAAGTCATCCTGTGTTTCCTCCTACAGCTCGGCGAGGATAAGGATGTGGTTGAGGATGAGGAAAACAAGATAGGATCACTGGACCTGCTCGAGAGCAGGTGTTTTCTTTGGATATGACTCAAGAGCTGGACCCGCAGGACGTTAATGTAGGTATCTCGTAATCAAATAGATATATTTTTTAGCATTTGTCCTTAGTATGTCTGATATTGTGCTAAAAACTAGCTTTGAAGTTATTATAACTAAACATTTTGGTGTTGTGATTGTTAAAAAGAGACCTGGCCACACTTTATTTGATACTGGTGCCACCCATTTGTTCGTCTTAGCAGACTCTATGAAGGATCTGAATGGTGTTTAATATTGTATCGGAGTCACTGGAGAGTGTGCCTTCCGGACGGCTCTGAGATGACCTCATGCTCCAAGTGCGAACTGGATGTGTGCACTGGAGTAATGATTTTTGAGACCCCTGCGAAAGTTTTGGGGATGTAAGAGTTTGATCGTATCTTATGCATACTATGGCTGGAATGGCAATATGCCAGGATTGACTTTATGGAAAAGCAAATCACCTTGAGACATAGAGATTCAGAGATCATTTTTAAAAGTATTAGATTCGCACCCCAAATGATATTATCTTCAGTTAAGGCCATTAAGGCCCATAAATAAGGGGATGAGGTGATAATGATATGTTTTGAGCTAAAAGAGATGGAGGATAGCATGATGGATATACCAGTGTTGCAGGATTTTCTTGAGGTTTTCCCCAAAAAGTTACCTGGATTACCTCCACCTAGGGAAGTAAACTTCCAGATTAGGCTAGTGTCGAGTGCCAAGCCCATCTCTAGGACCCCCTATAGGATGGCTCCAAAGTAACTAGTAGAGTTTAGGGTTCAGTTATATGATTTAGTGGAATCAGGGTTTGTTCGTCCCAGTTCATCACCCTAGGGAGCCCCTGTTTTGTTCGTTAAGAAGAAGGATGGGTCAATGCAATTGTGTATAGACTATCGAGAGCTAAACCGACTGATGGTGCGGAACACCTATCCTTTTCCCTGGATCGACGAAGTATTCGATCAGTTGGTGGGAGCGCATTGGTTCTCCAAGTTAGATTTACGGCTGGGGTACTATCAATTAAGGATACAGGGAGAAGATATCTAGAAAACAGCCTTTAGCTCGAGATACGGCTTAAATGAGTTCACTGTAATGCCATTTGGACTCACAAATTCCCCTTGTGTGTCCATGAGCCTGATGAATAGGGTATTTGAACGGTATTTGGACGCTTTTGTCATCATATTTATTGATGACTTTTTGGTCTACTCAAGGATAGAGAAGGAACATGCGGAGCACTTGGCCTTGGTTTTAAAGAAACTACAGGAGCACAGTTTGTTTGCTAAGTTCAACAAGAGCATGTTTTGGCTACGAGAAGTTGCTTTTTGGGTCATATTATTAGTGGAGCTGGACTAGCAGTAGATCTACCCAAAGTGTGTGTCGTGAAGGAGTGGTTGGCTTTAAGGATAGCGACCAATGTGCAAAGTTTTCTCCGACTTGCTGGGTACTATCGCAAGTTTGTTGAAGGATTTTTGAAGATCGCCCTTCCCCTCACTACTCTGAAAATTAAGGGTATATCTTTTTTTTGGGCATCCAAGTGCGAAGTTACATTCCAGGAGTTGAAGGACCGTCATACCTCTACACCAATCCTTGCCTACCATCTGGGAAAGAAGGATTCCAGATTTATACTGATGCATCCTATCAGGGCATGGGGCGGTATTAATGCAGCATGGTCATGTGATTGTGTATGCTTCTAGACATCTTAAGAAGCATGAAGTGAATTATCCAGTGCATGAATTAGAGCTGGGAGCAGTGGTCTTCGCTCTGAAGATATGTAGACACTATTTATATGGAGTCCACTATGAGATATTTTCAAATCATAAGAATTTGAAGTATATCCACACTGAGAAAGATCTGAACTTGAGACAGTGGCGGCGGTTGGTGTTTTTATGTGATTATGATTTTACACTGAACTAACACCCCGTAAAGGCGAACTCAGTGGCGAATGTGCTATGCAAGAAGGCACGTGTGTTGAATGTCGAGTCTCGATTAATGTCTATGAAGTTAGCTAAAGTACATGAAGAGAAGGAGATTACCCTTGTATCCAAGGCTTGTCCCGAGGCCTATACGGAGACCTGTCCACCATGAGTATAGTTTGTGACATTCAAGACCGAATCCGGGCCGAATAAGGGAAGTATACTGCTTTGGCCCCGGTGTTCCAAGTAATTATGGGAGCATCAGCTAAGGGATATACGATAAATGAAGACCTCATTCATTTCCATGACATACTTTACATTCCCAAAGATGGTGGGGTTCAGGAGGACATCTTGAGAGAGTCCCATTGCACCAAGTATTCGGTGCATCCTTGAATTGCCAAGATGTCCACCAACTTGCGGAGGACTATTTCTGGACAAGGATGAAGTGAGATGCCACATACTAAGTTACACACTACAAGGCTTGTCATAAGGTGAAGGTGGAGTGCAAGATACCTGAGGGATTATTACAGCCATTGCCAATCCCAGAGTGGAAGTTCGATGGTATTTCCATGGACTTTGTTCACGACCTTCCCCAATCTCGCTCATGGAGTGATTCATTTTGGGTGATTATGGATCACTTGACAAAGGTCGCCATGTTTATTCTGATGAGGAAGCAAGTGCATGTTGATGTTTTGGTGTGCCTCTATATGGAACAATTCGTTCGGTACTTTGGGGTGCCCAAGACAACATTCTTGGACCGTACTGGTTGTTTCACCTCCAAGGAATGGAGGGAAGTTCAAGCATATTTGGGATCTTTCCATACCTTCAGCACAGTTTTTCACCCTCAAATTGATGGCCAGTCTAAGAGAACTATCTAAACTATGGAGGACTTATTGCGGTTATGTGTTTTGGATAGGGAGATCTGTGGGAGAGACTTCTACCATTAGTGGGGTTTTCATACAATAATAAACACCAAGAAAGCATCAGAATGGGACTCTACGAGGCACTTTATGGTAGTAGGTCATAACGACTTTGTCGTGGGTCCAGGATGAAGATCTTAAGACATTGGGTGTAGAGTACATCGATTACATTGATGTTATGATTAGGTTGATCCGAGATCGCATGCTGAAGGCTCAGAGACTACAGGCGAAGTACTATGATGCAAAACACGGGATGGTGGATTTCCAATTGGGTGACAAGGTATTTTTAAATATTAGGTCGATGCATGGGGTGTCACGTATTCGTGTAAGAATGAAGCTCAACCCATAATACATGGGTCATTATACCATTTTGGAGAAGATCGGTACCTTGGCATATAGGCTGGAGCTGCAACAGGAATTGGAGAACTTGCACGATGTCTTTCATGTGTCTTCCCTTCGTAAGGCATGACTTCAGCTTGAGCAGTTTGTCACCGCTACATCTAGCCTTGTGGCATCTGATAGTTCTGTTCAACTGGAGCCTATGCAGATAGTAGATTTTGAAGTACGAAGGCTGAGGAGAAAAAGTGTTCAATTCGTGAAAGTCCTGTGGTCTAACCATGGAAAAGAGGAGAACACTTGGGAGCCTATGGACATTATACAGCAACACTACCCAGAGTTATTTCCCTAAGGTGAATTTAACCACTTGCCTTGTATTCCTCGTACTTTGTTAACTATTGACTTAGCTTCGATTTTGGGGATGAAATCTTTTTGTTTGTTTATAGGATTTGTAACGTACCGTTTTGAGCTTGACCCCTCATATGTGTTTTAGTGTCACTATGGTGATTTGAACCTATAAAAAATGTTGGGTGAGAACACAAGGTCATAGGGGATTTAATACAGGGCTTCGGAGAAATCAAGAATTTGTCAGGTAATCGTCAAATTCGTATAGAAGAGTAAAAAGCATTGAGTAGTCTCGACGATTCATCGAGTGGATTCGACGGGATCATCGAAATGAACTGAGTAGATTCGTCGAGTAGCATCGATGAATTTGTCGAGTGGATTCGAAGGGATTGTCGAAATGGATTGAGTAGATTTTTTAGGTAGCATCGAAGAATTCATCGAGTTGATTCGACGGGATTGTCAAGATAAACTGAGTAGATTTGTCGAGTGGTGTCGACGGATTCGTCGAGTGGATTTGACAGATTCGCCGAGTGGATTCGACATATTCGTCGAGTTGATTCGATGAATTTGTCGAGTGGATTTGACGAATTCGTCGAGATAGGCTAAATAGATTCGATGAGTGGTCAGTGAACTTATCGAGTGGACTCGATGAATTTTTCGAGAGGTCTCGACAATTCATTGAGTACACTCGATAAATGGACTTGGATTTTTCCAGTTCTGACTGGTTGCTTACATCTTGGAAGGAAAGTGCGGACTGCATACCTCGAGAACTATTCATTTGGCGTGTAAATAACGTTGTCCTCTTCTTAAGGTTTATTTTGATATAAAATGGGTCGATCCAATGAAGGGGTGACACGTGGCATGACAACCATCAACCCTAGATCTAATTTGTCATCCTTTATAAACAAAGCCATATTCATCTCCCTCATTGAGCCGACTCTCGCCCTGGAAGAATGAAGAACGAAACTTTACCACCGAAAGCTGATCACGTCATGCCGCCAAGGAGGAGGACTCGGTCCATGGTCTGGAATTTGGTGAGCTTCCTACCCTCTCCCATGGTGCTAGATCCTTATATCCAAAATGTAGGAGAGACATCGATTCAAGAGAGCTTGATATGGGAGTTAATTAAGTTTTCCTAGGAAGGGACCACACTAGAACTTTCGTTCTAGGGCGTCAATCGACGTGAGAATGTCTTCAATCATCTCCTCTCTTCATTACGAAGATGGCATAGTTTATTTCATGAGGAATATCTATCTAACAATCGATAAAAGGGGGAGAGAAGTCAGACATAACTTGTGTGATGGCTGGAGGAATAGGACGAACCGATGCCATTCATCCGTCTTTACGATGCGTTCAGAAATTGCTGAACAGAAATTTGTTTTCTGTGCGCAGCAGACTTAAAGCAGCATTTTAAGTATGATCCGTTCGTATTTAGGTCTTGGGTTGAACATGAAAGTTGTATCCCTCATGGAGATCTTTCTAACGGATGGCTACATATTATTTTTTGAGGACTATAGCTCTAAAAATTCAGTTTTAGTAAACTATGTCATGAACGTGCAGATTTTATAATTTGCGAAGTTTTCTCACAATAATATTAGTCATACGCTTATGAAATTTGGGAGATTTACACTTGATGATATTTTTTCTAACCCCTTTTGAGTTTCATAAGATTTGGAGAAAAATTAGTTGAGTTATTGCTAATCACTTCTTATAAATTATTGTGCCATAAATAAATATATTGGAACCTTATTGGGGTTGAATGTTTGTGGACATGATCGAAATGCTAGACCTAAGCAATGTCAGAAATATCATGGTCCTTATATTTCTCATTTAATTGTTTCATGATTATAGAACTTAGAGGATGGAATATATGATGATTGAGATTATGATTGTTGAAAAAAATAGTTTTGGATTTTACTGATGATCAATGATGTTTTGTTATGTTGAATCTAATGCTGATAATTGCAGATATAATTGTTGAGGCATCCTATGTTAAGGAAGAAAGGGACTCGGTGTGGATCCCTTGAGTGCTTGAAGGCACGAGTATGTTGTGATGTGAAGGGACTCGGTTGGATCCCTTGGATGCTTTGAAGCAAAGGAAAAGTGTGGGTTTCTTAATGTGTGTGTGCATATGTGTTGACACAAGATGTATGATCTTGTGTTGAGGATTAATCTGGCAGGTAAACGGGCTTGCCATTCGTCAGACCGACGAAAGTCGGCAGTGTTAACCCAGAAATCGGCGATCCCTCTCAAGGTTGCTAACTTGCAAGTCGCGGCCTGCTCCAGGTTCCCCCTAGAGGTCGCGGCGTGTCACCCCCTTTTTTCTAAGGATGGGCAGACAGAATTCTCTGTATGCTCAGGCCGTACGACTAGGGCGGTCTCCCCGTCCTGATCGCCTAGGTCGCGCAGCAGCCACTTATTCTGCAGGGGCTACGGAGTGCTCCCTCAGTCTTCCCCTACAGGCCGTGCTGTTAGGTCAGCTAACCGCGCAATGGTTCATTCTACTCCAACAGGCGCGAACTACCCAACTAAGTGGAAGAATCGCATTCCTATCCGCCCATACCGCTCGGTAACCACATGCTCAGTAGGAGGCACGGTCTGCTCTCCAGCCCACTCCTATAGGTCGCCCGGCTAGCAAGGCTACGTTATCACCAGGCGACCAACCTTCGATAGTTGCGGACTGCTCTTCGCTACATCCCAGTCCGTAAAGAAGTAGGCGACCTGCCTCAAGGTCGTCTGACAGTACACGACAAGCTTCAGGCCGCCCAACAACCAACCTGCTTCCAGGAACCTACCTAACAGGTGCGACCTGCTCCTTCTATTCGCCAGAAGGCGGCGTACTCCACTCCAGCATACTGCCAGACAACAGTGGCGACTCACATCTAGGCCTCCCACCATCAGCAGCGGCGATCAGCAGCAGAGACAAGCCTCCAGCTCACCGCATAGCAGGAATGGCGACCTACCTCCAGTCCGCCAGTCAGGAATGGCGACCTACCTCCAGGCCGTCAGTCGGGAATGGCGACCTGCCTCCAGGACGCCAGTCAGGAATGGAGACCTGCCTCCAGGCCGCCAGTCAGGAATGATGACCTGCCTCTTGGCCGCCAGTCAGCAACGGCTACCTGCTCCACCTCGCCAGCATGCACGACTTGCCTCCTCAGTCCGCCAGGTCGCCAAGCCCTTATCGCCCAACAGGGGGTATAAGCCTCCAGCAACAGAGGAGGACTCCTCTAGTCCGCCGCAAGCACGGCAGACTCATCGTGCAGTCCTCCAGAATAACATCCCCAGTGTCAGCTTCTTCTCAGTAGCTGACGACCTGCCTCACCCTGTCCACAGCAGGCTAGGCGGACTCATTCTGTAGTTCGCCAGCTAGCCCTCTAGTTTCTCGGTGCCTGCTTCTTCCCAACAGCGGGCGAACTACTCCTCAGCTCGCATAGCTCAGCGCGAGCTTGCCAAATACAGTAGAAGCAAACTCGTCCTAGTCCGCCAACAGAAGATCAACTCTTGTGGATAAGTCCCTAACCGCACAACATGGTGCGGAATCGGCGGACTTCTCGTCTACTCGCACAACTTACCACTCTACCGGAGGTAACGTTACAAGGACCGTCTCTGGCCCGAGCCAATAAATAGACCCCCATACCTCTCATTTAGCTGGCACGGAGGATGAGGCACGGTGGAGTGGGATAACCAAGGCATCAAGACCTATGGACTCAGTTTCCCAGTCCGCACGAACTCGGTTGTCTTCTCTTCCTGGTCGTGCAGTTCGCTCAGCCTTGTCTTGCGAGCTGTGAGATCAGTTGTCTGCGCAGTCTACCGATATCTTTGCTCATTCTGCGCGGCCTCTGGCATCTTCTTTCCTTAGCCGGCACCAGCTTCCTCCTTTGTACCCTTTATTTGCTTTCCATGTAAATGTGTGATCTGAAGCTGTAATACTAATTCATAATCAAAGGAAAGCCCGTCGCAAGAGTGGAATTTAAGCTGCGGCGGGCGAAGTCTGTTGTTATCGCTACAAGCGGCCCCCTCTTCTTCTAAACTCCTCTCCTACCTCAGCAACAACATCAACCATCAAAGCCTAACCATCAAAGTAATCGTCTGCTCGACAATTCCTCATCAACCTCCCATTATGCCTGCAACCCTTGATAAAGCGTGTGCTCCACTCTCGAGTGTGCAGAAGCATTCACCGCATCCCCATCAACCTCTTCACCTCTTCCCAATGAGACCGAACACCCGTTATCTGTTGTGCCTGCGGACCCACCATTTCCGCGTGAAAGATAGGGTAAGCTATGAATAACTCTAGAGGGGGGTGAATAGAGTTTTTGAAAACTTTTCCCTTTTTCTAAAAGAAAAGGTAAGTGTACAAGTGCAGCAAGTGAACTAAAGAAAAGTAACTAAGCTACACAACAAACATTATATCACGGCACAAGCACAAGAGAAGATCACAGACACACAGACAACACAAGAATTTTATAGTGGTTTCCCAAACTTGGGTACATCCACTCTTCTACCACCCTAGGTAGGAATCCACTACAGGTTTTGATCACGTGACTGCCACCAATGAGCTTTTGATTAGGTGCTCAAAAACAAAACCTAAAGTCTTTTGGAAGGAGACTTGCAACTAGAATAATTTTGAAGGGAATTAAAACCCTGTACAGAGGTGGGATGAGAGTTTGATGAAAGTCTTCTTTTCTCAAAACATAGTGAGAAGACTGTGGATTCTGAGTTATTGATGAAAAAGCTCCCCCTAAGATCTTGAATGGTTCAGGAGAGGAGGCTTTGTAAAAGGGTGAGTAGGCCTTCAGCTTTTCAGAGATCCTTGACTGATTTGAATGTTGTTGTCACTTGAGATCCCTGAAAACAAAGAGGGAGAGAAAGAAAGACTCTTGATGGTGATGGTTGTTCTTTCTTCTTATCTTGAGAGCAGACAATTTTCTGAGAGATGTTTTTCAGTGCACTTTGGGATGTTTTCTATGTTGTGACTCTAGTTGATGATCAATCTCGACTCTTCTGTGTTGTTTTTTTCTTGGCAGGGATATATATATCAGATAACTGCAACTTCGTCGAATTCAAAAAGAAAACTCTGCAATAAATGTTCAGCCGAAATCTATGGAACGAAAAACGGCAAGAATGCTATCAATTATTCTATTCTATGTCTGTCCCGAGATATAAGCAATTAATTCCATTGAGGATGTTAGCAATCAATGCTACCAGTAACGGCTCTATTCAGAGAATATAAGTGCATTGATTTACAAGGGAATTAATGGTCTTTAATAGATATAGAATGATGAGACAGAAAGAGAAAGAATAAATAACAAAATGTCTTACAGTTTTCGTCGACCTGAGATCAGATTTCGCCGACCTCTAATCAGCTTTCGTCGACCTGAGATTTCGTCGACCTCTGATTATCCTTTGTCGAACTGAGATCAGCTTTCGTCGACCTGAGCTCTATAAATTTACTGTTGTTCATAAACTGACTAATTCTGCGCTCTATGTCTGTTGACCTGAGACTGTGAAGTTAGTCAACCTAAGAACTTGGTCAATCTGTCGGCGTTGAGTGAATAGCACATCTGGCGTCGAGTGTTCTTTATCTCTGAGTCAGCCTTGGCTTTGAGTGAATTATGGCGTTGAGTGTTGAAGAGTTAGTCGATCTGAGAATGGAGTTCGTCGAGCTCAGCTAAGAGATTTTAGCTCTGAGTTAGTCGAGCTGAGCACGACAATCGTCAACCTGAGATCGACGAATGTTGATTTCTTTTTCTAATTCTTGATTTCTCAAAGTCTTGAGTCTTTGGCAGTGTTGTAGGTTGGTCCTTTGATCTGTTGACTCTAAGAACATGGCCTAGACTCTAGAAACACATAAAATTTTGACCCATCTATACAATATGGGTCACAACCTAAGAAGAGAACCTAGCCCAAATCACCTAGGGGTTCCAACAATCTCCCCATATTTGGGTGAGGTTACTTCAACCAAAAATAGATAAAGATCACAAGACAAAATGAGGTAAACATAGCATGAAAATTGAGATAACTGATAGAATAAATAAGCTATCAGTACCTTTATAAAGCTATGTACCCAGATTATTCACAAAAAGCACAAAAAATAAACAATTTAAATGTTCTTGTGAGAATCAGAAGGCTTAGCAAATTTGATTATCCTGTTTGGATCATGAGCTTGCTTCATAGTCATGGTCATATCAGCATCACCAATAGTCCTTTGTGAGATAGTTCTTGGAACCACTACTCCAGGATGTAGACTCATGTATTCTTCAGCATTGAATAATTTTCCTACTTAATATCTTTCAAACTCTTTCTTCCTATAGCTAGACATAGTAGAGAACTGATAAGAGTCTTGACCTTTTTCTTTGGCTTGCCTGATTTGTGAGAGAGCCACAGATTCCTTGAATCTAGCCATTCTTGTAATTGGACTAGTTTCAGGATCATAAGATGGAATTGGAGGTTCTTCAGGTTCATTAGCTTTGCTAGGAGATGGGGGAGGGGAAAAGTTGGCTGACGGATAGGCTGTTGAGCTGACTGATGTCTGGAATAAGACTGATGTCTCTGTTTATGCTGACTGTCTCCATAAGAATGAGAGGGTCTTCCCTGTCTCTGATAAGTTTTAGTGAGAGTAGGTTTAATGAATCCTTCCGAGCTCTGAGATAAGGTTCCTGAGGCACTTGCAGCTGGAGGAGAAGGAGGATCCCTTTTGAATTTCTCAGGTGGAGGAGAGTATCTTCTGCTTTTCTTTCTTCTCTTTTGTTCATTCTTTGATAGCCACATCCAAGCTGGCATACCCTTATAAGGAGTTATGTTTTATAGAATGTAGTATGGAATATCATTTGTAGACTTAGGTTTTGGAGCAGGTGGAGGAGGTGCTTTCCTTTTCTTGGAGATTAGCTTCCTCTTTGGAGCATCATCAGAATCATCATCACCATCATCAGAAGACAAAGGATTATCATACATTTCATCAATCTGACTGATCAGATCCTTGAGAATTTCTTTGCTAGCTTGAGTGGGAACAACTTCAGCTTCAGCTTCTTCAGCTTCCATAGCAATGTCCTGATTTATTAGATCATCTAAACTAGGAATAGTGTTATTATCCATGATATAAGTTGGCCCAGGAGGGCTAGATCTTTGTTCATATAATGCTACTGGAGGAGTTATCAGACTTTTCTTTATAATGGCTAACACTTCTGAACTTGCAGGGGAGGTTTAGCATACTATTGCTCTAGATGATTGAGTGGGAGAGGAGAGGCAGAACTGAATATAAGATCCAAAAAATTTCAGCATAGTATGTAGATTTACTTTAGATTTAATGAAGTAGACCCTTCTAGGCAGAACTTCTGGCAAGCTGGTCTCTTGAGCATTGGATACTATAATATCTGTACCTTGATTATCTACATCTGCTACTGAGTCAGTTATCTCTATATTATCTGATTCCATATCAGTATCAAGAAAATGTAGAAAATCTGGTTCCATAACAACATTTGTTCTTGCTGCTGCTGCTGGTGCTGTCACAACCCGCATTTTCTCCGACAGAGCAAGTATCAGAGTATGAGAAAATACGCGTCGTGATGCCACGTCAAGCAGGGGATAACTGTCGACGCTCAGGCGACGGAAACTATTACTATAAAATATTCATAAGTTTAATGATTGAAAAGCTGCTTATATATATATAGGCCGTATCCCTCGGCTCAGTGGTTCATTAGCCCACTAGAAGGAAACATAATTTACGCTGCGGAAAACACCTTGATTCAATTAGTTTAACATTCTACATGAGTGCAAGCGTCCACGAAGGACATCCCATGGTATGCAAGACTCTAGATTTAGTATAAGTAAGGAAATACCTTTTTACGCTAGTTGTAAAGTACTTCTTTTAAGTTTGAAGACATGAGATGTATGCCATGCTATTAGTAAGGTTTAATACTCAAATAACTAACATGCATCCTAGCATAAAACATTCCCGAGAGACAAGTAACTGCTCCCAATTGGATAACCAAACAACATAGAAGAGTATACAGTAGACTGAGAAAAACAACCACCGAAGGGCGCCAACAAACTGACATGAACCCCTCGGTGTACACAAAAGTCAGAGTCAACAAGCAACTACAATCTCACCTAAAGTGAGAGGATCACTCCTACAAAACGGTCGACCGAAACGCAGCTCCAAACCAGCTGCTCAAACGGCCACAACCTGGACCTGAGGCATTCAAAGACAGAATACCTCAGCACAAGAAAAACAATGCAAGTGGCAACAAGAGATAAAAGCTCAAAGTTAAATAAAAGATCTACAAACAGGGAGGAATCAACCCTCTGCAAGCAAACTGTCACACTCTGCAACAGGTCAGCAATGAACAAGACTATAATAAGCAAAACATCAATAAGAGCTGAAGAAAATGCACCAAGTGCTACAGGGATACAACCCGCTTCGGCTCAAACCTACTGGAGCAAAGCGAAAAAAGGCAAGCCAGCCAACATCCATAGTCAGGATAGGAGCAATAATCCAAGAATCAAGATAGGACAAACATTACACTTAGTGATCCTTGTCTCGGAGGAGTGGGTAACTTCAAAGGCATTAAATTTGCTTGTAACGACCTGGCAAGCTAAGTGGCACAGCGTCGCCCGGCCCACTAGGAACCCATGGGGGACCCACGGCACTCCGGTGGTATAGCCGGAATCTACAAGACTTGCCATGGAAACCAACACCCACTGAACACCTCACAAAGACCCCGGCATCACTGCATGCTAGCAAGGCGATACCAACTGATTGTTCCATCCACATTAACTTCTTACAGCGTCACCTGGACACACTTTCCAAGGATTGGGGTCAACAACCCAACACAGGCCCCCCAAGGACCTCACTCAGCGAAAACGAGGAACGGCGGACAACTCCTTCGGAATTCGTCGAGTATCACCATTAATACTCGACGGATTCGTCGAGAATTATCGACGAAGCCGAAGGGAGTCGTCGAGTATCGCCGCGATACTCGACGATTTTCCCTAAATTCGTCGAGTATTGCAACAACACTCGACGATTTTGCCTGGGATTCTCGACGATTTGGCACGACGATTCTCGCCGAATTTACCTTAGCGCTAACGTCTCTACTAGTGATTCTCGACGATCCTTACTCGACGATTTTTGGCTAGCGATTCTCGACGACTCCAACCCGATACTCGTCGACTCTGCCTGGTGATACTCGTCGACTCTGCCTGGTGATACTCGTCGATTCTACCTAGTCAATCTTGCCGATTTTTTTACTTAGTAAACCTTGGATAGCCAAACCACGGGTAACGAGGATACTCGACGGTTTCCTCTCGTTGTGCGGGAAAGATCGCATATTCGCCCTATAGCGTAAACCTACTCAAAATAAAGGAGAGAGAACAAAGATAAAGGGAAGAACCGGAGCAAGCAAGGGAAGAAAATCCACTTGCTTCAAAACCCGCGGAGACGACGCCGCCTGTCCCAGCCGCTTCCATATCCGGCCACAAGGAGCACCGAGCAACGCTTCCTGAAACTTTTGGGGACTAAATCAAACCAAAACCCCTAACCCTAACCTCTACCGAGAAGCTTACCTCTACCGAGAAAACGGACAAAGCTTACCTCTACCGAGAAGCTCTCGCCGAGAGCAGCCAGAAAATCCACTCGGATGGGGGAAACGAGCCCTCCTGCTCCGCACACCAATGACCTAAGCCACGTCGAGTCTGCCGATCTCAGGTTTCGCGGAAACAAACCACCGTCGGGGAAGAAGACACAGCGGACCGGTCCAAACCCTATCTATCCTATTTATACTCTAATAAAACCTAATATATTATATAATATAAATATATATAACAACACACAATCTTAATACACCGCCCAACACAAACGAACTCGGAAACGTGCGAAACTCGCGCCGTAGCCAGAAACCAACGCTACGAACGCAACGGCGAGGTCGAAATCCTAATCTGATGGGCTGAACTCAGGAAAACACCTACCAAAGCCAAAACACAAGCGGCTCCGCCGAGTCACCAAACAGACCCGGCCTGCTAGGGAATCTCGCCAACAGGCTAAGATACAACCCTACGGAGAACCCGAAGAGCCAAAACATACTCGAACAACGGCACACGTCAGACACGTGCTAAGGTAACGCTTTTAAGGATATCGGGAGAAAAAATCAGGGGCGTTACAGCCACACCCCCTAAAAGAAAGTTTCGTCTCGAAACTTAGATCACGAAGCGAAGAAGAAAGAAAAAAAATAGAAGACAAAGCACAACAGCAGAAGTCTAAAACGAGAACACTAACCTTAGAAGACTAAGAGAACAACTGAGGATGCGACTTTCTCATTGCGGATTCCAACTCCCATGTCGTGCTTCGAGCATCCTGGTTTTGCCAGAGAACTTTAACCATCGGAATCGTCTTTTTCCTTAGCACACGATCTTGCGTTTCCAGAATACGGACAGGTTCTTCGACATATGAGAGGTTAGGCTGCAACTGGGGCACTGATTCTAGAACATGACGATTACTACGAATACACTTCCGCAACTGGCTCACGTGAAAGACGTCGTGAACGCCAGGGAAAGAAGTAGGTAAATCCAGTTTATACGCAGAAATCCCGATGCGCTCCAGAATCTGAAAAGGTCCCACGTACCTGGGATCAAGCTTATGGTTCCTTCCAAACCTCTTAACACCTGGCATCGGAGAGACTTTCAGAAAAACCGTATCCCCAACAGCAAATTCCAGATCAACTCTGCGCTGATTGGCATACTTCTCGTACCTCTCCTGAGCCAACCTTAGCTTTTCTCGAATATGCGTCACCGAAACGCCCATATCTTCCAACGCTTCTGGGCCGAGCAAGGGTTTTTCACCAACTTCTGCCCAAAACAAAGGGGTTCGACAACGCCTACCATATAACGCTTCAAAGGGTGCCATCTGCAAGCTCTCCTGATAGCTGTTATTATACGCGAATTCCATCAATCCGAGGCGTTTATCCCATGCTCCACCATGGTCCAGAATATAACATCGAATCATATCCTCTAAGATCTGGTTCACTCTCTCTGTCTGTCCATTCGTCTGAGGATGATAAGCCGTAGAATATCTAAGGTCTGTTCCTAGGGATCCCTGCAAGCTTTTCCAGAAACGAGACATAAATCGGGAGTCTCGGTCTGACACAATGCTTGTAGGTACACCATGCAGTCTGATAACTTCGTCCAGATACAATTCAGCTATCTTTTCCATAGAATAGTCAATCTTAAAAGGCACAAAGTGGGCACACTTGGTTAACCTATCCACGATGACCCACACTGCATCATGACCTCGGGGAGATCTCGGTAAACCAATTATGAAATCCATGGATAGACTCTCCCATTTCCAGCTTGGTATGTCTGAAGGCGTTAGCTTACCACCCGGCCTCCTATGATCTGCTTTGACACGCTGGCAAGTATAACACTCAGATACAAACTTTGCAATGTCTTTATTCATACCCGACCACCAAACAATCTGCTTTAAGTCTCTATACATTTTGGTGGACCCAGGGTGATAAGCAACACTGGAACCATGCGCTTCACTACATATTCTCGCTCGGATGTCCCCAACAGCGGGAAGACAGTATCTTCCACGGTATCTAAGGGTACCCGAGTCATCAATGGAAAAGTCAGGTAATTCCCCTTTTTCAGTCCTACTGAGGAGGTACAGCAGATCAGGATCGTCCTTCTGATAAAGTCTAGTGAGAGTAATCCACGAAGGTTCTTCCACCTCTAAGCTGCTCGACGAAGCACTATTCCCTACCGTTATGTCCATGAGCAAAAATTCTTCGATAAGGGATTGCACCGAGATATTAAAGATACGCGCGGGCTTCCGGCTTAACGCGTCTGCTGCCACATTGGCTTTACCGGGATGATAGAGGATATCTACTTCGTAGTCCGCAACATACTCCAACCACCTACGCTGGCGCAGATTCAACTCCTTCTGAGTGTATACATACTTCAAACTTTTATGATCTGAATAAACCTTGCACGACACTCCATATAGCAGATGTCTCCACAACTTTAGAGCATAAATGACAGCGGCAAATTCCAGGTCGTGCGTAGGGTAATTCTTTTCATGCACTTTTAGCTGTCTTGATCCATACGCAATCACCTTACCGTCCTGCATCAATACGCAACTGAGTCCAACTTGCGAGGCGTCTATATACACAGCATACTCTACTCCTTGCACCGGCAATGCCAACACTGGAGCAAAACACAATCTTTTCTTGAGCTCCTGAAAAGCTTCTTCACAGGCCTCACTCCATACAAAGGTTGTGCTCTTTTGCGTAAGCCTGGTCAACGGCGCAGAGAGCACAGAGAATCCTTCCACAAATCTTCTGTGGTAACCTGCCAATCCTAGAAAGCTCCTTATTTCCTTAGGCGATGAAGGTCTCCTCCAATCCAAGACTGCAGCTATCTTTGCAGGATCCACTGAGATACCTTCCTTACTTACTATGTGTCCTAGGAATGACACCTGAGACAACCAGAACTCACACTTGCTAAGCTTCGCATACAGCTTGTGCTCCCTTAGAGTAGACAAGACTAAGCGCAAGTGCAAGGCGTGCTCATCTGCATTTCTAGAATAAACCAAGACATCATCAATGAATACCACCACAAATTTATCCAGAAAATCCCTGAACACTCTGTTCATCATGTCCATAAAAGCTAACGGTGCGTTTGTTAATCCGAAAGACATTACACGAAATTCAAAGTGTCCATAGCGAGAACGAAAAGCAGTTCGTGGGATGTCCGACTCCCGGATTCTTAACTGATGGTAACCTGAACGGAGGTCAATCTTCGAAAATAAGGAACTACCTCGCAACTGATCGAACAAGTCATCGATCCTGGGTAATGGGTATCTGTTTTTAACAGTCACTTTGTTTAGCTCACGGTAGTCGATGCATAGCCTCATCGTTCCGTCCTTTTTCTTCACAAAGAGCACTGGCGCACCCCAGGGGGAAGAACTGGGGTCTAATAAAGTCGCAGTGCAACAACTCATCTAGCTGAGTGCGCAGCTCCTCTAAATTACGCGGCGCCATTCGGTATGGTGCCTTAGCAATAGGGCGAGTGCCCGGCTCCAGTTCTATAACAAATTACACTTCTCTTTCAGGAGGAAGTCCGGGAAGGCTAACAGGAAAGACATCCGGAAACTCACTTACCACAGAAACGTCCTCAACCTGAGGCTCAACCAAAACAGCTTCCAAAGCAGAAACAGAAACAAGGAAAGAATCACAGCCAGACTCTAGAAGTTTGCGAGCACATACCGCAAACATGATCGAAGATTCCTGACGCGGAGAACCATACACACTCATGGGCTGGACATTACCTCCTCTAAAGTCCATGTGCTTGTGCTTACACTGAATGACGGCATCATAGCTGGACAACCAGTCCATGCCTAAAATCACGTCAAAGTCAGCCAAATCTAGCACCTTCAGATCCGCAAAGACTAGAGAACCACTTAGGAAGATGGGGCATTTGTGAATGACCCTGGCATGACCTCACCAGCTCTCCTGAAGGAAGCTTGATGCTTAGGGAGGCATCTAACGAGTCGGGAGTCTAGCGGTGACGGTCTACAAAACTCCTTGCCACGAAGGAGTGAGTAGCACCCGTATCGAACAAAACTCGCACCCACTTACCGTTCACCTTAAAGTCACCTAAACACATAGCACGCGCAACTAAATTACGGAAAACTAAGAATCTACTAAGAGAGTTAACTACTAAACCAGAGACTAACCTGAGATCACTTGAGTCGAAGATTGGGCTTCCTCCATGGTTAACACATTCAACTTTCCCTTTCCTTTGTCCACATGCAGTACTGGCGGAGGTAGAGTCTGCAACGGAACTGCATTCAGCGCGGGCTGGCTCTGCGGACAATTAGCTCTCTTGTGCCCCTTCTATCCGCAGAGGAAACAAACTCCAGCCTTCTTGCAATAATGGGTCGCATCATGCCCGCTCCTCTGGCAATAAGAACAGAGCTGACTCTCCTTTTGAGCATCCTGGATCGCGTGGACCTGAGACAACTTCTGCGCATCCAGTCTCTTAAAGCACCTCTCGAGGGGGTGACCTGGCCTGCCATAGAAACTACACGCTTCTTTCCTATCTTTCTTCACCGCATGGCCAGATGTCTTAGTACTTCCCTCTTCATCGGATTTCCTCTTATCCTTCTTTGCATGCGTTCCCCTATTCTTTGCATTCTCAATCGCCTCAACCTTCAAGGCATCTTCAACCGCTTCTGCAAAGGTCTCCGACTTGTACACGCTAACCAACTGCTGAATGTCATATCTTAGACCACCTAGGAAACGTTTTACCCTGCCTTCTTCGGATGCTACTAATGTTGGGGCAAAACGACTGAGCTTGCTAAACTCCACTTTGTACTCACCCACAGTAAATTGTCTCTGCTTCAAGTGCAAAAAGTTGTTCATCAGGCGGTCCCGCTCAACCGATGGCAAAAACTTCTTCAGTAGCATAGTCTTGAATGAGTCCCATGAACATCCATCAACAAGACTCTCCTTCTCTCTAATCCACCAACTCTTCGCAAGACCTTTAAGTTGATATGCCACAAACATAACCTTCTGATTGGCAGAGATGCCGGAATAATAAAACATTTCCTCGATGGCGATGATCCAATCATCTAATGCCATGAAATCTGCTCTACCGTCATATGAAGGAGGTCCTAGTCGCTGGAAGTGCAAAATAACATTCATCTCTGGCGGCAGCGTAGCTGGGGGAACTAGAGCAGCAGGGGGAGAAGGGATAGCTTGGCCCTGGTCCACAACGGTTTCCTGGGCTCTAGGCTGCTGCCCGGCGACCACAGCCAACAACGATTGTATCTGAGACTGCATATCCACCACCTGCCTTGTCAAGGCCTCATTACTTTGTCGCAACCCTTCAATCACAGCTTCATTCTGAGCACCAGAAGACTCCCCTTCTGACTGGGGGTTTGATCTCGTCGCAACGCGTCTAGGCGGCATTCTACAGAACAAACGGGCATCTAGTCAAAAAAATTTGCCTAAGGCATCACAAACTGGGAGAAATTCCCCTTGAAACTAATCGGGCTAAAAACCTACCGACACCGGCAAAAGGCTAAACAAGGACCTAGCTCACAGCATCAAAGCTAGAAAACTCGAATACTCAGATTCAGAATGGAATCAGAACGAACAACCGGCACTTACCATGCAACGACCTAGCTCGTAAGCTCAGAGGCTGCCGCACCCGCTATGGGCCGCACAGTATGGCCGTAAACCAGCGCCGCTACAGGACAGTAGCCCGATACACCCTCGATCAGAACTAGAGGAGGACAAACACTAACACTTGCTGTTACCTTGCTCTGGGAGATCATAGAATGATGTCATGCCTCTAACTTGTGCCTATGATATGAATGAATGAATGTTTAAATTTTTGTTTCAAATCATGAGTGTACATATGTCATCATGTAGATCTTTAACTTGACATGTGTGCTTATGCGATGATATGCTATGGATGTTGTGCTATGCATTCTAAAAAAGGCCTTAGTGTATGTTATGAGCGGCGTACACATACAATGTTATGCATCTCATACTACATAATATTGTATGTAACGAAGAAATTAAACGTGCTAATGCGCATCCATGTGATGGTGGTTATGCATCCCATACTACATAACCGTCACATGTTGCCTCTTATGGTGGATTCATATACAAACACATATTATGCATCCCATACTACATAATATGCCACATATACTTCTTTTCATGCTATGAGTGTAGTGTCCATGCTTCCATCAAGATCTACTGATGACATATCGGTGTGTATATGCAAAGGAATGCTACCACCAGGGTTTTGCTCGGGGCAAGTTTTTTGACTGACTTGCCAAACCAACCGACCCTTTGCAAAACCTCCCTCTGATACCAACTGTCACAACCCGCATTTTCTCCGGCAGAGCAAGTATCAGAGTATGAGAAAACACGCATCGTGATGCCACGTCAAGTAGGGGATAACTACCGACGCTCAGGCGACGGAAACTATTACTATAAAATATTCATAAGTTTAATGATTGAAAAGCTGCTTATATATATATATATAGGTCGTATCCCTCGGCTCAGTGGTTCATTAGCCCACTAGAAGGAAACATAATTTACGCTGCGGAAAACACCTTGATTCAATTAGTTTAACATTCTACATGAGTGCAAGCGTCCACGAAGGACATCCCATGGTATGCAAGACTCTAGATTTAGTATAAGTAAGGAAATACCTTTTTACGCTAGTTGTAAAGTACTTCTTTTAAGTTTGAAGACATGAGATGTATGCCATGCTATTAGTAAGGTTTAATACTCAAATAACTAACATGCATCCTAGCATAAAACATTCCCGAGAGACAAGTAACTGCTCCCAATTGGATAACCAAACAACATAGAAGAGTATACAGTAGACTGAGAAAAACAACCACCGAAGGGCGCCAACAAACTGACATGAACCCCTCGGTGTACACAAAAGTCAGAGTCAACAAGCAATTATAATCTCACCTAAAGTGAGAGGATCACTCCTGCAAAACGGTCGACCGAAACGCAGCTCCAAACTAGCTGCTCAAACGGCCACAACCTGGACCTGAGGCATTCAAAGACAGAATACCTCAGCACAAGAAAAACAATGCAAGTGGCAACAAGAGATAAAAGCTCAAAGTTAAATAAAAGATCTACAAACAGGGAGGAATCAACCCTCTGCAAGCAAACTGTCACACTCTGCAACAGGTCAGCAATGAACAAGACTATAATAAGCAAAACATCAATAAGAGCTGAAGAAAATGCACCAAGTGCTATAGGGATACAACCCGCTTCGGCTCAAACCTACTGGAGCAAAGCGAGAAAAGGCAAGCCAGCCAACATCCATAGTCAGGATAGGAGCAATAATCCAAGAATCAAGATAGGACAAACATTACACTTAGTGATCCTTGTCTCGGAGGAGTGGGTAACTTCAAAGGCATTAAATTTGCTTGTAACGACCTAGCAAGCTAAGTGGCACAGCGTCGCCCGGCCCACTAGGAACCCATGGGGGACCCACGGCACTCCGGTGGTATAGCCGGAATCTACAAGACTTGCCATGGAAACCAACACCCACTGAACACCTCACAAAGACCCCGGCATCACTGCATGCTAGCAAGGCGATACCAACTGATTGTTCCATCCACATTAACTTCTTACAGCGTCACCTGGACACACTTTCCAAGGATTGGGGTCAACAACCCAACACAGGCCCCCCCAAGGACCTCACTCAGCGAAAACGAGGAACGGCGGACAACTCCTTCGGAATTCGTCGAGTATCACCATTAATACTCGACGGATTCGTCGAGAATTATTGACGAAGCCGAAGGAGTCATCGAGTATCGCCACGATACTCGACGATTCTCCCTAAATTTGTCGAGTATTGCGACAATACTTGACGATTTTTTCCTGAGATTCTCGACGATTTGGCACGACGATTCTCGCCGAATTTACCTTAGCACTAACGTCTCTACTGGTGATTCTCGACGATCCTTACTCGACGATTTTTGGCTAGCGATTCTCGACGACTCCAACCCGATACTCGTCGACTCTGCCTGGTGATACTCGTCGACTCTGCCTGGTGATACTCGTCAATTCTACCTAGTCAATCTCGCCGATTTTTTTACTTAGTAAACCTTGGACAGCCAAATCACGGGTAACGAGGATACTCGACGGTTTCCTCTCGTTGTGCGGGAAAGATTGCATATTCGCCCTATAGCGTAAACCTACTCAAAATAAAGGAGAGAGAACAAAGATAAAGGGAAGAACCGGAGCAAGCAAGGGAAGAAAATCCACTTGCCTCAAAAGCCGTGGAGACGACGCCGCCTGTCCCGGACGCTTCCAGATCCGGCCACAAGGAGCACCGAGCAACGCTTCCTGAAACTTTTGGGGACTAAATCAAACCAAAACCCCTAACCCTAACCTTCAAAAGTCAAGGAAACGGACAAAGCTTACCTCTACCGAGAAGCTCTCGCCGAGAGCAGCCCGAAAATCCACTCGGATGGGGGAAACGAGCCCTCCTGCTCCGCACACCGCCGACCTAAGCCACGCCGAGTCCGCCGATCTCAGGTTTCGCGGAAACGAACCACCATCGTGGAAGAAGACACAGCAGACCGGTCCAAACCCTATCTATCCTATTTATACTCTAATAAAACCTAATATATTATATAATATAAATATATATAACCACACACAATCTTAATACACCGCCCAACACAAACGAACTCGGAAACACGCGAAACTCGCGCCGTAGCCAGAAACCAACGCTACGAACGCAACGGCGAGGTCGAAATCCTAATTCGATGGGCTGAACTCAGGAAAACACCTACCAAAGCCAAAACACAAGCGGCTCCGCCGAGTCACCAAACAGACCCGGCCTGCTAGGGAATCTCGCCAACAGGCTAAGATACAACACTACGGAGAACCCGAAGAGCCAAAACATACTCGAACAATGGCTCACGTCAGACACGTGCTAAGGTAACGCTTCTAAGGATATCGGGAGAAAAAATCAGGGGCGTTACAGGTGCTGCTGTTGCTACTTCATCATTAAGTATCTCCCCCTGCCTGGTTTCAGTATGTACTGAAGCCAGGCCCCAAGATGAAAAGAGGGTAGAGGTGAGGGTAGATATTTGAGAAGAAAGAGATGATATGGAGATAGACAGGGGGAAATAGCCTCTGCAATGATGGTTTGGAGGATAGGCTTGAGGAGCTCAAGAAGTGGTTGGATGATAGAGGGATTCAAAGATGTGGAGTCAGATGTTTGGGCAGGAGGTGGTTGAGAAGGGATAGAGGTAGTGAAGATAGTTGCTGGAGGAGATGGTGGGTTGGAAGTGTCTGCAAGGGGGTCCTATTGAGGAGATTGGTGAGGAGAAGGAGTGTTAAGAGAAAATGAAAGTAAATTGAAAGATGGGATTGAAGTGAGAGTGGAGAGGGGGATATCAGCAAGATGAGATGGAAAAGGAGATTGGGGAGGAGTAGGGATGGATGTATCAGCCCTAGGAGAGGGATAATTGGATGGAATATGTGTAGGGGAAGAAGGAATTGGAGATGCTGGAGGTGTAGGGGTATGTATTAGAGTAGAAATGGAGGCTGGGGTTTGTTGAACTTGAGGCTGAGATGGAGCTTGAGAATCAGGAGGAGGTGGAGGGGTGGATGGAATCTCTGCAGAGGGGTGAGGAGTGGCTGATGTAGCCCTTGTACTTTCAGAAGATTTAGAGGAAGAGGACTTGCCCTTAGATGGCTTTATGATAGTCCTCTCCCATCTTCCAAAGAGGGCAGATGAGAGGTTTTTAGATGCATTGATGCATATTGTCTGAGATAGTAGTAGTGCATTAGCCTTGGCTTTCAGGAACAAGCCCAAGATTCTGCCATAGCAAACCTCCTTTTTGCTGTTCTTTCTCCTGATTAGGTCAAACAGAATTTGTGGCCAGTTCACACTTCTCTTACTGACTAGGGCAACCATAACCAGGAACTGTTTCTTGGAGATGTAGTCATGTGTTGTATGCTTAGCAAAAAGCACCTTCCCAACGACATCCGCAAGAAATTTATATGTCGGGGAGAAATTTTTCTTATACAGTTTGTTAGGGTTTTCGCCGAAGTGACCCATAACAGCCAGCATATCTTTATATTCCTTATCATCAAGTTCTAGATCATCTTCTCCAGTTTTCTAATTGAAAATTTCAGAGAGAACGGAGGGAGAAAGAATCACCTGAGTGCCACTGATAGTCCCAGTCATTTCAGTCTCTGTTGAAGAAGAAGAGCCAACCCATTCATTGATTTCCGTCATAGGAATCCTGATTCTATCAGACATGAACTGCTTCAGATTTTGTTCCTCAAATAGTTGTAGAATATCTATGAAAATTTGATCTGACTGTTGGAAAGAGTCAAAATCAATATCAAAACCATGATCGAACTTTATGCCGGTTGATCCAGTAGAGGCCATTTGTGACGTTAAGATCAAATGAGAGAGAGAAAGAGCACACCTGGTGGTTATTCCACATATACTTCTTCTTTTAGTTCCCCATTGAGAAAAGCACTTTTGACATCCATTTGATATACCTTGAATTTCTTGTGAGCATCATAGGCCAAGAAAATTCTGATGGCTTCAAGTCTTGCAACAGGTGCAAAGGTTTGATCATAATCAATTCCTTCATCTTACATGTATCCCTGAGTAACAAGTCTTGCCTTGTTCCTCACAATCACACCTTGGGCATCAAGTTTGTTTCTGAATACCCACTTAGTCCCAATTACTGGATAGCCCTTAGGCCTTGGAACTAAGTCCCAAACTTTACACCTCTCAAACTGATTGAGTTCCTCTTGCATTGCAATAATCCAGTTTGGATCTTGCTCTGCATCAGATATAGATTGAGGCTCAATTTGAGAGAAAAAGCAGGTAAGCATCACATCAGGGTTGAGTTGATGCCTTGTCTGCACTCCTGCTGATATGTCTCCAATTACTTGAGATCTAGGGTGATCCCTAAGTATGACAAAATCATTAAGATAAGTTGGTTCAGCAACAGTTATTTGATTAAATTCCTCTTGTGGAATTGTGTCAACTGTTGTAGAAGACTGAGTTGCTTCCACAATTTCTTCTTCACTTTCAGCTTCTGATATAACTTGTGGAGAGGGATGTGATTCAACCTTTAAGGTAAGGTTTAGATCATCCAAGCCCTCACATAAATTCTGTACCTGCAAATGACTGTTGGTAGAGATATCTCTCTCCTTGTAAAACATGTTAGATTCATCAAATGTCACATGCATAGATTCTTTAATTTTTAGTGTTGATTTATTAAACACCCTGCATTACTGACTTGGGAATATCCTAGAAAAATTCTCATTGCAGCCTTAGCTTCAAACTTTCTGAGATGTTTCTTGTCATTAATGTGAATATAGCATATACATCCAAATATTTTAAAATAGGTGATTATAGGTTTCTTCCCTTTGAGTAGTTCATAGGGAGTCTTAAGCTTTAGTTTATGTATTAGGCTTCTATTCAGGACATAATTTGTTGTCCTTACTGCTTCTGCCCAATATGATAAAGGCATGTAAGCATCTGCAAGCAATGTACATGCAGCTTCAATGAGTGTTCTATTCTTCATTTCAACTACTCCATTTTGTTAAGGAGTTCTGGGAGCTGAGAAGCAGTGTATTATACCTTATTTTCTACAGAACTCTAGCATAAGAAGAGATTCAAACTCAGTTCCACTATCACTTCTGATCAATGCAACTTGAGTAGAATACTCAATCTGTATGTTCTTGAGAAAATCTATAAGAACTTGAAAAGTATCTGACTTAGCTATCAAAAAGAAAACTCATATAAATCTGGAGAAGTCATCTACAATAACTAATATATAAGACTTTCATCTAGACTTTGTACAGCAATAGGACCAAAAAGGTCCATATGGAGCAAATACAAAATTCTAGGTGAATCACTCTTATTAATGGATTTGAAACTAGATTAAGTTTGCTTGTCTAGTTGACAAGCCCTGCAGAAGCCTTCTTTCTTGTAGGGACCAGAAGGTAAACCTCTAACAAGATTGTCCTTAAATAACCTAGCTATATTTTTATGATTTACATGTCCTAGTATTTTGTGCCATAAAGTAGTTTGAATGTTAACAGAATTGAATAAACAGATTTCAAATTTAGCTGATTCAAAGTTTACTAAGTAGATGTTGCCTTGTCTAGTTCCTGTTAAAACAGTTGTGTTGTTTAAAGAAATAACACATAAAGAGTAGGTAAAACTTACTTGATAACCTGTATCACATAGTTGGCTTACTAATATTAGGTTATGCTTTAGACCATTTACATAAGTCACCTTTTTGAATGTGATAGCTCCACAGTTGAAGTCACCATAGCCTTCTATCATTCCAAAGCCTGAGTCCCCAAAGATTACTTTAGTTCCAATCTTGGTTTTATAGTTGATTAGGCATTCTTTGCAACCTGTCATATGTTTAGAGCAACCACTGTCAAGGTACCACTTGTTTTGAGTGACAGGGTTCTCTTCTACCTGCAAAGAGGATTAGCAGTTTTTGACCCAGGTTACCTTGGGTCCTTGTTGTTTAACATAGCCAAAACTAGAAATAAAAGAGCATTCAGGTTGATCCTTATAACCTAAAGGATGATACCTTCTAGGAGGTGTTACCCACTTACTAAAGGGATTAAAGGATTTATTAGTTTTTAGATTACTCTGGTTATGAACTAGATCTGACAAATTTGGGTATGTTTGTCGACCTAAGCTCGACGATCGGGGTTGAGTTCTTTGATCTCTGCTCGAAGAATGGAAGTATCCATTCTCAGAGTCCAAAAAACGTCGATCTCTGGTCGACGAACCATACTGGTTTTGTCGATCCCAGTTCGAAGAATAGTTTACATTATTATTTGCGTTCAGAGTTCGTCGTTCTGAGTTCGACGAACTATACCCATTTCGTCGTTCTGAGTTCGATGAAATTTGCTGAACATAGTTATATTGTGTGTTTTTCTTTTTCTGACTTGTTTTCTTAAGGTCTAGTTGTTTAAGCACTTCATTGACTTTCTCTACTTGTTCAGTATTCTTCTTACCATTTTCAAAAATAAAACTTATGGGTTTTGATAGTTGATTTTTCTGAATAAGGATTGGTTCACTAGATGAGGCTCCTAATCCTAGTTTGTTATTACGGGATCTTGTATTGACTGTGTTAGTTATGTCTATCAATTGTAAACTTCTACCATTTAAGGTTTCTTCTAGTTCTTTAGCCTTACTTAATTCAGATTTTAGGAACATTATTTGTTGATTAGCTAGGTTTAATTCTTCAGTTAATTTTTCATTATCAGCAATGATTTTTTCTTATTCTAATAGTTTTTCCCTGAGAAGTTTGATTTCCTTCTCAGATCCTATTAGGTCTAAACACAATAGTTTAAATTCAGATTTGAATTCTTTAGACTGAAAATCATATGAAGCAATTACTTGATCCTCTTCAGAGAGGAATTCTTCATCTTCTGATTCATCTGAGTTTGATCTACTGCTTCCAGCATCTATTGCCATAAGGCAAACTTCTCTTGCCTTCTTTTCTTCTGTATCATCTTCACTGGAACTGGATAAGGATGTTTCATCTTCAGTATCACTCCAGGTTTCAGCCACAAAGCCCTTCTCCTTCTTTTTTTTATTTGCTGGAGGAGGCCTTGTTGTGCTGATGTCTTCTTGACTCCTTCTCATACCTTATGTCTTTCTTTTGAGCTTATGGACATTCTGAGATGAAATGTCCTGGTTTCCTGCACCAAAAACAGACAACTTCTTTAGAAGGGGTCTTATCATACCTGGGTTTATCTTCATTCCTTGAAGACTTCCTCCTGAAGTCCTTTCTTGCCATGTTATAGAATCTCTTAGCAAAGAGACTCATAATTTATTCATTGGCAGATAGGCTGGGAGATTCTTCTTTAGCTTTGAGTGCTAAGTTTTGTTCCTTCCTGGTAGGTGTTGAAGCTTTTGGTTCAACTGCAGCTTCTCTTGACTTGACCAGTTCCTCATATGATTTGAGCTTTCCAAGTAGAGATTCTGTTGAGATTTAAGTCATGCTTCTGGCTTCTTTGATGGGCTAGATTCTGGAATCCCATGTGCTAGGGAAGCACATGAGGATCTTGTCATTGACTTCAGTTAAAGTGATTTCTTTATCCAATGTTCTGAGCTCACTGATGATGGAGCTCAGCCTGTTATACATTACTTCTACAGATTCTGCTTCATCTTTTCTGAAGTTCTCATATTGGGATATGAGGTTTGATCTTCTGTCCTTCCTCTCATCAACAAAGCCTGCTACCATTTGGTTGAGGGAGTCCTAAATAGCTTTGGCAGATGTACATTCAGCAACCTTCTGAAATATGTCATCTGACATAGTTTGGGCCAGTATGTTCATGGCTCTGGCATCAGCAATCTTTTCCTTCTTATGTGCATCAGCTTGGTCTGGAGGAGGCACTGCACTGAGATTTAATGGAGTTGAGGTAGAGGCTACTGGAGCTGGTGGTCCTGTCAAGATAAAATTAAAAATATCCTCATCAATAGAGTTCATGTACAGCTTGATTCTTGCCTTCCAGATTCCAAACTTTTGCAGGTTGCAAACTGGAGGTCTAGTTTTGTGCCATAATATTAGAAACTAAAATATAATCAGAGAGACTACTAAAGTTTATTTAGAGTTTATCCTGAGGATCTTGATTAATCCAGGTGTAAGCATGTATGATATGATTAACCTGCCTCTGATACCAATTGAAAGATAGGGTAAGTTCTGAATAACTCTAGAGGGGGGGGTGAATAGAGTTTTTGAAAACTTTTCCCATTTTCTGAAAGAAAAGGTAAGTGTACAAGTGTAGCAAGTGAACTAGAGAAAAGTAACTAAGCTACACACCAAACATTATATCACAGCACAAGCACAAAAGAAGATCACAGACACACAGAAAACACAAGAATTTTATAGTGGTTCCCCAAACTTGGGTACATCCACTCTTCTACCACCCTAGGTAGGAATCCACTACAGGTTTTGATCAGGTGACTGCCACCAATGAGCTTTTGATCAGGTGCTCAAAAATCAAACCAAAAGTCTTTTGGAAGGAGACTTGCAACCAGAATAATTTTGAAGGGAATTAAAACCCTGTACATAAATGGGATGAGAGTTTGATGAAAGTCTTCTTTTCTCAAAACACAGTGAAAAGACTATGTGGATTCTGAGTTGTTGATGACAAAGCTCCCCCTAAGATCTTGAATGGTTCAGGAGAGGAGGCTTTGTAAAAGGGTGAGTAGGCCTTCAGCTTTTCAAAGATCCTTGACTGATTTGAATGTTGTTGTCACTTGAGATCCCTGAAAACAAAGAGGGAGAGAAAGAAAGACTCTTGATGGTGATGGTTGTTCTTTCTTCTTCTCTTGAGAGCAGTCAATTTTCTGAGAGATGTTTTTCACTGCACTTTGGGATGTTTTCTTTGCTGTAACTCTAGTTGATGATCAATCTCTGCTCTTCTGTATTGTTGTTTTCTTGGCAGGGAGATATCTATCACATAACTGCAACTTCGTCGAATTCGAAAAGAAAACTCTGCAATAAATGTTCAGCCGAAATCTTGGGAACGAAAAACAGCAAGAATGCTGTCATTTATTCTATTCTATGTCTGTCCCGAGATATAAGCAATTAATTCCATGGAGGATTTTAGCAATCAATGCTGCTAGTAACGGCTCTATTCAGAGAATATAAGTGCATTGATTTACAAGGGAATTAATAACCTATAATAGATATAGGATGATGAGATAGAAAAAGAAGAATAAATAACAAAATGTCTTAAAGTTTTCGTCGACCTGAGATCAGCTTTCGCCGACCTCTAATCAGCTTTCGTCGACCTGAGATTTCATCGACCTCTGATTAGCCTTCGTCGAACTGAGATCAGCTTTCGTCGACCTGAGCTCTGTGAATTAACTGTTGTGCATAAACTGACGAATTCTGTGCTCTATGTTTGTTGACCTGAGACTGTGAAGTAAGTCGACCTAAGAACTTTGTCAATCTGTCGGCGTTGAGTGAATAGCACATCTGGCGTCGAATGTTCTTTGTCTCTTAGTCAGCCTTGGCTTTGAGTGAATTATGGCGCTGAGTGTTGAAGAGTTAGTCGATCTGAGAATGGAGTTCGTCGAGCTCAGCTAAGAGATTTTAGCTCTGAGTTATTCGAGCTGAGCACGACTATCGTTGACCTGAGATCGACGAATGTAGATTTCTTTTTCTAATTCTTGATTTCTCAAAGTCTTAAGTCTTTGGCAGTGTTTTAGGTTGGTCCTTTGATCTGTTGACTCTAAGAACATGGCCTAGACTCTAGAAACACATAAATTTTGACCCTTTTATACAATATGGGTCACAACCTAAAAAGAGAACCTAGCCCAAATCACCTAGGGGTTCCAACACCGCGCATTAACAGTTAACACATGACCTTCAGATCTCGAACAGATAGTGAAAATCGACGGTTACTCATGTTAGTTCATCAACTAGCCAAGAACCTTGCTCCATCAAGTCCTAGTGAAGATCCTCTCTTGGAGGACTTGGAGCAGTCATGACGGGAAACAGCCCAGCAGTTCCAGGTAGTCAACTATACTTTAACTACTATAATGCATCTATAAGAGGCGTAATCTACAGCATTGCCAGTTCCTTTAGTAAATCCAACGCAAATATTGGAGAATTAGCAAGCCTATCCTCTGGCTTATCCGCTAGTTTACCCTCTTGCTCACACACCAACCTTTCCGCAAGGGCCTACAGCCCCTTTGCGGCCTCAAAATGATGAGTTAATAGCTCGTTAAAACTTTTTCCGGGAAGCTTCCAGAGGAATTCTAGCATGATTTCTAAACTTTTAGGGAAGTCATCTATACTCTTCAGCTCCAGCCTTTGCTCCTCCCACAACAGCTTTTCCCTTTTATCCACCTGCTCTTTTTATAGCTACAACTTATGCTCCCTTTTTTTCTTATGTTGTAGGAGAGCAAGTAGAGCCGTCACCATTTTCAGAGAATCTTCGGCATGAACCATTTCTAGTAAATTTCAGAGAACCGTGGTTGTAAATTTACACTGGAGAGACTGATCCAATGAAGCACCTTCAATCTTTTGAATCAGTCGTAGTTCTCAAGACCCTTTCAGATGCTACCAAATGCAAACTCTTTGTAACAACCTTTGATGGACAAGTGAGGGATTGGTTTTATGGACTACGTCCTCAGTCCATCTCTTCCTTTATTGATTTGCCAAGAGAGTTTCTGCTCAGGTTTTCTACCTCTACAAAAAGTAAGGGAGTTCCAGAAGCCCTCTTTGATATCAGGCAATAAGAGAATGAGACTTGGTCTCATTTTGTGGATCGTTTTCAGAAAGAAATCTTGGACATTGAGATCGTCGATCAAGAAATGTATTGGGTAGATCTAATACATGGTCTTCGTGAAGGACCACTTAAGTTTGAGGCTAATGTCTGAGCGCCAAGGACATATCAAGAATTGATTGGCTTAGCCAACTTATACATTCGAGGTGAAAAGAGTAATCCCAGCTTCATCTCCAGGCTTGTAGCAGAGAAAGATCCTTCTTATTACAAGCAACCTCCAAGGTCTCCTCAGAAAGATTTTCCACCCCACTCAAGGAAGGGAAGAAGATTTCAACATCATTGACACCCCTTCCCGGGCCAGGATCGTGCCTGAGATCAATTATTACTATTGCTAGCCCCAGCTGCTTATCCAACACAAGCTCCGCAAGCAGCTTCGGTTCATCAGTAGCAATATGATGACTTGCTAGAGTCCGAACAAGATGAAGCCATGCAAGAAGTAAGCCAATTCATGAAGGGTATGGCTAATTTCAAAAGGCCTTACCAGCCGTCAGATTAAAGATCAAAAGATTCAGATCCATTCTGTGAGTTTCATAAAGAAAGCGGGCATTTAATTGAAAACTGCCGAGCGCTTTGTCAACTGGTACAAAAGATGCTGAGGCAGGGTAAGATACGCGATCTACTCCCGAAGGATGACCATTCTGATCCGTCAACTTCAAATGTCAAAGAAGTAGCAGACATTCCTTACTACTCAAAGGGAGAAAGTCAAATCAACCATTACCCTAACCTCATTATTAATGAGACCTTCGATGCCAATGGCGAGGGCAGCCTTGGAAGACTATTCTGAAGTAAAAAGGACATCGCAGTTCCAAAAGCTCCTTGCAATCATTGCTGGTTATTTTAACTTTTCATTCTTCAAACTTTTTTTCTTTAAAACACTTCTAAGTGTTATTTCGTTCATTTAAATAAATTTTACGTTTGAGATCTCATACTGATACATTTTCCTTTTTGGAGTGTTTGCTCCTCTATTTTCTCTTTGCCAAAGAGATCGCGGAACCATTGAGATATCGCTGAGTCTTATTGTTCCCTCCATAGATTGTACTTGGGCGTAAAACTACGATGACCACATATAGTGGGGAGTGTTCGCGTATGTGCTGTGGGTGCTGCTCAATCTATGATGGTGGACTTCATGCTTCGGATCCTAGCCGGTATCTAACACAAAGCGTGTATCAAGGGAGGTCCTAGTATGTTAGCTCTGCTATACTTCGCTAAGGATATATTACAGTTACGATGATCTTTGCTGCAATCAAGTGTAGCCTTGCCTCCTCGATCATCTCATGACTGTAATAGTCGAATACTCTATGGTACTCTCAATCCGTGCCTTCGCGGGGCCCCCAATTCCGCTGATCACTCCACAGACAAGCAATAGGCCACTTGGCGCATCTAGTCTAATTGATCAGCGATGTTTGTAACCCGAGGTATGAGACCAGTGTATCTATCATTTCCTTCTCAGGATTTTGTGCATGTCTCCCTTTTGTGCTCTTTCAAGGGAATGCGACTAGTCTGCTCTAGGTATGACTATACCCTAGATGATTTTTCTTAGGCAAGCGATGCCTAAGTCCCCCGGGGAACACCTGTGGCAGCATCTAGTCTTTTTTGGGGCATCTTCGGGTATAGCCCTCCTTTTTCAACTGCCTTCTTTCAGGTTAACAGGTTAAGTCCAACCTATCCAAAGGATTAGCAACATCGTATTTTCTTATGTCCATCTTATATACTCGGCTTGCATAAAGCTCTATAAGATGATGGTTAACAAGTTATCTTCTACTCTTATTGGGTGTTTCGGGCACTAATTGATAGTCAAATAATCTGGTTCTCTTTATTAACAAACTATTCAGCTGAATTCTAGTCAATATTTTCATCTTACTAATTAGGATTTCATATTGGGATATCATATCTGATCAAGCAAGAAGCTTATTGCTGTGGCTTGATCTCTACTTGATTTTGCTTACTCAGTCAACATCTGGATTTCATGGATGTTCCTTCTACTGTCTAATCATATCTAACTTATCGTGATAGCTTCTAGCAGAAGATTTATCCATAAACTCCTCAGACACTAGAGTTATTTTTCTTTCATATATACTACTCACTCTTCTTTTGTAGAGATTAACAGATATTTGCAAGTTCCCTTCAGCTACTTGCAACTTATTTTCCTTTCATATCTGCTGCTTACTCTTTTCTTGCAGAGATTAGCAGATATTTGCAAGTTCCTTTCAGGTACTTGCAACTTAGTTTTTTTTTCATATCTGCTTCTAACTCCTCTTTTACAGAGATTAGCAAATATTTGCAGGTTCCTTCCAGGTACTTGCAGCTTAACTTTCTTTCATATTTGCTTCTAACTCCTCTTTTACAGATATTAGCAGATATTTACAGGTTCCCTTCAGGTACTTGCAGCTTACTTTTCTATCATATCTGCGTCTAATTCTTCTTTTGCAGAAATTAGCAGATAGTTGCAAGTTCCCTTCAGGTACTTGCAACTTAGTTTTCTTTCATATCTGCTTCTAATTCCTCTTTTCCAGAGATTAGCAGGTATTTGCAGGTTCCCTCCAAGTACTTGTTGTTGAAGTTACCATGGTGATCTAGAAGTGGTCAAACATGTAATCTCACTGCCAATGTGATACGAGCCTGCAGGGTCGCACATAAGATCATGTGGAGATATTGGAAGATCGACTGTGTTGGTAAAGGTTACCAATCACCACGCAGGATGGGGTAAGGCAAATGTTGCCAAGGGGATTCGTTGAGAATGGTTCGACGAGAGTCGTCGAGTATGACTCGTCGACTAAGGCAAAATCGTCGAGAGTCGACGAGTATGACTCACCGACTAAGGCATAATCGACGAGAATCGAACTGTTCGATTCTCCCCGATTCTACGACTGATTCTCGCCGATTCTCGCCTACTGATTCTCGCCTACTGATTCTCGCCGAATTTGGAGGTGATTCTCGCCGACTGATTCTTGCCGAATCTGGAGGTGATTCTCGCCGACTAATTCTCGCCGAATCTGCAGGTGATTCTCGCCGACTGATTCTCGCCGAACCTGGAGGTGATTCTCGCCGAACGGTCCAGATACCCAAGCTTGGGTGGTCTGCGGATAGCGGTGTTCTTTGTACTTGTTATGCCTTTGGTATAAATAAAGGACTTAGGGTTTTTGGAAGATAGGGAATCGGGTTTTTCCTGTAGCCGGATCGAAGCTGACGGAAGAGTTCCGCCGATCTCCTGATCCGCCGAATCCCGAACCCCGCCGGACAGAATCGTTTCGTCACCGCCTGTTCGCTCCGCCGACGACCTCATCTCCGGCGACCGTCGCCGGTATTGCTTTCTCTGGAGCGGACTTAATAGTCTGTGGGAAGTGCAAAGGTGTGGTTGGTCTTCCTCCCGACCCTTCGTGCGACGAAGCTCGGGGTTCTCCCGCTCGTGTTGATTTCTGCAGAGACGTGGACGTTATTCCTCGTAGAACTCGCCACCGACGAGGACATGAAGCTTGGGGCATCTTTGTTGAGTTGTGACTCAACGCCGCTAAGGTAATTTTTGTCTAGTTATTTATTAACTTCTTGATTCAATTTTCATGGCCCGATCCCATCTCTTTTGGGTTGTCTTGATGTTTTATTCCTTCCGCTGCGTGCACAAGCGTTGTGCCATCCTCATAGAGAAACCCAACAGTGGTATCAGAGGGAGGTTTCGGCCATGACTGTTGTATTGGAAGTTAGGTTATTCCAGTACGTGTAAACCTAGGGATTTAGAAGTGTTCTAAATGTCTAGATTTATTCTTGGTACATCAATTGTTGATGGTTTTTCCAGCGAAAGATTGGTGGGCCCATAACCCATAGGTTAGGGGCTCTGCCCCTTGGAACCCCGCCAGGAACGTCTGGAATTTCGTGGTAATTTCTAATTGTTAGAAATTGTTGTCTCCTTAGCAGTAACCGTCCCTCGAGTGGTTAATGAACCAGTGTATTGTTTTGGATTTTGAATCCAACAATGAGAGACGAGCTTGTCTACTGCTTTAAGTTGAGTTGTCTTTGCTTTTGTCCAATGCATGTAAATCTGAAGATTTGGAAATGTCCGGATGTTAAGATTTAGCCCTTCCCTCTATCAAATATTGATAGTGCTAGGTTGTGCACATAAGGGATGCATGTGGCTTTTAGAAATATGTTTTTCTGTGGATGTGCACAATGATCAAATGTTGATCATGGTTAATTGTTAACCTATAATCAAAAATCCCTTCATCAAATATTAAGTGTTCGGATGCCTTCCGATGGATGACACTCTTTCTGCCTCGATCGATGAAGTGTGGGCTTGCCAAAACAAGGTGCATTAATCTATCTTGGTAAGGGTGCGAGCGGATAATTGTGATATCCCACTGTCGACATCGGGTCAAGCTTAACTAGGTGACCTCAAAGGTTGAGTGCCTAGAGGCATAGGGTTGGTATGCACCATATGATGGATGCGAATAAGGAGTTATTCACCAACCATACAAGAATTGCATGACGATGCAATTGGCAAGTGTTGCCTACCTAAATAACCGCATTGTGAGAGGAAAGCCAAAGCTGACTCATTGTGTTTGTGAAATACGGATCTTGTCCACTAAGAGAGTAGCTCGCATGAACTCTCCGAATTGATAGTGAGGGCTATTATTTCAAATAAAATAGTGAGAGTTTTAATTAAAGTCCAAATTAAAATAAATTGTATTTGAAGTTTTGGTACTGATATTATTCTGCATGAATTCTTGTATAATTCCATGGCAAGTGGTTCACACTATACTCTGTCTCTGAGAGCCATCCTTGAGAAGGATAAGCTCAGTGGGACAAACTACATGGACTGGTACAGGAACCTGAGAATTGTTCTCAGGCAAGAGCGAAAGCTCTATGTCTTGGAAGAAGAAGCCCCTGAGGTGCCGACCGGGAATTCTTCCCGTGCTGATAAAGATACTTATAAGAAGTATACCGATGATGTCTTAGACGCCGAATGCCTTATGCTTGCCACCATGAACTCTGAGCTTCAAAGGCAACATGAGAACATGGGGTGCAAGTAGATTGACGAGCATCTCAAGAAAATGTTTCAAGGTCAAGCTCGTCAAGAGAGGTTTAACGTCACAAAAGCGTTGTTTCAGTGCAAGATGGGAGTTCGAGACTCAGTAGGGACTCACGTACTCAAGATGATTGGGTATATAGAGAACCTTGAAAGACTGGGTTTTCCTCTGGGTCAAGAGTTGACCACATATCTGATCCTGCAATCGTTGCCGGACAGTTATGAGCAGTTTGTCTTGAACAACAACATGAATGAAATAGACAAGACACTGCCCGGGCTCCTAGGCATGTTGAGAACTACCGAGATCAATATGAAGAAGGCCAAGCCTGCCAGCCCCATACTGATGGTGCATAAGGGCAAGGGCAAGGCCAAGGGCTCTAAGAAGACGAAGGTGGGACCTAAGTCACATCTCGAGCCTAAGTCTTATGCACTGATGAAAAAGAAGAGCACGGTGAAGGGAGGGAAATGTCACCACTATGGCAAGGCTGGTCATTGGAGGAGGAACTGTCCTTCTTACATTGAGGGTCTGCAGAAAATGAAGGGAGGTATGACTTCCGCTTCGAATATTTACGTTATAGAGATAAACCTTTCTGCTCCTTCATCTTGGGTATTGGATACCGGATGTGGTTCACACATTTGTACAAATGTGCAGGAACTGGGAAGGAGAAGATTGCTGAGTAAATGGGAGGTGGACCTGTGTGTCGACAATGGAGCAAGAGTTACTACTGTAGCCGTAGGGGTTTATCATCTTTCTTTGCCTAGTGGGCTTGTAATAGAACTAGATAACTGTTATTTTGTTCCTGCCATAATTAGAAACATTATATCCATTTCATGCTTGGACATGATTGGATTTTCTTTTATAATTAAGAACAACTATTGTTTTATATTTAAGAATGATGTTTGTTATGCTGTAGCCCAATTATTTAATGGTCTTTATGTTTTGAACTTTGACCATCAGATCTATAATGTAGAAAATAATAAGACTAAGAAAAAATGACTCAAACCCTACATATATCTGGCATTGTCATTTGGGCCATATAAACAAGAAGCGCATATCCAAGCTCCATAAAGATGGAATTTTGGACTCATTTGATTATGAATCTTTGAGCGATGTGAATCTTGTTTGTTAGGCAAGATGACTAAAGCCCCTTTCACTGGTTATACTGAGAGAGCTGAGGATCTCTTGGGTGTTGTACATAGTGATGTATGCGGACCCATGAGCTCCATAGCTAGAGGTGGGTATTTCTACTTCGTTACATTTACTGATGATTTCAGTAGATACGGATATGTGTATCTTATGAAGTGCAAATCCGAGACCTTTGAAAAGTTCAAAGAGTTCAAGAATGAAGTAGAAAACCAGTTGGGTAAAAGGGTTAAAGCACTCCGATCTGATCGAGGTGGCGAATACCTGAGTCATGAGTTTCGTGATCATCTGAAAGAGTGTGGTATTGTATCACAGCAAACTGCACCTAGAACACCACAACATAATGGTGTGTCTGAGAGGAGAAATTGTACTTTGTTAGACATGGTACGTTCGATGATGAGTCATGCAGACTTGCCTGTTTCCTTTTGGGGTTTTGCTTTAGAGACTGCTGTCATGACACTGAATCGCGCTCCAACGAAAACGGTTCTGAAGACACCATATGAGATATGGACTGGGAAGCGTCCTAGTATGTCATTCATTAAAATTTGGGGATGTGAGGCATACGTGCGACGTCAAATGCCTGATAAGCTGGAACGCAAATCGGATAAATGTTATCTTGTGGGATATCCTAAGGAAACGAAAGGGTATTACTTTTACCTACCGTCCGAGGGCAAAGTGTTTGTCGCAAGGATTGGCGTCTTCTTGGAGAAAGAGTTTTTATCAAGAAAGACTGAAAAGGTAGAACTTGAAGAAGTTCAAGAACCACAAATAGTGAATGAACCGGAATTGGATTCTGAGACAGGACTACAAGATGTTGTAGCTAGAGAACCTGCTCAAGAAACACAAGTCCTACATAGATCTGGTAGACCGAGGTTTGAGCCTGAGAGATATGGATTTCTCATGTCTCAAATAGGTAGTGTGTTGCTTATGGATCATGATGATGAACCAGCAACCTACCAAGAGGCTATGAATGGACCAGACTCCGACAAATGGCTTGAGGCTATGAAATCCGAAATGGACTCCATGTATGCAAACCAAGTTTTGAACTTGGTGGAACCACCTGAAGGGGTACGACCCATAGGGTGCAAGTGGGTCTTCAAGAAGAAGACCAACATGGATGGGAATGTACATACATTCAAAAGGCGACTGGTGGCTAAGGGTTTCAAGCAAATTCATGGTATTGACTATGATGAGACCCTTTCCCCTGTTGCCATGGTAAAGTACATAAGGATACTGCTTGCTATTGCTGCGTATTATGACTACGAGATCTGGCAGATGGATGTCAAAACGGCTTTCCTTAATGGAAACCTCCTTGAGGAAGTGTACATGAGACAACCCGAGGGTTTTGTATCCCCAAATGAAGCCACTAAAGTATGCAAGCTGAATAGGTCCATCTATGGACTGAAGCAGGCCTCTCGAAGTTGGAATCTTCGTTTTGATGAGAAAATCAAAGAGTTTGGTTTCATCAAGAATGAAGATGAGCCTTGTGTTTACAAGCGAATCAGTGGGAGCATTGTAGTCTTCCTGATATTGTATGTAGATGACATACTGTTGATTGGGAATGACATTCCTACCCTGAAAGTTGTTAAGAACAACCTAGGGAACTGCTTTTCTATGAAGGACTTGGGTGAAGCGACTTATATACTCGGTATTAAGATCTATAGAGATAGATCGAAGAAGTTGCTGGGTTTGACCCAGAGTACATACATCGAGAAGGTGTTGAAGCGGTTCAACATGCTTGAGTCCAAGAAAGGATTTTTACCCATGTATCATGGTGTGAATCTCTCTAAGGACCAGTGTCCAAAATCTTGTGAAGATAAGGACCGCATGAAGTTGATTCCACATGCTTCGGCAATTGGATCAATCATATATGCAATGTTATGCACTCGACCCGATGTCTCCTTTGCTTTGAGCATGACTAGCAGGTATCAGTCAGACCCCGGTGAGTGTCACTGGATTGCAGTCAAGAATATCCTGAAGTACTTGAGAAGGACGAAGGATGTGTTCTTGGTGTATGGTGGAGAGGAAGAGCTCGTTGTAAATGGTTACACGGATGCTAGCTTCCAAACTGATAGGGATGACTCAAAGTCTCAGTCAGGTTTTGTGTTTTGCCTTAATGGAGGAGCTGTGAGCTGGAAGAGTTCCAAGCAAGAGACAGTTGCTGATTCTACAACAGAGGCCTAGTATATCGTTGCAGCTAACGCAGTGAAGGAGGCTGTATGGATTAGGAAATTCATCAGCGAGCTTGATGTAGTTCCTAGCATTGTTGGTCCCGTAGTTCTCTACTGTGATAACAATGGTGCAATTGCACAATCTAAGGAACCTAGATCTCATCAGTGCTCCAAGCACATACTTCGGCGGTTCCATCTTATTCGTGAGATTGTCAAACGAGGAGTTGTGAACATTTGCAGAGTGCCGACTGAGGAGAATATTGCGGATCCACTAACAAAGCCTCTCGCGCAGAGAAAGCATGATGGTCATACTAGATCAATGGGTATACGATACCTAAATGATCAACTCTAGTGAGAGGCTTGTGGGTTTCATGTAAACATATTTTCTGTTGGCTGTTTATTGTTTATTCATATGATGAATTGTGTACCAATGTTTTTCCTTTTACTATTAATGGCTAGTTCTTTTATTATGGTTTCTATATGCGATAGTTAAATGTTAACATAATAAATACCCTTAGAATGTTTGCTTCCATAGGACATCAAGTACGAGACTTGAATGTGAGATCCTATGATTTATTTGAAGCTTCATTCTTAAAAGTTCCATGGTCGTTGTATCATCATAGAAGCTAAGGGTGATGATGATACATTAAGACTAGCACGTGCGTTGACTGATGACCAGTTCTCACAGGTCATGATATAGTGATATCAATTCATCACGTGGGTACTTGTTAATGAACAAGTTGTACTGGACAGACCCAACCTGAGACTACTTTGTGGATTGTTATCTAAATGTGTCACGAGTAGGTCTCAATTGACAATGGTGTTGTGGTCCTTTGACCTGAAGTCACAACATTCATCAAGTGAGGAAGAGCGTGCTTTGATGTCATCTAAAGTCTTCCTTGAGAAAGGTTGATGATAAGGGTGGTTGTTGGGCACGTTACGAATCATTTGGGCATTTGTGTGTGAGTAGATATGGGATTTGTCCTCCTATATGACAGGGGTTGCATCCATGGGCCCCTTGATGGAACTGGACTGAGAAATGCATGGCCATGCTTGGTTGAGTCAATATGTGATATTTGACTCACCATTCTCTGGAAGCCCGTTCTAGATCAAGATACTTGGATTGAGCTATTATGAGGGTGACACGGTCCATGCCTCTAATTCTTTCCGGATATAAGGGACAAAGGGACAAAGACAACGCTGGGACATTGTTCATAAAGGCTTATGAGTTATGAACTCTTATTGCTTGGGGAGCAATGATGCATTGCTAGATGCCACTCATTGTTTGTGAGGTTTTTGGTTTGATACTTTCAAGATCAAGTGGGAGACTGTTGAAGTTACCATGGTGATCTAGAAGTGGTCAAACATGTAATCTCACTGCCAACGCGATACGAGCCTGCAGGGTTGCACATAAGAGCATGTGGAGATATTGGAAGATCGACTGTGTTGGTAAAGGTTACCAATCACTACGCAGGATGGGGTCAGGCAAATATTGCCAAGGGGATTCAGTGAGAATGGTTCGACGAGAGTCGTCGAGTATGACTCGGCGACTAAGGCAAAATCGTCGAGAGTCGTCGAGTATGACTCACCGACTAAGGCATAATCGACGAGAATCGAACTGTTCGATTCTCGCCGATTCTGCGACCGATTCTCGCCGATTCTCGCCGACTGATTCTCGCCGAATCTAGAGGTGATTCTTGCCGACTGATTCTCGCCGAATCTGGAGGTGATTCTTGCCGACTGATTCTCGCCGAATCTGCAGGTGATTCTCGCCGACTGATTCTCGCCGAACCTGGAGGTGATTCTCATCGAACGGTCCAGATACCCAAGCTTGGGTGGTCTGCGGATAGCGGTGTTCTTTGGACTGTTTATGCCTTTGGTATAAATAGGGGACTTAGGGTTTTGGGAAGATAGGGAATCGGGTTTTTCCTGTAACCGGATCGAAGCTGACGGAAGAGTTTCGTCGATCTCCCGATCCGCCGAATCCCGAACCCCGCTGGATGGAATCGTTCCGCCGCCGCCTGTTCGCTCCGCCGACGACCTCATCTCCGGCGACCGTCGCCGGTCTTGCTTTCTCTGGCGCGGACCTAGCAGTCCGTGGGAAGTGTAAAGGTGCGGTTGGTCTTCCTCCCGACCCTTCGTGCGACGAAGCTCGGGGTTCTCCCGCTCGTGTGGATTTCTGCAGAGACGTGGACGTTATTACACGTAGAACTCGCCACCGATGAGGACACAAAGCTTGGAGAATCTCCGTTGAGTTGTGACTCAACGCCGCTAAGGTAATTTTTGTCTAGTTATTTGTTAACTTCTTGATTCAATTTTCATGGCACGATCTCATCTCTTTTGGGTTGTCTTGATGTTTTATTCCTTCCGCTGCGTGCACAAGCATTGTGTCATCCTCATAGAGAAACCCAACACTTGCAACTTAACTTTCTTTCATATCTGCTTATAACTCCTCTTTTGCAGAGATTAATAGATATTTGTAAGTTCCCTTCAGGTACTTGCAGCTTACTTTTCTATCATATCTACGTATAACTCTTCTTTTGTAGAGGATAACAGGTATTTGCAAGTCTCCCTCAGGTACTTTCAAGCTATTATTCTTTTATGTTTTCCTCTCACCTTTGTTTTGTAGAGCCCAATGGAAGACGTTCACGTCTTCTCCATTTGGCAAAAGAAACTCAGGTACACACAAGATGTACCTCTTTTCGCCTGCATTAACTTTTCCTTTGCAGGAAAAAGATAGGCATTGACAAGCCTTCTCTGAGGAGAGACATCAGGTTCTGTCTCGTCCTGCCTCTTATTTTTCCAAGGGGAGGATCATGATTTTTTCGAGTCTCCTACTTTTTCGAAGTTCCCTTCGGGACTTAAAAAAGTGAGGGGATTGTATTAACCCAGAAATTGGCGATCCCTCCCAAGGTAGCTAACTTGCAAGTCGCGGCCTTCTCCAGGTTCCCCCTGGAGGTCGTGGCCTGTCAGCCCCCTTTTTTTCTAAGGATGGGCGGACAGACTTCTCTGTCCGCTCAGGCCGCGCGGCAAGGGCGGTCTCCCCGTCCTGACCGCCCAGGTCGCGCAGCAGCCGCTTATTCTGCAGGGGTTGCAGACTGCTCCCTTAGTCTGCCCCTGCAGGCCGCGCGGTTAGGTTAGCTAACCGCATAATGGTTCATTCTACTCCAACAGGAGCGTACTAAGTGGAAGACTCGCATTCCTATCCATCCAGACCGCTCGGTAACCATATGCTAAGCAAGAGGCACAATATGCTCTCCAGCCCGCTCCTACAGGTCGCCCAGCTAGCAAAGCTACGTTATCACTAAGAGACCACCCTTCAACAGTTGCGGACTGCTCTCTGCTACATCCCAGTCCGCAAATAAGTAGGCGACCTGCCTCCAGGTTGCCCGATAGTACACGACAAGCTTCATTCCACCCAACAAGCAACCTGCTTCCAGTTCGCCAGCCTAACAGGTGCGACCTGCTCATTCTATTTGGTAGAAGGCGGTGAAATCCACTCCAGCGCACCTTCATACAATAGTGGTGACCCGCCTCCAGGCCGCCCACCATCAGCAGCGGCGACAAGCCTCAAGCTCGTCTCATAAAAGGAATGGCGACCTGCCTCAAGGCCGCCAGTCAGGAATGACGACCTGCCTCTAGGACGCCAATCAGGAATGACGACCTACCTCCAGGACACTAGTCAGCAACGATTACCTGCTCCACTCGCCAGTATGGGCGACCTACCTCCTCAGTCTGCCAGGTCACTAAGCCCTTGTCTCCCAACAAGGGGGACAAGCCTCTAGAAGTAGAGGCAGACTCCTCCAGTATGTCGTAAGCTAGGTGGACTCATCATGCAGTCCGCCAAAAGAACTTCCCCACCGCTGGCTTCATCTCAGTATCGGTGACCTGCCTCACCCTGTCTGCGGCGTGCTAAGCGATCTCATTCTGCAGTTCGCAAGATAGCCCTCCAGTTTCCCGACACCTGCTTCCTCCCAACAACGGGCAGACTACTCCTCAACTTGCATAGCTTGGCGCGGGCTCGCCCAATACAGCAGAAGCGGACTCATCCCAGTCCGCCAATAGAAGATCAACTCTCGTGGACATATCCCTAACCGCACAACATGGCGCGGACTCGGCGGACTTCTCGTCTACTCGCACAACTTACTGCTCTATCGGGGGTAATGTTACCAGGACCGTCTCCGGCCCGAGCCTATAAATAGACCCCCATACCTCTCATTCAGTAGGCATGGAGGATGAGGCACGATGGAGTGGGAAAAACAAGGCATCAAGACATGCAGACTCAGTTTCCCAGTCCACTGACCTCGATTGTCTTCTCTTCTTGGTCGCACAGTCCGCTCAGCCTTGCCTAGCGAGCTGCGAGATCAACTGTCCGCACGGTCTGCCGACCTCTCTGCTTAGTCCGCGCGGCCTTTTACAATTTCTTTCCTTAGCCGCCAGCTTCCCCCTTTGTACCCTTTATTTGCTTTCCATGTAAAGGTGCAATCTCAAGTTGTAATACTGATTCATAATCAAAGGAAAGCCCGTCGCAAGAGTGGCATTTAGCTGCGACGGGTGAAATTTGTTGTTCCCGCTGCAAGCGACCACCTCTTCTTCTCAACTCCCCTCCTCCCCCAGTAATAACATCAACCATCAAATCCTAACCGTCAAAGTAACCGTCTCTTCGATAGTTCCTCATAAACTTCCCACTATCCCCGCAACCCTTTATGAAGCGTGTGCTCCACTCTCGAGCGTGGAGAAGCATTCACCGCATCCCCATCAACCTCTTCACCTCATCACAGTGAGACCAAACACCCGTTATCTGCTAGTGCATGCGAACCCACCATTTCCGCGCATCAACAGGCAGTTGAACCTTCGTCAGTTGGGTTGGGCTCTTTTGTGCCTACTTCCCAAAGACCCCTTCCGTGCCCGTTGAGCCAATTTGGCTAGGCTCTTCGGTGTTTACTTCCGGAAGACCCCTTCCGTGTTATTATGCCAATTGGTCTAGGCGCTTAGTGTACATCTACCCAAGACCCCTTCTGTGTCATATAAGCAGGAGCTTCGCTGGTTGGAGGATAATAACATTGAGGCATACGGAGTCCTAGGCCTGGTAGTGTGGATACTCACCTAGTAGTGGAGATGCCCTCTCCAGTATCCCCATTTTGCCATAACAGGTGATGTAAGAGATGGTCACAACCACTCGAAAAGTGGGAACTAAGTTCTATGTCGACATAACAAATGTGTGTGTGTGTAAGCATGGGTGAGTCATAATATTGCATTCCGCAAAAAATTCTCATCATATAAATTTGCATGGGCACTTTTATTTGATGAGTTACTTTGATATACCCGATCCATAACTTATAATTTTTTTTGGGTATTTTTATTAGTTAAGTTCAATTTTGTACTTACGATTTGATAAATATTAGTGTAGATGTGTTTTGTATTTATTGATATATACTGTAGTTACCTACTTAGTATTTAAGTGTTGATATATACTGTAGTTACCAGTGCTCTTCTATCACCTGTTTAAATCTTCTTCTGAGTCAGGTTATGAGACAAGCCCAAATTCAGAAGCTCATTCATCAAATGATGCAGGAGATTCTGAATCTGAGGATAATGTCAATTCAGTTATTGACAAGTATGGTGTCTTGCTGAATGCTTTCAAGAAAAGCAGGATTCTAGCCAAGAAGTAGGCTAAGGAAATATCCTTCCTTCAGCTTGCTGCTTCCCAGCCTGCAGAATTGTTGGATCTGAAATTGAAGAAAATCATTGAACTAGAAACCACTTCCTTCATTCAGATAGGCACCATTGAGTACCAGAAGAACAAAATAAAAGACCTGGAAGTGCCACTGGAGAGGGAAAAGAGAATAGTGGCTAGTTATTCTAAGCCAAGTTTAGTGCAACCCTTAATAGACTCATTCACCTCCCAAAAGGGTAAGAAGGGGTTGGGCTTCAAGGGTCACACAAGCATTGTAACGACCCTAGCCGATCCAACGTGGCAGTGCCACGGCTCCGCTCTAGGCGTCGCTACCGGGCTGCAGCCCAAGCACCCCAACCCCTCTCCCTCCACAGGCGGGTTGTTGGTGGCCACAGCCTCCCTTTGATGAGCGAACTCGACAGTTAAGTTGGGCCGTACGGGGACTTCCCAGGAGGTCACCCATCCCAGTACTACTCTCGCCCAAGCACGCTTAACTATGGAGTTCTTTCAACCTTCATCACCAATTGATCTCCAACTGTTTGACACGGCCTGGGACACGGGCGTGTCCCAGGGCGTGTCAGGGGTACACGGCCTGGGACACGGGCGTGTCCCAGGGCGTGTACAGGTTAGTCGACGATCGATAGTCGACGATCGTCGAGCCTGGGACACGGCCATTGACACGGGCGTGTCCCAGGGCGTGTCACTCAATAAAATTCGAAAATGGCCTGTTCGAGTCAGAGAAGTACATGGCCTTGAACCAAGCCGTGAACACGGGCGTGTCAGGTCGGACACGGGCGTGTCTGATGCCGTGTGCCTACCCGTGTACTGCTTGCAGCTCGATGAGGCAGGGGTGACACGGGCGTGTCTCAGGAATGACACGGGCGTGTCAGGTTCGACACGGGCGTGTCGATGCCCGTGTTCTGGTAAATCTCAGTCGGTTCGTATACCGCGTGTGCCGCTTAAGGGTACACGGCCTGTGACACGGGCGTGTCACAGGCCGTGTCAGCCAAAAAAGTAAGTTTTTGGGCAAATCATGGCCGTTTAAATTCTCTCTTTGGATCCAAGGGCTCAGGTGATTCCTGGCTGGATTAAATTCGTCAAGGAATGATGAAGAAGTCATTCTTCATTTTGCTTAAGGAAGAGAGAAAGAGAGAGGAGGAAGAAGAAGGAGGAGGAGATCAAGCCACCGGCGGAGTTCCCGTGGTCCGATTCGTGATCCGAAGCCGGCGTTGTGAAGGCAAAGCTGCTGCGGTTCTTTCTCACCGGCTAGTTTGCAATGGCTCCCAAGAGATCGACAAGGGTAACGATCTCCCTTCTTGGACATGTGAAGTCCTTCTTTTCTGCATTGCATAAGGAAAACCCTTCCCCGCGAGTGTGCGGTGGGTTGTGGTGTCCCTTGGGGTAGATATGTGAAGTCCCCCTTGTTAGATGCCGGAATTGGAGTACGGCTCTAGGCATGCTGTGTGAAACCCATCTGGACATGGTTTTGATTGGTGATGCTTGTTTGCATATCGGAGAAGGCTCCGTGATTATGGCTTGTGTTGCCTTGTGCCTACCTGTTGCTTGGTGCAGCAGGAAGTACTGGATGATGTCCAGGAAATGAAGAGGGTTGGATGCAACTCTTGTGGTCGTGCGTTGCCACTTTATGAGCGGTTGAGCCGTTGGGCTGCAACTCGATGAAAAGGCAGATTGCCGAACAGGAAAGGTGAAACCGACACGCGCCTATAAATAGCCATGGATACTTCCGTATTCGAGGTGGCACGGCGACTTGAGCAACGGGGGGTGGCTGATCCGTACCTGCGTTAGGTCCGTCCGACTTGGAAGCCTGATTATAGGTTTTGTTGGAGCGCCTAATGAGAGTCTTAGGCCCGCGCGCCGGAAAGACTAGAATGCTCAAATACCGTGTAGATGGTGGTGCTGACCCTGGTATTCCGGTACACCAAGAATGTGCCCTGAGTGCACGGACTGTCGGGCCGTGTGGCCAATAGTTGTGATGGCGTGAATGTGCCTGCGCGCACATAGTTGCTATTTGATGATGCCATGCTTTGCAGGGAAAGAATGCACATGCCCCGAGAAAGGGGTAGGATTGTTATAATTGGGTCAGCTGAATGCTGACCGTTGCATTGTTTGCCACCGGTTGGGTGGATTGTTCCCATGCAGGTGCTGGAGAGCCAAGTGGTAGGTGAAGGGCTGAAGCCCTACTGCTGTTGCTGCTGCTGCTGCGGCTAGCCCTTGAAGGCTAAGCGAATGTTTTTGCTTATTTTGTTTTCCTCATGTATGGTCGGCCTGCGCGCTGAGGTTTGTAATCCATGTTGTATGGAAAGAGGAACTGTAAGGCTTTAAGGCCAAACTCATGTATTTGTGTACATTCTGTGGTTATATATAAAGGTGGTTTATATATTGGACATTCCTGGTTAGAGTTCAAATTAAAACTTAAAGCTTCCGCTAGAATGCTCTGAGTTAGGATTCGTGGTTGGTTTGGTATTATCCTGTGACCTCACCGTCTGTTTGTGGCATATAGTGTGGGGCCCCGGCCGGACCTTCTACTATACGTCATTTAACGGATGGGGTCGTTACATTTTGGTATCAGCTTCGTTCGGTCTTCCTCTATCGAATTCGTGGGCGAATTCTTTTATGGGGTGGCGAGCGCGTGTTTATGCGCCCTGCTGTAACGCTAATGAACTCTGGAATGTCCACTAAGGAATGTACAAAATCTTGTTTGAGGAATCTGCGCGTTCCTTTTTGTGTTGTTTTGCTTGCATACGTTCGCTAATGTGTGTCTTGTCCACCTATAGGTGACGCGTAGTGGTGCTGGGCAGTCTGAGCCCCAGCGCTCTGATGAGAGTGCGGCACCAGCTGAGGTGCCAACACCTCCTCCATCTGCGGAAACTGTTCGTTTAGTTGTTGAGGCTCTATTTGCCATGATTCAGCCGACCGGGCAAGCGCAGCCGGCAGTAGTGCCAGTTCGTGTTGATGTAAGACCCGAGCCGGTTGAGGCTGTAGATCCACGAGCAGCTGACCGATAGTTGAAGCAATTCATGAGCTTCAGTCCTCCTACATTTACGGGAATGGGATCCCCAACGCAGGCAGAAGATTGGCTATCGCGTGTCAAGAGGATAATGACAGCGATCAGGGCGGAGGAAACTCTAAAGGTCACCTTGGCCACCTTCATGCTTGAAGGAGAGGCGCGTTTGTGGTGGGACGAGGTTGAGGTACACCATTTGGCGGGCAGGCAATTAACGCAAGTGTCGATTGAGGAGTTCTCTCGGATATTTCTGGCGAAACATGTCCCAGCAGCACAACGCATTGCTATGGAAAATGAGTTCCAATGGTTAAAGCAAGGGGAAGATAGCATGGATATCTACTTGCATGAGTTTACCAGGTTGGGACGATATGCGGGTACAATCTTCGCGGATGACCAAAGGAAAACGAATCGGTTCTATGAAGGATTGCGGGATGAGTTGCGATTCCTGCTTTCGAGTTCAGTGAACCAAGGGTTTCAGGCGTTGGTTGATACTGCGTGCGCGTTGGAGAAGGACATGAGGCGGGTGCAAGGGAATAAGGGCTTGGTTGCGTCGAAGCCAGAGTTTCAAGCACCTCACCCGAGTAAGTCGTTTTACCAGAAGAAAGGGGGCAAGAGGTCCAAGCCGTCTGGGCAAGTGACTACGACCGTTGTGTCGGGAGCGACATCAAGGCCGGATTCTCGTACATGCTATAACTGTGGCCGGGTGGGGCATATCGCTCGTGACTGTCGGGTTGTTCAGCCCAAAGGGGACAAGAAGACGGGTGCGTCTTATGCTGAGAAGGGCAAAGCAGTGGTTGATTCATCTGCGTCTCAGGCACAGCCCCGAATCTATCAGCTTGGCCAACAGGAAGCGATTAAGCAAAGTGACGTCGTCACAGGTACGAGTTGAGTTATCTTACTTGCTTATGTGCTATTGTTTTTGGTTATATATAGCTTGTGCATGATGTGTGTGCTGCAGGCTTTGTCCTGATTCAGAATAATTTGGCGAGAGCCCTGTTTGATACGGGTGCTTCGCATTCTTTTCTGTCTGAGGATTTCGTATCTCGAATTGGGGTACCAAGTCATGTGACGGTGGATAGTACAAGGGTGCTATTGTCGAATGGCTGTGTGATGCTTGCGGATAGGGCTTGCGATGTGGATGTGCAAATAGGAAGTCGGGATTTCGGTTTGAGTGCAGCTGTGCTACCATTATCGGAGTTTGATGTGATCTTTGGTATGGACTGGCTCTCGGAGCAGCGTGCCTTTATTGATTGCGACTCCAAGGAGATTACACTGGGCCAGAATACCGGGCTTGTGACGAAGTTCGCTGGTATGCGAGGAGTTAGCGGGACTCTATTGTCTGCACTCCAAGTCGTCAATGCTGTTCGGAAGGGCGCGGAATTATTCTTCACGCTAATTCAGGCTGTTGAGCCAAAGGCCAGTGTCGGTGAAGTACTAGTTGTGTCAGAGTTTGCCGATGTGTTTCCTAAAGATCTTCCTGGGTTACCACCCCAGCGGGAGATTGACTTCTTTATTGAGTTGGTGCCAGGTGCGAAACCTGTGGCCCGCTCTCCATATCGCGTCGCGCCAAAAGAGATGGCTGAGTTGAAAGTCCAATTGCAAGAGTTGTTGGAGCAGGGATATATACGCCCAAGTATGTCACCTTGGAGCGCGCCTGTTCTATTTGTGAAAAAGAAAGACGGTAGTTTACGGTTATGTATTGACTACCGCGAGTTGAATAAGCTGACGGAGAAAAACAAATATCCGATCCCACGGATTGATGACCTATTTGATCAGCTGGCAGAATCAACGGTCTATTCCAAGTTGGATTTGAAATCGGGATATTATCAGCTAAGGATTCGGGAAGGTGACATTCCCAAGACGGCGTTTGGAACACGCTACGGTCATTATGAGTTCACGGTAATGTCGTTTGGCCTATGTAATGCGCCTTCGGTATTTATGGACCTAATGCATCGAACGTTCCGAGAGTACTTGGATTTGTTCGTTATTGTGTTTATCGATGACATCTTAGTATACTCTCAGTCGGAAGAAGATCATGCAAACTATTTGCAGTTGGTCTTGCATACCCTGCGGAGGAATAAGCTTTATGCCAAGTTCTCAAAGTGTGAGTTCTGGCTCTCTTCAGTAGCCTTTTTAGGCCATGTGGTAAGCGGAGAAGGTATCGCGGTGGATCCGTTGAAGATAAGTGCCATTCGAGATTGGCCAGTGATGTCTTCAGTGGCCGAGGTCAGGAGCTTCCTTGGACTTGCGGGCTACTATAAACGGTTTGTGGAAAACTTCTCACGGATTGCTTTACCTCTGACCACGCTGATGAGAAAAGATCAAAAGTTCATTTGGACGTCGGAGTGCGCGCGAGCTTTTGAAGACTTGAAGAGTCGTTTGACCACGGCGCCTGTGTTGACATCGCCATGTGGTACAGATGGATATGAGATCTATAGTGATGCTTCTGGGAGCGGCTTAGGCTGCGTTCTTCTGCAGTTTGGTAAAGTGATTGCTTATGGCTCGCGTCAGTTGAAAGTGCATGAGCGGAATTATCCCGTCCATGATTTGGAGTTGGCGGCGGTAATCTTTGCGCTCAAGTTGTGGCGGCACTATCTATATGGCGTTAAAGTGGATATCTATACAGATCACAAAAGCCTAAAGTATTTGTTGGATCAGAAGGATCTGAATATGCGACAACGAAGATGGATGGAGTTCCTTGGGGACTACACCTTCGAGATTCACTATACTCCCGGGAAGGGAAATGTGGTCGCTGATGCTTTAAGTCGGAAGACTCCGGTACGGGCAAGCTGGTTGCAGAGGCATGATCAGTGTTTGATCCAGGAATTGGAAGCATTGGAGATATCATGTGTTGACAAGGGTTCGTCAACCGATGCATGCTTGAACTGGACGGAGGTGCAATATGACCTTACGGATAGAGTTCGGCGAGCAACGGAGCTTGATGAAAGTCTCCAGCGCTATGCAAAAGATGGGCCGGATGACCAATTCTCTTGGGATAACGGTTTGTTACGAAGAAATGGTCGAGTGTGCATCCCGAGTGTGGGTAAATTGAGGGAAGAGTTGATGTACGAAGCCCACTTTGCAAAGTACTCAGTTCACCCAGGGAGCACAAAGATGTACAGAGATCTGAAAAAGCTGTTCTGGTGGCCCGGACTGAAGAAAGATGTCGCACGTTATGTGGCTGAATGCAATACCTGTGCGTTAGTGAAAGCAGAATGCCAGAAGCCTGGCGGTTTCCTGAAGTCGTTACCTATTCCGGAGTGGAAGTTCGATGACATTTCGATGGATTTCGTGCACGGGTTGCCGAGATCTCAACGCAGTCATGATTCAATCTGGGTGATTGTGGACCGGTTGACAAAAGTGGCGCACTTCCTTCCAAACAGAAGAGGCGATTCAGTGGAAACCTTAGCCAAGCTTTATGTGGAGCAGGTGGTTCGACTGCACGGTGTTCCTCGGAGCATCGTTAGTGACCGTGATGGGCGGTTCACATCGAATGATTGGCGGCTCGTTCATCAAATGTTGGGTACAAAATTGGCGTTTAGTACGGCCTTTCATCCCCAAACGGATGGTCAGACTGAACGAACCAACAGGACGATGGAGGACATGCTCCGCATGTGCGCCCTAGACTTTGGTAAGAGATGGGAAGATTATATATTTCTTGTCAAATTTGCCTATAATAATAGCTACCAAGCGAGTATTGGTATGGCACCATTTGAGGCGTTGTATGGTCGTAAATGCCGTACACCGTTAGCTTGGGCAGAAGCAGGCGAATCTAAGCTGAGTGGGAAAAAGGAAGTCGAAGAAGCTACCTCGCTCATACGCTCTATTCGGGAGAGGCTATTGATAGCCCAAGATCGTCAAGCAAAGTACTACAATGCCAAACACCGGAACGTGGAGTTCGCGGTGGGTGATTGGGTATATTTGAAAATCAAACCCTTCAAAGGTGTGTCCAGGATTCGGCGTTTGAAAAAGCTAAGTCCGAGGTATCTTGGTCCGTTTGAGGTGGTGGAGCGGGTTGGGGAAGCTGCTTATCGACTAGCACTTTCAGCAGACTTGGGTGGATTACATGATGTATTTCACATCTCAGTCCTTCGTAAGGCGGTGAAGGATCCAGCTCAAGTAGTGGAGAATGATCGGGTACCGGTCGAGTATGGGCTAACGACGAGAGTTAGACCCATTCGGATCGAGGATCGAGCCGAGAAACAGTTGCGAAACAAAGTGATCGGGATGGTCAAGGTCCGATGGGACAATTGTGGCCGTGAAGAGCTAACATGGGAGCGAGAGCAGACCATGCGAGCTGAATTTCCCGAACTGTTTGTATAAGTTGTAGACCGTGTACTTTTTGTTATAACCGAGTTATCAAGTTATAGCATTGTTGGTTCTTATTTCCTTACCGTGCAAATTTCGGGACGAAATTTTGTTAAGGGGGAGGATTGTAACGCCCCAGAAATCTCAAAATGTGTTTGCAAACAGTTTTGGGTTGGAGGCTGTTTGACACGGCCTGGGACACGGGCGTGTCCCAGGGCGTGTCGGGGGTACACGGCCTGGGACACGGGCATGTCCCAGGGCGTGTTCAGGTTAGTCGACGATCGATAGTCGACGATCGTCGAGCCTGGGACACGGCCATGGACACGGGCGTGTCCCAGGGCGTGTCACTCAATAAAATTCGAAAATGGCCTGTTCGAGTCAGAGAAGTACACGGCCTTGAACCAAGCCGTGAACACGGGCGTGTCAGGTCGGACACGGGCGTGTCCGATGTCGTGTGCCTACCCGTGTACTGCTTGCAGCTCGATGAGGCAGGGGTGACACGGGCGTGTCTCAGGAATGACACGGGCGTGTCAGGTTCGACACGGGCGTGTCGATGCCCGTGTTCTGGTAAATCTCAGTCGGTTCGTATACCGCGTGTGCCGCTTAAGGGTACACGGCCTGTGACACGGGCGTGTCACAGGCCGTGTCAGCCAAAAAAGTAAGTATTTGGGTAAATCGTGGCCGTTTAAATTCTCTCTTTGGATCCAAGGGCTCAGGTGATTCCTGGCTGGATTAAATTCGTCAAGGAATGATGAAGAAGTCATTCTTCATTTTGCTTAAGGAAGAGAGAAAGAGAGAGGAGGAAGAAGAAGGAGGAGGAGATCAAGCCACCGGCGGAGTTCCCGTGGTCCGATTCGTGATCCGAAGCCGGCGTTGTGAAGGCAAAGCTGCTGCGGTTCTTTCTCACCGGCTAGTTTGCAATGGCTCCCAAGAGATCGACAAGGGTAACGATCTCCCTTCTTGGACATGTGAAGTCCTTCTTTTCTGCATTGCATAGGGAAAACCCTTCCCCGCGAGTGTGCGGTGGGTTGTGGTGTCCCTTGGGGTAGATATGTGAAGTCCCCCTTGTTAGAGGCCGGAATTGGAGTACGGCTCTAGGCATGCTGTGTGAAACCCATCTGGACATGGTTTGGATTGGTGATGCTTGTTTGCATATCGGAGAAGGCTTCGTGATTATGGCTTGTGTTGCCTTGTGCCTACCTGTTGCTTGGTGCAGCAGGAAGTACTGGATGATGTCCAGGAAATGAAGAGGGTTGGATGCAACTCTTGTGGTCGTGCGTTGCCACTTTATGAGCGGTTGAGCCGTTGGGCTGCAACTCGATGAAAAGGTAGATTGCCGAACAGGAAAGGTGAAACCGACCCGCGCCTATAAATAGCCATGGATACTTCCGTATTCGAGGTGGCACGGCGACTTGAGCAACGGGGGGTGGCTGATCCGTACCTGCGTTAGGTCCATCCGACTTGGAAGCCTGGTTATAGGTTTTGTTGGAGCGCCTAATGAGAGTCTTAGGCCCGCGCGCCGGAAAGATTAGAATGCTCAAATACCGTGTAGACGGTGGTGTTGACCCTGGTATTCCGGTACACCAAGAATGTACCCTGAGTGCACGGACTGTCGGGCCGTGTGGCCGATAGTTGTGATGGCGTGAATGTGCCTGCGCGCACATAGTTGCTATTTGATGATGTCATGCTTTGCAGGGAAAGAATGCTCATGCCCCGAGAAAGGGGTAGGATTGTTATAATTGGGTCAGCTGAATGCTGACCGTTGCATTGTTTGCCACCGGTTGGGTGGATTGTTCCAATGCAGGTGCTGGAGAGCCAAGTGGTAGGTGAAGGGCTGAAGCCCTACTGCTGTTGCTGTTGCTGCTGCGGCTAGCCCTTGAAGGCTAAGCGAATGTTTTTGCTTATTTTGTTTTCCTCATGTATGGCCGGCCTGCGCGCCGAGGTTTGTAATCCATGTTGTATGGAAAGAGGAACTGTAAGGCTTTAAGGCCAAACTCATGTATTTGTGTACATTCCGTGGTTATATATAAATGTGGTTTATATATTGGACATTCCTGGTTAGAGTTCAAATTAAAACTTAAAGCTTCCGCTAGAATGCTCTGAGTTAGGATTCGTGGTTGGTTTGGTATTATCCTGTGACCTCGCCGTCTGTTTGTGGCATATAGTGTGGGGCCCCGGCTGGACCTTCTACTATACGTCATTTAACGGATGGGGTCGTTACAAGCATTGCCAATCCCAAAGGAAAGGGCAAAGGTCAAGTATAGCCATTGGCCACCAAGCCTCCTATTCCATTTAAGAGAGTAATTCTACCTTCAAACAGGTATGATCAAGACAGTATCTTTGGTCACTGATTGAATGGTAGATCCACCAAATGGAACAAAGATGTACACCACAATGGTGGAAGATATAGCAAGGGTGCAAGTGCCTTTAAGGCATCCCATGAGGAAATTCAAATGGCCCACCCTAGACCATTTATTTTTGGAGCACCACCCCCCTCACTCAAGGCTAAAGCTGCAGACTGTTCTCAAAATATTCCAACCCACTCAAAAACTAAGGGCAAGTCTTTTAGTAGACTTGATTTGGGCATCTCTAAGGCCATCAAGAGTATGTTCTCTGAAAAGTAGGCAGCTGCTAGTAGGGCTCAAGATATCCCAAGTACTTCTACTGCCAGACCCATCACTAGTCAGACTGGGGCTAGGAATCAAAGGAGCGGGACTGTTGCTGCACCTTTTATAATAAGAGATGTTCTCAACACTGTTTTGAGTTCTTCAAATAGAGGGGAGATTGTTGGGACTATGTCCTCAATATTCCTATATTTGAAGAAGTGCATCCTGTATTTGATGACTATCTATTCAAATGTTTATAGGCTCAATAAACTATTAAACGTAATAGGTCAGGAGATAAGTTCATACCCAATTTGAACTAAAGTTTAGCTCAAAATTTGTCTAAGTAATGTGTTGAGAAGTTCTGGTTTATACCGTTTTGATGGGTACAGATATCAGAACAATATCGTCTTTATGGGTAAAGAGAACAAAATGATACCATTTTGTTAGAAGACTTCATAATGACAGAGTGCCATCTTGTTGATCAGATTGGAGGGATTTGAAATCTGCGTGGTGTAAAAAGCATAATTCACATCAGTACCATATGTAAGGTGTTTTGACTTATTACCAGAAATACTTTTCGACCATTGGAGAAGTTAGGCTTATAAAATTCAAGTGATGATCATTGCAAGAAAGAGAACTCTCAAAGTAAGAAACCCTAATTTCTTATAACCAGCATTAAGCAAAAAGTTAGCAGTTGCAAGGACTTTGTAATCTTTGTGCTATAAATTTGCTCACACAGCAAATCAATAGGAAGTTAACCTTCCTGCTGTAGAAGAAGAAGATCAATTCATCTCTTCATTCAAGCTGCTTAGCCTTGAACCTGCTATCAAAATCAAATCAAATTCAGTCAGGTACTAAGAAGTAGCTTTCTCTTTAGAAAGCTCAAGAAGACTCATAACTTAAAAGCAATACTTTTCTTGAGTCATTTACTGTAAACTATTTCAAACTCATTTTCTTTGTAAGATCTCTATGAGATTAGAGTTATAGGGTTCCGTTGTTAGGCTAAGTGTTGGGATGTATTAAGGGCCTGAGTGTAGGATTTTAGGAGAGAATATGAGGTAGGACATCATCTAGATCTCTAAGATAGGGTTGTGGATAGCTTGAGGTAGGACTTGCTGAAGTCTAAGGCAGGGTCTTGCTGAAGACCTGAGGTAGGATCCTAGAGTGGTTCTGTGTTGTAAGATCTTTGATCTGAGGAGTTGGTGGAGTTTATCGAGTCTAGCACACTGCTAGATAGGTGGTGAGGAGTAGTTGATGTACCCATACTCTAGGAAATCACTATAAATCATGTGTGATTCTTTATGCTGTGGTTTAATTTTTGTACTTTGCAGTAGTTAGTTTAAATAACTCAAAAAGCCTAAAAATCAACAAAACACCTATTCAACCCCCTCTAGATGTTTTAGACGACCACATAATCTTTCACGTCAAAGTTGACACCTTATGAGGAGGTGTATGGACAAGAGCCCACCCTTCACTCATCGTACATAGAGGGAAGATTCCTCAATGCAAAAGTCGTCCGCTCTTTAGAAGCCCGGGAGCGCTCATCTTGCTATTGTCATAAAATTGCATGAGAGTGGTTGCTAACATAAAACAATGAGAACGGGTACTCGCCATTGGGTCATGGGTGTCACAACCCGCATTTTCTCCAAATTAAGAATTATCAGAGTCTGAGAAAACACGCGTCGTGATGCCACGTCGGGCAGGGGATAACTGCTGACGCTCAGGCAAAACACTATCTACCTTACTTTATGAAAAATCATAAGTTAAATTATAAGAAATTCAGTTATATTTTAAAGGCCGTATCCCTCGGCTCCGTGGATCATCTAGTCCACCCTTCAAAATTATATTTATACGTAGCGGAAAAATACTTTATTCACATTTATGCATCCTAAGAGAGATCGCATAAGTGTCCACAGGGGACATCTTATACTATGCAAGACCCTAGATTTAATTTATATATATATAAGAAAAATGATCTTTTTACGTTGCCTTGAAAGTAGTGTATGAGTTTTGTAGAACATGCAGATCATGAGTTATATATACTTAATAGTGTTTTTTTAGGGTTTAAAAGTAACTAGCATCCTAACATAAATCATCCCAAGAGCAAGTTTAATATATCCAAAAGCAGAAAAACTAACAGTGTAAGCAAGTGCAAAGTATCTAAAAGAGAAACCACCAATGGGCGTCAACATCTGACACGAACCCACTGGTGAGTAGGTATATCTATACTACAAGTCTAAAGAAAACTACCTCCCAAACAAGAGGAACTGAGAACCACAGTAGCAGCTGAAATGCTAGAAAATCTCCAGTAACAAACTAGCCGCACAGTCGGCTAAATACCTGTACCTGAGGTATTCAGAAAAAGAACACCTCAGCAAAGCAACTATCAAAAGGAAAAGCAAAGATGCAATAGATTCGAACAGGAATTAAGATCAGGTAAGGACAAGTAGAAATGAAGTAAACAAGTGCAGGAAAAGTGAGGTAAGAAAAACAGGTAAGAAAAATACTCATCAAAAGTGAGTAAAAAGGGGTGCACCAGGTGCACGAATGAATCCAAGCTCCAAGAATCTCTGCAAGAAGGATTAGCACAATAACAATAACATCCTAACATAGAGCTAGAGCGGAAAGAATCACCTAGTACTGGAGATGGACAAATTCAGTAACAAGAGCCTAGGCTGGTGGCAACATGTCCAACCAAGTCTATCAGGCCTAAATATCTCCAAGGTGCTGTGGTGGTGGCATCAGTCCAACTCAACCAAACAGCCCAGAATGTCTTAACAAGACAAGAAGTAAAACAAGGGTGGCGGTACCGGTCCGACCCACCTCAAAACCACATCCTACTCCAGTACTAAGTGACTCGGGAAAACCCTGGCTGGTGGTCCCATGTACCACCAAGAAGTCACACTGAACCCTAAACAATCTAGAGCAACCCACCTAAGAGCCCTAAGCTCGAACCGACGGACTAACCGTCGAGTTGCTAAGCTACGCAATACTACCCATCAAATTTAAAATAGAGCGATACTAAATAGGAAAATAGTTTGATACACAACTCTTACCCACTACGCAAAACTAAACATAATTAGCAACTTGATCACCACTAAGTGTGTTCAACTAACTTGGTACAAACTTATACGGTTAACATGATACTACCGTAAATATATAAATTAATACAACCCCTACACAATTAAATTTGTACAACCTCTACACATTTCGCTTAATACAACCCATAGACACTAAAACACGCATAATTAATTTGATATTCAACCCTTAACAATGATTTTTTTTCTGACGCCCAATATATATACTATTAGATTGCGTGGTTTGGGCCTAAACTAAACAAGTAATGAAGTGAACATGACATAGTTACACCCAAAAAAAGGTTCAACAAGAAAACAACACAACAAGCTCTAATGAAAGTGTTGTAGAGAACAGGCCACCACAAAACAAATAACTCAGTTGGTAATAACCCGATCTAACATTCCTAATCATTTAAACCACAACATAATACCAATGGGGTTAGCCCCAAGATTTTCAGGTGATCAAACCTTAGGAGAACAAAAACTGAATTCAAGCCAAACAAAGGTACAAAAAAAAATTTGAAATAGCAATGGCAAGAGCGAAGGGCGCACTTGCCTTGATAATTAGTAGAACCTTGGCCAACGATGCACCTCTCAACAAACCGGACGCAAGCAATACCTTTACAAAAAAAAAATCTGGACAAAACTGGGCTAGCAAGAGCCGGACAGCACTTTCTCCCCCACCATCGGCCACAGATGGCTGAAGTAGAACAATCTGGACACGAAAAGTGCGCACAACCGGCCCTCAAACACAACAACAAGAAGAACCTGGACAGAATTTAGGAAAGGAAATCCTCCATCAGAGTTCGGAAAAAAAAGGAAACCAACGATTCGATCGGAAAGAACAACACCATCAAAACCCAAGAAAAAAAACATAGTGTAACACCTCTACCCGTCAAGAAGAATATAATAGAGGGTCCGGCCGGGGCCCCACACCATATTCCACAAACAGGCGGAGACGCTACTAAATAATATCATAATCAACGCATCCTAACACAGAGCATTCTAGCGGAAGCTTCACGGTTGAATTCATGAACTCAAGATAAACAACATTGTCCACTACATAGGAATGTATAAATATACATCAAAAGAGTCTGGCCTTAAGGCCTTACAACAGTTTCTCTTAACAAGAGCGTGGTTTACATACATCGGCACGCAGGCCGGCCACACATGAACAAAAGAAACAAAACAATGCCTTCAAGGGCAGCAACGCAGCTTTGGGCTTCAGCCCGCTAAGTCCCGCTCGGACCAGCTCCTCCAGTACCTGTAAGAACCAATCCACCAAACGGTGGCAAAACAGGGCAACGGTCAGCATTCAGCTGACCAATTATAACGACCCTGCCCCTGGCACGGGGCAGCGGAATTCCATCCCTGCAAAGCATTCATCCAACATGATATATATATAGCCATTCAAGCAAGACGTGCACGCCCGCACCGTCACATATCACAAACGTCGGCTCGACGGCCCGACGCTCCGTGCACTCAGGGCACATTCACACCGTTCAGAGGTCCCAGACATAACGGCGCACTATGAGCATTCTAGTCTGATCGGCTCACCGGCCGTCGACTCTCGCTATGTGATCCTAACAGGGTCTTAAGCACCCAAGGTTAGACAACCATAACGCGGGTACAGATCCACCTTTCCCGTTGCTCACATCGTCAGACTCACGCCTGGACTGACGCGGGTACAGTTTCACCTTGCCCGTTCCACCATTTCCTAGTTGCAGCCTCACAGCTCAACTTTCCATCAGTAGCACTCACGGCCACAAGAGAGTCCAACTCTCATAATTTCCTGGACTTCCTCCAGTACTTTTATCCATCATGCATACAAGCAATCATCACGGAGTCTTCTCCGATATGCAACCAAGCATCACCAATCCAGACCATGTCCAGATGGGCTTCACACAGCATGCCTAGATCCGTACTCCAATTCCGGACTCTAACAAGGGGGACTTCACATATCTACCCCAAGGGTCGCCACAACCCACCGCACACTCGCGGGGAAGGGTTTTCCCTCTGCAATGCAGGAATTAAGGACTTCACATGTCCAAGCAGGAAATCGTTACCCTAGGAGTTCGCTTCGGAGCCATGGAGAGAAAATTGAGACGGATGAAAGCCTTCGCAGCAGCGTTGCCTTCGCAAATCCGATCTCGGCTCGCGATTTGGACCACCGTAGCACCACCGGCAGCCGGACTCCACTTCCTCTTCTTCCTCCTTGCTCTCACCTCTCTCTTACTTTAGAAAGAGAAGATGAAAAGAAGAATGATCTTCTCCCCCCCCCCCTTTTCCCGGCCTTATCAGCCCAGGAATGAACTCCAGCCACAGGATCTAATTTAAAGAAAATGAAGGGCCACGATCTACTGAAAATTCCCCTGAAATTTGGCCGACACGGCCTGTGACACGCCCGTGTCACAGGCCGTGTACCCTTAAGCGGCACACGCGGCAGTCGCACCGCCTGAAATATTCGAGAACACGGGCATCGACACGCCCGTGTCGAACCTGACACGCCCGTGTCAGTCATGAGACACGCCCGTGTCTCCTGTTACACGGTACTCACCGATTTCCAAAACCAGTACACGGGTCGGAACACGGCAGCTGACACGCCCGTGTCCAGCCTCACACGCCCGTGTTCCCGGCCGTGTTCAAGGCCGTGTCCGGCTCTGACTTGAATAGGTCATTTTCGAAAATTAATTCGAACACGCCCTGGGACACGCCCGTGTCGAAGGCCGTGTCCCAGGCTCGACGATCGTCGACTCTCAAACGTCGACCAGCCTGAACACGCCCTGGGACACGCCCGTGTCCCAGGCCGTGTACACCCGACACGCCCTGGGACACGCCCGTGTCCCAGGCCGTGTCTAACAGCCTCCAACCCAAAATTGTGTACAAACATTTTTTTGAGATTTTTGGGGTGTTACAATCCTCCCCCCCCCTTAATAAAATTTCGTCCCGAAATTTGAAGATAATAGGGAGAAAATAACAAAACACTTATATGTGTCTATTACATATACAACGAGTGAACAAGCTACGAAAATAACTCGGGAAACTCGGCTCGCATGGTCTGCTCGCGCTCCCATGTTAGCTCTTCTCGGCCACAATTGTCCCACCGGACTTTGACCATCCCGATCACCTTGTTCCGCAACTGTTTCTCGGCTCGATCCTCTATCCGTATAGGCTTCACCTTTGTCGTTAGCCCATACTCAACTGGCACTCGATCATGTTCAACTATATGAGCTGGATCCTTGACTGCTTTGCGTAACACCGAGATGTGAAACACGTCATGCAATCCACTCAATTCTGATGAAAGAGCTAACCGATAGGCAGCTTCCCCAATTCGCTCCACCACTTCAAACGGACCAAGGTATCGCGGACTTAGCTTTTTCAATCGCCGGATCCGAGATACGCCTTTGAAGGGCTTAATCTTTAAATAGACCCATTCACCCACCGCGAACTCCACGTTCCGGTGCTTAGCATTATAATACTTGGCCTGCCGATCTTGGGCTATTAGGAGCTTCTCTCGAATAGAGCGTATTGTTGAGGTAGCATCCTTGACTTCCTTTTTGCCTAAAAGTTTAGTCTCGCCAGTTTCTGCCCAAGCTAGCGGTGTACGACACTTACGACCATACAGCGCTTCAAATGGGGCCATGCCTATACTCGCTTGATAGCTATTATTATAGGCAAACTCCACCATAACAAGATGTTCTTCCCACTTCTTACCGAAGTCCAGGGCGCACATACGGAGCATATCCTCCATCGTTCTGTTGGTTCGTTCAGTTTGGCCATCCGTTTGCGGATGAAAGGCCGTACTGAATGCTAACTTCGTGCCCAACATCTGATGAACTAATCTCCAATCCTTTGAAGTAAAGCGCCCATCTCGGTCACTTACGATGCTCCGGGGAACACCGTGCAATCGAACTATCTGCTCCACATAGAGCTTTGCCAACGTTTCCACTGAATCGTCCCGCTTGTTTGGTATAAAGTGAGCCACCTTTGTCAACCGGTCTACAATCACCCAGATTGAGTCATGGCCACGCTGAGATCTCGGCAATCCGTGCACGAAATCCATAGAAATATCCTCAAATTTCCATTGCGGAACCGGCAACGACTTCAGGAAACCACTCGGCCGTTGACATTCTGCCTTTACCAAAGCACAAGTACGACATTTAGCCACATACGCAGCTATGTCCTTCTTTAAACCAGGCCACCAAAACAATTTCTTCATGTCTTTGTACATTTTTGTGCTCCCAGGGTGAATTGAATACTTTGTAAAGTGCGCTTCATATAGCAGCCCTTCACGCAATTTACCCGCACTAGGGACGCACAATCGGCCATCCTTCCGTAATAAGCCATCATCCCAGGAGAACTGATCACCCGATCCCTCCTTTGCATAGCGTTGAAGACTCTCATCCAACTCCGTTGCCCGCCGAACCCTGTCAGCAAGGTCATATTGAACTTCCAACCAGTTCATGCTTGCTTCAGTTGAAGAATTTCTTTCCACACAAGATATCTCCAAGGCTTCCAACTCTTGGACTAACCGCTCATCATGTATCCGCAACCAATTTGCCTGTACCGGAGCCCGACGACTCAAGGCATCAGCGACCACATTTCCCTTTCCGGGAACATAGTGAATGTCGAATGTAAAATCCCCAAGGAATTCCATCCACCTTCTTTGTCGCATATTCAACTCCTTTTGATCGAGCAGATACTTTAAACTTTTATGATCGGTATAAATGTCTACTTTCACGCCATATAGATAATGCCGCCACAACTTTAGCGAAAAGATCACCGCCGCCAACTCCAAATCATGGACGGGGTAATTACGCTCATGCACTTTCAATTGACGTGAACCATAAGCGATCACCTTGCCAAACTGCAGGAGAACGCAGCCTAAGCCGCTTCCTGACGCATCGCTGTATATTTCAAATCCATCTGTACCACATGGCGACGTCAATACGGGCGTCGTGGTCAAACGACTTTTCAGCTCCTCAAAAGCTCGTGCGCACTCCGGCGTCCAAACGAACTTCTGATCCTTTCTCGTCAACGTAGTCAGAGGCAAAGCAATCCGGGAGAAGTTCCCCACGAACCTCCTATAGTAGCCCACCAGTCCAAGGAAACTCCTGACTTCGGCCACTGAAGATAACACTGGCCAATCCCGAATGGCACTTATCTTAGCCGGATCCACCGCTATGCCCTCTCCACTTACCACATGGCCTAGAAAAGCCACCGACGAGAGCCAGAACTCACACTTTGAGAACTTGGCATACAGCTTATTCCTTCGCAAGGTATGCAATACTAACCGCAAATGGTTTGCATGATCTTCCTCCGATTGTGAATATACCAAAATATCATCAATAAACACAATCACAAACAGATCCAGGTATTCGCGGAACGTACGATGCATGAGATCCATGAATACCGAAGGCGCATTACATAAGCCGAACGGCATCACTGTGAACTCATAATGACCATAGCGTGTGCCAAACGCTGTCTTGGGAATGTCACCTTCCCTAATCCGCAACTGGTAATACCCGGACTTCAAATCCAACTTCGAATAGACGGTTGAGCCTGCTAGCTGATCGAACAAGTCATCGATCCGAGGAATTGGATACTTGTTTTTCTCCGTCAGTTTGTTCAGTTCGCGATAATCAATACATAGTCGCAAACCACCGTCTTTCTTTTTCACAAAAAGAACAGGCGCGCTCCAAGGTGACATACTTGGGCGTATATATCCCTGCTCCAACAACTCTTGCAACTGAACTTTCAGTTCGGCCATTTCTTTTGGTGCTACCCGATACGGCGAACGGGCCACGGGTTTTGCACCCGGCACCAGCTCGATAGCGAAGTCAATTTCCCTTTGGGGAGGTAACCCCGGAAGGTCCTTTGGAAACACATCCGCATATTCCGACACAATCGGCACTTCACTCACACTGGCCTTCGGCGCCACCGCCTCTATGAGTGTGAAGAACAACTCCGCACCCTTCCGAACTGCCTTAACAACTTGGAGAGCGGATAACAACATCCCACTCATCCCTTGCATACCAATAAACTTGGTCTCTCGTTCGGTATTTTGCCCAAGTGTGACCTCTTTTGAAGTGCAATCAATACAGGCACGCTGCTCTGAAAGCCAGTCCATACCAAAGATTATATCAAACTCTTTGATCGGCAATACTAGTGTTTCCACCTTGAACTCCCGACTTCCTATCTTGACCTCAAGACCGCAAGATCGATCCGCGCACATCAAACATCCGTTAGGCAACAACACCTTTACACTGTCTGTCTTGGTCCGGATAGGCACCCCGACACGCAAGACAAAATCCTCAGACAGAAACGAATGTGAAGCACCTGTGTCGAACAGTGCTCGCGCCGGATACTCTCGTATAAGGACAAACCCTATAACATGACAATTAAAACAAGCACAGCACACCAAAAGTACAAACATTAAAACTTAAGCGCACCTGTGACGACATCAGCCTGCTTAATGGCCTCCTGTTGTCCAAGGTTGAAGACCCTGGGCTGCGCGTGCGAGGCAGAAGACTCCACCACAGCCTTCCCCTTCTCCGCATAAGACGCTCCCGTCTTCTTATCACCCTTTGGAGGACCAAATCGGCATTCACGTGCGAAGTGTCCAACCTTCCCGCACGTAAAACAAGCACGAGCTCCATTCCCAGATGTGTCCGTCACAGTCGCAGAAGGAGCTTGTCCAGAAGACTTAGACTTCTTATTCCATTTCCTTCGGTAGCCAAACTTGTCCGGACGCGGCGGCTTAAACTCTGGCTTCACAACCGCCAAGTTTCCCTTTGCTTGCCCCCGTTTCATGTCCGTCTCCAAAGAACGAGCCGTACAGACTAAGGCTTGGAATCCCTGACTCACAGAACTCGAGAGCAAATACCTTAGCTCATCTCGCAGTCCCGCATAAAACCGACTAGTCTTACGCTCTTCCTCGGCGAAGATCGAGCCCGCATATCTTCCCAACCGGGTGAACTCATGTAGGTAGTCATCCACACTTCGATCTCCCTGTGCTAACCGTTGGAACTCCATTTCCATCGACATCCTTTGCTGCATCGGCAGATGTTGTGCTAAGAACAACTGAGAGAATTCTTCCATTGTAATCTCTGCCAATTGCCTGCCGGCCAAGTGATGCAGTTCAATCTCATCCCACCACAATCGCGCCTCTCCTTCCAGTAGAAAAGTGGCTAACATCACTTTCTGTTCCTCCTCAACCCTGATAGCCCTCATAATCCTCTTAATTCTTGCAAGCCAATCCTCTGCTTGGGCCGGTGTACCCGCCCCATGAAACTGCGGAGGGTTAAAGCTCAAGAATTGCTTCCATTGTTGATCTGCTACCCGCGGATCAACTTCGGCTTCTACCGGTTCTTGCCGTACCCCAGCTTGCGTTGGCACCACTGCAGGACGTGCTTGCCCCGCTTGCTGAGCATTCATCACAGCAAGTACCGTTTCCGTAATGAGACGGACTGTTTCAGCGGATGGAGGAGTTGTGGGCACCTCGGCTGGTGCCGCACTCGCAACAGAACGTTGTGGTTCGGACTGACCCGCAACACTTCTGGTCACTTATATGTGTAAAACACACAGGTTAACGACCAATAAAAACGGCAATCATACAAAGAGAGTACACAAGTTCAACAAACAAGTGTATTTGCATTCCTAAGTGGACAATCTTGAGTTCAAATTAAGTGTTATAACGACGACACTGACACGTGCTCGCCCCCTCTCAAAAGAATTCGTCCGCGAATTCGGAAGAGATCGACCAACAAGCTGATACCAAATTGTAACACCTCTACCCGTCAAGAAGAATATAATAGAGGGTCCGGCCGGGGCCCCACACCATATTCCACAAACAGGCGGAGACGCTACTAAATAATATCATAATCAACGCATCCTAACACAGAGCATTCTAGCGGAAGCTTCACGGTTGAATTCATGAACTCAAGATAAACAACATTGTCCACTACATAGGAATGTATAAATATACATCAAAAGAGTCTGGCCTTAAGGCCTTACAACAGTTTCTCTTAACAAGAGCGTGGTTTACATACATCGGCACGCAGGCCGGCCACGCATGAACAAAAGAAACAAAACAATGCCTTCAAGGGCAGCAACGCAGCTTTGGGCTTCAGCCCGCTAAGTCCCGCTCGGACCAGCTCCTCCAGTACCTGTAAGAACCAATCCACCAAACGGTGGCAAAACAGGGCAACGGTCAGCATTCAGCTGACCAATTATAACGACCCTGCCCCTGGCACGGGGCAGCGGAATTCCATCCCTGCAAAGCATTCATCCAACATGATATATATATAGCCATTCAAGCAAGACGTGCACGCCCGCACCGTCACATATCACAAACGTCGGCTCGACGGCCCGACGCTCCGTGCACTCAGGGCACATTCACACCGTTCAGAGGTCCCAGACATAACGGCGCACTATGAGCATTCTAGTCTGATCGGCTCACCGGCCGTCGACTCTCGCTATGTGATCCTAACAGGGTCTTAAGCACCCAAGGTTAGACAACCATAACGCGGGTACAGATCCACCTTTCCCGTTGCTCACATCGTCAGACTCATGCCTGGACTGACGCGGGTACAGTTTCACCTTGCCCGTTCCACCATTTCCTAGTTGCAGCCTCACAGCTCAACTTTCCATCAGTAGCACTCACGGCCACAAGAGAGTCCAACTCTCATAATTTCCTGGACTTCCTCCAGTACTTTTATCCATCATGCATACAAGCAATCATCACGGAGTCTTCTCCGATATGCAACCAAGCATCACCAATCCAGACCATGTCCAGATGGGCTTCACACAGCATGCCTAGATCCGTACTCCAATTCCGGACTCTAACAAGGGGGACTTCACATATCTACCCCAAGGGACGCCACAACCCACCGCACACTCGTGGGGAAGGGTTTTCCCTATGCAATGCAGGAATTAAGGACTTCACATGTCCAAGCAGGAAATCGTTACCCTAGGAGTTCGCTTCGGAGCCATGGAGAGAAAATTGAGACGGATGAAAGCCTTCGCAGCAGCGTTGCCTTCGCAAATCCGATCTCGGCTCGCGATTTGGACCACCGTAGCACCACCGGCAGCCGGACTCCACTTCCTCTTCTTCCTCCTTGCTCTCACCTCTCTCTTACTTTAGAAAGAGAAGATGAAAAGAAGAATGATCTTCTCCCCCCCCCCCTTTTCCCGGCCTTATCAGCCCAGGAATGAACTCCAGCCACAGGATCTAATTTAAAGAAAATGAAGGGCCACGATCTACTGAAAATTCCCCTGAAATTTGGCCGACACGGCCTGTGACACGCCCGTGTCACAGGCCGTGTATCCTTAAGCGGCACACGCGGCAGTCGCACCGCCTGAAATATTCGAGAACACGGGCATCGACACGCCCGTGTCGAACCTGACACGCCCGTGTCAGTCATGAGACACGCCCGTGTCTCCTGTTACACGGTACTCACCGATTTCCAAAACCAGTACACGGGTCGGAACACGGCAGCTGACACGCCCGTGTCCAGCCTCACACGCCCGTGTTCCCGGCCGTGTTCAAGGCCGTGTCCGGCTCTGACTTGAATAGGTCATTTTCGAAAATTAATTCGAACACGCCCTGGGACACGCCCATGTCGAAGGCCGTGTCCCAGGCTCGACGATCGTCGACTCTCAAACGTCGACCAGCCTGAACACGCCCTGGGACACGCCCGTGTCCCAGGCCGTGTACACCCGACACGCCCTGGGACACGCCCGTGTCCCAGGCCGTGTCTAACAGCCTCCAACCCAAAATTGTGTACAAACATTTTTTTGAGATTTTTGGGGTGTTACACATAGCCTACTGATCGGACAAAAATCACGAATGAAAACGCACAAGGCTTACCTCGGAACGAAGATCTCGCCTAGGGGAGTCCGGATCCGGCCTCAAACCAAGTTTTCGAGCGGTTCTGGGCGGTGAACGGGCGGTCGGAGCGGCAGTCGGGCGTCCGCCTCTTCTCTTCCGCACAGAGGAATAGCGCTCGGTTTTCTTTTTTTTTTTCCTGTTGCTGGTCGGCTGAATGGGGGGGGGAAGACCTAAATAAAACTAACATATATATATATATAAGACATCTTAATACTAACCAACCTAATAATAATTCCTAATATACATATAATAATACCTTACGTTACATTACATCCTAAACCTACTACTAAACACTTAAGTTATATTAAATATAATTAAGGTATAATATATAACCTAAGGTTTAGACCTACACCTAAAACAATATAAATATTCTCCCATAAATAAAACCGCACGCACAAATGCGCGAACCCACATACACAAGCTAATACACATATATACGTAAACACGCACACGTACGCTTAAATAACGCTCTGCACGCACGGACATGTGCATTCTCGCACCGGCACGCCCAAAACACGCGTTATGCCCAAAAATGCACAACTATATATATACGCTCGCATAGGGTGACGACTCGCTAACAAGCGACCGTCGAAACGACGCGAAAAAATAAACGATCTCGGATTTCGACCAAACTTTCACCGTAGCTAAACACTCAAGCTACGAAAACAACGATGAAGTCAAAAACAACCTCCGACGATCAAACACTCGGGCTAACACCTCCCGAAGCCAAAGCACAAGCATTCCCTGAGAGGCTCAGCCGAGTCTCCAAAACAGACTCCGGCTAGCTGGGGAACCCTGCAAACAGGATACGACCACTAAGAACACCTAAAGAGGTACTCTAACAACGGCACAAGCCGGAAACACGTCAACGTAACGCCAAAGGAATAATCATTAAATACCGAAAAATCGGGGGCGTTACAGTCACTCCCCCTAAAAGAAAGTTTCGCCCCGAAACTTTACGCACCAACTTCTATCATAGAAGGAAAAGAACAGAACTAACCAAGAGTTAGTAAAAAGAATATCAAACATACCGAGCACAATCAGGGAAACAGATGAGGGTGAGCCTCCCTCATCGCCGACTCTAATTCCCAAGTCGCGCTTCCACGCCCTTATTCCTCCGCAAAACTTTGGCCATCATGATTGACTTTCTCCGCAACTCCTGATCTTGAGTTTCCAAAAACGCGGACAGTCGTCTCAACATAAGAAAGATTCGGCTCTAACTGAGACACAAAATCCAAAACTTGTCTATCATTTAGCACACACTTTCGTTGTTGACTGACGTGAAAAACGTTGCGCACGCCAGGAAAGTTCGCGGGCAAATCCAGTCTATAAGCTGCCACACCAATTCGCTCAACGATTAAAAATGGCCCCACCTACCTTGGGTCCAACTTCTGATTCTTACCAAACCTCTTGATTTCCAATCATCGGGGAAACTTTAATAAATACCAAGTCTTCCACAGCAAATACCAATTCAGATCTACGCCGTTTGGCGTTCTTCTCATATCGCTCCTGGGCTATCTGGAGCTTCTCTCGAATAAGCCTCACAGCAACATCCATTTCTTCAAGGGCATCCGGGCCCAACAGTGACTTCTCACCAACCTCGGTCCAAAACATGGGATTCCTGCAGCGCCTCCCATACGGAGCTCAAAAGGAGCCATTTGCAGGCTTTCTTGATAATTGTTATAGCATGCATAAACCATCAGCCTCAAACGCTCATTCCCCGCTCCTCCGTGGTCTAAAATACAACATCTGATTGTATCCTCCACGATCGGGTTAACTCGCTCTGCCTGACCATTTTTCTGCGGATGATATGTGGTAGAATATCTCAAATCAGTACCCAAACCTTCTTGCAAACTCTTCCAGAAGCGAGACGTAAACCTGGAGTCTCGGTCTGATATGTTGCTTATAGGAACTCCAAGCAACCGGATGACTTTATTCAAATACAGCTCAACTATCTTCTTCAAGGGGTAATCCATCTCATTAAGGTACGAAGTGAACACACTTCGTTAATCTGACAACCATAGCCAAGACTGAATCAAATTGTCTCTGAGATCGCGGCAAGCCTGAAATAAAATCCATCGAGATGCTCTCCTACCTTCAAGTCGGGATTTCCAATGGATTCAACTTGCCACCAGGCCTTCCATGATCGGCCTTAACATGCTAGCAGGTGGAACACTCAGAAACAAACACAAAGCAATCTGCTTCAAGTCCTAATACATCTTAGTTAGGACACGGGTGGTAGGCAACACTGACACCATGCGCCTCACTACACAATTCAACTCGTATGCTTTCGATATTGGGGATATAAAATTTTTTTGTAGCGGTAAATTCCCCTTCTCCGTTCTATTACAAAGGTGCAGCAAATCAGGATCGTCCTTTTGATGAAACCTTGTAAAATAAGTCCATGAAGGCTAGATCCCCACCCACTACTTGGCGTGGCACAACTTCTCACTAAAATGCCCGTTAAAAGAAGTTCTTCTACCAACAAATTTTGCGGCGAGATCTGAAAATTTCCAAGTCTTTCTACTTGGGGCGCCGGCTACTACGTTAGCTTGCCCGGATAGTATCAAATCTTAACCTGAAAATCAACGACACACCCTAACCATTCACGCTAATACTTTCTGAGTGAAGACATACTTCAACCCGTATGAGTAGTATAATTCTTGCATTGCGCGTCTTACAACAGGTGTCTCCACAACCTTAGCTCAAAATTCCCAGCTGCGAACTCTAGATTCTGCGTAGGGTAGTTCCTTTCATGAATCTTCCGTTGCCTTGGCCCATACGCAACTACTTTTCCCTTCTTCATCAAACGCAACCAATCCCCACATGATATGCGTTCATATAACGGTATAATCTAAGCCTTTCGTGGGAAATCTCAAAACCGGAGCAGTGCATACTCAAATCTTTAATTCTTGAAAAGTTCCCCGTGCTTATTGCTCCAAGCAAAACTATATTCTCATGCTTCGACTGAAATCCTAGCCCATTCCATAACCACATCTATTTTTCTCTGGATCGGCTGAAATCTCATTCTATAATAGCAGCAATCTATTCTGGGTTGACATAAATCCTGTCCTTGCTAACCACATGACCCAGAAAGAAACCCGAGGTAACCCAAAACTTGCGCTTACTAAATTTGGCAAATAGCTTATGGTCCTTCAAAGCAGATAAACCAAATGCAGATGGCGGTCACCCTCCACAACATCGCGGGAATAAATCAAAACATCGACGATGAACGCGACCACGAACTTATCCAGGAAGTCCTTGTACACGCGGTTCATCAAATCCATAAAGGTTGAGGGTACACTTGCCAAACCATACGACATAACCAAAAATGCAAACCTGCTCAATCTAGCACGCATCCCGAGGTTCATCAAGGCAGGCAACACTAAAGACAAGGATGGGCATGTCTTACAACATTATAGAATACCCAAAAATGTCACCTAAAACACAATCACAAAAGGTCCAGATTTAGGACGAACTCTACGCCTCACACAGGAAGAAAATTAACTATGAAGACATCCGAACACTCGCGCCTAACTGTTCTTTACCGTAAACTTCCCTATACAAATCTCATACACAACTAAACGAACAAACGACAACCTAGGAAGAAAATAAAACAAGTTATAACCTAACCTGAAATCACTTGGGTCGAAGACTGAATTTCTTCCTCGATCGACGCGATCAGCTTACCCTTTCCTTTGTCCAAGTACTGCACCTGAGGTAAAACTTGAGGTGTGGCAGGCTGAAACGTAGGCTGAAATTGCGGGCACCTTGCCTTAACATGCCCCTTTTGCCCACACTGAAAGCAGACCTTACCCTTATCCCAACAATGGGCAACCTCATGCCCCTTCTTCTTGCATGAGGTACACACTAGATCTCCTTTGGGGGTCTTCTGAACTTCCTGAACTTGGTCCTTCTCCTGAGCCTTTATTCGCTTGAAACATCTTTCAAAGGGGTGGCCTAAGCGGCCACAGAATCTACACGTTTCCTTACTCCTCTTCCTTGAAATAGCACCGGATACCTAGGTGCTCTTACCCTCATCGGACTTCCTTTTATCCTTCCTTAGCATCAAGTCTTTGTCCTTAGCATAGCTCATAGTCTCGACCTTAAGAGCAATTTTCACCGACCTTGCATTAGTCTCGAACTGGTAAGTAGTAGAGTACTGCTGAATGTCATTTGGGAGGCCACCCAAGAAGCCTTTTACTCTGCACTCTTCAGCAACAAACAATCCAGAAGCAATCTTATTCAATTTGCTGATCTCGCTCTCACTTTCCACCACTGTGGGGGCTGGCTCACTAGGCTGTCGTCCTAAGGTGGCAGCCAACAATTCCTACAACTGCACTTGCATCGCCACTACCTGACCTGTCAGGATCCCCATGCTCTAGCGCAGTTCTACAATCACCGTCTCTCTCTACGCGCCTGACGACTCGCCCTCAGATTGGGGAGTCGACCTCGTCACTCTACGCTTAGGCGCCATGCTATACGAGCAAACAAAACAATAATCGAAACCTAGCTCAACTACTAGGACAAAACAAACATGTATAGACAAACCTACATAAGTACTTGCTTTAACTGCCAACTTGCTCTGGGGTTTTTATATATATATATTTTTTACAAAAAAAATGATATCATGCTTAACCTAAGATGGTTTACCACCATCATACTAACTCTTGTGCCTAGACCATGAATGCATGTATTTATATTCTTTTTGACTCAAAACCATGTGTGTATATATGTCATCCTGCAAATCTTTACCTTGGCACGCTGTGCTTATGCAATGTTATGCTATGCATGATTGTGCTATGCATTTTAAAAAGGTCCTAATGCATGTTATGAGCGGCGTACACATGAAAATGTTATGCATCCCATACTACATAACATTTTCATGCAACGAAAAAAAGAAAACGTGCTAGCCGCATTCATGTGGTGAGGTTATGCATCCCATACTACATAACCTTCACATGTTGCCTCCTATGGTGGATCCATATACAAACACATATTATGCATCCCATACTACATAATATGCCTCGTATACTTCATGTCATGTTATGAGTGTAGTGTTCGTGCTTCAGCCAAGACGTGCTGATGACATATCGGTGTGTGTATGATATGATGCTAAATATCTAATGCAATCAAAAAGGAAAGATGCCCGACTAACTTGTCAAGCAACCTCCCTCTGATACCAACTGTCACAACCCGCATTTTCTCCAAATTAAGAATTATCAGAGTCTGAGAAAACACGCGTCGTGATGCCACGTCGGGCAGGGGATAACTGCTGACGCTCAGGCAAAACACTATCTACCTTACTTTATGAAAAATCATAAGTTAAATTATAAGAAATTCAGTTATATTTTAAAGGCCGTATCCCTCGGCTCCGTGGATCATCTAGTCCACCCTTCAAAATTATATTTATACGTAGCGGAAAAATACTTTATTCACATTTATGCATCCTAAGAGAGATCGCATAAGTGTCCACAGGGGACATCTTATACTATGCAAGACCCTAGATTTAATTTATATATATATAAGAAAAATGATCTTTTTACGTTGCCTTGAAAGTAGTGTATGAGTTTTGTAGAACATGCAGATCATGAGTTATATATACTTAATAGTGTTTTTTTAGGGTTTAAAAGTAACTAGCATCCTAACATAAATCATCCCAAGAGCAAGTTTAATATATCCAAAAGCAGAAAAACTAACAGTGTAAGCAAGTGCAAAGTATCTAAAAGAGAAACCACCAATGGGCGTCAACATCTGACACGAACCCACTGGTGAGTAGGTATATCTATACTACAAGTCTAAAGAAAACTACCTCCCAAACAAGAGGAACTGAGAACCACAGTAGCAGCTGAAATGCTAGAAAATCTCCAGTAACAAACTAGCCGCACAGTCGGCTAAATACCTGTACCTGAGGTATTCAGAAAAAGAACACCTCAGCAAAGCAACTATCAAAAGGAAAAGCAAAGATGCAATAGATTCGAACAGGAATTAAGATCAGGTAAGGACAAGTAGAAATGAAGTAAACAAGTGCAGGAAAAGTGAGGTAAGAAAAACAGGTAAGAAAAATACTCATCAAAAGTGAGTAAAAAGGGGTGCACCAGGTGCACGAATGAATCCAAGCTCCAAGAATCTCTGCAAGAAGGATTAGCACAATAACAATAACATCCTAACATAGAGCTAGAGCGGAAAGAATCACCTAGTACTGGAGATGGACAAATTCAGTAACAAGAGCCTAGGCTGGTGGCAACATGTCCAACCAAGTCTATCAGGCCTAAATATCTCCAAGGTGCTGTGGTGGTGGCATCAGTCCAACTCAACCAAACAGCCCAGAATGTCTTAACAAGACAAGAAGTAAAACAAGGGTGGCGGTACCGGTCCGACCCACCTCAAAACCACATCCTACTCCAGTACTAAGTGACTCGGGAAAAACCTGGCTGGTGGTCCCATGTACCACCAAGAAGTCACACTGAACCCTAAACAATCTAGAGCAACCCTCCTAAGAGCCCTAAGCTCGAACCGACGGACTAACCGTCGAGTTGCTAAGCTACGCAATACTACCCATCAAATTTAAAATAGAGCGATACTAAATAGGAAAATAGTTTGATACACAACTCTTACCCACTACGCAAAACTAAACATAATTAGCAACTTGATCACCACTAAGTGTGTTCAACTAACTTGGTACAAACTTATATGGTTAACATGATACTACCGTAAATATATAAATTAATACAACCCCTACACAATTAAATTTGTACAACCTCTACACATTTCGCTTAATACAACCCATAGACACTAAAACACGCATAATTAATTTGATATTCAACCCTTAACAATGATTTTTTTTCTGACGCCCAATATATATACTATTAGATTGCGTGGTTTGGGCCTAAACTAAACAAGTAATGAAGTGAACATGACATAGTTACACCCAAAAAAAGGTTCAACAAGAAAACAACACAATAAGCTCTAATGAAAGTGTTGTAGAGAACAGGCCACCACAAAACAAATAACTCAGTTGGTAATAACCCGATCTAACATTCCTAATCATTTAAACCACAACATAATACCAATGGGGTTAGCCCCAAGATTTTCAGGTGATCAAACCTTAGGAGAACAAAAACTGAATTCAAGCCAAACAAAGGTACAAAAAAAAATTTGAAATAGCAATTGCAAGAGCGAAGGGCGCACTTGCCTTGATAATTAGTAGAACCTTGGCCAACGATGCACCTCTCAACAAACCGGACGCAAGCAATACCTTTACAAAAAAAAATCTGGACAAAACTGGGCTAGCAAGAGCCGGACAGCACTTTCTCCCCCACCATCGGCCACAGATGGCTGAAGTAGAACAATCTGGACACGAAAAGTGCGCACAACCGGCCCTCAAACACAACAACAAGAAGAACCTGGACAGAATTTAGGAAAGGAAATCCTCCATCAGAGTTCGGAAAAAAAAGGAAACCAACGATTCGATCGGAAAGAACAACACCATCAAAACCCAAGAAAAAAAACATAGCCTACTGATCGGACAAAAATCACGAATGAAAACGCACAAGGCTTACCTCGGAACGAAGATCTCGCCTAGGGGAGTCCGGATCCGGCCTCAAACCAAGTTTTCGAGCGGTTCTGGGCGGTGAACGGGCGGTCGGAGCGGCAGTCGGGCGCCCGCCTCTTCTCTTCCGCACAGAGGAATAGCGCTCGGTTTTCTTTTTTTTTTTCCTGTTGCTGGTCGGCTGAATGGGGGGGGGGGGAAGACCTAAATAAAACTAACATATATATATATATATATATATATATATATAATACATCTTAATACTAACCAACCTAATAATAATTCCTAATATACATATAATAATACCTTACGTTACATTACATCCTAAACCTACTACTAAACACTTAAGTTATATTAAATATAATTAAGGTATAATATATAACCTAAGGTTTAGACCTACACCTAAAACAATATAAATATTCTCCCATAAATAAAACCGCACGCACAAATGCGCGAACCCACATACACAAGCTAATACACATATATACGTAAACACGCACACGTACGCTTAAATAACGCTCCGCACGCACGGACATGTGCATTCTCGCACCGGCACGCCCAAAACACGCGTTATGCCCAAAAATGCACAACTATATATATACGCTCGCATAGGGTGACGACTCGCTAACAAGCGACCGTCGAAACGACGCGAAAAAATAAACGATCTCGGATTTCGACCAAACTTTCACCGTAGCTAAACACTCAAGCTACGAAAACAACGATGAAGTCGAAAACAACCTCCGACGATCAAACACTCGGGCTAACACCTCCCGAAGCCAAAGCACAAGCATTCCCTGAGAGGCTCAGCCGAGTCTCCAAAACAGACTCCGGCTAGCTGGGGAACCCTGCAAACAGGATACGACCACTAAGAACACCTAAAGAGGTACTCTAACAACGGCACAAGCCGGAAACACGTCAACGTAACGCCAAAGGAATAATCATTAAATACCGAAAAATCGGGGGCGTTACAGTCACTCCCCCTAAAAGAAAGTTTCGCCCCGAAACTTTACGCACCAACTTCTATCATAGAAGGAAAAGAACAGAACTAACCAAGAGTTAGTAAAAAGAATATCAAACATACCGAGCACAATCAGGGAAACAGATGAGGGTGAGCCTCCCTCATCGCCGACTCTAATTCCCAAGTCGCGCTTCCACGCCCTTATTCCTCCGCAAAACTTTGGCCATCATGATTGACTTTCTCCGCAACTCCTGATCTTGAGTTTCCAAAAACGCGGACAGTCGTCTCAACATAAGAAAGATTCGGCTCTAACTGAGACACAAAATCCAAAACTTGTCTATCATTTAGCACACACTTTCGTTGTTGACTGACGTGAAAAACGTTGCGCACGCCAGGAAAGTTCGCGGGCAAATCCAGTCTATAAGCTGCCACACCAATTCGCTCAACGATTAAAAATGGCCCCACCTACCTTGGGTCCAACTTCCGATTCTTACCAAACCTCTTGATTTCCAATCATCGGGGAAACTTTAATAAATACCAAGTCTTCCACAGCAAATACCAATTCAGATCTACGCCGTTTGGCGTTCTTCTCATATCGCTCCTGGGCTATCTGGAGCTTCTCTCGAATAAGCCTCACAGCAACATCCATTTCTTCAAGGGCATCCGGGCCCAACAGTGACTTCTCACCAACCTCGGTCCAAAACATGGGATTCCTGCAGCGCCTCCCATACGGAGCTCAAAAGGAGCCATTTGCAGGCTTTCTTGATAATTGTTATAGCATGCATAAACCATCAGCCTCAAACGCTCATTCCCCGCTCCTCCGTGGTCTAAAATACAACATCTGATTGTATCCTCCACGATCGGGTTAACTCGCTCTGCCTGACCATTTTTCTGCGGATGATATGTGGTAGAATATCTCAAATCAGTACCCAAACCTTCTTGCAAACTCTTCCAGAAGCGAGACGTAAACCTGGAGTCTCGGTCTGATATGTTGCTTATAGGAACTCCAAGCAACCGGATGACTTTATTCAAATACAGCTCAACTATCTTCTTCAAGGGGTAATCCATCTCATTAAGGTACGAAGTGAACACACTTCGTTAATCTGACAACCATAGCCAAGACTGAATCAAATTGTCTCTGAGATCGCGGCAAGCCTGAAATAAAATCCATCGAGATGCTCTCCTACCTTCAAGTCGGGATTTCCAATGGATTCAACTTGCCACCAGGCCTTCCATGATCGGCCTTAACATGCTAGCAGGTGGAACACTCAGAAACAAACACAAAGCAATCTGCTTCAAGTCCTAATACATCTTAGTTAGGACACGGGTGGTAGGCAACACTGACACCATGCGCCTCACTACACAATTCAACTCGTATGCTTTCGATATTGGGGATATAAAATTTTTTTGTAGCGGTAAATTCCCCTTCTCCGTTCTATTACAAAGGTGCAGCAAATCAGGATCGTCCTTTTGATGAAACCTTGTAAAATAAGTCCATGAAGGCTAGATCCCCACCCACTACTTGGCGTGGCACAACTTCTCACTAAAATGCCCGTTAAAAGAAGTTCTTCTACCAACAAATTTTGCGGCGAGATCTGAAAATTTCCAAGTCTTTCTACTTGGGGCGCCGGCTACTACGTTAGCTTGCCCGGATAGTATCAAATCTTAACCTGAAAATCAACGACACACCCTAACCATTCACGCTAATACTTTCTGAGTGAAGACATACTTCAACCCGTATGAGTAGTATAATTCTTGCATTGCGCGTCTTACAACAGGTGTCTCCACAACCTTAGCTCAAAATTCCCAGCTGCGAACTCTAGATTCTGCGTAGGGTAGTTCCTTTCATGAATCTTCCGTTGCCTTGGCCCATACGCAACTACTTTTCCCTTCTTCATCAAACGCAACCAATCCCCACATGATATGCGTTCATATAACGGTATAATCTAAGCCTTTCGTGGGAAATCTCAAAACCGGAGCAGTGCATACTCAAATCTTTAATTCTTGAAAAGCTTCCCCGTGCTTATTGCTCCAAGCAAAACTATATTCTCATGCTTCGACTGAAATCCTAGCCCATTCCATAACCACATCTATTTTTCTCTGGATCGGCTGAAATCTCATTCTATAATAGCAGCAATCTATTCTGGGTTGACATAAATCCTGTCCTTGCTAACCACATGACCCAGAAAGAAACCCGAGGTAACCCAAAACTTGCGCTTACTAAATTTGGCAAATAGCTTATGGTCCTTCAAAGCAGATAAACCAAATGCAGATGGCGGTCACCCTCCACAACATCGCGGGAATAAATCAAAACATCGACGATGAACGCGACCACGAACTTATCCAGGAAGTCCTTGTACACGCGGTTCATCAAATCCATAAAGGTTGAGGGTACACTTGCCAAACCATACGACACAACCAAAAATGCAAACCTGCTCAATCTAGCACACATCCCGAGGTTCATCAAGGCAGGCAACACTAAAGACAAGGATGGGCATGTCTTACAACATTATAGAATACCCAAAAACGTCACCTAAAACACAATCACAAAAGGTCCAGATTTAGGACGAACTCTACGCCTCACACAGGAAGAAAATTAACTATGAAGACATCCGAACACTCGCGCCTAACTGTTCTTTACCGTAAACTTCCCTATACAAATCTCATACACAACTAAACGAACAAACGACAACCTAGGAAGAAAATAAAACAAGTTATAACCTAACCTGAAATCACTTGGGTCGAAGACTGAATTTCTTCCTCGATCGACGCGATCAGCTTACCCTTTCCTTTGTCCAAGTACTGCACCTGAGGTAAAACTTGAGGTGTGGCAGGCTGAAACGTAGGCTGAAATTGCGGGCACCTTGCCTTAACATGCCCCTTTTGCCCACACTGAAAGCAGACCTTACCCTTATCCCAACAATGGGCAACCTCATGCCCCTTCTTCTTGCATGAGGTACACACTAGATCTCCTTTGGGGGTCTTCTGAACTTCCTGAACTTGGTCCTTCTCCTGAGCCTTTATTCGCTTGAAACATCTTTCAAAGGGGTGGCCTAAGCGGCCACAGAATCTACACGTTTCCTTACTCCTCTTCCTTGAAATAGCACCGGATACCTAGGTGCTCTTACCCTCATCGGACTTCCTTTTATCCTTCCTTAGCATCAAGTCTTTGTCCTTAGCATAGCTCATAGTCTCGACCTTAAGAGCAATTTTCACCGACCTTGCATTAGTCTCGAACTGGTAAGTAGTAGAGTACTGCTGAATGTCATTTGGGAGGCCACCCAAGAAGCCTTTTACTCTGCACTCTTCAGCAACAAACAATCCAGAAGTAATCTTATTCAATTTGCTGATCTCGCTCTCACTTTCCACCACTGTGGGGGCTGGCTCACTAGGCTGTCGTCCTAAGGTGGCAGCCAACAATTCCTACAACTGCACTTGCATCGCCACTACCTGACCTGTCAGGATCCCCATGCTCTAGCGCAGTTCTACAATCACCGTCTCTCTCTACGCGCCTGACGACTCGCCCTCTGATTGGGGAGTCGACCTCGTCACTCTACGCTTAGGCGCCATGCTATACGAGCAAACAAAACAATAATCGAAACCTAGCTCAACTACTAGGACAAAACAAACATGTATAGACAAACCTACATAAGTACTTGCTTTAACTGCCAACTTGCTCTGGAGTTTTTATATATATATTTTTTTTACAAAAAAAATGATATCATGCTTAACCTAAGATGGTTTACCACCATCATACTAACTCTTGTGCCTAGACCATGAATGCATGTATTTATATTCTTTTTGACTCAAAACCATGTGTGTATATATGTCATCCTGCAAATCTTTACCTTGGCACGCTGTGCTTATGCAATGTTATGCTATGCATGATTGTGCTATGCATTTTAAAAAGGTCCTAATGCATGTTATGAGCGGCGTACACATGAAAATGTTATGCATCCCATACTACATAACATTTTCATGCAACGAAAAAAAGAAAACGTGCTAGCCGCATTCATGTGGTGAGGTTATGCATCCCATACTACATAACCTTCACATGTTGCCTCCTATGGTGGATCCATATACAAACACATATTATACATCCCATACTACATAATATGCCTCGTATACTTCATGTCATGTTATGAGTGTAGTGTTCGTGCTTCAGCCAAGACGTGCTGATGACATATCGGTGTGTGTATGATATGATGCTAAATATCTAATGCAATCAAAAAGGAAAGATGCCCGACTAACTTGTCAAGCAACCTCCCTCTGATACCAACTGTCACAACCCGCATTTTCTCCAAATTAAGAATTATCAGAGTCTGAGAAAACACGCGTCGTGATGCCACGTCGGGCAGGGGATAACTGCTGACGCTCAGGCAAAACACTATCTACCTTACTTTATGAAAAATCATAAGTTAAATTATAAGAAATTCAGTTATATTTTAAAGGCCGTATCCCTCGGCTCCGTGGATCATCTAGTCCACCCTTCAAAATTATATTTATACGTAGCGGAAAAATACTTTATTCACATTTATGCATCCTAAGAGAGATCGCATAAGTGTCCACAGGGGACATCTTATACTATGCAAGACCCTAGATTTAATTTATATATATATAAGAAAAATGATCTTTTTACGTTGCCTTGAAAGTAGTGTATGAGTTTTGTAGAACATGCAGATCATGAGTTATATATACTTAATAGTGTTTTTTTAGGGTTTAAAAGTAACTAGCATCCTAACATAAATCATCCCAAGAGCAAGTTTAATATATCCAAAAGCAGAAAAACTAACAGTGTAAGCAAGTGCAAAGTATCTAAAAGAGAAACCACCAATGGGCGTTAACATCTGACACGAACCCACTGGTGAGTAGGTATATCTATACTACAAGTCTAAAGAAAACTACCTCCCAAACAAGAGGAACTGAGAACCACAGTAGCAGCTGAAATGCTAGAAAATCTCCAGTAACAAACTAGCCGCACAGTCGGCTAAATACCTGTACCTGAGGTATTCAGAAAAAGAACACCTCAGCAAAGCAACTATCAAAAGGAAAAGCAAAGATGCAATAGATTCGAACAGGAATTAAGATCAGGTAAGGACAAGTAGAAATGAAGTAAACAAGTGCAGGAAAAGTGAGGTAAGAAAAACAGGTAAGAAAAATACTCATCAAAAGTGAGTAAAAAGGGGTGCACCAGGTGCACGAATGAATCCAAGCTCCAAGAATCTCTGCAAGAAGGATTAGCACAATAACAATAACATCCTAACATAGAGCTAGAGCGGAAAGAATCACCTAGTACTGGAGATGGACAAATTCAGTAACAAGAGCCTAGGCTGGTGGCAACATGTCCAACCAAGTCTATCAGGCCTAAATATCTCCAAGGTGCTGTGGTGGTGGCATCAGTCCAACTCAACCAAACAGCCCAGAATGTCTTAACAAGACAAGAAGTAAAACAAGGGTGGCGGTACCGGTCCGACCCACCTCAAAACCACATCCTACTCCAGTACTAAGTGACTCGGGAAAACCCTGGCTGGTGGTCCCATGTACCACCAAGAAGTCACACTGAACCCTAAACAATCTAGAGCAACCCACCTAAGAGCCCTAAGCTCGAACCGACGGACTAACCGTCGAGTTGCTAAGCTACGCAATACTACCCATCAAATTTAAAATAGAGCGATACTAAATAGGAAAATAGTTTGATACACAACTCTTACCCACTACGCAAAACTAAACATAATTAGCAACTTGATCACCACTAAGTGTGTTCAACTAACTTGGTACAAACTTATACGGTTAACATGATACTACCGTAAATATATAAATTAATACAACCCCTACACAATTAAATTTGTACAACCTCTACACATTTCGCTTAATACAACCCATAGACACTAAAACACGCATAATTAATTTGATATTCAACCCTTAACAATGATTTTTTTTCTGACGCCCAATATATATACTATTAGATTGCGTGGTTTGGGCCTAAACTAAACAAGTAATGAAGTGAACATGACATAGTTACACCCAAAAAAAGGTTCAACAAGAAAACAACACAACAAGCTCTAATGAAAGTGTTGTAGAGAACAGGCCACCACAAAACAAATAACTCAGTTGGTAATAACCCGATCTAACATTCCTAATCATTTAAACCACAACATAATACCAATGGGGTTAGCCCCAAGATTTTCAGGTGATCAAACCTTAGGAGAACAAAAACTGAATTCAAGCCAAACAAAGGTACAAAAAAAAAATTTGAAATAGCAATGGCAAGAGCGAAGGGCGCACTTGCCTTGATAATTAGTAGAACCTTGGCCAATGATGCACCTCTCAACAAACCGGACGCAAGCAATACCTTTACAAAAAAAAATCTGGACAAAACTGGGCTAGCAAGAGCCGGACAGCACTTTCTCCCCCACCATCGGCCACAGATGGCTGAAGTAGAACAATCTGGACACGAAAAGTGCGCACAACCGGCCCTCAAACACAACAACAAGAAGAACCTGGACAGAATTTAGGAAAGGAAATCCTCCATCAGAGTTCGGAAAAAAAAGGAAACCAACGATTCGATCGGAAAGAACAACACCATCAAAACCCAAGAAAAAAAAACATAGCCTACTGATCGGACAAAAATCACGAATGAAAACGCACAAGGCTTACCTCGGAACGAAGATCTCGCCTAGGGGAGTCCGGATCCGGCCTCAAACCAAGTTTTCGAGCGGTTCTGGGCGGTGAACGGGCGGTCGGAGCGGCAGTCGGGCGTCCGCCTCTTCTCTTCCGCACAGAGGAATAGCGCTCGGTTTTCTTCTTTTTTTTTCCTGTTGCTGGTCGGCTGAATGGGGGGGGGGAAGACCTAAATAAAACTAACATATATATATATAATACATCTTAATACTAACCAACCTAATAATAATTCCTAATATACATATAATAATACCTTACGTTACATTACATCCTAAACCTACTACTAAACACTTAAGTTATATTAAATATAATTAAGGTATAATATATAACCTAAGGTTTAGACCTACACCTAAAACAATATAAATATTCTCCCATAAATAAAACCGCACGCACAAATGCGCGAACCCACATACACAAGCTAATACACATATATACGTAAACACGCACACGTACGCTTAAATAACGCTCCGCACGCACGGACATGTGCATTCTCGCACCGGCACGCCCAAAACACGCGTTATGCCCAAAAATGCACAACTATATATATACGCTCGCATAGGGTGACGACTCGCTAACAAGCGACCGTCGAAACGACGCGAAAAAATAAACGATCTCGGATTTCGACCAAACTTTCACCGTAGCTAAACACTCAAGCTACGAAAACAACGACGAAGTCGAAAACAACCTCCGACGATCAAACACTCGGGCTAACACCTCCCGAAGCCAAAGCACAAGCATTCCCTGAGAGGCTCAGCCGAGTCTCCAAAACAGACTCCGGCTAGCTGGGGAACCCTGCAAACAGGATACGACCACTAAGAACACCTAAAGAGGTACTCTAACAACGGCACAAGCCGGAAACACGTCAACGTAACGCCAAAGGAATAATCATTAAATACCGAAAAATCGGGGGCGTTACAATGGGTACATCTGCATCTAACCATACTGGCAAACAAGTTCATAGACACATGGATTCCATAAACCATCACCCAAGTTTTTGGCCCTTTTCTGGTAATGGAGAGGATCAGCGAAGTCCTCTATCGCATATCGCTACCTCTAAAAGTAAAAATCCACCACAACTTTCACATGTCATAGTTGTTATAACACAAGCAGGGAGGACACACCTTGGGGAGAGTGTGGGCAGGCCCACACTCAAATTTTTTTAAAAAAATTAATAGTATTAGCCATGGTTTAAACCGTGGATAAACTCTTTTTATTTTTAAAAAATAATTGTATTAGTCACGATTTAAACAGTGGCTAATACCCCCCATTTATTTAAAAAATTGTATTAATCACGGTTTAAACCGTGACGAATACTCCATTTCTTAAAAAAATAATAGTATTGGTCATGGTTTAAACCGTGACTAATACCTTATTTTTTTTAAAAAAATATAAGATACAGTTTAAACCTCGGACATCTTGTTCCCATTATTCTCAAAGCCTGACAGGAGGACAGAGAGACAAGTGACTCCGATTAGGTCTTCCTCCTCAATAGAGATAGATTTTTTGCGATTTGCGATTGCAATCCCAGGCTTCTTCTTCTTCCCTTATCAAACCAAAGTTGAGGTATGTGCAGCCTTTGTATATTTTTTCATTATTAATGTACTGTTTCATATTTTTAGATTTATTTATTTTTGCAAATTTTAAGTCCGCCCACACTGAATAAATTTTTTGCGTCTGCCACTACACAAGGGAGCTTCACTGGCACCGACCCTACCCTTACCTTCCACCGTGACTATGAAGGGTAACTTGTTGGTGGAGTCTATGAAGGTGCTCGCAAGGAGGATCATACAATGGGTCGACAGACCCTTCACACAACTACTAATCCAGTGACAAGACAACTCCACGGCAGAAGCGACATGCGAAGATCTTTGGTCCTTACAACAATGCTATTCACACTGCATTTTCCTTAAGGACAAGGAACTAGCGATGTGGGAGGCAATGATACGTCCCTAGTCACGTGACTAGGGGACAAGTATTTTGGGAAGGGTATTTTGGCCTTTAATTTAACTATTTCAGGGTGTGTGTTGTCCTAACAATCTTATCTTGTTAACAATCTCATCTTGTTAATACCGGAAACGAGACCTGGACATTTTTTGTGTGGATCATCCGTTGACGGATTGACACCGAGCAATTCCTTAGAATTGATAGTTCCTGGTATCTATTTCTCTCATTTCAGCTTTGTGAACTCTTCAATCTGCCATCTTCTATTTCTATATAAGCTGAGCTGTTTTTACTGTTTTAAAGAGATTTAGGTTTGAATATTTGAAGGATCATATAAGATTTCTAAACAACAAATCACTGCTCAAAAATAAGGGTATTGTTATTTAGACCTCATAAATGGATTTTTGTAACTCATGGATATTTGTACCCAAAGCTGATATTTGTACCCATATATGATAATCGTACCCAAACATGAGAATATTTTTTTGCATAGATAACATCCAAAAAACATTTCCAAAATGTGCATAATGTGTTTTATTGCTGTTATAACATAAAAATTTTTTTTCTGAAAGAGTACGTAATGTGTTCTCTAAATATTTATTACATCAAAACAACATTTCCAAAAAAGTACATAATGTATTCAACAAAAAATATACATAGTCTTTCAAAATGTCATTAACATTTGCAGGTCCTTTTTTCCTGCCAAAAAGATATCCGCCTACAAAAAAATGATTTGAATCAGTAAGTATATTTAAAACAATAAATAACTGAGTAAATATCTTACATATTTTTGAACTTATTGCGTTGTGTTTCTTGAAGAACCCTAGTCATAAAACAATCTGCAATCAACAAATGCAAAATATATTAATTGATGATTACTTAAAGCTTTAATGTAGTTGTCAATCAAATTATTTAAATAGACATACCTTGCTAATTAAATTAGACGTGTAATATATGGAATGTCCCACTCTTCAGCTATTTCTTCATGATATGTTCTCCACGCCGGAAATATAGGAGGTAACAGACATTCTTCTTTCATCCTCAATAGAACGAAGTGGTTGTCATTTATAAATTCCATATGAATTGTCCTTCGACTCGCCGGTGGAGTTGAATGAAACGAGGTGAATGATTGTTTACTTGAAAAATGAACAAATTGTATGTTGTAGCATGATGCAACAAGTAGACCCATGTCGGGCATTGACATCCATCTATGAAGCGGGGCTAGCACCACCCAACATTCAAGAGATTTTAATAATTCTAATCTCCTTGATGTTCCAAAAAATTTCATGTATAATAATTTCTTTTCATGATGTTCTCCTGCAAGATCATATCTCACTTGCATCCAATTATCACCCATATTAAGAGCGATGCTAATAACTCTATATTCGCAATGCCCATCACCCATAACATCAACAACATCAAGGAGATGTGATTGTACACCCGGTGGCATTTGATTACGCATAATTTATAGAAAACAACTCCTTGTACCTCTACATTTCTTTGTCAACCTGGTTGTTTCTGAGTATCTGGAGGTAACCCACCTCTGTCACACCCCAAAATAACTCTGGGTGTTGCTCTATCACCGAGCTTATCTGCCCTTGTTATAATAATGACAAACCCCAACTATTTGGCAACATTCCTAGCCCATTCAATCAAATCTTCTTTGATTTGAAAACAAGTGGATGTGTGAAAGTGCATTCCAACGTCTTTGAAAAATTTGTCATTTTCAAATAGTGTCAACTCTTTTGAGCTCATGATTAATCAGACTCCTAAAAATAATCATAACATGCATACTAATGATAATCATACCACTCATAAACATACAAAAAGTAGACTAATTAACCAAAAACCTAAACTACAACACAAAGTATACCTTCAGAAATTTCAAATAGTGTCAACTCTTCAATGATCTTTTGGGGCTCTTTGCTTGTTTGGATCGAAAAACCTCAACTGTCTTGCCATGAAATCCCAAATTATTAAGGGAACTAAAACTTAACAAAGATGAAAATGTTGAAAAATAGGCAGCAAAACTAGCATTTCATTGAGCCAATAAAGGGGTTACAAAATGTGCTTCTTTTACATATGCTGGGCAACAACAAAAACAAAAGGGAGCTTTAAATAGCAACCACAATAATATAGTACATGACAAACAAAAGGGGGCTTTAAATAAGGTGAGGAGTTAGCGGCTGATCATCAGTGCCATAACCACTACCATAACCAAATTTCTGATTACACTCCGGCACAATCTCCCACAATCACGCAGTAAAATGCCACTAGCCCAACATTACCCAAGGGAATAACAACAATCTGCCACGGTTTCCTGTGAGAAGTTACCTCAAGGGAATAACTAACGCCGTGAGGGTGGAAAGAATTTGGGAAGAGGAGTTACCTGCAAAGGTTTTGCGAAGAGGAGTTGACGGCGAGCAAACAGCCGTGAGGGTGGAAGGAAGGCCGACAATCAAATGCCATTGCGGGAGGTGCGAAGGAGTTAACGGAGAGGGCTCGGTTCCATGAGTTGTGATAAGAGGTTGCCGACAAGGGAGCGGATGCGAGGGAGGAAGGAAGATCCACGTCGGGGAAGATCACCGTTGCGAGCGCCCGAGGAACGAGGGCTATGCGGGAAAATGAGATTAGGGTTCAGCGGAAAGAATTGGGGTATAAATATCAATTTTTGTTTTAAAAAAACATTTAAATTTGACATATTTTGAATGTCAAATTTCCAAAATAGATGTACAAATAGCAATACCCAAAAATAATGTTAAAATTTAAGGCTCTATTTGTTTGGGCGTTTCACTGCTCCGTTTTGGGCAAACGCCATCGAAATGAGGGTAAACAAATGAACTTCCGGTGGCGTTTGCTCCGTTTCCACCCGCTCGCCTTGAGAAACGCCCCCAAAAAGTTCCGTTTGGAGCAGCCACCTCCCCCCTGAACACTCCGTTTCCACCCGCCGGATCGACCCGCCACCGCCGCCGGTGGCTGCTCCAAACGGAACTTTTAGGGGGCGTTTCTCAAGGCGAGCGGGTGGAAACGAAAAAAATGCCGCCGGAGGTTCATTTGTTTACCCTCCTTCCGACGGCATTTGCCCAAAATGAAGCTGCGAAACGTCCAAACAGATTGAGCGTAAGACACCGCTCCGTCCACCGTTCTAAACCAAAGTTAAGCCCCCCGATTTTTTACTCTCCGACTGCTCTAAGTGGAGCAAGAAAAAAATGGTGGAATATCCACCGATCGAAATCGAAGAGAAGACCTTAGTGATCCCGAACGAGGGAACTCCGGCCGACGAGATCTGGCTCTCCAACCTCGATCTCCTCGTAGCGCGGGCCCACACCCCCACCGTTTATTTCTACCGCCGCCCGCTCGGTGCCTCTGATTTCTTTTCTCCGACGGTACTCAAGGACGCCCTCGCCCGCACCCTTGTTCCATTCTACCCCCTCGCCGGCCGCTTGGTCTCTGGCGCCGATGGTCGCCTCTGCATCCGCTGTACCGCCGAGGGCGCCCTCTTCATCGTCGCCCGATCCGTATCTGTTCTCCGCGATTTTGGGGATTTTGCTCCCTCTGATCAGATCCGCCACCTTCTTGTTCCGTTTTCTGATATCGCTAACGAGGGCAATCAGCCGCTTGTTATGTTCCAGGTGAGTTCACCATTGATTTTAAAAGTTATTTTGATTTAATTGATTGGAAACGTTGTTAAAAAATATAGACTGGTGAAAATGATATTTGATAGTTTTTAATCTAGTGGGATCGTCAACATTGTTTCGTATCGTGCGTAAAATTTTTTCAACAAATAATTACCTTTCATGAACAACATTCATACCCGCATACTTTTTTCCTTAGCAAGATACAGTAGCTAAGCAAGTGAATTTTCATGGCTTGTTCGGATGCCATGAATTTTCATTCTGGAATTGACTTTGAGAGCTAATATATCAAATTTGATGTTTGGCTGGGCGGAATTCAGTTCAACTGAATTCAAATATACATAAAATCAATTACCTCCAAATCTTTGGTCATTCGGTGTATATTTAAATTTTTGCTCCGAACACTGTTCACAAGCCCCTCTCCCCGACCCAGTTGTGAGTCCCTCTCACGGACACATTTGGCACGCCCCCGCAGGTAAATCTCTCTGCCACCACTTACTCTCCTTGTTACAATCAGCCTCTACACGTATACATCGAGCAGGAGGATGAGCGACACGTGTAAGCATCTCAGGATGATTATCATTTTTCAATGTGCACCGGATCAACAGACACCTGTCATAAGCTAAGCCGTAGATTATTTAGCCGTTAGTTTTCATTGTCAAAGGTCAATCTATCCCCTTAAATAGATACGAGCTCTGTAATAATGGTTATGTTGGTATTAATGAAATAAGTATTTCCTTGCTCTGTTTCTCTCTCTCTCTCTCTCTCTCTTTTTCTCTCTACCCCTGTTACTCTCTACCCGTATTAAAATTCTCTTTTCCGGCGGCCATCCGGCGACGCCGTGCTTTCATCTTCTTCCCTTTCCGGCGGACCACAGCCACCACCTGGGTTCTTGGTCCATCTTGGACCTAACATTTGGTGCTCTCGTTCCTACATGGAGGATCATACCCGCGCCAAAGATGTCCAACATCAACTCATGGACATCCAGGCCTCCATCATCGCCGAGAAAACCCTGACAGCACAACAAATTTCCGATATACACGAGGATCTACACACCAAAGAGGCCATCCACATCCAGCAAATCATGGACACAAGAAAAGACATGATGAATCAATTTACCAAGGTCCAGCAATCCCTTGATTTCCTTAATGTCCAAAAGACTTACACAGATTCAGGCCAATCATCTGTCGCACACTCGCACCTAGTGTTCTTGGACCGGCTCCGACACACACATCTACACAGGTCGTTTCTGCCAATTTAAATCCTGATTATAAATTTCCATGCCCGCGTTTTGGTGATGGCGACCCCATCGATTGGCTCTATAACCTACAACTTTATTTCCAATTTCATAACACAAACCCCCGCGATTTTCTTTTACTAGCTGCATGTCATCTTGACCGACCTGCTGCCCGTTGGTACCAAGCCACAATACGCGACCGGCCTACCTTAGCCTTCCCTGCCTTTGTTGAAGCAATCAATAAACTTTTTGGACCGTCTGATTATGAGGACCCAGCCGGATCACTCACCAAATTACAACAAACATCCACTGTCTTGGAATACAAAACACAATTCGAAGAACTTTCGACTCGAATTTACGGTTTAACACCACGTTTTTTATCAAGTGTTTTTGTTTCCGGCTTAAAACCCCATATCCGCAGTGCGGTACGCATGCAACGGCCGAGTGAAATTCACGAGGCTTATGCTTTAGCACGCATGGTAGAAGATCACGACATGGAAACTAACCCCCGACAAACCATTATAACTCGACCTGAGTACACGACCCCCCCCCCCCCCACCCCCACATCCACCCGATTACACTACCAGACCTCAAATACCCCGCTTACAGTGGCAAACACCGTCTACCACCACAGCACCACTTACTTCTGCCATAACTAAATACCCAATTAAACGTTTATCCGCCACAGAACGTCAAAGACGTCGCGAACTAGGTTTATGCTATAGCTGCAATGACAAATACACATTCGGCCATCGCTGCAAGGGTGCTGGAACGTTATTATATTTCTAAGGTACAGATGAGCCCGATGACAGCGACGACCCACCAGGTGAACCTGTTCAAGAGGCCATCGATCCTCAGGGCTCAGTTTTTTTATACGCACTCACAGGGGAATCTAGTGGCAATTGCCTAAGACTCACTTCCATGCTACTTAACCACTCACTGGAAACATTAATAGATAGCGGTAGCTCTCATGATTTTATTTCCGAACGTATTGCAAAGTTTCTTAAGCTACCCATTATGTCAATCCACCCCTTCCAAGTCCTCATGGGCAATGGAATGTCACTAACATGCTTAGGCAAATGTGTTGATCTTTCCCTGCTTATTCAAACCAGAACATATACATTAAGTTTATATGTTCTCCCATTACATGGGGTTGATATTGTACTGAGAGTACGATGGTTAAGGTCATTAGGCCCCGTCACCACCGATTACTCGACCCTTACAATATCTTACGCATCAGATCAAGGGCATGCCACTTTGCAAGGGCACTTCACTGCACCTTCTAAACCGGTTTCATCATCGCAGGTAGCACGTTTAATGACATTACAAGCCTCGACACTTTGCGTCTTAACAACCACACCCGTAGAAATCATGACTAACACTGACCACCAACCAATGTTTGATGAATCATTACCCTCGACGATTATATCACTCCTACATTCCTTTCAGGAATTATTTCTCGAACCTACCACAGTGCCACCCCGCCGCACAGTGGACCACACCATACCATTACTACCAGATGCGCAACCAGCAAATGTAAAACCATATCGATACCCTCATTTCCAGAAAAACGAAATAGAGCGTTTAATTTTAGAAATGTTACACACAGGATATATCCGCCCAAGCACATCCAGTTTCAGTTCACCAGTTCTACTGGTCAAAAAAAATGACGGCACATGGCGATTCTGTGTCGATTACCGTGTATTAAACAATATCACCATTAAAGACCGCTTTCCCATTCCCACTATTGACGAGTTATTAGACGAACTTTTCCACGCAACAATTTTTACTAAATTAGATTTACGATCGGATTACCATCAAATTAGGATGGCTGAACCTGATATACATAAAACTGCTTTTTGAACACATCACAGGCATTATGAATTTACAGTTATGCCCTTTGGCCTAACCAATGCGCCTTCCACATTTCAATCTCTGATGAATTCAATTTTTCGTCCACACTTACGCAAATTTATCGTCGTATTTTTTGACGATATATTAATATTTAGCGCAATGGAAAAGGATCACCTAGATCATTTAAAGGTAACCCTCAATCTCCTACGCTCCAACAACCTCAAAATAAAATATTCAAAATGTTTTTTTCATAAAATAGAGGTTGAATTTTTAGGCCACTGCATCACCAATGGCACAGTTTTCCCTACCTCAACCAACATCAAGGCCCTGCAAAGCTATTCAATTCCAACCTCACAAAAGGAAGTTCGGACCTTTTTGGGCCTGGTCGGTTTTTACAGAAAATTTATAAAAAAATTTTCGACAATTGCAGCACCACGCTCAGATCTACTTAAAAAAGATGCTTTTACTTGGACAGACCACACCCAACATGCATTTGAACAACTGAAGACGCTTTTAATTTCGAAACCCATTTTAGCTCTACCTAATTTTGACGAACCATTTACTATAGAAACTGATGCCTCAAGGAGTGCAATAGGAGCAGTTTTACTACAACACAAAAAAACCATTGCTTACTTTAGTAAGAAGTTGTCACCACTAATGCAACGAAAGTCGACATATGTACGAGAAATGTACGCAGTCACGTCAGCCGTTGCAAAATGGCGACAATACCTTCTAGGTCACACATTCCACATACTAACAGATCATAAAAGTCTCTACAACCTGCTTACCCAAGACCTTCACACTCCCGAGTAGCAATTATTCTTGGCCAAGCTAATAGGATATAACTACACAATTGCATACAAACCAGGAAAAACAAACATAGTAGTCGATTCACTATCTCGATCATGCAACCAACACAACGAAAAAATAGACCAGCAGTCATCACCAACAACACAGTTGTGTGCTCTATCACATACATTCCCAACATCACCGTTACTGGAGGGACTGGAACAGGACTACGCCACCGACCCATTTACCCAACAGTTAGTAAGTGACATGGTCTTCCAGGCCAATACTAGACCAGATTGGACTCAGAAGGGAGGGAACATTTTCTATAAACACAGATTATTCATCCCCGCAAATTCACCAATTAAGCACAGAATACTATCAAGCGCACATGATAGCCTTTATGGGGGGCATTCCTAAATTAAGGCTACAATGCACAGAATTCTAAATAACTTTCATTGGCACCATATGAAGAAAGACATTACTAACTACATTAACCATTGCGATTTATGCCAAAAGGCCAAACCAACAAATCACCTACCATACGGACTACTACAACCTTTACCCATCCCAACACAAATATGGTCAGACCTAACAATGGATTTCATCACACACCTACCTAAATCCAACAACTATACGATCATAATGGTGATCGTAGACCGTTTGTCCAGAGTTGCTCATTTTGCACCCCTGACACCACCATTAGTTGCCCCCATGGCAGTGGCGGTATTTTGGGAAACAGTAGGGAAGTTGCACGGACTACCTACTTCCATAGTTTCGGACCGAGACTCAGTTTTTCTTAGCAATTTTTGGACAGACTTGTTTAAAATGCAAAGCAGAACCTTGCATTACAGTTCAACCTACCATCCCCAGACGGATGGTTTGACAGAACGCACAAATAGAAGTCTACAACAATATCTACGAATGTTCACACATGATCGACCAAAAAAATGGAGTGATTATCTAAGCGTGGCTGAGTTTCATTTCAATACCACAGTTAACTCTGCGACCGACATGACTCCTTTCGAAGCCATGTTCGGTCGACCGCCCCCTGGGCTTCTCTCTTATTGTGCAGGAAGCTCAAGGAACGACGCTGTGGATCTCACCCTCAGGACACGGGATGAACTCATACACCAGCTCAGACAAAATTTACAGAAATCACAACAACACATGAAGACAACTGCGGATAAGAAGAGGTAACCATTGACGCTACAAGTGAATGACTGGGTGCTACTCAAACTGCATCCCTACCGACAACTCACTCTACACCGAACCCTTTGCAGGAAGCTCGCACTTCGCTTTTACGGACCCTTCCAGGTAATGGAAGTCGTGGGGGAAACGGCGTACCGCTTACAATTACCAGCGGATTGCAAAATACATCCTGTATTTCACATCTCCCTCCTAAAGCTGTATCGGGGAAATGAACACCTACGGATTACACCCCTACCAACAAAAAGCCACGAAAATATGCCCTTGCATACGCCATTAGCCATTGTTGACTTTCGGCAGATCCGGAGGGCCAACCAAACAGTGGCTCAGGGGCTAGTCCAGTGGACGGACCTTCCACCGGAAGACAACACTTGGGAAGATATGGACGATCTTCCCACAGATCTACAACAGCCAGCGCAAAACAACTCAACACTCATAGATTACCTTCCGCCGGGATGGGATCAGAAGAAAAGACGCAGCAAAACAAAGGGACACACCAACCGGGGAACAAGAGTAGAACAACAAACAACGGGTTGTTCCAGCTTACTGCGATCCGCCAGATCTGCCTCGCCGCTGCAAAAACCCTAACATTTGTTATGCTTGAACGAAACGATGAGGGCATCGTCCATTTTAAAGGCAACAACATTGTTACAATCAGCCTCTACACGTATATATCCAGCAGGAGGATGAGCGACACGTGTAAGCATCTCAGGATGATTATCATTTTTCAATGTGCACCAGATCAACAGACACCTGTCATAAGCTAAGCCGCAGATTATTTAGCCGTTAGTTTTCATTGTCAAAGGTCAATCTATCTTTAAATAGATACGAGCTCTGTAATAATGGTTATGCTGGTATTAATGAAATAAGTATTTCCTTGCTCTGTTTCTCTCTCTCTCTCTCTCTCTCTATCTCTCTACCCCTGTTACTCTCTACCCGTATTACAATTCTCTTTTTCGGCGGCCATCCGGCGACGCCGTGCTTTCATCTTCTTCCCTTTTCGGCGGACCACAGCCGCCACCTGGGTTCTTGGTCCATCTTGGACCTAACACTCCTCCTCCCCGTCCTTCTCCTCTTATTCCTCCCCTCTTCTAATTTTCGGCAAGGCCCTAATTCTTTTTCTTCATTCTCCTCTATATCAGATGGTTTAGTTCATTTTGCTTTTGTTTCCCCGAGAAGTTTATACTGTATTTTGTTTCTAGATCTTGAATGCATTTCAGATTCTGGCCTTGTTTTCATTTTCTTGCACATTAACATACTTCAATAACCAAATTATGCTAATCAAAAAGAATTGATCAAAGAAAATCCAGTCAATTTTGTTCAATTTTGACAATTCAAGGAACAATCGAAGAAAAATCTAATCTATTTGATTCAATTTTGGATAATATTCAAATGATTTAAGTCGTGGTTTGATAAGCAGCGAGAGAATTTAACCATTGTAATTAGGATGGTACGATATTCATAGCTAAATTAAATTATAGGATGGCATTATGGGATCAACCAATATAAGATGAAAATATTTGGAACTATTAATGCAAAAATAGTTACACTCAGTCGACACATTTTGTTAGAGTGCTCGAAGCATTCTGTGTGACCGTCAAACTTGGAACGACCTCCACGTTGCCCTCAGCAGAGATATTTATAGGCGTAATCTTAAATCTCCGACGGGTTATTGGATTCCTACCGAATCCTAACCAAACCCAATAAGGAACCGTTACCAATTATATCAATATACCTCAACAATCTCCTCCTATATTGTATATAAATAGTACCACATAACAAGCCACTTAAAACAAGAGTGAATAATGACAAACATAAGTTTTCCAGAAACGTAAACACGAGTTTAGAGTATGGATAAATCTAAACTCAAACAAATAGTTCATAATGTTGAAACCGAGAGCCGACTTATGTGGAGTTTGGACCCTTAGAAAAGGGGTGACCACACACTTACTTCTCCTAGCGAGCTTGACTGACTGAAGACTTAGAACTCAAAACTGACCCAATGCTCCAACACGGAGGTCCCACCACACACCCAAAAGATCTTAGAGCGCTTCCCCTACTTAGCCAGTATTGAGCTAATGACACCTCAGAAAGCGCTATAAGACTAGAGAATGAGAAAACTTGAAAGCTTGCCTTTTGAGGTACCCTCTTGAGTCTATTTATAGATTTTTAGGCCTGACCTGCAAATAACGCAATTCCGCTGTTTTAAACGGCTATATGCAGCCCAAAAGAGGTCTGCCAACAACGAAACTCCGCTGTTCAGTGAGGATATTGGCAGACCAAATCACATTAATCATAGGATATCTGCACCCCACTCATGGGGAGAATGCGAGCCAGCTCGCCAGTCATCTGGACGGGTGCGGCCCGGCTCGCTCAACTCGCATGCCTATTAGACGAGTCCTGATTCCTGCGGCTCGCCCGCCTCTTATATGGAGGTGGGCCGGCCTCCCCGGCTCGCTCGCTCGCTTGGCGGATACGGGCTGGCTCGCCCGCCTGCCTGCTTGGAGGATGCGGGCTGGCTCGCCCGCTTGGCGAATTGACGCAGGCCGGCTGCCCCGACTCGCCCGTCTGTCCGGTGGATGCGGGTCGGGTTAGATAGAGGGCCCCTCTTCTGCCTTGTTGGACCCACTCGACACACTAGGTTGTACAGAATCTCCTCTCTTTTCGAGCTTTTACAAAGCTCGGAAAGAATCATCCAACCCCACGTGTTCGGTGAGTGCCTGCTGAGCTGGAGGGAATCTTTTGGTGGGTCCCACCTTCGTGCTATATATATACCACCAGGAAATCCCCCAACCTTCTGCTTCTCTTTTTCCTCGCGAACTACTGTAGTTGAGTGATGCCCATATCAGAAGAGATGCGTGCTCGCCTAGCAGCCGCGAGGGAGGGCACGCAGACACAGGTCATCGATGCCGCCCCCTGGCTGGCTCGAGGGTCGCTCAGCTCGGCCTTCAGACCGAAGAAGGCCAAGATGGTCAGGCGGTCTCCCCCGAATTATACCCCTCCTAATCCAATAGCCGGTCTGGAGGTTCCCCATCCGGTATGTGAGCCGCTTATTTGATTTCATGTCACTCTGATTTTGACATCTCTCCCGTAGGAGCTGCCTCGCGAGGAAGGAGTTGGGGGAATGGAGCCGAGACACTCTTCCCTGCGTGTAACCGAGCGTGTCACCATCCCTTCAGCTATGGGATCCACCCTTCCCGCAGCCCTGACCATTCCTCTTACGACTACTGGTGAGTTCTCGACTCCTTTTCCGCTTTCTCGTTTGATCGCACCTTACCTGATAATTTGTTGTCGCAGCTTCCACCCCAGGGGCTGCCGACCTGCCCCCGCAGGTTCCTCAATTGCCGACCTGCCCTGGGTTGGGGAAATCCTTCTCTACTCTTGAAGGCAAGCTCTTTCAGGGCCAACCAGGTACTTCCCTCCCGTATGCCAGTGCGGGGGACGTGTCGACCCCGGGTGAGTTTATGCGTTCGCTCGCTTGTGACTGTCCGCCTGTATTTTTTGACCTTTCCTTTGTTTCTACAAGTTTCAATGCGATCTCGTCGTCCGATGTTGACATCAGCGAGGGGTACTCGCTTCCCTCTTCCCCGGACCGCATCTCTGAATACCTGGGCGACCCTCAGGATGCTGAGGAAATGAAGAGGCGGATGACCCGGTTGTTCCAGAAGCATTCGCTGATGCTGTGGGAGGTTTGCGGCAGGGTGGACGAGGACAAGGCGGAGGCGGAGGCGCGCTTCGCGGTCCTGGAGGGCATGAGGCGCACGGAAGACGGCGACTGGACGACTTCACCCGGAGTACATATCACGCGGGCAGGGGAGCGACTCAGGCATGCCACGAAGCAGTTCGACCTGGCCCAGCGGGGGAACTGCTGACGGTTCGCGAGTATTTCTTCCCTCGCCTACAGCCTCGTTTCGGGGTGCGAGGGCGGGGCAGGTGGAAGTGGATTCAATAATGAGCCCTCCACCTCCTTGCTGTCGGCCCACAGGTCTGGGTCGCACATATTTTTCAGCTCGTACGACCTAATTGTGAACTGTATTATTTATTACTTGCTCTCCCGTTCGGAGTACTGAACTTTCTCCGTTATTTTTTGGAACTGCTCGCCCGCTAATGGGTCTATGTCTTTATATTAATTCTTTTCATTTACTGCTTGTTACGGCTTAGCTTTTCTTAGGCGGGTGCGGGCAAGCTATCTTGCTTGCCTATCCTCTTAGGCGGGCACAAGCCAGCGTGGCTCGCTCGCCTCTCGGGCGGACGCGAGCCGGCGTGGCTCGCTCGCCTCTCGGGCGGATGCGAGCCAGCGTGGCTTGCTTGCCTCTTATCCCGTTACCGCATAGCTTTCATAGGACCGCGGCGATGAGGTAGGAACTAGGGGCAGGCTCAAATATCGAAGCGTCAAAACATATTTTTGCTATCCGCACACTTCCCGTCGAAGGGACGTTTCCCGCCCCTTTTTTTTCTTCTATAAATAGCCTACTCTGTCCACCCCACCTACCCCATTTAAACTCTTTCTCTGCACCTTCTTCTCTCCTGCATCCTATCCTCAACTCGCCATTTTCCGCGAGAACTCTAGCGTCCAGCCCGCTTACCGGATCGCGAGATGGGAGGAGGTGGTGACGACGTTGAGGGGAGGATCAAGTGTGCATGGACCTTCTCAGACTATGCCTTCTTTTGCGCCACCCTCACCGAGAACGAGCTAGCACAAATGAGTGTGTGCATTTTTATGCTTAACAACATTTCTGAGTAGGCGTTGAGTGAACTGCCTTCACTCAACGCATTTCCACTTGGACAAAATTTCCTGAGTAGGCGTTGAGTGAACTGCCTTCACTCAACGCATTTGAACTTAGCTGAATTCTTTGAGCAAGCGTTTAGTGAACCTTCTTCACTCAACGCATTTGTACTTAGCCAAATTTAAGTCCTGCTCCACTGAGGCTTTGAGAGACTGAATATCTGTCGACGCTTTTTGGCCTCTGGCGTTGAGTGATGTGTGATCACTCAGCGCATTTGTACTTAGCTAAATTTCTGGCTCTCCCACATGTTCTATCTTCTGTCCAGCCAAACTCCTGACATATATAACCCGTCTAATCATTGAATAGTAGACTTCCTTCATATATGAACTTGAAGACATATCAAATACATGCTTGTGTATATTATTGACTTATGATCTTCAAATCAGAAACATTGTAGAAAATGAACCTAATAATCTTCCTCTATTTGAAGATGTCAGAATCCTAGTTAATGATATACACTAACTCGCAGAAATAATAATTTCACAGAATAAAGAACATGAAATAGCACACAGACAAATTTAGATTAACACAAAACTGGATAACTATTCATAGAAGTATGCCTACAATAATAGTTCATTTTCCTAAGTCCGTAAGGAACCTATTTCAAAAGTCATTGTTAGGCATCAGGTTCTTTAATGGCTATGCTCTTGCCATATCTTCTTCCCAGTTTTTTTTCAGCCTCTTTCTTCTTTTGCCTCTGCCTCTCAAAGTAACTGTATGGCTTGGGAAAGTATTGCTTGACTCTGGAGCATCCATCTGTACAGTACTATCTTTCTTATCCCTTTTGAATTTTCTCCTCACTTCTTCCTGCCTTTCAAACTTGGTCCATTCAATAGAACTTATGAGTTTGACCCTGTCAGTCTTGTTCTCTTAAATTTGATCCCAGGCAGATAGGATAATAGTCCTAGATTGAGGACTCCATAGTTCAAAGTCTGGCCTGGTCTTCATCCCTTCTCTGTGCCTTTTCTTGCTTTGCCTGGTTTGTTCTTCCTCATCTGCAATGGACTTGCCTTTGGCATTGGATAACTGTTGGGTGGTGAGACTGGATGCAGACACATCAGCAGTTATGTCACCAACTGATTCAGCCCCATCATCAGGAATTACATGCTCATTGTATACGATAGGATCAAGGCCCAAAGCTTCTCTGTTAACATTGGAGGTCCAGATAGCATGATCAACACTGACCTTTATCATTGATCTCTCCCCCTTTATAACTTCTTCAAAAACATCTTTGCCTAGGGAAGTGGTCTTGTGAGCCAAATGATTAATACCTGCAGTGATAAGATTCTTTACCTGCAACATGTGATCATCTAAGAATTGAGTGCATGCATCCATTCTTCTCTCTAGAATGACCTTGTTGGTTTCCATGATGTCCTTTTGTACTTCATGCACCATCTTCATGTTTTTAGTAGTAATGCATTGATTCTCAATGATGTCATTTTGCCTTTGCTCAATATCAGCAAGCTTTTCTTCTGTGTATGTAACGGCCGGAGCTGCCCTCTTGAAAAATGCCACTGTGTTGGCCTCAAGTAAGTTCACTTCAAATATGATGGATTTGATCTCAGTGGATAGATTTTGTCTCAATTTTTTATAGAATCATCCACATAATGCTCTATTTTCCTCCTCTGCTCATCTAATAATCCTTTTAATTGAGCCAGAAAGGAGGAGGGCATCTCCATAGATTGCTGAGTGGTTTCTGGAAGGTGGACATCTTCAACATCTTTGCTTATATCTTCCCTTATCTCTGAATCAACAACTTCATACTCTGAGGAATGAGCAGGAATTTCTGCAGCAGTCTCATCAGCATTAGATAGATCAATCATAATATCAGCTTCTTGAGTATGGAGCTCAAGATGAGTCAGTGGATATCTGATCAATCTTTTCACGAAGATTGACCAGAAAAATATCAATCTGGTCCTGTAGACCAACAAGAGATTGTTCTTGCTCCCCCTCAACGGGAGCATCTAAACTCTGGGTCTCCCCCCAATATCTGCACAAATCTTGTCCACAACATCAACAACTAATTCCTCAGCAGGTTCCACTAGGGTGTCTTCTGTTTGAGATACACTGCTGGGTAGGGTCTTTGCAGCAGGCTTAGAGGACATTGAGACTTGAGCACTGACATCCTTTCTTATTTCTGCAGTGGATTCTGATAACTCAGGATCATGAGGTTCTTCACCTCTGTTATCTAAAGAGATACAGCTGGAGCTCTCTTCAGTGATGGTAACAACTTTCTTATTCTGTTTCTTGTCTGCAGGCTGTGGGTGAGGTGCCAAGACTCTATCTCACCTATCAAACATTCTCATGTCCATCTTCCTCATGTGATGCATCTTAGCTCCTAGCCTCAGATTAAGCATTCCTGAAGCAGAATTCAGCAAAAACAAAGAAAGTATTCTACCCAGATTGGGTTCTAGAATATATTCTACAATCCTCTCAAAAAGTATCTTCCCCCAATCAGTCTTCCTTGTCAGAATCACTCTTTTCATCAGTTCAAATTTTTTCCTTGAAATCTTATCATGTGACCCAGTCTTACAGATCAATGCCTTGCCAATCACCTCTGCTATGACCTTGCCTTTTAGATTCATTTCCTTCCTCATGATGGATCCTATGGTGTGCTTAGATAAGCCATACCATTTGAGAGCTGTCTTGACATCCTCATCAAATAGCTCATCTTCCTCATCGTACGACCCAAACTTGATTAGTTTCAGAGCCTTACCCAACTTCCTTGAAGTAATCTTGATCTTATTTCCACTTATTGAGGTTTTAATCTTGCTGGAAGATGAATCTACTATGGCATTGGAGAAGAGTTCCAACACTTCTCTTTTCCAAATGGAGCATGGTTCTGACCGAACAAACTCTAGGTCAGCGACATTTAGAAGATGAATGACTAGCTGTACTTCCTCAGGTGCGTCTTTGAATCCATTTCTCACAAGTTCAGAACCCTCGAACAGGAAATCAACACCTTTTGGGGCCATTGAATCAGTGAGTCGCTAAAGAGACTACGAATTCGGCTCGAGAATACGAGGGCAAGAATGCAGTGAGTCACAAAAGGCTAAGGAATTATGTGTATTATCCTAGGCACACATTTCTATTTATAGTTACCCTGTTCGAGAATGTGCAAATGCGCGTACCTGTCGTGATTTACATGAGATGATGAACGACTGTGATTAGTCCCTTGAATTTGCCGTATTTTGACCCGTCAGATTGTATACGTTGAGTGCACTCGACGCACTCAACGCTCTCAACGCTAGGAGTTAACTTAACGCACTCAATGCCTGGAGTTAACTTAGCGCTCTCAATGCCTGAATAGTTAGTCTTTTTCTTCTCTATTTACCTGCAAAAGGTTAACCTCCAAAATGCACACATACATGTAATAAAAATGCATTACCATACTAGTGCTGCTTCAAGTTTAACATACCCAATTCAAATTTGAAGGTGTTGAACTTGACTTTATCAAGAGACTTAGTAAAGAGGTCAGCCACTTGTTTGTCTGTGTGGACAAACTCAAGACTGATATCTTCATTCTCAACATGCTCTCTAATGAAATGATATCTAATTTCAATATACTTGGTCCTGCTATGTGAAACTGAATTCTTAGCTATTTAAATTGCACTAGATGAATTACAGAACATAAGGGTTTTACTTAGCTGTAGATTGTAATCTTGGAGTTGATGTTGAATCCATAGTAGCTGTGCACAACAACTTCCAGCTGAGATGTACTCTGATTCTGCTGTGGAGATGACTACATTGGTCTTCTTTTTGCTGCTCCAAGACACTAGCCTTCTTCCTCAAAACTGACAGGTACCTGATGTGTTTTTCCTGTCTTCTTTGCAACCTGCAAAATATGAATCTGAATACCCTATTAGTTCAAAATCATTTTTCCTAGGGTACAACAGACCAAGATCAGGTGTGCCCTTGAGATATCTTAGAATTCATTTGAAAGCAGAATAATGAGACTCTTTAGGGCAGACCTGGTACCTAGCACAAACACATGCAGCATACATAGTGTCTCATCTTTGTCTATTGACATACTTGACCTCATATGAGTTTTCATGATGGAGGCACTCTACATTCCAAACTTTTTGATTAATTTCTTGGTGAACTTAGACTGAGATATGAATAATCCATCCTCTGACTGTCTAACTTGGAGGCCCAAGAGCTACTTGAGTTCACTCATACTACTTATTTCAAACTGCCCTTGCATAAGTTTAACAAATTTCTTGCAAATGTCATCATCAGTAGAGCCAAAAATTATGTCATGTACATAAATTTGAACTAGGATTATCTTACCCTTGACTTCCCTTAAGAATAATGGCTCTGTTTGGGACATCTCTGGTGGATGAAAGAGTTGATGATCGAGTAGAACTATTTAAATAGAACTTTTTAAGAAGCTCTTTTAAAAAAGCTATTGTTGTTTGGATGCCTTTTGTGATAGAATAGCTTTTCTTCTCCAAAGTCCTGAACCATTAAAGAGGCCCTTGCCGGTGACAGCATCCGAAGCACGATCGTGGAGGTGGACACCAACAGCTTCTCCTACATCGCATGCTCCAGATGCGAGCGTCCTCTCCGATTGGATTCTATCCCCAATCCCCCAATCTGCCCCGTCTGCCCAAACAAATCTGCCGCCTCGAAGCGCCTCTATCGCCTCCTCCTTTTCGTCGCCATTGCCGACAAGGTGTTGCCAGTGATCTGCTTCGATAGGGCGGCGCGAGTTCTCGTCGGCTGCTCGGCCGACGACCTCTTCAGCTTCTGCAACTCCCATCCTTTCGCTGGGGAGAAGATGGGGGAGATATTGGAGGGAGAGATGTACGGGATGACGCTGTCGGAGCCAAAGAATGGAAACGCGCAGCATCTTCGCGTCGTCTCCGTCTCCCCACTCCGTACTGGTTTAGGGTTTAGAGATGTAAGCGATTTTTAGGGAGCTAAACGTGGGGGGGTTCCTGACTTTCTAAAAATCAGCTTTGAAAGGATTTTTAGGAAAACGATTTTAAGAAAGCTGCCCGCCCAAACAACCTAAAACTAGCTCTAGCGGCTGGAATAGAGATTTTCCAGCCGCCAGAGCTGCGCCAAACAGACCCAATGTCTTGTCTATCTTCTCCATTGAGAATTTGTTCTCAATGAGAAAGCTAAGACAAAGTTTCATACTATGCCCTAGGGTAGTGTTTCAACTCATACAAAACTTTTCTTAACTGAAATACATAATCAGGAAAGTTAGGATTGATAAATCCTGAGGGTTGCTCAATATAGACCTCATTATTCAGGTCACCATTTAGAAAAGCTGAATTAATATCTATTTGGTAGACCTTAAATCCCTTGTATGCAGCATATACAAGGAATAATCTTATAGCCTCTAGTCTGCCAACTGGTGCAAAGCTTTGAGCAAAATCAACACCTTCCTCTTATTTGTATCATTTGACAACCAGTATAACTTTGTTTTTGATGATAACATCAATTTCATCAAGTTTGTTTCTATAAATTCATTTAGTTCCAATGATGTTATGTCCATGAGATCTGGGAACCAACTTTCAGATATTGCATCTCTTGAACTGGTTCAGTTCTTCTTGCATAACCACAATCCAAAATGGATCTATATTGACATATTCAAACTTCTTGAGTTCAACTTGAGACAGAAAGCTTTAGTACATTGCAATGTTGAAGCTTCTGCTCCTTGTCGTAACACCCTGACTTTTATCCCGAATGATTAAGTTTCTGGGATGATCTCTCAGGTGTCTGACTATAGCTGACCTCCTTTCTTCAACATCTTGAATCCCACCTTCAGGGGCCTGAAGATCATCTACCATTTCTAATCCACCTGCACCTTCTTCTGGAATGACTACACCCTCATCCTCTTCTTGTTCAGCAGAAGGTGCGTCATTAATGCTCTGTTTGTCCATCCTCAAATCTATACCTTCAGTTCTAGAAAAACTTGACAGCTCACTGTGAATCATAGATGTCTTATCAAACACTACATTAACAGACTCTTCTACAACTTGATTTTTCAAGTTGTAGACCCTATAAGTTTTGTTGTGGTTGTTATACCCAACAAAATTCATTCATAGGATTTTGCAGCAAACTTTGTCAAGTAGGACTTCCCATTGTTTAGCACAAAACACTTGCTTCCAAAGATTCTGAAATAGACAAGATTTGATTTTCTGTCTTTCATAATCTCATAGAGAGTCTTCTTGTGCTATTTGTTGATAGTGACCTTATTTAGGACATGACAAACAGTGTTCACTGCCTCAGCCCAGAAATATTCTGGGAGAGAAGTGCCACTAATAGTGTTAACTTAACGCACTCAACGCCTGGAGTTAACTTAGCGCTCTCAATGCCTGAATAGTTAGTCTTTTTCTTCTCTATTTACCTGCAAAAGGTTAACCTCCAAAATGCACACATACATGTAATAAAAATGCATTACCATACTAGTGCTGCTTCAAGTTTAACATACCCAATTCAAATTTGAAGGTGTTGAACTTGGCTTTATCAAGAGACTTAGTAAAGAGGTCAGCCACTTGTTTGTCTGTGTGGACAAACTCAAGACTGATATCTTCATTCTCAACATGTTCTCTAATGAAATGATATCTAATTTCAATATACTTGGTCCTGCTATGTGAAACTGAATTCTTAGCTATTTAAATTGCACTAGATGAATTACAGAACATAAGGGTTTTACTTAGCTGTAGATTGTAATCTTGGAGTTGATGTTGAATCCATAGTAGCTGTGCACAATAACTTCCAGCTGAGATGTACTCTGATTCTGCTGTGGAGATGACTACATTGGTCTTCTTTTTGCTGCTCCAAGACACTAGCCTTCTTCCTCAAAACTGACAGGTACCTGATGTGTTTTTCCTGTCTTCTTTGCAACCTGCAAAATATGAATCTGAATACCCTATTAGTTCAAAATCATTTTTCCTAGGGTACCACAGACCAAGATCAGGTGTGCCCTTGAGATATCTTAGAATTCATTTGAAAGCAGAATAATGAGACTCTTTAGGGCAGACCTGGTACCTAGCACAAACACATGTAACATACATAATGTCTCATCTTTGTCTATTGACATACTTGACCTCATATGAGTTTTCATGATGGAGGCACTCTACATTCCAAACTTTTTGATTAATTTCTTGGTGAACTTAGACTGAGATATGAATAATCCATCCTCTGACTGTCTAACTTGGAGGCCCAAGTGGTACTTGAGTTCACTCATACTGCTTATTTCAAACTGCCCTTGCATAAGTTTAACAAATTTCTTGCAAATGTCATCATCAGTAGAGCCAAAAATTATGTCATGTACATAAATTTGAACTAGGATTATCTTACCCTTGACTTCCCTTAAGAATAATGGCTCTATTTGGGACATCTCTGGTGGATGAAAGAGTTGATGATCGAGTAGAACTGTTTAAATAGAACTTTTTAAGAAGCTCTTTTAAAAAAACTATTGTTGTTTGGATGCCTTTTGTGATAGAATAGCTTTTCTTCTCCAAAGTCCTGAACCATTAAAGAGGCCCTTACCGGTGACAGCATCCGAAGCACGATCGTGGAGGTGGACACCAACAGCTTCTCCTACATCGCATGCTCCAGATGCGAGCGTCCTCTCTGATTGGATTCTATCCCCAATCCCCCAATCTGCCCCGTCTGCCCTAACAAATCTGCCGCCTCGAAGCGCCTCTATCGCCTCCTCCTTTTCGTCGCCATTGCCGACAAGGTGTTGCCAGTGATCTGCTTCGATAGGGCGGCGCGAGTTCTCGTCGGCTGCTCGGCCGACGACCTCTTCAGCTTCTGCAACTCCCATCCTTTCGCTGGGGAGAAGATGGGGGAGATATTGGAGGGAGAGATGTACGGGATGACGCTGTCGGAGCCAAAGAATGGAAACGCGCAGCATCTTCGCGTCGTCTCCGTCTTCCCGCTCCGTACTGGTTTAGGGTTTAGAGATGGAAGCGATTTATAGGGAGCTAAACGTGGGGGGTTCCTGACTTTCTAAAAATCAGCTTTTAAAGGATTTTTAGGAAAACGATTTTAAGAAAGCTGCCCGCCCAAACAACCTAAAACTAGCTCTAGCGGCTGGAATAGAGATTTTCCAGCCGCCAGAGCTGCGCCAAACAGACCCAATGTCTTGTCTATCTTCTCCATTGAGAATTTGTTCTCAATGAGAAAGCTAAGACAGAGTTTCATACTATGCCCTAGGGTAGTGTTTCAACTCATACAAAACTTTTCTTAACTGAAATACATAATCAGGAAAGTTAGGATTGATAAATCCTGAGGGTTGCTCAATATAGACCTCATTATTCAGGTCACCATTTAGAAAAGCTGAATTAATATCTATTTGGTAGACCTTAAATCCCTTGTATGCAGCATATACAAGGAATAATCTTATAGCCTCTAGTCTGCCAACTGGTGCAAAGGTTTGAGCAAAATCAACACCTTCCTCTTATTGTATCATTTGACAACCAGTATAACTTTGTTTTTGATGATAACATCAATTTCATCAAATTTGTTTCTATAAATTCATTTAGTTCCAATGATGTTATGTCCATGAGATCTGGGAACCAACTTTCAGATATTGCATCTCTTGAACTGGTTCAGTTCTTCTTGCATAACCACAATCCAAAATGGATCTATATTGACATATTCAAACTTCTTGAGTTCAACTTGAGACAGAAAGCTTTAGTACATTGCAATGTTGAAGCTTCTGCTCCTTGTCGTAACACCCTGACTTTTATCCCGAATGATTAAGTTTCTGGGATGATCTCTCAGGTGTCTGACTATAGCTGACCTCCTTTCTTCAACATCTTGAATCCCACCTTCAGGGGCCTGAAGATCATCTACCATTTCTAATCCACCTGCACCTTCTTCTGGAATGACTACACCCTCATCCTCTTCTTGTTCAGCAGAAGGTGCGTCATTAATGCTCTGTTTGTCCATCCTCAAATCTATACCTTCAGTTCTAGAGAAACTTGACAGCTCACTGTGAATCATAGATGTCTTATCAAACACTACATTAACAGACTCTTCTACAACTTGATTTTTCAAGTTGTAGACCCTATAGGCTTTGTTGTGGTTGTTATACCCAACAAAAATTCATTCATAGGATTTTGCAGCAAACTTTGTCAAGTAGGACTTCCCATTGTTTAGCACAAAACACTTGCTTCTAAAGATTCTGAAATAGACAAGATTTGATTTTCTGTCTTTCATAATCTCATAGAGAGTCTTCTTGTGCTATTTGTTGATAGTGACCCTATTTAGGACATGACAAACAGTGTTCACTGCCTCAGCCCAGAAATATTCTGGGAGAGAAGTGCCACTAAGCAAAGTCCTCCCAACCTCTATGAGAGTCCTATTTTTTCTCTCAGCAATCCCATTTTGCTGGGATGTTCTTGGAGAAGAAAACTCCTGAAAAATATCTTGCTCTTTACAGAACCCTGTCATTCTTTCAGATTGAAACTTTATGTTATGGTCACTTCTTATTTTGACCACAGTACAACCCTTTTCATTCTGAATTTGCTTGACAATGGTCATAAAGGTATCAAGGGTTTTAGACTTTTTCTTAATAAAGAATAACCAAATAAATATGGAAAAGTAACCAACTATCACAAGAGTGTAGACTTTCCTACCTAGACTATGAATTGCCATATGACCAAATAAGTCCATTTGCAGGAAGTATAAACACCTCTCAGAATCCTTGGACCCAATGCTTTTAAAGGAGGCCTTTATCTGTTTGTCCTTTTGGCATGCAGAGCAAATGTCCTCTTTAGTACATTTTAGATTAGGTCCATTTCTGACCAGCTTTTCACTGAAGAGCTTGCTGATAGCCTTGTAATTCAATTAAACAAGTCTCTTGTGTCATTGCACACAATAATAGTCTTTCTCATTTGCAACAAGGTACACTGGAGAATCTGAATCTATACATAAAAAGTTTAAGCAATAAATATTTTCACTTATAGTGTTTGTCATAATGACCTCTTGGTCACTTGACCTTTTGATCAGACACTTATCCTTGTGGAAAACAATAACATAGCCAATATCACAGAGTTGGCTTATGCTGCTCAGATTTTGTTGCAATACTTGCACGTAAGCCACTTTTGCAATGAAGACTATGTCATTGGTAATCATATCATAGCCTTTTGTAACTCCTTTGTCTAACCCACCAAAAAAGACTTTGGGTCCATTCCACACTGGAGCGTAGTCCTTCAGATGACTCCCTGTTCTAGTCATGTGTCTGAAACATCCATTGTCCAAGTATCATATTGATATTTGATGGGTACTTGAACTACCATGAAATCACATATTTAGTTTACCTTAGGTACCCAAAAGGATTTGGGTCCTTGGTTCTTGTTAGCATAATACTGAACACTTCTTCCTACCGCAGCCTTGATAGGAAGTCTCAACTTTGCATTTGAAACACTTGGGTTGTGCCAACAGTCTATGACAAAGTGCCCCACATTGCTACAACACTAACACTCATGAATATTATATCTCCTCTTCTGAACAGACATAGATGTGTGTAAACCATCATCCTTTTTCTGTTCATAAGGGAGTGTAGCAGCCCTCTTCCTGTTTCTTTCAGCAAGAATCTTGCTGAAAGTTAGCCTAGCGGTAGGTACACTTAGTTTATTCTGATTAACAACAATAGATGTCTTCTTTCCAGCTGACAGGGTGTTGATGACATCAGAAATAGCTAAGTGAGGCTTACTTGCAGTCTTGCTCACAACCTTACTCTTTGTAGCAGAAACTTGGGGGGGGGGGTGGCCACTGCCTTACCCTTGAGAGTGGGTGCTGGAGCACCAAACACAAATGGTACATGGTGGACCATTTGGATTTTTTCGTGGGGAGCCTTCAGTGCACTCAACCCCATGCCCATTCTTCTTCCATTGTAAGGTACACTTGTACTCTTACAAAAAGAACTTCCATTCTTCCAGTGACTATACATGATGTTATGGTCATACCTGTTAGAAGGGAGAATAATCTTCTGAAAGGTAGTCTGAGGCGCAACTGAAGACTTGCCTTTCCCTTTGGAATGGACAGCTCTAGTATTACACTTGAACCCCAATCCCCTCTTATTATTTTGAGAGGTGAAAGAGCCAATCAGTGGCAGCAGTGTCTTGGGCTTGGAAAACTTAGCTACCGACATCCTCTCTTTGAGGAGCTTCTTTTCAAGATGTCTAATATCTTGCTCTTCTGACTTATGATGCTGATCTGGATAATGGTCATAGACCTCAGCTGACTAATTTCTCTGCTCATCTGAGCTATCAGTGAGGCTGACTCAGATTGGACATATTTATTCTACTGTTGAGAGACAATCTCTTCAGCTTGCCTTTTAGCAAGCTTTTTGCTCTTCTTCAGAGCTTCCAGGAGAGCACCATATTTGTCAATCAATTGATTGACATCCTTATCAGATTCTGATCCATCATTCTCACTGGATGAAGTGGATGCCTCAGAGTCTGAGTCAGTCTCATAAACAGAAGGAGAGTTGTAAAGAGAGAGTACCTCATCAGGAACAGAATTGTCCTGATTATCTTCAGTTTAGGCCATGAGGCTGAACTCTTCATCATCATCACAGTCACTGTCAACAGAGGACAGTAGTGCCCTTATGCCCATTATGGCAGTAGGAGGATCAACCTCCTCTTCAATAGAAATAATACCAATATAAGACTCTTCTTCTTCTGATTCTGAAGACTCAGAATCACTGTCTGACAAACAAGACTTCTTCTTGAACAAGAAGCTCTTGTCAACCTTCTTGTCCTTATGATGTTTTTTGTCATCAGATTTCTTGTTCTTTTTCTGTTGACTGGACAGACAACAATGATATGTCCAGACTTATTGCAACAATAACAAACCACATTAGTATTAAAGTGTTTGTTCTATTTAGAATCATACCTTTCCCTAGAGGGATTTTTTCTTGACTTCTCCAGGTTGGCATATGGTTTTCTGGAGCTAGAGCTAGAAGAGACATTATTCTTCCACTGCCTCCTCCTGCTTAGCATCCTCTTGTACTGTTTGGAGAACAAGGTAAGTTCTCAATCTGACACCTCATTTCCTGAAGTGCTGGGATCTGAGCTCTCTGACTCAGTAGCCCTTCTTGGTGGAGAAAGAGTCTTCTCCCTGCACCTCCTTGTGGCCTCAGCTTTGAAGACCACAGTCATCTCTCTGTTAAAGGACCTGACAACATTCTCTTCAGCTCTTTTGGAGTTTAGCTGCAACTCATGCGACAACAACTTCCCAAACAGATTTTAGGATAGTGTATTGGCCAAGTTGCCAACTTTCCTGATGACACAAATCTTGATATCCTATTCTTTGTTAAGAGATCTCAAGAACTTGTCATTCAGCTCATAGTTGGTAGACTGTTTGTCATAAGTGATCAGACTGTTCATAATTTTGAAGAACTTCTCATAACACTCAACTATAGAATCACTCTTGCTTTACTTGAAGGCCTTATACTGCTGGTTAATGAAAGATTTTCTTTCATTTCTCACTTCCTCTATCCCTTTCATATAGACAATCAATGAATCTCACATCTCCTTGGCAATTCTGCAGTGGACCAAGTTCTGGAATGTAGAATCATCTATAACGCTTACAATAATATTCTGGGCCCTCTTGTCCATGGTGGCCAGAATCACTTGATCCTTGGTCATCTCTGTATATTTCTTGGGAGTTTGGATGTTGACATCTATAGCAGAGACCTTCATGGGAATGAAAAGTCCCTCTTGAACTGTAATGTATATCTTAGTGTCTGAGACTTCCATGAATAGCCTCACCCTTTCCTTCTAGATCCCTAAATTATCTTTAATACAAATAGGAAGTTTCATCGAACCTAACTCCTTGTGGTTCTCACTTGAAGCCATGATGATATGCTTCTACTACCCTTAGAGGTCAAGTTCAGACTGTTAGGTCTTTTTTGAACAACCTCGCTTTGACACCACTTGAAAGTCTTTTCTAATGGTAGCTAAACACTTAGTGGGGTGAATAAGTTTGTTTTAAATCTTTTTGAATCTTTTGAACTTTGAGCTTGGTGTGTGTTTAAGTTAGTAGTTAGCTTTCAAGATCACAAAATAACACACAAGATTTATAATGGTTCCCCTATCTAGGGTATATTCAGTTTCCCCCTCCACCTATCTAGCAGTGTGCTTGATTCAGCTAACTCCTTATTTATACTCAGCTCCTTTAGCTTACACCTCAGATCCCTCAGAATCTTACGAATCAAAGTTCAACAACTCCTAGAACTCAGACTGCTTCCAGTCCTACCTCAGAGACTAACTCCAGTCTCCTACCTCAGGCACGACAACCCTACAACTCAGAGTTAACCAACTCTTACAACTCAGAGATCCACCTGATCTCCTATCTCAGATCTTAACCAAGATTCTACCTCAGATCCACTCCAGGATCCTACCTCAGATCCACTCCAGGACCCTACCTCAGAGTTCAACAACTCCTACCTCAGATTGCTTCACAGTCCTACAACTCAGCCTTTATAAATCAGGCTTACAACTCAGATCTCATAGAGATCCTACAAGTTTGAGTAAAAGTTTGATGAAACTGACTCTAGAGAAAAATCTCCGAGTCTTCTTCCTGAACTATGTAAAAAACATTTATCCTTCTTCACAGCAACTAGAAAGTATATCTTCAGTGTTGTATCAGCTTGTGCTGTGAAGATTTTTTGCGGAGCTCTGCTCCTTCTTCAAGCTTGAGAAAATTTGAGCTCTGTGTAGCAGGCTTGAAGATGAACAGTGAAATGTCTTGAGCTCTGATAGCTGACTTTTGCAAAAAAATTAGGGTTTTGAGAGATAACCAAAAGTTTTTTGCTAAAAGTCCTTGTAAAGATTGACTCTGCTCTGCTTTTATATGTCGGCCATGACAACGACTCTATGCCTCTTTTAGAACGCGACATGAGCAACTTTAATTGTTGATTTATCCACGATAACTCTGTCGGAGAAGTACAACGTTCTGTCTTTTAGTGCTCTATCTGCTTTAATTTGAATTTATGAATGACGTCAGCATATTTAACGTTCCCCATGTGGACTTAGAAAAAATCTTCCCGACAACTGGTACAGGCATTGTGTGTAGTTGTGCGACTCAACAAATCAGTTGTAAACGGTTAAGTCCATAAGCGTTGAGTGAACTGCCTTCACTTAACGCATTTACCATTAGCTGAATTCTGCCTTGCTGAAGAGGCGTTGAGTGAATGTTGATCACTCAACGCTTTTGACTTCAACTCTTTTTCTTAAGCAGGCGTTGAGTGAACTGCCTTCACTCAACGCATTTGAACTTTGACTGCTTCCCTTTTGCAGACATTGAGTGAACGGCCTTCACTCAACGCATTTACACTTAGCAGTATTTCTGAGTAGACGTTGAGCGAACTGCCTTCACCTATGTTATTAAAGGCACGCCTCGGGCGCGCCTAAGGCTCCAGGCTCAGAGGTTTGCGCCCCCGTGCGCCTTATTTGCGCCTTTAAAATATAAAAGGTGCGCCTGAGTGAGATTTTGTTTGTAAATTTTTTCTTCAAAAATTAAGAAAATAATAATGTAAGAACTCAATTATTTTTAATTGATTTAGTGTTTGTGAAAGATAATTGTGCATTAAGATTTACATATGATGCAAGAGATCACATTGATTCTATTTTTTAAGAGATATAAACAATAATAATGAATGATTAATTAGTAGACTAGATGAAGAATTTGATCGAGAAACGAAAATGATGTTTGATGTTGATATTTTAGAATGAATGTGGTTGCGCCTTGCCTTCGTCAGGCGCGCGCCCGCGCCTTGAGCCTTGCGCCTAGACTCCAAGACCCCTTTGCGCCTTTAATAACTAAGGCCTTCACTCAACGCATTTACACTTAGCAGTATTTCTGAGTAGGCGTTGAGCGAACTGCCTTCACTCAATGCATTTCCACTTGGACAGAATTTCCTGAGTAGACATTGATTGAACTGCCTTCACTCAACATATTTGAACTTAGCTTAATTCTTTGAGCAGACGTTGAGTGAACCTTCTTCACTCAACGCATTTGTGTTTGACCAAATTTAAGTCCTGCTCTATTGAGGCTCTGATAGACTGAATATCTGTTGACGCTTTTTGGCCTCTGCCGTTGAGTGATGTGTGATCACTCAGCGCATCTGTACTTAGCCAAATTTCTGGCTCTCTCACGTGTTCTATCTTCTGTCCAGCCAAACCTCTGACATATATAACCTGTCTAATAATTGTATATTAGACTTCCTGTATATATGAACTTGAAGACATATCAAATACATGCTTGTGTATAATATTGACTTGTGACTTTCTTCAAATAACGGACATTGTAGTCAATGAACCCAACACAGTTTATCTTGTATGATTGAAATTGATAAAACACTACCTAAACTCGTAGGCATGTTATGAACTGCCAAAAATAATTTGTACAAGTCCAAGCCTATTATCCGGATGTGGTTCTCACATTTGCATAAATGTGCAGAAGCTGGGAAGGAGAAAAATGCTGGATAGAGGAGAGGTCGACATACGAGTTGGAAATGGAGCAAGAGTTGCTGGTTATTGCTATTGTGTAAATTATCATTTTTTTATGCCAATCGGGCTGATGACTAGTATTCTAGTCATCATTTTGGACGAGTATCTTATTGATATTTAAATAAATAATCACTTTTATTCGTTGTAATTTATAAAAACTTCGTAAAAATAATATTTCAAGCCCTACGTCTTATATTTTCTATTTTGTAGGATTACGACAAGTCTCGGGGGGATTTATGTGCAATGTCCCGCTGCCGCATCCAAGAGTTCGCATGTGAGTCTACCTTGTCAACATGGAGCTCGGCCGGATGTATTCAACTCCTCCGGCCACCCATGCAAGTTATCATTCATTATATACCTAGCTGGAGCAAGCTCTGCTCCGCCACCTCATCTCGGCCACCAACAGTACCACCACAAGCAGAACCTCCAGCTTTTCAATGGAACTCGGCCACCTCAGCAGCCTCCACGTCAGCAGGTCGTGGCTTCCTCAGCTCCCTCCACGCCATGCATCCCTCCACGGACGCAGCCGCCGTTTCACCCGGAAGAGAGTAGCAGTAATGACCGAATTTAATTCATTTGGCCGAATACTGTAGCATGAACAGTAACGACCAAATGAATTAAATTCGGCAGTTACTGTTCATGCTAATGAAGGAAAGCTATATATATCCCGGATCTACAATGAAATAGGGAGGACTCCACGACAGAAAACTCATTTCATTTTAAGAAGGATATTGAAACTAAGATTGGAGAGTTTCATTTTGGGACGCTCGTCAAGTTATCTCGTTTTTCTGTCTTTATCTTTGTTCAATAAACTTGTACGTCTTTTTGTTACTTCACTTTGTCCCCCCTATTTCTTCTAGAAATACAAATTCAAATTTTATTTTCATTTAAAAAATAATTCTATTTCAATTTGTCTCTTGTCATATATATATATTTTTTATGATGTCGCATTTTTTAAGAATGATTCTCTCAATCTCCATGAGTAACTAATATTTATAGTGCTCGTTCGAGATGATTCGAGGAGGTGATATTATTTTTATACATTAAGATTTGCTTTTCTCTAGTTGTTGAACGCCAATGATTTACCTTTGATCAAATATTATTATGAGGCTATATCGTCGATATATAGTTTTCATGTTGTTTTCGCTCTTTAGTTAGCTGAGAGGCTCGTAAGACGAATCGATCGCTCATAAGATAAAGGGAGTAGAACGCATTCCTCGAGAGAGGACGACGTAACTCTTCCGGATTAGAGTTAAATCCAATAGCGAGATTCACTACCTAAAACAAGATTTAGACGATGCAATTTGAGAACGAGAGTTCGGTCGATACACCTAAGCTTAGTTGAACTTAATCCTCGAAAGAGGGGTGTTCATGTTTCGGGAACCTCTACGGTCAAAGAGCCTCTTCAACATGAGAACTGCTTTTCTATTTTCATTCCATTATCGTCTATTTCCGAGGTGATTGGAAGATCGAGTACTAGCTTTTAAACTATCAAATCAATTCCGTTAACATTTGTAATCATTACTATTTCGCAACCCCAATTCCAAGTTTTAATTGATAAAATAATAACGATTTTCAAAGTAGAACTACTCAACCACCCCAAGTCTAATACAACCTTGGTTTTTATAAACCTATACTACTTTCGATACGGTACACTTGCCGTTATCGTTTGCTGACATAGTTTTGCGCATCAAGTTTTTGGCGCCGTTGCCGGGGATTCTGGTCGATAATTTGAAAAAGAAATAGTTATTAATTTTATCGCTTCTTTTCTTCTCACCCCTTTTCTCTAAATTTTTTTTTAAAAAAAACACAACTTAAATTCTCGGAAAGGGAGGTTTGGGCTTGTCATCCCAGCACACTTTCTAGTACCGCTGCGAACCCTTCACAGGGTAGACCTCGGGAAGTCCGGGACTAACTTAACCCGCTTTTTGAAAAAAAAACTATATATTTAACTATAATATTATATTAATACTAATATAATTTTTACTTTTCCTTATTCATTTTTTCTCTCTTTTCTTCTCTTTTAGTTTATGACCCGAAGAAACTCTTCAACTAATTTTGAATTCGATTTTGATTCGGAAATTGAGCCCACCTTGCGGCGACGTCTCCGATTTAGTGATCTACCAATAATTCGCGAAGAGTCAATCGGAGAAACTAACGAGGAACTAATGGAAGATCTCAACCATAATGAGGACCCGCTACGGACCATGTCCTATTATGCGAGGCCGAAGTGGGAGGGAACACAATCTAGTAATATTCACCCGACGGTGGCGAATAATAATTTTGAAATTAAAACAAGTATCATTCAGATGGTAAACAAATAGTTGTATTTGATGGCTTACCGGATGAAGATCCAAATTTACATTTTATTAAATTTATTGGAAGTTTGCGATACATTTAAAATAAATGGCGCCACCGATGACGCCATCCGTTTGCGTTTATTTCCTTTTTTTGCGGACTAAGGCCAAACAGTGGTTGAGTTCTTTTCCTAGAGGTTCCATCACTACATGGGCCGAAATGACGGAGAAATTTCTAACGAAATATTTTCCTTCGGCAAAATCCGCTAAATTACGTACCGACATTCTCTCGTTTACGCAAATAGACTCGGAGTATCTCTACGACACATGAGAGCGCTTTAAGGAACTTTTGCGGAAATGTCCTCATCATGCCCTCCCTGTGTGGCAGCAAGTTTAAACATTCTACAATGGTTTGAATCTTCAAACGAGGCAAATGATTGACGCGGCAGCAGGGGGGACTCTTAATAACAAAACCCCTGAGGCCGCTCAAGAGCTTTTGAGGAGATGACCTTGAATGCTTATCAGTGGAATGTGTCACGGTCGCGCCCTAATAAGCCGACCGGACTCTTCGAAGTCAAGGTCACCCCTAATTTAACACATCAAGTAGAATGACTCACTAAGCAAGTGACGAAGATGTCTGCTTCCTCCGCCACTAATTGGGCTAATAATAATAATATTGTTAAAGAGCATGTAGATTATATGGGGAACTCCTATCGTCTTCCTTATAACCCGAATAATAACATTCTTTTTAATAACAACTATAATCCGGGTTTGAGGAGTCACCCAAATTTGTCATGGAGCAACCCCAATAATGCTCAGCGATCACCACAAGTGAGTCCTCCCGGATTCGCTCCACCACCATCTCAAAAGCCCTCTTCGCTTGAAGAGGTCTTCCGGAATCTGACCGGATCTATTAAGAATCTAGAAAATCAAATTGGACAGCTCGCCAAGATGTTCTCCTTCCGCCAACAAGGAGCTTTGCCGGGCAATACCGAGCCAAATCCACGGGAGAGCGCCAACGCAATTACCCTCCGAGGCGGAAAGGAGGTAACTTCTACAAATTTGGTCTAGCCCGAGGTAAACGTTTCATCTTCTTCTCCGCAAGTTATTTCTTCACCTACTCTACCTTCTACTTTATCTCCGCGCATTATTAAAAACTCTTCTCTTCCTTATCCTTCGAAATTTAAAGATGAGCGCAATGAGGAGAAATATAAAAAGTTTATTAAAATTTTGAAACAAATCCAAATAAATGTGTCATTCTGCGAGGCGCTTTCCCAAATACCCAAGTACGCTAAGTATCTAAAGGATTTATTTTCAAATAAAAAGAAACTTGAAAATTTTTCGCGTGTTTCTCTTAACGCAGAGTGCTCGACAGTTGTTTTAAACAAACTTCCGGAAACATTAAATGACCCGGGACGATTTTCCATCCCGTGCTTGTTCAGAAATTTACAAATTAAACACGCTTTAGCCGACTTAGGAGTCAGTATTAACTTGATGCCCTTTTCTCTGTTTAAAAAACTTGGTTTAGGCGCCCCAAATCCGACTAAAATGAGCATCCAACTAGTGGATAGATCGATTAAGTACATAATAGGAGTAGTAGAGGATGTTTTAGTAAAGGTTGACAAGTTTATCTTCCCGGTAGACTTTGTCATTCTCGACATAGAAGAAGACGTCGAGGTACCCCTCATCCTCGACCGATCCTTCCTTGCCACCTCTCGGGCGATAATAGACGTAAGTAACGGAAAGCTTCTCCTACGAGTTGGGGATGAAGAAGTTATTTTTAGTATAGACTCCTTTATGAAAAATTCTTTTTCTAATGATGACTCTTGTTTTACTTTAAAAACAAATTTTGAAGAAGAATTATCATCGTCTTCCGAAATAATTTTGTAAATTTTTGAAAATCCGGAATTTGCTACTACTTTTTGTCTTAAGGAAATAACTTGGGTGTTAAAATTTGAACAAATAAATTCAAATAATCTTAAAATTAAAACTTCTTATGAAGAACCACCGAGTTTAGAATTAAAACAACTCCCGGATCATCTTAAGTATATATTTCTAGAAAAAAGATTCAAAATTGCTCGTAATTATTTCATCCACGCTTAACGATTCGGAAACTTCCGAATTAATAAAAAATTTAAACAATCACCGCCATGCAATTGCATGGCAGATTTCTGATATTAAGGGGATTAGCCCTTTGTTTTTCACACACAAAGTCATGTTAGAAAATAATTCTCGCGGCACCGTTCTGGCACAACGACGCCTCAACCCAAATATGAAGAAGGTCGTTAAGGCTGAAATAATAAAATTATTAGACGCTGGAATTATCTATCCCATTTCAGATAGCACTTGGGTGAGCCCGGTGCAAGTCGTGTCTAAGAAGGGTGGGATAACAGTAATCTCCAATGAAAATAATGAGTTAATCCCAACCCGTACTGTTATGGGCTGGCGGATGTGCATCGATTATATGAAATTAAATGATGCCACCCGCAATGATCACTTCCCGTTACCCTTCATTGACCAAATTTTAGAACGCATATCCGGTCATTCCCATTATTGTTTTCTTGATGTTCTTTCGGGATACTTTCAAATCCCAATTGCGCCCGAAATCTAAGAGGAAACTACGTTCACTTGTCCTTTCGACACCTTCGCCTATCGGAGGATGTCGTTTGGTATTTGCAATGCGCCGACTACATTTCAAAGATGTATGTTGACAATTTTTAACGAATTAGTAGATGACGTCATGCAAGTTTTTATGGACGATTTTCTAGTCTTTGACGATTCTTTCAAAAACTGTTGAAATAATCTTGATTGTGTTCTTCAACGCTGTGAAGACACGAATTTGACGCTCAACTGGGAAAAGTGTCACTTTATAGTCCGAGAGGGCTTAGTCTCCGGACATAAAGTTTCTAGTAGATGTTTTCTAGGACATGCGAGATTCTATAGGCGATTTATTAAAGATTTTTCAAAAATTACAAAACCGTTGACACATTTTAGAAAAAGAAACCGTTTTTATTTTTGATGAAGATTGTTCTAAGGCGTTCAATAAAATAAAAAATAAACTTATCAACTCACCTATTTTAATTGCGCCAAATTGGTCTCTTCCGTTTGAAATTATGTGCGATGCAAGTGATTTTACTGTAGGGGTTGTTCTAGGCCAACGAGTGGATAAATATTTTCACCCGATTTATTACGCAAGCAAAACGCTCACATCCGCTCAAGCTAATTATACAACAACGGAAAAAGAGCTTTTCACAATAATTTTCGCATTTGATAAAGTTCGCTCTTATATAACGCTATCAAAAATTATTGTTTTTACTGATTACTCCGCTCTCAGGTACATAATGGATAAAAGGGACGCCAAGCCCCGATTACTATGATGGATTCTTCTTTTACAAGAGTTCGACTTAGAGATCCGGGATAAAAATGGAGCAGAGAATTTAACGGCCGACCACCTCTTAAGGTTGAAGAATCCGGCTGCAGGAACACTAGTGGAGGCCGAAATAGACGACAAATTCTTTGAAGAGCGCCTCCTCGTCATGAATAAGGTAATGACTTATTCCACTCCTTGGTACGCGGGTCTTGCCAATTATTTAGTGCCACGGGTCCTCTCAAAAAAATTTCAAGTCAACAAAAGAAGAAATTCTTTTTGGACTTTAAAAAATTATTTTTGGGAGGATCCCTTTTTATTCGTGTCTGTTCGGACCAAGTGGTAAGGTGTATTTCGGGCGAGAAAGACGTCCAAATTTTGCGGCATTGCCACTAAGGACCAATCATTGGACATTACCAAACAAACCAGACCGCAAGGAAGGTGCTAGAGGCGGGCTTCTATTGGCCCGCCTTATTCAAAGATGCTCACATATTTGTGAGCAAATGCGATATCTGCCAACGGTCAGGTGATATTTCTAATCGGGACAAAATCCCTCCAAAATATATTTTTAGAATGCGAAAATTTTGATTTATGGGGAATAGATTTCATAGGTCTGTTACCATTTTCCCTTAATAATAAATATATTCTTGTTGCGGTTGACTACGTGTCGAGGTGGGCGGAAGCACAAGCTCTTCCCAACAACGATGCGAGAGTCGTCGTAAATTTTTTGAAAAAATTATTTTCACGATTTGACACACCACAGACACTAATTAATGATAGAGACACCCACTTCTGTAACAACCAACTTGCTAAAATTTTAGTCAAGTATGACGTTAGCCACAAACTCTCCACCGCCTATCACCCACAAACAAATGACCAAGTAGAGGTGGTAAATCGTGAGCTTAAAAGAATTTTAGAAAAAACGGTGTCAGTTAATAGAAATGATTGGTCGTTAAAATTAGACGACGCTTTATGAGCTTATCGTACAACGGACAAGACCGCCATCGGTTGTACACCGTACCGATTGATCTATGGAAAAGCGTGTCATCTGCCGGGGGAATTAGAGCACCGCGCATATTAAGCGCTCAAATTTTTAAATTTAGATTTAAAATTAGCCTCCGACAAAAAAAGTTCCAATTAAATGAATTAGACGAATGACGCGCAAACGTCTATGAAAATTATAAATTTTACAAGGAGCGCACTAAGTATTATCATGACAAAATAATTAAGAATCCAAAAACTTTTTCACCGGGAGATCTAGTCCTTCTATATAACTCACGTTTAAGGGTTTTTTCCGGAAAACTGAAGTACCGATGGTCCGATCCCTTTATAGTAAAAGAGGTTAGGCCATATGGAACCATGCTAATTGAACAACCGAAAAATGGCTCATTCAAGGTTAATGAACACCGGTTAAAATTATACCACCCTGCCAACCCCTTAACCGGAAAAATTGAATCACTTAACCTTCCAAGCGTTTTTGGGAGGCACCCCTTAGTTATCTTCTTCTCATTATTGTTTTTGCTTGTTTTGTTTTCTTTCTCTAACATATTTTGCAGATTTTCGGTTGATGCTATTAGCGGTCACCCCAACGACCAATTAGGGAAGTCTCTATTTATCTCTTTTTTAAGCATTTTTTTAATTTAAGCTACATGTTCATACTTAGTTTCAAATATTGGGGACAATGTTTAATTTGAAGTATGGAGATGTTTGCTTGTGTAATTTTAAATTTAAAATTTTATACTTAGTTTTAAACATTGGGGACAATGTTCACTTCTAAATATGGAGGGGTAACCTAATCTAATAACCTTAAAAGTAAACAAAAAAATAAATATTTAGAAAATTGTTTTTGTTCTAAGTATTAATCAAACAATTTCTAGATCTTACTCAGTTGATTAATTTTAAGTATACTTCATTTTTTATGAAGACTAAGAATTTTTTGTGCTACAATAGATTTTGTTTTTTTGAAATTTTTGAGTAAAATTGTTGACTCATGTAGTGTTTTTGTCAAATGCATGTCTTTGAGTAGTATTGGTGTAGAATTAAATTCTTGGCATAGATCTAAAATTATGATTTGTTAATTTGCGTAAAAAGAATTTATTTTACTTCTAATTTGAATCTGGTTTTATCCAAAAATATTTTAGGAGAGTGTGTAGAAGATCGTTAGAAAGCTATTACTCGACTCGAATGGAAGGGTGTCCGTTCTCGATATCTAGAGCTGGCTCTTAGCTATCTTTAAAAACATTTGCACTTTAAACTAATTAACTTTATGGAAATGATTTAGACATTTCTTTGGATAGTTTGAGTCCTTGCATCCAATCCTAAAATAATTACCTTTGTTGACACAAATTTGAGCCTCTCTATCCTTTCTTTTTGATCCACCCTCACCATCTCGCCACCAAATACACACTTAAATTTTGAGCTAAATTTTCGTAAAAAATGGGTATTGAATCAAAAGACAAAATTTCATAGTGATATGCGGCCTAGGTTTGCATATGCATACTTGGAATGATCCGAACTATGAAGAAAAAAATATATATATGGGTATTGATTCAAAAAGAAAAACAAAATTTCATAGTGATATGTGGCCCAGGTATGCAAATGCATACTTGGAATGATCTCAACTATAAAAAACAAACTCTCATAATGATATGCGGCCTATGTATGCACATACATACTTGGAATGATCCCAATTATGAAGAAAAAAAGAAATAAAATTTTAGCTCAAAACTCTTTGTTTAAGTGAAGTGCGCCTTCATGTTTATCACTGTTTACCTCTCCCTTAAGATTCAAGCCTTAAGTTACATCCTACTTAAGTCCTAAAGATCCATAGAGGTTGTTAGGATGAAGTGTAGTGGAGAAGGTATAACCGGGCAAGCCTATAGTCATTGTCATTGATGAATTTCTTTGGAGGCCATCCCGAGCGTCGCCGTCTAGTAATTTAAATCTCAGCGATCACACTATTAATATTTATGCCAATTGCCAAGAATATCCTTCTCCTAAAATATCTACGCATGTCATCATAAGACTTCGCATTTTACTCTCTAGCTTTCGAGATCATATCTAGCATTAGATTTTTCTAGTCATCATTTTGGACGAATGTCTTATTGATATTTAAATAAATAATCACTTTTATTCGTTGTAATTTATAAAAACTTCGTAAAAATAATATTTCATGCTCTACGTCTTATATTTTCTATTTTATAGGATTACGATAAGTCTCGGGGGGATTTACGTGCAATGTCCCGCTGTCGTATCCAAGAGTTCGCATGCGAGTCTAACTTGTCAACATGGAGCTCGGCCAGATGTATTCAACTCCTCCGGCCACCCATGCAAGCTATCATTCATTGTATACATATGTATATATATGAATATATATACATATGTATATACATGAATATTTATGAATATATATATATATATATATATATATATATATATATATATTAGTTGCAGCTCCGGTCAGCAAAGGCGCCACCACCATGCTCGGCCACTCCAGCAACTCCTCCATGCTGCCACGTCAACCTAGCTCATCCATCAAACATCCGACATCATTGCATGTTGCTGTCCGAGCTCTACCTAGCTGGAGCAAGCTCTGCTTCGCCACCTCTGCGCCGCCACCTCATCTCGGCCACCAACAGTACCACCACCACAAGCAGAACCTTCAGCTTTTCCATGGAACTCGGCCACCTCAGCAGCCTCCACGTCAGCAGGCCGTGGCTTCCTCAGCTCCCTCCACGCCATGCATCCCGCCACGGACGCAGCCGCCGTTTCACCCGGAAGAGAGGAGCAGTAACGACCGAATTAATTCATTTGGCCGAATACTGTAGCATGAACAGTAACAGGCAAATGAATTAAATTCGGCAGTTACTGTTCATGTTAATGAAGGAAAGCTATATATACCCCGGATCTACAATAAAATAGGGAGGACTCCACGACAGAAAACTCATTTCATTTTAAGAAGGATATTAAAACTAAGATTGGAGAGTTTCATTTTGGGACGCTCGTCAAGTTATCTCGTTTTTCTGTCTTTATCTTTGTTCAATAAACTTATACGTCTTTTTGTTACTTCACTTTGTCCCCCCTATTTCTTCTAGAAATAAAAGTTCAAATTTTATTTTCATTTAAAAAATAATTCTATTTCAATTTTTGTCTCTTGTCATTTTTTTTTATGATGTCGCATTTTTTAAGAATGATTCTCCCCATCTCCATGAGTAACTAATATCTATAGTGCTCGATCGAGATGATTCGAGGAGGAGATATTATTTTTATACATTAAGATTTGCTTTTCTCTAGTTGTTGAACGCCAATGATTTACCTTTGATCAAATATTATTACGAGGCTATATCGTCGATATATAGTTTTCATGTTGTTCTCGCTTTTTAGTTAGCCGAAAGGCTCGTAAGACGAATCGATCACTCATAAGGTAAAGGGAGTTGAATGCATTTCTCGAGAGATGACGACGTAACTCTTACGAATTGGAGTGAAATCCAATAGAGAGGTTCACTACTTACATCAAGACTTAGACGATGCGATTTGAGAACGAGAGTTCGATCGATACACCTAAGCTTAGTTGAACTTGTAGAAAGTAACTCCAAACCTTGCATATACTTCTTTAATGAATAGTTACAAGTATGAATACACTTTTATAGGAGAAGAAAGAGAAGAGAAATCCTAAATACAAGATGTGGGCAAGGTTGTCAGGATCAAGATCTTAGATGAGATCATTTCGAGGTAGGATCGGATCTGATAGTAGGGTTGGATCGAGGATCGCTTTACAAAATCAGGATCGATTTACAATATCTGGATCGTAGGATCGTAAGATCCTATGATCTGGATCACGATCCTGACAACCTTGGATGTGGGACTAATACATGGAGAGATAAAAGAGAGAAAACATGGGCCCTTAATTGGGCTTTTCTAACACTCCCCCGCAAGTTGGAGCGTACAAGTCGTAGGCACCAAGCTTGGATAAAAACTGATAGTATAGAGGCCTGGAGAGCTTTTGTCAGGATATCCGCAACTTGGTCTTTAGCAGGAACATGCTCCAAATCTATCTTCTTTGACTGTACCTTTTCACGGATAAAATGACAATCAACTTCGATATGCTTTGTGCGCTCGTGAAACACTGGATTCTTGGCAATATGTATTGCTGCCTGACTGTCACAAAATAAGGTAGTCGGTGATGAGAGACGCACACCCAAGTCTCCCAAAAGGCTCTCAAGCCAGGTTAGCTCGGAAGCAACCGCAGCCATAGCCCGGTACTCGACTTCAGCAGAAGAGCGTGTAACCACGGATTGTTTCTTGCTACGCCATGTTATGAGATGACCACCAAAGTAAGTGCAGAACCCCGTAGTGGAGCGCCTGTCATCAATAGATCCTGCGTAGTCAGCGTCAGAGTAAGCGACGAGTGATAAAGATGTGGATGGCGTATACACAAGTCCTTGTCCGGGGGCGATCTTGAGATATCGAAGGATGCGCTCGACCGCTTGAAGATGAGATGTCCGAGGAGCGTGCATGAACCGACTCACAACTCCTACAGCAAACGAGATGTCCGGTCGAGTCACCGTAAGGTAGATCAGCTTCCCAACCAAGCGTCTGTAATATTCCGGATTTGTAAGCAGCTTGTCAGAGTCAGCACTATGGGCCGAGAGCTTGTGATTGACATCCATAGGAGTCTCCGCAGGTTTGCACCCAGAATAACCTGCATCATGAAGGAGGTCCATACAGTACTTCCTTTGAGACAACACAAGACCATCAGAGCGTCGTGCGACCTCGAGCCCAAGAAAGTACCGAAGGTTGCCCAAATCTTTGGTCTGAAAAACGGAATTTAACTGTTCCTTGATCTGTTGTATTCCTGCCGTGTCGTTGCCAGTAATCAGGATATCGTCAACGTAGACCAGAAGAATCACAGTCCTGGTTGACCGATGGCGAATGAAGAGAGAAAAATCAGCCGAGCTCCGAGTGAAGCCACTAGCACAGACCACCTTACTGAATTTTTCAAACTACGCACGCGGGGACTGTTTGAGACCATCAATGGATTTTCGAAGGTGACATACCAACGACTCCCCCGTGTTCTCAAACCCGGGAGGTTGCTGCATATAAACCGTCTCTTGCAGATCGCCATTGAGGAAGGCATTCTTAATATCCAGGTTATAAAGCGGCCAGTGACGATGGACCGCCAAGGAAAGAAGAACGCGGACCGTGCTCAATTTGGCCACTGGAGAGAAAGTTTCTTCATAATCAAGGCCATGTTGCTGAGTAAAGCCCCGGGCCACAAGGCGTGCCTTCAGACGGTCAACAGTGCCATCCACCGCATGCTTGACAACAAAGACCCATTTGCAGCTCACAGCGCGATGGTCAGTAGGAAGAGGAAACAGATCCCAGGTCTGGTTAGCCCAAAGAGCCCGCATTTCATCTTCCATGGCTGCCCGCCACCCTGGATGTGAAAGCGCCTCCTGCACAGAGTTAGGAATAGAAATAGAGGAAAGGGAGGTGGCAAAGGCGTAGAGAGGTGGTGTCAGCCGATGGAGAGATACGTAGTTGGCTAAGGGATGTGCCGTAGAGGAAGCAGTTGTCGGATCCGCAGGTTGCAAAGCATCATTAGAGCGGGGCAGCTCTCGTGGGGTAGTAGACGAGGGAGGACGTCGAGTGTACACACGAATGACTGGTGGTGTAGGTGGTTTAGGTGGGATGGGTGTGGGAAGTAGAGGTGGAATGGTGGAAGTTATGGGAATAACAGGTCGCGGGAGAGTTGGCAGAGGAGGAGGGTCAAGAAGTTGAGAGTAATATGGTTGATCTTCGAGAAAGGTGACATCAGCAGAAGTAACCACCTTGCGATCCGTGGGAGAGAAACATACGTAGCCCTTCTGAGTTCGAGAATAGCCGACAAACATATATTTAGTGGCACGGGGGGCAAGCTTGTCAGTGGACGGGCCAAGATGATGAACAAAACATACGCACCCAAACACGCGTGGGGTGAGGGAGAAGGGAGGTTGGGAGGGGAAAAGGAGATTAAAAGGAACCGCAAAATTGAGGATAGAGGAAGGCATGCGGTTAATAAGAGTGCAAACGGTTGAAACTGCAAAATTCCAATATTGTTTTGGGACATTCATCTGAATCATAAGGGAGCGGGTGACCTCGAGTAGGTGGCGATTCTTGCGTTCAGCAACGCCATTTTGTTGGGGGGTATAGACACAGGAGGTCTGATGGATGATCCCAAACTCCGCACAGAGGTGAGAGAAGGTATGACTGGTGTATTCACGGGCATTATCGGTGCGGAGGGTTTTAATGGTTGTGGAGAACTGGTTGCGAGTTTCAAGAAAAAACGTACGGAATACACCGGGCAATTCAGAGCGGTCACGAAGGAGATACAACCAGGTCACCCGAGAGTAATCATCGACAAATGTGACAAAGTAACGGTACCCAAAAGCACTTGTAATTTTATAAGGACCCCAAATATCGGAGTGACAAGATCAAAGGGAGCAGGACGCCGAGAAGGATGTGGTGAGAAGGTAGAGCGATGATGTTTCCCATAGATACAAGACTCGCACGTGAACTCTTTGAAGGACACGTCAGGGAGAGATTTTTTGAGGATGTGTAGAGGAGCATGACCCAAACGTCGATGCCAGTTAACGGAGCTAATAGACGACAGCACGGTTGGGGGAGACGGATTAAGGATATAGAGACCATTCGACAGATGCCCTGTTCCAATGATGGTTTGCGTCTTGCGATCCTGCACAACACACGAGTTAGAAGAAAAAATAACAACACAATCGAGATCAGCAGTGAGTCGACCAATAGAGAGAAGGTTGAACGGAGAGCCCGCAACATGAAGAGCAGAGCGAAGAGTAATGGAGGGAGTGAGGTTAATATCTGCCGCACTAGAGACGGGAAGAGTGGCCCCACTAGCAACAGTAATGAACCGGGGATGCACGTCGTTCAAATATTGGGGTGATTTCCGTGATGTAATGTGGTGAGAGGCCCCAGAGTCCAAAATCCAGGATGAGCTGTGAGCAAAGCAGGAGGTACCGCCATCGGAAACAGACACCACAGAGCCCGGAGGACAGCAGATCATTTTGCAAGGAATAATCCGGGGCGGTCAGGGTGACCCCGCACCAGCGGAAAGAAACGGCCACGACCAGCACGGTAAGCACAGAGTCCGCAGCGACTAGAAACACAGGCTGCACGGGTAGGAGAAGACTGCAACAGAAGCAAACACCTGGCGAATAAGTAACCAGACCGGGCGGACAGAGGCAGACCGGGCCAAGGAAAACACAGCCTTAGCAGGTCGCACCAAGAAGAGGCAGAGCGGGAGGCCGCAGCGAGAAGGGGATCAGTCCGCGCGGTCACACCAGCGATTAGGCAGATCGCGACCAAAATGCGGAAAGGGAAGCCCGCACGGTCAAGTGGACAGCCGCGGATAGAGGAAGAGAGGAGAACTCGCAGCGGTAGGGAAAGGTCTCAGCGGGAAGCAAGATACTGCGGGCTACGAACGCGAGCGGTCAGCAGACGAGACCGCGAGAAGAGGAGGCAGGCCGCGACAATAGTCCAGAAACAACCACGCGAGCAGGCGAGAGGAGAGAAACTCGCGACGGACAAGAGAAGAGCCCCCTGCGGGAAAGGAGAAGTCCGCGAGTAGGGAAGCTCGAGCGGACAGAAGAACTCAAGTAGCGGGGAGATCGCAGCGGTCAAGACGAGAGGAGCCCGCTGCGGATAAGAAGCGAGCTCGCAGCGGAGAAGAAGAAGAGCGTGAGGCAGTAAAGGAGAGGAGCTCGCAACGGACAGGATGGGAGTCCGCAGCGGATAAGAAGGTGGTCCCCACGGGTCAGAGGAGAAGATGGCTATAAGAAGCCTGAGGAGGGTGGAACCACGGAGGAGAAGAAGAGAAGCAGAAACAAAGAGGACAGTTTGCAGAAGTTATGCGGATAAGAGAAGGAAGGCCGCAACCGGAGCGGATAGAGCCGCAGACCGGAATGAGCAGGCGGGAAGGAGGCGAGCAGGCGGGTAGAAAGGCAAAACCGCAGAATTCGAATCTGGCTGCGGTTAGCAAAGAAGTGGCCGCAGGGAAGAGAACTCGCTACCCGAAGCGAGCGAGTAGAGGGAGAGGCCGCAGAGGAGAATGCGGACAGGGGAGGAAGACGGGCCGGGCGGTTAGAGTTGTGGAAACCGCATGGACCGAACCGTGTCCTCTGATACCATGTAGAAAGTAACTCCAAACCTTGCATATACTTCTTTAATGAATAGTTACAAGTATGAATACACTTTTATAGGAGAAGAAAGAGAAGAGAAATCCTAAATACAAGATGTGGGACTAATACATGGAGAGAGAAAAGAGAGAAAACATGGGCCCTTAATTGGGCTTTTCTAACAGAACTTAATCCTCGAAAGAGGGGTCTTCATGCTTCGGGAACCTCCACGGTCAAAGCCTCTTCAACAAGAGAACTGCGTTTCTATTTTCATTCCATTATCGTCTATTTTCGAGGTGATTGGAAGATCGAGTACTAGCTTTTAAACTATCAAATCAATTTCGTTAACATTTGTAATCTTTACTATTTCGCAACCCCAATTCCAAGTTTTAATTGATAAGATAATAATGATTTTTAAAGTAGAACTACTCAACCACTCCGAGTCTAATACGTGTTTGTTTTTTATAAACCTATACTACTTTCGATACGGTACACTTGCCGTTATCGTTTGCAGACATAGTTTTGCACATCACGGGCTTATAATAGAATTAGAGAATTGTTATTATGTGACTGCTATAATTAGAAACATCATTTGTATTTCATGTTTGGACATGAAAGGTTTATTTTTATTATTAAGAATAATTGTTATTTTATATTTTTGAATGATATTTGTTATGACATAACACAAATGTTTAATTGTCTGCATGTTTTGAACTAGACCAACCCTTCTATAACGTTAATAATACTAAATGACTAAAAACAAATGACTTGAATTATATAAATCTTTAGCATTATTCTTTAGGCCATATAAATGAGAAACGCATATCCAAATCCATAAAGATGGGCAATTTGTCTTATTTGATTCTGAACCATTTAAGAAATATGAGCTTGTTAATTAGGCAAGATGATTAAACTCATTTCACTGGTCATACTAGAGAGCTGATGATTTTTTGGGTATAATACATAGTGATGTATGTGAACCCATGAGTTTTATGGCTAGATGCGAGTTTCACAATTTCATTACATTTACTGGTAATTTCAGTAAATATGGATATGTGTATCTTATGAAGTACAAATCCGAATTCTTTGAAAAGTCCAAATAATTCAAGAATGAAGTACAATACCAATTAGAAAAAATAATTAAAGCACTACGATTTGATCGAGGTGGTAAATATTTGAGACAGAAGTTTCATGATCACCTAAGTGAGTGTGGGTGGTATTGTATCACTTCTCACTCACTCTTGAACAGATATGAAATATTATATACTCGTCTCGATGCTTCATATGCTTTAAGTATGATTAACATATATCAGTCTGATCCAGGTAAAGGTCGTTGGATGACAGTTAAGAATATCATGAAATACTTGAGAAGGACTAACAATATATTATTGGTATTTGATGGTGAGGAAGAGCTTGTTGTTAATGGTTACACGAATATTAATTTCCAAATTAATAGGGATGACTCAAAGTCTCAATCAGGTTTTGGGTTTTACCTTAATGGAAATGCTATATGCTTGAAGAATTTGAAGCAAGAGACAGTTGCTGATTCTGCAACAGATACTGAGTATATTACTACTGCTAATGCAACAAAGAAGGTTGTATGGATTAAGAAATTCATCAGCGAGTTTGATATAATTCCTAACATCGTTGATCCAGTTACTCTTTGATGTTACGATAACGGTGTCATTGCATAGGCCAAAGAACCTAGATCTCATCAACGCTCCAAGATCATACTTCGGCGGTTCCATCTCATTCGAGAGATTGTCGATCGAGAAGATGTGAATATTTGCAGAGTAACTGATGAGAATATAACAGATCTACTGACAAAAGCTCTTCCTTAGAGGAAACATGATTGTCATACTGGATCATGGAGTATTCGATACTTGCATGATCAACTCTAGTGGGAGGCTGGCCTGTGGATTTTGGCTTTTTCAGTTTTATGTTAATGTGATGACTTGTGCTATGATTTCACTTATATTTAAGCCATGCGATTTTGTTATGTTTATTTATTTCTATATAGATAGATAGATTAATTAAACATAATAAACGTCGTTGTAGTGTTTGTTTCCATAAGGATTCAAGTGCGTGACTTGAATGTGGTGACCTATGTTAATAAAAAACATCATTCTTAAACGGTCTATAGTTAATGTATCATCGTAGAAAGTAGGACAATGATGATACATTAAGATTAGTATATAGGTTAACTGATGACCGATTCTCATACGTCATGATATTGAATATCAAGTCATCACATAGGTACTTGTTATATAACAAGTTTTACTGTACAAACCCACCATGAGATTACTTTGTGAATTGTTATATGAACGTATTACATATAGTTCTCATACTGACAATAGTGTATGCAATTTTTTGACCTGCATCACTGCAATCATTACGTGGGGAAGAACATACTTTGATGTTGTTTAAGTACTTCCTTGAGAAAGATTGATGATAATGATAGTTATTTGGTACCTTACAAATCATATAGGTGATTGTGAGTTGATGTAGATGAGATTTGTCCTATATGACAAGAGTCACATCTTTGGTAGATTGAAACTATAAAATGCATGACCATGCTAAGATGAGTCAATATATGATATTGGGCCCACTTATTTCTGATAGTCTATTTTAGATCAAGAAATATTGATTGAATTATTAAGAGTGTGACACTCCATTCCTCGAGTTCAGTCTGAATGTAAGCGAAAAATGAACCAGAATACACTGGAACATTGGTCACTTATAGGTTTCAATGAGTTACGAACTCTTGTATCATTTGAGTAGCAATGCTGCATTACTAGATGCCGTTTTTTGTTTGTGAGATTATGGTTGATCCGTTCTAGCTCAAGTGAGAGATTGTTTGAATCTTCTGTGATCTAAAAGTGATCAAAGTTTTGGTCTTGCGGTGAACGTGATAAGCTATGTGGTCTCACGTTAAGAACGTACAAAAATTGGATAGATGATCGTGTTAGTTATGAACCAAACCTTAACTAACAACGTTCGACGAAGGCATTGAATTCATGGAAAAGGTTTCCACTGCATCGATTAGTAAGACTATTCGATACATGTGTTGAATTCAAAGAAATGCTCTTATGCGTCGAATATTGAGATTATTCGACGCAGACATCGATTTGTAGAAATTAACACAACATCAAATTGGTGTTCATTTATCAGAATACTATGTTATCAGATAGTATTCGACACTACGTCGAATTTTAAGGTTCTATTCTACGCATGAATAAAAAAGTATTAGACGTGCATTGCTCTTACTTCTTCTCAACGCAGACAGTTTATGAAACTGTAGTATAAATAATGCGTATTAGGGTTGTGAGAAATATAAAGAGATGATTCCATTTACCGTCCGTTGCATCCTCTACTGAGAAGCGAAACTAGTTCGTGAAAGCGAAGGACGGTCATCTTCCAGGTCGTGTTTGTTGGACGAACGACGAGGTGTTTCCTGCATTCTGTGTGGCTACTCATAGAGACGTAGATCTCGTTTTACGTTGTGGTTTTCCACGACAACTATCCTTCTCTAAACTTGATTTTGACGCAGGTATGAACTTAATTTTCGATCTTTTGGTTTTCGCAAGATCTCTTATTTGGTTTTCAATGAAGTCTTCCGCTGCGCATATGATACCTAAATGAAACCCAACAAATAATTCACGCAGGAGTCTGCGAGCTTGCACGATGAGGTTGTAGTTGCATTAACCTCGATGTTTATTGATCGTTGGTGGAAGAAGCGGATCAGCGAACTCGATGTCTGAGGAGACGCAATATCAACAAGCCGTTGTCGCTCGATGCTTGCAGGAAGTAGTATGCTGGAGGGGACTTTGCGGAATGGCGTCGTGGTTCGAACTCGCAAGAGACACTCAGAATTCTGCAGAAGGAGCTTACATGATTGCTAATGCTAAGACTACTCGATGACCTATATAAAGGAGGGGAGGCATAGGGTGGAAATAACAAGCACAGTCGGCGAGCAGCGGGATCGTCGAGCTCAAATAGCACGAAGCAGCGTGATCAGCGAGCGAGAAGCTACGGGCGAGACACCGAGACTTTGGGAGAGCACACACTTGGTGAGTATTGACTTGGCGAGATCGTCTTGGAGAGCTTGCACATGGCGAGATCGTGGGAGGGCTCGCAAATGTGTCTATAATTTCTTGCATAAGACTGGGAGAGTCACACAATAAGATTGATGTCGCGGCCTCTCCACCACCACTTGAAGATGATCCGGACGACGAGATGCTACAACGAAAAGATTTCAGGCGACATGACGACTCTTTGGCCGCTAACGGAAGGCAACGTTGCAATCTCCGTCCGCGGCGCGCGAAGCCCACTTAAAGGCTTATTTGAAGAACATTTCATATTTCCTTAAAATGCTTTAGTATATTTAAAGCTTGTAATTTTTAATTTTCTGAATTTTATTTTTTGTGTGCTACTAGCCATCCGGATTGATGAGGTTTCATCTCAATCTTGGATGGTTGGATCTATTTTGTAACTCCTATATATAGGAGGCTTATTAAGAGAATGAGATGATGAAGATTGAACCCTAAAGTACACCCCAAAGGAGGAGTTCGACCAAGGCTTGTGACTAGCCGCCCCCCCCCCCCTGTGGAGCTTCCGGCGTGGTCTCTTGGTGCGACGCCAAGGAAGAAGGACGACAACCACTCGGTGCGACACCGGTGGATCCATTCGGTGCTACGCCGGTGGGAATCGTGGAGAGAGTGATTCTCCCACAAGTTATCAAGTGTGTTTCCACCACCGGGTTGGGTAAACTCTTCCCCTCTCTTGTGCTTCTTCTCTAGATTTGTTGATGGTGAACCATCGTGTTCTCCGCGGCTTTTAAAATTAAATCGCTATCAAATCTTTGACATGAAATCGTTATTGTTCTAGTTTCCTATTTCCGGACCGGGTAGGTTCATTTTGCTAGAGTGGATCTTGGCCTATAGCCTTGATCTTTCTCTCAAAAGGATTGACAACCTTTCCATTAATTTTGGGAACGAGTCGACTCATTTTTCATCGTTGTTTTAGAGTTGATCATTCTCCGAATGTGTTATGTTATGTGCGCGAAACAATTTCGTAGAAAGGGTGGTAGATGCTTGTGTAGGTGCGGCGGAACAAGAGTGTGTAGAAGGGCGAACTAGAGCCTTGCCTCGTGTAAATCATCGTGGAGGCATATACTACATCAATTTGGTATCAGAGGGAGGTTTCAACTTCTATGTTGCAAACGTCCTCGCTCCCTTTTGTTGGCACGAATTAATAAAAAAAAAATTTGCTGGTCTGCCAATAGCGGTCTAGAATCTGTATTTTTCTGCGAAATTAGGGAATTTTTTTTTTAACGTTCCTCGTTCCTGTCACTTCGGGAAAATTTCAAAATATCATGTTTTCACTTTAGGTACAACCCTAGGGAAAATCGTCTTTCAAAATTTTGGTAACTCTGTATGCGCACTAGGCTAGGAACGGAGTACACTACACCGTCTTCGTCTAGGATGGCTGCGAATGAGCACGGAAATGTGAATACCGAGGCTATTGAGGGACTACAAACTGAGATGACGGAACTTAGGACCATGCTAGCCCAACTTCTAGCGAACCAAGGGCGACCGCCTCCACCCGTTAACGAGGGACAGCCTAACCGGCACCAACCGGTAAGCGACTCAGACTCTGATGGGAATTCTCCCCGAGTGCCTCATCAGGACCGTCACCACGGGCGTGACTTCAATATTACTAGGGCCATTAAGATCGATGCCCCTACCTATGACGGCATGGGAGACCCCTAGATCTTTCTCACCTGGGTGGTAGACATGGAATGTTACTTCGAATGGCACACCCTCACGGACCTCCAAAAGGTCCAAGTTGCCAGGATGAAGTTAACTGGGCGTGCCAAGACATATTAGTTAAACAAGGAGCGTAGACTAGGGACCGGGAACGGAGTCCCACTAGTTGGATGGCCCGTTATGAAGAACCTGTTGTCCGATCAGTACGTCCTTGCGTACCACCATACACAGATGTTCGATGAGCTAACCACTCTTCAGCAAGGCTCAAAATCTGTAGCCGAGTACATGGGCGAATTGAAGGATTGTATGGTGCGTTGTGACCTCAGAGAGATTCCCGAGGTTAGCTTATCTAGATTTCGTAAGGGACTATCTCCCGACATCCAAAGGAAACTCCAATGCTATGGACATACGGATCTGAACACGACTTTCAATGCGGCCCTTGACATTGAAAAACATCTAGCCTCTAAGGCTCACACCCGTTATTCCCAAACGAAGGGTAAGTCCACACTAGGAGTATCCTCTTCCACATATCAGGATAAGGGGAAATTTCGGTTCAACGAGTCTAAAGCAGTAGTTATCACAGCTAGGAATGCTAGGAACCCCACCAGTGAGCGTATCCCCATAGGGAAGGTTAGTAAGGCCAATACTATGTGTTACGCTTGTGGTATTCAGGGCCACTATGCCTATGAATGCCCAACAAAAACTAAGGCCATCGCCCTATTAGACTCGACTCCCGATGATCTAGTTTATGAAGCTGCTGAAGAGGATGACCCAGATGGTGTCCCGAGTGATTTAGAGGACGATCACCCCCTCATGGTGATGCATTGCATCTTGACCACTCCTCGTCCGTTAGATGATTGGAAGAGGACGAGTATATTTTCTCTGATTTTTAAGAGTGGAGAGAAGTTCTGCAAGTTGATCATTGATAGCGGTAGTTGCGTGAATGTCATATCTGAGAATGCCGTTACGCGTATGGCCCTGACCACAGAGCCCCACCCGACCCCATATCAAGTAGCTTGGATCAATAAGGTTACCGTCCCGGTCACCGAGCGATGCCTAGTTCCCCTCTCATTCAAATCCTATACTGATGAGGTGTGGTGTGATGTCCTTCCTATGGACGCTTGTCACGTGTTGTTAGGCCGCCCTTGGCTTTATGACCGTGATGTGACGCATTTTGGCAGGGCCAACACGTATGAATTCAAGTTCAATGGCAAGACCATTACGTTGAGGCCGACCATCCTGAAGGAACCTGTAGGACCGGGTAAGGACACCACGATCCCAGTTGAGAGAAAGACTTTGAGCCTAGTCGGGAGAAAGGATTTTATTAAGGACCCGTTTCTTGATGGCGTGATGTATGCTCTAGTCCTTCTGAGTGCGAAGATGGATTCCGGAGTATTGGATGATCTTCCCAGTGAGCTACGGGTATTGTTTGAAGAGTATAGGGAAATATACCCGGATGAGTTGCCCTCGACGTTACCCCCACTTAGAGATATTCAGCATGCAATAGATCTCATCCCGGGGTCTTCCTTGCCCAACCAACCCCATTATCGACTCCATCCCGCTGCAAATAAGGAGTTGCGGTTCAGATAGAGGACTTGTTGAAGAAGGGGTTTATTTGGACTTGTATGAGTCCATGTGCTGTACCAGCTCTGCTTGCCCCCAAGAAGGATGGTTCATGGAGAATGTGTGTTGATAGTCGGGCTATCAAGAAGATTACCGTCAGGTTTAGGTTCTCTATCCCACGTTTAGATGACCTCTTGGATGTTTTATCTGGCGCCATTATATTTTCTAAGTTAGATATTAGGAGCGGTTATCACCAGATTAGGATCCGTGAAGAAGATGAGTGGAAGACTGCGTTTAAATCTAAGGATGGGTTATATGAATGGCTCGTGATGCTCTTTGAGTTATCCAATGCCCCCAGCACCTTCTCCCGGATGATGACACACGTCTTTCGACCGTACTTGGGGAAGTTTGTGGTAGTCTATTTCGATGACATCTTAGTCTATAACACCTCCACTGCCGAGCACATCTCCCACTTGAGAGTGACTCTGTCCACCTTGAGGAAGGAAACTTTATTCCTTAATCTTAAGAAGTGCATATTCTCTGTTCCAGAGGTAGAGTTTTTAGGTTATATAGTCGGGTCTGAGGGTATTCGAGTTGATCCTGGAAAGGTTCAAGTGATTAAGGACTGGCCCGAACCGACTAGCCTACGAGAGGTGCGTAGTTTCCATTGTTTGGCTACTTCCTATCGACGCTTCATACGAGACTTTAGTAGCATTATGACACCTATTAGTGACTGCATGAAGAAGGGTGAGTTCACCTGGACGAAGTCCGCCACCTTTTCCTTCCAACGTATTATGAAGTTCATGACCGAGGCACCGGTGTTACGTCTACCTGACTTCACCAAGGTCTTTGAGCTTACCTGTGATGCATCGGGGGTGAGAATTGGAGGTGTTTTAAGTCAAGAAGGTCACCCAGTCAGTTATTTCAGCGAGAAACTAGCGGGCGTTAAATTGAATTATTCGAACTACGATAGAGAGTTTTATGCTGTTATTCGATGTTTGCATCATTGGAGGCACTATCTACTCTCCAAGGAGTTTGTGATCCTCTCCGATCATGACGCTTTGCGTTTCATAAACGGTCAGCATAAAATCAGCCCGCGTCACGCTAAGTGGGTAGCTTTCTTGCAAGGGTACACGTTTACTCTTAAGCACCTAAATGGTCTGACTACCGAGTTGCCGATGCACTTAGCCGCCTTACCCTTCTGCTGTCTACCATGCAAGTCAATGTTATAGGATTCGAACGAGTTAAGGAAGAATACCCCGCTTGCCCGGATTTCCACGAGGTGTATTTATCCGCCCAGGATAGCTCTCCAACGACCGTATCCGCTTTTGTTCTTAAGGACGGTTATCTTTTTAGGCACGAAAAGTTGTGTATTCCGCGATCTTCCTTACGACACCACATTATCTGGGAATTACATAGCGGAGGTCTGAGTGGTCACTTTGGGAGGGATACGAGCATTACACTCGTGGAGGAGAAATTTTACTGGCCTAAACTTAAGGCGATGGTTGGACGGATAGTGAGTAGTTGTCGTACATGTCAAGTATCTAAGGGCACTAAAACCAATATTGGGTTATACACCCCTCTACCTATTCCTTCCGTACCATGGGAAGACGTGAGCATGGATTTCATATTAGGCATCCCCACCACTCTCGTCGACACGACTCTATTTTTGTAGTTGTGGATAGATTTTCAAAAATGGCATACTTTCTCCCTTGTAGCAGGACCAACGACGCATCTCATGTACCTAAATTATATTTTAACGGGGTCGTTAGTCATCGCGGAGTGCCGAAGACAATTGTCTCGGATAGGGACGTGAAATTCACTAGCTATTTTTGGAAAACTTTATGGATTTTAATGGGAACTAAATTATTATTTTCCGCTGCATATCATCCACAAACCGACGGGCAGACGAAAGTGGTCAATCGAAGTTTGGGGAATCTTCTAAGGTGTCTTGTGAGTGATCACAAGGGCACTTGGGATCTACTTCTCCCCCATGCACAATTGGCTTACAATAACTCTAAGAATAGGTCCACGGGTATGTCCCCAAACGAGATTGTTCATGGGTATAAGGCTCCTGTGTCTCTTGACTTTGTTCCATTACCTCCATCCTATAAGGCAAGTCAATTTGCACAATCTTTCGTCCAACACATTCATGACTTGCACGCACATATCCGAGCAACCTTGACCTCCCAATACGAATCCTATCAAGCACACGCTAATCAACATAGGAGAGTGTCACACTTTAAACTCGGCGATCAAGTCTTAGTCCTCTTAGTTCCCGATCGACTGTCAACTGACACCGTTAGAAAGTTAGCTCCAAAGCGCGCCGGCCCCTTCTGGATTATAAAGAAACTCGGTGATAATGCTTTTGTCTAAGATTTGCCGGCTGATTGGGGTGTTTCACACATTTTTAATGTCTCGGATTTGACGATGTTTGTTTTGCCTCCACAAGAGTTGACTTCTTTGTCGTCTTCTCCTTCCACTCAAAATTCTTTGGGTTTGGGGAGTGGTAGTACGGATGATCTCTCTCCTCTGGTCTCCACAGGTTTAGCATCGGATGGTAAGTTGCCTTATTTTATTCGCACTGTTGACATGTTTCCAAGGTTTCCCAAAACCTTTCTTATACCAGACAGGATACTTGATGCTGAGCTGCTCACTACTACCGATGGTACTACCCGCCGCTTTCTCATCCGTTGGCGTGAACGCCCTCCTTCCGACGACTCATGGGTTCTCGAGACAGAGCTACAACAATTGGATGCCGCTCTTCTCCGCCGCTATCTCTTGGACCACGCATCAGTGATACGTGAATTTGAGCGGGGGAGGATTGATGTCGCGGCCTCTCCACCACCACTTGAAGATGATCCGGACGACGAGATGCTACAACGAAAAGATTTCAGGCGACATGACGACTCTTTGGCCGCTAACGAAAGACAACGTTGCAATCTCCGTCCGCGGCGCGCGAAGTCCACTTAAAGGCTTATTTGAAGAACATTTCATATTTCCTTAAAATGCTTTAGGACCCGTTCGTTTGCAATGTTTTCACTACCGGTTTTGGTTTTCAGTTTTCGCTGTCCAAAAACAGGTGTTCGTTTGACCATGTTTTACACGGTTTTTGTTTTGAACTGAAAACGCTCGGTTTTCATTCCTTCTAACTTTGCTCAGCCCCAAAACAGACCTACCGAGATCTGTTTTGGTCGGTTTTGGGAATAGAAAACAACGAAAAGTTCTTCGCTTCTTCTCCGGCGGGAGATGTTGGCGGTGTCGGCGGACAGGAGGAAAGCAAGGAGGGCGGGAGAAAGGTAGGGGGACTCGGCGCGGAAGGTGAGGAAGGAGGGGCGTCGGAGCCGTTTGTCGCCTAGCAGTTAAGCTGGACGTTGTTGATGTAGGGCTGCGACAATCGATTGGCATACACCTTGAGGTTCATTTCCTCTCTCGCGAACTCTTTGGGAAGAAAGCTGTAGATTCAGGAGCGTTCGTCGCTGCAGCGGTGAGCGGAGTTTAATGTCGCCGTCAGGTTTGCTGGGAAGAGGACGAGGAGAACGACATTGATTCCTGCTCCATCCTCTCCCTCTGCTACCGGCAGCGAGCTTCAATGCAGCGGCGGAGCTGGATCATTGTAGCTCAAATAAATTGGGAATGGCCTTTGTCTTCCTCCGGCAGTACGAACTTTCCGGTTAACAAAGCCCCGAGAAAAACTACGTGAAATCCGTCGTCGCCGCCCTAAAATTCCCAACTCACTGAGTTGGCAACCCTTCCCACTCGCTGCAGATTGTTTTTTGGCCCAACACTAAACTGAAAACTATGTTGCAAACGAACAAAAGTTTTCTTTTTGCCCCAAAACGAAAACGCTTGATGTTTTCGTTTTGAAGCAAAACGAAAACCGTAAATGAAAACATTACAAGCGAACGGGGCCTTAGTTTATTTAAAGCTTGTAATTTTTTTAATTTTCTGAATTTAGTTTTGGTGTGCTACTAGCCATCTGGATTGATGAGGTTTCATCTCAATCTTGGATGGTTGGATCTAATTTGTAACTCCTATATATAGGAGGCTTATTAAGAGAATGAGATGACGAAGATTGAACCCTAAAGTAGCCCCCAAAGGAGGAGTTCGGCCAAGGCTTGTGACTAGCCGCCGCACCCCTCTTGCCCCCTCTCCTCTCCATCTTGGCCGCCCCCCCCCTCCCCCCCTCTTCCGGCGCGGTCTCTTGGTGCGACGCCAAGGAAGAAGGACAGCAACCCCACTCGGTGCGACGCCGGTGGATCCATTCGGTGCGACGCCGGTGGGAATCGTGGAGAGAGTGATTCTCCCACAAGTTATCAAGTGTGTTTCCACCAACGGGTTGGGTAAACTCTTCCCCTCTCTTGTGCTTCTTCTCTAGATTTGTGGATGGTGAACCATCGTGTTCTCTGCGTCTTTTAAAATTAAATCGCTATCAAATCTTTGACATGAAATCGTTATTGTTCTAGTTTCCTATTTCCGGACCGGGTAGGTTCATTTTGCTAGAGTGGATCTTGACCTATAGTCTTGATCTTTCTCTCAAAAGGATTGACAACCTTTGCGTTAATTTTGGGAACGAGTCGACTCATTTTTCATCGCTGTTTTAGAGTTGATCATTCTCCGAATGTGTTATGTTATGTGCGCGAAACGATTTCGTAGAAAGGGTGGTAGATGCTTGTATAGGTGCGGCGGAACAAGAGTGTGTAGAAGGGCGAACTAGAGCCTTCCCTCGTGTAGATCATCGTGGAGGCATATACTACGTCAATTTGGTATCAGAGGCGGCGGTTTCAACTTCTATGTTGCAAACGTCCTCGCTCCCTTTTGTTGGCATGAATTAATCAAAAAAAAAAATTTGCTGGTCTGCCAATAGCGATCTAAAATCTTTATTTTTCTGCGAAATTAGGAATTTTTTTTTTAACGTTCCTCGTTCCTATCACTTCGGGAAAATTTCAAAATATCATGTTTTAACTTTGGGTCCAAACCTAGGGAAAACCGTCTTTCAAAATTTTGGTAACTCTGTATGCGCACTAGGCTAGGAACGAGTACACTACACCGTCTTCGTCTAGGATGGCTGCGAATGAGCACGAAAATGCGAATACCGAGGCTATTTTGGGACTACAAACTGAGATGACGAAACTTAGGACCATGTTAGCCCAACTTCTAGCGAACCAAGGGCGACCGCCTCCACCCGTTAACGTGGGACAGCCTAACCGACACCAACCGGTAAGCGACTCGGACTCTGATGGGAATTCTCCTTGAGTGCCTCATCAGGACCGTCACCATGGGCGTGACTTCAATATTACTAGGGCCATTAAGATCGATGCCCCTACCTATGACGGCATGGGAGACCCCCAGATCTTTCTCACCTGGGTGGTAGACATGGAACGTTACTTCGAACGACAAACCCTCACGGACCTCCAAAAAGATCCAAGTTGCCAGGATGAAGTTAACTGGGCGTGCCAAGACATATTGGTTAAACGAGGAGCGTAGACTAGGGACCGGGAACGGAGTCCTACTAGTTGGATGGCCCGTTATGAAGAACTTGTTGTTCGATCAGTACGTCCCTGCGTACCACCGTACACAGATGTTCGATGAGCTAATCACTCTTCAACAAGGCTCAAAATCTGTAGTCGAGTACATGGGCGAATTGAAGGATTGTATGGTGCGTTGTGACCTCAGAGAGGTTCCCGAGATTACCTTATCTAGATTTCGTAAGGAACTATCTCCCGACATCCAAAGGAAACTCCAACGCTATGGACATACGGATCTGAACACGACTTTCAATGCGTCCCTTGACATTGAAAAACATCTAGCCTCTAAGGCTTACGCCCATTATTCCCAAGCGAAGGGTAAGTCCACACTAGGAGTATCCTCTTCCACATATCAGGATAAGGGGAAATATCGGTCCAACGAGTCTAAAGCAGTAGTTATCACAACTAGGAATGCTAGGAACCCCACCAGTGAGCGTATCCCCATAGGGAAGGTTAGTAAGGCCAATACAACGTGTTACGCTTGTGGTATTCAGGGCCACTATTCCTATGAATGCCCAACAAAAACTAAGGCCAATCGCCCTATTAGACTCGACTCCCGATGATCTAGTTTATGAAGCTGCTGAAGAGGATGACCCAGATGGTGTCCCGAGTGACTTAGAGGACGATCACCCCCTCATGGTGATGCGTTGCATCTTGACCACTCCTCGTCCGTTAGATGATTGGAAGAGGACGAGTATATTTTCTCTGATTTTTAAGAGTGGAGAGAAGTTCTGCAAGTTGATCATGGTAGTTACGTGAATGTCATATCTGAGAATGTCGTTACGCGTATGACCTTGACCACGGAGCCCCACCCGACCCCATATCAAGTAGCTTGGATCAATAAGGTTATCGTCCCGGTCACCAAGCGATGCCTAGTCCCCCTCTCATTCAAATCCTATACTGATGAGGTGTGGTGTGATGACCTTCCTATGGACGCTTGTCACATGTTGTTAGGCCGCCATTGGCTTTATGACTGTGATGTGACGCATTTTGGCAGGGCCAACACGTATGAATTCAAGTTCAATGACAAGACCATTACGTTGAGGCTGACCATCCCGAAGGAACCTGTAGGACCGGGTAAGGACACCATGATCCCAGTTGAGAGAAAGACTTTGAGCCTAGTCGGGAGAAAGGATTTTATTAAGGACCCGTTTCTTGACGGCGTGATGTATGCTCTAGTCCTTCTGAGTGCGAAGATGGATTCCGGAGTATTGGATGATCTCCCCAGTGAGCTACGGGTATTGTTGGAAGAGTATAGGGATATATACCCGGATGAGTTGCCCTCGACGTTACTTCCACTTAGAGATATTCAGCATGCGATAGATCTCATCCCGGGGTATTCTTTGCCCAACCAGCCCCATTATCGACTCCATCCCGCTGCCCATAAGGAGTTGCAGGTTCAGATAGAGGACTTGTTGAAGAAGGGGTTTATTAGGACTAGTATGAGTCCATGTGCTTTACCAGCTCTGCTTGCCCCCAAGAAAGATGGTTCATGGAGAATGTGTGTTGATAGTCGGGCTATCAACAAGATTACCGACAAGTATAGGTTCCCTATCCCACATTTAGATGACCTCTTGGATGTTTTATCTGGCGCCACTATATTTTCTAAGTTAGATCTTAGGAGCGGTTATCACCATATTAGGATCCGTGAAGAAGATGAGTGGAAGACTGCGTTTAAATCTAAGGATGAGTTATATGAGTGGCTCGTGATGCCCTTTGGGTTATACAATGCCCCCAACACCTTCTCCAGGATGATGACACACGTCTTTCGACCGTACTTGGGGAAGTTTGTGGTAGTCTATTTCGATGACATCTTAGTCTATAACACCTCCACTGCCGAGCACATCTCCCACTTGAGAGTGACTCTGTTCACGTTGAGGAAGGAAACTTTATTCCTTAATCTTAAAAAGTTCATATTCTCTGTTCCAGAGGTAGAGTTTTTAGGTTATATAGTCGGGTCTGAGGGTATTCGAGTTGATCCTGGAAAGGTTCAAGTGATTAAGGACTGACCCGAACCGACTAGCCTATGAGAGGTGCGTAGTTTCCATGGTTTGGCTACTTTCTATCGACGCTTCATACGAGACTTTAGTAGCATTATGACACCTATTAGTGACTGCATGAAGAAGGGTGAGTTCACCTGGACGAAGTCCGCCACCTTTGCCTTCCAACGTATTAAGAAGCTCATGATCGAGGCACCGGTGTTACGTCTACCTCACTTCACCAAGGTCTTTGAGCTTACCTGTGATGCATCGTGGGTGGGAATTGGATGTGTTTTAAGTCAAGAAGGTCACCCGGTCAGTTATTTCAGCGAGAAACTAGTGGGCGCTAAATTGAATTATTCGTACTACGATAGAGAGTTTTATGCTGTTATTCGATGTTTGCATCATTGGAGGCACTATCTACTCTCCAAGGAGTTTGTGTAAGACCAGGAAAATATGCGAAAGGAGAAAATGAGAGCAACAAAATTGTGTCCACTCTGATACTTGTGAGAATAAACCAATTATTATTCCAAATTTATTAAATATTACATGGGAGCTCCCCACTTTATGTAGAGTAGAGAAAGTGAAAAATTTACACTTGAGAACAACTTTCCAACTTATTCAAGTTGTATTATCATCAATGTGAAATTGTTTTGTACCATCAAATCAAGAAGGGCTTTTTCACATTGGTGTGGATGCTTCACAATGCATTTCTCGGCAAGTTGATCCAGCCCGCCCACATTGTGAACAAATAGGGAGAGGTCCACCACAACCCACAATGCGTCCCAACGGTCATGTTGAGCTCCACGGCCAGCCACATGAGTAAAATTGTTTGAGGGCGGAGGGAAGACAATCATAGGCCATTGCAGAAAGTTGGTCACAATAAAGATACGAGCTGCAGTTGCATCCAAGGTGGGAGTGTCAGTTTCTCTCAAGATCTGGTATATCATATGAATCTAGAACACGGAGAACATTTTCTAACCACAAGGATTTCTTGAAAATGTTTCTCCTGGTTGACAAAGTCATCAGCGACGAACCTATTCCAGAGAAGTTCTGTGTCGAGAGATTGAATTTCCTGATACATAATATCAAGCGAGAATGTCAAGCGAGCAAGGAGATCATAATAAATGGTGCAGATGCTAGAGATTTTGGCACCTTTTAAGTAATGGGCAGCAAGATGTGCCCACACTGTTTTCACAGTGTCGTCATGACGGATGATGGGTAAACATGTATCATAAAGATTGTTTGCAAGTCATGTGTGAACAAGAGCACCACTGGCGTCTCAATCAACACAGATGGGAGATACAAACTCAGGTAAAGCGTCAACGAGATTATGTTGTTTGCATTGAGAGCATAAAAGAAAGGTGGAGATACTCCAATCTGGATAATTTGGTCTAATTAATTTATACGTCGTCCTGAAATCTCCAAATGCATTGGAAATGATTTTGGGAGTAGGAGCAGGAGTGAGTAGAGATGTTGTCATAGATTAGCCAAAGGAGCTTGATGGTTAAAATTTAGGATTAAATATATATCTCCAAATTCTACGAACTATCGACAGGAGCACCTATCGTACATAGTATAAGATATTTTAAAAATAAAATATCAAGTGTCGTATTCTTCCGGGTCTGTTGATTACTTATACTCACACAAATTACTATTATTTTATCGAAAATAAAATTGATTTTGAGAATGAGTAAAAGATAAAGAAGAAGAAATTCAAGAAAACATTTGATCGGGAATCTCTCTTAAGTAAAATAATTCGTAAAACTCAAATTCATAAAATTAGATTGAGAACAATTCGACCATGGAGGTTCCCAAAATATGAAAGCGTCTATCTCGAGAATATGCTGACGACTAAACTTAGGTTGATCGATTAAGACCCCTCGACCAGTAAAAACTCATAAGCTTGCATTAGACGGTGAATCCCACCAATGGATTTGACTCCAATCCGGAAGATTTATATCATCCTCTCTCGAGAAGTACATGCAAATCCTTCCACCAATGAGCGATCTACTCGTAATCACGGATCTCTCGATCAACTAGAATACGATTTAAAGATCGATTAGCATACACCGCTACTCGTAATCACGGATCTCTCGATCAACTAGAATACGATTTAAGGATCGATTAGCATACACCGGAAATATGAAATCGATAAAAAAAATGAAAGGTGAATCGTAATTTTTGCAATCAAATTTCATGAAAAGAAAATTACGTAGTAAAACACTTAAGAATTATTCGAATCAAACACTTAAGAATTATTCGAATCAAACACTAGAAAATTAGCAAGACACTATAGAAAAGAAAGGACAATTTTATAACTATGAAAAAAGATTAAGAGTGCATGGAATAAAAATTATTCTAAGAATTGAAATTGCAAGTCAATAACATAAAATTGCATAAGGAAAATATAAGAAAAACTGAAGGAAAAGTTAGCTAAAAATGATCCAATCGAAGTATGGACTGAATGTGGAATCAAGTGAAAGCAACTGAGTTTTTATAGCTGAAAAACTGTAAGTCACGCCCCTCGGTCACGCACATGACCATATGGTGTGTAAGGCATGAAACTGCTGTCTTGAAAGCCCATGAACGTTTGTTGAAACCGAAATCGGTCTTTGTGGATTTCGGGATCCCAAAAGGGTATAGCCTCGCACCTACTTCCCTTTAACTAGCAATTCAGACCGAAGGTTCAGGAACTGAACCGAGGTCTCAGCCAGGAGATCCCACCACACGCCCAGAAGATCAGGAAGCTCTACCTCTCCCCAACCAATGCTTAGCTTGGGAACCTTTGGAGAGAGTCTGAAGAGATGAAGGCAAGAGAGAATTGTTCAACTGTCCCTCCAAAGGTGCTCCCTCGGTTTTATTTATAGATTTCCAACCTTTGTCTGCCAAGAACGTAACTCCACTGTTCAGGATTGCTATACGCAGTCCAATTGGGTCTGCCAACAGCGTAGCTCCACTGTTTTGGAAGGCTATTTGCAGCCATTCAAGGTCATCCTGGTAATTCTGCCTCTGGACCCCACAGGGCTAGTGGTCCATGAAGGCACCACTCGCCTAAAGGGTGAGTGCTGGGTGAGCCCAACACTCGCCTCCACGACTCCCTAAAAGGGCAGATGCAAGATCAATATGTCACTCGCCTATATGGGCGAGAGCCTTCCCGCCTGGTATGGGCGGGACCCTCTCATTCCTCCTGGGAAGTACGGGTCTGCTTACCCCACTCTCCCACTTTGTCCTTCTTGGACCTGAATGTCTTGCAAAGTCTTGAACTTGCCGGAAGGGCCCACTCAGCGAATACGAGGTTGTACAGTTTGGAGAAAAAATCGCCAAAATCAGTAATTTTTCGGCATACGCCCCTAAGTCACGCTCATGACCTAGGGCATGTGTTGACCGTGTCAGCAAACGGTAAAAAACAACGCGATCTGACATCAATTCGGCAGTTTTCGGGACGGTCACGCCCATGACATGGGGGCGTGTACTGAGAAAAAGTTTCAGAATTACACCCGGAAGATTTTGGGAGAAAATTTTAAATTTTCTCGGTACACACCCCTATGTCATGCCCATGTCACGAGTGTGACATGGGGGTGTGTACTTGGGAAACTTCTCCAGATTGTAGATGACGTCGTGCTCTTTCCGTTGACTGGTTGTACGTCTCATAACTCTTTCCGGATTGAAAGTTATGGTCATTTAAATTTCAGCTATCTGCGGGCCAAAATGTTAATTTTCTACAAAATGCCTCCCGATAATGGCCATCCGCTCAAAATTCTATTTGAAGCCCAATTATACCGAAAACACAAAATAAAGCATATTAGACATTTATTAAGATAAAAATAAATAAAATATATTTAATTATTAATAAAATATTATATAAAAATAACTATAAATTATGTACTATCAAATACTCTCATATTTAAGCTTTTACTCGTCCCGAGCAAAACTAATTCATAAGTATGAGAAGATTTCACATGACATTTTCAAAAAGATTTACTTTTAATTATGTATTCTAAATAATATATGACTCAAATCAAAATAATTTAAGAAATAAAATTTAGATTCATAAAAAATAACTTATAGTTCTTAAATTGAAATGGGTAGAATAAATTTTAGTTTAAAAATTATCATTCTAGACTGCATTGAATTAAGCTAAATAATTTAAGATTGAAATTATAGAAATTTTAAACATCATTAGAAACTTTTAGAAAACTATAAAATATTAACTTAGCTCTCTCATATAAATCTTGGATAAAGAAATGAAATTGACTAAATATGGTAAAATTTGCTAAATATGGTAAAATTGGCATTGAAAAAATTACTTTGATTGAGAAATGATGAATTTTATTATCTCATTTTCATCTTCTTCTTCTTTTTCTCTAAATAAGCCAAATGTAAATGATCAGCAGTAATGAATTTTATTCTCTTACTGTTTTTTTTTCTTTTGGGGGTTGCATATATTTATCAAGTAATTATTAATTCTCATGACATATGATCTAACAATAAAAGAAAAATTGCATATGTTTATCAAGGGATAATGAATTTTATTCTCTTATCCCTCATGATATATGATCTAAACAACAACACTCAAGCCTTTATCCCACTATAGCGGGGTTGTCTATATGGATTCTTTATCGTCATTGTGCCCTATCTTTTGTCATAATCTCACTAATGCCTAAGTACATCATGTCTTTCCTTACAGTTTCATTCCAAGTCTTTTTCGGTCTACCCCTCCCTCGTTTAACATACCTAATGACTTGACTCTCACAACGCCTAACAGGTGCCTCTAGTGGTCTCTTTTTTACGTGTCTAAACCATCTTAGACGAGTTTCTCGCATCTTCTCTGCAATTGATGCTACCTCTGTCTTATCCCTGATACTTTCATTTCTAATTTTATCCAATCTCGTGTGTCCACACATCCACCTAAGCATTCTCGTCTCTGCAACTCCCATTTTTTACTCATGTACACAATTCACTGCCCAACACTCTGAGCCATAGAGTATCGCGGGTCTAATTGCAGTACGGTAAACATGCCCTTAAGTTTTAGTGGTACTTTATGATCACATAAGATCCCTGACGCGCCTCTCCACTTCAACCAACCCGTTTGGATTGTATGTGTCACATCTTTATCAATACCTCTGTCTTTTTAAACTAATCCAAGATATTTAAAACAATCACTACGAGAAATATCTTTATCGCCCAACTTAATAATGAAGTCATCTGTCCTTCTTGTACTACTAAATTTAAGCTCCATATGCTCTGTCTTTGCCTTACTCAACCTAAAACCCTTCTTTTCTAAAGTATCTCGCCAAGATTCAAGTTTTGTTTTTACACCATTGCGCGTCTCATCAACCAAAACGATATCATCCGCAAACAATAAACACCAAGGTATTGCTTGTTGGATTTTTCTGGTGAGCTCATCTAAGATAATGATAAAGAGATAAGAGCTTAAAGCTGAACCTTGATGTAAGCCAACAGTGATAGGGAATTCCTGTGACATATTATTTAACGAGAAAATAAAGAAAAAACAAGGGAAATATTTGGGTTTAAAAGCTATAAAGTTTTAAAGACAAATATTTTGAGAGCATGGAGAATAATTTGAGCAACTTAAGCATCCACGAGATAAAATTAGTATAAGTAAAATCTAAAGATATTAAGCACAATTTCTACAAAATTGAATTATGATATTTTAAAGAAAAATAAAACTAAGAAATATTCTAAACAAATCAAGTTAATGAAAAATTCATTAAATCAAATTCATCTAAATATTAAATCTAACAAACTCTGAAAAAACATATAAAAAAAAGAAAATACATTAAAGAAAACTTTTTTAAAAACCTATAAATAAAACTCATTAATAAAATTAGCCTACGTAGGTAAAAATAAAGTTTGGAAGAAATTTAATATTAGAATATTTATTTTATAATTTTTTATTTTTTTTAGTTTTAAAATTTTAATTTTTTTTGGATGTAAAATAAAGTAAAAACATAATTTTTTTTTTATTCTTGGACTTCCCAAGGCCTACTTAATGACAGGCTCGCAAGCTACTAAGCGGTTTTGTTGGATGAAAGCTCAACACGGCATCTTACGTTTTATAATTTTTTTTTTGTATTTTTGATAGAAATAAAATGGAAAATAGGCTAAATTTTGAAATGAAAGAAAACAACAAATTTTTTTTATTATTATTTAAAAAAAATATTCTGATTTTTTGGATTTTTGTATAAAAATAACAAAAAGAGATCTTACCCCATACTTAAAAATAAAAATTGTCCCCAATGTTTAAAAGCCATGTAGGAGGGGGAAATAAAAAATTGAAGAAAAATCAATTAAAATAAAAATAAGCAATTGGTGTCTTTCAAGAGCGCTTTTTTTCTCGTCTTTAAGGGTCTGTTTGGTGCAGCTCTGGCGGATGGAGAATCTCTATTCCAGTCGCCAGAGCTGTTTTTTAACTGTTTGGGACAGCTCCTTGTGAAGAGCTTTTCAGAAATCTGGAGATGTTTTGCAGCTCTTCAGAAATCTCCCCCCCCAGCTTCAGCTTCCGCAAAATAGCTTTCTCTCTCACAGGTTTTGGAAATCTAATGGTTTCTTGAGTTGGAACATGCTCAGAGGCCGGACGGCCTTCCTCCGGCGATTCCGAGCCCCGGACGGCCTTCCTCCGGCGATTCCGAGCCCCTGACGGCCTTTCTCCGGCGATTCCGAGCGCACTTCTGCACAGAACACCCAAACACTCTGCAGCTTTTCAAAACTGCTCCCCAGAGATCTATTTTAAAACAGCTCTATCCGAACAGCAGCTTTTCAATCCGCCAGAGCTGTCCCAAACAGAGCCTAAGTTAGAAGGTTATTGTTAGCTAAAAGAAAAATAAAAATAAAAGTGTACGGGCAACACCCTTAATCCACGCTTTGGTGAATGTGCCGAAGTTAGTCGCCCGACTACTCCTCCGTTGATTTGGTGATTCTCCTTGTATCCGCTAGCTTGAAAATGTAAATCCAAATCACTTATACGTACCTGAGATGATTTTGATTTTTGAAGATGAGCGGCATATGAATCATTAAAGCTTTGTGGTGGCAACGACTCGTATTCTTCCTGAAAGTTGTTAGTATAAAAAAATCACAAATAAATGTCAGAAATAATTTCACACGGAGGAAGGTCGTGTGAAAGAAAATGATTTAAGTGCCGGTTCTGTATTTAATAAAATAATTTTTTCATTTAAAAATTCTAGCAAATTACCAAGAGAAATAAATTCGCCGGGTAAAAAAGGTTCATGAATTTCATTTTCAAAAATAGGGAAGAAAATTCATGATAAAGAAGGGAAGTATCAGACGGGATAGGGGAAGAAACTCGTTCTTCTGCGATTTCGTCCGCGTGCCAATAATTTAAAGAAATTTTTTGTAAAACAAAATTTCTTGATCTTCAAAATAAAACTAAATGGGCACATGTAGATTCATGTGCCTCCACAAATAAATTATGAAGAAGAAGAAAATTCATCAGAAGAAAAATTTCTCTCTTCAAAATATTGGGGACAATGATCTAATTGATTTTGTGAAAATTTTCCAAAATTAAGTGAAGTGTCGTGCCGCGCAAAAGAAGAAAAACAAAAATTCGCATATAAATAATTTTCTTCATCGCTCCAATAACTATCCATGTGATCTTGCCATCAAGAATAATCCACCTCAGAGGTAGAAGGAAAATTATTTAAATCAGAAAAAATTTTGGCATGAAAATTAGACAAATTATTTTCATGAAAATTTAAAAATTTATTGATGGTGATCGACGACACGCACGCGTCTACTCCAGCAGGAGGCGGTGATCGACAATCCGGATGGGCGATTCGAGTCCGCGGATGCGCCTGGAGGGTCGTTCTGAGCAAATTTGATATATTAGTTTTTATATTTTTGATGTATTTAGCCCCCGATCAGACCGAACATTTATAGCCGTCCGATCGGGAGCCCTAATTTTACTTTAGCTTGTTTCTTATTTAAGTGCTTGTTGGTGACCGGTTCAAGGGATCGAAGTTGCCTGTGTTGCAACTCACGGTCTTCTCCTTCGGTGGATTCCGAAGAGCTGTGCTCTGCCAGTCCGCGCCTGCCCCGTCCGCCCCGCCTCCGCCAGTCCGCGCCTGCTCCGTCCGCCCCGCCTCGGCCAGTCCCGCCCCGTCTCCGCCAGCCTAGCCCTCCCTCTCTCCCACCTCGTTCAGCCTGACACCTTCCCATCCAGATCCGTTCAGCCCGCCGTCCAGCCCCGGCCAGTCCCACCCCGTCTCCGCCCTGCCTAGCCCTCCCTCTCTTCCACCTCTTTCATCCATGCACTGTCCCGTCCAGATCCGCCCCTCTCCTCCCACGTTTTCCCTTCCCAAGCCCCACAGCCCATGCCCGGCCCAAACCTAGATCCGCCTCCATAGATCCCGTTCCCCACATTCCCTAATAGCCCTAACCCACCCATCCCCTACCACCCGCTGCCCTCCACAGATCCACCAACTCACCGGAAGCATCCCGCCCACGGTACTTCATCCCGCAGCCGAGTCGCCGCATGCACGAGCTAATCAAGGTATATGGTATTTTATTTCTCTCCTTTGGATGTTAGGTTTTGAACTATTGCTATGGTTTGGTTGTGGAATCATTATATGCTATTGTATTGAGATGTTGTTTGACTTGTTGGATCTCTACCGACGCGCTTAATTGACTCGCGTCTCGCTCGTTGGCAAGTTATAAAAGGCTCCTACGTTATTAGTTGCTCAAAATTGTGGTTGTCGTGTTCTTAGCCTTTTGTTAAAGTTTTATCACTTGCTAGTTGATCTATTTTGGTTGCTCTTATGTTTGCACGCGCACGATCCATTGATCTCATACACCCTAGTTCGCATTGTTAGAGTCCGTTAAATTTTAGCCGGTCTACCACTGAATCATTTGGTATTAGAGGGAGGTTCGAGTCACATTGCATGCTTCGTAGTGGTAGGTTGTTTCGAGCTCCGATGTCTGATCAAAACGTCACTGATGATCGGGCCACCAGTTTTAATTCGGACATGGCGGCCCCCGAGTTCCAACGCTTAATCCTCGAGCTGTTCGCCACCCTCAAAAACGAGATTTCTAGGGTCAACACTAGAGTCGATCAGATAGGAGACCTTAGAGGTCCAGCCCTAGCACCCAGTTATGAGGAACCCCTGGAAGACCCACGTGACGCCCCGCCTCCACCTGATCGGCGAGGTAGAGAGCCACCACGTTGGGACCCTGCTCCACGGAGACGGACCCCCGAGCCGGTACATGATTACCGTCGCGACCCCGCCCCGAGGGGTAACCCTCGGCCACCCTACGAGCCATGCCTACCACCGGCCCGACAAGGACGTGGCCCACCCGCACGACACGAGTACGACTCTGACGATCCACGCGATGAGTATGTGGCACCGCGCCGAGAGCGCACCCCGGTAGAGGACGACCTCATCCGACGCCTCCGAATTGATGCGCCCTCCTTCGACGGTCACCTGGACCCGAAGGCCTTTTATGACTGGATCCTAGACATGGACCACTTCTTTGATTGGTATGAGATGAATGACGAACGACGAGTTCGGTTCGCTAAAATGAAACTTCTGGGCCAAGCCAAGATGTTCTGCATTAGTGTGGAGAGGTCGCTCGAGCGAGATGGATATTATCCCGTTACTCGATGGGATGAGATGAAGCAACGATTGAGGGACAAGTACCTCCCCGCATCATATCACGATCAACTCCCCGACCAACTCTACGCGTTGCGACAGGGATCACTTTCCGTTGCCGAGTACATGACACGATTTGATGAGTTAGTAGTGAGAAGTGACATTTTGGAGGAGCCTATTGCGACCGCTTCCCGATTTAGAGCGGGACTTCGAGCTGAGATTCGGAGAGAGCTTATACCACACCGCATAGGGACGGTCGAGCAGGTGTTCCAACTCCCACTCGAGTATGAGAACTATCTGCGCCTCACGGGATCGAGGCAGACCACACATCGCTCAGATGCCTCAACCTGCGCCTCTCAGATGCGAAGGGCAAGGCTATCATTCTGACCGCCCCTAGACCCGGACCCGGACAGTGTTATCGATGCTCGGGCAGGGGGCACATTGCTGCACAGTGTCCTACGAGGAACCTTCTGATGGAGGGTGACGATGAGGCGGGAGTTGAAGTTGACGATGCTATAGTGGAAGAAATTACCGCGGGAGTCGAGGACGGTTGTGGGAGCGACGCAGAGAGATTGTTAGAGCTGGGAGTCATCCGCCGACTCCTCCACGCACCCCGTACTGAGGAAGATTGACGACGTACCTCAATATTCTACACTTATTTTCAGAGTGCTTGCGGCCCCTGCAAGCTCGCCATAGATAGCGGTAGTTGCGTAAACATCGTAACAAAGAAGGGCTTAAAGAGGATGCAGCTTTCCGCCGAACCCCACCCACATCCTTACCGAGTCCTCTGGGTGGACAAGTCGGCCATTCAGGTCACACAGAGATGTCTTGTGTCTGTCCGCCTAGCGTCCATTGAAGTCAAGGTTTGGTGCGACGTCATCCCGATGGACGTCACACATTTTCTCCTGGGCCGCCCCTGGCTCTACGATCGTGACGCCACGTGTTATGGCCGCTCCAACACGTGCGTCTTCTTCGACAAAGGATGAAAGATCACCCTCACTCCGACCCAGCCCAGGGATCCTCCCAAGGGCCAAGTCGAGTCATCTATTAGTGCGGGGTCGACTAGACCTGTGCACATCCTGAGGAGGGGAGATTTCCTTCGTGAGAGTTTAGACTCAGGAGTTATGTTTGTGGTGGCCGCCGCCTGGACATCTGGCGACACCACAGCTGTGGAGAGTGTGGACCCAGGCATTCGGTGCCTGCTAGCCGACTATATTGACATCATGCCTGAGGAGCTCCCCGATGAGCTCCCCCTTATGAGGGATATCCAGCATGCAATTGATTTAGTCCCGGGGGCATCTTTGCCCAACCTGCCCCACTATCGTCTAAATCCGACAGAGCATGCCGAATTGAAGCGACAAATTGACGATCTTCTTAGGAAGAACTTTATTCGGGAGAGTCTGAGCCCATGTGTTGTTCGAGCCCTTCTTACCCCTAAGAAGGACCGGAGTTGTCGCATGTGTATCGATAGTCGGGCTATCAATAAGATCACAGTGAAATATCATTTTCCGATTCCCCGCCTCGACGACCTTTTAGATGCGATGGCTGGTGCCCAAATATTTTCGAAGATCGACCTGCGGAGTGGATACCATCAAATCAGGGTACGAGAGGGTGACGAGTGGAAGACAGCCTTCAAGACGAAGGATGGTCTATATGAGTGGTTGGTTATGCAGTTTTGACTGTCGAACGCGCCGAGCACATTCATGAGGGTGATGACGCAGATCCTACGGCCCTATATGGGCAAGTTCCTGGTGGTCTACTTTGACGACATACTGATCTTTAGCCAGGACCGCATAGAGCACCTAGACCACATTCGACTGGTATTTGATCTCCTACGAAGGAGCATTTGTACATCAATCTGAAGAAGTGCTCATTCCTTACATCCTCGATACAATTCCTAGGATACATCGTCTCTCAGTCCGGCATCTCCGTTGACCCCGAAAAGGTCAAATCTATTCGCGAGTTGCCCGTCCCGACCAATATCCACGAGGCCCGGAGCTTCCACGGCCTCGCCACCTTTTACCGAAGGTTTGTTCGGGGGTTCAGTTCGATCATGACCCCTATTACGAGCTGCCTCCACAAGGGAGATTTCGCCTGAACTGCTGCAGCTACTAGAGCCTTTGAGAGCATCAAGCAAAGGCTAGCGACTGCCCCCGTACTGTGCCTTCCGAATTTTCCCAAGGCCTTCGAGGTGGCTTGCGACGCGTCCGGGGTAGGCATTGGGGGAGTACTGAGTCAGGAGGGTCATCCAGTTGCTTACTTTAGCGAGAAACTGAATGACGCCCGACAGAAATACTCCAATTATGATCGATAATTCTACGCTATCGTACAGGCGCTCCGATATTGGCGCCACTATCTCCTACACAAGGAGTTTGTCCTGTACTCTGACCATCAAGCCCTGCGATACCTAGATTCACAAAAGAAGTTAGGACAGCGACACGCGAAGTGGGTGGAGTTCATGCAGGAGTACCACTACGTTCTCAAACATCGCGCTGGTGTTGAGAACAAGCCGGCCGATGCGTTGAGTCACCGAGTCACCATCCTCCATACCATGGACGCACGAGTTGAGGGATTTGAGCGTGTTTGCCAGGATTACCCCGAGTGTCCTGATTTTGGCGGTATCTTCTCTGCCCTATCTAAGGACCCACCCGAACCCCGCGAGGGCTTTATCATTTCTGAGGGCTATCTGTTTTTTGGGTCTCGCCTTTGTATACCCCCGAGTTCTCTTCGGGATTTTCTCATTTGGGAGATTCACGCGGGCGGAGCCGCTGGGCACTTTGGGCGGGATAAGACGATTGCGTTAGTTGAGGACCGCTTCTTTTGGCCTGGCCTGAAAAGGGATGTTAAACGGGTCGTCCGACATTGCCGAATCTGCCAGATGGCGAAGGGAACTCGGCAGCCCACAATCCTATACACTCCGTTATCTATTCCTCACCGGCCCTGAGCAGACATTAGTCTAGATTTCGTACTTGGACTCCCCCGCACCCCGCGGAAGTTCGACTCGATCTTCGTCGTCGTGGACCGCTCCTCGAAGATGGACCACTTTATTCCTTGCCATAGGACGTACGACGATCCCCACGTGGCAGCCCTGTTTTTCAGGGAAGTATTCAAGTACCACGGGCTGCCCACTTCTATTGTCTCCGATCGTGACGTTCGCTTCACGAGTTATTTTTGGAAGACATTGTGGAAGAAGACCGGCACGACACTGAAGTTCCCCACCTCCTACCACCCACAGACGGATGGACCAACCGAAGTTGTCAACCGAAGCGTTGCGACCATGTTGCGTTGTCTAGTTTGGGATAGTCCAGCCACCTGGGATTCGGTCCTGCCTATTGCGGAGTTTGCATTCAATAGTTCAGTCAATAGGACCACGGGTCTGAGTCCATTCCATGTCATATTAGGTTATGAGCCTAGGAAACCCATTGACCTAGCGGACGTCCCGTTAGAAGCCCGACCTAGCAAGTCCGCCGAGTCGTTCATCCAGCATATACACACACTACATAAGACAGTTCGAAGGAAGATTGCGGCCAGTAATGAAAACTACAAGGCTCAGGCCGATCTGCACAAGAGAGAGCAAACATTTGACGTCGGGGAGCAAGTTATGATACGCCTTCGTCCTGAGAGGCCCCCCCTGGGGGCTGCGAATAAGTTAAGTGCTCGTCGGATGGGCCCCTATACGGTCACTCGACGGATTAATACGAACGCGTATGAAGTTGACATACCACCAACAATGGGGATTTACCGGGTGTTCAATGTAGGGATCTAACCCCATATTATGAGGAGCGAGTGTACGCGGATCCGTTATCTCCACCGGACCTTGAGCCCCAGCCTGACCCTCACCCTTCCAGTGCACCTACGCCCACCTCTCCCAGGCAGACGCAGACAATTGAGCACCGCTCAGAGGATCCCCCTCTACTGCCGACAGTTCCAGTGGCACCTCATTCTGACGGAGATACATCGCTACGACAGTCGCCTACCAGAGATACACTACAGATCGTTGGCCATGACTTCACGACGATGGGCGGATTGACGGTCCTGCGGTACTTGGTCCATTGGTCTGCCCGCCCGCCCTCTGACGACTCTTGGATTGCTGATGAGGAGCTCGAGAGACTCGCCCCTGACTTGCGCCGAGAGTACGATCATCTTCACTCGCCGGAGATGAGCGCTTTCAAGTCGGGGGGGGGGGGGGAGTTGATGGCGATCGACGACACACGCGCGTCTACTCCCGCAGGAGGCGGTGATCGACAACCCGGATGGGCGATCCGAGTCCGCAGATGCGCCCGAAGGGTCGTTCCGAACAAATTTGATATATTAGTTTTTATATTTTTGATGTATTTAGCCCCCGATCAGACCGAACATTTATAGTCGTCCGATCGGGAGCCCTAATTTTACTTTAGCTTGTTTCTTATTTAAGTGCTTGTTGGTGACCGGTTCAAGGGATCGAAGTTGCCTGTGCTGCAACTCACGGTCTTCTCCTTTGGTGGATTCCGAAGAGTTGTGCTCTGCCAGTCCGCGCCTGCCCCGTCCGCCCCGCCTCTGCCAGTCCGCGCCTGCTTCGTCCGGCCCTCCTCGACCAGTCCCGCCCCGTCTCCGCCAGCCTAGCCCTCCCTCTCTCCCACCTCGTTCAGCCCGACACCTTCCCGTCCAGATCCGTTCAGCCCGACACCTTCCCGTCCAGATCAGCCCAGCCCCGGCCAGTCCCGCCCCGTCTCCGCCCTGCCTAGCCCTCCCTCTCTTCCACCTCTTTCATCCCTGCACTGTCCCGTCCAGATCCGCCCCTCTCCTCCCACGTTTTCCCTTCCCAAGCCCCACAGCCCACGCCCGGCCCAAACCTAGATCCGCCTCCATAGATCCCGTTCCCCACATTCCCTAATAGCCCTAACCCACCCATCCCCTACCACCCGCAGCCCTTCAAGGATCCACCAACTCACCGGAAGCATCCCACCTACGGCACTTCATCCCGAAGCCGAGTCGCCACATGCACGAGCTAATCAAGGTATATGGTATTTTATTTCTCTCCTTTGGATGCTAGGTTTTGAACTATTGCAATGGTTTGGTTGTGGAATCATTATATGCTATTTTATTGAGATGTTGTTTGACTTGTTGGATCTCTACTGGCGCGCTTAATTGACTCGCGCCTCGCTCGTTGGCAAGTTATAAAAGGCTCCTACGTTATTAGTTGCTCAAAATTGTGGTTGTCGTGTTCTTAACATTTTGTTAAAGTTTTATCACTTGCTAGTTGATCTATTTTGGTTGCTCTCATGTTTGCACGTGCACGATCCATTGATCTCATACACCCTAGTTCGCATTGTTAGAGTCCGTTAAATTTTAGCCGGTCTACCACTGCATCATTTATTTTCATTAAAATTAGAATAATTATTATCATGAAAATTAGAAAAATAATTGTCATAAGAAGTGCAAAAATTATTATCATAATAATTTTCAAATTTATTTTCATAAGAAGGAGAATTATTATCATAATAAAATTTTTGAGAATAGTAAGAACATACCTCACCTCCATGATTAGCACCACACAAATTACAAGAAAAATGGCGCTTTCGTGCGTCTTTCAAAATATCAACTTTGTTTTGAAGCTCGACAACTTTAACGGCCAAATGCAATAACATTTTAAATAAAGGAAATTTAACAACCGTAACTTAATATCAAGGAGTTAAAAAAGGAAATAAAAAAAATAAGAAATGGGGTGTGAAGACGTGAATGATAAAAGTAATAAAATATATGCTTTCAAAATATCAACAATACTAACTCCCCTGCAACGACGCAAAAAATTTGATGGTTAGAATTTAGGATTAAATATATATCTCCAAATTCTACGAACTATAGACAAAAACACCTATCGTTCATAGTATATGATATTTTAAAAATAAAATATCAGGTGTCGTATTTTTCGGGGTCTGTTGATTACTTCTACTCACGCAAATTACTATTATTTTATCGAAAATAAAATTGGTTTTGAGAATGAATTAAAGATAAAAAAGAAGAAAACATTTGATCGAGAATTGTTCTTAAATAAAATAATTCGTAAAACTCAAATTCATAAAACTAGATTGAGAACAATTCGACAGTGGAGGTTCCCAAAATATGAAAGTGTCTCTCTCACGAATACGCTAACAACTAACCTTAGGTTTATCGATTAAGACCCCTCGGCCAGTCGAAACTCCTAAGCTTGCATTAGATGGCTAACCCCGCTATTGGATTTGACTTCAATCCGGAAGATTTATGTCATCCTCTCTCAAGGAGTGCATGGAACTTCTTCCACCAATGAGCGATCCACTGGTAATCATGGATCTCTCGATCAACTAGAATACGATTCAAGTATCGATTAACATACATCGGAAATATGAAATCGATAAAAGAAGAATCAGAGGTGAATCATAATTTTCGCAATCAAAAATAGTAAAAAGAAAATTCCGAAAAAAACACTTAAGAATTATTCCCATCAAATGTTAGAAAATTAGCAAGACATGATAGAAAATAAAAGATAATTTTATAACTATGAAAATAGATTAAGAGTGCATGAAATAAAAATTATTTCAAGAATTGAAATGGCAAAACAATAAAGTAAAATTGCATAAGGAAAATACAATAAAAATTAAGCAAAAAATGATCCAATCAAAGCATTGACTGAATAGGGAATCAAGTGGCAGCAACTGAGCTTTTATAGGTGAAAAACTGTAAGTCACGCCCCTCGGTCATGCCCATGGCCTTAGGGCGTGTAAGGAACGAAACTGCTGTCTTGAAAGCCCGGGAACGTTTGGAGAAAAGCCGCGAAAATCAGTAATTTTCGGTATACGCCCCTAAGTCACGCCCATGACCTAGGGCGTGTCCTCACCAGGTCAGCAAACTGCAGAAAAGGGTGCGATCTAGCATCAATTCGGCAGTTTTCGGGACAGTCACGCCTTGGTCACGCCCGTGGCATGGGGGCGTTTACTGAAAAAAAGTTCCAGAATTACACCGGGAAGAATTTGGGAGAAAAAACATTTCTCGGTGCACGTCCCTAAGTCACGCCCATTTCACGGGCATGACATGAGGGCGTGTACTTGGGAAACTTCTATAGATTGTAGATGACGTTGTGCTCTTTCCGTTGACTGGTTGTACGTCCCATAATTCTTCCCGGATTGAAAGTTATGGTCATTTGAATTTCAGTTATCCACAGGCCAAAATGTTAATTTTCTACAAAATGCCTCCCGATATTGTCCATGGACTCAAAAATGCTATTTGAAGCTCAGTTATACCTGAAAACACAAAATAAAGTATATTAGATATTTATTAATATAAAAATAAATAAAATATTATATATAAATAACTATAAATTATGTACTATCAGAGCTCGGCGAGAACAAAAGAATTTGTTGGCCGGGAACTAGGTTGAAGTAGTCGGCGAGCAAGGTAAGGGATGAGGAGTTTGACTGAGAACTAAGTCGCACAAGAAGTTCTACTAGCTCGCACAATGAGTTCAGCGTAGTAGCTCGACGAGGAGTCTGCGAAGCCGAAAGTGAGCGCAAATGAGTTTGGCATAGTAGTTCACCAAGGAGTCCGCGAGCTTGCACGATGAGGTCATAATCGTATCGAAGTTGATGTCTGATGATCAAATGTGTAAGTAGCTTATCAGCGAATTCGATGTCTTAGGAGACGCAATAATAACAAACCGCAGTCGCTCGGCGCACGTAGGAAGTAGTGTGCAGGAGGGCGCTCGCGGAAGGGCGCCACTGTTTGAACTCGTAGGTGACACTCAGAATGCCGCAGGAGCTCGCGAGATCACCCAGTCGAACTCGTGAGATCCCGCCGGCCAAGATCACCCGATGAAGTCTATAAAAAATGGGAGGCATGGTGGAGATCACAAGCATAGTCGGTGAGCAGCGGGATCGTTGAAGTCAAGTAGCGAGCAAGCACGAGAGTGATCGGCGAGCGAGAGGATGCGGGTGAGACACCGAGACTGAGGGAGAGCTCACACTTGGTGAGTATTGACTTGGCGAGATCGGTTTGGAGAGCTTGCACATGGTGAGACCGTTGGAGAGCTTGCAAATGTGTCTAAAATTTTTTGTGTAAGACTGGGAGAGACACGAAACTGGATAGGTTTGTGTGAGGCCGGGAAAATATGTAAAAGTAGACAATGAGAGCAACAAAATTTTGTCCGCTCTGATATCATGTGAGAATAAACTATATTATATCAAAATCACTAAATATCACATGGGAGCTCTCCTCTTTTATACAGAGTAGAGAGGAAAAATTTACACTTGTGATCCCTTTTTCGAGCTTTTAATCTTAGAGGCTTTAACAAGCATGAACACTGATTTGGCTCTGATCTCTCTATTATTCTCTGAAATTTCAATTACGATTCTGGTTAATTTACCGTTTCTCTTTGGCCCTAGGGCCAAGTCCAACAAGAGAAAAGATTCCCAAGAGAAAAACTGAAGAAAAATATCAAGAAAGAGTAATCTAAGAAAAAATGGTCGGAATAAAAAGAATTTAGCTAGTACTAGAAGTAAGAAAGTGTAGAATACATTAGAAGGATAGGAAGATGGGATAGAGAAGATATATCTCGGCTAGAAAGCAAGCAGCTCACCTTTCTCCGCAATCCTAACTTTGTTTTTCAGTGAAAACCAAAAACACCTCAAAATAATTTGAGAGAGACAAGCTAGAGAAAGATCAATCTAACCTAGAAAACAAAACGGATTGCCAAAAAAGATAGAAGAGATCAATATAGCCTAAAAACCTACAGATTGTCGTTAAGAGAAGAAATATTTAAATGTAATTTAATTTTCCTTTGGTCGCTCACTTGCAGCTTACGTTCTTCCAGTGTGGTGGTGTATGCCTTGGAGCAGCTGTCCACCATACCGCTGCTGACGGACTCGGAGCTCTTAACTTCATAAACTCTTGGGCCAGTATCGCCCGCATCACTAACCACAACCTCATTCCCCAATCCTTCAACCGCACTTCTCTCCGCTCCCGCTCTCCTCCCTCCATAACCTCCACCCATTATGAGTACAGTCACACTCAGCCAACCTCCTCCACCCGCCACTCTCCCTTTACCTCCATAGTCCTCAGACTCTCCAACCACCACCTTTCGATCCTCAGAACCACCACCACTCTTAGCAAGAAGCCACTCTCCACCTTCAAGGCTGTTGTTGCCCACATCTGGCGTTGCGCTTGTAAGGCTCGTGGCCTTGATTCTGCTCAACTCACCCGTCTCTACATGACTGCTGACGCACGCTCTCGCTTGCACCCGCCCCTGCCTCCAAATTTTATTGGAAATGCCATCTTCCGTGTGTCAACAGAGTTGACAGCGGGGGAGGTGGTTGCTGAAAATTTGGAATTCACGGCGGCCAAGGTCAGTGCTGCAACGACAAGGCTTGATAATGAGTATGTTAGGTCTCTTGTGGATTTCTTGGAGGCGAGAGTGGAGGACATTGCAGTAAGAAAAGGGTCATGGGTTATGCCGGAGACAGATATCTGGGTCATCAGTTGGCAGGGCCTGCCAATTTATGAGGCCGATTTTGGGTGGGGTAAGCCATTGTTTATGGGCCGGGCGTGCCTCCAGTTCAGTGGGTTGCTGTATATTGTGCCAACCTCACCGGAGGAGGAGGAAGGTGGTCTGTTGGTGTTGGCAGCGATTGAGCCTGAGAAGGTGGAGAGGTTTAAGGAGGTGTTTTATAAAGAGCTTGGGCATCCTGTGTCGGCAAATCTTTGAAGTGGTTGTGTTTTAATGAACTGGATGATGCTTTGAGCTGGTTCTGAACGATGGTTTCTTTTACCGAGGGATATTATGTCTTAATTTAATCATTTTGTGGTGGTTGTCTTTTTTTGTTAGTCGTCATGGGTTTTACTATTCTCACTTCTGAGTTCTGAATGAAAAAAAAGATACATGTACTATTTCAATGGAAAGCTTATAAATGGATATTGTTTTTTGAAAGCATTGCTATATTTCTTTATTATTTGGGTGGTGTTAAAGGCACACTATCTTCGGTTTTGTGCACATCAATACTATGTGCACTCATTGGAATTTTATGTGCACACCATTTTCGCCTTTGTGCACACCAATACTATGTGCACTCAATGGAATTTTATCAGTGAAGGATACATTACCGGAAGTGAAGGAGGTGGCCGGAGGTATCAGTGGAGGAGGCAGCCGAAGATTTTGCCGGAGGAAACACAGGAATCGGGATGGGGTTTCACGGTTTTTGCCGGATGCAGTCGTGGAAGATAACGGGATAGAGTTTTGCGGTTTTCGCCGGATGTAGTCGGGGAAGATGACGGGGAAGAGAGATGAGGCGAGCGGGGAAGAGAAGTGTTTCGCCGGAGGAATCGGGGGGGGGGGGGGGGGGGGGGCGGAGGGGAGAGGTTTCGCCGAATATCGGGAAGGGGGAGGCGGGTTGCTTCGGCTTTAGTTGGGTGGGGTTTAGAAAATCTAAACTATTAAGTGTTATTTTTTTGATGGGTGTGCACACAGCCGAAGATGGTGTGCCTTTAACACAACCCTTTTATTATTATATGGTCTTTTTTTAATTACTTAAATTGAATTGGCTGTCATTCATTAATGTCCACCTAAAAAACTTCATCCACTTTTATGTTCAAAGGGATGATGTTTATTAGGCGATAGTTAATGAATGATGGTTTAACCAATGTGTTTACGACTGCCACCGCAGTGCCAAACCGAGCCTTGCTATCTACTACAAATTATGTTGAATTGACTCGTTGCAAAACTAAAGCCAAGTCCGCTCAGTTTTTTTCGTATATTGATTGATGCTCTCTTTTGTTTTTGACAAACAGGGGTTTCTGCAAATGAAAAATTTGTCAATGAGAAGTTTGAATGAATATTTTGACATGTTATATGCAAAATTAAACACTAAACTTATGGTATTTAAGTTGTTTGTGGCAGGTGTTTTACAATAGATTCCAGAAAAATATATATTTTCTGTGTGAAAGCCGCGGTCCGCCTCTATGGACAATCGCAATAGTATCCCGATCATAACAGTACATGGGGAGGGCCCCAATGCCTTGTGTGACAATATTTCGACCATGACATCCCCCGATATGATGGCGCTCCCGCCGCTTGCAAACTCTCAAACGTTGTACTCTGCCTGTTGCTCGTTTTTTCTTTGTGCATGGAGTTTGCGGTGAGAGCACACTTTTTATTATAGACAAGAGATTTTACCTATATGAGACCACATATTTTAAAACTAAAAATACATAAATTAATGAAATTGAAATTTTTGTAATAAAAAGAGTAAAAATCCAAAAATTGAATGTTTAACCGAAGATTTTTCTCCCTTTTAATCCATTATCCTAACAACCATTAAAAAGCTCCATCTTCATAGGTACTGATGGCTTCTTTATTTGTTTTTATAAAGTTTTGTCGTTATTTCAGCACGTTTTTAATAGAAGTTTTGTCACTAACGGGTCATTGTTTATTGTAGTGCAAGGAAGATTATTTGCGGATCATCTTGCTAGTGAGCTAGTTGTAGATCCAATCAAAAGTAGAATAAATAAAATATGTTATGTAAATGACCTGCAAAATGCGCTATTGGAGTTCTTCTTGCCTCTAACATGTAAATATGTGCTGCCATGCACAGATCGGCATCTCATCTTTCTGCATTCTATCATCTGCAGTATGCATCAGACTTGTAAAATTTTCCATAATTAAATGATAATAATCTCACATCATGTTAGTTCATAAATTTCTTCAACTGTATTTGGTTTTTTTAAAACATAATGGCCAAGAAAGAAACTTTGTTTTTTTGCATTACTTGCAGAAAAAGTTAGAGAACCAAACAATGAATAGAAGTCCATGGCTTCCCTCTGCAGCAAAGAGACGCCTAAAATTTTCTGGTAATTGTCTTGTATCTCATGATTTCCTGAGGAGCAACGTGATTATCCTGATGTCATGAATTGAGAAAGTTGTTTGGTTCTCTAAAATGTTATTTGCAAACCAAATAAAACATAAAGTAATACATTTTCTCCCCGCTCCTAGTATCCCCTGACCCTGTCGAGAATGTACTCCCTTGGTCAATAGGTGACCATCTGGCAAAATACGTGGTGACAGTACGAATTATTGTTTAGCTTGCACCACATTCATTTATCTTGGCCTCATGTGTTGTTGGATACCTTATGTGTTTGTGATTAGGTTTTGTTTTGATTTGCAACTGCAGATGATAGGCCTCACGTAGGAAGACCACTGAAATCACATTCGTAGATCAAGAACCCCTCTCTCAAGCTGTGAAATCTGTTTGGGAGGTTTAAAATCTTCATGCCGCAAAAGACGAAATATAGAGTCCTTTGAAGCACTATTTCTTCTTTCCTCCCTTCAGAGATTGAATGAGAGAGAAATTTCTAAAAATGTCTATTTTAATGCATAAACCCTCAAATCATAGATATATTATAAAAGAAAAGACTGTGGCTATCGAGTTTGGAGGCAGTTGTCTTGGGACTACTCCGTAATGATTGAAGATCCGAATTACCTCCTATAAAATAGGGAATTTAAATCCATAATCTAAATGATCTATGGGGATCACGATCACACTTTCAGAACTAGTGTTAATTCCTTCGCCTTCTTGCAGAAGTCGCGCTACTAGTTGTGTTTGTTATATGTGCTTCTGAAGGTAACTACAAAGTCGGACCATAATATCCTTGAAGTTTTCTGTTTCACTGCAAAGAAGGTTTTGGCGACATCTACTCGCGCGGACTCAATTTCTAGTGGTTGTGTGACTTATGTTTCAGATGCATCCACAAATTCCTAATTTCGAATAAAGGATTGGCGCTATTTATAGATTTCAAAGATGAAAGCTAACAGAATAAAAGGAAGCCAGACCGCGCATTCATAATTCTGACCGCGTGATTTTAACTTCTATCTATCTAATGCTCAAGAGCAAAAAATAGGAAGATAATCAACATATCCTACATCTATCCGCACAAATCACAAAATATGTTCAACTCAGGAATTCCAAAGACAATAAACTGAATTAAGCATATTTTAAGTTACGAATGTCTAGTGTTCGTAGGAGATCAAAGTAGTTAAGAAAATATTACAGGTTCTCGATCATAGCAAAATGAAAAAAAAATTTACGGTCAGGGATGAGGGGTCGGACGATCCTTCCCAATATGGGCTTCTTCCTCTTGTATTTGGCTGATAGAAGTAAGCACCAAAGAGAGGTAGTAGTTAGTCCGATAAGCTGACCAATGTATCCAGGCAACGTCCCTCTCAATGCATTCAATAGAGAAGGGATGACAACTAGAGCCGACCGCTCACCATGCTGGTCCGCATGCATATTAGCCAATTTGCTCTCCTTAACCTCGTGACCAGGGGAGCCTCCCTTGACATTACTAAGGCTATCTTTATCAGCTTCTCATTGTCGGTAGCCAGAGCTGAAGCCTAGCTCCAATAATAATGGAAGTCTTTTTCAAGGGAGTGAATACAGCTAGCTTAAGGGCCTGTTTGGGAAGGCTTTTCAGAAAGGAGAAGGAGCGGTGACAAAAGGATGGTAAGAAAAGGAGCGTTTGGAAAATAACTATTAGAAAAGGAGAACTGTTTGGGTGAACTTTTTTTGCAGAGCTTTTTAAAAAGCAGACACTTTATAAATCGTTTGACAAATCTCCGTTGCGGTAAATTTTTTTATTAAAAATATGCGTCCGGGGAAAAAGACGCAATTATTTCGCCGGGGCAGGTTTTTTTCGCCCGGGAGCGAATTTTTCACCGGGTGACGGTTTTTTTCGCCCGGGCGTGAATTTTTTGCCCGGGCGTAAATTTTTCGCCTGGGAGCGATATTTTCGCCCGGGGCCGATATTTTCGCCTGGGCGCCAATTTTTCGGCCAAACCCTATATTTCCGGCCGGGCCCCAATTATTCGGCCGGGTGTCAATTTTTCGGACGGACGCGAATTTTTTGAACTGGCGCGAATTTTCCGGATGAGCACGAATTTTTTCGGATGACGACAAATTTTTCGGACGGGCGCGAATTTTTCGGACGGGCACTAATTTTTCGACTAGGCGGGAAAATTTCGCCCGGACGCGATTTTTTTGCACGGACGAGAAATTTTTGCACGGACGCGATATTTCCGCTCGAAAGCGAAAAAAATAGCTTACAAGCTAAAAAAATACACGACCGGGCAAAAAATCACGTCGAGGCGAAAAATTCGCTCCCGGGCGAAAGAAATAGTGCCCGGGCGAAAAACCGCTCTCGATCAAAAAAATCCCGCCCGGGAGAAAAAAATCGCGCCCGGGCGAAAAAATATCGCCCGGGCGAAAAAATCGCGCCCGGGCGAAAATATCGCGCCCGGGCGAAAAAATCGCGACCGGGCGAAAAAACCGCGACCGGGCGAAAAAACCGCGATCGGGCGAAAAAACCGCGACCAGGCGAAAAAACCGCGACTGAGCGAAAAAATCGTGACCGGGGGAAAAAAACGCCCCCGGGCGAAAAAAAAACGCGTGCGGGCGCAAAAATCGACGCGGGAGAAAAATCACGCGATGACGAAAAAATCGCGCCGGTGTAAAAAAATCACGCCCGGGCAAAAAATTGCGCCGGTGCAAAAAATTCACACCCGGGCGAAAAAAGCGCGTCTGGGCAAAAAAATCGCCCCCGGGCAAAAAAATCGTGCAACGACAAAAATTGGCACCCGGATGAAAAAAACGCACCCGAGCGAAAAAATCACGCCGGACGAAAAACCGGCTCGGGCGAAAAATACACGCTCGGGCGAAAAAAATCATGCACGGGCAAAAAACAGCACTCGGGCAAAAAAAACTCACCGGGGCGAAAAATCGCGGGCCCGGGCAAAAAATTCCAGCCCGGGCGAAAAATGACAACCAAAGCGAAAAATGCTAGCTCAGACGAAAAATCTGCGCCTTGGCGAAAAATTCGCTCCTGGGCGAAAAATTTGCCCACGGGCGAAAAATTTGCGGCCGGATGAAAAATTCGCGCCGGGCAAAAAAAAGACCCGGCCAAAAAAATTACGCTCGGGAAAAAAATCGCGTTAAGACAAAAAAATCAAATTGTAGATTTTTTTAAGAGATAAATATTTTTGGAAGAGAAAGTGCTTTTCGAAAAGGTTGAAAAGTAGGTGACATGTGACTTTTCCAAAAGATGAGCAAATGAAGTTTTTGCGGTAGCTTTTCCCACCGATAGACAATCCAAACAGTCTATTAAGTGTGGTAGCGTTTTCTAGAAAACGAAAAGGAGCTAAAAAGCCCTCCCAAACAGGCCCTAAGACCGCATTTCCCTATCAAAAAACCTCTCCTTTGTTGGAGTTTGACTATGTTGATCGGGACAACTAGTCAGGATTTGTTTTTAAGTTATTATTATATGTTGTTGTAATTTTAATGTTAGGAGTTGGCCGTTAGGAGTGGCATTTAGTGTAGTGCCACTTGACGTTTTCTGGTTGGTTGCTCTAGCCTATAAATAAGCATGTATGTATTACTTTTGTTTCAGCTGAAAAATAGTGAAAAACTTCCTCATTTCCGGATATATCGTTTGTGAGTGGATAGAGAGAGAAGCGATGCAGCGCTGGTGTGTATTCCGGGCGGTTTGTTTTTCTAACCGTGCGAGTAGGATCTAGCTGACGGGTTTTGCCGAGCGAGCAGGAGTGTTGCCGAGCGAGTAGGGGCTCGCGCGTGCGAGTGGAGCGCGTGTAACGCCCCGAAACTCAAAAGTGTGACGTGTGGCGTTTTGAGCCAAATCTGGGATTTGGTAGAGGTGACACGGCCTGGGTGACACGGGCGTGTCCCAGGGCGTGTCGTGCTCGGGTTCGGCGTTGGCCGCGTGGTCGACGATTTTGGAGTCAACGGTCATCGCGGGGGGGGGGGGGGGGGGGGGGGGGTGGGGGTGGGGGGTGAACACGGGCGTGTCAGACACTCAAAGCCTTTCACTCAACGATCGTTGAGTGAGGAAGCACGACTTGAGCCCTGGCGTGTTCGGGTCCGACACGGGTGTGTGAAATTCGACACGGGCGTGTCGAATACCCGTGTCCTCCTCGGGTCGTTTGACGAGTTATGTTAAGGAAGCTACACTGCTTGGGACATGGGCGTGTCTAGCACATGGCATGTGACACGGGCGTGTCACATAGACGTGTCGTGCTCTGGTTGTTTTGGACCTGTGTCGTTGGAGGAACACGCCCAGCTACACGGGCGTGTACTGGGTGACACGGGCGTGTCGAGTGCCCGTGTTCTTTTTTGGACGCGACGGTTTTGACAGCGAATGAGTGACACGCCCGTGTTGCAACCCGTGTTCGGCCCAGGTTTTGGAATTTTGGGCTAAATCGCAGCCGTTCGTTTCCTTGCTTTGGGATCTAATGACTCAGAGCTATCCTGGATAGGTTTTAATCCGGGAATAGGGTTAAAACCCTCATTCCATTTTCATCTTCTCTCTCTAAATCCTAGAGAGAAGGGAGAGCAAGGAGCTTGGAGGAAGAGGAAGATCTGGTCGCCGGAGAAGATTCAGAGCACCAAATCGCAAACCAAGCCCAGATCCGCGGAGGCAAGATCATCGGGGTGCTTTTCATCCGTGTAGTTTTCCATGGCGCCGAGGAAAAATGCTAGGGTAACGAGTTTCATCTTGAGCATGTGAAGCTCTTCTTCCTTTGCATGGGAAAACCCGCTCCCGCGAGTGTGCGGTGAGTTTGCGGTATTTCTTGAAGTAGATATGTAAAGTCCCCCCTTGTTAGAGTCCGGAATCGTAGTACGGACATAGGCATGATGTGTGAATCCTCCCCAGACAAGTTGGTCTGGATCGGTGATGTTGCATTGCATAAGTAGCCGGAGAAGACTCTGTGCCATTGATTATTTTTGGGTTTCTACGGGGTAGATTGCAGCAGGGATCCTTGGGGATTAACCCCAAGGCGCACCCGGAAAACTGGGCGGAAACGCATTTCTGCCATCTTGGTGGCCTGGGAGCCAACCTTGAACATAATTGGGTTATGTGCTTGTGTGATCGAATTTGACATCCGGAGAAGCTTGGCCCGCGCGTACGTCTTAAAGTGACTAGGCGGTGTAAGCAACGGGCAAGTGGATGCGGACTCGGGCTATGTGGTTTGGTGTCAGATACCTGAAAAAGGGACTGGCCATTGGCATGGTCGTGCGAGTCTTAGGCTTAGACCGGAAAGACTAAAAATGCTCACGAGATTTGTCGTCCAAGGGATGGTGGTGAGACCACGGTTATGACCGAGTTCACCGAGTTAGTGCCTTGAGAGCATGGGGTTTGTGGTCGTGTGAGCCTGCACCTGTGATGTTGTGCTTTTTCTCTATTTTACTTGCTATGCTAACAAGTGCGGGGAAGATGCTTTGCCAACCCGAGTTTGGGGGCGGTATAAGACCCCATTTTTTTTAAACACCGGGGTCTTAGGCCAAGAACTGCCCCTTTGCGGTGACACCTTCACACCCCAGAAGGCCGTCACTACAAAGCGCCGATCCTGCCGGCCAAATCGATCATAACCGTAGCAAGAAAATAGAGAACAAGCAGTCCACAGAGATCACATATATAGAAATAAAAGTCTCCACAAATGGAGTGTCCCCAGAATAATATATCAGAGTACTAAAAAAAGGGCTTATGCCCGGTACATCATGTCCTCACTACAGATCACTCATGCGGAAGCAAGAACAGAACATCTACTCAAGGTCGAGACTCACGGTCCCGGCTGTATGAACTCCAGAGCTAGACTGCTCTATCTCCAAACGAGTCGACCTCCGGGGCTGCTCCTCCATGCTAGGCTCCACGATCCCCTAAAAGATGTGGTTCAAAAACCGTTAGTCTATAAGACTAAGTCCTATCATCCCCCACCCCTTCCCCCATGGCTCCTAGGTACCGAGCGGAGAGGAAGAAAGGGAATGACATGAAGGTGGAGATTAAATCAAAGAAACAGGTGGCAGCGGAACTAATCTAGCAATTATAAAAAAAATAATGGCAATAAGACGAAATGTGGAAAGTAACCTTCACTTATGTGAGAACACATAAGCCAAGGGGTCTTCTACAAGGCTCTCATCGTATAAAAAGTCTCATACCAATTTATACGTTGGGGTGTCGGTTATCAAACAGCAGTATATATATATATATATATATATATATATCAAAATTGACTTTAATTTATAAACTTGCCCACACAAGCTTATAGACCAAGGGGTCGTTTTGCAAGTCCTAATGTATAAGCGTCCCATTCCATTTATACTTTAAGTATCAGGGGTTAAATGAATCGATTATGCCATGAAAAGCTAGTGGTATGATGGATCATGCAAGTGCAACACACACACCCAACTCTGTGCACACAGACCTTTAGTTCCCCCTTTTTGGAGCCGTAACCTCCTAGGATACCTCCGTAGTGGAAGACGAAAGCGGTGGATTGGGCCTCGCCCACCTCTAAACCAGTAAAGCACTACCGTTCAGACCTATCGTACGCCTCAACGCCTGGTGCACGAAGCGGACTCCTGCGTACTCTTGCCGGCTGGCGCACCGGACTTCTGTTGGCGAAGTGCTAACCACACTTGTCGAGTCACCGTATTGGCGTCGGTGCATCGACCCTCCAATACCGAAGACCCACCACCTTAATTTTCTTTCCTTTTATGCACATGCAAATTTAACGTATTCAATAAAAAAAAACCGAGCCGAAGCTCCCCGGACTAAAACGTCCGTCTCAAAAAATCGAGCCGAAACTCCCTGGACCAAAACGTTCGTCTCTTAACTATCCAAGCCGAAGCTCCCAACTATCTTCCTGTGCTATCTGTGTTTGTGAAATGTGAGACCCTAATTACTAAGTTACTCTTTTCAGCTTGTTAATAATGTTTACGTTAACCCAGGACTGCCCCCGGTATACCCCGTGAAGGGCTCTCAAAGGGCACTAGGAACTATGATGGTAGCTGAAGCCCATCGTTCCCTTTCGCAAGGCACTTATTGTTATTTGTTTATTCCCTTTACTCATTCCCTTCTCATATTACGATAGACTAACCTAGTGTGATTTTTAACCTTTCTCTTTTCGGGAAAAACGATCTTTCGTCGAACCCGAGCGCCTCTTAACTCTAGCCAACACCACATCTCACTAACCTTCCCATCCTTATATGGTGAACACTTTCACATCCATCTAATTCAGCAGATTAACTAACTCCAACGATGTGCCCCATCATATCCTATGACTGTTAACGCAAATTGCTAATTGCAGACTATCCTATGCTATATGTCGAACCGGATAGGAAATGATCCAATACTCATCCAAATGCCCTAACTTATTTACTGGAGATATATCATGATATAATTAGCCTATAATCAGAAATTTATAATTTTTTCTAATTTATCTGGCATTTAATTAATTTCCTCAAAAATTCCAAGGGCTACCGGTTTTAACATGAACTACCCTAAGTACTCATGCAAGATGTCCAAAAAAATTATTATAAATATTACGTTATCTCAATATGGTAAATCCAAAGTATCACAATTTTTCTATCATCAAAAGGGCACTAAAACTATTTTAGCAATATTTTCTATCTTTCATTATTTATGAATCAATTACAGAGAATATCCATCCAAAAATTATAAATTAATTATACTATGCAGATACAACTTTAAAAATAGCATTGACTAAGTTTCATAATTTTTCAGCAAGTATTAATCTCTGAATAAATTAATTATCAAAAATCTCCATAAGATGGACTTGTAAAGAAAGTGTCGTAACTAAAATTCTAAAAATCATGAATAAATGTTTACAAACATATAATTGCCTGAAAGTCTCAATTCCTAAGGCTCATAATTTTTCAATAGCAATATCATCCATAATTAATTTTTAAACCATGAAACCCCTTTTTAACATTTGTGAATGAAGTACTAGATTTACTCAACTATAAATTATACAAAAATTCTTGAGCAACCATTCTGACCTAAACATTTACTTCCAAGATTTCACGGGCTTTCAATGAACATAAAGATCTAAATAATTAAAACGTCAATTAGGGATATAAAAAACTTTACAAATGAAGTGCTAGAAAGAAATATCATAAAATTCCAGTAAAATTTCTATAGGTTCTACCCATTCCAAAACTCACTCTACCTGAGTTTCACAGCTTTTAGATAATGTTTAGTGACTGATTTTACTTATTTGAAATTTTACCCCTAAACTAAGGTTAGGGTTTTAAGGTATCTACCTATCTCCAAATCCGTCGAGATTCCATCCAGATGATTTATATTATGCTGACGTCGACTCTACTGAATTTCAAGGCAATATGAGGGCATTTGCCCCCATGTCCTCCACAACCCTCAAAACCCTCCCTTTAGGGTTTGAGTTTGGATCCTAAAGTAAATCAACCCTAAACCACACCATTTTTCTCCAAGTGGGTTATAATAACCCTTATAAGTCAGTGGTCAAAATATCAGCCTCTGTTGAGGTGATTTGACCATTCCAACCTCTTAGTGCACTTTTTACTCAAAAACGCCTCATTAATGTCTAGTTAAGGATAAGTGATTTCCTACCCAAAACTCATTAAAATGAGTTGGAATTTTTTACATAGCTAGGTTTTATAGTCAGGGATCACTCAAAAAAATTTGGGATGGTTTGGAGGTCATTTGACTACTTAAATAAATTACTCTAACTTTATTAAATTAAAACAAAAACCTTAGGCAAAGTATCTCTAAAAATTCCCATTTTTGGACAGCCTTTAGGTATGGATAAGGGTAACCCCCTGCCCAAATTTCAGGTCGTTTGGATAAGGGACAAAGAGTGGGCATTCATTTTAGTTTTTTCCCAACTCTAGGTACAACCCCCACTAAAACGGGTTCTGCGGTCAAACCACTTACCCAAACGAGTTGAAATTAATTTTAAATTAATCTAGACTCGAAGGGATACAACTTTCATGACTGGTTATTTTTCCTAAATCGGTCTCTAAGTGCCTCGTTTTACAGCATCAAAATGCGCTCATTTAATGTATCTTCTCCTTATATACTATATACATAATTTTTATATTATAAAAATATTTTTGCGATGGCTATCGGTCGGCGGTGGTTTGGCCGCCGGAGGTGGCAGTTTCCGGAGGACCCAAAAATATATTTTTTCATGGTTTTTCCTGTTGGGTTTCTCTATGAGGATGACACAACGCTTATGCACGCAGCGGAAGGAATAAAACATCAAGAACAACCCAAAAGAGATGGGATCGGGCCATGAAAGTTGTATCAAGAAGTTAACAAACAACTAGGCAAAAATTACCTTATCGGCGTTGAGTCACAACTCAACGGAGATGCTCCAAGCTTTGAGTCCTTGTCGATGGCGAGTTCTACGTGGAATAATTTCCACGTCTCTGCAGAAATCCACGAGAGCGGGAGAACACCGAGCTTCGTCGCACGAAGGGTCGGGAAGGAGATAAACCGCACCTTGCACTTCCACGGACTGCTAGGTCCATTCCAGGAGGAGCAACACCAGCGACAGTCGCCGGAGAGGAGGAGGTCGGCGGAGCGAAGAGGCGGCGGAACACTTCCGTCCGTCGGGGTTCGGGAATTGGCGGAGCGAACGAGCGGCGGAACGTTTCCGTCGGATTCGATTCGGCTACAGAAGAAATCCCGATCTGTCTTTTTTTATTCCCAAAACCCTAAGTCCCTTATTTATACCAAAGGCATAAACAGTCCAAAGGTATCACTATCCGCAGACCACACAGGATAGGGCTTCTGGACCGTTCGGCAAGAATCACCTCCAGGTTCGGCGAGAATCAATCACAGAATCGGCGAGAATCAGTCGCAGAATCTGCGAGAATCAATCGCAGAATCGACGAGAATCAGTCGTAGAATCGGCGAGAATCGAACAGTTCGATTCTCGACGATTATGCCTTAGTCGGCGAGTCATACTCGACGACTCTCGACGATTTTGCCTTAGTCGCCGAGTCATACTCGATGACTCTCGTCGACTCTCGACGAATTGGCCTTAGTCGCCGAGTCATACTCGACGACTCTCGTCGACTCTCGACGAATTGGACTTAGTCGCCGAGTCATACTCGACGACTCTCGTCGAACCATTCTCGATGAATCTCCCTGACAACATTTGCCTGACCCCATTCTGTATGGTGATTGGTAACCTTTACCAACACTATCAATATTCAAATTTCTCCACATGCTCTTATGTGCGACCCTGCAGGCTCATATCGCATTGGCAGTGAGATTACATGTTTGACCACTTCTAGATCACCATGTTAACTCCAACAGTCTCCCACTTGATCTTGAAAGTATCAAACCAAAAACCTCACAAACAATGAGCGACATCTAGCAATGCATCATTGCTCCCCAAGCAATAAGAGTTCATAACTCATAAGCCTTTATGAACAATGTCCTAGCGTTGTCTTTGTCCCTTTGTCCCTTACATCCAGAAAGAACTAGAGGTATGGAACGTGTCACCCTCATAATAGCTCAATCCAAGTTTCTTGATCTAGAACGGACTTCCAGAGAATGGTGAGTCCAATATCACATATTGACTCAACCAAGCATGACCATGCATTTCTCAGTCCAGTTCCATCAAGGGGCCCATGGATGCAACTCCTGTCATATAGGAGGACAAATCCCATATCTGCTTATACACAAACACCCAAATGATTCGTAACGTGCCCAACAACCACCCTTATCATTAACCTTTCTCAAGGAAGACTTTAGATGGCATCAAAGCACGCTCTTCCTCACTTGATGAATGCTACGACTTCAGGTCAAAGGACTATAACACCATTGTCAATTGAGACCTACTCATGACACGATTAGATAACAATCCATAAAGTAGTCTCAGGTTGGGTCTGTCCAGTACAACTTGTTCATTTACAAGTACCCACATGATGACTTGATATCACAATATCATGACCTATGAGAACTGGTCATCAGTCAACACACGTGCTAGTCTTAATGTATCATCATCACCCTTAGTTTCTATGATGATACAACGACCAGGGACCTTTTAAGAATGAAACTTCAAATAAATCATAGGCTCTCACATTCAAGTCTCGTACTTGATGTTCTATGGAAGCAAACATTCTAAGGGTATTTATTATGTTAACATTTTACTATCGCATAGAGAAACCATAATAAAAGAACTTGCCATTAATTGTAAAAGAAAAACATTGGTACACAATTCATCATATGAATAAACAATAAACAGCCAACAGAATATATGTTTACATGCAACCCACAAGGCTCTCACTAGAGTTGATCATTTAGGTATCGTATACCTATTGATCTAGTATGACCATCATGTTTTCTCTGCGCGAGAGGCTTTGTCAGTGGATCCGTAATATTCTCCTCAGTCGGCACTCTGTAAATGTTCACATCTCCTCGTTTGACAATCTCACGAATAAGATTGAACTGCCGAAGTATGTGCTTGGAGCGCTGATGGGATCTAGGTTCCTTAGATTGTGCAATTGCACCATTGTTATCACAGTAGAGAACTATGAGACCAACAATGCTAGGAACTACATCAAGCTCGCCGATGAATTTCCTAATCCATACAGCCTCCTTCGCTGCGTTAGCTGCAGCGATATACTCGGCCTCTGTTGTAGAATCAGCAACTGTCTCTTTCTTGGAACTCTTCCAGCTCATAGCTCCTCCATTAAGGCAAAACACAAAACCTGACTGAGACTTTGAGTCGTCCCTATCAGTTTGGAAGCTAGCATCCGTGTAACCATTTACAACGAGCTCTTCCTCTCCACCATACACCAAGAACACATCCTTTGTCCTTCTCAAGTACTTCAGGATATTCTTGACTACAATCCAGTGACACTCACCGGGGTCTGACTGATACCTGCTAGTCATGCTCAAAGCAAAGGAGACATCGGGTCGAGTACATAACATTGCATACATGATAGATCCAATTGCCGAAGCATATAGAATCAACTTCATGCGGTCCTTATCTTCACAAGATTTTTGACACTGGTCCTTCGAGAGATTCACACCATAAGACATGGGTAAAAATCCTTTCTTGGACTCAAGCATGTTGAACCGCTTCAACACCTTCTCGATTTATGTACTCTGGGTCAAACCCAACAACTTCTTCTATCTATCTCTATAGATCTTAATAACGAGTATGTAAGTCGCTTCACCCAAGTCCTTCATAGAAAAGTAGTTCCCTAGGTTGTTCTTAACAACTTTCAGGGTAGGAATGTCATTCCCAATCAACAGTATGTCATCTACATACAATATCAGGAAGACTACAATGCTCCCACTGATTCGCTTGTAAACATAAGGCTCATCTTCATTCTTGATGAAACCAAACTCTTTGATTTTCTCATCAAAACGAAGTTTCCAACTTCGAGAGGCCTGCTTCAGTCCATAGATGGACCTATTCAGCTTGCATACTTTAGTGGCTTCATTTGGGGATACAAAACCCTCGGGTTGTGTCATGTACACTTCCTCAAGGAGGTTTCCATTAAGGAAAGCCGTTTTGACATCCATCTGCCAGATCTCGTAGTCATAATACGCAGCAATAGCAAGCAGTATCCTTATGGACTTTACCATGACAATAGGGGAAAAGGTCTCATCATAGTCAATACCATGAATTTGCTTGAAACCCTTAGCCACCAGTCGCCCTTTGAATGTCTGTACATTCCCATCCATGTCGGTCTTCTTCTTGAAGACCCACTTGCACCCTATGGGTCGTACCCCTTCAGGTGGTTCCACCAAGTTCCAAACTTGGTTTGCATACATGGAGTCCATTTCGGATTTTATAGCCTCAAGCCATTTGTCGGAGTCCGGTCCATTTATAGCCTCTTGGTAGGTTGCTGGTTCATCATCATGATCCATAAGCAACACATTACCTATTTGAGACATGAGAAATCCATATCTCTCAGGCTCAAATCTAGGTCTACCAGATCTACGTAGGACCTGTGTTTCTTGAGCAGGTTCTCTAGCTACAACATCTTGTAGTCCTGTCTAGGAATCCAATTCCGGTTCATTCACTACTTGTGGTTCTTGAACTTCTTCAAGTTCTACCTTTTCAGTCTTTCTTGATAAGAACTCTTTCACCAAGAAGACGCCAGTCCTTGCGACAAACACTTTGCCCTCGGACGGTAGGTAAAAGTAATACCCATTCGTTTCCTTAGGATATCCCACCAGATAACATTTATCCGATTTGGGTTCCAGCTTGTCAGGCATTTGACGTCGCACTTATGCCTCACAACCCCAAATTTTAATGAACGACATACTAGGACGTTTCCCAGTCCATATCTCATATGGTGTCTTCAGAACCATTTTTGTTGGAGCGCGATTCAGTGTCATTGCAGCAGTCTCTAAAGCAAAACACCAAAAGGAAACAAGAAAGTCTGCATGACTCATCATCGAACGTACCATGTCTAACAAAGTACGATTTCTCCTCTCAGACACACCATTATGCTGTGGTGTTCTAGGTGGAGTGAGCTGTGATACAATACCACACTCCTTCAGATGATCACGGAACTCATGACTTAGGTATTCGCCACCTCGATCAGATCGGAGTGCTTTAACCCTTTTACCCAACTGGTTTTCTACTTCATTCTTGAACTCTTTGAACTTTTCAAAGGTCTCGGATTTGCATTTCATAAGATACACATATCCGTATCTACTGAAATCATCAGTAAATGTAACGAAGTAGAAATACCCACCTCTAGCCATGGAGCTCATGGGTCCGCATACATCACTATGTACAACACCCAAGAGATCCTCAGCCCTCTCAGTATAACCAGTGAAAGGGGCTTTAGTCATCTTGCCTAATAAACAAGATTCGCATCACTCAAATGATTCATAATCAAATGAGTCCAAAAGTCCATCTTTATGGAGCTTGGATATGCACTTCTCGTTTATATGGATCAAACGATAATGCCAGAGATATGTAGGGTTTGAGTCATTTGTTCTTAGTCTTTTATTATTTTCTACATTAAAGATCTGATGGTCAAAGTTCAAAACATAAAGACCATTAAACAATTGGGCTACAACATAACAAACATCATTCTTAAATATAGAACAACAGTTGTTCTTAATTATAAAAGAAAATCCAATCATGTCCAAGCATAAAATGGATATAATGTTTCTAGTTATGGCCGAAACAAAATAACAGTTATCTAGTTCTATTACAAGCCCACTGGGAAAATAAAGACGGTAAACCCCTACGGCCACAGCAGCAACTCTTGCTCCATTGCCGACACGCAGGTCCACCTCCCCTTTACTCAGCAATCTTCTCCTTCCCAGTTCCTGCAAATTTGTACAAATATGAGAACCACATCCGGTATCCAATACCCAAGATGAAGGAGCAAAGAGGTTTATTTCTATAACGTAAATATTCGAAGCGGAAATCATACCTCCCTTCATTTTCTGCAGACCCTCAATGTAAGAAGGACAGTTCCTCCTCCAATGACCATCCTTGCCACAGTGGTGGCATTTTCCCTCCTTCACCGTGCTCTTCTTTTTCATCAGTGCAGAAGACTTAGGCTCGAGATGTGACTTAGGTCCCACCTTCGTCTTCTTAGAGCCCTTGGCCTTGCCCTTGCCCTTATGCACCATCAGTATGGGGCTGGCAGGCTTGGCCTTCTTCATATTGATCTCGGTAGTTCTCAACATGCCTAGGAGCCCAGGCAGTGTCTTGTCTATTTCATTCATGTTGTTGTTCAAGACAAACTGCTCGTAACTGTCAGGCAACGATTGCAGGATCAGATATGTGGTCAACTCTTGACCCAGAGGAAAACCCAGTCTTTCAAGGTTTTTTATATACCCAATCATCTTGAGTACGTGAGTCCCTACTGAGTCTCGAACTCCCATCTTGCACTGAAACAACGCTTTTGTGACGTCAAACCTCTCTTGACGAGCTTGCCCTTGAAACATTTTCTTGAGATGCTCGTCAATCTCCTTGCACCCCATGTTCTCATATTGCTTCTGAAGCTCAGAGTTCATGGTGGAGAGCATAAGGCATTCGACGTCTAAGGCATCATCAGTATACTTCTTATAAGTATCTTTATCAGCACGGGAAGAATTCCCGGTCGGTACCTCGGGGGCTTCTTCTTCCAAGACATAGAGCTTTCGCTCTTGCCTGAGAACAATTCTCAGGTTCCTGTACTAGTCCATGTAGTTAGTCCCACTGAGCTTATCCTTCTCAAAGATGGCTCTCAGAGACAGAGTGGAGTGTGAACCACTTGCTATTGAATTCTACAAGAATTCATGCAGAATAATATCAGTACCAAAATTTCAAAATACAATTTTTTTTTAATTTGGACTTCAATTAAAACTCCCACTATTTTATTCGAAATAATATCCCTCACTATCAATTCAGAGAGTTCATGCGAGCTACTCTCTTAGTGGACAAGATCCGTATTTCACCAACACAATGAGTTAACATTGGCTTTTCTCTCATGATGCGGTTATTTAGGTAGGCAACGCTTGCTAATTGCATCCTCATGCAATTCTTGTATGGTTGGTGAATAACTCCTTATTCGCATCCATCATATGGTGCATGCCAACCCTATGCCTCTAGGCACTCAACCTTTGAGGTCACCTAGTTAAGTTATACCCGATGTCGACAGTGGGATATCACAATTATCCGCTCGCACCCTTACCAAGATAGATTAATGCACCTTGCTTTGGCAAGCCCACACTTCATTGATCGAGGCAGGAAGAGTGTCATCCATCGGAAGGCATCCGAACACTTAATATTAGATTAAGGGATTTTTAATTATAGGTTAACAATTAACCATGATCAACATTTGATCATTGTGCACATCCACAGAAAAACAATTTCTAAAATCCACATGCATCCCTTATGTGCACAACCTGGCACTATCAACACTTGATAGAAGGAAGGGCTAAATCTGAACATCCGGACTCTTCTAAATCTTCAGTTTACATGCATTGGAAAAGGCAAAGGCAACTCGACTTAAAGCAGTAGACATGCTCATCTCTCATTGTTGGATTCAAAATCCAAAACAATACACGGGTTAAAAAAACCACTCGAGGGACGGTTACTGCTAAGGAGACAACAATTTCTAACAATTAGAAATTACCACGAAATCTCAGACATTCCTGGAGGGGTTCCAAGGGGCAGAGCCCCTAACCTGTGGGTTATGGTCCCACCAATTTCCCTTGGAAAACCATCAACAATTGATGATCCAAGATTAAATCTAGACATTTAGAACACTTCTAAATCCCTAGGTTTACACGCACTGGAATAACCTAACTTCCAAAACAACAATAATTGTCGAAACCTGCCTCTGAATCCACTGTTGGGTTTCTCTATGAGGATGGCACAACGCTTGTGCACGCAGCGGAAGGAATAAAACATCAAGAACAACCCAAAAGAGATGGGATCGGGCCATGAAAGTTGAATCAAGAAGTAAACAAACAACTATGCAAAAATTACCTTAGCATCGTTGAGTCACAACTCAACGGAGATGCTCCAAGCTTTGAGTCCTTGTCGGTGGCGAGTTCTACGTGGAATAATGTACACGTCTCTGCAGAAATCTACACGAGCGGGAGAACACCGAGCTTCATCGCACGAAGGGTCGGGAAGGAGATCAACCGCACCTTGAACTTCCACGGACTTCTAGGTCCGTCCAGGAGGAGCAACACTGACGACAGTCGCTGGAGAGGAGGTCGGCGGAGCGAAGAGGCGGCGGAACACTTCTGTAACACCTCCCTTGTAATGACCATATAATATGGGTCCGGCCGAGGCCCCACAACATACAGACGTCACAGCTTTAGTATTAAAAGATGATATGAAAACTACCCAATCTCAAAACTCCAGACAAACACAGCGGAAACAGAACGCTAACAGACAGAAGTTATCCACTAGCAGTAGAGTATCAGATGGCCTTAAGGACTTACACAATAATAGTCCAAATAAAAAAATGTGCCAAGCACTCCTAGGCTACCTCGGCATGCAAGCCGGACATAAACATAACAAGAGTAGCAAACACAAAAGGAAAATCCAAGCACAGCAACACTTCATGAGGCTTAGGGCTTTTCGCCCGGCGCGCTAGCTCCTGCTTGCGATCCTTGTCCTGTAAGGATTTGAAGTAACGTGGGTCAACAAACGCTGACCTCTACTGTGTAACAAACACATCTCCTTCCGGCCGTCCCTAACGGACCCCGGGGTACCACTCCACCTGCAAGTTAGCACTTCGTATACCAAAAGAGCATATATATTAAAGCGGTAAAATAGGCTTGGATGTCTCATATAGCATACATGTTTTCTACGTTTTGTACAAAGTGAAAGGGGCCTACTATGCAACATGAATGCAACCCGGGTTTCACCCAAGGCACCCTAGCTCGTATGCATCTAGCACAATATCAAACACTGGGTACTTCCGTTTCACAATTGGCTTAAAGCCGCAAACAAAAGGGAACCACCATGTCCCTAACGACACACACGCCGTCACACGGAACCTTGCAAAGGCCCCACCCGCACAAGGGTCATAAACCCTGGGATTGCCCGCACATTCTGACTTCGCACGTTAGGGTTCCGTCTCACACTGACCAATTCTAAGAAGCCTTGCTGGACCCCACCCGCTCATGGCTACATTGCCCGGGCTTGCCCTCCGCTCGGCATTCTCGTCAGTCTCACACAGGGGCTAGTCTCGTCGGGACACTTTCCCCACATGACTTGCGCGTCACGGGATAGCCAACCGACCACGGAGACATAGCCGCGCCTTTGCACAGTACACACAAAGGTTTCCCCACCCCAATCACCATTCGCACCGTATCTTTCCCGTGCTCCAAGGAAACCATCTACCGCACAAAGCAGAGCTAACCTTGTCCGGTTCCGACTACGAGTACTCACTCAAATAAAAGGGGGAAAACGCATACACACAACGGCGTCTTGCCGCAACGGATTTCTACCGAATCCTCAAAGCTCGCTATGCAACATCACCGTGTCGGACTAACGGTCGCGACCACAGCTTCACCCACAATGCCTAATCCGCTAACGGAGCGGATCTCTAATGCAAGCATGCCGAGATGAACATACTCAACCCGGAGGTTCCTCTTAAACCTAGGCTACACGAATCCCTCTCATTTGAGAGATCCGGTGCTCAAAACACGAAAGGAAGGGGATGATATTCATGCATCCTAAATCCTAAAAACCAAGAGGAGAAGTGTCGTTACCTTCCGTCTCCTCTTCCTAGCCATGGAGAAGATTTGCTCGGTTGAAAACCACCGCAACGCTCCCACCTTCGTGGATCTGAACTCCGCTCGCGAAACAGACCTCCGAAGCTTCGCCGGCGACCGGAACTTGGCCTCCTTGCTCTCCCTTCTCTCTAGAACTTAGAGAGATAAAAGAAAGTGGGGAATGAGGGTTTGGAACCCTATTCCCGGCCTTAAACTGCCCAGGGAGGCTCCCCACCGTTGTATCTTCCCAAGAAAAGAATGAAAGACCACGATCGGAACCCAAAATAAAAAATCTGGGCCGAACACGGGTTGCAACACGGCCGTGCGCAGGGCCGTGTCAACCATTCGCCGTCATCCCAAAATTCCCAACCAGGACACAGCCTGGAACACGGCCTCTGACACGCCTGTGTCAGACCCGACACGGCCGTGTCACTAGCCGTGTCAAGCCCGTGTACCAAACTCCTCCAAACTACCCAAGAAGGACACGTCCCTTGACACGTATTCGAACACGCCCGTGTCACGGCTGACACGCCCGTGTCAAGTCCCGTGTTACGGCCCGTGCCCCCCCTCAATGCCACGAAATCGTTGAGTGCTCGACACGCCCTGAGACACGCCCGTGTCTCAGGTGACACGCCCGTGTCTCACCTGACTCGCCCGTGTCAAAGCCCGTGTTCTCACTCAACGATCGTCGACAGAAAAACGTCGAACCCGAGCACGACACGCCCTGTGACACGCCCGTGTCACAGGCCGTGTCAGCCTACCCAGAACCCACTTTGGCCAAAAAAATAACGCCATCGGTTCCTCTTCCAAATTTTGGGTGTTACAACTCTCCCCCCCTTAAAAATAATTTCGTCCCGAAATTTAGAACATGGAAAGTAAACAAAACTAAACGGTACCTGAGAAGAAAAGCTCGGGGTACTCCTCCAGCATGGCTTGCTCTCGCTCCCATGAGAGCTCCTCGCGGCCACAGTTGTCCCAACAGACCTGTACGAGTCTAACCTCCTTGTTCCGCAATTGCCGAACCTCTAATCTTCTATCCCGATTGGACGAACTCGCGTCCTCAAGTCTTCCTCTACCGGCACCGCCGTCGGCTCAATCACCACGCTGGCTTCTAACAAAGCTTTCCTCAAGACGGAGAGGTGAAATACGTCGTGTAATCCACTTAGCTCCGTGGACAACGCTAACCGGTACGCTGCCTCTCCCACTCGCTCGACGACCTTGAATGGTCCCAAAAATCTCAGACTCAGCTTCTTGAGTCGGCGAATCCGTGAAACGCCTTTGAATGGCTTGATCTTAAGATAAACCCAGTCGCCCACTGCGAACTCCACATGCCTGTGGCGAGCGTTGAAATACTTAGCTTGCCGATCATGAGCTACCTTCATGCGCTCTTGAATGGTTCGCACGAGCTCACTAGCGTCGGCTACCACCTCTTTTCCCAAAAATTTTGGTGTCTCCCGCCTCTGTCCAAGACATCGGTGTTCGACACCGCCTCCTATACAAAGCTTCGTATGGCGCCATCTTGATACTAGCTTGGTAACTATTGTTATAAGCAAACTCCACCATGAAGAGGTGATCCTCCCACTTCTTGCCGAAGTCGAGAGTACACATCCTTAGCATATCCTCCATAGTACGGTTCGTTCTCTCGGTTTGCCCATCGGTTTGAGGATGAAAGGCCGTACTGAACTTGAGTTTTGTGCCCAAGCTCTTCTGCACCAACCGCCAATCCTTAGACGCGAAACGTCCATCCCGGTCGCTGACTATACTCTTCGGAATCCCATGAAGCCGTACAATGTTGCGGACGTACAACTCCACAAACTTTTCCACACCGTCCTCCTTCCGATTTGGGATGAAATGTGCCACTTTGGTCAAGTGGTCCACAATCACCCAAATGTCATCATTGCCCTGCTGCGATCTAGGTAACCCATGCACAAAATCCATGGAGATGTCATCAAATTTCCATTCGGGGATTGGAAGAGGCTTCAAGAACCCGCCTGGCTTCTGACACTCGGCCTTCACCAAGGCACAAGTTTGGCACCGACTCACAAACAAAGCTACGTCCCGCTTCATCCCAGGCCACCAATAGGACTTCTTCAAATCCAAGTACATCTTTGTACTACCCGGGTGAATGGAGTACTTTGTGAAGTGGGCCTCAAACATCAACTCCTCGCGGAGCTTGCCGAACTGCAGTACACAAATCCTTCCTCCCTTCCTCAGAAACCCATCAACAATCTCCCAGGCGTTACCCTCGCCCTTTAGAGCTTCCTCCATGAAAGGTTGGAACTCCGCATCTACACGGGTCGCTTCCCGAATACGGTCGCATAAGTCACTCTGTATCTCAATCCAGTTTAGCCGAGCCACGCTAGACTTGCCTCTTGCCACACATTCCAAACCAAGGGACTCCCAGTCCCGCCTTAACCGCTCATCGTGAGCTTCAATCCAATTTCCTTGCCCCGAATATTTCCTACTCAAAGCATCAGCCACCACATTGGCTTTCCCCGGCGTATACTGAATCGCCACCTTGTAGTCCCCAAGGAACTCGACCCACCTGCACTGCCGCATATTTAGGTCCTTCTGATCTAAGAGATACTTCAGACTCTTGTGGTCCGTGAAGATCTCCACCTTTGCACCATAAACGTAGTGCCTCCACAACTTCAAAGCAAAAATTACTGCCGCCAACTCCAAATCATGGACGGGGTAATTTCTCTCAGGAGGCTTCAGCTGCCTCGACCCAAAAGCTATCACACTACCATGCTGCACCAACAAGCACCCTAAACCGCATCCGGATGCGTCGCTGAAAATCTGGAATCCTTCGGTCCCCTTTGGTAGACTTAGGATCGGCGCCGTCATTAGCCTCTCCTTCAGGGTTTCAAACGCCTGATTGCACTCTTGAGTCCATACAAACTTCTGATCTTTGCGAGTTAGTGAAGTGAGGGGTAGAGCTATCCGCGAAAAGTTTTCCACAAAACTTCGGTAGTACCCGGCTAGTCCAAGAAAACTCCGGACTTCCGCCACGGTCCTCAAAACTGGCCACTCTCTGATGGCTTCTACTTTCGTTGGATCCACTGCCACCCCATCCCCACTGATTACATGGCCCAAAAACGCCACCTTCTCCAACCAAAACTCGCATTTCGAGAACTTCGCATAAAGCTGGTTCTCTCTCAACACTTGCAACACTATCCGCAAGTGCGACTCGTGCTCCGCTTACGACTTGGAATACACCAATATGTCATCGATAAAGACGACTACGAACTAGTCCAAGTATTCGCGAAACACTCGGTTCATCAAGTCCATGAACACTGACGGCGCGTTCGTCAACCCGAACGGCATCACCGAGAACTCAAAATGATCATACCTCGTACCAAACGCGGTCTTGGGTATGTCTTCGTCTCGAATCCACAACTGATAGTATCCAGACTTCAAGTCCAATTTGGAGTACACCACCGACCCCACCAATTGGTCGAAAAGGTCTTCTATCCGAGGAATCAGATACTTATTCTTGACCGTCAATTTGTTCAACTCTCGGTAGTCTATGCACAAACGCATACTACCGTCCTTCTTCTTTACGAATAACACCGGCGCACTCCACGGTGAAGAGCTGGGTCTGATATACCCTTGCTCCAAAAGCTCCTGCAACTGAACCTTGAGCTCGGCCAACTCCTTTGGTGCCATCCTAAAGGGTGGACGTGACACCGGTCAAGCCTTGGGCACTAACTCGATGGAGAAATCAATCACCCGCCGAGGAGGTGCTCCCGGTAGCTCCTCAGGAAATATATCTCCAAACTCCGCCACCACAGGCACTTCTCCAAGAGACAGCCTGGAAAGGCTAACCTCCAACAACGCTACTAGAGCTACACCTCCCTGGTTAATAGCTCGCACTAGTTGAAGTGCCGAAACTAGGGAACATGCCACTCCATGCAGGCCCTCAAACTTGACTTCCGCTTGCCCCACGCCCCTCAGGGTTACCACCTTGGACAAACAGTCGATACTGGCACGCTTCTTCGCTAGCCAGTCCATCCCCAAAATCACATCGAACTCAGACAACGGCAGGATCGTCGCTACCAACATGAAGTCGACTCCCTCAAGACTCCAACAAATCCGCCCTTTAGCCCTGGTTGTCATAGACGACCCATTGGGCATGCACACTTTCAACTCTGAGTCCGTTGAGAAGGACTCAACTCCAATCCTCCGGGTGAAACTTTCCGCAAGGAGTGCGACGCTCCCGTATCAAAAAGTACCCTAGCGGGGTACCAAGATACCACTACAAAGCCTACACACATGCAACAAACATAAAAAGGCTTGAAAGGAACAAATCTACGGTGCAGGTTGAACTCTCATACCTATCACCACATCGATTTGGCGGATTGCTTCCTGCTGCCCAAGGTTGTAGGCCCTTGGCTGCACTGGTTGAAACTGGGAAGAACTCGACTCCGCCATCTTCCCCTTCTCTACTGCACTGGGGCCGGAGCATACGGTCTGCTCCTGCCTTGGCTCTTGCTCAGCGCCCCCTTGGGTACAAAATCTTGCTATGTGGCCTGGCTTGCCACAACTGTAACACGTTTGCGGTCCCTTAGAGTGTGACCCTCCGGACGTCCAATTACTTTTCTCGCCCGACTTATATGGGGGAGGCTTGTTCTTCCATCGGCTCCCTTCCGCCTTTCCATGGGACTGAGCAGGCTTCTTCTCTTCCCCCTGTTTGGGTGTGAAACCCTTGCGACGCTGGGATCGCTCCATGTCACTCTCCAAAATTCGGGCCGCCTCCACCAATTCGTTGAAACCCGCACGTTTCATCGATATGAGGGGTTGTCTTAGATTCTCCCTCAATCCATGATAGAAGAGATTGTCCCGCTCTTCATCGTCTGCCATGGTCGTTCCCGCATAATGACCCAAGCGAGTAAATTCCTGAACATATTCATCCACTGACTTTTCCCGCTGCACCAGATGTAAAACTGCCTCTGGAGGGCTAACCTTGTAGATGCGGGAATGTACTTCTTCAGAAAGACATTCCCAAACTCCTCGATGGATGGTATGCATCCTAGAAATTGCCTGCCACTATGGTTCACCCACCATAACTTGGCATCTCCCTCCAACATAAAGGCTGCGAACTCTGCCTTTTTCTCATCTGGCGCCTCTGCCGCCCTCAGAAGCTCCTGAATTCTAGCCCACTAATCCTCTGCATCTGTGGGCATGCCGATTCCCTTGAAGGTTGGAGGGTGGAAACTCAGAAAGTACTTCATTTGCCGGTCCCCATGCCCGACAACCACTCTCTCGCCCTGCAGCTCTGCCCGCCTGGCTTCCTCAATCGGCACGGTCGCTGCCGTGTCCGGGGTAGCAGGAGTTGCTACTTGAGCAACGGGAGCTGCCACCTATGCTGTCGCTGCAGCTTGGGCCGCCACCATCACTTCTGGAAGCATACGATAGAAGTCGGACGGTGTGACCCCCATCCCTAGCGGACCTTGCACAGTCACACTACTTGCCGAGAGCTCTTCTCTTGGCCTCGAGGTCCCAGCCTCGTTGCTTGCACTCTAAACACAAGCAAGAAAATGCAAATCAGTCTCTAATCGCAAGACTCGAACACAAGGACACTCATGGTCCCGCGATACTCCTATGTGGATAACTTCTTAAGCGCGACTCGACTTATACTTTTGACCGCGAAACTTCTCATTGGAACGCTGAACCTACCTCTGATACCAAATTGTAACACCTCCCCTGTAATGACCATATAATATGGGTCCGGCCGGGGCCCCACAACATACGGACGTCACAGCTTTAGTATTAAAAGATGATATGAAAACTACCCAATCTCAAAACTCCAGACAAACACAGCGGAAACAGAACGCTAACAGACAGAAGTTATCCACTAGCAGTAGAGTATCAGATGGCCTTAAGGCCTTACACAATAATAGTCCAAATAAAAAATGTGCCAAGCACTCCTAGGCTACCTCGGCATGCAAGCCGGACATAAACATAACAAGAGTAGCAAACACAAAAGGAAAATCCAAGCACAACAACACTTCATGAGGCTTAGGGCTTTTCGCCCGGCGTGCTAGCTCCTGCTTGCGATCCTTGCTCTATAAGGATTTGAAGTAACGTGGGTCAGCAAAGGCTGACCTCTACTGTGTAACAAACACATCTCCTCTCGGCCGTCCCTAACAGACCCCAGGGTACCACTCCACCTGCAATTTAGCACTTCGTATACCAAAAGAGCATATATATTAAAGCGGTAAAATAGGCTTGGATGTCTCAAACAGCATACATGTTTTCTATGTTTTGTACAAAGTGAAAGGGGCCTACTATGTCACATGAATGTAACCCGGGGGTTTCACTCAAGGCACCCTAGCTCGTATGCATCTAGAACAACATCAAACACTGGGTACTTCCATTTCCCCATTGGCTTAAAGCCGCAAACAAAAGGGAACCACCATGTCCCTAACAGCACACACGCCGTCATACGGAACCTTGCAAAGGCCCCACCCGCACAAGGGTCATAAACCCCGGGCTTGCCCGCACATTCTGACTTCGCACGTAAGGGTTCCGTCTCACACTGACCGATTCTAAGAAGCCTTACTGGACCCCACCCGCTCATGGCTACATTGCCCGGGCTTTCCCTCCGCTCGGCATTCTCGTCAGTCTCACAAAGGGGCTAGTCTCGCCGGGACACTTTCGCCACATGACTTGCGCGTCACGGGATAGCCAGCCGACCACGGAGACATAACCGCGCCTTTGCACAGTACACACAAAGGTTTCCCCACCCCAATCACCATTCGCACCGTATCTTTCCCGTGCTCCAAGGAAACCATCTACCGCACAAAGCGGAGCTAACCTTGTCCGGTTCCGACTACGAGTACTCACTCAAATAAAAGGGGGAAAACGCATATACACAACGACGTCTTGCCGCAACGGATTTCTACCGAATCCTCAAAGCTCGCTATGCAACATCACCGGGTCGGACTAACGGTCGCGACCACGGCTTCACCCACAATGCCTAATCCGCTAACAGAGCGGATCTCTAATGCAAGCATGTCGGGATGAACATACTCAACCCGGAGGTTCCTCTTGAACCTAGGCTACATGAATCCCTCTCATTTGAGAGATCTGGTGCTCAAAACACGAAAGGAAGGGGATGCTATTCATGCATCCTAAATCCTAAAAACCGAGAGGAGAAGTGTCGTTACCTTCCGTCCCCTCTTCCTAGCCATGGAGAAGATTTTCTCGGTTGAAAACCACCGCAATGCTCCCACCTTCGCGGATCTGAACTCCGCTCGCGAAACGGACCTTCGAAGCTTCGCCGACGGCCGGAACTTTGCCTCCTTGCTCTCCCTTCTCTCTAGAACTTAGAGAGATAAAAGAAAGTGGGGAATGAGGGTTTGGAACCCTATTCTCGGCCTTAAACCGCCCAGGGAGGCTCCCCACCGTTGGATCTTCCCAAGAAAAGAATGAACGACCACGATCGGAACCCAAAATAAAAAATCTGGGCCGAACACGGGTTGCAATACGGCCGTGTGCAGGGCCGTGTCAACCATTCGCCGTCATCCCAAAATTCCCAACCAGGACATGGCCTTGAACACGGCCTCTGACATGCCCGTGTCAGACCCGACATGGCCGTGTCACTAGCCGTGTCAAGCCCGTGTACCAAACTCCTCCAAACTACCCGAGAAGGACACGTCCCTTGACACGTCTTCAAACACGCCCGTGTCACGGCTAACATGCCCGTGTCAAGTCCCGTATCACGGCCCATGCCCCCCCTCAACGCCACGAAATCGTTGAGTGCTCGACACGCCCTGAGACACGCCTGTGTCTCAGGTGACACGCCCGTGTCGCACCTGACACGCCCGTGTCAAAGCCCGTGTTCTCACTCAACGATCGTCGACAAAAAAACGTCGAACCTGAGCACGACATGCCCTGTGACACGCCCGTGTCACAGGCCGTGTCAGCCTACCCAGAACCCACTTTGGCAAAAAAAATAACGCCATATGTTCCTCTTCCAAATTTTGTGGTGTTACAACTTCCGTCCGTCGGGTTCGGGAATCGGCGGAGCGAACGAGCGGCGGAACGTTTCCGTCGGATTCGATTCGGCTACAGGAGAAATCCCGATCTGTCTTTTTTTATTCCCAAAACCCTAAGTCCCCTATTTATACCAAAGGCATAAACAGTCCAAAGGTATCGCTATCCGCAGACCACACAGGATAGGGCTTCTGGGCTGTTTGGCGAGAATCACCTCCAGGTTCGGCGAGAATCAATCGCAGAATCGGCGAGAATCAATCGCAGAATCGGCGAGAATCGAACAGTTCGATTCTCGACGATTATGCCTTAGTCTGCGAGTCATACTCGACGACTCTCGACGATTTTTCCTTAGTCACCGAGTCATACTCGACAACTCTTATCGACTCTCGACAAATTGGCCTTAGTCGCCGAGTCGTACTCGACGACTCTCGTCGACTCTCGACGAATTGGCCTTATTCGCCGAGTCATACTCGACGACTCTCGTCGAACCATTCTCGATGAATCTCCCTGGCAACATTTGCCTGACCCCATTCTGTATGGTGATTGGTAACCTTTACCAACACAATCAATATTCCAATTTCTCCACATGCTCTTATGTGCGACCCTGCAGGCTCATATCGCATTGGCAGTGAGATTACCTGTTTGACCACTTCTAGATCACCATGGTAACTCCAACATTTCCATTAAAATGCGAGATAGGTCCGGCTCCATTGAGCACGAACTTCCTTTCTAAGATCCTAAGATCTACCCATAAAAGAAGAAGTAGAGGAGGACCTTGTTCGTGGTTTGGAGGCGAGATGAACGTCGGGTTGCCATGGCGCGGTGGTGGCATTGTCGAACTTCTCCTATAGCAAGAACAACAACTCTAATCTGTTTGGTCAAGAGTGTAAACTTCTCATCTTGCTCTAAGGGGGCTTTTATAGATCACCAAGTGGGGAGGGGAAAGGGTAAAGCATTTAATGTCATGAAGGTGAAATTCGGTCATGGCATATCAATTGTATTCAGCCACCTAGAGGCTGATGAAAACCCTTGGTCTCCTCTAAATAATGAGGGGAAGATGAATCAAGGCTTTGGAATCAATTGGAGAGGAACTCTTGCTCTCCCATGACCATTAATGGCTTTCTCTCCCCTCTTTCTCTCTCTTCCTTATGAGAGAAATTAAATTTAGCCACTTTTATGGCTGGTTATGATTATTAAACTCCTCAAAACTGATGAGGGAGAATATATTCAGCGCTTGGAATCAAATGGAGAGGCCCTTGGTCTCCCTTGGCCATGAATGACCCCTTTAAACCACTTTCTCTCTCCTCCATTTAAGGGTAAAATGGAGTTTTCTCTCTCATAGTGATCAAGGCCGAATTTGTTCAACTCACTAGCCTATTGGCAGCCCACTAATTTATACAATTAATTAATTAGGAGGTGGTTAGCCCAAATGGAAAAGGGCTTGAGCTTGGGTTAGCCCATTTAGGCTAATTTGACCTATTTCAAGGATTGAGTTGACCTTGGTCAAATTGACCATTTGGGTTGACCCCAATGGGTCCTTGGTGATCCATTGGCTTCCCCTAAGGTCTAGGTAGGGTTGGGTATGGTTGAATTGGCACCTTGGAGGTCACTTGACCCTTAATAAGGGAACTTTGACCACTTTGGGGCTAGAGTTTATTTGGGTCAACTTAGCCTCTTGGGTTATCCACAATGGATCCTTGGTGACCCATGGACCTCAATTAAGGTCTAGGAAGACTTAGGTAGGGTTGGTTGGGCATATTAGGGGCACATTTCCCTTAGTTAGGGCACCTTGCCCAATTTAGGCCTATGATGGTCTTAAGTCAATTTAACCACTTTGGGTTGATTTTAATGGACCCTTAGGGTTCTAATGGACATTCCAATAGTTTAGGGATATTATGGTGGGGTCATGGAGTCATGGTTAAGCCCTATGGTCAACATAAACTAGTGTTTAGAATTCTACTATTTGCAGACCATGGTGATCACCTTCATGCCCAAACTCACTTGGTCTTCTTGGGCTTCTTAGGGTTTTGTCATGACCTAGTCATGACAAAACCACTCCTAGGGGTCTAGCCAGAAATGGGATGTTACAAATCCTAATAAACAAAAACAAAAATTTCATCCTCGAAATTCAAGTTAGGCCTGCAGGGTTTCTACTGAGGGTAACTGCTTGTAACATCCCATAGGAAGTTGAATGTATACTTTACCTGGAGAGATCCGGGTACCTCCGCTGCATTAGATTCGGTGGATCTCAGGTATGCTCCCCCTTCCCATGGTTCGTCTACAAGACCTTGACTAGTGGGACCTTCTTGTGCCGCAAGACCCGCACCGCTGTGTCATCTTTCCTTACCGGCTCATCTTGTTACTGATTGATCAAAATCTGTTGAGCCATCTATGCCAAGAACCTGCTGTTCCAGCCGTAGTAGAGCCATCTTGAGAAAGGAGACATGGAATACATCGTGCAAACCTGCTAACTCTGGCGGTAGCTCCAGCCTGTAAGCCAATGGGCCGATCTGCTCCCGGATCCTATAATACCCCATATTCCATGGACTAAGCTTCTTCTACCCACGTACCCGCGAGACTCCTTACACCAGACGTATATTCAGGAATCATGGTCTCCATCTTGAGACTTTACTTGGAAATGTCACGCATCGTAATATTTGGTTGGTTTGCTCTGGGCCTTCAGCATCCTATTGTGAATTAGTCACACCCAGGTGTCGGGGTTCTTCATAAATTCTGAGTCGAGTGCCTTCGGATCCTCGTCCTAGATCCATGATAGTGGAATCATGTACCTCTGTACGAGGGTGGAGAGCTGTGTTAAATGTCGGCCGAGAGTACAGATAAGCCTGGACTGACATTTACTCCTTGGACATACACTATCCATCCTGATTTGACATGATCACCTTAAGCATACCATGATAACGGACTTCTACTCCCAAACTTCAAGAAATAACCATGGGAGTTTTCTTCCGGGTCGAGGTGACACTAGCTTCCTCGGCCAGTCTATCCTCGATGTTCCCTTTATAATTATGCCCGGAGTGGGGATGAGGAATCCTGTGTATGAAAATCCCTAATTATACCCTCGAACATCTACTCTAACTTGTGCAGTGGCGGTAATAGTTCCACAAAAACTCTTTCACAGAGCCTACATCACCTGACGGACATTATCGTGCATCACCAAACCCATGACACCTTTCTTCACTCTGGGGGTACATGTTCTGAGATACACCATACTTCCGATGATACAACATAGCGATTAAATTTTTACCTTCTCAGATATCCTGAATCTTGTTATCCGTCATCTAATTTTACATGATAATAGTTAATCCTCGAAATTACTGCGTCTTATTACCATGTCATTGTCTCGGTAATACTACAGGTCAACATTCCAAACATGTTTTTACAAAATCTTATCTTCGCCCGAATAACGTCGAATTATATCGACTTCAACCTCATTATGTTTGTTATGCCACATTCTCTAAATTAGGTCTGAGGAAACCCAAGTCAATACTAATTTTCCCAATAAACAAAGGACAAGTCCCCAATAAACAAAAGATAAGCCACCAATAAACAAAAGATAAGCCCCTACCTACCTTGGGCTAAGTATCTTTGATATTACCATGCAATATCAGTCCTTGCTGGGTGCACAATCCCTACGGCATCAATCTTCGACTTGGGGTTCCACCCTGAAACTCGTCAATATACTTCATACTTTAAACTCTATGAGTCACATTTACGATGATCTTATCGGGGTCAAAATGTTCCCAATCCCAAATGGGTTTCTTCCGAACTTGAATTCCTATCCGACCCTCCGTGTTTGTCTCGGTGGTTGCCTCCAGGTAATTTTGTTACTGGTACGAGGGTCGAGATAAAATGTCTTCTGCCATTCTGCTAATAGATCATTGGCCTCAATTCTCCTTACGGTCGTCCTACCAGTTTGAGTAATCCTTGATTGGGATAGTAGGGACACCTAAGTTTATTTCTTAGGTAGTCATTCTTGTGCTAAACTCCTCCTTTGTTCTCTTTGGGTATCTCCTTACCTTAACCAAGTTCATACCGAAGGTCTATTTTTGACTAGGGCATACTATAAGTTGTCATGGTTAGTCATGATTCCTAGTGGGTTGAGTCTAATGCATAGACTAGAGAATTAAGATGAAATTTTTGCAGCCAGAGGTGTTCCCTACTGGGGGCAGAGTTTGCCGCAGGCTATAAAGAAGAATTCCAATTAATGATGAAGTGGACTTTTACATGTGATTTCCCTTATGGGCACACCACTGCTTCCGCTGCTAGTTTGTCCTCAAACTAAGTTCGTGCGGGGGTGACCTAGGGTTAGTGGACTTCTACTTTTCCGATCGAGGTTTCCTCTGATACCACTTGTAAGACCCCTTTTTTTTTAAACATCGGGGTCTTAGGCCCAGAACCGCCCCTTTGCGGTGACACCTTCACGCCCATGAAGGACGTCACTACAAAGCGCCGATCCTACCGGCCAAATCGATCATAATCGTAGCAAGGAAATAGAGAACAACCAGTCCACAGAGATCACATATATAGAAATAAAAGTCTTCACGAATGGAGTGTCCACAGAATAATATATCAGAGTACTAAAATACGGGCTTATGCCCGGTACATCATGTCCTCACTACAGATCACTCATGCGGAAGCAAAAACAGAACATCTACTCAAGGTCGAGACTCACAGTCCCAGCTGTATGGACTCCGGAGCTAGACTGCCCCATCTCCAAGCGCACCGGTCTCTAGGGCTGCTCCCCCGTGCTGGGCTCCACGATTCCCTAAAATGACGCGGCTCGAAAACCGTTAGTCATAAATACTAAGCCCTATCATCCCTTACCCCGCCCCCCATGGCTCCTAGGTACTGAGCGGAGAGGAAGAAAGGGAAGAACATGAAGGTGGAGATTAAATCAAAGAAACAGGTGGCAGCGGAACTAATCTAGCAATTATATAATAAATAATGGAAATAAGACGAAATGTGGAATGTAACCTTCACTTATGTGAGAACACATAAGCTAAGGGGTCTTCTGCAAGGCTCCCATTGTATAAAAAGTCTCATACAAATTTATATGTTGGGGTGTCGGTTATCAAACAGCAGTATATATATATATATATATATATATATATATCAAAATTGACCTTAATTTATAAACTTGCCCACACAAGCTTATAGAACAAGGGGTCGTTTTGCAAGTCCTAATGTATAAGCATCCCATTCCACTTATACCTTAGGTGTTAGAGGTTAAACGAATTGATTATTCCATGACATGCTAGTGGGTATGATGGATCATGCAAGTGCAACACACACACCCGACTCTGTACATAGAGACCTTTAGTTCACCCTTTATGGAGCCGTAACCTCCCAGGATACCTCCGTAGTGGCAGACAGAAGCGGTGGGTTGGGCCTCGCCCACCTCTAAACCAGTAAAGTACTATCGGTCAGACCTATCGTACGCCTCAACACTTGGTGCACGAAGCGGACTCCTGCGTACTCTTGCCGACTGGTGCACCGGACTTCTGTTGGCGAAGTGCTAACCACACTTGCCGAGTCAGCGTATTGGCATCGGTGCATCGACCCTCCAATACCAAAGACCCACCACCTTAATTTTCTTTCCTTTTATGCACATGCAAATTTAATATATTCAATAAAAAAAAACTGAGCCGAAGCTCCCCAGACTAAAACGTCTGTCTCAAATAATAGAGCCGAAACTCCCTGGACCAAAACGTTCGTCTCTTAACTATCCAAGCTGAAGCTCCCAACAATCTTCCTGTGCTATCTGTGTTTGTGAAATATGAGACCCTAATTACTAAGTTACTCTTTTCAGCTTGTTAATACAGTTTACGTTAACCCAGGACTGCCCCCGGTATACCCCGTAAAGGGCTCTCAAAGGGCACTAGGAACTATGATGGTAACTGAAGCCCATCGTTCCCTTTCGCATGGCACTTATTGTTATTGGTTGATTCCCTTCTCATATTATGATAGACTAACCTACTGTGATTTTTAACCTTCCTCTCTTCGGGAAAGACGATCTTTTGTCGAACCCGAGCGCCTCTTAACTCTAGCCAACACCACTTATCACTAACCTTCCCATCCTTATATGGTGAATACTTTCACATCCATCCAAATCAATAGATTAACTAACTCCAACGCTGTGCCCCATCATATCCTATGAATGTTAACACAAATTGCTAATTGCAGACTATCCTATGCTATATGTCGAACCGGATAGGAAATGATCCAATACTCATCCAAATCCCTAACTTATTTACTTGAGGTATATCATGATATAATTAGCCTATAATCAGAAATTTATAATTTTTCCTAATTTATCTGACATTTAATTAATTTCCTCAAAAATTTCAAGGGCTACCAGTTTGAACATGAACTACCCTAAGTACTCATGCAAGATGTCCAAAAAAATTATTATAAATATTATGTTATCTTACTATGGTAAATCCAAAGTATCACAATTTTTCTATCATCAAAAGGGCACTAAAACTATTTTAGAAATATTTTCTATCTTTCGTTATTTATGAATCAAGTACAGAGAATATCCATCCAAAAATTATAAATTAATTATACTATGCAGATACAACCTTAAAAATAACATTAGCCAAGTTTCATAATTTTTCAACAAGTATTAATCTCTGAATAAATTAATTATCAAAAATCTCCATAAGGTGGACTTGTAAAGAAAGTGCCGTAACTAAAATTCTAAAAATCATGAATAAATGTCTATAAGCATATAATGGCCTGAAAGTCTTAATTCCTAAGGCTCATAATTTTTCAACAGCAATATCATCCATAATTAATTTTTAAACCATAAAACCTCTTTTTTACATTTGTGAATAAAGTACTAGATTTACTCAACTAAAAATTATACAAAAATTCAGGAGCGACCATTCTGACCTAAAACATTTATTTGCAAGATTTCATAGGGTTTAAATGAACACAAAGATCTAAATAATTAAAATGTCAATTAGTGCTATAACAAACTTTACAAATGAAGTGCTAGAAATAAACATCATAAAATTTCAGTAAAATTGCTATAGGTTCTACCTATTCCAAAACTCACTCTACCAGAGTTTTACAGCTTTTAGATATTGTTTAGTGACTGATTTTACTTATTTGAGATTTTACCCCTAAACTAAGGTTAGGGTTTTGAGGTATTTAACTATCTCCAAATCCTCCGAGATTCCATCCAGATGATTTATATTATGCTAATGTCGACTTTACTGAATTTCAAGGCAATACGAGGGCATTTTCCTCCATGTCTTTCACAACCCTCAAAACCCTCCCTTTAGGGTTTGAGTTTGGATCCTAGGGTAAATCAACCCTAAATCACACCATTTTTCTCCAAGTGGGTTATAATAACCCTTCTAAGTCAGTGATCAAAATATCAGCCTATGTTGAGGTGATTTGACCATTCCAACCTCTTAGTGCACTTTTTACTTAAAAACGCCTCATTAATGCCTAGTTAAAGATCGGTGATTTCCTACACAAAACTCATCCAAATGAGTTGGAATTTAGTACAGAGCTAGGTTTTATAGCCAGGGACCACTCACCAAATTTTGGGAGGATTTGGAGGTCATTTGACCACTTAAGTAAATTACTCTAACTTTATTAAATTAAAACAAAAACCTTAGGTAAAGTATCTCCAAAAATTCCCGTTTTTGGAAAGCCTCTAGGTATGGCTAAGGGTAACCCCCTGCCCAAATTTCAGGTCGTTTAGACAAGGGACGAAGAGTGGGTATTCATTTTAATTTGTGCCAGACTCTAGGTACAGCCCCCACTAAAACGGGTGCTGCGGTCAAACCACTTACCCAAACGAGTTGAAATTAATTATAAATTAATCTAAACTCGAAGGTCTACAAGTTTTGTGACTGACCATTATTCCTAAATCGGTCTCTAAGTGTTTCGTTTTGCAGCATCAAAATGCGCCCATTTAATGTATCTTCTCCTTATATGCTATATACATAATTTTTATATTATAAAAATGTTTTTACGATGGCTATCGGTCGGCGGTGGTTTGGCCGTCAGAGGTGGCGGTTTCCAGCGGACCCGAAAATATATTTTTTTAATGGTTTTTCCATGAAAATGCGAGAAAGGTCCGGCTCCATTGAGCACGAACTTCCTTTCTAAGATCCTAAGATCTACCCATAAAAGAAGAAGTAGAGGAGGACCTTGTTCGCGGTTTGGAGGCGAGATGAACGTCGGGTTGCCATGGTGCAGTGGTGGCATTGTCGAACTTCTCCTACAGCAAGAACAACAACTCTAATCCGTTTGGTCAAGAGTGTAAACTTCTCATCTTGCTCTAAGGGGGCTTTTATAGATCACCAAGTGGGGAGGGGAAAGGGTAAATCATTTAATGCCATGAAGGTGAAATTCGGCCATGGCATATCCCTTGTATTCAGCCACCTAGAGGCTGATGAAAACCCCTGGTCTCCTCTAAATAATGAGGGGAAGATGAATCAAGGCTTTGGAATCAATTGGAGAGGAACTCTTTCTCTCCCATGGCCATTAATGGCTTTCTCTCCCCTCTTTCTCTCTCTTTCTTATGGGAGAAATTAAATTCAGCCACTTTTATGGCTAGTTATGGTTATTAAACTCCTCAAAACTGATGAGGGAGAATATATTCCGCCCTTGGAATCAAATGGAGAGGCCCTTGGTCTCCCTTGGCCATGAATGGACCCTTTAAACCACTTTCTCTCTCCTCCATTAAAGAGTAAAATGAAGTTTTCTCTCTCCTAGTCATCAAGGATGAATTTGTTCATCTCCCTAGCCTATTGGCAGCCCACTAATTCATACTATTAATTAATTAGGAGGTGGTTAGCCCAAATGGAAAAGGGCTTGAGCTTGGGTTAGCCCATTTAGGCTAATTTGACATATTTCAAGGAATTAGTTGACCTTAGTCAAATTGACCATTTGGGTTGACCCCAATGGGTCCTTGGTGACCAATTGGCTTCCCCTACGGTCTAGGTAGGGTTGGGTTTGGTTGAATTGGCACCTTGGAGGTCACTTGACCCTTAGTAAGGGCACTTTGACAACTTTGGGTCTAGAGTTGATTTGGGTCAACTTAGCCTCTTGGGTTGTCCCCAATGGGTCCTTGGTGACCCATTGACCTCACTTAAGGTCTAGGAAGACTTAGGTAGGGTTGGTTGGGCATATTAGGGGCACATTGTCCTTAGTTAGGGCACCTTGCCCAATTTAGGCCTATGATGGTCTTAGGTCAATTTGACCACTTTGGGTTGATTTCAATGGACCCTTAGGGCTCTAATAGACCTTCCAATAATTTAGGGATATTGTGATAGGGTCATGGAGTCATGGTGAAGCCCTATGGTCATCCTAAACTAGTGTTTAGAATTCTACTATTTGTAGACCATGGTGATCTCCACCTTCATGGCTAAGCTCACTTGGTCTTCTTGGGCTTCTTAGAGTTTTGTCATGACCTAGTCATGACAAAAACCACTCCTAGGGGTCTAGCTGGAAATGGGATGTTACAGGAGGAATCGTTATAATTTGGTCAGCTTTAGGTGACCATTATTCTTGTTTGCCACTATTGCGGTGATTTGTGCTTGCAGGTGCTGCGGAGCTGAGCGCCAAATAGCGGGCCAAAGCCCAAGTTGTTGAGCCGGCCCTCGAAGGCCTTGTGTGTGTTTACTTTATTAGTTCATGTGTGGCCGGCCTATGACCGAAGTTTGTAAAACACAATTTTATTCAAGTGAACTATTGTAAGACCATAAGACCAGTACTTTTTTGTACTTTGTATTTCATTCCTGTTTGGTTTGCTAGTGGGCATTCATGCTTATTGGCTAGGTTCTTATTATTGCAACTTAACAAATTGTTTCCGCTAGATGCTCTGTGTAGGACGTGTGTACTGGTTGATTGGTTTCAATGAGTAACCCACCGGTCTTTCCGTGGTATATGGCATCGGGCCACGGTCAAACCTACTGTTATATGCTATGCGACGTATAGGGGTATTACAATTTGGTATCAGACTACCAATTTCGGTCAGGCTTAAATGAATTCGTGGGCAAATTCACTTTAAGGGGTTGTGAGCACATGTGTGTGCGTCATTGTTATAACATGAAAAGAACCCATGAATGTCCACTTAGGAATGAAAATACACATGTTTGAGGAACCTGCGTGTTCCTATAATTGCGTTTTGCACTATTGTTTGGTCGCTTGTCGGTGTTTTGTACGATTATAGGTGACCAGAAGTGGTGCTGGGCTGTCAGAATGTCCAATTTTTGAGGCGAACAGCGCACCAAATGATGCGCCTGCAACACCTCCTTCAGTTGAGACCATTCGATTGGTAGCGGAGGTTGTGTTTGCGATGATCAATGTGCAGCCTGTTAGGCAGGTGCGACAGCTTGCTCCTGCTGTGGAGCAAGTACCGCTCCAAGCGGCGGAGCCAAGGAGAGTGGAACAGGTGGTAGTGGAGCCAGTGTTGCCTAGAAGAGCAATGGAGAAGCAACATAAGCACGTGATGGGCTTCAATCCTCCTGTGTTCTCGGGGACAGGAACTCCAACTCAAGCAAAGGATTGGCTATCTAGAATTAAGAGAGTGTTGATAGCTACTGAGACTGAAGAGTGGCAGAAGACCACAATTTCCACGTTCTTGCTGGATGGTGACGCAAGACTATGGTGGGAAGGCTTGGAGCTACACCATCTGAGGGATAGGCAGTTGACTGACGTCTCGATGGAGGAGTTTTCGAGATTGTTCTTGACTCGATACCTCCCCTCAGCTCAGAGGATAACAATGGAAAATGAGTTCCAGAAGCTAGTGCAAGGTGAGAGCAGTGTGGATGACTATCTCCACGAGTTTACTCGATTAGGTCGGTATGCAAGCGCTACCTTCTCTAATGAGGAGCGGAAGACAAGCCGATGCTACAAAGGTCTAAGGGATGACTTAAGACTGCTACTATCGGGGCAGATGACGTGGGGTTTCCTGACCTTGGTCAACACGACTCAGTCTTTAGAGAAAGACATGAAGAATTTTCAGGCAAAGAAGGACTCCAGTGGTAGGAAGTCCGGGTTCAAGGTGCTGACTTCAAAGTCTGGTTTTCGAAGGTGGAATAAGAAGGCTAGGACATCGGGTCCAGCCCCTTCTTCGGGTGCCTCAGGGGAAACTACCAACCGAATCCCGAGCGCTTGTTTTACTTGTGGGAAGACGGGACACTTCGCCCGTGACTATTGGAGCGGACGTCCTAAGTCTGAGAGGAAGCAGGGAGCAACCTATGAAGAAAAGGGCAAGGCGGTGGAGTCAACCGCATCCCATTATGCTCCGACTCAACCAAAAGTCTACAATCTGGGCCAGTAGGAGGCCATAAAGAAAGCGGATGTGGTGACAGGTACAATTTAATTTATAGCAAGTTAGCTTTAAATACTGTTACCTAGTGCTTGTTAGCTTATTACTGTTTGTATAGGCTTTGTTTTGATTTACGATAGTCCGGCAAGGGCACTATTCGATACGGGAGCTTCACACTCCTTTTTTGTCCGAAGGTTTCATATCGCGCATCGGAGTCCCTTCTTCGATGGAGAAGGAAAAATTTGACGTGTTGCTGCCGAATGGGTATTCTATGCGTGCGGACAGAGTTTGTGCCGTAAGGGTTCATATTGGAAGTCAGGAGTTCGACTTACTGGCATCGTTGCTGTCGCTAGTAGAGTTCAACGTTATCTTCGGTATGGATGTGCTTTCGGAGCAGAAGGCTTTTATTGATTACAACCGTAAGGAGGTCAAGCTGGGTGTTGTGCAGGAGACAACGTTTGAGGGATTGAAGGGGTCGAGCAAGACGTTGATGTCCGCTCTTCAGGTGGTTAAGGCGGTTCGTGCTGGAGAAGAGCTATTCTTCACCTTAGTGGAGGCTGTAAAACCTAAGTCCACTTTGGATGGTATCCCAGTGGTATGCAAGTACCCCGATGTGTTCCCGGACTATCTTCCAAGAGCCCCACCGCAGCGAGAGATCGATTTCACCATCGAGCTAGTGCTAGGTGCCAAACCTGTGTCACACTCTCCTTATAGGTTGGCGCCTAAGGAGATGGCATAGATAAATGTTCAACTGGAGGATTTGATGGAGCAAGGTTATGTGCGCCCAAGTTCGTCGTCTTGGAGCGCACTGGTCCTCTTTGTTAAGAAGAAGGACAAAAGTTTGTGGCTGTGTATCGACTATAGAGAACTGAACAAGTTAACGGAAAAGAACAAATACCCGATCCCACGGATTGATTATCTTTTCGATCAGTTAGTCGGGTCGTCGTTATATTCAAAATTGGATCTGAAGTCTGGTTACTATCAGCTGAGGATAAGGGAGAGTGATATCCCAAAGACAGCGTTCAACATAAGGTATGGGCATTTCGAGTTTACGGTCATGCCGTTCGGGCTGACTAATGCGCCATCCGTATTCATAATTCTGATGAACAAAACGTTCAGGGAGTACCTAGACCATTTTGTGATCGCCTTTTTTTTGACGACATATTGGTGTACTCGCAGTGCGAATAAGATCACATCAAGCATTTTCATCTGGTTTTGGAGACGCTGAGGAGGAACAAACTAAACGCAAAGTTCTCTAAGTGCGAGTTTTTGTTATCCTCAGTGGCATTCCTTGGTCACATAGTCAGTGGAGAAGGGATTGCGGTAGATCCGACGAAAATTGTTGCGATACGAGAGTGGCCTATGTTGTCTTCGGTAGCGGAAGTCCAGAGTTTTCTGAGGCTTGCCGGCTATTACAGGCGCTTTGTGGAGAACTTCTCGCGGATAGCGTTACCTCTCATGACGTTGAAAAGGAAAGATCAGAAGATTGTATGGACACAGAAGTGCGCGCAAGCGTTCGAAGAGCTAAAGAGTCAGTTGACCACGACGCCAGTGCTAAGTTCGCCGAGTGGGACCGAAGGCTTTGAGATTTACAGTGATGCCTCAGACAGTGGTTTGGGATGCGTGCTGCTGCAGCATGGAAGTGTTATAGCGTATTGCTCGCGTCAGCTGAAAGTGCACGAACGGAATTATCCGGTCCACGACTTGGAGTTGGCAGCCCTGATTTTTGCGTTAAAGCTGTGGAGGCACTACTTGTATCGATATTTATACAGACCACAAGAGCCTTAAGTACCCGTTGAATCAGAAGGATCTGAACATGAGGCAGCGAAGATGGATGGAGTTCCTGGGGGACTATATGTTCAAAATTCATTATGTACCCGGGAAAGGCAATGCAGTTGTGTATGCGTTGAGTCGCAGGGCTCCCGCCCAAGCCAACTGGTTGTCGGTTCATGATGAGAGGTTAATTCGGGAGTTGGAGGCGTTAGAGATCTGTTGTGTGGACAAGCAGACTAGCGCCAAAGCAATATTGAACTGGACGGAAGTTCAGTATGACCTGGTTGATTGCATTCGGCAGGCTATGGAATTTGATAGCAGCATGAAGGAGCTCATGGATGCAGCATTGGATGAGTCAAATTCCTAGTTTTCAGTAGAAGATGGGTTACTAAGGAAGGACAACCGTTTGTGCATCCCAAACGTGGGAAATCTACGGGTGGAGTTGATGTACGAGGCTCATCATACCAAGTACTCAATTCACCCAGGGAGCACGAAGATGTATCAAGATCTGAAGAAGTTGTTCTGGTGGCCAGGGCTCAAGAAGGATGTGGAACTATTTGTGGCTAAATGTCAGACTTGCACCTTAGTAAAGGCAGAGTGCTAAAAGCCAGGGGGATTCCTGAAATCCTTGCCTATTCCGGAGTGGAAGTTCGACGACATTTCGATGGACTTTGTGCATGGATTGTCAAGGTCGCAGAAGGGAAACAATGCCACATGGGTGATCATAGATCGGTTAAAAAAAGTGTTGCACTTCGTTCTGCATAGGAAGGATGATTCTGTGGAGAAACTAGCGAAGTTATATGTGGATAATATTGTGCGGCTGCGCGGTGTGCCCCGTAGCATCGTGAGTGATCGAGATGGGCATTTTACTTCCAATGATTGGAGGTTGGTGCAATAGATACTTGGAACTAAGTTGAAGTTCAGCACAGCCTTCCATTCGCAAGCGGATGGGCAGACCGAGAGGGTCAACAGAACCATGGAGGACATGCTCCGCATATGCGTTCTAGACTTCGGAAAGCATTGGGAAGACTACCTATATCTGGTGGAATTTGCGTACAATAATAGCAACCAGGCGAGTATACAAATGGCGCCCTTTGAGGCCCTATATGGTAGGAAGTGTCGCACGCCATTGTCATGGCTAGAAACGGGTGAGGCAAGGTTGTACAAAAAGCAAGAGGTTGAAAGCGCTACTTTAGTGATACAAACCATTCGGGAGAATTTGTTGATCGCTCAGGATAGAAAAGCTAAATACTACAATGCCAAGCACCAGAACGTGAAGTTCGCGGTTGGCGATTGGGTGTATCTGAAGATAAAGCCGTTCAAGGGTGTTTCATGGGTGCGACGCTTGAAGAAGCTGAGCCCGAGATACCTTGGACCATTTGAGTTCCTGGAGCGGATCAGTAAAGCGGCTTACCGTCTGAAGCTATCGGTGGAGTTAAGTAGTCTACACGACGTATTCCACATTTCAGTGTTGCGGAAGGTGGTGCAAGAGCCTTCGCAGGTGATCGCAGTTGATCAGGTACCGGTGGACGAAGGGTTGGCAACTAAGGTCAAGCTCGTTTGTATTGAGGACTCCAAAGTCAGGCGACTTCGTAATAAGGTGATCAGAATGGTCAAGGTCCGTTGGGACAATTACGGTCGTGAGGAGATCTCTTGGGAACGAGAACAGACCTTGCTTGAGGAGTACCCAGAGTTATTTCACTCAGGTACCGCTTTTGGTTTTCTGTTTTCTTTCCCTTTGGTAATTTCGTGGATGAAATTCTTTTAAGAGGGAGAGAGTTGTAACTCCCCGAAACTCAAAAGTGTGACGAGTGACATTTTGAGCTAAATCTGGGATTTGGTAGAGGTGACACGGCCTGGGTGACACGGGCGTATATCAGGGCATGTCGTGCTCGGGTTCGGCGTTAGCCGCAAGGTCGACGATTTTGGAGTCAACGGTCGTCAGGGGGGAGGGTGAAAATGGCTTGGGACATGAGCATGTCCCAGGGCGTGTCAGTCACTCAAAGCCTTTCACTAAACGATCGTTGAGTGAGGATGCACGACCTGAGCCCAGGCGTGTTCGGGTCCGACACGGGTGTGTGAAATTCGACACGGGCGTGTCGAATACCCGTGTCCTCCTCGGGTCATTTGACGAGTTGTGCTAAGGCAGCTACACGGCCTGGGACACGGGCGTGTCTATCACACGACATATGACACGGGCGTGTCACATGGTCGTGTCGTGCTCTGGTTATTTTGGATCTGTGTCCTTGGAGGAACACGCCCAGCTACACGAGCATGTACTGGGTGACACGGGCGTGTCAATCCCGACACGGGCGTGTCGAGTGCCCGTGTTCTTTTTGGGACGCGATGGTTTTGACGGCGAATAAGTGACACGGCCTTGGACACGGGCGTGTCGCAACCCGTGTTCGGCCAAGGTTTTGGAATTTTGGGCTGAATCGCAGCCATTCATTTCCTTACTTTGGGATCTAATGACTCAGTGTTGTCCTGGGTAGGTTTTAATCCGGGAATAGGGTTCAAACCCTCATTCAATTATCACCTTCTCTCTTTAAATCCTAGAGAGAAGGGAGAGCAAGGAGCTTAGAGTAAGAGGAAGACCCGATCATCGGAGGATATTCAGAGTGCCAAATCGCAAACCAAGCCCAGATCTGCGGAGGCAAGATCATCACAGTGCTTTACATCCGCGTAGTTTTTCATGGCACCGAGGAAAAATGCTAGGGTAACGATTTTCATCTTGAGCATGTGAAGCTCTTCTTCCTTTGCATGGGAAAACACGCTCCCGCGAGTGTGCGGTGAGTTTGCGGTATTCCTTGGGGTAGATATGTAAAGTCCCCCTTATTATAGTCCGGAATCGTAGTACGGACATATGCATGATGTGTAAAGCCTACCCAGACAAGTTGGTCTGGATCAGTGATGTTGCATTGCATAAGTAGCCGGAGAAGACTCCGTGCCATTGATTTTTTTCGGGTTTCTACGGGGTAGATTGCAGCAGGGATCCTTGGGGATTCCCCAAGACGCACCCTGAAAACTGGGCGGAAACGCATTTCTGCCATCTTGGTGGCCTGGGAGACAACCATGAACATAACTGGGTTATGTGCTTGTTTGATCGAATTTAGGATCCGGGAGAAGCTTGGCCCGCGCGTACGTATTAAAGTGACTAGGCGGTGTGAGCAACAGGCAAGTGGATGCGAACCCGGGCAATGTGGTTTGGTGTCAGATACCTGAAAAAGGGACTGGCCATTAGCATGGTCGTGCGAGTCTTAGGCTTAGACGAGAAAGACTAAAAATGCTCACGAGATTTACCGTCCAAGGGATAGTGGTGAGACCATAGTTATGATCGGGTTCACCAACTTAGTACCCTGAGAGCACGGGGTGTGTGGCCGTGTGAGCCTGCACCTGTTAAGTGGTGCTTATTCTCTATTTTACTTGCTATGCTAACAAGTGCAGGGAAGAAGCTTTGCCGCCCCGAGTTTGGGGGCAGAATCGTTATAATTTGGTCAGCTTTAGCTGACCGTTATTCTTGTTTGCCACCGTTGCGGTAATTTGTACTTGCAAGTGCTGCGGAGCCTAGCGACAAATAGCGGGCCAAAGCCCAAGTTGCTGAGCCGGCCCTCGAAGGCCTTGTGTGTGTTTACTTTATTAGTTCATGTGTGGCCGGCCTGCAAGCCGAAGTTTGTAAAACACAATTTTATTCAAGTGAACTGTTGTAAGGCAATAAGGCACATACTTTTGGTACTTTGTATTTCATTCCTGTTTGGTTTACTAGTGGACATTCATGCTTGTTGGCTGGGTTCTTATTGTTGCAACTTAACAAATTACTTCCGCTAGATGCTCTGTGTAGGACATGTGTATTGGTTGATTGGTTTCAATAAGTAACCCACCGGTCTGTCCGAGGTATATGGCGTCAGGCCCTGGCCGGACCTACTGTTATATGCTAAGCGACGGATAGGGGTATTACAATGCGAATTCGCGATCTGGCTGCGAGAGGCGGATCTCACAGGGGTGAACTCGCCCAGCTAGTGTTGTTGTCGAGCGAGCTATGTACTCGCCGGTGGAAGGTTAGCCGCGAGTGGGGAGTTAACTCACCGAGAGTGCATTCTCCAGGGGTGTTCACTCTCGCAAGGCGAGAGGGCTCTCGTAGTGTAAGACCCCTTTTTTTTTCTTTTTAAACCCGGGGTCTTAGGCCCAGAATCGCCGCTTTGCGGTGACACCTTCACGTCCTGAAGGGTCATCACCACAAGGCGCCGATTCTGCCGGCCAATTTGATCATAGAAAGGTAGCATAAAATGAAGTAAGTGAAAGCAAGTCCACTGAAATAAATCACATATATAGAAATAAAACTCCACGAAGGGAGTGTCCACAGAATAGTATATTAGAGTACTAAAAATACGGGCTTAAGCCCGGTACAACATGTCCTCACTACAAATCACTCATGCGAAAGCAAAAACAGAAACTACTCAAGGTCGAGACTCACGATCCCGGCTGTATGAACTCCAGAGCTAGACTGACCCATCTCCAAGCGCACCGGTCTCTGGGGCTGCTCCTCCATGCTAGGCTCCACGATCCCCTAAATAATGCGGTTCGAAAACCGTTAGTCATAAAGACTAAGCCCTATCATCCACTACCCCTTCCCCCATGGCTCCTAGGTACCGAGCGGAGAGGAAGAAAGGGAAGGACATGAAGGTGGAGAATGAATCAAAAGAAAACAGGTGGCATCGGAACTAATCTAGCAATTCTATAATAAATATGACAGAAACATAAAGTAGGAAAAGAAACCTTAACTTATGTGTGGAAGCGCATAAGCCAAGGGATCTTCTGCAAGGCTCCCATCGTATAAAGTGTCTCATACCACTTATACGTTGGAGTGTCGGTTATCAAACAGCAGCATATATATATTGAATTTAACCTTAATTTATAAACTTGCCCACACAAGCTTATAGACCAAGGGGTCATTTTGCAGGTCCTAATGTATAAGCGTCCCACACCACTTATACTTTAGGTGTCAGGGTTAAATGAATTGATTATTCTATGACATGCAAGTGGGTATGATGTAACATGTAAGTGCAACTTACACACCCGACTCTGTGAACACAGACCTTTAGTTCCCCCTTTCAGAGCCGTTACCTCCCAGGATACCTCCGTAGTGGCAGACGGAAGCGGTGGGTTGGGCCTCGCCCACCTCTAAACCAGTAAAGCACTACCGGTCAGACCTATCGTACGCCTCAATGCTTGGTGCACTAAGCGGACGCCCGCGTACTCTTGCCGACTGGCGCACCGGACTTAGCTTTGGCGAAGTGTAAAAACCACACTTGCCGAGTTAGCGTATTGGCGTCGGTGCATCAACCCTCCAATACCGAAGACCCACTACCTTAATTTTCATTCCTTTTATGCACATGCAAATTTAATCGTAATCACACAAAAACCGAGCCGAAGCTCCCCGGACCAAAACGTCCGTCTCTTAACCAACCAAGCCGAAGCTCCCCGGACCATTCCGTCCGTCTCTTAACCAACCGAGCCGAAGCTCCCATGTATCTTCCTGTGCTAACAGTGTTTGTGAAAGGTGAAACCCTAATTACTATGTTACTCTTGTCAGCTTATTATTACAGTTTACGTTAACCCAGGACTGCCCCCGGTATTCCCCGTGAACGGCTCTCAAAGGGCACTAGGAACTATGATGGTAGCTGAAGCCCATCGTTCCCTTTCGCAAGACACTTATTGTTATTGGTTGAATTCCCTTACCCATTCTCTTCTCATGTTACGATAGGCTAACCTTGGGTGATTTTTGACCTTCCTCTCTTCGGGGAAGACGATCTTTCGTCAAACCCGAGCACCTCTTAACTCTAGTTAACACCACTTCTCTTTATTCTTCATTTCATTCTATTGCGATATCATCCGCATCTATCCTCCCATACAAAATGGCTAACTCCAACACTATCCCAGATCATGTCTTATTGCAATTTAACAATTTGCTATATGCAGACCAACCTAGACTAAATGTCAAACCGGTTAGGCAATGATCCAATATTCATCCAAATGCCCTAAGTTATTTACTGGAGACTTATCATGATATAATTAGCCTAAATCCAGAATGTGGTAATTTTCCTAATTTATCTGGCATTTAATTAATTTCCTCAAAAATTCCAAGGGCTACCGGTTTGAACATGAACTACCCTAAGTTCTCATGTAAGATGTCCAAAAAAATTATAATAAATAGTATGTTATCTCAATATGGTAAATCCAAAGTATCATAATTTTTCTATCATCAAAAGGGCACTAAAACTATTTTAGCCATAGCTTCTATATTTCGTTATTTGTGAATCAAGTACAGAGAATATTCTTCCAAAAATTATAAATAAATTATACTATGCAGATAAAGCCTTAAAAATAGCATTGAGCCACTTTCATAATTTTTCAGTAATAATATCATCCATAATTAATTTCCAAAGCATAGAACTTTTTTTTAACATTTGTGAAGGAAGTACTGGATTTACTCAACTAAAAATTTTACAAAAAATCAAGGGTAACCATTCTGTATTAAAACATTTACTTCCAAGATTTCATGAGATTTCAAGGATCAAAAAGATACAAAAAATTAAAACATCAATTAGGGCTATAATCAGCTTTACAAATGCAGTGCTGGAAATAACATCATAAAATTCCAGTAAAATTTCTATAAATTCTACCCACTCCAAAACTCACTCTACCCAAGTTTCACAGCCTTTAGATAATGTTTAGTGACGGATTGTGCTTAATTAGTATTTTACCCTAAAGCTAAGATTAGGGTTTTGAGGTATCTACCTATCTCCAAATCCTCCAAGATTTCATCCAGATGATTTATATTATGTTAATGTCGACTCTACTGAATCTCAAGACAATATGAGAGCAATTGCCCCCATGTCCTTCACAACCCTCAAAACCCTCCATTTAGGGTTTGAGCTTGGATCCTAGGGTAAACCAACCCCTATTCTCACCATTTTCTCCAAGTGGGTTATAATAACCCTTCCAAGTCAGTGGTCGAAATATCAGCCTCTGTTGAGGTGATTTGACTGTTCCAACTTCTAGTGCACTCTTTACTCAAAAATGCCTCACTATTGCCTAGTTAAGAATAGGTGACTCCCTATCCAAAACTCATCTCAATGAGTTAAAAATTTGTGCAGAGCTAAGTTTTATAGCCAGGGACCACTCACCAAAATTTGGGAGGGTTTGGAAGTCATTTGACTACTTAAATAAATTCCTCTAAGTTTATTAAATTAAAACAAAAACTTTAGGAAAAGTATCTCCAAAAATTCCCATTGGACAGCCTCTAGATATGGCTAAGGGTAACCCCCTGCCCAAATTTCAAGTCATTTGGACAAAGGAAGAAGAGTGGGTATCCATTTTAGTTTCTGCCCAACTCTAGGTACAGCCCCCATTAAAACGGGTGCTGCGGTCAAACCGCTTACCCAAACGAGTTGAAATAAATTTTAAATTAAACTAGACTCGAAGGGATACAACTTTCGTGACTGGCCATTTTTCCTAAAACAGCCTATAAATACTTCGGTTTGCAGCATCAAAATAAGCCTATTTTATGTATATTTACCTTATATATTATGTACTTAATTTTCATATTATAATAATATTTTACTGTTCATCTCCCCTACCAAACAGAACCCGAAATAGAAACTAAGAAAAACCATATTTCCTGTAACCCTTCCGTGATCCGTCACCGGCCGTCCGATTACTTACCTGGCCAGCCACCACCACCACCACCTCCGTCGAGGCGATGGCTATCGGTCGGCGGTGGTTTGGCCGCCGGAGATGGCGGTTTCCGGCGTACCCGAAAAATATATTTTTCATGGTTTTCCATGAAAACTCGAGATAGGTTCGGCTCCGTTGAGCACGAACTTCATTCCTAAGATCCTAAGATCTACCCATAAGAGAAGAAGTAGAGGAGGACCTTGTTCGCAGTTTGAAGACGAGATGAACGTCGGATTGTCATGGCGCGGTGGTGGCATTCCCGAACTTCTCCTACAACAAGAGCAGAAATCTGAATTCGTTTGGTCTAGAGTGTAACCTTCTCCTCTTGCTCTAAGGGGGCTTTTATAGGTCTCCAAGTGGGGAGAGGAAAGGATGAAACATTCATGGCCATGAATGCCCTCTCTCTCTCTCTCTTAATATTATTTCGGTTATGGTGCAGGGAAGGAAACGGTGGAAGATGAGAAGACTGATCCAGGTGGCGATTTCCTATTGGGTCAACTCTTCCTCATTTTATTAAGTAATCAAAGAAAGAAACGGCTCATAAATGCTCCTGCTGTAAATTCCCATAATCAGAATTGATTATGACTTCGGTTACAGAAATTTCCAGCCTGGCTGACGTTTCGGCCCTTGTCACAGGCGTGTCACGTAGGTCACGGGCGTGATAGGCCCTTGTGGAAAGTTCTGAGTTCGACGATCGTCCAACTGAGTTCGACGATCGTCGAAGGGGGGTTACGCCCTAGGTCACGGGCGTGACACATAGGTCACGGGCGTGACATGGCCATGATGCAAATTCTGCGCTCGTCGATCGTCTCGCTGAGATCGACGATCATCGAAGGGGGTCACGTCCTAGGTCACGGGCGTGACACCTAAGTCACGGGCGTGACGGGGCCTTGATGCAAATTTTTCCCTCGACGATCGTCTCGCGGAGATCGACGATCGTCGAAGGTGGTCACGCCCTAGGTCACAGGCGTGACACGTAGGTCACGGGCGTGACAGGCCCGGGTTGCAAAAATCTGCGCTCGACGATCGTCTTCATGAGATCAACGATGGTCGAAGGGGTCACGCCCTAGTCACGGGCGTGACGGGTCAGTCACGGGCGTGACCAACCCGTGACTCCAAGTCTAGGTTGATGGACCTCAATTTTTGGGCTCCCTAAGGTTCTGTCACGACATACCGACTCTTAGGGGTCTAGCCGGAAATGGGATGTTACAAATCCCAATAAACAACACAAAAATTTCGTCCCCGAAATTGAGGTTAAGCCTACAGGGATTTCTACCGGAATAAAATAAGCTTGTAACATCCCATATGGTTCTTCCTATTGGGTCGAAGCGACTACTTATTTGATAAACAAAGGGCAATCCCCCAATAAACAAAAGATTAGCCTCTACTTTCCTGCGCATGCCTTGGTTCTCGATTTCCCTTACCTAGTCCTACCGGTTCAATACAAGAAGTTAATTTATAGTATACTTAGAGGTGGTGATGTATACCTGACTGAACAACTCCGGGTATTTTTACCTCATCAGGTCCTGCGGTTCCCAGGTGTGTTCCTCCTGACCATGATTCCTCAACAAAACCTTGACTAAGGGGATCTTCTTGCGGCACAAGATCCGTACTCCTTTGTCATCGATTCGAACCGGCTCCAAGTGAACAGACCGGTCTGAAGCTACCGGCCCCTCGGGGGTCAAAATCTGTGTCTCCGGGCGTAGTAGAGCCCTTCTCAGCGAAGAAATGTGGAAGACATCGTGTAGAGCTTCCAGCTCTGGTGTCAACTCCAGCCTGTAAGCTAGGGCCCCGATCCGCTCCAAGATCCTGTAAGGGCCCATATACCTAGGGCTGAGCTTCTTTCTCCGACCGCGCACCCGTGAAACTCCATGCATGGGCCGGATCTTCAAAACCACTCAATCCCCCACCTGAAATTCCACCTGACGATGCCGGGCGTCATAATACTTAGCTTGTCTGCTCTGCGCCTCTAACATCCTATCTCTGATCAGTCTCACCTGAGCCTCGTTGAATTCAACAAAGTCCGATCCCAACGCCTTCGGATCCTCGTCCTGAACCCAAGAAATCGGGGTCCTGCATTTTCGTCCATACAAGGCTTCATAAGGCGCCATCCTGACGCTGGACTGGTAGCTATTATTATAGGAGAACTCGACCAACGACAAAATCTTCTCCCATGGCTCCCCTCGGTCCAGTATACACAGTCGTAGTAGATCCTCCAATGTCCTGTTAGTGCGCTCTGTCTGCCCGTCCGTCTGAGGGTGGAAGGCTGTACTGAAGGTCAATCGGGTGCCCAGATATGCTTGCACTGACCGCCACTCCCTGGATGTAAACCATCCATCGTGGTCTGACACTATCGTCCTGGGCACGCCATGATATCGGATATACTGCTCCACGAACTTCCGTACCAGCACTCCCACCGAGTCATCCTTCCTGATTGGTATAAAGCGGGCAACCTTCATCAACCGATCAACAATCACCCAGATCGAGTCATTCCCTGTCCGAGACCGGGGAATCCCATGTATAAAATCCATAGCTATATCATCAAACTTCCACTCCGGCACCAGAAGTGGCTGCAACAGTCCTGCGGGGTTCCTGCACTCTCCCTTCACCAACTGACATGCCTCGCAATGGGTCACGAAGTACGTAATGTCCTTCTTCATCCCTGGCCAAAACATCATCTTCTTCAGATCTGCCGTCATCTTGGTGATCCCCGGGTGTATAGAGTATCTGCTATAATGCGCCTCCGCCATGATTTCCTCCCGAATCCGGCCTCCTGCGGGTATATATACTCTGCCTCTGAAATGTAGCAATCCATCTCTCAGGGAATAATCTCCTGTCAAACCCTCCTCCAAGGCTCAGAATATCGGCTCTGCCCATGCATCTGTCCTCTGTCCGTCCCGGATGCGGTCCCGAATATCATCTATGGCCACCATCGATGCCAGATACTCCCTATACAGCTCTGGATCATCCTCGGACACTAGGGATATCTGCATATCTCTGAAGGACTGGACTAGCTCCATGGACATAACCTGGGGCCCGGTTTCGGAAGTGGCAGCTCTCCAACTCAACGCGTCGGCCACCACGTTTGCCTTCCCTGGATGGTAGTGCATCTCATACTGATAATCTGCTAAGAAATCCACCCAGCGCCTCTGCCTGATATTCAGCTCCTTCTGCGTGTCCACGTATTTTCAGGTTCTTGTGGTCGGAGTAGATGTCGCAGTGGACTCCATAAAGATAATGGCGCCATACCTTCAGAGCAAAAATGACCGCTCCCATCTCAAGGTCGTGCACTGGGTAGTTTTGCTCGTGCTTATTCAACTAGCGAGACGCATACGCAATCACATGGCCCTTCTGAATCAGTACAGCTCCCATACCCTGGTAGGAAGCGTCAGTGTAGACCTGAAAACCTTCTCTCCTCGAGGGGAGAGTAAGTTGGGGGCCGAGGTGAGTCAATCCTTCAGCTCCTGGAAAGCCGCCTGGCACTGCGGGGTCCAAACGAAAGGTGCCTCCATCTTCGTCAAGGATGTGAGTGGGAGGGAAATTTGGGAGAACCCCTCCACGAACATCCGGTAATAACCGGCAAGTCCTAGAAATCTTCGTACATCGGTGGCTGACTTCAACTGCGGCCAATCTCGAACTGTCTAAATCTTTGTCTGATCCACTGCCAACCCGGCTCCGCTGATAATATGGCCTAGAAATCCCACCTCCTTCAACCAGAACTGACATTTGCTGAACTTTGCATATAAGTGATTCTCCCGCAGTCTCTGTAGGGTCAGTGCTAGATGGCGAGTGTTCTCCTCCTCTGTTCTCGAGTAGATGAGGATGTCATCGATAAACACAATGACAAACACGTCTAGGTACTCCTTGAAAACCTGGTTAATGAGGGTCATGAACATCGAAGGTGCATTCGTGAGCCCGAAGGGCATCACCGTAAACTCAAACAATCCATATCTGCTACTAAAAGCAGTCTTTTGAATATCCTCCTCTCGAATCCGAAGCTGGTAGTAGCCCGACCTCAAATCCAATTTTGAAAAGAAGTGCGCCCCTTCCAGCTGGTCGAACAGCTCGTCTATTCGTGGGAGCGGATAGGTATTCCGGACGGTCAGCCTATTTAGTGCTCGATAATCGATGCACAGGCGAAGTGTCCCATCCTTCTTCTTCACGAATAGGACCGGGACTCCCCATGGAGAGGAACTCGGTCTAACAAATCCCGCTTCCACTAACTCCTGCAACTGAGTCCGAAACTCCGCCAACTCCTTCGGGGCCATCCGATAAGGGGCCCTAGATGCCGGCTTGGCCCCCGGCACAAGCTGTATCTGAAATTCCTGCTCCCAGTGCGGAGGTAGTCCTGGTAGTTTCTATGGAAAGATTTCAGCGAAATATCGCACCACCGGGATGTCTGTCACAGACTCCTTGACTTCTGCCATCTCAAATAGGATCTGATAGAACTCCTCTCCCTGCAGATGGGCCTTAACGTCCTGTACCGAAGATAATAATATTCGAGAGACAGGTCTTATACCTTCGATGACAATGAAAGAGTCCCCGTGTCTCACGGTGATCCTCTTCGCTTTGCAATAAATCTGGGCATGGTTCTAGTGCAGCCATACCATGCCCAGGATCAAGTCGTAGTCTGTCAGCTTCAAAATCATCGCTGGAGCCTCGAACGCCGTTCCACAAATTTCTGCCTCCATATTGCAGTGGTCCGTGGTAAGGAGCTCAGATCCATCCGGTAGTCGCACCCTCATCTTTGAGCCCGTGAATCGCTCCACTCCTTCCAGTCCTTCTATGAACGTCTCTGACACAAAGGAGTGGGTAGCTCTAGTATCGAACTGTAAGACCCCCATTTTTTTTTCTTTTTCGACACCGGGGTCTTAGGCCCAAAACCGCCGCCTTGCGGTGATACCTTCTCACCCGGGAAGGTCGTCACTACAAGACGCCGATTCTGCCGGCCAAATCGATCTCTACTGTAGCATAAGTATAGAAGCAAGTCCACAGTAATCACATATATAGAAAAATAAACTCCACGAAGGGAGTGTCCACAGATAGTACATATAATGAAAATCTCGGGCTTATGCCCGGTACATCAAGTCCTCACTACAAATCACTCATCGCGGAAGCAAACTAATACAACTACTGGTGTTCGGGACTCACAGTCCCTGCTGTTTGGACTCTAGTGCTAGACTGTCCGATCTCCAAGCGTGCCGACCTCCGGGGCTGCCCCTCCATGCTGGGCTCCGTGGTCCCCTAAATGATGTGGTTCGAAACCCGTTTGTCTAAAAGACTAAGTCCTATCGTCCCCCACCCCTTCCCCCATGGCTCCTAAGCACCGAGCGGGGAGAAGGAATGGAAAGGACATGAAGGTGGAGAATGTCAAATTGCAGATGGCAGCGGAACTAAACTAATAGTGTTAAGTGTGATAATCATTATACAAAATCTAAATAAGTAACCTTAACTTATGTGAAAACACATAAGCTAAGGGATCTCTTGCAGGGCTCCTATCATATAAAAAGTCCCATACCGATTTATTTGATAGGGTATCGGTTTTACTAGCAGGCATAACATATAAATAATACTGAAGGAGAACCTTGACTTATAAGCACGCTCGCACGAACTTATAAGCCAAGGGGTCGTTTTGCAAGGCCTAATGTATATAGCGTCCCATACCGCTTATACATTAGGTGTCAGGTTATAGGCAATGGTTATGCTATGAAATGCAAATATGCTATGATGTGAACATGCAAGTGCAACTCACCCACTCGACTCTGTGTACACAGACCTTTAGTTCCCCCTTTCGGAGCTGTTACCTCCCAAGATACCTCCGTAGTGGCAGACGGAAGCGGTGGGTTGGGCCTCGCCCACCTCAAAACCAGTGTTTGCACTACCGGTCTGACCTATCGTACGCCTCAACGCTTGGTGCACTAAGCGGACGCCTGCGTACTCTTACCGGCTGGCGCACCGGACTTCTGTTGGCGAAGTGTAAAACCACACTTGCCGAGTCAACGATATTGGTGTCGGTGCAACGAACTCCCCAATATCGAAGACCCACCACCTTATACCTTTTATGCACATGCAATAGTTATGAGTCCAACAACAATCGAGCCAAAGCTCCCCGGACTAACCCGTCTGTCATACCCATCAACCGAGCCAAAGCTCACCGGACTATCCCGTCCGTCATAATCTACAACCGAGCCGAAGCTCGGCAGGCTACCATGCCCATTACCTTAACCACTGGGCTTATTGCCCGAGTAACCCAAACTATCTCTCGGGACACAGGGGTGTGAGAGTGTGAAATCCTAAGTTTACTACCTACTCCTCAATTTACTTTATGCCTACAACTTAGGTTTTACCCATTTCGTTTTCATATTACAGTAAACTATACCTAAGGTGATTTTGACCTTCTACTCTACGGGGAAGACGATCTTTCGTCGATCCCAAACACCACCTAACTTTTAGTCAAATCCATCCCTAGCTCATCCAACTCCGAGTGATGAACTCATTCCTATAACCACTAATTTTTGACTTATGTGCCTAACTTGTACTCCAGATTATTTCTGTAGATTTACTATATGCAGACCACCAATGTTTAATGTTATGTAAAATGGGAAGTATATCAAGTAATCATCAAATACTCCTATAATAATTAATGGAGTTCCATTATGACCTTTATTGCCCAAATCCAGAGTTTTATAATTTTCCTATTTATCTAGGAATTTATTAAATATTTATAGTGGCCAAAGTCTCCAAGATTGAGCTGAAGGTACCAAATTTTGACAAGATAAAATCTCCCCAAATTTATGTTATACTTAATATAATCATTTAACCTAAGATACAAAATGTCTTAGTTTTTCAGCAAGGTTCAGGCCACTGATTTTTATTTAAATGGTATATTGCAATAATTCATAAAAATAATAAACAGGGCAATATTATTTCTGAAAATTCAAGGATAACTCTAACATGATTGCAAGGGCCCATAAATGATCTGGGTCAAATATCATCAGTGATTAAGGAGTGATAAGCTTCAAACAAATTAATATACAGTTTTTCCAAAATTGCTAAATGCAGACCACCATGTCAAACTTCATGTAAAATAGGAGGTACATCAAATAATTATCCAATACTCTTATAATAATTAATGGAGGTCCATTATGACCTTTAAGCCCTAAATCCAGAGATCCAAAATTTTCCTTATTTATTTAATAATTTATTTAATTATTCTATTGACTAAAATTTCCAATAATGAACATGAAGTACCATTTTCAGTCAAGATATCATTCTACATATTTTTTATGTTATTCAAAATAAAGATATAACTCATCTTCCAAAATATCTAAATTTTTCAGCAAGGTTTTATCCCCAAATCATTATTTTATTTTAATCCTTAAAAATTCATTTAAAGAAATATAAAATACTATATGGCTTCCAAAAATTCAGAGAAAATTCAAGTATGAATCTAATGACATTTAAATGGTTTGGGTCAAATTTCATAATTTATTTATCAGTATATGAACTAATTTAAATTATTGAATAATTCCATCATTTAACACACTTGTGAAGTAAGTACCTCAAATAAGTATCCAAAAATTTTCATAAAATTTATATAAGCTTATAATGATTCAAAACATCCTCTGCCAAACTTGCATGACCTCCCAAGGGTCAGAGGGACCATAATAATTAGTTTATTAAATTGAGGCATCCCTTGTGTTTCAAATGAAGTACCATAAATATTATCTCAAAATTCCCAAATAAATTAACAGAGACTAATAATATCCTTATTACCATTATACCAAAATTTCACCTTATTTGAAAGAGTTTAACTAGCCTATTCTAACCCTACAAAGTTTGTGCCCTAAACTGGGGTTAGGGTTTTGTGGGTCCTAAACTTTTCAAAACACCCTAAGATTTTTATAAGAGGGTTATAGTTACACTAAAACCATCCATACAAAGTTTCATAGTCATACAAGGTGTTATGGCCATATGTCCTTCACAAGGTACAAAAGCCCTTCCTTAGGGTTTGACCTAGGATCTTGGGCCAAATCAACTCCAAAGCCCCCAAGTTTTCATTGGAAAGTGTATAAAGTTATGACAAGTCAGTGTCCCAAATTTGAACCTCTGTTGAGGTGAATTGGACACTCTAAGCCAAAATAACATTTTGGACCAAAATGCCCTTCTTAGGGCAAGGCTAGGGTTTGCTTGATTCCCATTCAAATCACTTCCAAACTTAATCAAATTTTAACCAGAGGTCTATATTGACCTCATATACCTCTCACCAAAATTTGGATGAATTTAGAGTTCATTTGACCCATAAATTAATTTACCCCAGCATAATTAAATTATTTACAAAACTATAGGAAAATTATTCCCAAAAATTCCCATTTTGGGCAGGGTCTAGATATAGGGTAGAGTGACTCCCTGCCAAAATTTCAGCTCATTTGGACCAAGGATGAAGTGTGAGCACTTAGTTTAATTACTGCCTAGTCATTTGTATAGACCCCACTAAAATGCGTGCCCTGATCAAACTAGTGACCCAAAATGGTTCAAACCAATTTTGTATAAAAATTGACTCAAGGGGCTACATTTTTGGTGTTGAACATGTTCTCTGAAAATGGCTCTAAGTATTTTTAATAATTAAAACAAATAAATACAAAATTTTGTGACAGATAATTAAATGATTCAAATATTTAACCTATAGTTTAATATCATTATTGCACGAATCTTGGCGCAATCCTGGACGACATCCCGTCATCGTCCCCGCGCGCCAACGGCCAGGATTGCTCCTGTCTGGGCCAACTTCCAGCGGCTGCCGCCGGCGCTCCGGCCACCTCCCCGGCCGGCCACCGCCACCAACACCTTCGTGGTGGTCGGGGCTATCTCCAGGCGGCGGCTTGGCCGCCGGGAATCCCTATTCCGGCGATCCCGATAAGCTCAAATCCATGGAAAAACCAGGATTTTTTTGAAATGGATCGGGCTCAATTGAGCCCGAACCTTGGACCTAAGGATTGCTATGATTTATCCATGGAAGAAGGAGTGGAGGAGGACCTGTGGTGGCGGCTGTAGCCGTGCTGATCGCCGGATTGGCATGGTGGTGGCCGGTGGTGGTCGGATTGTTCAAAAATGGAGGAAAGGGCTCGGCTTCTTCAGGAAAAGAGTGGGAAATACTCCTTGGACCTCACTGAAGCTTTTAAAGAGGGAGAGGAGGGAGTTAGGTGGCTGAATTGCCATGTGCCATTTTTGGCCTAAGTCAATTTTGGCGGCTAGGTTGGTAGGGGGTGGAGCTTGCTCTAACCAGTCCACAATGGCTGCTGCACTCCCCCTTGTCCTTCTGAAATGAATGGGGTGGTTGGGGAGGGGGGAGGAGCACAAAGTCCTCCTTCCTTCTTCTTCCTTCTCTTTCTCTCTCCTCCATGGGTGAATTTCTCTCTCCTAGTCACCAAGCCTAAATTTTTGGCTCCTACATGTCCCATGGCAGCCCACAAGTCCATTTGGTCACTTAAGTCATGGTTAGCCCAATTGAAAAGGGCTTGAGCTTGAGTTAGCCCATTTGGGCTAACTTGACCCAAGGTTGGACTAGGGCCCACCTAGGTCAATTTGATCCTTGAGATTTCTTTAATGGATCCTTGGTGACCCATTAGACTCCCCTAGGGTCAAGGTGGGGTTGGATTGGCCCTTGGAGGTCACTTGGCCCTTAACTAGGGCACTTTGACCATTTTAGGTCAAGAGTTGACTTTGGTCAACCTAGTCTTTATGATTGGTCCCAATGAGTCCTTGGTGACCTATTGGCCTCTCACTAGGCCTATGAGGGTAGGGGTGGGGTCCATTTGGCTAAGGGACTGCAATTGACCCTTGTGTAGGTCAATTTGACCTATTTAGGGTTAGAGTTGACTTTGGTCAACTTAGCTCCCTTGAATACCCTCCATGGGTCCTTAGTGACCCATTGACCCCTACCTAGGGTTATGGAGGTATGGGTGGGGTATATTTGGCTAATAGACTGCAATGGACCCTTGTGTAGGTCAATTTGACCTAGCTAGGGTTATAGTTGACTTTGGTCAACTTAGCTCCCTTGACTACACTCCATGGGTCCTTAGTGACCCATTGACCCCTACCTAGGGTTATGGAGGTATGGGTGGGGTATATTTGGCTAATAGACTGCAATGGACCCTTGCGTAGGTCAATTTGACCTAGCTAGGGTTATAGTTGACTTTGGTCAACTTAGGTCCTTTGATTGCTCTCCATGGGTCCTTAGTGACCCATTGACCCCCTTCTAGGGTTATAAGGGTATGGGTGGGGTCTTGGAGTCTTGGTGGAGCCCCATGATCACCTTTAACCAAGGTTTAGAAATCTGCTAAGTGCAGACCATAGTGGCCCTATTCACACCACCAGGTCCACTTGACTCTTTCTTGGGCTTCCTAGGGTTTTGTCATGACAAAACCACTCTTAGGGGTCTAGTTGGAAATGGGATGTTACAAATCCCAATAAACAAAACAAAGATTTCGTCCCCGAAATCAAGGTTAAGCCTACGGGGACTCCTATCTGGAAGGAAGAAACTTGTAACATCCCATGAGAGTTGAAAGGTTTACGTCACGACACCATATTTGATTATATGAGGTTTGAAGGTGATAGTCAAATTTAAGACCAAATCCCCCAATTGGCAAGGTCTAGACCCCAATAAATAAAAGTTTAGCCTATATCCTTGAAATTTCAGTTTTACTAGTTTAAAATAGGAAGGTAAATTGAACATCTTGAGTGCTTGTGAGGAATACCTGACTGAAGAGTTCCGGGTATCTTTATCGCATCAAGTCCTGGGGCTCCCATATGTGCTCCTCTCTTCCGTGATTTCTCCACAGGATCTTGACTAACGGAACCTTCTTATGGCGTAAAACTCGTACCCCCTTGTCGTCAATCCGGACCGGTTCTAGGTGAACTGACCGATCAGATGCTATCGGTCCATCTGTGGTTGTAACTTTCTGCTCTAGGCGTAGTAGAGCTCTCCTAAGAGAGGATATATGGAATAAGTCGTGCAGACTCGCCAGCTCTGGTGGCAGCTCCAGCCTGTATGCCAAGGGACCGATCCGCTCCTGGATCCTGTAAGGCCCCATGTATCTTGGACTAAGCTTCTTCCTCTGTCCCCGTACCCGAGTAACTCCATGCATTGGTCGGATCTTCAAGAACACCTGATCTCCCACCTGGAATTCCATCTGACGGTGCCGAGCGTCGTAATACTTAGCCTGCCGGCTCTGTGCTTCTAGAATCCTGTCCCGTATCAATCTCACCTGAGCCTCGGTGTCCTCGACAAACTCCGAATCCAATGCCTTAGGATCCTCGTCCTGTATCCATGACAGCGGAGTCCTGCACTTCCGTCCGTACAACACCTCATAAGGAGCCATCTTTATACTAGACTGGTAGCTGTTATTATACGAGAACTCGATCAGCGGTAACAACTTCTCCCAAGGTTCACCGCGATCTAATATGCAGAGTCGTAGTAAATCCTCCAGAGTCCGGTTGGTTCGTTCAGTCTGTCCATCCGTCTGGGGGTGGAAAGCCGTACTGAATGTTAGTCGAGTGCCTAAGTAAGTCTGCACTGACCTCCACTCCCTGGATGTAAATCATCCATCTCGGTCTGACACAATCGACTTGGGTATGCCATGATAGCGGACGAATTGCTCCACAAACTTTCGGACTAACACGCCCACCGAGTCATCCTTCCTGATTGGAATAAACCTTGCTACCTTTGTCAGCCGGTCGACGATCACCCAGATCGAATCATTCCCTGTCCTTGATCGAGGAAGTCCGTGTATAAAGTCCATGGCGATATCATCGAACTTCCACTCTGGTACTGGGAGTGGCTGTAATAATCCTGCGGGGTTTCTGCATTCCGCCTTCACTAACTGGCATGCCTTGCAATGGGTCACGAAGTAGGTGATATCCTTCTTCATGCCGGGCCAGAACATAGTCTTCTTCAGATCTGCAGTCATCTTCGTAATCCCTGGGTGTACCAAATATCGACTGCAATGAGCCTCCATCATGATATCCTCCCAGACCTGGCCTCCCTCTGGTATGTAGACACGTCCTCTAAAGCATACTAAGTCATCCCTCAGTGTGTAATCTCCCGCAGTGCCTGCTTCTAAGGTCCGGAATATCGGCTCTAGCTGGGTATCCTGCCTCTGTCCATCCTTGACCCTTTCTCGAATGTCATCAGTGGTGATTAATGATGAAAGATACTCTTGGTATAACTCAGGATGATCCTCGGACACCAGGGATATTTGCATCTTATCTAACATCTGAATTAACTCCAAAGCCATCAACTGCGTTCCTACTCCGGCGTTTGCGGTCTTTCGGCTCAGTGCATCTGCTACCATATTCGCCTTTCCCGGGTGGTAGTGCATCTCATACTGGTAGTCTGCCAAAAAATCCACCCATCGTCTCTGTCTGATGTTCAGCTCTTTTTGCGTGTCCACATACCTCAAATTTTTATGGTCGGAGTATATGTCGCAGTGGACACCGTACAGATAGTGACGCCAGACTTTTAGTGCAAAGATGACAGCTCCCATCTCTAAGTCATGGACTGGGTAGTTTTGCTCGTGCTTCTTCAGCTGCCGAGAAGCGTAAGCTATCACATGGCCATTCTGCATAAGCACTGCACCCATGCCCTGGTAGGAGGCATCGGTGTAGACCTGGAATCCTTCTTTCCCTGAAGGGAGAGCAAGTATAGGAGCCGAAGTGAGTCGCCCCTTTAGCTCTTGAAAAGCCGCCTCACACTGTGGGGTCCAGATAAAGGGCACCTCCTTGCTTGTCAGAGATGTGAGTGGAAGGGCGATACGAGAGAATCCCTCTACGAACTTCCGGTAGTAACCGGCGAGTCCTAGGAAACTTCGTACATCTGTGGCCGTCTTCAACTGTGGCCAGTCCCGGACTGCTTGGATCTTGGCCGGGTCCACTGCCAACCCAGCACCACTGATGATATGGCCCAGGAAGGCCACCTCCTTCAACCAAAACTGGCATTTGCTGATCTTCGCATAGAGCTTGTGCTCCCGTAGTCTCTCCAGAGTCAGCGTCAGATGCAGAGTGTGCTCCTTTTCCGTCCTAGAGTAGATCAGGATGTCGTCTATGAATACTATGACGAACACATCCAAGTAGGCCTCGAAAACCTAGTTCATGGGGCTCATGAATGTCGACGGAGCATTTGTGAGCCCGAAGGGCATCACGGTAAACTCATATAGCCCATATCTTCTACTGAAAGCAGTCTTTGGAATGTCCTCCTCCTGGATTCGTAACTGGTAGTAGCCCGACCTTAGATCCAATTTGGAAAAGAAATGCGCACCTTCTAGCTGGTCAAACAGCTCATCTATCCTTGGCAGTGGATATGTATTTTGGACTGTCAATCGGTTTAGTGCTCGGTAGTCGATGCACAGTCTCAGAGTTCCATCTTTCTTTTTAACGAACAAGACCGGGGCTCCCCAAGGAGAAGAGCTCGGTCGGACAAATCCAGCCTCCACCAGTTCCTGGAGTTGGCTTTGAAACTCTGTCAACTCTTTCGGGGCCATCCGGTAAGGGGCTCTAGCTGCCGGCTTAGCCCCTGGCACCAGCTGTATCCGGAAATCCTGCTCCCGGTGCGGGGGTAGCCCAGGTAGTTTCTCTGGGAATACGTCGGCAAAATCTCGCACCACCGAAATACCCGAGGTGGAGACCTTGGCCTCAGTCATTTCAAATATTACCTCATACACTTCTTCCCCCTGTAAGTGAGCCTTGACGGCCTGTACAGATGACATCATGAGAGGGGGAATAAATATAGTACCTTCAATGACGAGGTAGGAATCTCCATGTCTCACGGTAACTCTCTTGGACGTGCAGTCAATTTGAGCATGATTCCAGTTCAACCACGTCATTCCTAGGATCAAATCAAAGATTGGCATCTTTATGATCGTCGCTGGAGCTTCAAATATCCTTCCGCCGATCTCCGCCTCCATATTGCAGTGGGCAGAGGTGAACAACTCTGATCCGTCGGGTAATCGTATCCTCATCACCAGACCCGTGAATCGTTCCACACCTTCCAACCCTTCTACGAAGGCTTCCGATACAAACGAGTGTGAAGCACCCGTATCAAATAGCGTATAAGCGGGTTTGCCACTGATGAAAACTATTCCTGGGGGTGGGGAAAGTTAAATGTCTTAGAATCTAGCTATGGTTTTCTTCCCTAGATTATCACTTCTATATAAACTTAAAGGTCATGAGGAAAATAAGTTTACAATTTTCTGACATACCAGTGATTACTTGCTCCGGGTTCCGGGGTTGAGCCAAATCCAGTGCATAAATTTGCTCCCTCTGCTGCCTGCGATCTGCACCCTGGAAACCACGTCCTCGACCACGTCCTCGTCCTCCAAACTGTTGGGCATGTAGGGCATCCTGGGGTGCTGGTAAGGGTGCTCCCCTCATGGGGCAGTTTCTCCGAATGTGTCCTATCTGATGGCAGTTGTAGCACTCCGGTGGGGGAAATGCCATACCCCCGGGTCTCGGTGCCTCCCTCATCTGAAGAGGCTGAGGGGCCAATATCACCTGCTCCCTCGGCTCCTGCCTCACTTCCTGATGAGGATGGTCCTCTGTCCTTCTCTCACCTGGTATAGCACCTTACTGCTGATCATTTCTGGCTCTCTGGCCCTGATCCTCCGCTTGCCGCTTCCGGCCCCGAGTGGTGTGCCAATCAGCCTCAATCCTCTTTGCCATCTCCAAAATCCGGGAGATAGGCCCGTCGGATACAAACAACAAAGCCTCCCTCAAGTCCTCCCTCAGGCCCTTATAGAATCTCTTGATGTATCCCGCTTCGTCCAGCTGGTAAGAATCTGCATATCGAGCCAAATGGTCGAACTCCCGATGGTACTCTACCACTGTCCGGGTGCCCTGCTTCAGCTGTAAGAACCGCTCCTCCAACTCATCCCTGGCCGATTGTGGAACAAAGTGCTCCAACAACACTGTCCTGAACTCTTCCCAGGTAACTTCCGCAACCTCCCTATCAGCAAACATTGTGTCCAGCAACGTCTTCCACCACCTCTTAGCATGGGACTCCAGGCAGGAGACAACCAAGGCCACCCTCTCCTCCCAGGGACACCGTATCCCAGTCAGCATTTCGTACATAATATCTAGCCATTCTTCTGTCCGTACGGCGGATTCTGTCCCCAAGTAGGATGGAGGAGAGAGTCCTCGAAAGATGCTCAGCCAATTGGCCCCCCGGGTTTGGCTGCGGAGCCGGAACCTGCTGAGCCCTGAAAGCATCTAGAATTGCTGTCATCGTTTGACCCATCTCCGAGTGTAGGAATGGAGTGGGGATCGGGGGAGGTGGTGCAACAGTCGGAGTCTGCTGAACTCCGCCTTGTGGTGTTGGCTGCGCTGGGGGCTGCGTAATAGAAGTCAAATATAAGAAGTCTCACAAATTTAACTAAAAGTGGACAATTTTCATGTGATTTCCCATATGGGCCCACCACTGCTTCCGCTGCTTAGTTTGTACCCAAACTAAACGCGAACGGGGGTGTCCCAGGGTTAGTGGACTGCTACCTTTCTGATCGAGGTTTCCTTTGATACCACTTGTAAGACCCCCATTTTTTTTCTTTTTCGACACCGGGGTCTTAGGCCCAGAATCGCCGCCTTGCGGTGATACCTTCTCACCCGGAAAGGTCGTCACTACAAGACGCTGATTCTGCCGGCCAAATCGATCTCTACTGTAGCATAAGTATAGAAGCAAGTCCATAGAAATCACATATATAGAAAAATAAACTCCACGAAGGGAGTGTCCACAGATAGTACATATAATGAAAATCTCGGGCTTATGCCCGGTACATCAAGTCCTCACTACAAATCACTCATCGCGGAAGCAAACTAATACAACTACTGGTGTTCTGGACTCACAGTCCCTGCTGTCTGGACTCCAGTGCTAGACTGTCCGATCTCCAAGCGTGCCGACCTCCGGGGCTGCCCCTCCATGCTGTGCTCCGTGGTCCCCTAAATGATGTGGTTCGAAACCCGTTAGTCTAAAAGACTAAGTCCTATCGTCCCCCACCCCTTCCCCCATGGCTCCTAAGCACCGAGCGGGGAGAAGGAATGGAAAGGACATGAAGGTAGAGAATGTCAAATTACAGATGGCAGCGGAACTAAACTAACAGTGTTAAGTGTGATAATCATTATACAAAATCTAAATAAGTAACCTTAACTTGTGTGAAAACACATAAGCTAAGGGATCTCTTGCAGGGCTCCTATCGTATAAAAAGTCCCATACCGATTTATACGATAGGGTGTCGGTTTTACTAGCAGGCATAACATATAAATAATACTGAAGAAGAACCTTGACTTATAAGCACGCTCGCACGAACTTATATGCCAAGGGGTCGTTTTGCAAGGCCTAATGTATAGAGCGTCCCATACCGCTTATACATTAGGTGTCAGGTTATATGCAATGGTTATGCTATGAAATGCAAAAATGCTATGATGTGAACATGCAAGTGCAACTCACCCACTCGACTCTGTGTACACAGACCTTTAGTTCCCCCTTTCGGAGCTGTTACCTCCCAGGATACCTCCGTAGTGGCAGACGGAAGCGGTGGGTTGGGCCTCGCCCACCTCAAAACCAGTATTTGCACTACCGGTCTGACCTATCGTACGCCTCAACGCTTGGTGCACTAAGTGGACGCCTGAGTACTCTTGCCGGCTAGCGCACCGGACTTCTGTTGGCGAAGTGTAAAACCACACTTGCCGAGTCAACGATATTGGTGTCAGTACAACGAACTCCCCAATATCGAAGACCCACCACCTTATACCTTTTATGCACATGCAATAGTTATGAGTCCAACAACAACCGAGCCAAAGCTCCCCGGACTAACCCGTCCGTCATACCAATCAACCGAGCCAAAGCTCACAGGACTATCCCGTCCGTCATAATCTACAACCGAGCCGAAGCTCGCCGGGCTACCATGCCCATTACCTTAACCATTGGGCTTATTGCCCGAGTAACCCAAACTATCTCTCGGGACACAGGGGTGTGAGAGTGTGAAATCCTAAGTTTACTACCTACTCCTCAATTTACTTTATGCCTACAACTTAGGTTTTACCCATTTCGTTTTCATATTACAGTAAACTATACCTAAGGTGATTTTGACCTTCTACTCTACGGGGAAGACGATCTTTCGTCGATCCCAAACACCACCTAACTTTTAGTCAAATCCATCCCTAGCTCATCCAACTCCGAGTGATGAACTCATTCCTATAACCACTAATTTTTGACTTATGTGCCTAACTTGTACTCCAGATTATTTCTGTAGATTTACTATATGCAGACCACCAAGGTTTAATGTTATGTAAAATGGGAAGTATATCAAGTAATCATCCAATACTCCTATAATAATTAATGGAGGTCCATTATGACCTTTATTGCCCAAATCCAGAGGTTTACAATTTTCCTATTTATCTAGGAATTTATTAAATATTTATAGTGGCCAAAGTCTCCAAGATTGAGCTGAAGGTACCAAATTTTGACAAGATAAAATCTCCCCAGATTTATGTTATACTTAATATAATAATTTAACCTAATATACAAAATCTCTTAGTTTTTCAGCAAGGTTCAGGCCACTGATTTTTATTTAAATGATATATTGCAATAATTCATAAAAATAATAAACAGGGCAATATTATTTCTGAAAATTCAAGGATAACTCTAACATGATTGCAAGGGCCCATAAATGCTCTGGGTCAAATATTATCAGTGATTAAGGAGTGATAAGCTTCAAACAAATTAATATACAGTTTTTCCAAAATTGCTAAATGCAGACCACCATGTCAAACTTCATGTAAAATAGGATGTACATCAAATAATTATCCAATACTCTTATAATAATTAATGGAGGTCCATTATGACCTTTAAGCCCTAAATCCAGAGATCCAAAATTTTCCTTATTTATTTAATTATTCTATTGAATAAAATTTCCAATAATGAACATGAAGTACCATTTTCAGTCAAGATATCATTCTACATATTTTTTATGTTATTCAAAATAAAGATATAACTCATCTTCCAAAATATCTAAATTTTTCAACAAGGTTTTATCCCCAAATCATTATTTTATTTTAATCCTTAAAAATTCATTTAAAGAAATATAAAATACTATATGGCTTCCAAAAACTCAGAGAAAATTCAAGTATGAATCTAATGATATTTAAATGGTTTGGGTCAAATTTCATAATTTATTTATCAGTATATGGACTAATTTAAATTATTGAATAATTCCATCATTTAACAAGCTTGTGTAGTAAGTACCTCAAATAAGTATCCAAAATTTTTCATAAAATTTATATAAACTTATAATGATTCAAAACATCCTCTGCCAAACTTTCATGACCTCCCAAGGGTTAGAGGGACCATAATAATTAGTTTATTAAATTGAGGCATCCCTTGTGTTTCAAATGAAGTACCATAAATATTATCCCAAAATTCTCAAATAAATTACCAGATACTAATAATATCCTTATTACCATTATACCAAAATTTCACCTTATTTGGAAGAGTTTAACTAGCCTATTCTAACCCTACAAAGTTTGTGCCCTAAACTAGGGTTAGGGTTTTGTGGGTCCCAAACTTTTCAAAACACCCTAAAACCATCCCTACAAAGTTTCATAGTCATACAAGGTGTTATGGCCATATGTCCTTCACAAGGTACAAAAGCCCTTCCTTAGGGTTTGGCCTAGGATCTTGGGCCAAATCAACTCCAATGTCCCCAAGTTTTCATTGGAAGGTGTATAAAGTTATGCCAAGTCAGTGTCCCAAATTTGAACCTCTGTTGAGGTGAATTGGACACTCTAAGCCAAAATTACATTTTGGACCAAAATGCCCTTCTTAGGGCAAGGCTAGGGTTTGCTTGATTCCCATTTAAATCACTTCCAAACTTAATGAAATTTTAACCAGAGGTCTATATTGACCTCATATACCTCTCACCAAAATTTGGATGAATTTAGAGTTCATTTGACCCATAAATTAATTTACCCCAGCATAATTAAATTATTTATAAAACTATAGGAAAATTATTCCCAAAAATTCCCATTTTTGGCAGGGTCTAGATATAGGGTAGAGTGACTCCCTGCCAAAATTTCAGCTCATTTGGACCAAGGATGAAGTGTGAGCACTTAGCTTAATTACTGCCTAGTCATTTGTACAGACCCCACCAAAATGCGTGCCCTGGTCAAACCAGTCACCCAAATTGGTTCAAACCAATTTTGTATAAAAATAGACTCAAGGGGCTACATTTTTGGTGTTGAACATTTTCTCTGAAAATGGCTTTAAGTATTTTTAATAATTAAAACAAAGAAATACAAAATTCTGTGATAGATAATGAAATGATTCAATTATTTAACCTATAGTTTAATATCATTATTGCACGAATCTTGGCGCAATCCTGGACGGCATCCCGTCATCGTCCCTGCGCTCCAACGACCAGGATTTCTCCTGCCTGGGCCAACTTCCAGCGGCTGATGCCGGCGCTCCGGCCACCTCCCCGGCCGGCCACCGCCACCAACACCTTCGTGGTGGTCGGGGCTATCTCCAGGCGGCGGCTTGGCCGCCGGCAATCCCTATTCCGGCGATCCCGACAAGCTCAAATCCATGGAAAAACCAGGATTTTTTTGAAATGGATCGGGCTCAATTGAGCCCGAACCTTGGACCTAAGGATTGCTATGATTTATCCATGGAAGAAGGAGTGGAGGAGGACCTGTGGTGGCGGCTGTAGCCGTGCTGATCGCCGGATTGGCATGGTGGTGGCCGGTGGTGGTCGGATTGTTCAAAAATGGAGGAAAGGGCTCGGCTTCTTCAGGAAAAGAGTGGGAAATACTCCTTGGACCTCACTGAAGCTTTTAAAGAGGGAGAGGAGGGAGTTAGGTGGCTGAATTGCCATGTGCCATTTTTGGCCTAAGTCAATTTTGGTGCCTAGGTTGGTAGGGGGGGTGGAGCTTGCTCTAACCAGTCCACAATGGCTGCTGCACTCCCCCTTGTCCTTCTGAAATGAATGGGGTGGTTGGGGAGGGGGGAGGAGGAGCACAAAGTCCTCCTTCCTTCTTCTTCCTTCTCTTTCTCTCTCCTCCATGGGTGAATTTCTCTCTCCTAGTCACCAAGCCTGAATTTTTGGCTCTTACATGTCCCATGGTAGCCCACAAGTCCATTTGGTCACTTAAGTCATGGTTAGCCCAATTGAAATGGGCTTGAGCTTGTGTTAGCCCATTTGGGCTAACTTGACCCAAGGTTGGACTAGGGCCCACCTAGGTCAATTTGATCCTTGAGATTTCTTTAATGGATCCTTGGTGACCCATTAGCCTCCCCTAGGGTCAAGGTGGGGTTGGATTGGCCCTTGGAGGTCACTTGGCCCTTAACTAGGGCACTTTGACCATTTTAGGTCAAGAGTTGACTTTGGTTAACCTAGTCTTTATGATTGGTCCCAATGAGTCCTTGGTGACCTATTGGCCTCTCACTAGGCCTATGAGGGTCGGGGTGGGGTCCATTTGGCTAAGGGACTGCAATTGACCCTTGTGTAGGTCAATTTGACCTATTTAGGGTTAGAGTTGACTTTGGTCAACTTAGCTCCCTTGACTACCCTCCATGGGTCCTTAGTGACCCATTGACCCCTACCTAGGGTTATGGAGGTATGGGTGGGGTATATTTGGCTAATAGACTGCAATGGACCCTTGTGTAGGTCAATTTGACCAAGCTAGGGTTATAGTTGACTTTGGTCAACTTAGCTCCCTTGACTACCCTCCATGGGTCCTTAGTGACCCATTGACCCCTACCTAGGGTTATGGAGGTATGGGTGGGGTATATTTGGCTAATAGACTGCAATGGACCCTTGTGTAGGTCAATTTGACCTAGCTAGGGTTATAGTTGACTTTGTTCAACTTAGGTCCTTTGATTGCTCTCCATGGGTCCTTAGTGACCCATTGACCCCCTTCTAGGGTTATAAGGGTATGGGTGGGGTCTTGGAGTCTTGGTGAAGCCCCATGATCACCTTTAACCAAGGTTTAGAAATCTGCTAAGTGCAGACCATAGTGACCCTATTCACACCACCAGGTCCACTTGACTCTTTCTTGGGCTTCCTAGGGTTTTGTCATGACAAAACCACTCTTAGGGGTCTAGTTGGAAATGGGATGTTACACGAACATTGTGCGGGCAGGCTTTCCACTGATGAAGACTATACCTGGGGTGATTAGATGTCTTAGAGTTTTATAATGAGTTTTCTTTCCTTGCTAATCTATCTAGTGCGGTTCTAAGTTTTTAACAACTGAAAGGGAAATTCTATGAAATTAAAGAAGCATTGCAGCGTACCTGCTATGACCAGCTCCGGATTCCGAGGCTGCGCAAGGTCCAAAGCATATACCTGCTCCCTTCCCTGTCTATGATCTCCCTCCTAGTATCCGCGACCGCGGCCGCGTCCTCGGCCTCCGTAATGCTGAGATGGTGGGCCACCCTGTGATGCTAGAGGTGGTGCCCCCCTCATCGGGCAGTTCCTCCGGATGTGCCCAATCTGATGACAAAGGAAGCACTCTGGTGGGGGATACGCCATTCCCCCGGGTCTCGGCATCTCCTGCATCCGAAGAGGTTGAGGGGCCAATATCACCTGCTCCCTCGGCTCCTGCCTCACTTCCTGACGAGGCTGGTCCTCTGTCCTTCTTCCCTATGGTATAGCACCTCATCGCTGGTCATTTCTGACTCTCCGTCCCTAATCCTCTGTTGGCCGCTTCCGGCCCCGAGTGGTGTGTCAATCGGCCTCAATCCTCTTTGCCATTTCCAAAATCTGGGAGATAGGCCCGTCGGATACAAACAACAAAGCCTCCCTCAAGTCCTCCCGCAGGTCCTTATAGAACCTCTTGATGTACCCTGCTTCGTCCAGCTGGTAAGAATCTGCATATTGAGTCAGATGGTCGAACTCCCGATGGTACTCCACCACCATTCGGGTGCCCTGCTTCAGCTGTAAGAACTGCTCCTCCAACTCATCCCTGGCTGACTGCGGAACGAAATGCTCCAGCAGTGCGACCCTGAACTCTTCCCAGGTAACCTCCGTAACCTCCCTATCGGCAATTGTCGTGTCCAACAGTGTCTTCCACCACCTCTTGGCATGGGACTCCAGGCAAGAGACAACTAGAGCCACCCTCTCCTCCCAGGGACACCGTATCCCGGTCAGCATCTCGTACATAATATCCAGCCACTCTTCCGTCTGAACCGCCGACTCTGTCCCCAAGTAGGACGGGGGAGAAAGTCCTCGGAAGATACTCAACCAGTTTGCCCCCAGATTTGGCTGCGGGACTGGAACCTGCTGGGCCCTGAAAGCCTCCAGAATGGCAGTCAGAGTCTGTCCCATATCTGACTGAAGGAAAGGAGTGGGGACCGGTGGAGGTGGTGCAACGTCCTGAGCCAGTTGAACTCCACCTTGTGGCATAGGCTGTGCTGGAGGGTGCATAACAAAAACCCATACTTGAGAAAACGTTCAATTTTTTTACTAAAAGTGGACAATTTATATGTGATCCCCATATGGGCACACCACTGCTTCCGCTGCTTAGTTTGTCCCCAAACTAAACTCGAGCGGGGGTGACCCAGGGTTAGTGGACTGCTACCTTTTTCAGATCGATGTTTGCCTCTGATACCACTTGTAAGACCCCCATTTTTTCTTTTTAAACCCGGGGTCTTAGGCCCAGAATCACTGCTTTGCGGTGACACCTTCACGTCCTGAAGGGTCATCACCACAAGGCGCCGATTCTGCCGGCCAATTTGATCACAGAAAGGTAGCATAAAATGAAGTAAGTGAAAGTAAGTCCACTGAAATAAATCACATATAAAGAAATAAAACTCCACGAAGGGAGTGTCCACAGAATAGTATATCAGAGTACTTAAAATACGGGCTTAAGCCCGGTATAACATGTCCTCACTACAAATCACTCATGCGGAAGGAAAAACAGAAACTACTCAAGGTCGAGACTCACGGTCCCGTCTGTATGAACTCCGGAGCTAGACTGCCCCATCTCCAAGCGCACCGGTCTCTTGTGCTGCTCCTCCATGCTGGGCTCCACGATCCCCTAAATGATGCAGTTCGAAAACCGTTAGTCATAAAGACTAAGCCCTATCATCCCCTACCCCTTCCCCCATGTCTCCTAGGTACCGAGCGGAGAGGAAGAAAGGGAAGGACATGAAGGTGGAGAATGAATCAAAAGAAAACAGGTGGCAGCAGAACTAATCTAGCAATTCTATTATAAATATGACAGAAACAGAAAGTAGGAAAAGTAACCTTAACTTATGTGCGGAAGCGCATAAGCCAAGGGATCTTCTGCAAGACTCCCATCGTATAAAGTGTCCCATACCACTTATACGTTGGGGTGTTGGTTATCAAATAGCAGTATATATATATTGAATTTAACCTTAATTTATAAACTTGCCCACACAAGCTTATAGACCAAGGGGTCGTTTTGCAGGTCCTAATGTATAAGCGTCCCATACCACTTATACTTTAGGTGTCAGGGTTAAATGAATCGATTATGCTATGACATGCAAGTGTGTATGATGGAACATGCAAGTGCAACTCACACACCTGACTCTGTGCACACAGACCTTTAGTTCCCCCTTTCGGAGCTGTTACCTCCCAGGATACCTTCGTAGTGGAAGACAGAAGTGGTGGGTTAGGCCTCGCCCACCTCTAAACCAGTAAAGCACTACCGGTCAGACCTATCATATGCCTCAACGCTTGGTGCACTAAGCGGACGCCCGCGTACTCTTGCCGGCTGGCGCACCGGACTTAGCTTTGGCGAAGTGTAAAAACCAGACTTGCCGAGTCAGCAAATTGGCATCGGTGCATCGACCCTCCAATACCAAAGACCCACCACCTTAATTTTCATTCCTTTTATGCACATGCAAATTTAATCGTAATCACAGAAAAACCGAGCCGAAGCTCCCCGGACCAAAACGTCTGTCTCTTAACCAACCGAGCCGAAGCTCCCCGGACCATTCCGCCCGTCTCTTAACCAACCGAGCCGAAGCTCCCATCAATCTTCCTGTCCTAATAGTGTTTGTGAAATGTGCAACCCTAATTACTATGTTACTCTTGTCAGCTTATTATTACAGTTTACGTTAACCCAGGACTGCCCCCGGTATTCCCCGTGAAGGGCTCTCAAAGGGCACTAGGAACTATGATGGTAGCTGAATCCCATCGTTCCCTTTCGTAAGGCACGTATTGTTATTGGTTGAATTCCCTTACCCATTCCCTTCTCATGTTATAATAGGCTAACCTTGAGCGATTTTTGACCTTCCTCTCTTCGGGGAAGACGATCTTTCGTCAAACCCGAGCACCTCTTAACTCTAGTTAACACCACTTCTCTTTATTCTTCATTTCATTCTATTGCGATATCATCCGCATCTATCCTCCAAGACAAAATGGCTAACTCCAACACTATCCCAGATCATGTCCTATTGCAATTTAACAATTTGCTATATGCAGACCAACCTAGACTAAATGTCGAACCGGTTAGGCAATGATCCAATATTCATCCAAATGCCCTAAGTTATTTACTGGAGACTTATCATGATATAATTAGCCTAAATCCAGAATGTGGTAATTTTCCTAATTTATCTGGCATTTAATTAATTTCCTCAAAAATTCCAAGGGCTATCGGTTTGAACATGAACTACCCTAAGTTCTCATGTAAGATGTTCAAAAAAATTATAATAAATAGTATGTTATCTCAATATGGTAAATCCAAAGTATCATAATTTTTCTATCATCAAAAGAGCACTAAAACTATTTTAGCCATAGCTTCTATATTTCGTTATTTGTGAATCAAGTACAGAGAATATTCTTCCAAAAATTATAAATAAATTATTCTATGCAGATAAAGCCTTAAAAATAGCATTAGGACACTTTCATAATTTTTCAGTAATAATATCATCCATAATTAATTTCCAAATCATAGAACCCCTTTTTAAAAATTGTGAAGGAAGTACTAGATTTACTCAAATAAAAATTATACAAAAATTCAAGGGTAACCATTCTGTATTAAAACATTTACTTCCAAGATTTCATGAGATTTCAATGATCAGAAAGATTCAAATAATTAAACATCAATTAGGGCTATAATCAGCTTTACAAATGCAGTGCTGGAAATAAACATCATAAAATTCCAATAAAATTTCTATAAATTCTACCCACTCCAAAACTCACTCTACCCAAGTTTCACAGCCTTTAGATAATGTTTAGTTACAGATTGTGCTTAATTAGTATTTTACCCTAAAGCAGATTAGGGTTTTGAGGTATCTACCTATCTCCAAATCCTCCAAGATTCCATCCAGATGATTTATATTATTTTAGTGTCGACTCTACTGAATCTCAAGATAATATGAGAGCAATTGCCCCCATATCCTTCACAACCCTCAAAACCCTCCATTTAGGGTTTGATCTTGGATACTAGGGTAAACCAACCACTATTCTCACCATTTTCTCCAAGTGGGTTATAATAACCCTTCCAAGTCAGTGGTCGAAATATCAGCCTCTGTTGAGGTGATTTGACCATTCCAACGTCTAGTGCACTCTTTACTCAAAAATGCCTCACTATTGCCTAGTTAAGAATAGGTGACTCCCTATCCAAAACTCATCTCAATGAGTTGAAAATTTGTGCAAAGCTAATTTTTATAGCCAGGGACCACTCACCAAAATTTGGGAGGGTTTGGAAGTCATTTGACCACTTAAATAAATTCTTCTAAGTTTATTAAATTAAAACAAAAACTTTAGGAAACGTATCTCTAAAAATTCCCATTTTTCGACAGCCTCTAGATATGGCTAAGGGTAACCCCCTGCCCAAATTTCAAGTCATTTGGACAAAGGAAAAAGAGTGGGAATCCATTTTAGTTTCTGCCCAACTCTAGGTACAGCCCCCATTTAAACGGGTGCTGCGGTCAAACCGCTTACCCAAATGAGTTGAAATCAATTTTAAATTAAACTAGAGTTGAAGGGCTACAACTTTCATGACTGACCATTTTTCCTAAAACAGCCTCTAAATGCTTCGGTTTGCAGCATAAAAATAAGCCTATTTTATGTATATTTACCTTATATATTATGTACTTAATTTTCATATTATAATAATGTTTTACTGTTCATATCCCCTACCAAACAGAACCCGAAACAGAAACTAAGAAAAACCATATTTCCTGTAACCCTTCCGTGATCCGTCGCTGGCCGATCGGTCACTTACCTGGCCAGCCACCACCACCACCACCTCCGTCGAGGCGATGGCTATCGGTCGGCGGTGGTTTGGCCGCCGGAGGTGGCGGTTTCCGGCATACCCGAAAAATATATTTTTCATGGTTTTCCATGAAAACTCGAGATAGGTTCGGCTCCGTTGAGCACGAACTTCATTCCTAAGATCCTAAGATCTACCCATAAGAGAAGAAGTAGAGGAGGACCTTGTTCGCGGTTTGAAGGCGAGATGAACGTCGGATTGTTATGGCGCGGTGGTGGCGTTCCCGAACTTCTCCTACAGCAAGAGCAGAAATCTGAATTCGTTTGGTCTAGAGTGTAACCTTCTCCTCTTGCTCTAAGGGGGCTTTTATAGGTCTCCAAGTGGGGAGGGGAAAGGATGAAACATTCATGTCCATGAATGCCCTCTCTCTCTCTTAATATTATTTTGGTTATGGTGCAGGGAAGGAAACGGTGGAAGATGAGAAGACTGATCCAGGTGACGATTTCCTATTGGGTCAACTCTTCCTCATTTTATTAATTAATCAGAGAGAGAAACGGCTCATAAATACTCCATCTGTAAATTCCCATAATCAGAATTGATTATGACTTCGGTTACAGAAATTTCCAGCCTGGCTGACGTTTCGTCCCTTGTCACGGGCGTGTCACGAGGTCACGGCCGTGACAAGACCTTGTGGAAAGTTTTGAGTTCGACGATCGTCTAACTGAGTTCGACGATCGTCGAAGGGGGGTCACGCCCTAGGTCACGGGCATGACACATAGGTCACGACCGTGACAGGGCCATGATGCAAATTCTGCGCTCGTCGATCGTCTCGCAGAGATCGACGATCGTCGAAGGGGGTCACGCCCTAGGTCACGGGCGTGACACCTAAGTCACGGGCGTGACGGGGCCTTGATGCAAATTTTGCCCTCGACGATCGTCTCGCGGAGATCGACGATCGTCGAAGTGGGTCACGCCCTAGGTCACAGGCGTGACACGTAGGTCACGGGCATGACAGGCCCGGGTTGCAAAAATCTGTGCTCGACGATCGTCTTCATGAGATCGATGATCATCGAAGGGGTCACGCCCTAGTCACGGGCGTGACGGGTCGGTCATGGGCGTGACCAACCCATGACTCCAAGTCTAAGTTGATGGACCTGAAAGTGAGGATAGATACAACTCTATATGGGGGGTGAATAGAGTATTCAAAAATTATGACACCCTACTCAACTCCCTTAGAGTTAATTTGCGGAATGAGTTTATAGATATTTGAAACCCTAGAGCCTAACACAAAGTGAAGTGCACTAGAGAAAGCTAACTGTAATTACAGTTGAGCTTTGGTCCTATCACAGCAACTAGCAATCCTAGTTATTTCTACTCACAGCCACAGTGCAATAAATTAATTAAGCAACACAGACGACACAAGAAGTTTATAGTTGTTCCCTCTAAATAGGTACGTCCACTCTTCTACCACCCTTGTAGGAATCCACTACAGGTTTTTGTTCAGGTGCCCTGCCACCAACTGATCTGCTTCAGGTAGATCAAGTAGACCCTTTGAGCTTTTGATCAGGAGCTCAAAATCCAACACAGGTTTTTGATCAGGTGCCCTGCCACCAAGGTTCACTTTTGAAGGGAGTAATAACCCTTTATACAGGAGGTGAGAGAGGGTTAGAAGGATCTTCTCTATTGTTAAAACAATATTAGAGAAGCAAGTGGATTGCACAGAGCTAGAAAGCTCTAAAGAATCAAGGCTCCCCCTGGCTTAGTGATATCCAGGAAGAAGTCTTGCTTCAGGGTGCAGGAACTCTTCTGAACTTGTGACAGAGAGCTGTCTTATAGTTCTTGAAGGAGTAGCTTGAAGAAGACTCTTGATTTGTAATGGATGTTCTTCTTCAACATCTTTTCTTCCTTCTTCTTCTTCTTCTTGAGACTCTGAGTGAATGTTCCTGGCAGCAGGATGAACTCAGGATTGAAGAAGAGAGAGATGAAGAAGGTCGATCTTCTCAGTTGGATGTAACAATATCTGAGAGCTATATATCTTCTTGTTTTGAATCTGTATATGAATATTTGTGTTGACTTGTATATCTTATGTATATGTATTTTCTTCTTTAAAAAGAAGCTTTTTATATATTGGCCTTTGTAACGGCTCTAATCTTTGTTTGAATTTTGTCTTCTTCTGAGATCTTCGATCTTGGCTGCAAGTAGCACAAAACAAAACATATCCTGCAGACAGACATGCTATAAAGGGATAACGCTTTCTAAGAAGCTGCAAATCCAATCTGATAAAAGGAGTACTAAAGAAAGTCACATCAGACTAAACTCTTTACGGCCAGAGAAGACTTTTGTGTCTAACGGCTATAAAGGACAGCATGGAAGAATAAAGGAAAAAGATATTTCAACTAATAAGACAAAAGAATTTGTCAGATAAAGCTTGACTTATGCACAAAGGATGGGGCAAAGATTGCCTTGAGATGTATGCACAAAATCAATGAAATAATCTTAAATAAAATATGCTAAATAAACAGGAAATAAATCAAAGAATAGAAGGAGTACAAAATTACTAAAGGCAGATAGAAGAACGTCGAACGACCCTCGGAGATCGTCGACTGAACCACAGAGATCGTCGACCTATCAGAACAGATAGTCGAACGACACAGATAGTCGAACTATCAAAGCAGATAGTCGAGCTATTAAAAAGATAGTCGAACCATCAAACAGATGGTCGAACTATCAACACAGAGCAGATAGTCGAACTATCAAACAGATAGTCGAACTATCAACAACAGAACAGATAGTCGAACTATCAGAGCAGATAGTCGAGCTATCAGATAGTTGAACTATCACGGCAGATAGTCGAACTATCAAACAAAACAGATAGTCGAACTATCAAACAGATAGTCGAGCTATCAGATAGTTGAACTATCAAGGCAGATAGTCGAACTATCAAACAAAACAGATAGTCGAACTATCAAACAGATAGTCGAGCTATCAGATAGTTGAACTATCAAGGCAGATAGTCGAACTATCAAACAAAACAGATAGTCGAACTATCAAACAGATAGTCGAGCTATCAGATAGTTGAATTATCAAGGCAGATAGTCGAACTATCAAACAAAACAGATAGTCGAACTATCAAACAGATAATCGAGCTATCAGATAGTTGAACTATCAAGGCAGATAGTCGAACTATCAAACAAAATAGATAGTCGAACTATCAAACAGATAGTCGAGCTATCAGATAGTTGAACTATCCAAGCAGATAGTTTAACTATCAAACAGAACAGATAGTCGACCTATCAAACAGATAGTCGAGCTATCAGATATTTGAACTATCAAGGCAGATAGTCGAACTATCAAACAAAACAGATAGTCGACCGATCAAGCAGATAGTCGAGCTATCAGATAGTTTAACTATCCAAGCAGATCTATCAAGAAATCTGTCTGGTCAAAAGAAGTCGAGCGGGGTTCGACTATCGACGAGGCAGATATCACAGATCGTCGAGCTAACAAGATTTGAACTAACTCAAAGATAGACGATCTGCTGACTGACGATAGTCGACCAACTGATAGACGATCGTCGAACAGTTGATAGACAATAGTCGAGCGACGTTCGACCATAGTTGAACCAAAAACAACTTAACCAAATTTTCATCTGGATAAGTGACAACTCTACAACTAGAGAAATCTAACTAAACAACTAACCTTTGACCATAGATAAATCTTGGGTCAAGAAACAAAATGAGAAGACTAAACTCAAATCCAAACAAGGGTACCAACAGGACCTCAATTTTTGGGCTCCCTAAGGTTCTGTCACGACAGACCGACTCTTAGGGGTCTAGCAGGAAATGGGATGTTACGCGCAGGGCGAGAGGGCTCTCGTATGGCTGATACTCATACGGGTAGAAGTGTGTTGCAGGAGGTCTAGTCGCGTGGTTTTGGCGGTCTCGCCAAAGTTGGTCTCGCTGGCCTGATTTCGATGGTGTAGTTGTTGCTAAGTGGAGTAGAGTTGTAAGTTGAGGCCAAGTGGGTGTCTGTAAACGTTTCCAACAAGTGGTGTTTGAGGAAGATAGAAGCTGGAGATTGGATGAAGTGGTAAGGAGCATCAAGGGGATATTTTTTGATGAATATGAAGAGGAGGGTGGTCAGGAAGCCGAAGCTGAGATGGGTGGAGCTGATCCACCATCACCACCTAGTGGAGAGTCAGGGGGAGCTCTCACCCCCTACTCAAGTGGAGCAAGTACTAGCGGAAGCAGATCTAGTTGAGATAGCACCAGCGGAAACAAAAATGATCGTCCTTAACTTAGGATGAGGAGGTTGGAGGATATCTACAAGGAGACGACACCAACTGTTAACAATTTTTCTCTATATTGTCGCTTAGCAGATGTTTAGCCATACTCTATGAGGTAGCTGCCAAAGAAAAAACTTGGAGGAATGCAATGGATGTGGAGATAACATCCATAAAGAAAAATAAAACCTAGAAGCTGGTGGATCCACCCGCTGGCCACAAACCCCTCGGGGTGAAGTGGGTCTACAAGGTGATGAAGAATAATGATGGAGGCGTTGAGAAACTCAAGGCAAGGCTAGTCTTAAAGGGCTATAGGAAAGTCCAAGGAGTGGACTATGATGAAGTCTTTGCCCCTGTGGCACGGATAAGTACCATCCGGTTGATCATCGCACTGATTGCTCACCATGGATGGAAGATCTTGCATATGGATGTGGTATCCGCCTACCTTAATGTCTACCTGGAGGAGGATATGTACATCGAGCAGCCTCCAGGTTAAGTGGTATCAGAGGCAAGTTCGACCCCGTGGAAGTTTGCTCGGAAGGTTAAGTAACAAGGAGAAATGGAGATGGGAAGCGCCATGCTAGGGCAAGTCTCCAAGTTAACAAAAACCAACTACGGGAACTGAAGCATTCAGATGCGAGTGCTACTCGCCTCAAAGGAGTTATGGGAGATAGTAGAAGAAGGCGTTGAGGTGCTTACTGCTGAAGCGGAGGCAGCATTGACAAACACACTGTAACGACCCGGGATTTGGCCCATAGCCCACCATGACATCGCTACCGGGCTGCAGCCCAAGCACTCCAACCCCTGTCCCTCCACAGGCGGGTTGTTGGTGGCCACAACCTCCCTTTGATGAGTGAACTCGACAGTTAAGTTGGGCCGGACGGGGACTTCCAAGGAGGTCACCCATCCCAGTACTACTCTCGCCCAAGCACGCTTAACTATGGAGTTCCTTCACTTCTCATCCCAGTACTACTCTCGCCCAAGCAGCTCAACTGGTGATGAGAAGTGAAGGAACTCCATAGTTAAGCGTGCTTGGGCGAGAGTAGTACTGGGATGGTTGACCTCCTGGGAAGTCCCCTTACGACCCAACTTAACTGTCGAGTTTGCTCATCAAAGGGAGGTTGTGGCCACAAACAACCCTCCTGTGGAGGGAGAGGGGTTGGAGTGCTTGGGCTACAGCCCGGTAGCGATGTCATGGGGGCTATGGGCCAAATCCCGGGTCGTTACAAAAAAAAAAGTGCACTTTTTTATTGTAACGACCCTGGCGCGTATGTAACAGCGTTACAGCTCCGCTCTCCAGGAATCGCTACCGGGCTGCAGCCCAAGCACCCCAACCCCTCTCCCTCCACAGGCGGGTTGTTGGTGGCCACAACCTCCCTTTGATGAGGTAAACTCGATAGTCAAGCGCGCACCACGGGGACTTCCCAGGAGGTCACCCATCTTAGTACTACTCCAGCCCGAGCACGCTTAACTATTGAGTTCTTTCAACTCTCATCACCAATTGAGCTGCAGCTCAACTGGTGATGAGAGTTGAAAGAACTCAATAGTTAAGCGTGCTCGGGCTGGAGTAGTACTAAGATGGGTGACCTCCTGGGAAGTCCCCGTGGTGCGCACTTGACTATCGAGTTTGCCTCATCAAAGGGAGGCTATGACCACCAATAACCCACCAGTGGGATGATGAGGGGTTGGGATGCTTGGGCTGCAGCCCGGTAGCGATGCTTGGGAAGTCCCCACCTGGGAAGTCCCCATACGGCCCAACCTTCTCTGCCTCATCAAAGGAACTCCATAGTTAAGCGTGCTCGGGCTTGAGTAGTACTGGGATAGGTGACCACCTGGGAAGTCCCCATACGACCCAACTTAACTGTCGAGTTCGCTCATCAAAGGGAGGATGTGGCCACCAACAACCCGCCTGTGGAGGGAGAGGGGTTGGGGTGCTTGGGTTGCAGCCCGGTAGCGATGTCATGGGGGGCTATGAGCCAAATCCCGGGTCGTTACACGCACAGTGGATGGCTTTGAGGGAGTCAAGGAAAAGAGATAACAAGGCGTTGTTCCTATTATACCAAGGTGTGGTTGAGGCGACCTTCGAGAAGATCTCAGATGCTGAGACATCAAAGAAGGCATGGGAGATTTTGCAACGCTCCATGCAGGGAGTTGATAAGGCAAAGAAGGTGAAGCTGCAATCCCTCCGAGCTCAATATGAAGTAACGAAGATGTAGAGTGCAGTGAAGGTTGGTTATTATGTGACTCGTCTGCGGACGCTCACAAACGAGATGTAGAGGAATGGAGAGGTTACAGATGACGTAAGCTTCATGGAGAAGCTCTTGCGATCTATGTCTAAGAAGTTCCGGCACATGGTAGTGGCGATCGAGGAGTCGAAAGATCTCTCCATGATGACGGTAGATCAACTTGTTGGCTCGCTAGAAGCTCACAAGTACCGCATGTTGCAAGATGAGGAGGAGTCGAGTGGCTTGGGTAAAGCACTCCAGACTCAGTTAAATTTTGGAGAGAGCTCAGGAAGAGGAGGAGGCCAGCGTGGTTGAGGCTACCAAGGAAGATGTAGAGGGATAAGAGGAGGAAGAGATCAAGGAAGAAACCAGTACAACCAGAGAGAGGCGGAGCAACCTCAAGGTTGGAGGCATGATGAAGGAGAAAGAGGAAGAGGCCAAGGTAGAGGCCAAGGAAGAGGTCAAGGAAGAGGTAGAGGCGATATGTCCCAAATACAGTGTTACAATTGTAACAAGTTTTGGCATATAAGCTATGATTGTTGGGATCCAAGGAAGGGAGGAGAAGCCAACCATTATGCTGAAGCAAGCAACATGGGTGGTAACCCGATGATGTTCCTAATCTATAGGTGAGTTGAAGGTGGGAGGGACGAAGTATGGTACCTGGATACAGGAGGTTGTAACCACATGTGTGGAGAGAAGGAACTTTTCACTAGCCTAGGGCCAAATGGTGGTGAGGTCAATTTTGGAGACGCCTCAAAGATATCAGTGGAAGGAAGAGGAGTCATAGCGTCCACCTTGAATGGGAAGGAGGTGCACCTCAATGACGTGTTCTATGTGCCAGGCTTGAAGAGTAACATCTTAAGCTTTGGGAAGTTGGTCGAGAAGGGTTACTGTGTTTAGCTGAAGGATGACATGTTGGCCATGAAGGACCATGAAGGAAGGGAAGTAGTGAGGGTGAAGATGACAATGAATCATCTCTTCACACTGAGGATGGATGTCAAGGAGACGGTGTGTCTCGCAAGGATGGAGGAAGAAAAGGAAGAATGGCTGTGGCACTAACGGATGGGACATCTGGGGTTCACAGGCCTAAAGCTACTATCTCATTCCAAGATGGTAGAAGGACTACCTATGATCTCGCCTCTACAGAAGGTCTGTGAGGCATATACCAAGGGGAAGTAAAAGATGCAAACGTTCGAGGGTGGCAAGTCCCGAAGAGTGAAGATGGCATCTTCATCTCACAGAAGAAGTATGCGGAGGAGATCCTGAAGAAGTTCAGTATGGAGAATAGCAAGCCTATCTCCACTCCAGTCGACCCAGGACTGAAGTTAAGCAAGGAGTCGAAGGAAGGAGCGGTAGACTCCACTTTATTCAAAAGCTTGGTGGGGGAGTCTACGCTACTTGACCTTCACCCAACCTGACATCATGTATGCAGTCGGGGTGGTAAGCAGGCACATGGAGGAACCAAAGGAGGATCACTTCACAGCTGCGAAGAGGATCCTAAGATATGTAAACGGGACAAGGGGTCATGGACTGAAGTACTCTACAGGAGAGGAGCTAAAGCTGGTGGGGTAATCAAATAGTGATTATGGTGGAGATGTGAATGACCGGAAAAGCACTTCCGGGTACACTTTCAATATGGGAACATGGGTGTTCTCATGGAGTTCGAAGAAGCAGACAATGATTGCCTTATCATCTTGTGAAGCAGAGTACATCACGGTGGCGGCTTGTACCTGACAGGCTATTTGGCTAAGGAACCTCCTGCAGGAGTTGTATCATGTTGTGGATGGGCCTATGACCATGTTTGTGGACAACATGTCAGCCATCCAGCTCGCGAAGAATCCCGTGCTATATGGGTGTAGCAAGCATATCGAGACGAGGTACCACTTCCTCCATGAGCAGGTAGAGCTGAAGACGGTTGAAGTGGTGTATTGCCCTACCGAAGAGCAGGTCGCAGACATTTTTACTAAGGCGTTGAAGGTAGAGACATTCCTGAAGCTAAAAGGCAAACTCGACATGTGTTGACAAGTTTGAGGGGGAGTTTGTTGGAGTTTGACTAAGTTGACCGGGTCAACTTGTTAGGATTTGTTTTTAAGTTATTATTATATGTTGTTGTAATTTTAATGTTATGAGTTGGTAGTTAGAAGTGGCATTTAGTGTAGTGCCACTTGACGTTTTATGATTGGTTGCTCTAGCCTATAAATAGGCATGTATGTATTACTTTTGTTTCGGCTGAAAATAGTGAAAAACTTCCCCATTTTCGGATTTCTCGTTTGTGAGTGGATAGAGAGAGAAGCGCTGCAGCGCTGGTGTGTATTCCGGGCGGTTTGTTTTTCTAACCGTGCGAATAGTGTAACATCCCAAGTTACTTCTAGGCCACTTAACTTAGATTTGGTTAGGCATGGGGTGGGTGTTAGGAAATTAGCAAGGTTTGACCCTAGGTAGTGGGTTGTAGCCATGTGGGGCCTACTATAGGACCAAGGTCAAACTCGGTCAAACTAGCCTAAATGGGGATCCTAGCCACACCATGACCCCACCACATTTCCCTAACCCTAAAAACAATCTAAGTGACCCCTAGGGCATGTCACTAGGTAACCCCTTTGACCCTAGTTGACCCATGTCAACCTTAGCCCTAATTTGGTCAAACCCATACCTATAAGCCCAATTAGCCTAAGTGGGCCACCCCCTTGACCCAACTCAAGTTGGGTGGTGCCATTAGGCCCATGACCATCAAGTGGGGTCAGCCCACTCATCATGTTGACTAAGTCAACTCAAAAAGTCAACTAGGTCAACATAAGGCCTAAAAGAGGGGGAAATGAACCCAAGCCTCACCCTTTGGGCTAAGCCAACTAAACATGGCCCATTAGCAACCCAAAGAGTCATAGACCAGCCCTACCCCTCTGAAATAGGAGAGAGAGTACATGCATGGAGATAAAATGGGAAATTTAGGAGAGAGAAAAGAGGAGTGAGAAGAGGAAAAGGGGGTGTGAGGCCACTTGGCCATGGTTCCTTCTGCCCAAAGGCTGCTGGCTGGCCACATGACTCATTACAATGAGTTTGGAGTGCTGGGATGGCCACTTTAAAACCATGGTTAAGCATCCAAGGTGAGCCCGAGCTCACCTTGGTTGTTCCTCCATGTATAACCCACCTCAGTCCAAACCAGCCTCGCCATCAGCTTCAGAAGGTGAAATCGAGTGGAGATCGACTGCTGGAATAGGGAAAATGGTGGAGAAGCGAGGTTTCAGGCAGGAGATCGTCGGAGCAGCTTAACCATGGCAAACCGCCGCCACACTCGCCGCCAAGGCTTGAACAAGGTCCGTTTCACCTCACCTCTACCCGTACTAGCATCCTAGATCGCTTAGGAGAGATATCGGGCTCAATTGAGCCCGATGCCATGTGAGAAGAGAGACAATTTCTCGAGCTTTCCTTCTTGCTCGGGATCGCCGGAGGAGCCGCCTCCGCCTGCCTCATCGCCGGGAAATTCTTGCTACCACCTTGGCGAAGGTGGTGGCGATGATAGCCGGTGGTGGCACCGACTCAAGTGGCCGGAAACAGCCAGACAAGATGGCCCAGGATGGCTCAATCTCAGCCGTCGGCTATTTGGGAACGATGATGGGATGTCGTCAGTCATGCTTCAAGATGCGTGCGGGTTTATTAAAATTAGTTTAATTATGTATTTATGAATAGTGATTATAAATGTCACATTATTTTAGTCCACTTGCATGTCAAATTTATGGCACTTAGGGCCATTTACTGAACTAGTGATTAAAATGCAAAATGTAGCTCTTTCTCTTAGCTTTAATTTTACACCTTAATCATGCAATTTGGCCCAGTAGATTTTCCTGTAGGACTGTTCCACTAGGACTTGTCCTAGGCAAGGGAAGAATTTTAAATGCATGCCCTTGCCAAACCAGAAGTCCACATGACCCAAAATTTTGGGCATGAGCTTAACTTGGGCATATTCTAGCACCTGCCAAAAATTGGGAATTTTTGGGAAAACATTTCGTAAAGTTTTTATCAAAATACACAAAACTAAATAAATGAAATTTTTGGAGTGTTATGGCTCCAAATGGCCCCAAATTTAGGTGGCAAGTCCTTGGGGACATCATATGTGCAAGGTACAAATTTCAACACATTTGGATCACTGCATGTTTGGTTAACACACTTGCTTGTGTTGGTAATATAGCCTTGGGGTGCAAATAGCAATATTTGAAATGTTGCATATTCAGCCTAATTGATGCATTCAAAAAACATGGAATTGATGCCAGAGACTCATTAGGGTAAAGTTCACCCCTCATTGCAATAATGGGATTTTTGGGAACAAAAATCCCATTATTTTGAATTTTAAAGAATTTAGGCTTTTTGGTAAATAATTTGGAAAATAGGCTTTTGATCAATAAAAAAATCCCCAAAGACTGTCAAATCAAAAATGAGGTTATATTTGACTCATGAAAATTGTATCTTTCTTTTTGAGAACTTTTGGAGTGAAATACATGGAAATTACCATTTTACCCTTAATTCATTTATTAATAAATTGATGGAAATATATATCAGAAAATTTTGGAAATATTTCTAGTGTTGTATAAATGAATTATTAGCCTTGTATAATTATCTCAAAATTTTTGGATGTCCTGATAGTTTTTAAATTAGCATAATGACATTTTGGTAAATATTTAGGAATTGAAATTGGTAGGCCATTACATTATAGAGGCAATGAAACTCTTCCATTAGACTTAAATTAATGATATATATTCTCTGTAATTTTCCTAGAATATTTGGTAATGTATTTCTTGTACTTCATTTGGAAAATGACAATTATATGAATTTTGTATTAATTAAGGAATAAATAGAATTAATCAAAGGAAAATTATGAATTTTGGTAGTTAGAAATATCTTACCAAGACACAACTCAGGAAAAATTCCTTAGGTCAGTGGATTATAATTTGTAATACTTCATGTGTTAAATGACCTAGGGAATTAAGTTAAATGATTTAATTAGAGGCTTTAATGATTTAAGAAAATTATGAAAATCCACATGCTCACTTCATTAGTCCATACCATCCTAAGATAAATATTTAGTGGCAGGAGGCCCAAGGAATTGGAAGTTCTATTTCGGGGTGGTATTACGTCATGGGCTGCGCATAGTGAAAGTAGGTTATACTATAAGGACCACCGGGGGATGGATCGACGGTTGAGCTAGAGATCACAAGTTGAGTATAACCCTAGTTGGTAGTGTTGTCTTAGTGACAAGAGTAAAAGTGCAAGCCTTGGATAGCAACTAGGTGGAGGCCGGCGGAAGACCGTCACCCCTTCAATAACATCTTAAATCATTAGGATCAGCCAAGAGTAATAATGAGAGCAAAAGGGGAATCATGGGTAGACATCCACTAAAGTAAATATACTTGAGAAAGGGAGCATTGGGCTTCAACCCATCGTAGTTCCTAGTGCCCCTGAGAGCCCTTCATCGGGTATACCCTGGGCAGTCCTGGGATTAATCTAAAGTCACTAAGTATAATAACCCGTAGACAAGAGTAGCCTAATAGGTTAGGAATCGTATCATCATTCTCACCCGTACTGGGTTGAAGGGATTCATGGTAATATTCTTGCCTGTGTAGGGTTTGAGGGATTTGTTTTATATGCTCACTCGTGCCGGGTTGGAGGGACTTATAGTCTATTGACTACCTGTTCACCCGTGCCGGGTTTGAGAGATATGTGTTGCAGGCTCACCCGTGGAGGGTTTGAGGGAATCAGGACATGTTAGTTATGCGAGCTGAAGCCTCGAGATGAAATACTTGCATGTGCATAAAATTAGTGATGGGTCATGCGGTACTGGGCCAATCGTCACACCGATGGCAGTACGGTGAACTAGGCGGGTGTGAGGGTTTGAGGGGCCAGTAGGTTGTTTATACTACGGTCTAAAGGACGATCCCCAATAACGCGCACCGGCCCAACAAGACTGACGGGTAGTAAGCAAAGTACGTACGCAGAGACTTTAGAGTGCACCTAGGACATGTACAGAGGCGTATAAGAGAGGTCTAGGCCTGGTAGTTTGTATACCCGCCTAGAAAGAGAAGACGCCCGCTCTGCTGCTGCCGTAGCCACAACGGTGGTACCTGAGAGTGATGCTAGCTCTCGAAAAGTGGGAACTAAAGGTCTGTGATCACAGAGTCGTTGTGTGTGAGTTGCACCTATCTTTTGCATAATTTGCATCATAACATTCATTCATATTAGGGCATACGCTTCATAGATCCTTATCATATGAATTAGTATGGGCTCTTTTATATGATAAGTTAAAATTCTTGGAAACCTTAACTTATAAATTTGTATGGGCATTTTTATAAGTTAAGGTACGATTTGTGATGGTAGAATACTTGTAGTTTAACTTTACTTTTCTGCTCTTATTTTAGTTCTTTATTCACATGTACTATACTTTTACTTCACTTATACAATGTGCTTAGAACTACTATAGTAGAACTATATACATATTTGATAGCTATCTTCTTATCACCTGCTTTCCTTTGCTACCCCTTGTTGTCCTCCGCTTCGTCCTCCTGCTCGGTGTCTAGGAGTTATGGGGCGAGGTGCGGAGGAAACGACTTAGTCTTTTTGACTAATGGTCGGTGACCATATTATTTTAGGAGCTCGAGGAGATGGACCAGCACGTTGAGGAGGCAGGACATGAGGAGCAGATATCGGTGCCACCTACTACTACTGGAGCACGACCTCAGGTGGGAAGAGATTAGTTGATTAGCTTCCGCATTTGATTTGTGTGAGAGAGATTTAATATGATGTACCGGGCACAAGCCCTTATTACTCTTCTTTATTATATTCATTATGGACTTGTACTTTTCATTCATATACATATGATTTGTACTGTGACTGTGGACTGGATATTGTTATACTCTGATTAGTTTTACTTCTGTTTCTCATATTGGCCGAACAAGTTATGAATCGTTCTAGCTGGCAGAATCGGCGTCCTGCGGTATCGACTAACCCGTGCGTTAGTGTCACTGTAAGACGGTGGTTCTGGGCATAAGATCTGGGTTAACTCCCCGGAAGGGGGAGTCAGATCTTACAAACTGGTATCACTTGAACAAACGATCATATGAGAAAGAAGTCCACAACATTGGAACACCCCGCTCGAGCATTTGTTTGCGGACAATCTATGTAGCGGAAGCAATGGTGTGCCCATGTGTAAAAGTCACATAAACAGTCCAGTTAAAACAATGAGTTAGGCCAATTATAATTAAAACTTACCTATTTTGCAACCTCCGTAGGTCGCTCCGCAGCCGAATATGGTTCCTTCCTCTCCAGCTGCCACTCCATTTTTGCAGACTGAGATGGGGCAAACTCTGACGGCTATCCTAGAAGCCTTCAGAGCCCAGCAGGTCCCGGCCCCACAGCCAAATCCGGGGTCGAACTTGTTGAGTGCCTTTAAGAGTTTGTCTCCGCCGGTGTACTGCGGGACAGAGGATGCTGTGAAGACGGAAGAGTGGCTGGATACTATTCAGGATGTAAGATCCCATTTTTTTTTCTTTTAAAACACCGGGGTCTTAGGCCTAGAACCGCCACTTTGCGGTGACATCTTCACGTCCTGAAGGATCATCACCATAAAGCACCAATTCTGCCGGCCAATTTGATCACAGAAAAGTAGCAAAGTAGAGTAAACACAAGTCAACAAAAAAAATCACATATATAGAAAAAGTAATAGTCTCCACGAAGGGAGTGTCCACAGAACAATATATCAGAGTACTAAAATATGTGCTTATGCCCGGTACATCATATCCTCCTTACAGATCACTCATGCGGAAGCAAAAACAGAACATATACTCAAGGTCGAGACTCACGGTCCCGGCTATATGGACTCCGGAGCTAGACTGCCCCATCTCCAAGCGCACCGGTCTCTAGGGCTGCTCCCCGTGCTGGGCTCCACGATTCCCTAAAATGATGTGGTTCGAAAACCGTTAGTCATAAAGACTAAGCCCTATCATCCCCTGCCCCTTCCACCATGGCTCCTAGGTACCGAGCGGAGAGGAAGAAAGGGAAGGACATGAAGGTGGAGATTAAATCAAAGAAAACAGGTGGCAGCGGAACTAAACTAGCAATTCTATTATAAATAAGGGCAATAAGATGAAATATGAAAAGTAACCTTCACTTATGTGAGAACACATAAGCCAAGGGGTCTTATGCAAGGCTCCCATCGTATAAAAATTTCCATACCAATTTATATGTTGGGGTGTCGATTATCAAATAGCAGTATATATATATATATCAAAATTGACCCTAATTTATAAACTTGCCCACACAAGCTTATAAATCAAGAGGTCGTTTTGCAATCCCTAATATATAAGCGTCCCATTCCACTTATACCTTAGGTGTCAAGGGTTAAATGAATCGATTATACCATGACATGCTAGTGGGTATGATGAATCATGCAAGTGCAACACACACACCCGACTCTGTGTACACAGACCTTTAGTTCCCCCTTTCGGAGCCGTTACCTCCCAGGATACCTCCGTAGTGACAGACAGAAGAGGTGGGTTGGGCATCGCCAACCTATAAATCAGTAAAGCGCTACCGGTCAGACCTATTGTACCCCTCAACGCTTGGTGCACAAAGCGGACTCCTGCGTACTCTTACCGACTGGCGCACCGGACTTCTGTTGGCGAAGTGCTAACCACACTTGCCGAGTCAGCGTATTAGCGTCGGTAAATCGACCCTCCAATACCGAAGACCCACCACCTTAATTTTCTTTCCTTTTATGCACATGAAAATTTAATCGTAATCAAACAAAAACCGAGCCGAAGCTCCCCGGACCAAAACGTCCGCCTCTTAACCAATCCAGCTGAAGCTCCCCGGACCATTCCGTCCGTCTCTTAACCAACCGAGCCAAAGCTCCCAACAATCTTCCTATGCTAATAGTGTTTGTGAAATGTAAGATCCTTATTACTAGGTTACTCTTTTCAGTTTGTTATTACAGTTTACGTTAACCCAGGACTGCCCCCGGTATTCCCTGTGAAGGGCTCTCAAAGGGCACTAGGAACTATGATGGTAGCTGAAGCCCATCGTTCCCTTTCGCAAGGCACTTATTGTTATTGGTTGATTCCCTTTACCCATTCCCTTCTCATATTACGATAGACTAACCTAGTGTGATTTTTGACCTTCCTCTCTTTGGGAAAGACGATCTTTCGTCGAACCCGAGCACCTCTTAACTCTAGCCAACACCACTTCTCACTAACCTTCCAATCCTTATATGGTGAACACTTTCACATCCATCCAATTCAGTAGATAAACTAACTCCAACACTGTGCCCCATCATGTCCTATGACTGTTAACACAAATTGCTAATTACAGACTATCCTATGCTATATATCGAACCGGATAGGAAATGATCCAATACACATCCAAATGCCATAACTTTTTTACTGGAGGTATATCATGATATGATCAGCCTATAATCGGAAAATTATAATTTTCCCTAATTTATCTGTCATTTAATTAATTTTCTCAAAAATTCCATGCGCTACTGGTTTGAACATGAACTACCCTAAGTACTCATGAAAGATGTCCAACAAAATTATTATAAATATTATGTTATCTCAATACGATAAATCCAAAGTATCACAATTTTTCTATCAACAAAATGGGACTAAAACTATTTTAGCAATATTTTCTATCTTTCGTTATTTGTGAATCAAGTACAGAGAATAACCATCTAAAAATTATAAATTAATTAACCTATGCAGATACAACCTTAAAAATAGTATTGACCAAGTTTCATAATTTTTCAGCAAGTATTAATCTCTGAATAGATTAATTATCAAAATCTCAATAAGGTGGACTTGTAGAGAAAGTGCTGTAACTAAGATTCTAAAAAATCATGAATAAATGTCTACAAGCATATAATAGCCTGAAAGTCTCAATACCTAAGCCACATAATTTTTCAACAGCAATATCATCCATAATTAATTTTTAAACCATAAAACCTTTTTTTAAAGATTTGTGAATGAAGTTCTAGATTTACTCAACTAAAAATTATACAAAAATTCATGAGCAACCATTATGACCTAAAACATTTACTTCCCAGATTTCATGGGGTTTCAGTGAACAGAAAGATCTGAATAATTAAAACATCAATTAGGGCTATAACAAACTTTACAAATGAAGTGCTGGAAATAAACATCATAAAATTCCAATAAAATTTCTATAGATTCTAACTACTCCAAAACTCACTCTATCCGAGTTTCACAGCTTTTTGATAATGTTTAGTGACAGATTTTATTTATTTGGTATTTTACCTTAAAACCAAGGTTAGGGTTTTGAGATATCTACCTATCTCCAAATCCTCCGAGATTCCATTTAAATGATTTATATTATGCTAACGTCAACTCTACTGAATTTCAAGGCAATACGAGGGCATTTGCCCCTATGTCCTTCACAACCCTCAAAACCCTCCCTTTAGTGTTTGAGTTTGGGTTCTAGGGTAAATCAACCCTAAACCACACCATTTTTCTCCAAGTGGGTTATAATAACTCTTCTAAGTCAGTGGTCAAAATATCAGCCTCTGTTGAGGTGATTTGACCGTTCCAACCTCTTAGTGCACTTTTTACTCAAAAACGCATCATTAATGCCAAGTTAAGGATAGGTGATTTCCACCCAAAACTCATCCAAATGAGTTGAAATTTTTTACAGAGCTAAGTTTTATAGCCAGAGACCACTCGCCAAAATTTGGGAGAGTTCGGAGGTCATTTGACCACTTAAATAGATTACTCTAACTTTATTAAATTAAAACAAAAACCTTAGGCAAAGTGTATCCAAAAATTCCCATTTTTGGACAACCTCTAGGTATGGCTAAGTTTAACCCCCTGCCCAAATTTCAAGTCATTTGAACTAGAGATGAAGAGTGGGCATTCATTTTAGTTTTTGCCCAACTCTAAGTACAACCCCCACTAAAATAGGTGTTGCGGTGTAATTGCTTACCCAAACGAGTTGAAATTAATTTTAAATTAATCTAGACTCGAAGGACTACAACTTTCCTGACTGGCAATTTTTCCTAAATCAGCCTCTAAGTGCCTCGTTTTGCAGCATCAAAATGCGCTCATTTATTGTATCTTTTCCTTATTTACCATATACATAATTTTATAATATAAAAATATTTTTACTGTTCATCTTTTACAGAACCCGAAAACTGAACTCAGAAAATGTATATTTCTTGTAGCTCTTCCACGATCCGTCGCTGGCCGTCCAGTCACTTCCTTGTCCAGCCACCACCACCACCACCTCCGTCGAGGCGATGGCTATCGGTCGGCGGTGGTTTGGCCGCCGGAGGTGGCGGTTTCCGGCAGACCCAAAAATATATTTTTCATGGTTTTTCCATGAAAACGCGAGATAGGTCCGACTCCGTTGAGCACGAACTTCCTTTCTAAGATCCTAAGATCTATCCATAAAAGAAGAAGTAGAGGAGGACCTTGTTCGCGGTTTGGAAGCGAGATGAATGTCGGGTTGCCATGGCGCGGTGGTGGCATTGCCGAACTTCTCCTACAGCAAGAATAATAATCTAATCCATTTGGTCAAGAGTGTAAACTTCTCATCTTGCTCTAAGGGGGCTTTTATTGATCACCAAGTGGTGAGGGGAAAAGGGTAAAGCATTTAAGGCCATGAAGGCTCTCCTCTTAATAGCATTTCGGTTATGGTGAAGGGAGAGGAAAAGGTTGAAGATGAAAAGACTGATCCAGGTTGTGATTTCCTATTGGACCAACACTTCCTCATTTTATTAAGTAATTAGAGAAAGAAACGGGTCATAAATACTCCTGGTGTAACTTCCCATATCAGAGTTAATAATGGCCTGGGTTAAAGAAATTTCCAGCCTGGCTGATGTTTCAGCATTTGTCACGGGCGTGACACTTAGGTCACGGGCGTGATAGGCTCGTGTTGAAAATTCTGTGCTCGCCGATCGTCTTCCTGAGATCGACGATCGTCGAAGGGGGTCATGCCCTAGACCACGGGCGTGACGGGTCGGGCAAGGGCGTGACCAACCCGTGACTGAAAATTCAGAGCTCGTCAATCATTTTCCTGAGGTCCACGTTCCTTGAAGTGGTCACGCCCTAGGTCACGGGCATGACAGGTCGGTCACGGCCGTGACCAACCCGTGACTGAAAATTCAGAGCTGATGGACTTACATTCTTGGGTTTCCTATGGTTCTGTCATGGCAGACCGACTCCTAGGAGTCTAGCCGGAAATAGGATGTTACAAATTCCAATAAACAAAACAAAAATTTCGTCCCCGAAATTGAGGTTAAGCCTACAGGGGTTTCTATTGGAATAAAATAAACTTGTAACATCCCATATGGTTTTCCTATTGAGTCAAAACGAGATTACTTGTTCGATAAACGAAGGCAATTTCCCCAATAAACAAAAGATTAGCCCCTACTTTCCTGACTGAGTGCGCATGCCTAGGTTCTCAATTTCCCTTATCTAGTCCTACCGGTTCAATACAAGAAGGTAATTTATAGTATACTAAGAGGTGGTGAGGTATACCTGACTTAACAGCTCCGGGTATTTTTACCTCATCAGGTCCTGCGGTTCCCAGGTGTGCTCCTCCTGACCGTGGTTCCTCCACAGAACCTTGACTAACGGGATCTTCTTGCGGCGCAAGATCCATACTCCTTTGTCATCGATCCGAACCGGCTCCAAGTGAACAGACCGGTCTAAAGCTACCAGCCCTTTAGTGGTCAAAATCTGCTGCTCCGGGAGTAGTAGAGCCCTCCTCAGCGAAGAAATGTGGAAGACGTCGTGCAGAGCTGCCAGCTCTGGTGGCAACTCCATCCTGTAGGCTAGGGCCCCGATCCGCTCTAGGATCCTGTAAGGTCCAATATACCTAGGGCTGAGCTTCTTTCTTCGACCGCGCACCCGTGAAACTCCATGCATGGGCCGAATCTTAAGAAACACTCGGTCCCCCACCTGAAACTCTACATGACGATGTCAGGTATCATAGTACTTAGCCTGTCTGCTCTGTGCCTCTAGCATCCTTTCTCTGATCAGTCTCACCTGAGCCTTGGTGTCTTCAACAAAATCCGATCCCAACGCCTTCAGATCCTCGTCCTGAATCCAAGAAAGTGGGGTCCTGCATTTCCTTCCATACAAGGCTTCGTAAGGTGCCATCCTGATGCTGGACTGGTAGCTGTTGTTATAGGAGAACTCTACAAGGGGTAGGAGCTTCTCCCACGGTTCCCCGCGGTCCAAAATGCATAGCCTCAAAAAATCTTCCAGTGTCCGATTGGTGTGTTCCGTCTACCCATCCGTCTGGGGATGGAATGTGGTGCTGAAGGTCAATCGCGTGCTTAAGTAAGCCTGCACGGATCTCCACTCCCTGGAAGTGAACCGTCCATCCCGATCCAACACGATCGTCTTGGGCACCCTGTGATATCGAACGAACTGCTCCACAAATCTCCGTACTAGTACTACCACAGAGTCATACTTCCTGATCGGAATGAATCTGGCCACCTTCGTCAACCGATCGACGATGACCCAAATCGATTCAATTCTCGTCCGTGATCGGGGAAGTCCATGAATAAAGTCCATCGCGATGTCTTCAAACTTCCACTCCGGTACCGGGAGTGGTTGTAGCAATCCTGCGGAGTTCCCGCACTCCGTCTTCACCAGTTGGCATGCCTCACAATGAGTCACGAAGTATGTAATGTCCTTCTTCATCCCTGGCCAAAACATCGTCTTCTTCAAGTCTGCCGTCATCTTGGTGATCCCCGGGTGTATAGAATATCTGCTACAATGTGCCTCCGCTATGATATCCTCCCGGATCTGGCCTCCTGCGGGTATATAGACCCTGCCTCTAAAACATAGCAATCCATCTCTTAGTGAATAATCTCTCGTCGAACTCTCCTCCAAGGCTTGGAATATCGGCTCTGCCCATGCATCCGTCCTCTGTCCGTCCCGGACGCGGTCCCAAATATCATCTATGGCCACCATCGATGCTAGATACTCCCTATACAGCTCTGGATCATTCTCGGACATTAGGGATATCTGCATATCTCTGAATGTCCGGACTAGCTCCATGGACATCAGATGTGGTTCCTTCCCTGAGGTATCTCCTCTCCGACTCAAAGCATCTGCCACCACATTCGCCTTCCTGAGATGGTAGTGCTTGGTGTACTGGTAATCCGACAGGAACTCCACCCAATATCTCTGTCTGATGTTGAGTTCCTTCTGTGTGTCCACGTATTTCAAATTCTTGTGATCTGAGAAGATGTCACAGTGAACCCCATAGAGGTAGTGTCGCTAAATATTCAGAGCAAAGATCAATGCACCCATCTCCAGATCATGCACCAGATAGTTCTTCTTATGTATCTTCAGCTATCGGGAGGCGTAGGCTATTACGTGCTTGTTCTACATCAGAACGACACCCATCCCCTAGTAGGAGGCGTCTGTGCACACCTTAAATCCCTCCCTTCCCGACGGAATAGCGAGAATGGGAGCCGAGGTAAGCCGACCTTTCAACTCCATAAAGTCCGCCTCGCACTGTGGCGTCCAAACGAAAGGGGATTCCTTCTTTGTTAGGGATGTAAGAGGGAGTGCAATCCGGGAGAATCCTTCGACGAACTTCCGGTAGTATTCGGCAAGTCCCAGGAAGCTCCGTACATCTGTGGCTATCCTCAACGGTGGCCAATCCTTAATTGCCTGAATCTTGGCCGGGTCTACTGCCAACCCAGCACCGCTGATAATATGACCTAAGAAGGCCACTTCCTTTAACCAAAACTGGCATTTGCTGAACTTCACGTACAGCTGGTGCTCCCGTAGCCTCTCCAGAGTCAACATTAGGTGTCATGTATGCTCCTCCTCCATCCTTAAGTAGATGAGGATGTCGTCAATAAATACGATGACGAATACGTCCAAATACTCCTTGAATACCCTGTTCATGAGGCTTGTAAATACTGACGACGCATTTGTGAGCCCGAAGGGCATCACTGTAAACTCAAACAGTCCGTATCTATTACTGAAGGCGGTCTTTGGAATGTCCTCCTCTCGAATCCGTAGCTGGTAATAACCTGACCCCAAGTCAAGTTTCGAGAAGAAATGCGCTCCCTCTAGTTGATCAAATAACTCATCAGGCAGCGGGTATGTATTCCGGACCGTCAGTCTATTCAGCGCCTGATAATCAATACACAAGCAGAGACTTCTGTCCTTCTTCTTGACAAAAAGCACCGGGGCTCCCCATGGGGATGAGCATGGCCGGACAAACCCTGCCTCTACTAGTTCCTGCAACTGACTTCGAAACTCTGTCAACTCTTTCGGGGCCATCCTGTAAGGGGCCCTAGATGCCAGCTTATCCCCCAGCACAAGCTGTAATCTGAAGTCCTGCTCCCGGTGCGGAGGTAGACCTGACAGCTTCTCTGGAAAAACATCAGCAAAATCTCGTACTACTGGAATGTCTGTCACAGAGTCCTTGACCTCCGCCATCTCTAATAGAACCTGATAAACCTCCTCCCCCTGTAGATGAGCCTTAACGGCCTGTACCGAAGATAAGAGTATATGAGAGGCAGGTCTTATACCTTCGACGACAATGAAAAAGTCCCCGTGCCTTACGGTGATCCTCTTCGCTTGGCAATCAATCTGGGCATGGTTCCAGTACAGTCATACCATGCCCAAGATCAAGTCGTAGTCCGTTAACTTCAAAAGCATCGCCGGAGCCTCAAACGCCTTTCCACTGATTTCTACCTTAATGTTGCAGTGGTCTGAGGTAAGGAGTTCAGATCCATCGGGTAGTCGTACCCTCATCACCGAGCCCGTGAATCTCTCTACGCCTACCAATCCTTCTACGAACGTCTCCGACAAGGAGTGAGAAGCTCCAGTATCGAAAAGCGTGCAGGCAGGCTTGCCGCTGATGAAGACTATACCTAGGGTGGTTAAATGTCTTAGGATTCTATAATGAGTTTTTCTTTCATATCTATTCTATCTAGTGCAGTTCTATAAAATTTGTCAACTGAGAAAAAGGAGAATTCTTTTTAAACAATTAAACATGTCGGCGTACCTACTATGACCTGCTCTGGGTTCCGAGGCTGCGTAAGGTCCAAAGCATACACCTGCTCCCTTTCTTGTCTACGATCTCCCCCTGGTATCCATGACCTCGGCCGCGTCTTCGGCCTCTGAAATGCTGAGCAGGTTGGCCACCCCTTGGTGCTGGAGGTGGTGACCCCCTCATGGGGCAGTTTCTCCTGAGGTGCCCAATCTGATGATAATGTAAGCACTCTGGTGGGGGATACGCCATTCCCCCGGGTCTCGGCATCTCCTACATCCGAAGAGGTTGAGGGGCCAATATCACCTGTTCCCTCGGCTCCTGCCTCACTTCCTAATGAGGCTGATCCTCTGTCCTTCTCCCATCTAGTATAGTACCTCGCCGCTAGTCATTTCTGGCTCTCCGACTCTGATCCTCCGCTTGCCGCTTCCGGCCCCGAGTGGTGTGCCAATCAGCCTCAATCCCCTTTGCCATCTCCAAAATCCGGGAGATAGGCCCGTCGAATACAAACAACAAAGCCTCCCTCAACTCCTTTTTCGGGCCCTTATAGAACCTCTTGATGTACCCTGCTTAGTCCAGCTGGTAAGAATCTGCATATCGAGCCAAATGGTCGAACTGCCGATGGTACTCCACCACCATCCTGGTGCCCAGCTTCAGCTGTAAGAACCGCTCCTCCAACTCATCCCTGGCCGACTGCGGAACAAAATGCTCCAGCAGCGCGGCCCTGAACTCTTCCCAGGTAATTTCCGCAACCTCCCTATCGGCAAACGTCGTGTCCAGCAGCGTCTTCCACCACCTCTTTGCATGGAACTCCAGGCAAGAGACAACCAAAGCCACCTTCTCCTCCCAGGGGCACCACATCCTGGTCAGCATCTCGTACATAATGTCTAGCCATTCTTCTGTCCTGACAACTGACTCTGTCCCTAAGTAGGATGGGGGAGAGAGTCATCGGAAGATGCTCAACCAGTTGGCCCCCGGGTTTGGCTGCGGAGCTGGAACCTTATGAGCCCTGAAATCCTCCAGAATGGCTGTCAGAGTCTGCCCCATGTCAGACTGAAGGAAAGGATTTGGGACCGATGGAGGTGGTGCAACATCCGGAGTGTGTTGGACTCCACCCTATGGCGTAGGCTGTGCTGGAGGCTACGTATAAAAAAACCGCCTGTAAGAAATTTACTCAAGCCTAATTAACAGTGGAAAATTACATGTGATCCCCACATGGGCATACCACTGCTTCCGCTGCTTAGTTTGTCCCCAAACTAAACTCGAGCGGGGGTTACCCAGGGTTAGTGGACTGCTACTCTTCCGATCGAGGTTTCCTCTTATACCACTTGTATGACCCCATTTTTTTCTTTTAAAACACCGGGGTCTTAGGCCCAAAACCGCCACTTTGCGGTGACACCTTCACGCCCTGAATGTCATCACCACAAAGCGCAAATTCTGCCGGCCAATTCGATCACAGAAAAGTAGCAAAGTAGAGTAAACACAAGTCCACAAAAAAATCACATATATAGAAAAAGTAATAGTCTCCACGAAGGGAGTGTCCACAGAACAATATATCAGAGTACTAAAATACGGGCTTATGCCCGGTACATCATGTCCTCACTACAGATAACTCATGCTGAATAAAAAATAGAACATCTACTCAAGGTCGAGACTCACGGTCCCGACTGTATGGACTTCGGAGCTAGACTGCCCCATCTCCAAGCGCACCGGTCTCTGGGGCTGCTCCCCCGTGCTGGGCTCCACGATTCCCTAAAATGATGCGGTTCGAAAATCGTTAATCATAAAGACTAAGCCCTATCATCCCCTACCCCTTCCCCCATGGCTCCTAGGTACCGAGCGGAGAGGAAGAAAGGGAAGGACATGAAGGTGGAGATTAAATCAAAGAAAACAGGTGGCAGTGAAACTAAACTAGCAATTATATAATAAATAAGGGCAATAAGACGAAATATGAAAAGTAACCTTCACTTATATGAGAACACATAAGCCAAGGGGTCTTCTGCAAGGCTCCCATCATATAAAAAGTCTCATACCAATTTATACGTTGGGGTGTCGGTTATCAAACAGCAGTATATATATATCAAAATTGACCTTAATTTATAAACTTGCCCACACAAGCTTATAGATCAAGGGGTCATTTTGCAAGTCCTAATGAAAAAGCGTCCCATTCCACTTATACCTTAGGTGTCAAGGGTTAAATGAATCGATTATTCCATGACATGCTAGTGGGTATGATGAATCATGCAAGTGCAACACACACACCTAACTCTGTGTACACAGACCTTTAGTTTCCCCTTTCGGAGCCGTTACCTCCCAGGATACCTCCATAGTGGCAGACGGAAGTGGTGGGTTGGGCCTCACCCACCTATAAACCAGTAAAGCACTACCGGTCAGACCTATCGTATGCCTCAACGCTTGGTGCACAAAGCGGACTCCTGCGTACTCTTGCCGGCTGGCGCACCGAACGTCTGTTGGCGAAGTGCTAACCAGACTTACCGAGTCAGCGTATTGGTGTCGGTGCATCGACCCTCCAATACCAAAGACCCACCACCTTAATTTTCTTTCCTTTTATGCACATGCAAATTTAATTGTAATCAAACAAAAACCGAGCCGAAGCTTCCAGGACCAAAATTTCCGCCTCTTAACCAATCGAGCCGAAGCTCCCCGGACCATTCCGTCCGTCTCTTAACCAACCGAGCCGAAACTCCCAACAATCTTCCTGCGCTAACAGTGTTTGTGAAATGTGAGATCCTAATTACTAGGTTACTCTTTTCAGTTTGTTATTACAGTTTACGTTAACCCAGGACTGCCCCCGGTATTCCCTGTGAAGGGCTCTCAAAGGGCACTAGGAACTATGATGGTAGCTGAAGCCCATCATTCCCTTTCGTAAGGCACTTATTGTTATTGGTTGATTCCCTTACCCATTCCAGTCTCATATTACGATAGACTAACCTAGCGTGATTTTTGACCTTCCTCTCTTCGGGAAAGACGATCTTTCGTCGAACCCGAGCACCTCTTAACTCTAGCCAACACCACTTCTCACTAACCTTCAAATCCTTATATGGTGAACACTTTCACATCCATCCAATTCAGTAGATTAACTAACTCTAACACTGTGCCCCATCATGTCCTATGACTGTTAACACAAATTGCTAATTGCAGACTATCCTATGCTATATATCGAACCGGATAGGAAATGATCCAATACTCATCCAAATGCCCTAACTTATTTACAGGAGGTATATCATGATATGATCAACCTATAATCGGAAAATTATAATTTTCCCTAATTTATCTGCCATTTAATTAATTTGCTCAAAAATTCCAAGGGCTACCGGTTTGAACATGAACTACCCTAAGTACTCATGCAAGATGTCCAACAAAATTATTATAAATATTATGTTATCTTAATATGGTAAATCCAAAGTATCACAATTTTTCTATCATCAAAAAGGCACTAAAGCTATTTTAGCAATATTTTCTATCTTTTGTTATTTGTGAATCAAGTACAGAGAATATCTATTTAAAAATTATAAATTAATTATACTATGCAGATACAATCTTAAAAATAGTATTGGCCAAATTTCATAATTTTTCAGCAAGTATTAATCTCTGAATAAATTAATTATCAAAATCTTTATAAGGTGGACTTGTAAAGAAAGTATCGTAACTAAGATTCTAAAAAATCATGAATAAATGTCTACAAGCATATAATGGCCTGAAATTCTCAATACCTAAGCCTCATAATTTTTCAACAGAAATATCATTCATAATTAATTTTTAATCCATAAAACCCCCTTTTCACTTTTGTGAATGAAGTACTATATTTACGCAACTAAAAATTATACAAAAATTCAAGAGCAACCACTATGATCTAAAACATTTATTTCCAAGATTTCATGGGGTTTCAGTTAACAGAAAGATCTAAATAATTAAAACATCAATTAGGGCTATAACAAATTTTACAAATGAAGTGTTGGAAATAAACATCATAAAATTCCAGTAAAATTGCTATAGATTCTACCCACTCTAAAGCTCACTCTACCTGAGTTTCACAGCTTTTAAATAATGTTTAGTGATAGATTTTACTTATTGTGTATTTTACCATAAAACTAAGGTTAGGTTTTTAGGTATCTACCTATGTCCAAATCCTCCGAGATTCCATCCAGATGATTCATATTATGCTAACGTCGACTCTTCTGAATTTCAAGGCAATACGAGGGTATTTGCCCCCATGTCCTTCACAACCCTCAAAACCCTCCCTTTAGGCTTTGAGTTTGGATCCTAGGGTAAATCAACCCTAAACCACACCATTTTTCTCTAAGTGGATTATAATAACCCTTCTAAGTCAGTGGTCAAAATATCAGCCTCTGTTGAGGTGATTTGTCTATTCCAACCTCTTAGTGCACTTTTTACTCAAAAATGCATCATTAATGCCTAGTTAAGGATAAGTGATTTCCTACACAAAACTCATCCAAATTAGTTGAAATTTTGTACAGAGCTAGGTATTATAGCCAGGGATCACTCACCAAAATTTGGGAAGGTTTGAATGTCATTTGACCACTTAAATAAATTACTCTTAACTTTATTAAATTAAATCAAAAACCTTAGGCAAAGTGCCTCCAAAAATTCCCATTTTTGAACAGCCTTTAGGTATGGCTAAGAATAAGCCCCTGCCCAAATTTCAAGTCATTTGGACAAGGGACGAAGGGTGGGCATTCATTTTAGTTTCTTCCCAACTCTAGGTACAGCCCCGACTAAAACGGGTGTTGCGGTGTAACCGCTTACCCAAACGAGTTAAAATTAATTTTAAATTAATCTAGACTCGACTGAAAACAACTTTTGTGACTGGCTATTTTTACTAAATCGGCCTATAAGTGCCTCGTTTTGCAGCATCAAAATGCACCCATTTAATGTATCTTTTCCTTATTTACCATATACATAATTTTATAATATAAAAATATTTTTACTGTTCATCTTCTACAGAACCCGAAAACTGAACTCAGAAAATGTATATTTCCTGTAGCTATTCTGCGATCCGTCGCCGACCGTCCGGTCACTTCCCTGGCAAGCCACCACCACCACATCCATCGAGGCGATGGCTATCGGTCGGCGGTGGTTTGGCCGCCGGAGGTGGCGGTTTCCGGCGGACACAAAAATATATTTTTCATGGTTTTTCCATAAAAATGCGAGATAGGTCCGGCTCCGTTGAGCACAAACTTCCTTTCTAAGATCCTAAGATCTACCCATAAAAGAAGAAGTAGAGGAGGACCTTGTTCGTGGTTTGGAGGCGAGATGAACGTCGGGTTGCCATGGCGCGGTGGTGGCGTTGCCGAACTTATCCTACAGCAAGAACAATAATCTAATCTGTTTGGTCAAGAGTGTAAACTTCTCATCTTTCTCTAAGGGGGCTTTTATAGATCACCAAGTAGGGAGGAGAAAAGAGTAAAGCATTTAAGGCCATGAAGGCTCTCCTCTTAATAACATTTCGGTTATGGTGGAGGGAGAGGAAAAGGGGGAAGATAAAAAGACTGATCTAGGTGGCGATTTCCTATCTGACCAACACATCCTCATTTTATTAAGTAATTAGAGAAAGAAACAGGCCATAAATACAGTTGGTGTAACTTCCCATATCAGAGTTAATTATGGCCTTGGTTAAAGAAATTTCCAGCCTGGCTGACATTTCGGCCTTTATCACGGGCGTGACACTTAGGTCACGGGCGTGACAGGCTCATATTGAAAATTCTGCGCTCTCCTATCATCTTCCTGAGGTCGACGAACGTCGAAGGGGGTCACGCCCTAGGCCACGGGCGTGACGGGTCGGGCATGGGCGTGACCAACCCATGACTGAAAATTCAGAGCTCGCTGATCGTCTTCCTGAGGTCGACGATCCTCGAAGGGGTCACTCCCTAGGTCACGGGCGTGACAGGTCGGTCACGGGCGTGACCAACCCGTGATTGAAAATTCAGAGCTAATGGACTTCAAATCTTGGGTTTCCTATGGTTCTGTCATGGAAGACCGACTCCTAGGGGTCTAGCCGGAAATAGGATGTTACACAGAAGCTGTTGGCTGACATTAGCTGCCCAGTCAGCCAGGCAATCCCTCTTGCCACCTCGGTACTGGATGCACACGCGAAGAGGTGGTGGAAGTCTGTACGAGACTCTGTATATGCTGATAGGGAGCTGATGGATATTTCTTGTGAGGAGTTCAGTGATACATTCTTAGAGCACTACGTATCCACCACAGACAGAGATGCTTTGGAAGCGAGGTTTCCGAACTCCAACAGGGAAGCAGATCCGTGATCAAATACCAAAGAGAGTTCTCCCATCTGGCTAGATTTGCGGGATTCCATGACTGGAATGACCGGAAGTATGCTAAAAGGTTCTACTATGGGCTCTAAGACTCCTTGAGGCAGCCCTTATTGTTCATATCTCATGGCACCACTACACAGATTATTGAGATGGAAAAGAAGCTGGAGGCTAACCAGCTAATGGTGCAAGGCAGTGGAAAGAGGCCAATAGAGGGGTCATCATCCGGAGAAGGTAGCAGGGCATCCCAGAGATGCAAGGTTATTGGATACAGGAGGGGTGGGGGATGTCGTCGTCCCAACATCAGACAGGAGCAGGGGCCTCCTACAGTCCTAGCTCCCCTACCTCTACAGATGCAAAGACCAATGAGGCAAGATAATTGTGGTCAGAGACAGGATGATCGAGGACAGAGACAAATCATACGCTTTGGATGCGGCCAGCCTGGGCATATCAGGTCGCAATGCCCACATAAGATCCACCCTCTTCCTCCTCCTCAACCTCCAGTAGCCCCTCCAGCACACCAGGGCTAAGGATGAGGATGAGGTAGAGGCCAAGGTTGTGGAAATCATTGCCGAGGACGTGGCCAGGAACAGATGTATGCACTAGACCTCACGGAGCAAAGGAACCCCGAAGAAGTGATTACATGTACTTAAATTATTGTAATTTAGAATTTTCAGCCTTAATAGTACCTTGAAAACCATAAAAAAAACCTCTCTTTTAACTCAAATAAACCCCAGGCATAGTTATGATCAGCGGCAAGCCCGCTCATACCTCTTCTATACGGGTGCTTCACACTCATTCGTGTCGGACACTTTTATTGAAGGACTAGAGGGCGTGGAAAGGTTCCCAGGCATAGAAAGGAGGGTGCTTCTTCCTGATGGCTCAGAGCTACGGACCACGGATTACTGCAACATGGAGGCCGAGATCGGAGGTAAGGCATTCAAAGCTCCGACGGCAGTCTTGAGATTACCGGACTTTGATTTGATTTTGGGCATGACCTGGCTTAATTGGAACCATGCTCAGATCGACTGCCCCTCAAAAAGGATCATGCTCAGACATGGAAACTTTTACTTCACTATTGAAGGTATCCGACCTATTCCTTATCTTTTATTATCTTCTATACAGTCTGTCAAGGCCTATGAGAAGGGGGAGGAGGTGTACCTCATCTGCTTCGAGATGGCAGTAGCAGAGAGCTCTATAGATGATATCCCGGTGGTTCAAGATTTCTTCGATGTATTCCCGGAGAAATTGCCCGGACTACCACCAGTTCGGGACTTGGATTTCAGGATCCAGTTAGTGTCGGGGGCGAGGCCAGTGTCCCGGGCACCTTACAGGATGGCTCCCAGAGAGTTGGCAGAGTTCCGGGCTCAGCTTCAGGAGCTTATGGAATCGGGATTTGTGCGGCCGAGCTCATCGCCATAGGGAGCACCAGTTCTTTTTGTGAAGACAAAAGACAGATCGTTGCGACTATGCATAGATTACCAGGAGCTGAACCGGTTGACGGTCCACAATACCTATCCACTACCTCGGATAGACGAGCTATTTGATCAACTGCAGGGAGCCTTCTAGTTCTCTAAGCTAGATTTGCGATCCGGTTACTACCAGCTCCACATCCGGTAAGAGGACATACTGAAGACGACATTCAGTTCATGATATGGGCTATACGAGTTCATGGTGATGCCTTTTGGGCTCACGAATGCCCCCTCCGCATTAATGACCCTAATGAACCGTGTATTCAAACCCTACTTAGACCGCTTCGTCATTGTGTTCATCGATGATATTCTGATCTATTCCCGGACTCAGGAGGAGCATACAGAGCACTTGACACAGGTTTTGCAGAGGCTGAGAGAGTTTCAGATGTATGCGAAGTTTTCTAAGTGCCAGTTCTGGCTACAGGAGGTGGCCTTCCTGGGGCACACTATCAGTGGGGCTAGATTGGCAGTGGATCCAGCCATGATAGAGGAAGTATGGAATTGGTTACGACCGAAGACAGAGTCAGACATCCGCAGCTTCTTGGGATTAGCAGGTTACTATTGTAAGTTCGTGGAGGGATTATCGAGGATAGCCCTCTCCCTCACGTCCTTGACGAAGAAGGATACAGATTTTGTTTGGTCAGAGCAGTGCGAGATAGCTTTTCAGGAGCTGAAGGACCGACTCACCTCATCCCCTATCTTTGCGCTTCCATCCGGGAGTGAAGGATTTCAGATCTACACAGACTCCTCTTACTAGGGGATGGGTGTTGTCCTAATGCAGAATGGACATATTATTGCTTATGCTTCGAGACAGTTGAAGAAGCATGAGAATAACTATCCAGTGCATGACTTAAAGCTCGGGGCTGTGGTATTCGCCCTAATGATGTGGAGACATGAATTATACGAGATTCATTGTGATATCTACTCGGATCACAAGACTCTTAAACATATCGATACGTAGAAGGACCTGAACTTGCGACAGAGGAGATGGCTAGAATTCCTCTGTGATTATGATTATCAGATCCACTACCATCCGAGGAAGGCAAACACAGTAGTAGATGCTTTGAGCAGGAGAGCCGACACTTCTGGACCGGAGCCTCGGTTGATGTCTATAGAGCTGATACGGATGATGGAAGACATGCATATTACCATGGTATCTGAGGCCGAACCAGTGGTATACCGAGAGTACCTGAGCTCATTGACCAGTGATGATGATATTCGGGAGCGCATTACTACACATCAGAGGCTGGATGCTGCATTAGAGCCGATTTTTAGTGCCGTGGAAGGGGGAAAGTTTGAGGATTACACGCTGCAAGATGATCTCCTTCGATTCCATGGATGATTATACATACTAGTAGGAGATGGTATCCGGGATGACATACTCAGATAGGCACATTGATCAAGATATTCAGTGCATCCTGGCATCACCAAGATGTGGGCAGAATTACGGAGGACCATGTACTGGCCTGGGATGAAGAGGAAGATCACCTATTTTTTGACACACTACGAGACTTGTTAGCGTATGAAGACGGAATATAAGAGCTCGGGAGGTTTATTACAGCCACTGTCAGTCCCATAATGGAAGTTTGAGGACATTGCTATGGACTTTGTACACGGACTGCCTCGCTCCCACTCTGGGCACGATTCCATTTGGGTCATTTTCGACAGGCTGACCAAGGTAGCGTGGTTTATCCCAGTCAGGAAGGATGCTCCAGTTGTAGTTTTTGTGATATTGTTTGTGGAGCAGTTCGTCAGATACCATGGCATCCCCAGGACTATTATCTCAGACCGCAACGGTCGGTTCACTTCCAGGGAGTGAAGGGAAGTGCATGCTAACTTGGGTTCCCGACTTACCTTTAACACTGCCTTCCATCCGCAGACCGACGACCAGACGGAGCGGAAAAACAGGACTATGGAGGACCTACTCAGATTATGCATATTAGATACGGGGAAGCCTTGGGAGAGGCTGCTACCATTGATCAAATTCTCTTACAATAATAGCAACCAGGCTAGCATTAGGATGGCTCCATATGAGGCACTTTACGGGAGGAAGTGCCGGACGCCATTGTCTTGGTTTCAAGATGTGGACACTAAGGCTCTTGGATCTAATTTTGTGGAAGACACTGAGACTTAGATTCGTTTGATCAGGGATGGACTACTAGAGGCCCAGAGTAGGTAGGCGAAGTATTATGATGCTCGACATCGAAAGGTGGAATTCCAGGTTGGAGACAGAGCTTTCTTGAAGATATGTCCAGTACACAGTGTCTCTCGGGTGCGGAGACACAAGAAGCTCAGTCCTCGATACATGGGGCCATACTTGATCCTGGAGCGGATCGGGCTCTTAGCTTACCGACTGCAGCTGCCACCGGAGTTGAGCACCTTACACGACGTATTCCATGTCTCTTCCTTGCGAAGAGCTATCCTTCGGCCAGAGCAGCACATTACTACCACAGCCGGTCCGGTAGCGCCAGACAGATCCGTTAGATTAAAGCCAATTCGGATTGATGATACGGTCGTCCGAGTGTTGCGGAAGAAGAAGGTCCCTCTCGTGAAGGTGTTGTGGTCCAACCATGGGCGGGAGGAGCATACTTGGGAGCCGACGGATCTTATGTTTAAGCAACACCCGGAGCTATTTACCTCAGGTGTGCTTTAGTTTTGTGTGTTTAAAAATTTGCTTAAATTTTGCAAGTAGAACCCCGTAGACCCGAACTTAAATTTCGGGGACGAAATTATTTTTTTTGTTTATAGGATTTGTAACATCCCATGTTACTTCTAGGCCCCTTAACTTAGATTGGGTTAGGCATGGGTGAGTGTTAGGAAATTAGCTAGGTTTGATCCTAGGTAGTGGGTTGTAGCCATGTGGGGCCCACTATAGGACCAAGGTCAAACTAGGTCAAACTAGCTAAATGGGGACCCTAGCAATGCCATGACCCCACCACATTGCACTAACCCTAAAAACAATCTAAGTGAACCCTAGGGCATGTCACTAGGTCAACCCTTTGACCCTATTGACCCAAGTCAACCTTAGCCCTAATTTGGTCAAACCCATATTTATAGGCCCAATTAGCCTAAGTGGGGCACCCCCTTGACCCAACCCAAGTTGGGTGGTGCTATTAGGCCCATGATTATCTAGTGGGGTCAGCCCACTCATCATGTTTACCAAGTCAACTCAAAAAGTCAACTTGGTCAACATAAGGCCTAAAAGAGGGGGAAATGAACCCAAGCCTCACCCTTTGGGCTAAGCCCACTGAACATGGCCCATTAGCAGCCCCAAGAGTCATAGACCAGCCCTACCCCTCTGAAATAGGAGAGAGAGTATATGCATGGGGATAAAATGGGAAATTTAGGAGAGAGAAGAGGAGTGAGAAGAGGAAAAGGGGGTTTGAGGCCACTTGGCCATGGCTCCTTCTGCCCAAAGGCTGATGGCTGGCCACATGACTCATTACAATGAGTTTGGAGTGCTGGGATGGCAACTTGGCAGCCATGGTGAAGCATCTAAGGTGAGCCCGAGCTCACCTTGGTTGTTCCTCCATGTATAACCCACCTCAGTCCAAACCAGCCTCAACATCAGCTTCAGAAGGTGAAATCGAGTGGAGATCGACTGCTGGAACAGGGAAAATGGTGGAGAAATAAAGTTTTGGGCAGGAGATCGCCGGAGCAGCTCAACCATGTCAAACCGCCGCCACACTCACCACCAAGGCTTGAACCAGGTCCGTTTCACCTCACCTCTACCCGTACTAGCATCCTAGATTGCTTAGGAGAGATATCAGGCTCAATTGAGATCAATGACATGTGAGAAGAGAGACAATTTCCTGAGCTTTCCTTCTTTCTCGGGATCGCCAGAGGAGCCGCCTCCGGCCGCCTCATCTTCAGGAAATCCTTGCCACCACCTTGGCGAAGGTGGTGGCGATGATAGCCGGCGGTGGCGCCGGCTCAAGTGGTCAGAAACAGCCGGACAAGATGGCCCAGGATGGCTCAATCTCAGCCGTCGGCTGTTTGGGAACGACGATGGGATGCCATCAGTCATGCTTCAAGATGCATGCGGGTTTATTAAAATTAGTTTAATTATGTATTTATGAATAATGATTAAAAATGTCACATTATTTTAGTCCACTTGCATGTACAATTTAGGGCACTTAGGGCCATTTCCTGAACTAGTGATTAAAATGAAAAATGTAGCTATTGCTCTTAGCTTTAATTTGCTACCTTAATCATGCAATTTGTTTCAGTAGATTTTCCTGTAGGACTGCTCCACTAGGACTGGTCCTAAGAAAGAGTAGAATTTTAAATGCATGCCCTTGCCAAACCAGAAGTCCACATGACCAAAAATTTTTGGCATGAGTTTAACATGGGCATATATAGCCCCTGCCAAAAATTGGTAATTTTTGGGAAAACATTTCCTAAAGTTTTTATCAAAATATACAAAATTAAAGAAATGCAATATTTGGAGTGTTGTGGCTCAAAATGGCCCCAAATTTTGGTGGCAAGTCCTTGGGGATATCATATGTGCATGGTACAAATTTCAACACATTTGGATCACTGAATGTTGGGTTAACCCACATGCTTGTGTTGGTCATATATAGCCTTGGGGTGCAAATAGCAATATTTGAAATGTTGCATATTCAGCCTAATTGATGCATTCAAAAATCATGGAATTGATGCCAGAGACTCATTAGGGTAAAGTTCACACCTCATTATAATAATGGGATTTTTGGGAACAAAAATCCCATTATTTGGAATTTTAAAGAATTTAGGCCTTTTGGTAAATAATTTGGAAAATAGGCTTTTGATCAATAAAAAAATCCCCAAAGACTGTCAAATCAAAAAGGAGGTTATATTTTACTCATTAAAATTGTATCTTTCTGTTTGAGAACTTTTGGACTGAAATACATGGAAATTACCATTTTACCCTTAATTCATTTATTTATAAATTGATGGAAATATATATCAGAAAATTTTGGAAATATTTCTATTGTTGTATAAATGAATGATTAGCCTTGTATAATTATCTCAAAAATTTTGGATGTCTTGATAATTTTTAAATTAGCATAATGACATTTTTGTAAATATTTAGGAATTTAAATTGGTAGGCCATTACATTATAGAGGTTAATGAAACTCATCCATTAGCCTTAAATTAATGATATATATGCTCTGTATATTTCCTAGAATATTTCGTAATGTATTTCTTGTACTTCATTTAGAAAATGATAATTATGTGAATTTTGTAATAATTAAGGAATAAATAGAATTAATCAAAGGAAAATTATGAATTTTGGTAGTTAGTAATATCTTACCAAGACACAACTCAGGAAAAATTACTTAGGTCAGTGGATTATAATTTATAATACTTCATGTGTTAAATGACCTAAGGAATTAAGTTAAATGATTTAATTAGAGGCTTTAATGATTTAAGAAAATTATGAAAATCCACATGCTCACTTCATTAGTCCATACCATCCTAGGATAAATAATTAGGGGCAGGAGGCCCAAGGAATTGGAAGTTCTATTTCGGGGTGGTATTAGGTCATTAGCTGCGCATAGTGAAAGTAGGTTATACTATAAGGACCACCGGGGGATGGATTGACGGTTGAGCTAGAAATCAAAAGTCAAGTATAACCCTGGTTGGTAGTGTTGTCTTAGTGACAAGAGTAAAAGTGCAAGCCTTGGATAACAACTAGGTGGAGGCCGGCGGAAGACCGTTGCCCCTTCAATAACATCTTAAATCACTAGCATCGCCCAAGAGTAATAATGAGAGCAAAAGGGGAATCATGGGTAGACATCCACTAAAGTAAATATACTTGAGAATAGGAGCTTTGGGCTTCAGCCCATCGTAGTTCGTAGTGCCCCTGAGAGCCCTTCACCAGGTATATCCTCGGCAGTCCTGGGATTAATCTTAAGTCACTAAGTATAATAACCCATAGACAAGAGTAGCTTAATAGGTTAGGCATCGTTTCATCATTCTCACTCGTACTGGGTTGGAGGGATTCATGGTAATATTCTCGCCCGTGTAGGGTTTGAGGGATTTGTTCTATATGCTCACTCATTCCGGGTTGGAGGGACTTATAATCTATTGACTACCTGCTCACCCGTGCCGAGTTGGAGAGATATGTGTTGCAGGCTTACCCGTCGAGGGTTTGAGGGAATCAGGACAGGTTGGTCCTGCGAGCTGAAGGCTCGAGATGAAATACTTGTATGTGCATAAAATTAGTGGCGGGTCATGCAGTACTGGGCCAATCGTCACACCGATGGTAGTACAGTGAACCAGGCGGGTGTGAGGGTTTGAGGGGCCAGTAGGATGTTTATACTGCGGTCTAGAGGACGATCTCTGATAACGTGCACCAGCCCAACAAGACTGACGGGTAGTTAGCAAAGTACGTACGCAGAGACTCTAGAGTGCACCTAGGATGTGTACAAAGGCGTATGAGAGAGGTCAAGGCCTGGTAGTGTGTATACCCACTTAGAAAGCGGAGGCGCCCGCTCCGCTGCTGCCGTAGCCACAACGGTGGTACCTGAGAGTGATGCTAGCTCTCTAAAAGTGGGAACTAAAGGTCTGTGATCACATAGTCGTTGTGTATGAGTTTCACCTATCTGTTGCATAATTTGCATCATAACATTCATTCATATTAGGGCATACGCTTCATAGATCCTTATCATATAAATTAGTATGAGCTCTTTTATATGATAAGTTAAAATTCCTTGAAACCTTAACTTATAAATTTGTATGAGCATTTTTATAAGTTAATGTACGATTTATGATGGTAGAGTACTGGTAGTTTAGCTTTACTTTTCTGCTCTTATTTCAGTTCTTTATTCACTTGTACTATACTTTTACTTCACTTATACCATGTACTTAGAACTGCTAGAGTAGAACTATATATATACTTGATAGCTAGCTTCTTGTTACCTGCTTTTCTTTGCTACCCCTTTTTGTCCACTGCTTCGTCCTCCCGCTCGGTGCCTAGGAGTTGCGGGGCGAGGTGCGGAGGAAACGAGTTAGTCTTTTTGACTAATGGTCGGTGACCATATCATTTAAAGAGCTCGAGGAGATGAACCAAAAAGTTGAGGAGGCAGGACATGAGGAGCAGATACAGGTGCCACCTACTATTACTGGAGCACGACCTCAGGTGGGATGATATTAGTTGATTAGCTTCCGCATTTGATTTGTGTGAGAGAGATTTGATATGATGCACCGGGCATAAGCCCTTATTACTCTTCTTTATTATATTCATTATGGACTTGTACTTTTCATTCATATACGTATGATTTTTACTGTGACTATAGACTGGATATTGTTATACTCTGATTAGTTTTACTTCTGTTTCTCATATTGGCCGAACAAGTTATGATCATTCTAGCCGGCAAAATCGGCGTCCTGTGGTATCGACTAACCCGTGCGTTAGTGTCATCGTAAGATGGCGGTTCTGGGCATAAGATCCGGGTTAACTACCCGGAAGGGGGAGTCAGATCTTACAAGTAGGTTCTAGCTGGCGGGTTTTGCCGAGCGAGCAGGAGTGTTGCCGAGCGGGTAGGGGCTCGCACGTGCGAGTGGAGCGCGAGTTGGCGATCTCGCTGCGAGAGGCGGATCTCGCAGGGGTGAACTCGCCCAGCTAGTGTTGTTGTCGCTCGGGCTGTGTACTTGTCGGTGGAAGGTTAGCCGCGAGTGGGGAGTTAACTCGCCGGGAGTGCATTCGCAAGGGGTGTTCGCTCAGCAAGGCGAGAGGGCTCTCACAGGGCTGCTACTCGCGCGGGTAGAAGTGTGTCACAGGAGGGCTAGTCGTGCGGTTTTGGCGGTCTCGCCGAAGTTGGTCTCGCCGGTCTGATTTCGGTGGTGTAGTTGTTGCCAAGTGGAGTAGAGTTGTAAGGTGAGGCCAAGTGGGTGCCTGTACACGTTTTCAACATCCTTCTCCCTCAGTTCCATCATCCCCTTCAGTATTGGAGCCAAAATTTTATTCAGTGATGACGACATCAGAGGCATGGGCCCGGTCACATTTGAACTAAGAACACGCCGACATGGTAAGAAATTTTTATGCTAAGAACAAAAAAACTTGCAAGAAGGTTGGATATACTTTCTATGTCTAAGGAAGCGATATCACCAGTATGTGAGTAGTCCCCAATATTTTGGTTTACCATGGGAAATGTGGTTGTACAATGGACAGGTCTCTTTCGCGGCTCAATGTCCATACGAGCTAGTTGTTGCTTTTCCAAACACTACATTTTCCACCCACGTTTTAGTTTGTCATGGCTTATGCAGATATTACCTTCCAATGGAATGACCATTAATTTTGACCGCTTCATCGGCACCAAGGGCCTAAACACCTCCAAAGGAATGAAAAATACCGGTCTAGCCATAAAATTGCACTCGAATTACCTGTCTGGATGGTGACAACCGCTTCAACCGGTTCACCACGACATCCTTCAAAGAGGCTTGATTAGCCTCCATTTTACTCATACCCTCCCATACAAGTGTGACCTTCTACACCTTTATTCACCGCAGCTTCTCCTAATGTTTAGCTACCTACCATGCCTCCTTAGTCCCGACATCAGCCTCGACCTTGGAAAGATAGAGAGAGAGAGGGGCCCACTGTGCTAATCTCCGGTTCGCCCTACTCATTTCTCCACTAATGTCCAAAAATCGATCCAAATCATCTTAAACCTCTCAGAGTGGAGTAGGGTTAATCGCAGGTATAGAGCTATGGTCGGTTCCCATCTCCTCCGCTCCATCGTCGCACACAACCTTGTTAAGAGACCGCTGGATCTCACCCTCCTTAGGGACAATGGTATTATATTTAACCGCAACATCCGTCATGGCCAACCCCCGCTTCTTACTCATCTTCTTTCCGTCTTTTTCCTTTGAAGATAACACAGAAGCTAGCCACTTCCTCTTCTTCTCTTTTCTCTCAGCATTGTCTACCGCCTCCTGATTTTTTCTAATTCACTCAGCAGTGGTGGACACAATTCTCTTCAGCCCTTCGAAGACAACATCCACACCAACATCATTAAAAGTAGGCAAACTCCTGCGCCGTTCATTATTTGACGTCTCTGGAAGCTTGTTTGCAGACTTATCGACTAACTGGCCATTAGATTTGCTAGGAATAACAAGTGACTTATCATTGTCAAAGATGATGGTAGTATCTGGAAGTTATAGGTCAACTTGTTCCGAAGCTGGAGTATTCACTATATCAATTAGAGCAGATGAGTTAGGAGGGGGCGCAAGAAGATTATACACAGGTACCTCTTCCACCATCATTTTATTGGAGGCTTTGTCATCTTCTCTATGACCTCTCTTCATCATGACTAACTGTTGAATTTTCTCGAGATGATCAACGAGATAGTCTGACGCCAAATTAATATTCTCAGAACTATCAAGATCATACCTTGATCAAGCGTAAACAGGAAAGCAATCTCAAACACCAGAAACAACCAAAAGAGACAAGCTGATCAAACTTTTATTATCTTCTTTACAGAGCGAGGTATACATGGCGAGACATGATTTTGCCAATACACAAAGGAAAACATAAAAGATTACACTCAATCCGAGCGGACAGAATCGGAGACCGCCGAGACCGCCCAGTCCGCCAAAGTCGTCGAGACCGCCGAGACTGCCCAGTCCGCCAAAGTCGTCGAGACCGCCCAAGCTGCTGTAAGAGGAATAGAACACGAAATTCGCCGAGACCGCGAGGTCGCGTAGACACACCGTTATTCGCTGAATGCTGCAAGCTGCCGACGAACTGAAGAACAGACCGCCTAAGCGCCGAGTCCGGCGAATAGGTTATTGAACTTGGAAAATTTAAGCAGAGAAATCTAGTAAGCCGACGATTGCAATCCACAAACTTCACTGAACCTGACCGAAGTCAGAACTAAACTCCTGGCTCCACAGTGCTAGTCGCGCCACCTGCAAACAGCAACCAGTTAAGCCTGCTCAAACCGCGCGGATAAGAAAACTGAGTCCGCAACAATTAATCCGTGTACAACCCCGTATCCGGCGAGTGAGGTTGACCGAGCCCAGCCCAAGCCATGGGCAAACTAAATCCTGGGCGGCGAGTCCACTCGACGCCCCTGCCCTAGCGGCGAGTGCCCGACTCACCTTCGAGAGCCCAGCCCTCCTCGATGCCTAGTCCAGCTCGCATGGGTGACCAAAGGGCCGAGTTCGTCGAGCCCAACTCGACGAACTTCGGGCTGATTATTTAGGCCTCGGTGGGCGAGTAGGGCATTATATTCCCAAGATCGCCAAAGCGTCGAGCCGAGGCGGCAAGTGTCACAACCCGTATTTTCTCAACAATTATATAATATCAGAGCAAGGGAAAATACGTGTCGTTATGCCACGTCACGCAGGGGATAACTGCACACGCTCAGGCCAAACCCCAGACTCTACACCTTTGGAGAAATTAGAGTTTAATATGAAGGAAAATCGTTTAGTTTTACTGGATGTATCCTTCGGTATAGTGGATCAGCTAGTCCAAAATTAAAAGTATATGTATACGCAGCGGAAAATACTCTAGTTAGCTTGATTTGACATCCAATATGAGTATAAGCGTCCCAAAGGACAACTCATGAAATACAGGACTCTAGATTTATCATAGTATAAGAAAATAACTTTTACGTTTTTTGGAAAGTAATGCTTTAGGTTTTATAGATGTGAGATGCATGAGGTACATATAGTAATACTTTTAGGTTTCAAAATACCTAACATGCAACCTAGCATAAACCATTCCCAGCAGCAAGTAAACAACCTCCAAAATAGGCAAAATAACAGTTATTAGTTCATATATAGTATCACAAGTAAACCACCAGTGAGCGTCAACAACCTGACACGAACCCACTAGTGAGTATGTATGTCTATCCAGAAAGAAGCAAACTACCTCACAAGGTCGAAGAACAACGATCTCGGCAACCCAGGAGGTCACAAGAAAGCTCCACCAAAACACTAGCCGCTCAACCGACTACAACCTGAACCTAAGGCATTCAAAGAAAGAACGCCTCGGCAAGTGATGGTCGCGGAACCGAGACCGACTGTGGTTGGTTCGAAATGGTCAGATTCCGCGGGCCGAGTTAGATGATCGAGTTTTCTAACGAGAGGAGGCAAGTGCACCTATCGCAAGTAGTACTCGGTATTCGGGAAAATACCGAGGTCGTATTATTCTCGGGGACGCATTGATTATATCTACTCTTCCAGGAACACTATTATCTTACTATCAGTAAGGTGGGATTTTTTAGTTTAATTAAAACAGAAAGAAAGAGAGCTGAATTTTGCTAAGTTAGTTCGATGACAGGTTAACGCTCGGCATCGAATCGGATTAAGACTAAAATAATTCTTAACAATTATTGAACTTTGTTTTTAAATTAATAAAAGTCACTTGGCCGTGGAGGTTCCAAGAACATGAGCTTACCTTGGTCTTGGGATATCGCTCACCTAGGCGCTAAGGCTATTCGACCGAACGTTAGTCCGACGAAGGATTTCCCTTAACGCCCGCATTACGCTAAGAACCCCACTATTGGGTGGGGAACCCAATCTGGCAGAACTACGTTTCTCCTCTTTCGAGGGGGCGTACACAGTTCTCTTTACCCAAGGGGGATCGGTCCATACGTGCGGCCTCTCGGCGTTGCGTATGGATAACGGAAATAGAGCCCACAAATTGATTATGTGGTCCTATGCGTCATTAACCCGGGGCAAACCATAAGTCCTTAAATTAAAATCAAAATAAAGTTCTTTAATTATTTCAAATCATTTTATTTGTCCCAATGCTCTTCGATGCCAAAGGCTAATAGAGATTAGCCACTCATCGGTATGGGGACGGCTTTATGTTTTTAGGTGAAGCGTGAGTGTTAAATTAAGCACTGAACAATTATAAGAGAAAACACAAAAAAATAGGGCAATTAGATAAATTGAAGGCTAATTGATGCAGGCACTCACGCACACTTCAAAACCATAAAGAAAATTAAGTAAAGCAAGCCCTACTCAAATGAGTAGGCGGGAAATAAAAGCACGCCTGAACTCTTAACGAGTAGGCGAAAATAAATGCACACACGCACACACTCTTCTTAATTGAAGAAAGCGATAAATAAAGCGTAGAAATTATCACCTACACGCACGCACTCTACATAATTGAGAAAGCGATAAAATTATGAGTCCCGGCTCAAATGAGTGGGCGGGGGTAAATTTATCTCATACACGCACACACTCTACTTGAAATATCAAACACACACACACACTCTCTATATAAAGGAAAACACACACACACTCTAAGTTTCCTACTCAAGTGAGTAGGAGAAAATAAAAGCAATAAAAAACAAGTCCCACTCAAACGAGTGGGCGGGAAATGAAAGCAGAGCGCCATTTAACTCTTAACGAGTAGGCGGAAATAAATGCATATGCACACGCGCACTCTACAGAAATTGAAATAAAGCAATAAAACCTAACTCATACACGCACACACACACATGCAAAAATAAGAAAAATAAAGTTGCTGAAAAATTAAACGACTGCATTTCTACCGCTAGAATGCGGTAGAAATGCATAAAAAGTGAAAATAAAAATTAACCGAGCGAAAATGTTTTGCAAATAAACGCAAAATGAAAGTACTCGAAAAATTAAAACAACTGCATTTCTACCGCTAGAATGCGGTAGAAATGCATAAAAAGATGAAATAAAAAATAAAGGGACTAAAAGTTTTACAAATAAAAAGCTAAAATGAAGTGAGCGAAAAATTATAATGACTATATTTTCATTCTTATATTTTTATAAAAACTCCTAAAAAGTGAAAATAAAACTAAAAAAAAGACGAAAAAGTTTTACAATCCTAAAAACCCTAAGTTAAGGAAAATGAAAATCACACTTTTTAGGTGTTTTTATAAACCCTTAAGAATGAAAATAAGGAGAAAAAAAAGGAAAAGCTAACCCTAAACAAGTGCGGATTATGAAAATAAAACGGACATTACAACGACTAGAAATGCCGATAAAATCCTAAACTAAGCGAGATTATGAAAGCTTTAAAAGATAAAACATAGAAAGAACAAAAAAGGGGGAACGAAAAATTTCAAAGAGAAGGGCGCTTAATTGAATTCCAAACCATATGAAGAGAAAAAACTAACATTTCATTTAATAAAAAGCTATTACATGGAAAGCTAAAACAAACAAACAACCTAATACAAGCTAAGAGAGATGGGGGGGGGGGGGAATTCTCCTTACATAAGCATGGAATCCAAATGGGCAGCACCTCCCCTAAGCAATTTGGACCAAAAAGTGGACAGAAATCTCATACAGCAGCTGGCCTTTTATAGGCAAAATTTCGGGTTGGTCACGCCCGTGACTAGGGTGTGACAGGGGGGCGTGCCGCTACTATACATGAGCTGATCGGGTGACTTGACTGGAAAGTTGACTTCGGCTGAAAACGAGGCGGTCACGCCCTAGATCACGGGCGTGACATTTATCAGTCACGGGCGTGACTGGGGCGTGTCGGGGAGGTCCATCTGGGCGCGGTCCGGCCGCAAAGTCGCGCGCGTCACGTCGGGCCAGGTGGCTAAGTCACGCCCGTGTCACACTTTGACATGGGCGTGTCTGGGGGCGTGTCGAGCTCGGTTTGATGATCGCCGATCGTCGAGCTGGCAACCTGTGGTCGGCGATCGTCGAGGGCGTGATACGGGCGTGTCGGTCATGTGATACGGGCATGTCAGTCAACTTTTTGACATTTTCTGGAATTTTTCTGGAATAAAAATAAAGCTAAGTTAGAAATAATTTACAAAAATAAGCAATTTATTGAATAAAACTAATAAAAAGGACAAAAATAAACAAAATTGACTTAAATAAAATACGAAAATATAGGTATATTTACAACTCATCAAATACCCCCATACTTATGCTTTTGCTATTCTAGAGCAAAAGTTTGAGGTGAACTTATAAGGAATAAAAAAAACCCTAAGTTCTGCTACCGCTAAATTAATTATAAGAGAGATCAAATAAAATATATGGGGTATAAGAGTTAAGTCCTAAAATTATTTAGATGATTTAAACAGGGCAAAAGTTTTGGCCAAAAGATTTCTTGATGTAATCAAATAGAAAGCAATAATTGTATTGGTTAGATTAACAGAAAATAGTTTGGAGTTATACGAACTTTAGCTTTTAGGAGTTTTACCGGAAATAATGCAATTTACGAATTATGCTCTCAAAAAGATTTTTGAATTAATTCTAGAGTCATGAAATTGGCTAAGGGGGGTTGATGTTGGTTTATGAATATGCTTGGATTTTGAGGCGAGGTTATTATTTTTTTCTCGAACCTCCATTTTTTTTGATTTGGATGTTAAAAGAAAACGAAATCTTATTTTCCTTAACATAAATTTTTTTCTTCTTCATAAATAAAAATAACCCAATGTATATGTGTTGGAGTAATGAATTTTATCCTCTTACTCCGTAACGTATTATCTTTTAATTTATTGGGTGCCTATGTTTACGGAATGAAATCTTATTCCCATTGACATAAGATCTTTTTTTTCTTTTTGGGGAAATATTTTTATCATACCAAGTAGGTTATGATAGGTAAGGGGAGAAAAGAGAACTAGATTTTTAATTGAAAAATAATTGAGAGCAACCTTTATAAATTGTACGTTCCAATTTTTCAGAAAGCTAAAAGCAAGCATAATTGAATTCTATAGTCGTTATTTTCTAACATGGTACACATTCTCCTATCTATGAAAAATTAGAAGTAGTGCCTAAAGCGAGTCCCCTATTTTTAACAAAGTATAATAAATTCTGTAAAACTTAACCCCGGCTATTTAGATTTTTCAATCTATAATTAACAAACGAATAATGAACAAAGAATTGATCAAATTCGCATATAAATAAACTCAAAACTAAATTTTTGGATAGCAAGAAACTTAAGAATGAGATGTTTGATTTATTTGTTTCATAACTTACATAATTTTTTTTTTGAAGTTATGCTCTTTTTTTTGTATTTTTGTATTTATATCTTTAATATATACATAATAAAGAAAAAATAAAAAAAATGCGAAAATAAATTTTTTTGGATTTTTAAGTTTTGTGAATTTTTTTGTATTTTTTTGTTTTGTGAATTTTTTTTTGTATTTTTAATGAAATTTTCATTCTATTTACAAAAATTTGGGAAAAAAAAGAAAAAATATTTACAAGGATGAGAGGGAAAAAGGGAGAGGGGAAAGAGAAAGAATATTTACAAAAAGTACTTATAAAAATTATTTACAAAAACATTTATAAGAATATTTACAAAAATATAAACTAGGTTGCCACGAGATGACTCGTTATGTGGATGGCTCGATGAGCCGGATCTCGCGGACAAAGTTAAAAATAAGTCAAAGTTTCAAAAATGAAACTTCAAAATTTTTAATTTTTTTTTGATTTTTGTGTTATATATATATATATATATATTTTTATTTTTTTTTATTTTTGAAGTTTTGTTTTTTTAATTTTTTTTTATTTTGTTTTGTTTTTGTAAGTAAAAAAAGAAATTACGAAAATACGAAAACACCCCCATACTTAGATCCAACATTGTCCCCAATGTTGTATGCTAAGCATGAGAAACAAGACAGCAGGTATATGTACAAAAAAGGAAAAAGAGGGGGGCAGAAAACGTCCCTGATCCGCGCTCGGGGAAGCCCATTAGAAACCCTGCATTTATTAGAAAAATAGAAAACATAATAAATAAAGACGTAAAAAAAGATAGACGTGGGGTGCCTCCCAGGAGCGCTTTGTTTATAGTCGCGTAGCTTGACTATATTGGCGGGTTTATATATGGAGAAGGGTTATGGTTTCGCTCCTACTGATCACAGGGTCGCCCGCTATATAAGACTTTAACCGATTACCGTTCACCTTAAAAGTGCCTTTTTCGGGGTGGGAGATGAGTATGGTCCCATATGGCTAAACCTCTTCAACCTTGAAGGGGCCGAACCATCGCGATTTTAGCTTACCCGGGAAAAGCCTAAGACGTGAATTGTAAAGAAGGACTAGATCGCCCGGAGAAAAAATTTTGGGGGTTTTAATTTTTCGATCGTGATAGAACTTAGAACGCTCCTTATAGAACTTATTGCTCTTGTAAGCGTTCGCACGCCATTCATCGAGCTCGTTTAGTTGCAATTTTCTATTCTGAGCGGCTAAGTTAGAGTCGAGGTTTAAGAGTTTTAATGCCCAAAGTGCACGGTGCTCCAGTTCTACGGGTAAATGGCACGCTTTGCCATAGACTAATCGAAACGGGGTACAACCGGTAGCGGTTTTGTACGCCGTACGATACGCCCATAACGCTTCGTCGAGCTTAGCGGACCAATCTTTCCTATTAAGTGAAACGATTTTTTCTAATATGCGTTTTATCTCTCGAATTACTACCTCAACTTGGCCACTTGTTTGCGGGTGGTAGGGGGTGGCAAGTTTGTGCGTGACTCCGTATTTAGCTAACGTCTTAGCCATTAGAGCGTTACTGAAATGCGTTCCCCTATCACTAACAATAGCGCGAGGCGTGCCGAAGCGAGAAAATAATTTTTTTAGAAATATAACGACGACTCGCGCATCGTTGGTGGGGAGAGCTTGAGCTTGCGCCCACCGTGATACGTAGTCGAACGCCACTAAAATATATGAATTTTTATAAGAAGGAGGTAGGGGGACAACAAAATCTATGCCCCATAAATCGAAAACTTCGCATTCTAAAAACATGTTTTGGGGCATCTCATCTCGACGTGAGATGTTACTCGACCGCTGACAACTATCGCATGCGCGCACAAAATTGTGCGCGTCTTTGAAGAGAGTGGGCCAAAAGAAGCCCGCCTCTAGCGCCTTCCTAGCGGTCCGGTTGGCTTGATAGTGCCCCCCGGCTGGACCCTCGTGGCAGTGCCTCAATATTTGTGTGCACTCCATTCCCACGACGCATCTTTGAACCGCTTGGTCCGCGCAAATACGGAAAAGAAATGGGTCATCCCAAAAGAAATTTTTCAAGTCGGAAAAGAATTTCTTCTTTTGATGACTTGAAAAATCTTTTGGAAGTACCCGCGCGACTAAGTAGTTTGCAAAATCTGCGAACCAAGGTGAAGATGACGAAGATGAACGAATGGCGAGAAGGCGTTTCTCGGGGAATCTGTCATTTATTTCAGATTCGACGAGCGCTTCCGCACCCGAATTTTCTAAACGGGAGAGGTGGTCTGCCGCTAGATTCTCCGCGCCCTTCTTATCCCGGATCTCCAAGTCAAATTCTTGAAGGAGGAGAATCCATCGAAGAAGGCGGGGCTTCGCGTCGGTTTTGGCTAGTAAATACTTAAGGGCGGAGTGATCGGTGAAAACGATAACTTTAGATAGCGTAAGGTACGAGCGAAACTTATCGAAAGAGAAAACGACGGCTAAGAGTTCCTTTTCCGTCGTCGTGTAATTCTCTTGTGCGGAAGTGAGCGTCTTGCTAGCGTAATAAATAGGATGAAAATGTTTTTCTACGCGTTGGCCAAGAACGGCTCCTAAGGCAATATCACTAGCGTCGCACATGATTTCGAACGGAAGGGACCAATTAGGGGCCACTAGAATTGGAGAATTGATAAGTTTTTGTTTTATAAAATTAAAAGCAGACTCGCAATCGCTACTAAAGACAAAAGGTGATTCCTTTTCCAAGAGGTGAGTAAGCGGCTTTGTTATTTTTGAAAAATCTTGAATGAAACGCCTGTAAAAGCCCGCGTGGCCTAAGAAACTCCTAATGGATTTTACGTTAGCCAGCTGAGGAAGCTTTTCTATGACTTCTACTTTGGCCTTATCGACCTCTATCCCCTTAATCGAAATCTTATGGCCGAGGACCAAACCTCCTCGAACCATAAAGTTACACTTTTCCCAATTTAAAACAAGATGCGTGTCCTCGCATCGCTGGAGGACATGATCGAGATTTCGAAGACAATCCAGGAATGAGCATCCGAATACAGAAAAGTCATCCATAAATACTTCCATAATATCTTCTACTAGCTCGCCAAAGATTACCAGCATACATCTTTGGAATGTAGCTGGCGCATTGCAGAGGCCAAATTGCATTCTTCGATAGGCGAAGGTGCCAAACGGGCAAGTAAAAGTCGTTTTCTCTTGGTCTTCGGGGGAAATGGGGATTTGGAAAAACCCCGATAAACCGTCGAGAAAACAATAAAATGGATGACCGGAAAGACGCTCGAGAATCTGGTCAAGGAACGGTAGTGGGAAATGGTCCTTGCGGGTGGCATCATTAAGTTTGCGATAATCGATGCACACACGCCAACCCGTAACAGTACGAGTTGGGACGAGCTCGTTGTGCTCATTTGCCACTACGGTCAGACCGCCCTTCTTGGGCACGACATGAATGGGACTAACCCATGCACTATCAGAAATGGGATAAATAATCCCCGCATCTAATAATTTAATTATCTCTGTTTTCACGACGTCTTTCATGTTTGGGTTAAGACGTCGCTGCGGCTGAATGGTTTTGCGGCAATTATCGTTTAAGAAAATTTTGTGAGTGCAGAAAGAAGGGTTAATCCCCTTTAGGTTAGAAATTTGCCACGCAATTGCGTGGCGATGTTTAAGCAAAACCTCCAATAAATCGGAGGTCTCTGAATCGCTTAAATACGAAGAAATGATTACCGGGAGTGTATCATTTTTCCCCAAAAAGGCGTATTTGAGGGATTCGGGTAATGGTTTGAGATCTAGGGTGGGTGGTTCTTCTAGTGAGGTTTTAGTGCTAATGTATTTTGAACCAATTGGTTCAAAAGGCATATTCGTAGACACGTCCTCATTGCAATAAAAATTTTCGAGCGAAAAAATATTTTCGTTTAAAAACTCGGACTCGAAAACCGGAGAAGAACAATCTCCATAAAAAGAATCTAAAGAGTAGCAGAAATCGTTGCTCGGCGACGAGTCTTCCATTGATGAGTTAATAGAAAAAGTAACTTGGTCGTCTCCTACCCGAAGGAGAAGCTGACCATTACTTACATCGATTAACGCACGTGAGGTCGCGAGGAAAGGGCGACCAAGTATTATTGGTACGTTGGCGTCTTCCTCGATGTCCAAGATGACGAAGTCCACCGGGAAGGTGAACTTGTCTACTCGGACAAGGACATCCTCAACAACCCCGATGGGGAACCTAACCGAGCAATCCTCTAGTTGGATGCGCATATTGGTAGGAGCAGGAGTACCCAAACCTAAACGCAGGAAGAGCGAGAACGGCATCAAATTAATGCTCGCGCCTAAGTCTGCTAAGGCATACTTTACTAATACATTGCCAAAAAGGCACGGGATGGAAAACCGTCCCGGGTCATTTTGTTTTGAGGGCAATTTACTAGTAAGAGCCGCCGAACAGACAGCATTGAGAGATATATGCGAAATATTCTCGAGTTTGCGTTTATTAGAAAGTAGTTCTTTTAAAAATTTCGCATATTTTGGCATTTGCGAGATAGCCTCGCAAAAGGGAACATTAATATGAATTTGTTTAAGCAATAAAATAAATTTTTCATATTGCGCGTTTACTCGCTCGTTATCTAACTTATGCGGGTAGGGCAACGCCATGTTTAGAATAGTTTTGTCGTTAAAAATCGGTAAGGGTTGCGTAATCGAAGAAGAGGGAAGAGGGGTCGGAGGTGAAATATGTACCTGAGGATCGATCCGTTTTGGATCGACCACCTTCTTACCGCTACGGAGGGTTATAGCGTTGGCAGTTTCCCTTGGATTGGGCTCCATGTTCCCTGGCAGTGCCCCCAGAGCACGTTCTGACATAAGTCGCGCCAGCTGTCCAACCTGGATTTCTAAATTTTTTAGCGATCTGGTGATGTTCCGGATATTGGACTCGTTGGACGCGACATAACGATTAAAATTTTCCTCCACCGGGGACGGCTTCATAGGAGGGGGAGGAGGAAACGTTGGCGCAAAAGGAGGGGGAGGGGGATGCTGGGCATTGTTCGGGTTGCTCTAGGAGAAATTCGGATGGTTCCTCCAACCCGGATTATAGTGGGTACTATAGGGGTTGTTTTGAAAGGAGGGATGCACCGGATTTCCCATGTAGTCCACGAATTCGTCGACCACGCAGGTAGAAGGGGGGAGAAAACAAGGCGGAGTGGGGGGAGGCAACAGACTTCTCCGCCACCTACATAGTTAGCCTTTCCACTTGGAGGGCTAGCTTAGCAGTGACATCCACTTCAAAAATGCCCTCCTGCTTAGGGCGCGCCCGCAGGACATTCCACTGGTAGGCGTTCACCGCCATTTCCTCGAAAAGGGCCTGGGCGGCCTCGGGGGTCTTATTGTTCAGAATGCCCTCGGCAGCCGCGTCAATCATTTGACGCGTCTGACTATTCAGTCCATTGTAAAAAATGTGTACCTGCAACCATGTTGGCAGAGCGTGGTGCGGGCACCGGCGGAGAAACTCCTTAAAGCATTCCCAAGTCTCGTAAAGAGACTCGGAGTCATTTTGGACGAACGAAGATATGTCCGCCCGCAATCTTGCAGTTTTCGCGGGCAGAAAATACTTCGTAAGGAATTTCTCTGCCAACTCCGCCCAGGACGTGATGGATCCCCGCAGGAGGGAGAGTAACCATGCCTTAGCCTTGGACTTAAGAGAGAAGGGAAAAAGGCGCAAACGAATGGCGTCATCAGTGACGCCATTAATTTTAAAAGTATCGCAAATCTCAAGAAAATTAGACAAGTGGTTATTTGGGTCCTCATCCGGCAGTCCGTCGAACTGCACGGCATTTTGGATCATTTGAATAACGCTCGACTTAATTTCAAAATTATTGTTGGCCACATCGGGCCGAACAATACTAGACCCCGTATCATCCAAGTTGGGCCGAGCGTAGTAAGACATAGTACGCTCGGCCGGTTGGGCATTATTTGGGTCGGCCATAGAAGAAGAAGAGGGTTCTCCGATAGATTCTGCGGGGTCTAAAAAGGGAATTCGACGGAGAGATCGGATACGCACAAGAGAGCGGTCGATCTCGGGGTCGAATTCAAGATTTTCAGAACTCGAAGGTTGTCCACGGGTCATACACCCTAAAAAAACCACGAAAGTGGGAAGGATTTTTTTGTATAAATTTTTTTTATTTGAAAATAAAGTAAAATTAATAGAGTCCCGGATTCAATATAACAACCGTGCTCCTCGGCAACGGCGCCAAAAACTTGATGGTCGCGGAACCGAGACCGACTGTGGTTGGTTCGAAATGGTCAGATTCCGCAGGCCGAGTTAGATGATCGAGTTTTCTAACGAGAGGAGGCAAGTGCACCTATCGCAAGTAGTACTCGGTATTCGGGAAAATACCGAGGTCGTATTATTCTCGGGGACGCGTTGATTATATCTACTCTTCCAGGAACACTATTATCTTACTATCAGTAAGGTGGGATTTTTTAGTTTAATTAAAACAGAAAGAAAGAGACCTGAATTTTGCTAAGTTAGTTCGATGACGGGTTAACGCTCGACATTGAATCGGATTAAGACTAAAATAATTCTTAACAATTATTGAACTTTGTTTTTAAATTAATAAAAGGCACTTGGCCGTGGAGGTTCCAAGAACATGAGCTCACCTTGGTCTAGGGATATCGCTCACCTGGGCGCTAAGGCTATTCGACCGAACGTTAGTCCGACGAAGGATTCCCCTTAACGCCCGCATTACGCTAAGAACCCCGCTATTGGGTGGGGAACCCAATCCGGCAGAACTACGTTTCTCCTCTTTCGAGGGGGCGTACGCAGTTCTCTTTACTCAAGGGGGATCGGTCCATACGTGCGGCCTCTCGGCGTTGCGTATGGATAACGGAAATAGAGCCCACAAATCGATTATGTGGTCCTATGCGTCGTTAACCCGGGGCAAACAATAAGTCCTTAAATTAAAATAAAAATAAAGTTCTTTAATTATTTCAAATCATTTTATTTGTACCAATGCGTTTCGATGCCGAAGGCTAATAGAGATTAGCCACTCATCGGTATGGGGACAGCTTTATGTTTTTAGGTGAAGCGTGAGTGTTAAATTAAGCACTGAACAATTATAAGAGAAAACACAAAAAAATAGGACAATTAGATAAATTGAAGGCTAATTGATGCAGGCACTCACGCACACTTCAAAACCATAAAGAAAATTAAGTAAAGCAAGCCCTACTCAAATGAGTAGGCGGGAAATAAAAGCACGCCATTGAACTCTTAACGAGTAGGCGGAAATAAATGCACACACGCACACACTCTTCTTAATTGAAGAAAGCAATAAAAAAAGCGTAGAAATTATCTCCTACACGCACACACTCTACATAATTGAGAAAGCGATAAAATTGCGAGTCCCGGCTCAAATGTGTGAGCGGGGGTAAATTTATCTCATACACGCACACACTCTACTTGAAATCTCAAACACACACACACACACTCTATATAAAGGAAAACACACACACGCACTCTAAGTTTCCTAATCAAGTGAGTAGGAGAAAATAAAAGCAATAAAAAACAAGTCCCACTCAAACGAGTGGGCGGGAAATGAAAGTAGAGCGCCATTTAACTCTTAATGAGTAGGCGGAAATAAATCCATACGCACACGCGCACTCTACAGAAATTGAAATAAAGCAATAAAACCTAACTCATACACGCACACACACATGCAAAAATAAGAAAAACAAAGTTTCTGAAAAATTAAAACGATTGCATTTCTACCGCTAGAATGCGGTAGAAATGCATAAAAAGTGAAAATAAAAATTAACCGAGCGAAAATGTTTTGCAAATAAACGCAAAATGAAAGTACTCAAAAAATTAAAACAACTCCATTTCTACCGCTAGAATGCGGTAGAAATGCATAAAAAGATGAAATAAAAAATAAAGGGACTAAAAGTTTTACAAATAAAAAGCTAAAATGAAGTGAGCGAAAGATTATAACGACTATATTTTCATTCTTATATTTTTATAAAAACTCCTAAAAAGTGAAAATAAAATTAAAAAAAAGACGAAAAAGTTTTACAATCCTAAAAACCCTAAGTTAAGGAAAATGAAAATCACACTTTTTTAGGTGTTTTTGTAAACCCTTAAGAATGAAAAAAAGGAGAAAAAAAAGGAAAAGCTAACCCTAAACAAGTGCGGATTATGAAAATAAAACGGACATTACAACAACTAGAAATGCCGATAAAATCCTAAACTAAGCGAGATTATGAAAGCTTTAAAAGATAAAACATAGAAAGAACAAAAAAGGGGGAACGAAAAATTGCAAAGAGAAGGGCGCTTAATTGAATTCCAAACCATATGAAGAGAAAAAACTAACATTTCATTTAATAAAAAGCTATTACATGGAAAGCTAAAACAAACAAACAACCTAATACAAGCTAAGAGAGATGGGGGGGGGGGGAATTCTCCTTACATAAGCATGGAATCCAAATGGACAGCACCTCCCCTAAGCAATTTGGACCAAAAAGTGGACAGAAATCTCATACAGCAGCTGGCCTTTTATAGGCAAAATTTCGGGTTGGTCACGCCCGTGACTAGGGCGTGACAGGGGGGCGTGTCGCTACTGTACATGAGCTGATCAGGTGACTTGACTGGAAAGTTGACTTCGGCTGAAAACGTGGCGGTCACGCCCTAGATCACGGGCGTGACATTTGTCAGTCACGGGCGTGACTGGGGCGTGTCGGGGAGGTCCATCTGGGCGAGGTCCGGCCGCAAAGTCGCTCGCGTCACATCGAGCCAGGTGGCTAAGTCACGCCCGTGTCACACTTTGACACGGGCGTGTCTGGGGGCGTGTCGAGCTCGGTTTGATGATTGCCGATCGTCGAGCTGGCAACCTGTGGTCGGGGATCGTCGAGGGCGTGACACGGGCGTGTCGGTCATGTGACACGGGCGTGTCAGTCAACTTTTTGACTTTTTCTGGAATTTTTCTGGAATAAAAATAAAGCTAAGTTAGAAATAATATTTACAAAAATAAGCAATTTATTGAATAAAACTAATAAAAAAGACAAAAATAAACAAAATTGACTTAAATAAAATACGAAAATATAGGTATATTTACAACTCATCAGCAAGTAAATAATCAATAGAAACTCGAGCAGTAAAAAGTAGGGCTTACCAACCCAACAACAAGTGCTATTAAAAGAGCAAAAAGGAACTGAAAAATACAGTAAGGGTAAAAGACTGCCCAAGGAAACAACCCAATGCACCAAGTGCGAGAAAAAAAACAACATGCCCTGCAAAAACTGCAGAAGCACAAGGCAAGCATATGCCAAAATAACCACTTAAAGAAAAGAACTAATAGTCCTAACTTGTGAATCATTAGTAGTGGGAGAGCCATGAGTCTGGGTTGGTGACCAAAAATAGTTCTCATCCAAACACCCAGACCCATAAATACTCAAGGGTACAACGGTTGCAGCCTAAAGGTCCAACACACCAACAAAACTAGCCCAAACCAGGGCCAAAAATGGTACCAACTTACCAAGAAAACTAGCCCAAAATGGGTCCAAAATGGTACCAACACACCAACAAAACTAGCCCAAACCAGGGCCAAAATTGTGGGACCACGACTCTACACCAAATCCACCCCTAACAGAGTCAACAAGCAAACCACTTGCTATAATTCATCACTCGGCCTGTATAACCAGCCGAAAATATCAACGAATCGACATAAACCCACCCTAACAATACTCGGGAGAAAACACCAGCTTAAGATAAAAGCGTCGAGTCCACTCGACGTCCAAACACTAAGAAAGGAATGGCGTCGAGTCCACTCGACGCCAAAAGACTTAGCCACAAAAGATGAAGGCGTTGAGTGAGTTCAAATCACTCAACGCCAAAAGACTTAGAGAAACGTCTTCATGATAGATGGCGTTGAGTGAGTTCAGCTCACTCAAAGCCCAAAGACTTAGAAAATTTGACTGGACAATGACGGTGAGTGAGTGCACTTGACTCAACGCCAAAAGAATATGGCGTTGAGTGAGCACTCCTCACTCAACGCCAAAAGACTTAGGCAAAACCATCTTTTGACAATGACGTTGAGTGAGTGCACCTCATTCAACGCCAAAAGCAAATAGCGTTGAGTGAGCTCCACTCACTCAACGCCCTTTCCTTGGACTATGGCATTGAGTGAGTGGACCTCACTCAACGCCAAAGGCAGACGGTGTTGAGTGAGCTCCACTCACTAAACGCCAAAAGACTTGGCAAAACTTTCTGGGAAATGGCATTGAGTGAGTGCAGCTCACTCAACGCCAAAAGGCTGATGGCATTAAGTGAGCTCCACTCACTCAATGCCAAAAGACTTAGAAAAAAAATCCTCTTGCAAGATGGCGTTGAGTGAGTGTAGCTCACTCAACGCCAAAGGCCAACAGCGTTGAGTGATCTCCACTCACTCAACGCTTATGGACTTAGCTTCCAGAGCAAACAACCAGGAGTTGAGTGAGCTCCACTCATTCAATGCTTTTGGACTTAGACGCAAAACCACATCAGCTAGGCGTTGAGTGTGTCCACCACACTCAACGCTTTTTTACTTAGCTAAAAATTCACTCAAAGCCTGCAACCCGAGAGCTACTACTTGGCTTAAAAATTCCTTTCTACCCCTTCTACATGGCTACAACTATCTATCAAGCTGGGCTAAACTTAATAAACTAACCATCTACCTCCAGCCACTGCCTGGACACAAGGCCAACATCAAAGAGAGAGAAAACCAATAAAATCTGGGGAAAAAATGGGGCTCTGGACATAGATGGCAGCAACCCTAGCTTCTAAAGTGAAGCCATGAAACAACAGCAATAAAAATACATATGTAAGGACAAGCTTGACAAGGGTAAAGAGCACCACTTGCCTCCACCTTCCGGATAACAGCTGCTCCCCCAATCCAGCACAGCTAGGCCACAAACCGGCCATAAAATAGCAACCTAAAGCTAAAATATGGGGAAAACTTGAGAAATCCGGCAGCCTCAAGCGTCTAAAACAGCCCTAGAGAACGGAAAACATTCCTAGGATGGAAGATCTAAGAGAGAGCACCCTAAATCTTCCTATTCCCGAGGAAACCGAGCTTGAACTCTCGCGAAAAAGTCGGCCAAAAGCTGTAGAAATCTGCTGCCCGAAATAAGAGATGGAGGCTAACTGATTCTCTCTTTGGGGAAGAAGAAGAGGATATATTAAACTAAGCTATCAGCTATATTATATATTATCACCAGCCACCAAGCTAATAAAATAATGCTAGTATACTATTATAATATAGTCTTAGTCGGCTATAACTTCTACCGCCACTAGCTAGATGATATTACAGCCTCTGTGCTAATAAAAGAATACTAGTCAGCCACTAGTTATTAAAATATGCTATATTATTAAAGCTATACCCACTTGCTACCACAATTAACCAAATAACACGTCAAAACGACGCAAAAATTCAAACTATCTCGGAATTTAATGAAATTCACACCGTAGCTAAATATCCACGCTACGAATCTAGTGGCGACGTCAAAATCGTCATCCGACAAACAAAACTCGGGCTAATAATTTCCAAAGCAAAAACACAAGTATTCCTGAAGAGGCTCCACTGAGTCACCAAAACAACCTCCGACTTGCTAGGGAATCTTGCAAATAGGCAACAAAACAAGCCACTCAAGGGCCTAAAGAGCTAAGACCACGCTCTAACAACGGCAAAGGCAGAAAATGCATCAACGTAACGCCAAACAAAAATTAAACAGTCGCAGAAAAACCGGGGCATTACTGTCACTCCCCCTAAAATAAAGTTTCGCCCCGAAACTTCACGCACAATACTTCTAACAAAGAAGAAACATAACATACTGATAGAATCGATTTCAAGATAACCCAAACACCTAGAGGGGGGGGGGGGGTGAATAGGTTCTATCCTTTTTCACTTAAGGCAGAATAAGAATGCAGTTCTTTAAAGAGAATCTAACTATTCTACAACAAACACAGTAACCACAGCACAAAATTCATAATCACACACACATCACAGATTACACACTGGTTTATAGTGGTTCCCCAAGGTCTGGGTACATCCACTTTCCCCCTTCACCTATCCAGTAGTGTGCTAGATTCGGCCTAACTTCTTCCTTCTTCTCAGATTCACAGATCTTACAGATCAGAACCCTGAAAGGTTCCTACAACTCAGAATGTATCCACACTCCTACAGCTCAGGCTAACAGCCCTACCTCAGCCTTATCACAAGGCCTACAACTCAGAATGTATCCACACTCCTATAGCTCAGGCTAACAGCTCTACCTCAGCCTTGTCACAAGGCCTACAACTCAGAGATTGATTTCTCCTACACTCAGACTCAAAAGCCTTACCACTCAGAGATCTATATCTCCTACACTCAGCCTTTATATTATAGGCTTACAACTCAGATCTTGAAAGATCCTATAGAATTTGAAAAATCTTATAGATTGACTCTTACCCTTGTTGAGAGAGAAGGGATAAAAGGTTTCTTGATCAGCTCTTGATAAAACTTATTGCTGAGATCAACCTGTTCTTAGCTTTCTTCAAAGCTTCTTGAATCTGAACTCAGTAGGGTTGATCTTCTTTGAAGTTGAATGGCTGGCAGCTTCCTTCTTAGATTTAAGAAATAGATCTGAATTCTTCTTAGCAGATTTGTTCAGGATCTGCATCTTAAGAGACTTGTAAATGTCTCATTCTTTACTTCAAACAGCTGGAGCTCTCTCTCACTCTCACAAACTTCTGAAGTTTCTTCTGAATTCTTGTTTGAATTCTCCTTAGACAAATTCTGAGTAGATTGCCACTTCAGACTGTCTTCTTAGATCTTCTAACGAAAATCTTCTTCTGTGTGACGTGCTCTTTCTTGATCAATGATCAATTCTTCATTAGTTGTTCGTGCTTTTTTTTTTGATTTGACAGAATCCGTCTTTATATAGACTTCATCCATGGTAACCAGCTGATCCGGTTTCTAACAAACTTTAGACAGTTCTGATAGCTTCAGCAAACTTGGTTGAATTCACAGCTGTCAAGTCTTCAGTCATTTCTTGAACCTTTGTCTTTGTCAGCAAAGTGTCGAGACTGATCTTCATTATTTGTCGACACAAGTAGATTAAGTGTCGACACAAGCTTTGGTGATGTCGACACAGCTCGTTTGGTGTCGACACTGCTTCTTGACACTGTATTTATAGAATCTGTCGACACTGCTTCTTTGCGTCGACACAGTCACTTCTTCACTTCACAGCAATCAACTTTGTTGAAACTCTGCTGTGTGTCGACACAAGTCCTGTGTGTCGACACAATTGATATAGTCTACGAATTCTGTGTATCGACACTGCCTCCAGGTGTCGACACAGTTGATGTAGACTAAAAATTCTGTGTGTCGACACTGCCTCCAGGTGTCGACACAGTTGATGTCGACTAAAACTTCTGTGTGTCGACACAATTGCTTTTGGTGTCGATACTGCTTTTCCAAGTGTCGACACAGGCTTTCTTAAGTGTCGAGACATGGACTTAGAAACTTTTTTCCTGCATTTTAGCATATTCTTAACCTGCACATATAAACTCAAAATAACATCAAATACACCTTGATGTATATCATTGAGCTAAGTGAGGCTTCTTCAAATCAAGTACACATTTTCCTATGTACCCAACAATCTCTCCCTATTTGGAGAAGTCATAACCCTTTAGTCAATGATATACACCACTTATAATAAACAAACATTATGATATATATAAGCATTATATGACGGGGTAACTTATATACAAAATATATACCAAAATGACATTACAGAATAATGATGCAAACTTAATGAACATGAAACATTGTTTTGTTTCTACTATCAAAAAGTTTCTTAACAATTGTTTACATAGATTACTTTAATAATAAAGATTACATTGTTCTTATAAAATCTAGTAAATCTATACTAAGGTTGATCAGGCTCCCTGATGACTATGCCTTTTCCTGGCTTAATCTGAGCCTGTACAGTAGGTTCTGCATCATCAATGGGCTTCTTTCCTTTCAACTCTGCCTTCTTCTGTGCTTCAGCCTTAATTATCTGCCTTTCAAAATAATGAAAAGGCTTAGGGAAGTATTTGCTAGGCTCCTGAGCATTAGAAGGCAGCTTCCCAATTTTAGCCTTTCTTCTATATTGTAGAATGGCTTCTTGCCTTGCTTCATATTTCTGCCATTCTTGTTCAGTATACCATTTTCCCCTTTTATGGATCTGTTCTTTCACAGCTTTCCAGGCAGTCAAAATGATATTCCTGGAAGTGGGGCTCCACTGCTCAAAATCAGGCTTTAACTCAGCCTGTTCTCTGAACCTTTTCTTTGACAGTTGAGCTTCCTGCTGAGCTTTCAAGGCAGCTTCTAGCATTTCTACTTTATCAATAATAACATTATCAACTTCCTGTGGAGGACTGTATATTGACTGAACCTGTTGCTGAATCATATCAAAATCTACTGGAGGGTAGATGACCTGAGCAACTTCAGGTTGATCACCTTCAAGATAAGCAGGTTGCACACCTGACTCAGCAACATTATCATCATCACAAAGGGGTGGATATCACAGAGTGGCTCTAATGCTATTGTATATCCATATGGCATGATCTGAGCCTGCTTTGACTAACACTCTCTCCCCCTTTATGACTTCTCTTTCAATATGGTCTCTTAAGTCATCTTTCTGAAATCTCACTTGTCCATCAAGAAAATTAACACCATCTTTATAAAATGATTTTAACTTGAGAAGAGTATCAGAGATTAAATTCTGAGAAGTAGTAATGGCTATCTGAAATGAGTCTAAGGCATCCTGTAGCTTCTTATCAAACTCCTCTTTCTCTTTAGCCCTTGCTTCAGTCATTGCAGCGACTGTATTCTTTATTTCAGTTACTATCTAATTATGAGATTCAGTCAGATTGTCATTCATCCTAATCTGATTCTCAAGGACATAGCCTTGTTTAATAGCAATGTCATCCACTTGAGCCTTTACTACTGCTTGCTGCTTAGCCAGAAATACTACAACATTGCCCCCTTTGTGGAAGCAATCTGTCATCTCTTTCTTATGTAGATTCATTTCAAACCTGATGGATTTGATATCCTGAGCCAAATTAAATGAAGTGACTTATGGCTTTCATCAACATTCTTCTCTAGAGCCACTCTTTGCTCCTCTAATTTCACTTGCAAGGCCACCACTAATGAGTTGTAATAAGCCTCTGGGGCAGGTTGTGGAGCAGCAGTTTGGAATGCTTTCTTGTAGCTATGGCTCCTTCTCTTGAAAACCATCAGTTTTCTCTTTTTGGCACTTGTGATTTCTTTATCTTCTGAAGCAGATGTACTGGCAATGTCTACTCTTTCCTTAGGACTAGGAGGGAGCTCCTTTTCAGTCCTAGTTTTCTCCCCCTCAAAGTCAGCCTGCTCCCCCTCAATTCTTATTTGCTCCACTTTATTTGTTGTTCCCTCTATATCAGGAAACAACTCTTCAAGAGTAAACTCCTGTTGAGTGTGGACTGGTGGTACTTCTTTCTGAGGAGCATCAACAACTACAGATGTATCCTCCATGATAACATCTTGTGCTGGAATGTTGACATGAGGTCTCTCAAGAATTGTTTGTGAAGCCATTTCACTTGCCAAGTGTGTTGTCTCTTCCCCCTGCACCTGTGCATTATTTGTCTCCCCCTGCTCCTGTCCTTCCTAGATGACTTCCTCTTTTGATAATAGTCATCCACATGCTGAGATGTGGAGGGCCTAGACTTCCACTACTTCTTCAGGAATCTCTGAAACTTCCTTGTGAAGGCAGCAAAGTCTTTATCTGAGTCACTACTGTCTGAACTTTGGTTATCTTAATTATCTGAAGTAATTTCAGCAACTGTCTTAGGAGGTGATGGAGACATCCTCCTATTCTTCCTAGTGGCTTCCACCTTGAAGGCCACATACTTTTCTCTATGCTCCCCTTTTGCACTTTTCTCTTCCTCTTTCCTAGCCATCAACAGCATCTCATATGACAGCAATTTTCCAAACAAAGTTGGAGGAGAGATATCTGCAAGTTTTGCCACTTCCCTAATGGCACAAATCTTAGTGTCCCAATCCTTTGTCAAGGATCTTAGGAATTTATCATTCAGTTCATATGTACTGAAGATCCTTCCATATAACATCAGCTCATTTACTATTCTATATAACTTTTTATAACACTCAGTTATACCATCTGACTTTCCTTGTCTGAAACTCTCATATTCCTGGTTCAGCATAGATTTTCTATCTTGTCTGACTTCTTCAGAACCCTCCATGTAGACTATCAAAGTGTCCAACATTTCCTTGGAGGTCTTGCAGTGAATCAAATTTTGAAAGTTTGAATCATTTATGATACTTACTATGATATTCTGGGCTCTTTTATAGATAGTTTCCAGGATGATCTCTTCCTTAGTCATCTCTGAAAAATCCTTGCGAATTCTTTGATTTGCATCTAGAACTGTCAACTTTATTGGAATATAAGGACCTTCCTTTACTGTAATGTAGATCCTTGGATCAGAAGCCTCCATAAAAATCCTGACCCTTTCTTTTGATATTCCAAATATCTCTTTCCTGCATATGGGTAATTTCATAGAACCTAGTTCCTTATGATTTTCTCCTGAACCCATTTTCTTGATCTTGAATCTGCCTTATGGATCTAACTCAGATTGTTAAGTCCTTCTTTGAGCAACCTCCCTTTGATACCACTTGATAGAATCGATTTCAAGATAACCCAAACACCTAGAGGGGGGGGGGGTGAATAGGTTCTATCCTTTTTCACTTAAGGCAGAATAAGAATACAGTTCTTTAAAGAGAATCTAACTATTCTATAGCTAACACAGCAACCACAACACAGAATTCACAATCACACACACATCACAGATTGCACACTAGTTTATAGTGGTTCCCCAAGGTCTGGGTACATCCACTTTCCCCCTTCGCCTATCCAGCAGTGTGCTAGATTCGACCTAACTTTTTTCCTTCTTCTCAGATCCATAGATCTTACAGCTCAGAACCCTGAAAGGTTCCTACAACTCAGAATGTATCCACACTCCTATAGCTCAGGCTAACAACCCTACCTCAGCCTTGTCACAAGGCCTACAACTCAGAATGTATCCACACTCCTACAGCTCAGGCTAACAACCCTACCTCAGCCTTATCACAAGGCCTACAACTCAGAGATTGATTTCTCTTACACTCAGACTCAAAAGTCTTACCACTCAGAGATCTATATCTCCTACACTCAGCCTTTATATTATAGGCTTACAACTCAGATCTTGAAAGATCCCACAGAATTTGAAAAATCTTATAGATTGACTCTTACCCTTGTTGAGAGAGAAGGGATAAAAGGTTTCTTGATCAGCTCTTGATAATACTGATTATTGAGATCAACCTGTTCTTAGCTTTCTTCAAAGCTTCTTGAATCTGAACTCAGTAGGGTTGATCTTCTTTGAAGTTGACTGGCTGACAGCTTCCTTCTTAGATTTCAGAAATAGATATGAATTCTTCTTATAAGATTTGTTCAGGATCTGCTTCTTAAGAGACTTGTAAATGTCTCCTTCTTTACTTCAAACAGCTGGAGCTTTCTCTCACTCTCCAAAACTTCTGAAGTTTCTTCTGAATTCTTGTTTGAATTCTCCTTAGACAAATTCTTAGTAGATTGCCACTTCAGACTGTCTTCTTATATCTTCTCACAAAAATCTTCTTCTGTGTGACGTGCTCTTTCTTGATCAATGATCAATTCTTCATTAGTTGTTCGTGTTTTTTTTTGATTTGACTGAATCCGTCTTCATATAGACTACATTCATGGTAACCGGCTGATCCGGTTTCTAACGAACTTCAGATAGTTCTGATAGCTTCAGCAAACTTGTTGAAATTCACAACTCTCAAGTCTTCAGTCATTTCTTGAACCTTTTTCTTTGTCAGCAAAGTTTCGAGACTGATCTTCATTATGTGTCGACACAAGTAGATTAAGTGTCGACACAAGCTTTGGTGATGTCGACACAACTCCTTTGGTGTCGAAACTGCTTCTTGACACTATATCTGTAGAATGTGTCGACACTGCTTCTTTGTGTCGACACAGTCACTTCTTCACTTCACAGCAATCAACTTTGTTGAAACTCTACTGTGTGTCGGCACAAGTCCTGTGTGTCAACACAGTTGATATAGTCTAAGAATTTTGTGTGTTGACACTGCCACCAGTGTCGACACTGCCACCAGTGTCGACACTGCCACCAGTGTCGACACAGTTGATGTCGACTAAAAATTCTGTGTGTCGACACTGCCTCCAGGTGTCCACACAGTTTATGTCGACTAAAACTTCTATGTGTCAACATAGTTGCTTCTGGTGTCGGCACTGCTTTTCCAAGTGTCGACACAGGCTTTCTTAAGTGTCGACACATGGACTTAGAAAAATTTTTCCTGCATTTTAGCATATTCTTAACCTGCACATATAAACTCAAAATAACATCAAATACATCTTGATGTATATCATTGAGATAAGTAAGGCTTCTTCAAATCAAGTACACATTTTCCTATGTACCCAACACATACGAAGAGGGAAACAGAAGAAAACATACCAGGAAAATTCAAGGGACAAGATGAGGGTGAGCCTCCCTCATAGCCGTCTCCAACTCCCAAGTCGCGCTTTCCACATCCTGGTTCCTCCATAAAACTTTTACCATAGGAATTCTCTTCCTCCGCAGCACGCGATCTTGTGAATCCAAAATGCGGACTGGCATATCTACATACGAAAGGTTTGGCTCCAACTTAGGCACAGAATCCAAAACTTGCCTGTCGCTTCGCACACACTTCTGCAGTTGGCTTACATGGAAAACATTATGAACACCAGGGAAGTTTGCAGGCAACTCCAACTTATAAGCTGATACACCAATCCGTTCAACAATATTGAACGGTCCCACAAACCATGGGTCCAACTTCCGATCCTTTCCAAATCTCTTGATGCCAGCCATCGGGGAAACTTTAAGAAAGACCAAGTCCCCCATATAAAACTCCAAATCCGATCTACGCCGGTTGGCGTTCTTCTTATAACGTTCTTGAGCTATCCAAAGCTTCTCTCGAATAAGCTTTACAGCAACTTCCATTTCTTCTAGCGCATCCGGACCCAACAAAACTTTCTCGTCAACCTCAGTCCAAAAGAGGGGAGTTCTGCAGCGTCTCCCATACAGAGCTTCAAAAGGAGCCATTTGCAGGCTTTCTTGATAACTATTGTTATACACAAACTCCATAAGCCGCAAACGCTCATCCCATGCTCCTCCGTGGTCTAAAGTGTAGCATCGAATAATATTCTCCACTATTTGATTCACTCGCTCTGTCTGACTATTGGTCTGCGGGTGGTATGTGGTCGAATACCTCAAATCTGTACCCAAACCTTCTTGCAAACTCTTCCAGAAGCGAGATGTAAACCGGGAGTCTCGGTCTGAAATGATGCTGACTGGAACACCATGCAATCGGATAACCTCATTCACATACAGTTCAGCTATCTTCTTCATTGGATAGTCGATCTTATAGGGGACGAAGTGAGCACACTTCATTAATCTATCCACAATCACCCAAACTGAATCATATCCCCTAGGAGATCGCGGTAAACCCGTGATGAAATCCATCGAAATGCTTTCCCATTTCCAAGTCAGAATTTCGAACGGTGTCAAATTACCACCAGGCCTTCCATGATCGTCCTTCACACGCTTGCAAGTATAACACTCTGAAATAAATCTAGCTATATCACTCTTCATCCCATTCCACCAGGAAATCTGCTTCAAGTCATGATACATCTTGGTAGATCCTGGATGATAGGCAACGCTCGAACCGCGATCTTCTCTACATAATATATCTCGGATGTCCATAACAATGGGGATACAAAATCTGCTGTGGTACTTCAACGTACCCGCATCATCAATTGCAAAATCAAGTAACTCCCCTTTCTCAGCTCGAAGATATAAATGCAGTAGATCTGAATCATCTTTCTGATGTAATCTCGTCAGCGCAATCCAAGAAGGCTTTGCTGCCACCAAAGTACTTGGAAAATCACATCACCCCACAGAAATGTCCATCAAAAGGAATTCTTCCATTAACAGCTCGGCGGAGAGATTAAAAATCTTCCTCATCTTCCGGCTTAGGGCATCAGCCACCACGTTAGCCTTACCCGGATGGTACTGGATCTCAACATCGTAGTCAACAATATACTCCAACCATCGCCGCTAGTGCAGATTTAATTCCTTCTGGGTGAAGACATACTTTAAACTCTAATGATCAGAAAAAATCTTACACTGAGCGCTATAAAGTAGATGTCTCCACAACTTCAGCACAAAAATCACAGCTATAAATTCCAAGTCATGCGTAGGGTAGTTCTTCTCATGAGTCTTCAATTTCCTGGACTCATACGCAATCACTTTCCTGTCTTTCATCAACACGCACCCGAGTCCAACATGCGATGCATCCACAAAAACATCATAACTCATGGCCTCCGTAGGCAGAGTCAAGACAGGAGCAGTGCACAATCTGTTCTTGAGCTCAAGGAATGCTTCCTCACACTTATCATTCCAAACAAAAGCCACATTTTTCTGAGTCAATCGAGTCAACAATGCAGCTAAGGTAGAGAAACCTTCCACAAATATTCTGTAATAGCCGGCCAACCCTAAGAAGATCTGAATCTCCTTGGGTGTGTCAGGTTTCCTTCATTCCAACAATGCAGCTATCTTCTCCGGGTCAACTGAAATCCAATGCCTATTGATCACATGGCCCAGAAATGAAACCTGAGGTAACCAAAACTCGCACTTACTCAACTTGGAGAATAACTTATGATCCCTCAAAGAAGATAAAATCAAACGCAAATGTTGGTCAAGCTCCTCAGCATTGCGGGAATAGATCAGAACATCATCGATAAATACGACTACAAACTTATCCAAGAAGTCTTTGAAAACTCAGTTCATAATATCCATAAAGGCCGAGGGCACGTTGGTCAAACCAAATGACATAACCAGGAATTCAAAATTCCCATGCCTCGATCAAAAAGCAGTCCGTGGAATATCTGACTCACGGACCCGGAGCTGATAATAACCAGAACGAAGATCAATCTTTGAAAACACTGCGCTATCGCGCAACTGATCGAACAAATTATCGATCCTTGGCAGGGGATACTTGTTCTTAATCGCGACTTTATTTAGTTCTCTATAATCGATGCAAAGCCGCATCGATCCATCCTTGTTCTTAACAAATAAAATAGGAGCACCCCAAGGAGTTGAACTTCGCCTGATAAAACCCTTTTCTAACAAACCGTCCAGCTGGATATGCAACTCTTCCAGCCCTTGCGGGGCCATCCGGTACGGCGCCTTCGCAATATGATGCGTACCCGGCTCCAAATCGATCACAAACTCAATATCTCGATCAGGTGGAAGACAAGGAAGGTCATCAGGAAACACATCAGCAAACTCGCGCATAACAGGAATCTCTTCAAGATGCGGAGGAATACCAACGGTCCCCACAAATGAGACCAAACAAGCAAAACAGCCAGTAACTAACAACGTCTGAGCACATACCGCAGAAATGACTAGAGAATCCCAGCGCGAATCACCATAAACACTCCCAGGCTGACCGTTGTCTTTCCTGAAGTCCAAGCGCTTGCCCTTGCACTGGATCACAACATCGTACCTAGACAACTAGTCCATGCCCAAGATAATATCAAAATCTTCCAAGTCAATCACCTTCAGATCTGCCCTTGCTAGAAAATCCCCTAACATAATCGGACAATCCTGAATGCCCTGATCTGAAACCACAGAATCACCAGAAGGGAACCTAACGCAAAAGGCATCCCCAACTCGATCTAGATCCAACCAGTATCGATCCACAAAGGCTCTAGCCACAAACGAGTGGGTAGCGCTAGAGTCGAAAAGAACACGTGCCCAACGGTTCTTTACCTTAAAGCTTCCTAAAAGTTGCGCACGCATATAAGGAAACAATAACTATAACAACAAACAAAAATATTTAAAACGAGGGAAAAAGACTAACCTGAAATAACATGAGTCAAAGTATGCGCTTCTTCTGAGGAAATCACATTCAGCTTTCCCTTACCTTTATCCAATATCTGAGGCGGTGGCAATGCCTGGAATGGCAATGCCTGGAGTGGCACTAACTGCATCACAGGCTGGAGGTGTGGGAACCGAGCCTTGATGTGTCCTTCCTGACTGCAATGAAAATAGCTTCTTGTCTTCATCTTGTCCTTTCCCCAGGAATGGGCAGCATCATGCCCTGGCCGCTTACATGCTGAATAGAATAACTCTTTCCTAAGAGTACCTTGAATTGCATGCACCAGTTCCTTCTTCTGAGCTCCTAACCGTTTGAAACATCTCTCAAAGGGATTGTCTAACCGGCCACAGAAGCTACAAACCTCCTTGCTCTTCTTCTTTGAAGCAGCACTAGGTACCTGAAGGCTCTTTCCTTCACCCAACTTCCTCTTATCTTTTCTCATCAACTGCCCTCTTTGCTTGACATTCTCAATTGCCTCAACTCTCAAAGAAGCTTCCACTACTCCACCATAGGTTGCTGATCCATAAGCACTTGCAAATTGCTGTAAAACACTTCTTAGGCCACCAAGAAAACACTTAACTCGATCCGCCTCAGAACCTACCATGCCAGGGGCAAACCGATTCAATTTGCTGAACTCAATCTCATACTCACTAAATGTGAGGTGTCTCTGCTTCAAATGTAAGAACTCATTCCTCAGGCGGTCCCGCTTGACCGAGGGTAGAAACTTTCCCAATAGCATTTCCTTAAAGGACTCCCACAAACATCCTTCCTTCAAGCTCTAGTTTTCTCGCAACCACCAACTCTTTGCTATCCCCTTCAGCTGATATGCGGCGATCATCACTCTCTGATCGTCCGTGACTCAAGAAAAAGAAAACATCTCCTCAATTTCTATCAGCCAATCATCCAAGACCATAAAGTGTTCTTTTCCATCATAAGTAGGTGGTCCAAGTCACTGAAACTGAGAGATAAATGTCATCTCTGGTTGAACCACTATTGGAGGCACTTGAGGAGCAGGAAGGGCAGGAACAGCTAGACCCACAGCAGGGTTCTGCACTCTCAAAGCTATCCCAAACACAACTAATACCAATGACTGAATCTGGGACTGCACATCCACCAATTTCCTGGACAAGCCCTCATTGCTCTGTCGCAGACCTTCTATCATTTCATTACTCTGAGCATCCGAAGACTCGCCCTCAGATTGGGGAGTCTGCCTCGTCACAGGACGATTCGACATCCTATAATCGAATTAGCACGAATCAAGACCTAGCCCAATAACTAGCACAAAACTACCCGATACAGACAAACATACTTCAATATGAACTTCAACAGCTAACTTTCTCTGGGAGTTTTCAATGATGATGTTATGCCTAACCTAAGATGATTCACCATCATCACACTAACTCATGTGCCTAGACCATGATTGCATGAATTTATCGTCCTTTTGACTCAAAGCCCATGTGTGTACATGTGCCATCATGTAAATCTTTAGCGTGGCACGTTGTGCTTACACTATGTTATGCTATGCATGTGGTGTTATGTAGTCTAAAAAGGCCTTAATGCATGTTATGAGCGGCGTACACATGCAATGTTATGAACCCATACTACATAACATTACATGCAACAAAAAGAGAAAACGTGCAAATGGGCATTCATGTGGTGAGGTTATGCATCCCATACTACATAACCCTCACATGTTTCCACCTATGGTGGATCCATATACAAACACATATTATGTATCCCATACTATATAATATGCGCCGTATACTTCTTGTCATGCTAATGAGTGTAGTGCTCATGCTTCAGCCAAGACGTACTGATGACACACCGGTGTGTGTATGATATGACACTAAACAACCAACACTAACAAGGAAAGGTTGCCCGACCAATTGTCAAGCAACCTCCCTCTGATACCAACTGTCACAACCCGCATTTTCTCAATAATTATATAATATCAGAGCAAGGAAAAATACGTGTCGTGATGCCAGGTCGCGCAGGAGATAACTGCACATACTCAGGCCAAACCCCAGACTCTACACCTTTGGAGAAATTAGAGTTTAATATGAAGGAAAATCGTTTAGGTTTGCTGGCCGTATCCCTCAACATAGTGGATCAGCTAGTCCAAAATTAAAAGTATATGTATACGTAGCGGAAAATACTCTAGTTAGCTTGATTTGACATCCTATATGAGTATAAACGTCCCCAAAAAACAATTCAAGAAATACAGGACTCTAGATTTATCATAGTATAAGAAAATAACTTTTACGTTCTTTGGAAATTAATGCTATAGGTTTTATAAATATGAGATGCATGAGGTAATATAGTAATACTATTAGTTTTCAAAATACCTAACATGAAACCTAGCATAAACCATTCCCAGCAGTAAGTAAACAACCTCCAAAACAGGCAAAATAGAAATTATTAGTTCATATATAGTATCACAAGTAAACCACCAGTGGGCGTCAACAACCTGACACGAACCCACTAGTGAGTATATATGTCTACCCAGAAAGAAGCAAACTACCTCACAAGGTCGAAGAACAATGATCTCGGCAACCCAGGAGGTCACAAGCAAGCTCCACCAAAACACTAGCCGCTCAACCGGCTAAAACCTGAACCAAAGGAATTCAAATAAAGAACGCCTCAACAAGTAAATATTCAATAGAAACTGGAGCAGTAAAAAGAAGGGCTACCAACCCAACAACAAGTGCTATTAAAAGAGCAAAAAGGAACTGAAAAATACAGTAAGGGTAAAAGACTGCCTGAGGCAACAACCCAATGCACCAAGTGCAAGAAAAAAAACATCATGTCCTGCTAAAACTGCAGAAGCATAAGATAAGCATATGCCAAAATAACCACTTAAAGAAAAGAACTAATAGTCCTAACTTGTGAATCATTAGCAGTGGGAGAGCCATGGGTCTGGGTTGGTGACAAAAAAATAGTTCTCATCCAAACACCCAGACACATAAATACTCAAGGGTATAACGGTGGCAGCCTAAAGGTCCAACACACAACCAAAACTAGCCCAAACCAGGGCCAAAAATGGTACCAATTTACCAAGAAAACCAGCCCAAACTAGGGCCAAAATGGTACCAACACACCAACAAAACAAGTCCAAACCAGGGCCAAAATGGCGGGACCACGACTATACACCCAATCCACCCCTTACAGAATCAACAAGCAAACCACTTGCTATAATTCATGACTCGGCCTGCATAACCAGCTGAAAATATCAACGAATCGAATATACCCACCCTAACAATTGTAATGCCCCAAAACTCAAAAGAGGGACGGGTGACGTTTTAAGCCAAGGCTGGGACTTGGAGCAGGTTTCACGGGCGTGACACGGTCGTGACACGGGCGTGTCACGTTAGGGAGTTTCCTGAGTCATGTACACGGGCCATGACACGGGCACAGACACGGGCGTGTCACATGTGACACAGGCGTGTCGGGTGCCGTGTCGCAGGCCGTGTCCTCATCGGGAAGCAAGTGGTTGTAGTTGGACACGGGCCATGACATGGGCATAGACACGGGCGTGTCACACGTGACACGGGCGTGTCGGGTGCCGTGTCGCAGGTCGTGTCCTTCTTGGGAAAAGAGTGTTGGTCATTGCACACGGGGCGTGACACGGGTCGTGACACGGCCATGTTGCATGCGACACGGGCGTGTCGGAAGCCGTGTCGAATGCCGTGTACTGGTTATCGCATCGGTCGAGACAGGGAATGGGTGACACGGCCATGCACACGGCCGTGTTGCAACCCGTGTTCGGCCCAGATTTTGTAATTTTAGGCCTAATCGTGGCCGTTCGTTTCCTTGGCTTTGGATCCGACGGCTGAGGGTTAGTGCTAGCGGTTTAAAACCGAAGTTAGGGTTTGAAATCCCTCATTTCAACCAAGTGCTTCTCTTTCTAAAGTGTAGTGAGAGGGGAGAGCTAGGTGGAGGAGGAGACCAAGATCCAGCCGCCGGTGGAGCGTCGGAGCTCCGAATCGCGATCTGAGTCCAGATCCGCGAAGGCGACGCCGTTGCGGTGCTTTCCAACCGCGTAGATTTTTCATGGCGCAGCGGAAAAACGCAAGGGAAACGATTCTCATCCTAGGGCATGTGAAGCCCTCTTTTCCTTTGCATAGGAAGCCCTCTCTCGCGAGTGAGCGAAGAGTTGGAGCGTTCATTAGGGTAGATATGTAAAGTCCCCCTTGTATAGAGTCCGTACGCGAAAACGGGCATATGCATTATGTGTGTGAAGCCTATCCGAACAAGTTGACCCGGATCGGTGATGTTGCATTGCATATGAACCGGGGAAGAATCCGGATGTTTGGGCGTTTTTCGGGTTTTCTACGTGGTCGATTGCAGCAGGGAGCCTTGGAGATTAACTCCAAGGTGCACCCGGAAAACTGGGCAAAAGCGGGTTTTGCCAACATGGTGGCCGGGGAGCCAACGTGAACATAACCGGGTTATGTGATTATTGTAGTGGAAACGATACTCGGCGAGTCTTGACCTGCGCATATGGCTTAAATTGTCGTTGCGGTATGAGCACGGGTCAGGCGGAACCGTTCCTGATCTATGTCGTTCGGTGGGACCGTTGGCATGGATGAGGGTCTTCGGCAGTCTATTGCTTAAATTGTCGTGACCAACGCCAGGAAGACAAAATGCTCATATGATTGGCCGTCCAAGGGGCGGTGGTGGAATGGGAACGTCTATGGCTTGAATTGACGTGACGTTGGCCGGTTCGCCGTGAATGTGCCCTGTCTGCACGAGGTGTGTGGCCGTGCGAGCCTACGCCTTTGATGAAGTGTGTTTACACTATTATGTTGCTATACTAATAAAGTGCAGGGTAAGAGCATCGCCGCCCCGATTTTGGGGGCGGGATCGTTATAATTTTGTCAGCATGGCTGACCGTTATTTTTTGTACCACCGGGCGGTGGATTGTGTCTTGTAGGTGCTGCGGAGCCAAGCGGGAAATAACGGGCTAAAGCCCATGTTGCGGTGCTGGCCCTCAAAGGCCTAACCTTTTTATGTTTTCCGTTTATCTCATGTATGGCCGGCCTGTGAGCCAAAGTATGAAAGACACTCTTGTTTGAGGAAACTATTTTAAGGCCATAAGGCCGGTACTTTTGTATTTAACATTCCTATTGTATTTGAGTAGTGGACATTCGTGCTTGGCAGGGTTCTTATTTTTGTGCAACTTAATAATTGCTTCCGCTAGGTGCTGTATAGGACGTTGTGATTGGTTGAATGGTTTCAACGCGTAACCAACCGGTCTGTCCATAGTATATGGCGCCGGGCCCCGGCCGGACCTACTGTTATATGCTATGTGACGGATGCGGGTGTTACAACCATACTCGGGAGAAAACACCAACTTAAGGTAAAAGCATTGAGTCCACTCGACGTCCAAACGCTCAGCCAGAAATGGCGTCGAGTCCACTCGACGCCAAAAGACTTAGCCGCAAAAGATGATGGCGTTGAGTGAGTTCAAATCACTCAATGCCAAAAGACTTAGAGAAACGTCTTCTGGATAGATGGCATTGAGTGAGTTCAGCTCACTCAATGACAAAAGACTTATAAAATTTGACTGGACAATGGCGGTGAGTGAGTGCACCTCACTCAACGCCAAAAGCAGACGGCGTTGAGTGAACACCACTCACTCAATGCCAAAGACTTAGGCAAAACCATCTTTGGACAATGGTGTTGAGTGAGTGCACCTCACTCAACGCCAAAAGCAGACGGCGTTGAGTGAGCTCTAATCATTCAACGCCCTTTCCCTGGACTATGGCGTTGAGTGAGTGGACCTCACTCAACACCAAAGACAGACGACGTTGAGTGAGCTCCAATCACTCAACGCCAAAAGACTTGGCAAAACTTTCTGGGCAATGACGTTGAGTGAGTGCACCTCACTCAACGCCAAAAGGCTGACGGCCTTGAGTGATCTCCACTCACTTAACGCCAAAAGAATTAGAAAAAAAATCCTCTGGCAAGATGGCGTTGAGTGAGTGCAGCTCACTCAACGGCAAAGGCCAACGGCATTGAGTGAGCTCCACTCACTCAACGCTTATGGACTTTGCTTCCAGAGCAAACAGCCAGGCGTTGAGTGAGCTCCACTCACTCAACGCTTTTGGACTTAGACGCAAAACCACATCAGCTAGGCATTGAGTGTGTCCACCACACTCAACGCTTTTGGACTTAGATAAAAATCCACTCAAAGCCTACAGCTCGAGAGCTATTACTTGGCTAAAAAAAATTCCTTTTTACCCCTTCTACCCGGCTACAACTATCTACCAAGCTGGGCTAAACTTAGTAAACTAACCAGCTACCTCCAGCCACTTCCTGGACACACCTGGACACAAGGCCAGCATCAAAGAGAGAGAAAACCAATAAAATCTGGGCAAAAAATTGGGCTCTGGACAAAGCTGGCAGCAACCATAGCTTCTAAAGTGAACCCATGAAACAACAACACTAAAAATACATATGTAAGGACAAGCTTGGCAAGGGTAAAAAGCACCACTTGCCTCCACCTTCCGGATAGCAGCTGCTCTTCCAATCCAGCACAACTAGGCCATAAACCGGACACAAAACAACAACCTTAAGTTAAAACAGGGGGAAAACCTGAGAAATCCGACAGCCTCAAGCGTCTAAAACAGCCCTAGTGTAACACCCCTATCCGTCGTATAGCATATTGAAGTAGGTCTGGCCGGGGCCCGACGCCATATACTACGGACAGATCGGTTGGTTACTTATTAAAACCAATCAACCAATCACAAGGTCCTACACAGAGCACCTAGCGGAAGCAAATTATTAAGTTGCAAAGATAAAAGAACCCAGCCAAGCATGAATGTCCACTACAAGAAGCCCATATGAATGTTTACTACACAAGTATTAGCCTTATGGCCTTACAAAAGTTTGCTCAATAAAAGTGTCTTCCAAATCTCGGCATGCTGGCCGGTCACACATGAGTACATAAGAAAAACACTCAAAATTAGGCCTTCGAGGGCCGGCACAGCAACTTGGGCTTTAGCCCGCTATTTACCGCTCGGCTCCGCAGCACCTGCAAGCAACAATCCACCGCCCGGTGGTAAACAAAAGCAACGGTCAACAATGATGAGCAAATTATAATGACCCCGCCCCCAAAATGGGGCAGCAATGCTCTTTCCCTGCACATTATTAGCATAACAAAGCAGTATAGTGTAAACAAACTTCATCACAGGCGTGGGCATGCACGACCACACACCCCATGCACTCAAGGCACATTCACAGCGAACCGGCCAACATCACGTCAATTTAAGACATAGACGTTCCTGTCTCACCACCGTCCGTTGGACGGCAAACCATATGAGCATTTTGTCTTCCTGTCATTGGTCATATCAATTTAAGCCATAGACCACCGAAGATCCTCATCTATGCCAACGGTTCCACCGAACGACATAGATCGGGTATGGTTCCGCCTGACCCGTGATCATACCCAACGTTAATTTAAGCCATATGCGTAGGTCAAGATTCCCTGAGTCCCGTTTCCATCACACAATACACATAACTCGGTTATGTTCAGGTTTGCTCCCCGGTCACCATGTTGGCAACATCCCGCATTTGCCCAGTTTTTTGGGTGCACCTTGGAGTTAGTCTCCAAGGCTCCCTGATGCAATCTACCTCGTAGAAAACCCGAAAAACAACAATTTACACGGAGTCTTATCCAATTATTATGCAATGCAACATCACCGATCCATAACAACTTGTCCGGATAGGCTTCACACATCAAGCCTATGTCCATTCTCGCATACGAACTCTACATAAGGGGGACTTTACATATCTACCCAAAGGAATGCCTCAACTCATCGCACACTCGCGTGAGAGGGCTTCCTATGCAAAGGAAAAGATGACTTCACATGTCCTAGGATGAGAATCGTTACCCTAGCAATTTTTCTTGGCGCCATGGAAATCTATGTGGATGGAAAGCACCGCAGTCTCCTTTCCTCCGCGGATCCGAAGTCGGCTCGCGATTTGGAGCTCCAAAGCTCCGCCGGTGACCGGATCTAGCTCTTCCTCTTCCTCTTTGCTCTCCCTTCTCTCTAGCTTTTTGAGAAGATAACCCAAATGGAATGAGGGGTTTCAAAGCCCTATTCCCGGTTTTAACTCATCAGGAACAGCCCCCCACCGTTGGATCCCAAACCAAGGAAACAGACGGCCACGATTCATCCCTAAATTAGAAATCTTGGGCCAAACACGGGTTGCAACACGGCCGTATGCATGGCCGTGTCACTCATTCACCGTCACCAGGAATTCCCAACCAGAACACGGCTTGTAACACGGCCACCGACATGCCCACCGACACGCTCGTGTCACATGTGACACGCCCGTGTCAGGGCCCGTATCACGGCCCGTGTGCAAAATCCATGATTCTCCCGAGAAGGACACGGCCATGTGACACGCCCGTGTCACATGCCGTATGCTAGACACGCCCTGGGACACGCCCGTGTCCCAGGCCATGTAATCTCCTTAGTACAAAACCGCAGACTGCCCGAGCAGGACATGGCCTTAGGACACGCTCGTGTCACAGGCCGTGTTCCCTATCTCGACACTCAACGCCTGCAAATCGTAGACCTCTCAACGCGTCGTAGGCCCCGAACATGACACGACCCTGGGACACGCCCGTGTACCAGGCCGTGTGCCCACTACCAAGTCCCAGACTTGGCTCAAAACACTGCCCGTTGCTCTTTTGAGTTTTGGGGCGTTACAACTCTCTTCCGCTTAAAAGAATTTCGCCCACGAAACTAGTAGAGGAAAGAAAACGGAAAACTTTCAGCGGTACCTGAGCAAAATAACTCCGGGTACTCCTCTAGCATGGTTTGCTCCCGTTCCCAAGAGATCTCCTCCTGACCGCAATTGACCCACCGGACCTTGACCATCCGGATCTCCTTGTTACGGAGTCGCTTGACCTCAAAGTCTTCAATACGAACGGGCTTGACCTTAGTCGTCAACCCTTCGTCCACCGACACTTGATCCACTGCGATCACCTGTGAAGGCTCTTGCACCGCCTTCCGCAACACTGAGATGTGGAATACATCGTGTAGTCCACTCAACTCCACCGATATCCTCAAACGATAAGCCGCTTCGCCGACTCGCTCAAGAATCTCAAAGGGTCCAAGGTATCTCGGGCTTAGCTTCTTCAAGCGTCGCACCCGCGAAACACCCTTGAACGACTTTGTCTTCAAGTACACCCAATCGCCGACCGCGAACTCCACTTTCTGGTGCTTGGCATTGTAGTACATAGCTTGCCTATCCTGATCGATCAACAAACGCTCACGAATGATCCGCACCAAAGAAGTAGCACTCTCCACCTCCTATTTCTTGTACAACCTTGCCTCACCCGTTTCTAGCCACGATAACAACGTGCGACACTTCCTATTATACTGGGCCTCGAAGGGCGCCATTTGAATACTCGCCTGGTAGCTGTTGTTGTATGCAAACTCCACCAAATATAGGTGGTCTTCCCAATGCTTCCCGAAGTCTAGAACACACATGCGGAGCATGCCTTCCATAGTTCTAATTACCCTCTCGGTCTGCCCATCCGTCTGCAGATGGAAGGCTGTGCTGAACTTCAATTTAGTCCCCAGCATCTGCTGTACCAACCTCCAATCATTGGAAGTAATACGCCCATAGTGATCACTCACGATGCTGTGAGGCACACCGTGCAGTCTGACTATATTATCCACATATAGTTTCTCCAGTCTCTCCACCGAATCATCCTTCCTATGCAGAATAAAGTGCGACACCTTTGTTAATCGGTCTACGATCACCCAGATGGCGTCGTTCCCCTTCTGCGACCTTGGAAATCCATGCAAAAAGTCCATTGATATGTCATCAAACTTCCATTCCGGAATAGGCAAGGATTTAAAGAATCCTCCAGGCTTTGGCACTCCGCCTTTACCAAGGCGCACGTTTGACACTTAGCCACAAACAGTGCCACGTCCTTCTTGAGCCCTGGCCACCAAAACAGCTTCTTTAGGTCCCAGTACATCTTCGTGCTCCCTGGGTGGATTGAGTACTTGGTATTATGAGCCTCATACATTAACTCCACCCGTAGATTTCCCCCGCTTGGGATGCACAAACGATGGTCCTTCCTTAATAGCCCATCCTCAACCGAAAACTGGGAATTTGACCAATCCAATGCTGCATCTATAAGCTCCTTCATGCTACCATCCAACTCCAATGCATGCCGAACGCGATCAGCCAGGTCATACTGAACTTCCGTCCAGTTCAACAATGCTTTAGCGCTAGTCTGCTTGTCCACACAACAGATCTCCAATGCCTCCAATTCCTGAACTAGCCTCTCATCATGCACCAACAACCAGTTGGCTTGGGCGGGAGCCCTGCGACTCAACGCATCCGCAACTGCATTGCCCTTGCCTGGAACATAATGAATCTTGAACGTATAGTCCCCCAGGAACTCCATCCATCTCCGCTGCCTCTTGTTCAGATCCTTATGATCCAACAAGTACTTCAGGCTCTTATGGTCGGTATAAATATAGACCTTTATGCCATACAAATGATGTCTCCACAGCTTAAGCGCAAAAATCACGGCCGCCAACTCCAAGTCATGGACCAGATAATTCCTTTCGTGCACCTTCAGCTGATGCGATCCATACGCAATAACATTTCCATACTACAGCAGCACGCAACCCAAACCACTACTTGAGGCATCACTATAAATCTCGAAGCCCTCGGTCCCACTCGGCGAACTTAGCATCGACGCCGTGGTCAACTGTCCCTTCAGCTCCTCAAATGCTTGCACGCACTCCTGCATCCACAAGAACTTCTAATCCTTCCTTGTCAACTTCATGAGAGGTAACGCTATTCGCGAGAAGTTCTCTATGAAGCGCCTGTAATAGCCGGCAAGCCCAAGAAAACTACGGACTTCCGCTACCGAAGACAACACAGACCACTCCCGTATCGCAACAATCTTCGCCAGATTCACCGCTATACCTTCCCCACTGACAATATGACCAAGGAATGCTACTAAGGGTAGCCAGAACTCGCATTTGGAGAATTTTGCATAGAGTTCATTCCTCCTCAGCGTCTCCAACACTAGATGCAGATGCTTGAAGTGATCTTCCTCGCACTGCGAGTACACCAATATGTTGTCAATGAAGACGATCACAAAATGGTCTAGGTACTCTCAGAACGTCCTGTTCATCAAATCCATAAACACCGATGTCGCATTTGTCAGTCCAAATGGCATGACCGTGAACTCGAAGTGCCCATACCTTGTGCTGAATGCCGTCTTCGGGATATCACACTCCCTTATCCTCAACTGATAATACCCAGACTTCAGATCCAACTTCGAATATACCGACGATCCGACTAACTGATCGAAAAGAACATCAATCCTTGGGATAGGGTATTTATTCTTCTCCGTTAGCTTGTTCAACTCCCTGTAGTTGATATACAGCCGCAAACTCCCATCCTTCTTCTTAATAAAGAGGACCGGTGCACTCCAAGGCGATGAGCTTTGACGCACATACCCTTGCTCCATCAAATCCTCTAGTTGAACCTTCAACTCTGCCATCTCCTCAGGCGCCAACCTATAAGGAGAACGTGACACAGGTTTGGCACCTGGCACTAGCTCGATGGTGAAATCAATCTCTCGCTGCGGTGGGGCTCCGGGAAGATCGCCCGGGAACATGTCGGGGGACTCACATACCACTGGGATACTATCCAAAGTGGCCTTAGGCTTTACATCCTCCACTAACATGAAGAACAGCTCTGCTCCAGCACAAACCACCTTCACCACCTGAAGAGCAAACATCAGCGTCTTGCTCGACCCCTTCAATCCCGTAAAAGTCGTCTCCTGCCCAACACCCAGCTTGACCTCCTTACGATTGCAGTCGATACAAGCCTTCTGCTCCGAAAGCAAATCCATACCGAAGATAACGTCGAACTCTACTAGCGGCAGCAACGACGCTAGCAACTCGAACACTTGGCTTCAAATATGAACCTTTATGGCGCATACTCTATCCGCACGCATCGAACACCCATTCGGTAGCAACACATCCAATTTGTCCTTCACCATCGAAGAAGGGACTCCGATGCACGTTATGAAACTTTCGGACAAAAAGGAGTGTGAAGCTCCCGTATCGAAAAGTTCTCGTGCCGGGCTACCGCCAATCAGAACAAAGCCTATACAAACAGTATTAAGCTAACAAGCACTGGGTAGCAGTATTTAAAGCTAACTTGCTATAAATTAAACCGTACCTGTCACCACGTCGGCCTGTTTGATGGACTCTTGCAGGCCCAAGTTATAGACTCTCGGTTGAGTCGGAGCATAGTGGGACGCGGTTGACTCCACCTCCTTGCCCTTCTCTTCATAAGTGGCTCCTTGCTTTCTCTCGGACTTTGGAAGTCCGCTCCAACAATTGCGGGAAAAATTCCCCGTCTTTCCACAAGTATAACAAGCACCCGAGGTTCGGTTGGTAGTTTCCCCTGAAGAACCTTAAGAAGGGGCTGGACCCGACGTCTTAGCCTTCTTGTAAAACCTGCGATATCCAGACTTCGAAGTAGTCGGCACTTTAAACTCCGATTTCTCACCACCGGATTCCTTCTTCACTTGAACATTCTTCATGTCCTTTTCCAAGGGCCGGGCCGAGTTAACCAAGGTCATGAAACCCTGCGCCATAGGCCCCGAAAGTAACAACCTCAAATCATCTCTTAACCCTTCATAAAACGGTTCATTTTGCGCTCCTCATCGACAAAGGTAGCGCTTGCGTATCGTCCCAAACGAGTGAACTCATGGAGATACTCGTCCACGGTGCTGTCTCCTTGCACCAACTTTTGAAACTCATTTTCCAACGCGATCCTCTGAGGTGAGGGGAGGTTTCGAGCCATAAACAACCTCGAAAATTCCTCCATAGAGACATCAGCCAACTGCCTTTCTCTCAAGTGGTGTAGCTCTAGCCCTTCCCACCATAACCTCGCATCCCCGTCCAGCAAGAACGTCACAATCGTGGTCTTCTGCCACTCTTCAGTTTCCGTTACTGTCAGCACTTTCTTGACTCTCGATAGCCCATCCTCTACTAGAGTCGGGGTTCCCGTTCTCGAGAACACTAGCGGATGGAAACCCATCACATGCTTAAGTTGTTTCTCAGTTGCTTTCCGAGGCAACTCCAGCTCCACCATCACCTATTCCACCCTCCTAGGATCTGCCGCTTGGAGCGGCACTTGCTCCACAGTAGGAGCAGGCTGCTGTACCTGCCTCGCAGTCTGCTGTACCTGCCTCGCAAGCTGCTCATTGATCATTGTAAGTACAGTTTCCGCCACCATTCTAATGGTCTCGGCTGAAGGAGGTGTTGCAGACGCATCATTTGGTGCGCTGCTTGCCTCAGAACCTAGCCGTTCCGACGGTCCAACACCACTCCTGGTCACCTATAATCGTGCAAAACACCGATAAGCGACCAAACAATATTGCAAACAACAATTATAGGAACACGCAGGTTCCTCAAACATGTGTATTTTCATTCCTAAGTGGATATTCATGGGTTCTTTTCATGTTATAACAATGATGCACACACATGTTCTCAACACCCCTTAAAGTGAATTCGCCCACGAATTCATTTAAGCTTGACCGAAATCGGTAGCCTGATACCAAATTGTAACACCCCTATACGTCGTATAGCATATAGAAGTAGGTCCGACCGGGGCCCGACGCCATATACTACGGACAGACCGGTTGGTTACTTATTGAAACCAATCAACCAATCACAACGTCCTACACAGAGCACCTAGCGGAAGCAAATTATTAAGTTGCAAAGATAAAAGAACCCAGCCAAGCATGAATCTCTACTACAAGAATCCCATAAGAATGTTTACTACACAAATATTGTGATGTAGGCCACTCCCTAAATGGAATTAAGGCACAAAAAATACAAATGGATTCCTAAGGGGAATTTAAGCGAACACGTGGTGTGCGCGCAAAACACAAAATTTTGGCAGAGTTTCGTTTAAAATGTTGCGATCTCACAAGGGTAAAATTCCCATCCAAACCTGCACGACATAGACATACACTAACATCATAACCTAACCATACATCTAGCATCACATCACATCATTTTCCATCCACAAGGAGAGTGATCCGGAATAAAGCTTCGATTCGGAAAATAGTCCAAATGCAACCATCAAAACAAAACTAAACGAGGATATACCAAATCCTCTTGATCCATTCGAAACCAAAGGCTACACAAACCCCGGTTTGCAAACGTCCAAGGGGACCTACCCTTACGGAAATCTTCGCGAAAATCAAATATAAGGCAATAACAATTTCAGATTTTATAATGCAAAAACTTGAATCAATTTTTAGGATAAAACTTGAAATCAAAGTCTCCACTACACTCACAATATAAGATGAAGTTCACACAAGTTTAAGGGAGAGAAAATTGTTACCCAAATCTAAAATTAGAGAGGAGGAGGAGACGGAGAAAGATAACTATGGAAGAGTCGCACTTCCACGGGTTCACCAGAGTCACACCGGATGAGGAGAACCGAGCTGCCTTCTTCGGAGTCACACCAGAGGAGGTAGGGGTCGCCGGAGCAGTAAAGAATAGCCCAAAGAGGGCGGCGACAGCAGCAGTTGGCGGGTTCCTGGGCGTCGGGTTTTGGCTAGGCCGAACAGGAGGTAAACCGAGCAGGTTGTCTTAGGGTTCTTTTTTTCTTCTTCAATATCCTCTCCAACTTCTCATACACATATATATAATAACAAACACCTCTCTATCCACCCTTCATCAAGATCAAAACTAAATCCTAGACACTAATAATGTTTTAATCAAAAATTGTAAAAAACAAACATCATAATAAAGAGACCTATATAAATGTTTTATGAAAATAAAGATAGGAGGATTATAATATTATTTCAAAATGAAATAATCATTATAATCATAATGACGTGATGAAATGCCGGTGGCGGCGGTGGCGGAGGCGACGATGGTTGCGGCAACGACCATCAATGTCCACGAACATGTAGCGGTGGCGATCAAAAGAGAGATCCATACAGTGGCGGTGGCGGAGGCGACGACGGTTGCGACAACGACCATCGATGTCCACGAACATGTAGCGGCGACGATCAAAAGAGAGATCCATGTGGTGGAGGTGAAGACGGTTGCGGCAACGACCATCAATGTCCATGAACATGTAGCGGCGGCGATCAAAAGAGAGGTCCATGTCGGCACGGGCAAATGGCGGGACATCCTCGCCATCAACCCTCCCCCGCTCAAAATCACTCATCTCCGATGAGTGGCCAAGGAGAGAATAGAAGGAGGCAGCAACATCCACAGGTAGCTTAGCAAGAGAGGACATCCACGGGGCAGGACAAGCATTGCGGGCGTCCGCAATAGAACAGAACCTGTCATGAGCAAGAACAGCAGAAAACCTTATAGATGTGTCAGCATAAAGAAAAGCAGCGCAGATCTTACCATCCAATGCGAGAACCAGGAAACCCAAATGGAAGAGCGATACGGAAAAAATCTCACCTCTCAACCCACGGGAATTTGAAGTGGAAGAGTGAAACGTCAGAGAAAGCCGCTCATATGGAGACCAGATTTGCAAAATTAAATCCGAAAAATTGAAATGCGGTGAAAAACCGATTGCATCGTAAAAATCCAAAGAAATTGCATTAAACCCAAAATTCTTGAAAATCATGAAAGGATCAGCGCTCCAATGTAATAATTTTGTTACGGAACCCGAAGGTATCCACTCGGGGGCTAACCAGACTAAATTAGAATCAACAATTCTGCAGTCAGAAGCTCTCGAAGGTGAACGGACGTGAAAGTGATGCAACTCATAGACACTGGCACAAGGCAATGATATGTTTACATGCAGTTCGTACCAGGATGGACGAAAGATATGTGCAATTTGATTTGGCGGGTAACAATGTCGTGAGGGCACGAAATCAATAGGCACAGTCGCTGTGAAATCATACGCAGTCGCAAATGAAAACATGCCCGCCGGCGGATACTCACTAATACATAGCCCACTAGTCATATCAAACGGAGGTGCTAATAACGACGGTTTAACTAAGTGGATCGGACTAGGTAAAATCAATTCGAGTCCTAACAAGTCCGCTAATCGATCCAAAAGGACGGCTCCCTCGCAAGGCCAATCTTCCAACCCAGTAGGTATGTCAGCTAACTCTGGGCCATCGCTCGGTTCCTAACCTATCATAGGAGACGGGCCTGAAATATGGTCAAGGGGAGGTGGGTTAATCCCAGGGAGGGATACCTCAGAGGAGACATCATCATCCAGGTCACTAGGATAACCAATCTCCTCATCGTCACTACAGTCGTCAGAACAATCGGCATCGCCTTTAGTGGCGGGCTCAGACGTCGAAGCTAAAAGAGCCAAAGCCCTAGGCTTTGTGGGGCACTCCACGACATAGTGGCCAATCAATCCATAAGCATAGCATGTAGCGTTTTCCTTGCAACTCTTAACTATTTTCCTAGGCTTATCCCGTGGTCTTATAGCATCCCTAGTTGAGACAACGACAGGTGGCGGGACAGAGGACCTAACCTTTTCCTTCTCACTAACGGTAGGTGTACAAGTGCTCGAAATAGTCAGATCTTGGCAGAGCAAGGATCTAGCGTGGGGCTTATAGTAACTCCTATGATCAGAAATGGGTCAAGTGCCCTGGCGGGGAGAAACAAAATCATGAGATATCCGAGTATGGTAGTACGAGGGGACATACTGGTTCGACGTAGGCAAAATCTTAGGCGGCAACTCACTCAAATTATCAAAAGACGGAGAGCGGCAGTATGGAGGGTAATACTCATCCGTTAACAAATTCTTCATAATCCTCCAACCTACAAGTGAGTCGTCGAGGGACGTCCCAAAACGTCGCTCATCATTGAGCCAGAAGGTTTGTGCTCGACAAAATAATTGTAGTTTCGCAACGGGAATCCTGTGGGGATCCACAATCTGATATCTCTCAAAATAGCGCTCCATATCCTTCACCCAACATAAAAATACTCGCGGATCACCTAACCCATCATAGTTCGGAGCAAAAACTCTAATAGGCCTAGAGGTGCGCGGCGGTGGTGTCAGATATTGTGAAAACATAACGTTACGCTCAACAAATGAATGTGAGTGTGCGGAGCTCCCAATGTATGCCATAACGAACCAACAGAACACTCAAACTAAGTAAACACGTTAAACAAATTTTTTTGTTTTGTTTTTATATAACAAATAATAAAAATTTTAAAACCAACAAAACGTGCCTAAGTGCAAATAGGGTGGTGGGGGGGGGGGGGGGGGGGGGGTGGGGTGGCTCGGAACGAGCAGATCGTTGCCAAGTTGAGAAATTGGCAAACCTCCCTCTGATACCAAATTGATGTAGGGCACTCCCTAAATGGAATTAAGGCATCAAAAAATACAAATGGATTCCTAAGGGGAATTTAAGCGAACACGTGGTGTGCGCGCAAAACTCAAAATTTCGGCAGAGTTTCATTTAAAATGTTGCGATCTCACAAGGGTAAAAACTCCTATCCAAACCTGCACGACATAGACATACAATTATATCATAACCTAACCATACATCTAGCATCGCATCACATCATTTTCCATCCACAAGGAGAGTGATCCGGACTAAAGCTTCGATTCGGAAAATAGTCCAAATGCAACCCTCAAAACAAAACTAAACGAAGATATACCAAATCCTCTTGATCCATTCGAAACCAAAGGCTACACAAACCCCGGTTTGCAAACGTCAAAGGGGACCTACCCTTACGGAAATCTTCGCGAAAATCGAATATAAGGCAATAACAATTTCAGATTTTATAATGCAAAAACTTGAATCAATTTTTAGGATAAAACTTGAAATCAAAGTCTCCACTACACTCATAATATAAGATGAAGTTCACACAAGTTTAAGGGAGAGAAAATCGTTACCCAAATCTGAAATTAGAGAGGAGGAGGAGATGGAGAAGGATAACTATGGAAGAGTCACACTTCCACGGGTTCACCGGAGTCACACCGGATGAGGAGAACCGAGCCGCCTTCTTCGGAGTCACACCGGAGGAGGTAGGGGTTGCCGGAGCAGCAAAGAACAACCCAAAGAGGGCGGTGGCAGCAGCAGTTGGCGGGTTCCTGGGCGTCGGGTTTTGGCTAGGCCGAACAGGAGGCAAACCGAGCAGGTTGTCTTAGGGTTCTTTTTTTCTTCTTCAATATCCTCTCCAACTTCTCATACACATATATATAATAACATACACCTCTCCATCCACCCTTCATCAAGATCAAAAATAAATCCTAGCCACTAATAATGTTTTAATCAAAAATTGTAAATAACAAACATCATAATAAAGAGACCTATGGAAATGACTTATGAAAATAAAGATAAGAGGATTATAATATTATTTCAAAATGAAATAATCATTATAATCATAATGACGTGACGAAATGCCGATGGCGGCGGTGGTGGAGGCGAAGACGATTGCGGCAACGACCATCAATGTCCACGAACATGTAGCGGCGACGATCAAAAGAGAGATTCATGCGGCGGCGGTGGTGGAGGCGACGACGGTTGCGACAACGACCATCGATGTCCACGAACATGTAGCGGCGACGATCAAAAGAGAGATCCATGTGGTGGAGGTGACGACAGTTACGGCAACGACCATCAATGTCCATGAACATGTAGCGGCGGCGATCAAAAGAGAGGTCCATGTCAGCACGGGCAAATGGCGGGACATCCTCGCCATCATATTGGCCTTATGGCCTTACAAAAGTTTGCTCAATAAAAGTGTCTTCCAAATCTCGACATGTAGGCCGGTCACACATGAGTACATAAGAAAAACACTCAATATTAGGCCTTCGAGGGCCGACACAGCAACTTGGGCTTTAGCCCGCTATTTACCGCTCGGCTCCGCAACACCTGCAAGAAACAATCCACCGCTCGGTGGTAAACAAAAGCAACGGTCAGCTATGCTGACCAAATTATAACGACCCTGCCCCCAATACGGGGCGGCGATGCTCTTTCCCTGCACATTATTAGCATAACAAAGCAGTATAATGTAAACACACTTCATCACAGGCATGGGCATGCACGACCACACACCCCGTGCACTCAGGGTATATTCACGGCAAACCGGCCAACGTCACATCAATTTAAGCCATAGACGTTCCCGTCTCACCACCGTCCCTTGGACGGCCAACCATATGAGCAATTTGTCTTCCTGGCATTGGTAACGTAAATTTAAGCTATGACCGCCGAAGACCCTCATCTATGCTAACGGTTCCACCGAACGACATAGATCGGGTATGGTTCCGCCTGACCCGTGCTCATACCACAATGTCAATTTAAGCCATATGCGTAGGTCAAGACTCCCTGAGTCCCGTTTCCATCACACAATACACATAACCTGGTTATGTTCAGGTTGGATCCACGGCTACCCTGTTGGCAACATCCCGCATTTGCCCAGTTTTCCGGGTGAACCTCTGAGTTAGTCTCCAAGGCTCCCTGATGCAATCTACCTCGCAGAAAACCCAAAAAACAACCATTTACACGGAGTCTTCTCCGGTTATTATGCAATGCAACATCACCGATATAGACCAACTTGTTCGGATAGGCTTCACCCATCATGCCTATGTCCGTTCTCGCATAGGGACTCTACACAAGGGGGACTTTACATATCTACCCCAAGGAATGCCTCAACTCATCGCACACTCGCATGAGAGGGCTTCTTATGCAAAGGAAAAGAGAACTTCACATGTCCTAGGATGAGAATCGTTACCCTAGATTTTTTCCTTGGAGCCATGGAAATCTATGCGGATGGAAAGCACCGCAATCTCCTTGCCTCCGCAGATCCGAAGTCGGCTCGCGATTTGGAGCTCCGAAGCTCCACTGGTGACCGAATCTAGCTCTTCCTCTTCCTCTTTGCTCTCCCTTCTCTCTAGTTTTTAGAGAGAGATAACCCAAATGGAATGAGTGTTTTCAAAGCCCTATTCCTTGTTTTAACTCATCAGGAACAGCCCCCACCGGTTGATCCCAAACCAAGGAAACGCACGGCCACGATTCAGCCCAAAATAAGAAATCCTGGGCCGAACATGGGTTGCAACACGGCCGTGTGCATGGCAGTGCCACACATTCGCCTTCACCAAGAATTCCCAACCAGAAAACGGCTTATGACACGGCCACTGACACGCCCGTATCACATGTGACATGCCTATGTTAGGGCCCGTGTGCAAAATCCATGATTCTCCCGAGAAGGACACGGCCAGGTGACACGCCCGTGTCACATGCCGTGTGCTAGACACGCCCTGGGACACGCCCGTGTAATCTCCTTAGTACAAAACCGCAGACTGCCCGAGCAAGACACCGCCTTGGGACACGCCCGTGTCCCAGGCCGTGTTCCCTGTCTCGACACTCAACGCCTGCAAATCGTCGACCTCTCAACACGTCGTCGGCCCCGAACATGACATGGCACTGGGACACGCCCGTATCCCAGGCCGTGTGCCCACTACCAAGTCCCAGACTTGGCTCAAAACGCTGCCCGTTGCTCTATTGATTTTTGGGGCGTTATACTGTTGAAACTCTGTTCGGACGGTTAGCCGAACAAGCCGCCGCGGCCTTTCTATCCAGTTCGCCGTGGCCTGACCAACCAGTGTTCTTGCGAGTAGCTGTATCGGGCTAATGATTCAGAGTGCCAGAAGTCTGTTCGGGCAGTTAGCCGAATAGGCAACAACGGATTGTTCTGTCGGTCTTCAAGAGTGCGCCTTCACGGTTAAGAGATAAGCCGTTGTTAATTTTGTGAAGTCGTGATGCTCGGGTCCAAGGTTTATTCTAAGCGGTCTGTGACAACCCCGCGGTATGCGGTCTAGTATCTTGTCGCAGCTTCAGCGAATTGGTGAGCAGTGTTGCGGGTTGCTAGTTATCTGTAGGAGCGGCTTATCGACTTATCTGGCGGCCTTACTCTTGTGTCTGGAGGTTTTTATGTTATTGCTTGTATAGTGAGCGGTTTGGGTATATCAAACCGCTCAGGCCGCCCGACTTGTATTTAGTCCCACATCGTGGGTTGTATTCTCTCTCCTCCCCCGTTTTCTATAAATATGGGGGCATACCTATGTATTACTTACTTTTTTGGAGCAATAAAATTTGTGGTTATTTACCTCTTGTTCACCATTTTTTACTTGGTATCAGAGGTTAACCGGTCCTGTTGCTCCAGAATTGTGTTGCTCCTCTTGCGGTTTGTTTTTTGAAATCGCGCGGGTTGCTCCTTTTCCCTCCCTTCTTCCGGTCTTATCCAGCTTCTTCACTCCCGCTTTTCTTTCTTGTCGCGCAGTTTTTCCCCTTCCTCGCGCGATTTCGTGCTCTTTCCTTTTTTGAGAGCCTTCTCTGCCCTTAGGTCACAGTTTCTCCCTACTGCTGGTGTGTGCTCACCGAGACCGGGCGGTTTCTGTTTCTGTTTTCATGGTTTCTTTCCTGGTTGCTTGTTGCGGTTTCCGCTTTCTCCGCGCGCTTGCTTTTCTTCATGGATACTCCGTCGTCTTCTGCTACTTTCCCTGCTCCTTTTTCTCATGCTTCTCCCTCTGTTTATTCTTCGGGCAATCTGGGCATGTTGTCCAAACTTACAGGCCTAAATTATCTTGAATAGAGTGTGTCATTTGTTTTTCTGTTACGTTCTCAACGTAAGCGTTCCCACTTGACTGGCGACCCTCCTCCTGTTGGCTCTGATGCTTATGATGATTGGGACGCTTCTAATGCCTTGGTCCGTACTTGGCTGGCCAATAGTTTGTCTGATGAGTGTCTTCCTGTCATTCGTCATGATCATACTGTCAAAGCCGCATGGACTCATCTTGCTGCTTTATATTCTGAAGGGCCTCAGAACTCCCGAATCTACACTCTTTATGCTTATCTTTTTGCTCGCCCTGTTATGACACCTGCTGCAGCTTATCAAGAAGTGCAGAGTCTTGGGGCTGAACTTCTTCAACATCGTCCCTTTTCTGCAGATCTTGCCGAGCAACACAAAAATTTTCAGGAGCTCTTGGTGGTTTGCTATTTACTTCATCTTCCGGAGTCTTATGATCTGATTCGTCAACAGATTCTCGGCGAAGCAGACACTCCAACTCTTGATGCCACTATTGCTCGGATTTCCGCTATTACTACTCTTCTTCAGCGCCCTTTACTTCCTTCTCCATCTCCTGATCCTGTTGCTCATTTTGCCCGACATGATCATTCTGGTAGTCGCGGTGGCCGCACTGGTGGTCGGGGTTTCTCCAAACATCTTTGTTCACATTGTGGCAAGACTGGCCATCTGATTGATCGATGTTGGGTCAAACACCCTCATCTTCGTCCTGCTTTTGCTGATTCTGCTAAGAAGTATACTGCGTCTCTTGCCACTTCGGGTACTGCTCAGTTAGCTACCACAGGTAAGTGGCTTATTGACTCTGGTGCTACTACTCATATGACTGGGAATTCTCAGCTTTTCTCTTCTCTTACTACAAGACACACTTACCGCCTGTTCTTATTGCTGATTGTTTCCCTTTTCCGGTTCATGGGTCTGGAACTATGCATGCTACTTCTTCTCTTCAGCTTCGCGACACCCTCTATGTTCTATATTTTCCTTGCAATCTTCTTTCTGTTACTGCTCTTTGTAAGCAGTTTGATTGTGAAGCGATTTTTACTGCTTCTACTTGTCTTTTTCAGATTCCTCAGTCCAAGGAGATGATAGCTACTGGGACTGAGAGTGGCGGCTTGTTTTATCTTGATACTTCTTCTGCTTTTTCTGCCTCCTCTTCTCTACTTCAGTGGCATCTTAGACTTGGTCATCCTCCTCCTCGGATTCTCTATCATCTTCTGCCTGATTTACCTCGGGGCGAGTCCACTCTTCACTGTGACGCTTGTCAGTTTGGGAAACATCATCGTTCTACTTTTCCTGCCAACACAGGATGCAGTTCTTCTAAGCCTTTTGATATTGTACATTCTGATATAAGGGGTCCTGCACCTACTCCTACTGTTGGTAGGGGTAGTTTATATTTTGTGACATTTATTGATGATTTTTCCGGCTGTACTTGGCTGTATTTGTTGCGTGACCGCTCTGAACTTTTTTCTATTTTCACTGCTTTTTATAATGAAATTCATACTCAGTTTGATACTTCTATTAAAATTCTTCGGTATGATAATGCTAAGGAGTACCTTAGTCATCAGTTTCAATCATTTTGTGTTGATCGTGGCATTGTTCATCAAACCACTTGTCCGTATACATCACAACAAAATGGTGTTGCTGAACGAAAAAATCGTCATCTTCTTGATGTGGCTCGAAGTCTGCTTACGCACATGCATGTTCCTAAGTCTTACTGGGGGCATGCAGTCCTTCTCTCTTGCTTTCTTATTAATCGTATTCCCTCTTCTGTTATTGGTGGGAAGACTCCCTTTTCTACACTGCATCCTGATGCAGAACCTTTCCCTTTGCCTCTTTGTGTCTTTGACTGCACTTTCTTTGTTCATTCTCCATCTTCTACTCGTGATAAGTTGTCCCCTCGCTCAGTTAAATGTGTCTTTCTGGGCTATTGTCTTACTCAGAAAGGGCATCACTGTTATTATACTATTCTCTGTCGGCAGTATGTCTGTGCTGACGTTACTTTCTTTGAGACTGTTTCATACTTTTCTCCGTCTACCTCTCCTCTTCTTTCATCTGATGATTCCGTTACTTTACCTATTATTTCTTCACCTTCTCCTGAACCTACTACTCTGTCCTCTTTACCTTATGATTCTCCTGCTCTTCCTGCTTCCGCTGATGAGCCGCTCCCCATAGTTCCTAGTGTGCCTACCTCTCCGTTGGGGGAATCTACACAAGTAGACAGGGCTAACCTTGATCTTCCTATTGCTCTTCGGAAGGGTGTGCACTCATGCATTCAGCATCCTCTGGCTGGTGTGGTATCTTACACCAGCTTGTCTCCTCGGGCACAGAGTTTTGCTTTGGCTCTCTCGGCTGGTGTTCTTCCAGCTTCTTATCGTGATGCTTTACTTATTCCTCATTGGAAAGCTGCTATGGATGAGGAGATGAAGACTCTGACTGAATGGGGTGCCTAGTCTCTTGTTCCTACTCCTCCTAGTGCTGATGTGGTTGGTTGTCGTTGGGTTTTTGTTATCAAGTATCTTCCTGATGGCACTATTGATCGCTACAAAGCTCGTTTTGTAGCCAAAGGGTTTACGCAGACTTATGGTGTGGATTTATTTGATACGTTTTCTCCAGTTGCCCGGATTACTACGATTCGTGTTCTTTTTTTAGTGGCTGTGAACAAAGATTGGGCCATCTCTCAAGTAGATGTCAAGAATGCTTTTCTTTATGGAGATTTGAATGAGACGGTTTATAAGGAGCAACCTCCTGGGTATGTTGCTCAGGGGGAGTCTCAAGTATGTAAGTTGAAGAAAGCCATCTACGGTCTTAAACAGAGTTCAAGAGCCTTGTTTGAGAAGTTTAATGAGGTTATTTCTGTTTTTGGATTTGTTCGGAGCACTGCGGATCACTCTCTGTTTATTCGGAAGACCTCGTCTGGGCTGGTTATTCTTGCAGTATATGTGGATGATATTCTTCTTACTGGGGATGACAAGAAAGGTATTGATATGATGAAAAAGCATCTTCTTCAGCACTTTGTTATGAAGGATATGTGATCTCCTAAGTATTTTCTAGGGATTGAGATATCTCGAAAACCTGGCTCCGTGGTTCTTTCACAAAGGAAATATGCTCTAGATCTTCTACAAGATACAGGTCTTCTTGGAACTAAACCTGCCCGGTCCCCTATGGCTGTTGGAGATGACAAATGCTGGAGTGACTCTTCCACTCTTCTAGAAGATATCACGAGGTACAGATGTCTGGTTGGTAAACTCATCTATCTGACAGTTACTAGACCAGAAATCTGTTATGCAGTGGGAAAAGTAAGTAAGTTTATGCAAGCTCTTAGGGAGTGTCATATGCAGTCTGCTCTGAAGATTCTTGAATACATAAATGGTGCACCAGGTAAAGGGCTCTTATTCCTAAAAAGGGGACATTTGAATGTAGAGGTTTATTCTGATGCGTGCTACGTAGATGATAAGGGCGACAGGAAGTCAACATAAGGTTTCTGTACATTTGTTGGAGGAAATCTAGTTAGTTGGAAAAGTAAGAAGCATGCAGTGGTTGCCAGATCGAGTGCAGAAGCCAAATATAGAAGCATGGCTTTGACGGCTTGTGAAATAAAATGGCTTCGAACTCTCTTACTGGATCTTAGAGAGTTTTATGATCATCCCTTACCAATGTTTTGTGACAATAAAGCAGCTATATACATTTTGAAGAATCCACTCTTTCATGAAAGGACGAAGCATATCGAGGTTGATTGTCACTTTATTAGAGAAGAGATTCTGAATAATCAGATATGTACTCCTTTTGTTACTTTTGACAGAGAGCTGGCAGATTACTTCACAAAACTGGTTACTTCGTTCACAGAGGTTTGCAGCAAGCTGGGCATGGTTGATATATATGCTCCAGCTTGAGGGGGAGTGTTGAAACTCTATTCGGACGGTTAGCCGAACAAGCTGCCGCGACCTGTCTTGCCAGTTCGCCGTGGCCTGACCAGCCAGTGTTCTAGCGAGTAGCTGTATCGGGCTGATGATTCAGAGTGCCAGAAGTTTGTTCGGGCGGTTAGACGAACAGACAGCATCAGATTGTTCTGTCGGTCTTCAAGAGTGCGCCTTCGCGGTTAGGAGATAAGCCTTTGCTACTTTTGTGAAGTCGTGAAGCTTGGGTCCAAGGTTTATTCTCAGCGGTCTGTGGCAACCTGCGGTTTAGCGAATTATCTGGCGGCCTTACTCTTGTGTCCGGAGGTTTTTATGTTATGGCTTGTATAGTGAGTGATTTGGGTATGTCAAACCTGCTCAGGCCGCCCGACTTGTATTTAGTCCCACATCGTGGGTTATATTCTCTCTCCTCCCCACTTTTCTATAAATAAGGGGGCATACGTATGCATTACTTACTTTTTTGGAGCAATAAAATTTGCGGTTATTTACCTCTTGTTCACCATTTTTAACTTACACCTAGAGCACGGAAAACATACCTAGGATGGAAGACCTAAGAGAGAGCACTCCAAATATGCCTATTCCCGAGGAATCCGAGCTTGAACTCTCGCGAAAAAGTCAGCCAAAAGCTGCAGAAATTTGCTTCCGGAAACAAGAGATGGAGGCTAACTGTTTCTCTCTTTGGGGAAGAAGAATAGGGATATATTAAACTAAGCTATCAGTTATATTATATATTATCACTAGTCACCAAGCTAATAAAATAATGCTAGTATACTATTATAATATAGTCTTAGTCAGCTACAACTTCTACCGCCACCAGCTAGATAATATTACAGCGATTTTGCTGATAAAAGAATACTAGTCAGCCAGTAGTTATTAAAATATGCTATATTATTAAAGCTATACCCACTTGCTGCCACAATTAACCAAATAACACGTCAAAACGACGCGAAAATTCCAACTATCTCGGAATTTTATGAAAGTCACACAGTAGCTAAATATCCATGCTACGAATCTAGTGGCGACGTCAAAATCATCATCCGAAAAACAAAACTCGTGCTAATATTTCCCGAAGCCAAAACACAAGTATTCCCGAAGAGGCTCCACCGAGTAACCAAAACAGCCTCCGGTTTGCTAAGGAATCTTGCAAACATGCTACAAAACAAGCCACTCAAGGGCCTAAAGAGCTAAGACCACACTCTGACGACGACAAAGGCCGGAAATGCGTCAATGTAATGCCAAACAAAAATTAAACAGTCGCAGAAAAACCGGGGGCATTACAATGAGTGCCAGCTCCATCGAGCACTTGCCTCCCTTGCCGAGTAGAGGAAATGCGGAGCTGCTCGCCCTATGTTGTGTGGGGTGTTTTTTTTACCATTTTGCCCCTACGGGCCTGCCCATAGCCAGTTAGAATAGCAGAGTCTCCCTGTTGGTAGACCCAGGTGGCCTGCACATAGCTGTTCAGAACAGCGGAGGTTGGCTATTTGCAGGCCGTTTCAAGAAATCTATAAATATGACACAAGGGGTATCTCAGAGGTGCATGCTTTCTTGTACCTGGTCTTCTAGCGCTCTCTGAGATACCTTATCTTCAACACCTGGCTAAGGAGGGGAAGCGCTCCAAGAACTTCCGGGTGTGTGGAGGGACCTCCGTGCTTGAGCCTTGGGTCTATCCCTAGTCTGTCTACTTTGGTTCCTCGGGCTCGCAGAGGAGAAGTACGTGTGCGATCACCCCTTCCCCAAGGGTGAACTCCTCGAGACCGAATTCTCGGTTTCAACATTTTTATGCAGTGAGTGTGGAGCGTGATCAACAAAGAAAATCTCCCGCAAGTTCGATGGCTAGAGATGATGGACAAGGTTCAGGCAGGGGCAACTCGCCACCCCCTCCACCTCCCGCAGCGGCGATGTCGACAGAGCTCAGAGAGGAAGTTTTTGGACTCGTCAGATTCGCACTCGGCATGCGGGCCGAGTGTGTGACACCAGCAGTTCCCGTAGTTGCCGTCCCGGCCTTTGGCGACAACACGCAAATCCGGCGAGATGGGAATGAGGTTGCTAGAGGGGGAGAGCTCGAGCTACGGGGGCAAGTCCTATTCCCCGGCTCGGCAGACGAGTATCATTATGGAGAGATGGCAGGGGAGGAGTACCCAGCTCACCCAGCTATGGGTGGAAGCCCCTTCAACGAGTCTGTATCTTCTACCCCAGCTCCAGAATGGTTTCGGGATCCGGAGATGACCTACTACAGCGGGAAGGGAGATCCGGTCCAGGACGTCTAGTGGTTCGAAGAAGTTGTTTCGATCCGATAAATGTCGGATGGGTTTAAGTGTCGACTCTTTGCCATCACCCTCAAGGAGAAGGCAAGAGAGTTGTTCCACCGGCTCCCGACCAGCTCCATTTACTGTTTCGAGGACCTGCATCAGGGGTTCATGCTGAGGTTCAACACATCGAGGAAGAGTAAGAAGGAGGCGGAGTCTTTGTTCCGCATTAAGCAGGGGGCAGGCGAGACCCTAGGTAGCTACATGGACAGGTTCCAGGAGGAACTGTCCCAGGTGCAGGAGATGCCGGGGCACACCATGATGATAGCCTTAATCCTGGGTCTCCAGCCCGGGTTCTTTGCCATGGAGCTGAAGAGGACTCCTCCGGTATCTTTTGATGCACTCATGGAGAGAACGACCATGGAGGCTGATATGGGGACGACACACCCGGAGTTTGCCCGGAGGTTGGCCCGTTGGGCGACGGAGGAGTAGAGGCCAAGGGGTGGCCGAGTTTAGGAGGAGAGGAGGGCTGAGCCCATGCAGAGGGAGCAGCTGCAGCAGCATCAGCCTAGGTGGGGACTTCAGGGGCTGAATAATCGGCTAGGGTAGAGGCTGGAGTGACAGGACCAAGGGACACAGAGGGTTTATCATGGAGGGGATAATCGCCAGGGTGGACACGGTCCATTTTACCCCCAAGGCGGGAGGCAGGGTCAGAGACCCCCTCTCCTCTATTAGGAGGAGTCCATGGCAATTGCCCTTGGAGGAAGTAGGAGAGAAAAGCCAAGGAGGAGGAGGGAGGTCAGGGTGGACCAACCCTACTATGACTCCCATCAGGAGGAGGGGCAAGTCACATCCACGTGCCCGGAGTTCCTCGAGATGAGGGGAAATAGGGAGCAGCAGCAGCGGTAGGACCAGCAGGCTGTACGGGTCGAGGTGGTCTGGCTTCGGGCAGAGGAGGACAGATGTGAAGACTGGGCCGATGTCAGAACCTGAGGAGGGATCAGAGTGATCCACAGGGGGGGTGTGGGGGGGTGGGGGTGGAGATGGGGGGGGGGGGTAGGAGTCGAGGCTTCCCACAAGGCGAGACTCCATATCATGTATCGAAGGAGCATCGGCTCGACATCCTAGACCCCACCCCTGAACGAGAGGATCACCTTTTCAAGGGAGTATATGCCAAGCCATGAGGACCCTTTCTATGATGCGCTTGTCATTCAGATAGCCATCAAGAACTTCACCGTCACCCGGATCCTCATCGACAATAGGATATCCTTCAGTGTCATCTTCAAAAAGCCGTTTGACGCAATAAAGATGGAGGGCAAGAGGGTGCTGGTCTCAGATGGACCTCTCTTCGGATTCTCCGGAGAAAGGAAGGAAGTGGAAGAAGGAGTGGGACTCCATATCAGCCTAGGGCGGCAGTCTAGAAACTACAGGTTCGTCATCGTGGACGCCGCCAATAGCTACAATGCCATCTTTGGGCGACCCCTCATAAGCACCTTCCGCTGCGTCCCCTCGTCCTTCCACAAATGTCTCAAGTTCAACGCGGAGGGGGTCCAGGTCAGATTCCATAAAGATCCCAGGGCGGCGAGGGAGTGCTATATGATAGCCGTGAACCCCATCTCATGGTAGGAGGGAGCCGAGGAGATGGATAGGAGGAGTTGGTCGGGCAGGAGTCCGAAGGAGTGGAGGGGGTAGAGGTAGTAGAGGGGGAGGCCCCCATCCAGGCATCAAAGGCAGAGGAGGTTCTTGAAGAGTTGGCCGAGGTGATGGCCATGGATAAGGAGGAGGTTCCAGCCCAGGGAGAGGGGGACACAACTAAATGGGAGGAGCAGTCCAGGCTGGAGGCAGCGGAGGAGGTAGTGGAAATGGAGGTTCTTACCTAGGGAGGCAGGATGGAGAAGATCTGCGTCAGCGGGGGGCTGAATCCGGAGGACCAAGGAAGGATGTTGGAGTGCATTTAGAAGAATGTGGACGTCTTCGCCTGGAGTGCGGCCGAGATGCTCGGAATCGACGCGGATGTCGCCTGTCACAATCTTAACTTAGACCCAGAGGCTTGCCCCGTCCAGCAAAAGAAGAGGTCCTCCGCGGACAAGCTAGCCGAGACTATCAAGGAGGAGGTCACCAAGCTCCTCAAGGTCGACTTTGTATCCTAAATTCAATTCCCCGGCTGGGTCTCCAATGTTATTATGGCTAAAAAAGGGGACGGCCGGTGGCGTATGTGTGTAGATTTCTCTTTGCTTAATAAATCATGTCCCAAAGATTGTTACCCCTTGCCTCAGATCGACGCGCTGGTTGACTCAGCCGTCGGTTTCCCTGTAATGAGTGTTTTAGATGCATTTTCAGGTTATCACCAAATCAAGATATACCCCCCCGATGTAAAGGATGTCTCCTTCATCATGGGGGATAAATACTACTGCTATAAGATGATTCCCTTCGGGCTGAAGAATGCAGGTGCGACCTACCAAAAACTGATGGACCGCGTCTTCGGGGAGCAAAGGGGGCAGAACCTGGAGGTCTACGTAGATGATCTAATGATCAAGAGCTGAGAGGTAGACTCCCACATCCGGGATCTGGAAGAGACCTTCGGCACCCTGCGGGAATACAAAATGAGGCTGAACCCTTTGATGTGTGTCTTAGGGGCTAGCAAGGGGAAGTTCTTGGGCCACCTCCTCACTCCCGCGGGGGTAGAGCAAAATCCAGACAAGGTCAAGACGATCATGGAGCTGGGGTCGCCTCAGAATGCCAAATAAGTCCAGCGGTTGACAGGAAGGTTGGCCGGGCTTAGTAGGTTCCTCTCTCGGGCAGGGGAAAAATGCTCCCCCTTCTTCAAGGCGTTGAGGGGAAGCAAAAAGATTGAATGGACTAAGGAGTGTGAGGAGGTATTCAAGGACTTGAAGAGGCAGCTCACCCAGGCCCCACTCCTCCAAGGGCCGAAGGAAGGGGAAGACCTGTCCCTGTATTTAGGGGTTGGGTCAGAGGCCCTGAGTTCTGTGTTGGTCAGGGAGGAGGGCAAGAAACAACTACCCATCTACTACGTCAGCAGGGTCCTGCGAAAGGCAGAACTCTGTTATCCCATCCTAGATAAGCTGGCCTTCGCCCTGGTCATCTCGTCCCGGAGGCTCTGACCCTATTTCCAGGCACACTATATCCAGGTGGTGACTGACCACCCCCTCCACAACATCTTTGAAAGGGTGGAGCATTCGGTAAGTCTGGCCAAGTGGTCGGTGGAACTGAACGAATTTGACATCTCCTTCATTCCCCGACTCTCGATCAAGGTGCAGGAGATGACCGACTTTCTAGCAGACTATGTGGTCGAGGTAGCGGAGGAGGAACTCACTCGCCCCGTTCCTTGGAAGGTCATGATGGACGGTGCTTTGGGAAGACACTCCCTGGGGGTCGGGGTCATCTTGGAAAGCCCTCAGGGGACAAGTATCTAGCAGACGGTGGTAATGCATTTTCCCATTACCAACAATCAGTCCGAGTATGAGGCTGTTATCGCGGGTCTGCGCCTGGCCAGGGAGTTGGGGGTGCATGATGTGGAGGTCCTCACTGACTCCATGGTGGTGGCTTCCTAGATCAATGGGGAGTTCGAAGTGAGGGAACCCACCTTGCAATTTTACTTAGCCAAAATCATGGGGATCATCGAGGTGTTCCAAACCTTCACCATCCAGCATGTACCTTGGGAGGAAAACGAATGGGTGGATCAGTTAGCCAAGCATGGCCCCCGGGTGGGGGGGGGGTACCATCATTGACCTGTTCCGTCCGTTTGTCCAAGAGGGGGAGTTGATGGAGGTGGACCAACACCCCTCTTGGATGGATCCATTCACAACATTCCTATCCACAGGGGAGTTCCCGGAGGGGATGGATAAGAAGTGACTAAAGCACAAATCGGCATACTATCTCATACGCGACAAACAATTATACCGAAAGACTCTCTCAGGGGTGTTGGCTCGTTGTGTGGTTGAGAGGGAGGTACCAAGAATTTTGGAGGAGGTCCACTCCGGGGAGTGCGGTAGTCACTCCGGAGGTCAGACCCTGGAAGGAAGGATCGTCAGGCATGGATACTTTTGGTCTACCATTAGCCATGATGCTGCCGACTTCACAAAAAAGTGTCACAAATGTCAACTGTTTGCTCCCCTCCAACTACAACCAGCTCAGCGACTCAGTAGTATCATATCACCCTGGCCCTTTGCGATATGGGGATATGACTTGGTAGGGCCATTTACTCAGGCCAGCGGGCAGAGGAGGTTCCTGCTGGTAATGATCGACTATTTTTCTAAGTGGTTGGAGGTGAAGGCGCTGGCCAAGGTGACCTCCAACGTGATCAGGAATTTAGTTTAGGGGAGATCATCTGTAGGCATGGACGACCTCAAGCCATAGTCACGGATAACGAGCCTCAGTTCGCTGGCGCTGAGTTCATCAATTTCTGCGAGTAGCTCGGGATCGATCTCAGATTCGCCTTAGTTCACCACCCCAAGAGCAACGGGTAGGTAGAGGTGGCAAACAAGATCATCGCCAACCTTCTAAAAAAGAAGGTGGAAAACTTTAAGGGGAGCTTGGTCGAGCAACTTCCCTCAGTCCTCTGAGCCTTGCGAACTACCCCAAACACGACCACAAGAGAGACTCCCTTCAAGCTTTCCCATGGTTGTGAGGCCATGCTTCCGATTGAGTTTGAGGTCCGAACGCCTCGAGCGGCGAAAGCTCAGGAGGACCGGGAAGAGTGGAGAGTTGGGAATGAGGAGGAGCTGCATCTTTCTCTAGACCTGGTTGAGGAGCTACGTGATCTATCGGCTGTCCGGAAGGATGAGGTCAAATGCAGGATGGCCAAGTACTTTGACAAACATGTTCGGGTCAAAAACTTTACCAAGGGAGATCTGGTCCTGAAGAAGGTTGATGCGGCAGGGAGGTCGGCCGCCATAGGAAAGCTTAACCCCAACTGGGAGGGGCCTTATATTGTACAGGAAGCGCTAAGGTCGGGAGGCTACCACCTCAAGAATGTGGAGGGCGAGACCCTGAGCCATACTTGGAGTGGCGATGACCTGAAGTATTTCTACCCTTGAGCCTTGTAAATCTCTCTTCTGTGAATATAAATAATCCCACTCTTTTAATCCTGTGATTGGTTGTTACCTTTCTAACAGGTGAAATTCCGGCGCCCACCATCAATGAAAATTCTAAGTATTCTCGCTCTAGTGTTAGGTCTCAACTCTCCCGCTGCCAAGCTCCCACCAAGCTGGCAGGGCTGGGGTCTCGATGGACATTGTTATGACCCTGGGGCTGAGCCCGTAGGATGTTCAACACCCACCGTCAGGCTCTCACCTAGCTGATTGGTCCGGTGGTAGCACCCGGGAGTGGCAAATGTTCTAAGTATTCTCGCTCTGGGGTTAGGTCTCGATTCTCCCGCTACCAGGATCCCACCTAGCTGGCAGGGCTGTGGTCTCGATGGACGTACTTATGACCCATGGGCTGAGCCCAGAGGATGTTCAACACCCACCGTCAGGCTATCACCTAGCTGATTGGTCCGGTGGTAGTACCCGGGAGTGGCAAATGTCATAAGTATTCTCGCTCTGGGGTTAGGTCTTGACTCTCCCGCTGCCAGGCTCCCACCTAGCAGGCAACGTTGGGGTATCAATGGATGTCGTTATGACCTTGGGGATGAGTCCAGAGAATGTTCAACGCCCACCATCTGGCTCTCACCTAGCTGATTGGTCTGATGGTAGCACCCGGGAGTGGCAAATGTTCTAAGTATTCTTGCTCTGGGGTTAGGTATCGAATCTCCCACTGTCATTCTCCCACCTAGCTGGCAGGGCTGGGGTCTCAATGTACATAGTTATGACCCTAGGGCTTAGCCCGGAGGATGTTCAACACCCACCATTAGGCTCTCACCTAGCCTATTGGTCCGGTGGTAGCACCCAGGAGTGGCAAATGTTCTAAGTATTCTCGCTCTGGGGTTAAAACTCGACTCTCCCACTGTCAGGCTCCCACCTAGCTGGCAGGGCTGGGGTCTCGATGGATGTCATTATGACCCTGGGGCTGATCCCGGAGGATGTTCAACACCCACCGTCAGGCTCTCACCTAGCTGATTGGTCCGGTGGTAGCACCCGGGAGTGGCAAATGTTCTAAGTATTCTCTCTCTGGGTTTAGATCTTGACTCTCCCGCTTACAGGCTCCCACCTAGCTGGTAGGTCTGGGGTCTCGATGGATGTCGTTATGACCCTAGGGTATAGCCCGCAGGATATTCAACACCCACCGTCAGAATCTCACCTAGCTGATTGGTCCAGTGGTAGCTCCCGGGAGTGGCAAATGTTCTAAGTATTCTCGCTCTGGGGTTAGGTGTCGACTCTCCCGCTACCAGGATCCCACCTAGCTAGCAGGGCTGGGGTCTTGATGGATGCTGTTTTGACACTAGGGCTGAGCCCGGATGATGTTTAATGCCCACCGTCAGGCTCTTACCTAGATGATTGGTCCGGTGGTAGCACCCGGGAGTGGCAAATGTTCTAAGTATTCTCGCTCTGGGGTTAGGTCTCAACTCTCCCGCTGCCAGGCTCCCACCTAGCTGGCAAGGCTGGGGTCTTGATGGACGATGTTATGACCCTAGGGCTGAGCCCGAAGGATGTTCAACACCCACTGTCAGGCTCTCACCTAGCTGATTGGTCCGGTGGTAGCACCCGAGAGTGATAAATGTTCAAAGTATTCTCGCTCTGGGCTTAGGTCTTGATTCTCCTACTGCTAGACTCCCACCTAGCTGGCAGGGCTGGGGTCTCAATAGACGTCATTATGACCCTGGGGCTGAGCCCAGAGGATGTTCAACACCCGCCGTCAGGCTCTCACCTAGCTGGCTGGCCCGGTGGTAGCACCCGGGAGTAAAAACATCCAAAACTCAGTAGACAGAAGGGGTGATCCAACTCGCAGGCGGGTTGAGAACTCGTAGGCAAGCTGGGTGCTTACGGGCAAGCTGGATACTCGCAGGTGGGTCCGGCGCTCATGAGTAAGGTGTTTACTCGCAGGCGAGTCGAGCGCTCACGAATCTAACGACTGCGGGTGCTCCGGGTATAACTGAAATACGTGTCTTAACTCGACATTCTACCAAAAGGAACGAAATCGGCAGGGTCACCCAAGGTGGCGACTCACAGATGAATGATTCGCAGCAAACAAGTCCAAGTGAAAAGAAGATAGAAATATTTCACCAATGTTTACAAATGACTTTAATTCTTTAATATCTTTTACAATGTCAAAACTCTCCTTCGCGAGGTTACAAAAGAGGGAGGGGGGGGGGAGAAAAATAAATTACAAATTAAGCTCAGCTCTTGCCCTCTCCCCTGACGTGCGGCCCTCCTTGCCCCCGCATCCCTAGCCCTTGTCCATATCCTCGAATAGCGAGGCAAAGCTATCCTCCTTATCCCTAGGCGGACTCGGCGGGTACAGGCCCGACATAAGGTCACGAACCACGACCTCTTCACAGCCTTCTTCCAGTATCCCCGTACACCTCATGGCGTCCAGGAGGCACTCGGAAGACTCGATCGAGTTGACTCACAGCCGCTCCGCGACCTCCTTCTCGCCAAAGATCCGCGGCCTCTGGTAGGGGTAGGGGGTCACGCCACCACACTATGGAAGAATAAGTTCTGCCTGCCGGAGGAGCTCTCCGTGAAGCTCCCAGTTCTGCACCTTTGGTCGCCCCACCTCGGCCTCCAGCTGGGTGGCGCGAGCCTCTTGTCCAGCGGCACGCATCTCCCGCTCGTCGGAGCCAGCTTCCTGCTCGGTAAGGTGAGCCTGCATCCAGACAATCTACTCCTCAAAACCGGTGGCGTGATTCTGTAATCGCTAGCAGCCTCGACATCCTGTAAATTGATGACTAAGTGTCGCTGCAAAAGTATCAAGTAAAAACGATAAGAGGCGGCCGACACTTACCAACCCGCCTGCAACTCTCGCGAGTATGTCCTCGGCAATGATGCACTGCCTCTCCGCATTGGCAGCCTTGTCCTTCGCGACATCGCACTCCTACTCGATCATCAACAGGAGACGACTGAGGTTGAAGCTTTGGCACACCATCATGTGGTGCAACTCGAAGGACCGCAGGTGGGCCCGCAGACCCTCGTGACCCAACTGGCGAGGGGTCATGTTCTTGAAGGCCTCGGTATCGTCACAACCATAAAGGCCAAAGCCGAGTGCGTAGGAATGGCCGGCGGGAGTTTGGCGAGCACCCCACGAAGGGTGGCAAGTGGAAATAAAGACCCGGTGGGCCGACCCATCCCACTTAATCATTGGCTCGCCAGCCGAGTCCTTGGACTTCTCCCCCTTGCCGAAAAGAGGGTGATCCTTGGGCAGGACCAACTTGCGGGGCACAGATCCCTCAGCGACCTCAGGGGCAGAAGGCCCGCCCCCCATTCAATCCTTCCCCGATATTTCTTTCAGCGGGCTCCCCGGTGAGGCGTCGGGAGAGGTCGCAAACAAGTCCATGTGTTTGGGGGACTGCCTCTCCCCCTGTAGACAACCTTGGACTTCTTCTTCTTATGATCCGGGGGCCGGCGAGACTAGTCCGGCCCCCCCGGTGACCAACCACCTCTTGGTTGAGGAAGGCTGGTGCGCCACCTGATCGTCTCGGCAAGCCTGCGCGGCCGCCTGAGCGAGTTGGAGCGGTTCGGAGTAGATCCCTGAGTCCGCAAAAGGCGGATTCTCAGGGATGAGCTGCTCCCATGTGAGAAAAAAACTTAGTAATCTGACATCATTTCTGCCGAGTCTAGCGATGGTGAAGGGGAATTGAGGCATACTTTCATCAGGGAGGACGAGAAAAAGAGATCTGAGGCCGCGACGGAGGTAAGCGACCTCGAAGTCCTTATGCAGGAAGAATTTGTGGAGCACGACGTCATTGCCGGACACCGAGGGTGGGAAGTATACCTCCTCGGCCTTTTGTTGCGGCGAGAAGGGGATGTTGCCGAGATCGCCCTTGATGAAGACGATCTTGGTCATCCAGTTGTTGTGCTTGTTCACGACCTCGCGAACTTTTATCAAGGTGTCGCCGAGGAAGGAGACCCCGTCAGGGGTGGCCTTGTAAGAGAACAACTTCCAGAAGACCGTCAAGTTGAACTCTATCCACTCGCGACGGAGGTAACAGGAGAACGCGAACATCATAGCGACGGCGTTCAGGTTCAGCTGGGCAGGCACCGCGCCGTAGTACTTCAGCATCTGGCGGATCTCTAGCCAGAGAGGAAGGGGAAACCCCATCTCGAAATGCGAGATGGGGAAGGCGAGCTTGTCCGGGAAGAAGGAGTTGATGGCTTCATACTCAGCCTGTCGCCAACACATTCCGCGAGCTACTCCGCGGTGGTGTTCCCCCCAAAGAAGCAGTGCTCGGCAAAGTGCCAAGCACACTTAGTTCTCCCATCGGAATCGGGGTTCCCCTTGCCCATGTCTGCCGAGAGGGAGAATGCGAGCACTAGAAGTAGCGTAAGTAAATGGAGGAAGTACGGAGGCAATAAAGACGTGACAGGGGGTTGGTGGGAAGGCCTATTTATAGAGGGGGAAATTTGGGGCCAAACTGGTTGGCCTACCTAGCTCGCCTACCCCATCTCGCCTACCCGGCTCGCCGCCTCTAGCTCGCCAATCGCCGCGAGCTAACACTACACTATGGCGAGACGGGACTGATGGGACGCAAATTACTATGCTTTAATGTATTAACAATAAAGATAATGAAAAATTGTTATCCAAGTTATTACAGATTCAAACAGCTCGAAGCAAAAATTAAAAACCCCCTGACTCGCGTGGACCAGTGGAGAACATGGGCGAGTACCGGTAGGCCCATCAGGAGGGCCGTCTCTAGCTACCCCGGTCTCGCGACCCTGACGCCCTGGGTCGCCGAGCGCAGAGCTCACGGAGTCGTCCCAGGTTCCGGTGGATGGTCTGAAGACTCTCGTCAATCTCATCTAGAAGCATAGAAGAAGACGCCTCCTCAAAGGCTGGGTTGACTCCCACCACGTCCGCAAGCTACGTACACTCCCGCTGTAGCTTGAGGTTGTCCCTCCACACCTCATGAAGCTTACACACCAGCTTCTAGAGGACCAGCTGTTCTCGCCTCGACCGTTCAGGGCCCTCCACCCAAGAATCCAGGATGGCATTGAGAGTATGAGGGGAAGGGAGAGGCGAGTACCGAGTCTTGCCCACAGACTCGTCGGCCTCAAAATATATGGTGAGGTCTGCACGAACAGTTACAGGGATGAGCAAAGGGGGCGAGTACCGCCAAAGCCGAGTAGGATTCAGGGACGTTAAAAACCTACCATGCACACCCCGCTCCTCCAGGCCGGTGCGAGGAGGGGGATTGCCTAGAACCTTGTTGCGGCCATGCCGAGGAGCCTCCGAAGAGAGGCGGGTAAAGCCGGGAGTGGGGATGACCTCGGTACCTCCCCCAGAAGACGGAGAAGCGAGAGGATGCTGAGGATAAAGGCGAGTCAGTGACCTCGGCCTCTGCGAGTCCAATCCCGTGGTCTCGAAGCTGGGGAGTAAGGCCCGCAGATGTGCGTTAGACGCCTGGTTCTACGGGCTATCGAGAGGGTTCTTAGCCTGCGGTACGAACATCTCGCCGCTGTGACCTCGGCTGGTCTGGTCAGCGGAAAGGGCGATGACATCCTTATCCTGGGGATCCGGAGTTGGCTGAGTGAAGGAACTGACCACGTTATTCAGAGCTGTCTTGAATGCATTGTAGATGGGTTTAGCATCTTTTGGAAGGGACTTCGCCTTTTTTTCCGAACTGAACTCGGTAAGGTCGCGAGGCAAGGCGCTGAGGTCGGTCAGGCACGCAATTCGAGCTGCAGTATCCGCCCGGGATCGCACCACTCGTTCCAGGACCTCCTTAGGAAGTGACATCTTGACGAAGCTGAAGTAAAGGGAAGGGAAAAGGTCAGCCAGGTATGCAGGCGCAAGTATATATAGCCATTGGTGGACCCCACTAGAAGATTCCCTCAGACCCTGCCCCACTCGCTGAATCCTGTGTGGTTGGATGGTTCTTTCTGAGCTTGTCCCAACCTTACAAAGAGAGGGGATTATGTACAAACCCATATCTGGAAAGTGAGGTTGACCGAGCCCAGCCCAAGCCCACGGCGAACTAAATCCTGGGCGGCGAGTCCACTCGATTCCCCTGCCCTAGCGGCGAGTGCCCAGCTCGCCTTCGCAATCCCAAGCCTCCTCGACGCCTACTCCAGCTCGCCTGGGCGACCAAAGGGTCGAGTTCGTCGAGCCCATGTCACAACCCGCATTTTCTCCGAATTAAAGAATTATCAAAGTATGAGAAAATGCGCGTCATGATGCCACGTCAAGCAGGGGATAACTATTGACGCTCAGGGAAAACCATCTATTACACTTAATGAAAGAAATTTATGAGTTTAATGATTAGAAAATCAGTTATATAAAAGAGGCTGTATCCCTCGGCTCAATGGATCACCTAGTCCACAGTTAAAAATTATACTTAAGCGCTGCGGAAAAATACTTTATTCAGGTTTGACATCCTAAGAAGTTCATAAGAGCCCTAAGAGGATCACTTATGCCATGCAAGACTCTACATTTAATTTATATTATATATAAGAAAATGATCTTTATACGTTGTTTGGAAAATAGTGATTTACCTTTATAAAACATGCTGATCATGCAATAATCTTATAATAATAATAGTTGTAGTTTTAAAATAACTAGCAACCTCGCATAAATCCTCCTCAGAGCAAGTAGACTATCTCCAGAAAAATGGTAGCAGCAAAAGTAATATATCTAGTACAAAGGTAAAAACTACCAGTGGGCGCCAATAACCTGACACGAACCCACGGGCAAATATGTTTGTCTGTAAGAAAAGTACTGAAAAACTACCTCACTAACAAAGCAACAAGATCTCCAAAGTACAAGAGACCACCAGCAACACCACCGCAACCTAGCCACCAAACTGGCTACTGCTCAGAACCTGAGGCATTCAAAAGAAGAAAGAAAACCTCAGCAAGCAAAATAAGGAAAAACTGCATGGAAGTGTCAACCAGAGAATGAATAAAAGAGGAAAACACACAGTAGAAAAGTCACAACTGCCCAAGGCAAGACAATAAGGAATGCACTACGTGCGAGGAAACAACACCAACCCTACCCAGAAACTACATCCTGCAGGGTCTACTAGGCTACTAAGAGCCCAAAGTGCTGCAATCTACCAAGGAAGAAACTTCTAACACCCTAAGCTGTGGGAGATGGTAGTAGCTAAAACAAACAGCATGGATCCAGGTTGGAGGCAAACTCAGTCCCCCAACCACCATTTCCAAGCCAACAAGCTCAAGGGTCTACATGTTTAAGCACAAGGGACCTTCCACCCCCTTACCCAGCCCGTACCTGGAGCAAGATAGAAGAATAAGGGTGGCCTTGGCTAAATTACACAACACCTCCCCCATGAAGAGCTTCAAACCACCACTACTAACCACGACTCACGATTCGGCCATTAGGAAAGAAAAACATGACCGACAAAGAAACTACAAAAATAAACAAGGAATTCACTCGGGAACGTAAATCGAGGAAAAAGAAATAGTGTTGAAGTTACTCAACACGGCTCGGCGTTGAGTGGGACCCATTCAATGCCTAACCAGACCTTGGCGTTGAGTGAGTTAGCCTCACTCAGTGCCAGAACAGCCATGGCGTTGAGTGAGAGTCACTCACTCAACGCCCTCCGCAATAACAGCTCTGGCGTTGAGTGAGCTATCCTCACTCAACACCAAAACAGCTATGGCGTTGAGTGAGGTCCACTCCCTCAATGCCTTCAGCCAAAACCACAAATCCCAATAGTGGCGTTGAGTGAGTCTACCTCCCTCAACGCCAAAGCAGCTTTGGCGTTGAGTGAGGTCAACTCACTCTACACCAAAGTTCATTTCCGCAGGAAAACCCTAAGCCAACGCCAATAAGAGGAGGTCGGCGGGAATGCCGACTGATTCTCGCCGAATCGGCAGGAATGCAGGATGATTCTCGCCGAATCGGCGAGAATCCAGAAGGATTCTCGACGATCAGTGGGAATCAAGGATGATTCTCGCCGAATCGGCGGGAATCAATGATGATTCTCACCGAATCGGCGGGAATCAAGGATGATTCTCGCCGAATCGGCGGGAATCAAGGATGATTCTTGCCGATCGGTGGGAATCACGTTGAAATCGGCGGGAATCAAGGATGATTCTCGTCGGTTTTGACTTAGACGAAAATTTTCACTCAATCACCACACCACTCAGCCGCAAAGAACAAACCGAACTACGGCTTTGAATGTGTCCACCACACTCAATGGCAAGTCCGGGCGGCTTTTGGCTTTGAGTGTGTGCACCACACTCGTCACCAAAACCCGAGAGTCTACCAAGACTGGTTCTAACCAGAGACCTACCACAACAACCTCCCTCACTCTCTCTCTCGGCTCCACCCGTAAAAGCACCTAACTAGAATTACAAATCTGGAGTCTAAATGGTCAAAACAACCATCGGGTTGAGCAAAACAGCACAAGGAGGGGGGTTCATAGGCGAATCTAAGCCCTAAATTCAGCAAGGTAAAAGAGAATATGCTTGGTTTCTACCCTAGGGCTAACCGGGAAACATTCTAGAATATCAAAAGAACAACAATGGCAAGGGCAAGAATACCACTTGCCTTGATTTCCGGCGAAGCATGGTCGGCCTTCCCTCCTCTTCGTTCTGCACTAGAAGGAGCAGCACCTAACAAGCAAACCCGCACTTTAATGGCGGAAAAGCACAAGAACCGGAAATCCAAGTCTCCTAAAACTCCACAAAAATCAAACCTCTTATCGTCGAAATGAAGATCTGAGCGAGAGCAAGACAATGCCGCTTTTGGAATCGAAATCCGTCCACGAACACTCCCGAAATCGCCGTCCGAAGGGGAAGCAGGTCCAGCGGTTCTCCTCGATTTTTCGCGAACAGGAGCATCAGTTTCTTCTGGTCTCGGGAAGAAGGAGGAAGGAGTAGTGGGCCCGCCACTCCTTAATAAGGCTTTTATATAAGCTTTAAGGCATCGGTTCAGCAAAACCGAACCCAACCGCCTGCTCCTTACATAAAAAAAAAGAATTTCTTCTAGTCATTACTAATGGCACACCCAAAGCGACGCGAAAACCAAACTACCTCGGAATTCGACGAAATTCGCACCATAGTTAAATATCCATGCTACGAACACAACAGCGAAGTCGAAATTAACTTTCGACGAACAGAACTCGAGTTATACCCTCCCGAAGCCAAAACACAAGCATCCCCCGAGAGGCCACACCGGGTCACCCAAAACGACTCGGCTTACTAAAGAGATCTTTCCAACAGGCTACAAAATAGGGCACCCAGTTCTAAGGAGTTAAGGCCACACTCCACAGATGGCACAAGCCAAGAAAATGCCTCGACGTAACGCCAAACGAGGATTAAAATAATCGCAGAAAAATCGGGGGCGTTATAGCCCAGCTCGACGAACTTTGGGCCGATTGTCAAGGCCTCGGTGGGCGAGTAGGGCATTATATTCCCAAGCTCGCCAAAGCGCCGAGCCGAGGCAGCGAGTGCTAGATCCATCGAGCACTCATCGCCCTTGGCGAGTAGAGGAAATGGGAAACTCCTCGCCCTATGTTGTGTGGTTTTTTTTTACCATTTTGCCCCTGCGGGCCTGCCCATAGCCAGTTAGAACAGCGGAGTCTCGCTGTTGGCAAACCCAGGTGGCCTGCACATAGCTGTTTAGAACAGCGGAGGTTGGCTATTTGCTGGTTATTTTCAGAAATCTATAAATAGGACTAAGGGGTATCTTAGAGGGGCATGCTTTCTTGTACCTAGTCTTCTAGTGCTCTCTGAGATACCGTAGCTTCAGCACCTAGCTAAGGAGGGGAAGCGCTCTAAGAACTTCCGAGTGTATGGAGGGACCTCCATGCTAGAGCCTTGGGTCTGTCCCTAGTCCGTCTACTTTGGTTCCTCGGGCTCGCGGAGGAGAAGTACGTGTGCGATCACCCCTTCCCCAAGGGTTAACTCCTCAAGACAGAATTCTCAGTTTCAACAATCCAAGTCCAACTTACTGTTCACTCAGTTACAAATGAGGTGTCAGGGGGTCCTATTTATAGGAGCGGGTTGGAGTGTGATCACCGCCCTATGAGATAGGCTAACCGCCCCTTGATCGCAGCTAGCAAAGCCGGTCCGCCCAATCCATAAGGACATGGCCGGACACCAGCCGAAGAAGCACCAAGGCAATAAGCCCGTCCTCAACCTAACGGACACCGCATCAGTCCGAAAGTTACACAACAAGCGGACAAAGCAATACCCCACTCACTGCAACAGTCCGCACGCTATACGCTGACACGGCACCAGCCCACACACACACGTCCACGACCAACAGGCACATATCACCAGGTCAACAAGAGGACTCCGCGGATATTACGGACACCACTCCAGCTCGCAACGTGTTCACGACCAACAGGCAGACCGCCCGGTCAACAGTAAACACTACGGACTAGAAAACACCCTAGACTTGTCACGATGTGTGACCAAGTCCAGCAACCCGCCAAGCATATGACGCAAGCTCGATGGACATGGCCCAATCCTCCAGCTTCCAAAACCAGCATGCCAAACGAGGCTCCAACTTGTTCAGTAACTAAGGCCAGCAATCAAATGCCGGACTCATAGCCAGTCCACACAGACCACAGATAAGCTCCAAAACGACAATACTGATGCAAACAGACGGACTCCGATCTAAGTCTGCCCATGGAGAACTCCAATCCTATCCGCACGACTACCTTCAGAACACCACAACTGGCCGCCATCACCAGACTGCCAGGCTACTCCATCAGACTGCATGGACAGTACGCCCAGGCCGCACCACTAGTCTGTCTAGGCCGCCCAGACTGCCTGATCACCCACTTACACTTCATAAATTTCAACACTCCCCCTTGAAGTGAGAAGTGGTGATCAAGCCCAGAAGTCCCCGTAGCCGTTGAAATGGCCCCTTCGACAGCGGTTTCGTGAAGATGTCAGCAAGGTTATCTTCACTCCAAACATGCCCGACCATAAGAGATCCCTCCAACACCTTTTCCCTTATGAAGTGGTACTCGATCTCTATATATTTGGTCCTTGAGTGACACACTGGATTGTTCACCAGTTTGAGATCACTCTCATTGTCTCCTCAGAGTAAAGTAGCACCTTGCACTTTCTTATGTACGTCCTCTACTAGCCTCTTTAGCCAGATGGCTTTTCTAGCAGCCAAGGCCGAAGCCTTGTACTCTGCTTTTATATTAGAGACGGACACTGAGTCCTGCTTCTTGATACACCACGAGATGCAAGATGATCCACAAGTGAAGACATAACCTGATGTTGATCTTCGATCATCAGAGTCACCACCATAATCGGCATCCGAGTATCCTAGCAAAAAGAAGCCTGTGTCCCTTCTATAAAGGAGTCCCATATAAGAAGTAGCCTTGACATACTTCAAGATATTCTTTGCCGCCACCAGATAAAATTTCTTTGGCTCTGCCATAAATCGGCTTACTCGACCAACAACATAAAAAATGTCTGGTCTTGTAATCGTCAGGTAGATCAAGCTCCCTACTATAGCTCTGAACACCAAAGGATTAGGAAGAATCCTTCCTTCATCTCGTCGAAGCTTCAGCCTTTGATCCAGAGGAGTAGAGCAAACCTTTCCTTCACTCATGACAAATCGGTTCACAATGCGATCTGCATATCCTTTCTGGTAAATTAGGATCCCGCTCTCTCTCCACTTCAAGACCAAGAAAATGATGAAGCTCTCCCAAGTCTTTCATCTCGAAGCGAATAGCTAGCTCAGCCCTTAGCCTAACTACCTCCTCCTCAGAATTCCATGTGATGATCATGTCATCAACTTACAGTAAAACCAAGACCTGAAGCTCCCCCTTCTTATTTATGAACAAACTTGAATCCGAGTTGGAAGCAAGATATCAATAGAATTGGAGGTATTCTGCTATCTCCCCGTACCAAGCTCTTGAAGCTTGCTTCAACCCGTAGAGAGCCTTCCTGAGTTTGTAGACATAGTTCAGATGAACTTAAGAGACAAATTCAAGTGGCTGATCCATGAAGATGTCATTATCAATCTCCCCGTAAAGAAAAGCATTCTTTACATCAAGCTGCCACATCCTCCATCCTTGCCAAGCAGCCAAGGCGATCACTACCTGAACTGAAGTCATCTTTGCAACTGTACTAAACATCTCCTCATAGTGTCCTCCATACTATTGTGAGAATCCTCGAGAAATAAGGCGAGCCTTGTATCTTTTGATGCTTCCATTAGCCTTCTTCTTCAACTTGTACACCCACTTGCAAGTCACTGGAGTAATGCCATCAACCCTGGGCACAAGGTCCCATGTTTCATTCTTCTTAAGAGAAGCCATCTCCTCTTCCATGGAAACTTCCCACTCCTTGACTCAAGTGGCTTTATTGAAGCTCGAAGGCTCTCGCTCATAAAGAGGGCCTACAATGAAACAGGAGACAAAACTCACTGTATTCCCTTCACAATAACGAGCTGGAGGCTTGATGACCCTCTTTGATCTCCGAAGAGGCTGCTCCTTGCTCACCACCTCCGTTGCTTCTTCAAGTTCAGCTCCAACTCCAGGCAAACTTTGAGCAATGCTCCCCCTACTTCATGAACCAGAAACCTCTGCCCTAGAGCTTGGAGCAATAAGAGCTGCTGGAGAAACAACAAGCTCCTCTTGAATAACTTTAGCAGCCACCTCCTGCTCCTCATCAACCTTGCTCTCTGGTAACTCAACCGAGCTTCCTCCATACGACGTCAACTCATCAAAGACCACGTATCTTGAAACAATAGACTTCTTCATCGTAGGATCCATGCACTTCCATGTTGGGTTTCTCTATGAGGATGGCACAACGCTTGTTCACACAGAGGAAGGAATAAAACATCAAGAACAACCCAAAAGAGATGGGATCGGGCCATGAAAGTTGAATCAAGAAGTTAACAAACAACTAGGCAAAAATTACCTTAGCGGCGTTGAGTCACAACTCAACGGAGATGCTCTAAGCTTTGTGTCCTTGTCGGTGGAGAGTTCTACGTGGAATAATGTCCACGTCTCTGCAAAAATCCACACGAGCGGTAGAACACCGAGCTTCGTCACACGAAGGGTCGGGAAGGAGATCAACCGCACCTTGCACTTCCACGGACTGCTAGGTCCATTCCAGGAGGAGCAACAACGGCGACAGTCGCCGGAGAGGAGGAGGTCGGCGGAGCGAAGAGGCGGCGGAACACTTCCGTCCGTCGGGGTTCGGTAATCGGCGGAGCGAACGAGCGGCGGAACGTTTCCGCCGGATTCAATTCAGCTACAGGAGAAATCCCGATCTATCTCTCTTTTCCCAAAACCCTAAGTCACCTCTTTATACCAAAGGAATAAACAGTCCAAAGGTATCGCTATCCGTAGACCACACATGATAGGGCTTCTGGACCGTTCGACGAGAATCACCTCCAGGTTCGGCGAGAATCAATCGCAGAATCGGCGAGAATCAGTCGCAGAATCGGCGAGAATCAATCACAGAATCGGCGAGAATCAATCGCAGAATCAGCGAGAATCAGTCGCAGAATCGGCGAGAATCGAAGAGTTCGATTCTCGACGATTATGCCTTAGTCGGCGAGTCATACTCGACGACTCTTGACGATTTTGCCTTAGTCGCCGAGTCATACTCGATGACTCTCGACGATTTTGCCTTAGTCGCCGAGTCATACTCGACGACTCTCGTCGACTCTCGATGAATTGGCCTTAGTCGCCGAGTCATACTCGACGACTCTCGTCGAACCATTCTCGACGAATCTCCCTGGCAACATTTGCCTGACCCTATTCTGTATGGTGATTGGTAACCTTTACCAACACAATAAATCTTCAAATTTCTCCACATGCTCTTATATGTGACCCTGCAGGCTCATATCGCGTTGACAGTGAGATTACATGTTTGACCACTTCTAGATCATCATGGTAACTCCAACAGTCTCCCACTTGATCTTGAAAGTATTAAACCAAAAACCTCACAAACAATGAGCAGCATCTAGCAATGCATCATTGCTCCGCAAGCAATAAGAGTTCATAACTCATAAGCCTTTATGAACAATGTCCCAGCGTTGTCTTTGTCCCTTTGTCCCTTACATCTGAAAAGAACTAGAGGCATGGACCGTGTCACCCTCATAATCGCTCAATCCAAGTTTTTTGATCTAGAACGGACTTCCAGAGAATGGTGAGTCCAATATCACATATTTACTCAACCAAGCATGACCATGCATTTCTCAGTCCAGTTCCATCAAGGGGCCCATGGATGCAAATCCTGTCATATAGGAGGACAAATCCCATGTTTTCTCACACACAAACACCCAAATGATTCGTAACGTGCCCAACAACCACCCTTATCATCAAACTTTCTCAAGGAAGACTTTAGATGGCATCAAAGCACGCTCTTCCTCACATGATGAATGCTGTGACTTCAGGTCAAAGTACCACAACACCATTGTCAATTGAGACTTACTCATGACACGATTTGATAACAATCCACAAAGTAGTCTCAGGTTGGGTCTGTCCAGTACAACTTGTTCATTAACAAGTACCCACGTGATGACTTGATATCACAATATCATGACCTATGAGAACTGGTCATCAGTCAACACACGTGCTAGTCTTAATGTATCATCATCACCCTTAGTTTCTATGATGATACAACGACCAGAGACCTTTTAAGAATGAAGCTTCAAATAAATCATAGGCTCTCACATTCAAGTCTCGTACTTGATGTCCTATGGAAGCAAACATTCTAAGGGTATTTATTATGTTAACATTTAACTATCGCATAGAGAAACCATAATAAAAGAACTTGCCATTAATTGTAAAAGAAAAACATTGGTACACAATTCATCATATGAATAAACAATAAACAGCCAACAGAATATATGTTTACATCCAAACCACAAGGCTCTCACTAGAGTTGATCATTTAGGTAACGTATACTCATTGATCTAGTATGACCATCATGCTTTTTCTGCGTGAGAGGCTTTGTCAGTGCATCCGCAATATTCTCCTCAGTCGGCACTCTGCAAATGTTCACATCTCCTCATTCGACAATCTCACGAATAAGATGGAACCGCCGAAGTATGTGCTTGGAGCGCTGATGGGATCCAGGTTCCTTAGATTGTGCTATTGCACCATTATTATCACAGTAGAGAACTGTTGGGTTTCTCTATGAGGATGGCACAACGCTTGTGCACGCAGCGGAAGGAATAAAACATCAAGAACAACCCAAAAAGATGGGATCGGGCCATGAAAGTTGAATCAAGAAGTTAACAAACAACTAGGCAAAAATTACCTTAGCGGCGTTGAGTCACAACTCAATGGAGATGCTCCAAGCTTTGAGTCCTTATCGGTGGTGATTTCTACGTGGAATAATGTCCACGTATCTGCAGAAATCCACACGAGCGGGAGAACACCGAGCTTCGTCGCACGAAGGGTCGGGAAGGAGATCAACCGCACCTTGCACTTCCACGGACTGCAAGGTCTGTTCCAGAAGGAGCAACACCGGTGACAGTCGCCGGAGAGGAGGAGGTCGGCGGAGAGAAGAGGCGGCAGAACACTTCCGTTGGTCGGGGTTCGGGAATCGGCGTAGAGAACGAGCGGCGGAATGTTTACGTCGGATTCGATTCGGCTACAGGAGAAATCCCGATATGTCTTTTTTTTATTCCCAAAACCCTAAGTCCCCTATTTATACCAAAGGCATAAACAGTCCAAAGGTATCGCTATCCTAAAACCACATAGGATAGGGCTTCTGGACCGTTCGGCGAGAATCACCTCCTGGTTCAGCGAGAATCAATCGCAGAATCGGCGAGAATCAGTCGCAGAATCAACGAGAATCAATCGCAGAATCGGCAAGAATCAATCGCAGAATTGGTGAGAATCGAACAGTTCGATTCTCGACGATTATGCCTTAGTCGGCGAGTCATACTCGACGACTCTTGACGATTTTGCCTTAGTCGCCGAGTCATACTCGACAACTCTGGTCGACTCTCGACGAATTGGCCTTAGTCGCCGAGTCATACTCGACGACTCTCGTCGACTCTCGACGAATTGGCCTTAGTCGCCGAGTCATACTCGACGACTCTCGTCGAACCATTCTCGACGAATCTCCCTGACAACATTTTCCTGACCCCATTCTGTATGGAGATTGGTAACCTTTACTAACACAATCAATATTCCAATTTCTCCACATGCTCTTATGTGCGACCCTGCAGGCTCATATCGCGTTGGCAGTGAGATTACATGTTTGACCACTTCTAGATCACCATGGTAACTCCAACAGTCTCCCACTTGATCTTGAAAGTATCAAACCAAAAACCTCACAAATAATGAGCAACATCTAGCAATGCATCTTTGCTCCCCAAGCAATAAGAGTTCATAACTCATAAGCCTTTATGAATAATGTCCCAGCGTTGTCTTTGTCCCTTTGTCCCATACATCCGGAAAGAACTAGAGGCATGGACCGTGTCACCCTCATAATAGCTCAGTCCAAGTTTCTTGATCTAGAACAGACTTCCAGAGAATGGTGAGTCCAATATCACATATTGACTCAACCAAGCATGTCCATGCATTTCTCAGTCCAGTTCCATCAAGGGGCCCATGGATGCAACTCCTGTCATATAGGAGGACAAATCCCATATCTGCTCACACACAAACACCCAAATGATTCGTAACGTGCCCAACAACCACCCTTATCATCAACCTTTCTCAAGGAAGACTTTAGATGGCATCAAAGCACGCTCTTCCTCACATGATGAATGCTGTGACTTCAGGTCAAAGGACCACAACACCATTATCAATTGAGACCTACTCATGACACGATTAGATAACAATCCACAAAGTAGTCTCAGGTTGGGTCTGTCCAGTACAACTTGTTCATTAACAAGTACCCACGTGATGACTTATATCACAATATCATGACTTATGAGAACTGGTCATCAGTCAACAAACGTGCTAGTCTTAATGTATCATCATCACCCTTAATTTCTATGATGATACAACTACCAGGGACCTTTTAAGAATGAAGCTTAAAATAAATCATAGGCTCTCACATTCAAGTCTCGTACTTGATGTCCTATGGAAGCAAACATTCTAAGGGTATTTATTATGTTAACATTTAACTATCGCATAGAGAAACCATAATAAAAGAACTTGCCATTAATTGTAAAAGAAAAATATTGGTACACAATTCATCATATGAATAAACAATAAACAGCCAACAGAATATATGTTTACATGCAACCCACAAGGCTCTCACTAGAGTTGATCATTTAGGTATCGTATACCCATTGATCTAGAATGACCATCATGCTTTCTCTGCGCGAGAGGCTTTGTCAGTGGATCCGCAATATTCTCCTCAGTCGGCACTCTGTAAATGTTCACATCTCCTCGTTCGACAATCTCACGAATAAGATGGAACCGTCGAAGTATGTGCTTGGAGCGCTGATGGGATCAAGGTTCCTTAGATTGTGCAATTGCACCATTGTTATCACAGTAGAGAACTACGGGCAACAATGTTAGGAACTACATCAAGCTCGCCGATGAATTTCCTAATCCATACAGCCTCCTTCGCTGCGTTAGCTGCAGCGATATACTCGGCCTATGTTGTAGAATCAGCAACTGTCTCTTGCTTGGAACTCTTCCAGCTCACAGCTCCTCCATTAAGGCAAAACACAAAACCTGACTGAGACTTTGAGTCGTCCCTATCAGTTTGGAAGCTAGCATCCGTGTAACAATTTACAACGAGGTCTTCCTCTCCACCATACAACAAGAACACATTCTTTGTCCTTCTCAAGTACTTCAGGATATTCTTGACTGCAATCCAGTGACACTCACCGGGGTCTAACTGATACCTGCTAGTCATGCTCAAAGCAAAGGAGACATCGGGTCGAGTACATAACATTGCATACATGATTGATCCAATTGCCGAAGCATATGGAATCAACTTCATGCTGTCCTTATCTTCACAAGATTTTGGACACTGGTCCTTAGAGAGATTCACACCATGAGACATGGGTAAAAATCCTTTCTTAGACTCAAGCCTGTTGAACCGCTTCAACACCATCTCGATGTATGTACTCTGGGTCAAACACAGCAACTACTTCGATCTATCTCTATAGATCTTAATACCGAGTATGTAAGTCGCTTCACCTAGGTCCTTCATAGAAAAGCAGTTCCCTAGGTTGTTCTTAACAACTTTCAGGGTAGGAATGTCATTCCCAATCAACAGTATGTTATCTACATACAATATCTGGAAGACTACAATGCTCCCACTGATTCGCTTGTAAACACAAGACTCATCTTCATTCTTGATGAAACCAAACTCTTTGATTTTCTCATCAAAACAAAGATTCTAACTTCGAGAGGCCTGCTTCAGTCTATAGATGGACCTATTCAACTTGCATACTTTAGTGGCTTCATTTGGGGATACAAAACCCTCGGGTTGTGTTATGTACACTTCCTCAAGGAGGTTTCCATTAAGGAAAGCCGTTTTGACATCCATCTGCCAGATCTCGTAGTCATAATACACAGTAATAGCAAGCAGTATCCTTATGGACTTTACCATGGAAACAGGAGAAAAAGTCTCATCATAGTCAATACCATGAATTTGCTTGAAACCCTTAGCCACCAGTCGCCCTTTGAATGTCTGTACATTCCCATCCATGTCGGTCTTCTTCTTGAAGACCCACTTGCACCCTATGGGTCGTACCCCTTCAAGTGGTTCCACCAAGTTCCAAACTTTGTTTACATATATGGAGTCCATTTTGGATTTCATAGCCTCAAGCCATTTGTCGGAGTTCGGTCCATTCATAGCCTCTTGGTAGGTTGTTGGTTCATCATCATGATCCATAAGCAACACATTACCTATTTAAGACATGAGAAATCCATATCTCTTAGGCTCAAATCTAGGTCTACCAGATCTACGTAGGACCTGTGTTTCTTGAGCAGGTTCTCTAGCTACAACATCTTGTAGTCCTGTCTCAGAATCCAATTTCGGTTCATTCACTTCTTGTGGTTTTTGAACTTCTTCAAGTTTTACCTTTTCAATCTATCTTGATAAGAACTCTTTCTCAAAGAAGACCCCAGTCCTTGCGACAAACACTTTGCCCTCGGACGGTAGGTAAAAGTAATACCCTTTTGTTTCCTTAGGATATCCCACCAGATAACATTTATCCGATTTGGGTTCCAGCTTGTCAGGCATTTGACGTCGTACGTATGCCTCACATCCCAAAATTTTAATGAATGACATACTAGGACGTTTCCCAGTCCATATCTGATATGGTGTCTTCAGAACCATTTTCGTTGGAGCGCGATTCAGTGTCATTGCAGCAGTCTCTAAAGAAAAACCCCAAAAGGAAACAGGCAAGTTTGCATGACTCATCATCGAACGTACCATGTCTAACAAAGTACGATTTCTCCTCTCAGACACACCATTATGCTGTGGTGTTCTAGGTGGAGTGAGCTGTGATACAATACCACACTCCTTCAGATGATCACAGAACTCATAACTCAGGTATTCGCCATCTCGATCAGATCGGAGTGCTTTAACCCTTTTACCCAACTCGTTTTCTACTTCATTCTTGAACTCTTTTAACTTTTCAAAGGTCTCTGATTTGCACTTCATAAGATACACATATCCGTATCTACTGAAATCATTAGTAAATGTAACAAAGTAGAAATACCCACCTCTAGCCATGGAGCTCATGGGTCCGCATACATCACTATGTACAACACCCAAGAGATCCTCAGCCCTCTCAGTATAACCAGTGAAAGGGGCTTTAGTCATCTTGCCTAACAAACAAGATTCGCATCGCTCAAATAATTCATAATCAAATGAGTCCAAAAGTCCATCTTTATGGAGCATGGATATGCGCTTCTCGTTTATATGGCCCAAATGACAATGCCAGAGATATGTAGGGTTTGAGTCATTTGTTCTTAGTCTTTTATTATTTTCTACATTATATATCTGATGGTCCAAGTTCAAAACATAAAGACCATTAAGCAATTGGGCTTCAACATAACAAACATCATTCTTAAATATAGAACAAAAGTTGTTCTTAATTATAAAAGAAAATCCAATCACGTCCAAACATGAAATGAATATAATGTTTCTAGTTATGGCCGGAACAAAATAACAGTTATCAAGTTCTATTACAAGCCCACTGGGCAAAGAAAGATCGTAAACCCCTATGGCCACAACAACAACTCTTGCTCCATTGCCAACACGCAGGTCCACCTCCCCTTTACTCAGCAATCTTCTCCTTCCCAGTTCCTGTACATTTGTACAAATGTGAGAACCACATCCGGTATCCAATACCCAAGATGAAGGAGCAGAGAGGTTTATTTCTATAACGTAAATATTCGAAGCGGAAGTCATACTTCCCTTCATTTTCTGCAGACCCTCAATGTAAGAAGGACAGTTCCTCCTCTAATGACCAGCCTTGCCACAGTGGTGGCATTTCCCCTCCTTCACTGTGCTCTTCTTTTTCATCAGTGCAGAAGACTTGGACTCTAGATGTGACTTAGGTCACACCTTCGTATTCTTAGAGCCCTTGGCCTTGCCCTTGCCCTTATGCACCATCAATATAGGGCTAGCAGGCTTGGCCTTCTTCATATTGATCTCGGCAGTTCTCAACATGCTTAGGAGCTCGGGCAGTGTCTTGTCTATTTCATTCATGTTGTAGTTCAAGACAAACTACTTATAACTGTCCGGCAATGATTGCAGGATAAGATCTGTGGCCAACTCTTGACCCAGAGGAAAAACCAGCCTTTCAAGGTTCTCTATATACCCAATCATCTTGAGTACATGAGTCCCTACTGAGTCTCGAACTCCCATCTTGCACTGAAATAATGCTTTTGTGACGTCAAACCTCTCTTGACGAGCTTGCCCTTGAAACATTTTCTTGAGATGCTCGTCAATCTCCTTGCACCCCATGTTCTCATGTTACTTCTGAAGCTCAGAGTTCATGGTGACAAGCTTAAGGCATTCTACTTCTAAGGCATCATCAGTATACTTCTTATAAGTATCTTTATCAGCACGGGAAGAATTCCCTGTCGGCACCTCGGGGGCTTCTTCTTCCAAGACATAGAGATTTCGCTCTTGCCTGAGAACAATTCTCAGGTTCCTGTACCAGTCCATGTAGTTAGTCCCACTGAGCTTATCTTTCTCAAGGATGGCTCTCAGAGACAGAGTGGAGTGTTAACCACTTGCCATGGAATTCTACAAGAATTCATGCAGAATAATATCAGTACCAAAATTTCAAAATACAATTTATTTTTAATTTGGACTTCAATTAAAACTCCCACTATTTTATTCGAAATGATAGCTCTCACTATCAATTCGAAGAGTTCATGCGAGCTACTCACTAAGTGGACAAAATCCGTATTTCACCAACACAATGAGTCAGCTTTGGCTTTTCTCTCACGATGCTATTATTTAGGTAGGCAACGCTTGCTAATTGCATCCTCATGCAATTCTTGTATGGTTGGTAAATAACTCCTTTTCGCATCCATCATATGGTGCATGCCAACCCTATGCCTCTAGGCACTCAACCTTTGAGGTCACCTAGCTAAGTTATACCCGATGTTGACAGTGAGATATCACAATTATCTGATCGCACCCTTACCAAGATAGATTAATTCACCTTGCTTTGGCAAGCCCACACTTCATTGATCGAGGCAGGAAGAGTGTCATCCATCGGAAGGCTTCCGAACACTTAATATTAGATTAAGGGATTTTTAATTATAGGTTAAGAATTAACCATGATCAACATTTGATCCTTGTGCACATCCACAGAAAAACAATTTCTAAAAGCCACATGCATCCCTTATGTGCACAACCCGGCACTATCAACAATTGATAGAAGGAAGGGCTAAATCTGAACATCCGGACTCTTCTAAATCTTGAGTTTTATATAGATTGGACAAAGGCAAAGGCAACTCGACTTAAAGCAGTAGACTAGCTTGTCTCTCATTGTTGGATTTAAAATCCAAAACAATACACTAGTTCATTAACCACTTGAGGGACGGTTACTGCTAAGGAGACAACAATTTCTAACAATTAGAAATTAACACGAAATCCCAGACGTTCCTGGCCGGGTTCCAAGGGGCAGAGCCCCTAACCTGTGGGTTATGGGCCCACCGATCTCCCTTTGAAAAAACAATCAACAATTGATGTACCAGGATTAAATCTTGACATTTAGAACGCTTCTAAATCCCTAGGTTTACACGCACTAGAATAACCTAACTTCCAATATAATAATCATGGTCGTAACCTGGCTCTGATACCACTATTGTGTTTCTCTATGAGGATGGCACAACGCTTGTGCACGCTGCGGAAGGAATAAAACATCAAGAACAACCCAAAAGAGATTGGATCGGGCCATGAAAGTTGAATCAAGAAGTTAACAAACAACTAGGCAAAAATTACCTTAGCGGCGTTGAGTTACAACTCAACAGAGATGCTCCAAGCTTTGAGTCCTTTTCGGTGGCGAGTTCTACGTGGAATAATGTCCACGTCTCTGTAGAAACCCACACGAGCGGGAGAACACCGAGCTTTGTCGCACGAAGGGTAGGGAAGGAGATCAACCGCACCTTGTACTTCCACGGACTGCTAGGTCCGTTCCAGGAGGAGAAACACCGGCGACAGTCGCCAGAGAGGAGGAGTTCGGCGGAGCGAAGAGGCGGCGTAACACTTCCGTCCGTCAGGGTTCGGGAATCGGTGGAGCGAACGAGCGGCGGAACGTTTTCGTCGGATTCGATTCAGCTACAGGAGAAATCCCGATCTGTCTTTTTTTTTATTCCCAAAACCCTAAGTCCCCTATTTATACCAAAGACATAAACAGTCCAAAGGTATCGCTATCCGCAGACCACACAAGATAGGGCTTCTGGACTGTTCGGCGAGAATCACCTCCAGGTTCGGCAAGAATCAATCGCAGAATCGGCGAGAATCAGTCGCAGAATCGGCGAGAATCAATCCCAAAATCGGCGAGAATCAGTCGCAGAATTGGCGAGAATCGAACAATTTGATTCTTGACGATTATGCCTTAGTCGGCGAGTCATACTCGGCGACTCTCGATGATTTTGCCTTAGTCGCCGAGTCATACTCGACGACTCTCGTTGACTCTCGACGAATTGGCCTTAGTCGCCGAGTCATAATTGACGACTCTCGTCGACTCTCGACGAATTGGCCATAGTCGCCGAGTCATACTTGACGACTCTCGTCGAACCATTCTTGACGAATCTCCCTGGCAACATTTGGCTGACCCCATTTTGTATGGTGATTGGTAACCTTTACCAACACAATAAATATTCCAATTTCTCCACATGCTCTTATGTGCGACCCCGCAGGCTCATATCGCGTTGGTAGTGAGATTACATGTTTGACCACTTCTAGATCACCATGGTAACTCCAACAAGAACTACGGGACCAACAATGCTAGGAACTACATCAAGCTCGCCGATGAATTTCCTAATCCATACAGCCTCCTTCGCTGCATTAGCTACAACGATATACTCGTCCTCTGTTGTAGAATTAACAACTGTCTCTTACTTGGAACTCTTCCAGCTCACAGCTCCTCCATTAAGGCAAAACACAAAACCTGACTGAGACTTTGAGTCGTCCCTATCAGTTTGGAAGCTAGCATCCGTGTAACAATTTACAACGAGCTCTTCCTCTCCACCATACACCAAGAACACATCCTTTGTCCTTCTCAAGTACTTCAGGATATTCTTGACTGCAATCCAGTGACACTCACCGGGGTCTGACTGATACCTGCTAGTCATGCTCAAAGAAAAGGAGACATCAGGTTGAGTACATAACATTGCATACATGATTGATCCAATTGCCGAAGCATATGGAATCAACTTCATGCGGTCCTTATCTTCACAAGATTTTGGACACTAGTCCTTAGAGAGATTCACAGCATGAGACATGGGTAAAAATCCTTTCTTTGACTCAAGCATGTTGAACCGCTTCAACACCTTCTCGATGTATGTACTCTGGGTCAAACCCAGCAACTTCTTCGATCTATCTCTATAGATCTTAATACCGAGTACGTAAGTCGCTTCACCCAAGTCCTTCATAGAAAAGTAGTTCCCTAGGTAGTTCTTAACAACATTCAGGGTAGGAATGTCATTCCCAATCAACAGTATGTCATCTACATACAATATCAGGAAGACTACAATGCTCCCACTGATTCGCTTGTAAACACAAGGCTCATCTTCATTCTTGATGAAACCAAACTCTTTGATTTTCTTATCAAAACGAAGATTCCAACTTCGAGAGGCCTGCTTCAGTCCACAGATGGACTTATTCAGCTTGCATACTTTAGTTGCTTCATTTGGGGATACAAAACCCTCGGGTTGTGTTATGTACACTTCCTCAAGGAGGTTTCCATTAAGGAAAGCCGTTTTAACATCCATCTGCCAGATCTCGTAGTCATAATACGCAGCAATAGCAAGCAGTATCCTTATGGACTTTATCCTAGCAACAGGGGAAAAGGTCTCATCATAGTCAATACCACGAATTTGCTTTAAACCCTTAGCCACCAGTCGCCCTTTGAATGTCTGTACATTCCCATCCATGTCGGTCTTCTTATTGAAGACCCACTTGCATCCTATGGGTCGTACCCCTTCAGGTGGTTCCACCAAGTTCAAAACTTGGTTTGCATACATGGAGTCCATTTCGGATTTCATAGCCTCAAGCCATTTGTCGGAGTCCGGTCCATTTATAGCCTCTTGGTAGGTTGCTGGTTCGTCATCATGATCCATAAGCAACACATTACCTATTTAATACATGAGAAATCCATATCTCTCAGGCTCAAATATAGGTCTACCAGATCTACGTAGGACCTGTGTTTCTTGAGAAGGTTCTCTAGCTACAACATGTTATAGTCTTGTCTCAGAATCCAATTCCGGCTCATTCACTACTTGTGGTTCTTGAACTTCTTCATGTTCTACCTTTTCAGTCTTTCTTGATAAGAACTCTTTCTCCAAGAAGACGCCAGTCCTTGCGACAAACACTTGGCCCTCAGACGGTACGTAAAAGTAATACCCTTTCGTTTCCTTAGGATATCCCACCAGATAACATTTATCCGATTTGGGTTCCAGCTTGTCAGGCATTTGACGTCGCACGTATGCCTCACAGCCCCAAATTTTAATGAACGACATACTAGGACGTTTCTCAGTCCATATCTTATATGGTGTCTTCAGAACCATTTTCGTTGGAGTGCGATTCAGTGTCATTGCAGCAGTCTCTAAAGCAAAACCCCAAAAGTAAACAGGCAAGTCTACATGACTCATTATCGAACGTACCATGTCTAACAAAGTACGATTTCTCCTCTCAAACACACAATTATGCTGTGGTGTTCTAGGTGGAGTGAGCTGTGATACAATACCACACTCCCTCAGATGATCACGGAACTCATGACTCAGGTATTCGCCACCTCGATCAGATCGGAGTGCTTTAACCCTTTTACCCAACTCGTTTTTCACTTCATTCTTGAACTCTTTGAACTTTTCAAAGGTCTCGGATTTGCACTTCATAAGATACACATATCCGTATCTACTGAAATCATCAGTAAATATAACGAAGTTGAAATACTCACCTCTAGCCATGGAGCTCATGGGTTCGCATACATCACTATGTATAACCCCCAAGAGATCCTCAGCCCTCTCAGTATAACCAGTGAAAGGGGCTTTAGTCATCTTGCCTAACAAATAAGATTCGCATCGCTCAAATGATTCATAATAAATTGAGTCCAAAAGTCCATCTTTATGGAGCTTGGATATGCGCTTCTCGTTTATATGGCCCAAACGACAATGCCAGAGATATGTAGGGTTTGAGTCATTTATTCTTATTCTTTTATTATTTTCTACATTATAGATCTGATGGTCCAAGTTCAAAACATAAAGACCAATAAACAATTGGGCTACATCATAACAAACATCATTCTTAAATATAGAACAACAGTTGTTCTTAATTATAAAAGAAAATCCAATCATGTCCAAGCATGAAATGGATATAATGTTTCTAGGTATGGCCGTAACAAAATAACAGTTATTTAGTTCTTTTACAAGCCCACTGGGCAAAGAAAGACGGTAAACCCCTACGGCCACAGCAGCAACTCTTGCTCCATTGCTGACACGCAGGTCCACCTCCCCTTTACTCAGAAATCTTCTCCTTCCCAGTTCCTGCACATTTGTACAAATGTGAGAACCACATCCGGTATCCAATACCGAAGATGAAGGAGCAGAGAGGTTTATTTCTATAACGTAAATATTCGAAGTGGAAGTCATACCTCCCTTCATTTCCTGCAGACCCTCAATGTAAGAAGGACAGTTCCTCCTCCAATGACCAGCCTTGCCACAGTGGTGGCATTTCCCCTCCTTCACCATGCTCTTCTTTTTCATCAGTGCAGAAGACTTGGGCTCGAGATGTGACTTAGGTCCAACCTTCGTCTTCTTAGAGCCCTTGGCCTTGCCCTTGCCCTTATGCACCATCAATATGGGGCTGACAGACTTAGCCTTCTTCATATTGATCTCGGCAGTTCTCAACATGCTTAGGAGCTCGGGCAGTGTCTTGTCTATTTCATTCTTGTTGTAGTTCAAGACAAACTGCTCATAACTTTCCGGCAACGATTGCACGATTAGATCTGTGGCCAACTCTTGACCCAGAGGCAAACCCAGCCTTTCAAGGTTCTCTATATACCCAATCATCTTGAGTACGTGAGTCCCTACTGAGTCTCGAACTCCCATCTTGTACTGAAACAATGCTTTTGTGACGTAAAACCTCTCTTGACGATCTTGCCCTTGAAACATTTTCTTGAGATGCTCGTCAATCTCCTTGCACCCCATGTTCTAATATTGCTTCTGAAGCTCAGAGTTCATGGTGGCAAGCATAAGGCATTCGACGTCTAAGGCTTCATCAGTATACTTCTTATAAGAATTTTTATCAGCACGGGAATAATTCCCGGTCGGCACCTCGGGGGCTTCTTCTTCCAAGACATAGAGCTTTTGCTCTTGTCTGAGAACAATTCTCAGGTTCCTGTACCAGTCCATGTAGTTAGTCCCAATGAGCTTATCCTTCTCAAGGATGGCTCTCAGAGACAGAGTGGAGTGTCAACCACTTGCCATGGAATTCTACAAGAATTCATGCAGAATAATATCAGTACCAAAATATCAAAATACAATTTATTTTTAATTTGGACTTCAATTAAAACTCCCACTATTTTATTCGAAATAATAACCCTCGCTATCAATTCGGAGAGTTCATGCGAGCTACTCTCTTAGTGGACAAGATCCGTATTTCACCAACACAATGAGTCAGCTTTGGCTTTTCTCTCACGATGTGATTATTTAGGTAGGCAACGCTTGCCAATTGCATCCTCATGCAATTCTTGTATGGTTGGTGAATAACTCCTTATTCGCATCCATCATATGGTGCATGTCAAACCTATGCCTCTAGGCACTCAACCTTTGAGGTCACCTAGTTAAGTTATACCCGATGTCGACAGTGGGATATCACAATTATCCGCTCGCACCCTTACCAAGATAGATTAATGCACCGTGCTTTGGCAAGCCCACACTTCATTGATCGAGGCAGGTAGAGTGTCATCCATCGAAAGACATCCGAACACTTAATATTAGATTAAGGGATTTTTAATTATAGGTTAACAATTAACCATGATCAACATTTGATCATTGTGCACATCCAAAGAAAAACAATTTCTAAAAGCCACATGCATCCCTTATGTGCACAACCTGGCACTATCAAAACTTGATAGAAGGAAGGGCTAAATCTAAACATCCGGACTCTTCAAAATCTTTAGATTTACATGCATTGGAAAAGGCAAAGGCTACTCGACTTAAAGCAGTAGACAAGCTCGTCTCTTATTGTTGGATTCAAAATCCAAAACAATACACTGGTTCATTAACCACTCGAGGGACGGTTACTGCTAAGGAGACAACAATTTCTAACAATTAGAAATTACCATGAAATCCCAGACGTTCCTGGCGGGGTTCCAAGGGGCAGAGCCCCTAACCTGTGGGTTATGGGCCCACCGATCTCCCTTTGAAAAACCATCAACAATTGATGTACCAGGATTAAATCTAGAGATTTAGAACGCTTCTAAATCCCTAGGTTTACACGCACTGGAATAACCTAACTTCCAATACAACAATCATGGTCGTAACCTCCCTCTGATACCACTGTTTGGTTTCTCTATAAGGATGGCACAACGCTTGTGCACGTAGCGGAAGGAATAAAACATCAAGAATAACCCAAAAGAGATGGGATCGGGCCATGAAAGTTGAATCAAGAAGTTAACAAACAACTAGGCAAAAATTACCTTAGCGGCATTGAGTCACAACTCAACGGAGATGCTCCAAGCTTTGAGTACTTATCGGTGGTGAGTTCTATGTGGAATAATGTCCACGTCTCTGCAGAAATCCACACGAGCGGGAGAACACTGAGCTTCGTCGCACGAAGGGTCGGGAAGGAGATCAACAACACCTTGCCCTTCCACGAACTGCTAGGTCCGTTCCAGGAGGATCAACACCGGCGACAGTCGCCGGAGAGGAGGAGGTCGGCGGAGCGAAGAGGCGGAGGAACACTTCCGTCCGTCGGGGTTCGGGAATCAGCGGAGCGAACGAGCGGCGGAACGTTTCCATCGGATTCAATTCGGCTACAGGAGAAATCCCGATCTATCTCTCTTTTCCCAAAACCCTAAGTCCCCTATTTATACCAAAGGCATAAGCAGTCCAAAGGTATCGCTATTCACAGACCACACAGGATAGGGCTTCTGGACCGTTCGGCGAGAATCACCTCCAGGTTCGGCGAGAATCAATCGCAGAATCGGCGAGAATTAGTCGCAGAATCGGCGAGAATCAATCGCAGAATCGGCGAGAATCAATCGCAAAATCGGCGAGAATCAGTGGCAGAATCGGCGAGAATCGAACAGTTTGATTCTCGACGATTATGCCTTAGTCGGCGAGTCATACTCGACGACTCTCGACGATTTTGCCTTAGTCGGCGAGTCATACTCGACGACTCTCGACGATTTTGCCTTAGTCGCCGAGTCATACTCGACGACTCTCGTTGACTCTCGATGAATTGGCCTTAGTCGCCGAGTCATACTCGAGGACTCTCGTCGAACCATTCTCGATAAATCTCCCGGGCAACATTTGCCTGACCCCATTCTGTATGGTGATTGGTAACCTTTATCAACACAATCAATCTTCCAATTTCTCCACATGCTCTTATGTGCGACCCTGCAGGCTCATATCGCGTTGTCAGTGAGATTACATGTTTGACCCCTTCTAGATCACCATGGTAACTCCAACATTCCATCCCTTATTCCACTCATTATAGCCTACAAAGACAAGTTTCCTTGCCTTTGCATCAAGCTTTGTCCTTGAAGCATCCAGGACATGTACATAGCAGGTTGATCCAAACACCCGAAGGTGTTCCACGCTTGGCTTCTCCTTGAACACCATTTTATGAGGAGACTTCATGTTGATCAGACTCAGAGGCATCCGATTAATGACATAGGTTGCGCAAGCCATTCCTTCCGTCCAAATGGACCTAGGAATGCCCTTTGCATGAAGCCAGCACTTGCAAGTTTCCGTCATGTGACGGATCTTCCTCTCCGCTACTCCATTTTGTTGTGGAGTATGAGCACAAGTAAGCTCCCTCTTGATGTCTTGCTTCCTGCAAAAGTTAGAGAACTCAGAAGAGATAAAATCACCACCGTTGTCTGATCTAAACTTCTTGAACCGAAGGCCAAGCCGGCCCACACTAGCTTCTTGAACTCCATAAACAATTGGAAAGCTGCTGACTTCTCCTTCATAAAATACACCCAAGTGTATCTGGAGTAATCATCAATCTGAACAAGCATGTATCTGCTCCCACCAAGGCTAGCAGTGGCAGTTGGCCCCATCAGATCACCATGGATGCACTCCAATGGTTCTTTGCTCCTTGTTTGAGATTTATCAAACGGAAGGCGATGAGCCTTGATGAACTGACAACCTGCACAAATATGATCGTCGCCAAAAGATGATAGCTTAGGCATCACAAGGCTCCTGCTTGCCATAGCTTTCACCTTATCCATCCCTACATGCCCCAGCCTCTCATGCCAAATAACATCGCTATCGTTGGCCCTCATCCGATCAACATAGGAGCTTATTACAAGAACAAATAAGTCCTTTACTCTTCTCCAAACGTGAGCAACATCAACCTTTACTGCTGATACGTTGCGAAGAAACTTCACTTCTGTTGGCCCAAACAGAACGTGATAACTAGCGTCTACCGCATTAGTCACAGAGAAGAGGTTCTTCTTCATGCCCAGTACATGACACACACTCCTTTACGAGAGTGGCCCCTTATCACTACTGATGAGTTGTAAATATACCTATGTTTTTGTATTTTAATTATGTCATTTTACTTTATTTTTGTCTTTTTTAGTTTATTTTCTTTAATAAAATACTTCTTTTTTGTAAATTTTATACTAACTTAATTTTTTTTTTTTCTGAAATTTTTCAGAAAAACTGTATTTTTTTGCCTGTCACGCCCGTGACCATGCCTGACACGGGGGTGTCAGGCGCTCAACGCCAGCGGGTTGTCGACACTAACCGATTTCACTGTTAATGACTCAACGCCTTCATGTCATGCCCGTGTCAAAGCTCGTCACTCCCGTGTCGATGCCGGCACTCAACGCTTCGTCAACTGTCAACGCTGCCGACATCGAGCTGCCAGCAGTCCGGGTCACGCCCCCCTTACATGCCCGTGACATTTGTGTCACGCCCGTGTCCGCTACGCGGACCGCCCCGAAGTCAAAGCTCGCGTCAAATCCCTAGATCCAGCTCCCCGTCACGCCCGTGACTGACACGCGTCACGCCCGTGACCTAGGGCGTGACTGCCACGTTTTCAGCCGAAGTCAACTTACCAGTCAAATCACCCGATCAGCTTATGTACAGTAGTGACACGCCCCCCTGTCACGCCCGTGACCTAGTGCGTGACCAACCCGAAAAAAATGTCTATAAATAAGAGCTTCTAGGAAGCTTTTCTTGTACACTTTTTGGTCCAAATTTCTTTGGGTAGGTGCTGCCCAAATGGCTTCTCATGCTTATGTAAGGAGAATTTCTCCCTCTCTCTCTCTTAGTTTGTATTAGGATGTTTGCTTTATTTTACTTTGTAATAGCCTTTTTATTTATAAAATGTTAGTTTTTCTCTCTTCGCATGGCTTGGAATTCAATTAAGCGCTTTCGTTCCCTTTTTTTGTTCTTTTCATGTTTTATCTTTTAAAGCTTTATAACTTAGTTTAGTTTAGGATTTTATCGCATTTACTAGCCGTTACGCTGCCCATTTTATTTTCATTTTCCGCACCCGTTTAGCTTTTTCTTCTTTTCACTATTTTCATTCTTAAGGCTCTATAAAAACAACTAAAAAGTGCTCATTTTGATTTTATTTAACTTGGGCTCTTTAGGATTGTAAACCTTTTCGTCTTTTTTAGTTTTATTTTCACTTTTTAGGAACTTTTATAAAAACTTAAGAATGAAAAAGTCGTTGTTGTAATTTTTCATCAACTTCATTTTAGCTTTTTAATTTCAAAACTTTTTAGTCCCTTTAATTTTTATTTTCACTTTTTATGCATTTCTACCGCATTCTAGCGGTAGAAATGCAGTTGTTTTAATTTTTCAGCAACTTTGTTTTTCTTATTTTCGCAAGTGTGCATGCGTGTATGAGTTAGATTTTATTGCTTTATTTCAATTTCTGTAGAGTGTGTGCGTATGCATTTATTTCCGCCTACTCGTTAAGAGTTAAATGGCGCTCTGCTTTCATTTTCTGCCCACTCGTTTGAGTGGGACTTGTCTTTTTACTGCTTTCATTTTCTTCCTACTCACTTGAGTAGGAAAACTTTGTGTGTGTGTGTGTTTACTTTTCTGTAGAGTGCGTGTGTGTGATTTTAATTTTTGTAGAGTGTGTGCGTGTATGAGATTAATTTACTCCCGCCCACTCACTTGAGCCGGGATTTGCATTTACTGCTTTCTTCAGTCCTACTCGTTTGAGTAGGACTTGCAATTTTCAGCTTTCTTTACTGCTTTCTTACTGCTTTCTTTATTGCTTTCTAGTGTAAGTGTCCCCATTCCGATGAGTGGCTAACCGCCCTTAGCCCTCAATATCGAAGAGCATTGGGACAGATAGAGTAGCTTTAAATAATTGAAGGTTCTGTTTTTCTATTTAATTAAATTTCTTAAGGTTTGCCCCTGGTTAACGATGCGTAGGACCGCATATCGATGTGCGGGCTCTATTTTCGTTATCCATACGCAACGCCGAGAGGCCGCACATATGGACCCATCACCCTTGGGTAAAGAGAGCTCCGCGCTAACCCTCGAGAGAGGAGGCGCGTGACTCTGCCGTATTGGGTTCCCCACCCAATAGCGGGGTTCTCAGCGTAATGCGGGCGTTAAGAGGAATCCTTCATCGGTCTAGCGATCGGTCGAATAGTCTTAGCGTTCAGGTGAGCGATAGTCCTAGAGATAAGTGAGCTCATTCCTTTGGAACCTCCACGGCCGAGTCTCCGCCTTAATTAATTTGAAATTTAGGATCTCTTTTTATTAAAAGTTATTTTAGTTCAAATTCTCTTTTGATATCGTCGCGCCGAGTTCTTCATCGGCCTTCTGCACTTTATTTCCTGCTTTCATTTTTTGTATTATATTTATTTTTATGTTCGCCATTTCATTTTTTATATAATCCACCTAAAATATTATCGGTAGAATAATAGGCTTTCAGGGAAAGAGTAGAAATAGCTAAGCTAGCCCCGAGAACAATACGACCCCGATATTCCTCCACACGGGAATATCCTGTAGTACACGCGATAGGTGCACTTGCCTCTCTCTTGTTAAAACTCGGTTTCTAACAAAATAAAAATGCTCTTCTTTTTCTTTATAAAATAAAATCCCACTCATCTTAAAATAAAATAAAAAGAAACCTGCGCGTTTTAACCATCAAGTTTTTGGCGCCGTTGCCGGGGATAATTTCGTCTTACTATTTTGAATTCCTGAAACCTATTAATTTTACCCTTTATTTCTACTAATATATATATAAAAAAAAAATTTTGATCAACCAAAAAAATTTATATTAATAATAATAATAATATCAATATTAATATTAATAATAAATACTTAAAAAAAAATCAAAAAATCAAAAAATTTAAAAACCTTAAAACAAAAAAATCAGAAAAATTTAAAACTAAAAAAAAAAATCAAAATCTTAAAAAAATAAAAAACTTAAAAACTTTAAAACTAAAAAAAATAAAAAACTTAAAAAAACTAAAAAATTGATGAAATTTTTTTATCTTTCTTTTCATCCAAAAATTTAAAATTCAAAAAAAATATATATCTTTCATTTTTATTTTGCCTTTAACTTATTTTCTTTTTTCTTTTTATTTTTATTTTCAAAAAATCAAAAACTAAAAACATAAAAAAAAAATCTCTAAAAATTCAAAAAAAAAACTAAGAAAAAATATATAAAACAAAAAAATTATTAATTATGTATTTATTTTGTAGTTTCGGCGCGCTTCACAATCGTGAGCGCTAGGGGATCACATATCGGTCGCGCTCATTTAGCTAAGACGTTAGCTTACGAGTCACACCCACTTTCCCCCTATCACCCGCACCATTTTCGCCGAATTTTTCTTTTTGTTTTTTATATTTTATTTTTTCTGCTTTTACTTTAACTTTTGCAGGTCTTAATTTAACGGGCTTCCCCGAACGCGGTTTAGGGAAGATTTCTAAACCCCTGTTTTTTACTTTTTTGTACATATTTATTTATATATATCTTGTTCCTCATACTTAGTGCAACATTGAGGACAATGTTGGACTTAAGTATGAGGGTGTTTCCTATTTTCTGTCTTTTTATTTCCTGCACTTAATAAAAAATTTTCCAAAATTTTTTTTGCAAAAATTAAAAACTTCAAAAAATATTTTCATGCTTTAAATAATAATAATAAATTTTTTTTTCAAAAAATGAATCATCGCTCCGCGACGTTCGACCCATCGAACCAACCACAAATAAGAGTCTGTTCGCGGGCGATTCTTTTTCTTCTTTGTAAATATTTTGTAAATATTCTCGTCTCTTTCCACTTCTCTTTCCTATCTTGTAAAAATTCTCTCTCTTTTCTTGTAAATATTTCTGTAAATCCAAAAATTCAAAAAATTTATAACTCAAAAAAAAAACTCAAAAAAAATTTGCATAACCTATAAAAAATTCCAAAAAAATGAAAATAACCCCAAAATATCAAAAAAATTAGAAAAACTCACAAAAATCAATAAAAATTTTTTTTTTCTCTTGAATTAAATAATTCGAATCCCTTATTTCTTAACCTCTTTGCTCTCCAAAATGATTGTTTCGAGTTTATTTGTAAGCGAATTTTAATTAATTCTTTATTTAGTATTCGTTTATTAATTGTAGCTCGATAACTTAGATTTCTGGGGTTAAGATTTTAAAGAATATTTTTATGGCTTTTTCTTATTATAGGGAACTTGTTTTTCTCACTATCACTTCTGATTTTTTTTTGAATAAAAGCATGTTTTTATGTTAGAAAATAACATTTATGGATTTTACATTATTTCTACGTATGCTTTTAGAAACGTTTGAACGTTCAAATTAAAAAGGTAGCTCTCAAAATTTTTTTTATTAAACTCTAGTTTTCTTTTAGAAATTCATCCCTTCCACTTGTTTTTCATACGTTAATTGGCATGATTCCCCACTCACCCTTAAAAAGATCTTATGTCAATGGGGATAAGATTTCGTCCCGTAAACATAAGCACCCAATAGTTTAAAAAGATTATATGTTAGGAGTAAGAGGATAAAATTCATTACTCCTATACATATGCATTGGGTTTATTTATATTTATGAAGAAAAAAAGAAAAAAGAAAAAAAATGTGTTAGGAAAATAAGATTTCATTTTCCTAATTATTCAAAAAAAATATGGAGGTTCGAGAAAAAATTACCTCGCCTCAAAAATCAAAGCCCTTTTCATAACCGCCAATCCACTTATTCGATTTTCACGATTCTAGAATTAATTTAAAACTTTTTTGAGAGCATAATTTTTAAATTGAATTATTTCCTATTAATTTCTTTTTAGCTAAAGTTTTTTTCGATAATTCCAATCCATTTTTGTTAAACTAACAAAATAATTTTCGCTTTTTATTTTTTCATTTAGAAGTATTTTTTTGAAACGGTTCCTCTATTTTAACATTTTCATAAGTTAAGATTTAATTCCGAGACCCCGGAAATTCATTTCGATCTTTCGTACAATTAAGTTAAGCGTTAGTTAAATTTAGGATTCTTTTTTATTCCTTATAGGTTCATCTCCAACTTTTACTCTGGAATAGCAAAAGCTTAAGTATGGGGGTATTTGATGAGTTGTAAATATACCTATATTTTTGTATTTTAATTATGTCATTTTACTTTATTTTTATCTTTTTTAGTTTATTTTCTTTAATAAAATGCTTCTTTTTTGTAAATTTTATACTAACTTAATTTATTTTTGTTTTTTGAAATTTTTCAGAAAAACTGTATTTTTTGCCTGTCACGCCCGTGACCATGCCCGACACGGGCGTGCCAGGCGCTCAACGCCAGCGGGTTGTCGACACTAACCGGTTTCACTGTTAATGACTCAACGCCTTCATATCACGCCCGCGTCAAAGCTCGTCACGCCCGTGTCGATGTCGGCACTCAACGCTTCGTCATCTGTCAACGCTGCAGACATCGAGATGCCAGCTGTCCGGGTCACGCCCCCCTTACACGCCCGTGACATTTGTGTCACGCCCGTGTCCGCTACGTGGACCGCCCCGAAGTCAAAGCTCGCGTCAAATCCTGAGATCCAGCTCCCCGTCACGCCCGTGACTGACACGCATTACGCCCGTGATCTAGGGCGTGACCGCCACGTTTTCAGCCGAAGTCAACTTACCAGTCAAATCACCCGATCAGCTCATGTACAGTAGTGACACGCCCCCTGTCACGCCTGTGACCTAGGGCGTGACCATCCCGAAAAAAATGTCTATAAATAAGAGCTTCCAGGAAGCTTTTCTTGTCCACTTTTTGGTCCAAATTTCTTAGGGTAGGTGCTGCCCAAATGGCTTCTCATGCTTATGTAAGGAGAATTTCTCCCTCTCTCTCTCTTAGTTTATATTAGGATGTTTGCTTTATTTTACTTTGTAATAGCCTTTTTATTTATAAAATGTTAGTTTTTCTCTCTTCACATGGCTTGGAATTCAATTAAGCGCCCTAATTTAAGTAATTTTTCGTTCCCTTTTTTTGTTCTTTTCATGTTTTATCTTTTAAAGCTTTATAACTTAGTTTAGTTTAGGATTTTATCGCATTTACTAGCCGTTACGCTGCCCATTTTATTTTCATTTTCCGCACCCGTTTAGCTTTAGCTTTTTCTTCTTTTCACTATTTTCATTCTTAAGGCTCTATAAAAACAACTAAAAAGTGCTCATTTTGATTTTATTTAACTTAGGCTCTTTAGGATTATAAATATTTTCGTCTTTTTTTGTTTTATTTTCACTTTTTAGGAGCTTTTATAAAAACTTAAGAATGAAAAAGTCGTTGTTATAATTTTCGTCAACTTCATTTTAGCTTTTTAATTTCAAAACTTTTTAGTCCCTTTAATTTTTATTTTCACTTTTTATGCATTTCTACTGCATTCTAGCGGTAGAAATGCAGTTGTTTTAATTTTTCGGCAACTTTGTTTTTCTTATTTTTGCAAGTGTGTGTGCGTGTATGAGTTAGATTTTATTGCTTTATTTAGATTTCTGTAGAGTGTGTGCGTATGCATTTATTTCCGCCTACTCGTTAAGAGTTAAATGGCGCTCTGCTTTCATTTTCCGCCCACTCGTTTGAGTGGGACTTGTCTTTTTACTGCTTTCATTTTCTTCCTACTCACTTGAGTAGGAAAACTTTGTGTATGTGTGTGTGTTTACTTTTCTGTAGAGTGCGTGTGTGTGATTTTAATTTCTGTAGAGTGTGTGCGTGTATGAGATTAATTTACCCCCGCCCACTCACTTGAGCCGGGATTCGCATTTACTGCTTTCTTCAGTCCTACTCGTTTGAGTAGGACTTGCAATTTTCAGCTTTCTTTACTGCTTTCTTACTTCTTTCTTTACAGCTTTCTTTATTGCTTTCTAGTGTAAGTGTCCCCATTCCGATGAGTGGCTAACCGCCCTTAGCCCTCAATATCGAAGAGCATTGGGACAGATAGAGTAGCTTTAAATAATTGAAGGTCCTATTTTTCTATTTAATTAAATTTCTTAAGGTTTGCCCCGGATTAACGACGCGTAGGACCGCATATCGATGTGCGGGCTCTATTTTCGTTATCCATACGCAACGCCGAGAGGCCGCACGTATGGACCGATCACCCTTGGGTAAAGAGAGCTCTGCGTTAACCCTCAAGAGAGGAGGCGCGTGACTCTACCGGATTGGGTTCCCCACCCAATAGCGGGGTTCTTAGCGTAATGCGGGCGTTAAGAGGAATCCTTCGTCGGTCTAGCGATCGGTCGAATAGTCTTAGCGTTCAGGTGAGCGATAGTCCTAGAGATAAGTGAGCTCATTCCTTTGGAACCTCCACGGCCGAGTCTCCGCCTTAATTAATTTGAAATTTAGGATCTCTTTTTATTAAAAGTTATTTTAGTTCAAATTCTCTTTTGATATCGTCGCGCCGAGTTCTTCGTCAGCCTTCTGCACTTTATTTCCTGCTTTCATTTTCTGTATTATATTTATTTTTATGTTCGCCATTTCATTTTTTATATAATCCACCTAAAATATTATCGGTAGAATAATAGGCTTTCAGGGAAAGAGTAGAAATAGCTAAGCCGGCCCCGAGAACAATACGACCCCGATATTCCTCCATACGAGAATATCCTGTACTACACGCGATAGGTGCACTTGCCTCCCTCTCGTTAAAACTCGATTTCTAACAAAATAAAAACACTCTTCTTTTTCTTTATAAAATAAAATCCCACTCATCTTAAAATAAAATAAAAAAGAAACCTGCGCGTTTTAACCATCAACTACCCAAGGACACAACCCCCTCCTTCTCTACTGCATTAATAGTATTATTAGTAGTAATAATAGCTTCATTACCCGAGTAAGCTTGCAGTGAGGAGAACTTTGACTTGTCTCCAATGAGGTGATGACCACACCCGGAGTCCATAATCTAGTCATCTTCAAAGTCGATGGCTGACAAAGCACGGACACAAGTGACCGTCATAAAGGCTCCACCCCAGCCAGCTTCCTCAGTACTAGAGCAAGCTTCCTCCTTGCCTGCAGCATGCCCAGGCTGCAGCTTGACCTTGTAGTCACTCTTGAAGTGACCCGGCTGATGACACCTGTAAAACTTCAAATTATTCTTCAAATCCTTTTTAGGAGCAACACTCCTCTCTGGCTGATAATAAGTTGAAGGCTCATCTTCAACAGCGGTCTTCTACTTCTTCCATTCCAATCTCTTCTTCTTCTTGCCTGTGAAGCAAGCAGGTTCTCAAGTTCCAGTAGAGATGGCTGAGTTGCCCAGCCTTGAACAGAAGTTACAAAGGCCACATACTCCTTCCGCAAGCTGCGAATTATGTTCCTTTTCAACTTAGCCTCAAATATAGGCTCATCAGGATCAAGTGCTTATAGTTCAGCACACAGTCTCTTCATCTTCAGAATTTTTTTTAGAAATGGTCATTTCACCTTGAGTTTTCGTAGCTAACTCATTTTCAAGGAACTGTAGCCTAACTACGTTCTTCCTATTGAACAACCCATCAAGGGAAGTCCAAATCTCTGTAGTAGTCTCACATCCAATGATGTGATCAAATAGCTCTGGTGAAATAGCCTACTTGATGGTAAACTCAGCCTTTGCGTTTGTTCTCCTCCAGACTCTCACCTGCTCAGCAGTTCCAAATGCAGCTGTAACTTCCTGCCTGTTATCACCACCGACGGCCTCCCATAGCTCCTCGCCCAGAAGATAACTCTTCATGCACGACTTCCACATCTTAAAGTTAGTCGGCGTTAAGAGTTCAATGCTTAGACCTCTTGCATAACCCCCTTCCATTATAGCAAACCTGGTCTAAGATTTCAGAAGCACAGAGCACAACACACGTTGATCACTGCTCAAACAACTGAACCTTCCTCTTATACCATGTGGAATTTTCTCAAGATGACCAACGAGATAGTCTGACGCCAAATTAATAATCTCAGAACTATCAAGATCACACCTTGATCAAGCAGAAATAAGAAAGCATGCTCAAACACTAGAAGCAACCAGAAGAGACAAGCAAATCAAACTTTTATTATCTTCTTTACATGGCGAGGTATATATGACGAGACATGATTTCACATGCACACAAAGGAAAATAGAAAAGGTTACACTCAATCTGAGCTGACAGAATTAGAGACTGCCGAGATTGCCCAGTCCGCCAAAGTCGCCGAGACCGCCCTAGCAGCTGTAAGATGAATAGAACACGGAGTCTGCCGAGACTGCGATGTCGCGCGAACACACTATTATTTGCTGACTGCTACAAGCTATCGCCGAACTGAAGAATAAACCTCCTAATCACCGAGTTCGGCGGAAAGGTTATTGAACTTGAAAAATTGATGCAGAGAAAACTGGTAAGCCGCCGATTGCAATCCGCAAACTTCACTGAACCTGACCGAAGTCAGAACAAAACTCCTGGCTCCACAATGCTAGTCGCGCCACCTACAACAGCAACCAGTTAAGCCTGCTCAAACTACGCGGATAGGAAAACCGAGTCCGCAACAATTAATTCGAGTCTAACTTACTGTTCACTTAGTTATAAATGAGGTGCCAGGGGGTCCTATTTATAGGAGCGGGTTGGAGTATGATCACCGACCTATGAGATAGGCTAACTGCCCCTTGATCGCAGCTAGTAAAGCTAGTCCACCTAGTCTGCAAGGACATGGCCGGACACCAGCCAAACCAAGCACCAAGGCAATAAGCCAGTCCGCAACCTGGCGGACACCGCATCACTACGCAAGTTGCACAGCAAGCGGACACAGCAACACCCCATTCACTGCAACAGTCCACAGGCTATACGAGGACACGACACCAGCCCACTCACACACATCCACAACAAACAGGCATAGATCGCCCGGTAACAAGCGGACTCTGCAGATACTGCGGACACCACTCCAGCTCGCAACGTGTCCACGACCAATAGGCAGACTGCCCGATCAACAACAGACACTGCGGACTAGCAAACACCCTGAACTTGTCACGATGTGTGACCAAGTCCAGCAACCCGCCAAGCATATGGCGCAAGCTCGGCGGACACAGCCCAGTCCGCCAGCTCCCAAAACCAGCCCGCCAAACAAGGCTCCAACTTATTCAGTAACCAAGGCCAGAAATAAACTGCCGGACTCACAGCTAGTCCACACAGACTGCGGATAAGCTCCAAAACCGCTACACTGATGCAAGCAGACAGACTCCGATGTAAGTCTGCCCATAGCGAACTCCAATCCTATCTGCACGACTACATTTAGAACACCACAACATGCCGCCATCACCAGATAGCCAGGTTTCTCCATCAGACCGCATGGACAGTCCGCTCCGGCCGCACCACCAGTCCGGCCAGGCCGCCTGGACTGCCTGATCAGCCACTTACACTTCACAAATTTCAACACTAAATTCTTCCCGTAAGGAGAAGACAACTTCTTGATGTCTTCGTCAAACATCGACATCGACATTTTGCGGCTAAGTCCAAACATTATAAGCAGAAAAATGTTGACCGCAAGTGAAGAGAAGCTCTCCTCCGCAATAGAATGCATGAAAAATCTATAGACCCAACTACCGTGCATATGGATTTTTGAGCATGAAAGGCACGTCGCTGCCTCCGTGATTATAGTGTTTATTTCCAATGATTCCAAAAACTTTCAATTGTGCTGCGATCATGTTTACCTAAAATATGACAATGTTGATAGTACCTAGTAGTCCTCATGCCTGTCGATCAAGATGACTTTAGTACTTCGTTAACTACCCAAGCCGCCTACAGAAAATCAGCAATCACGCTCTGAAATTTTGAAATACAACTACTTTGATGGCCGGACCGTGTGATCATCCCTCTTCATCTTCTCTAGTGCTTTTCACACACAATGTTACCACTCATCCTTGACTGGTTCTCCAGTACCCTAAGCATCCCATAATTTTAGAGCCTACCCATTCGAGCAGGTACCCCACAAGTATAATTATGGGTGGACGGTACCCAAAAGGCACGCTGGATCAAATCCATAAGCCTAGTTTCTTCTAGTTTTTGTATTGAGTTTGTCCCTTCTAAATCACCTTATCACCAACAAAAACAATCTCTCTTTTAACCACTGTTTGTACAATAAGATTGCCCACAATAATTTGTATTTTCCATTGGTGATAAATCTGGCCTCACCTTCTTGCGGACTTAGGCTCTATTTGGGGGGACTTATTTTCACCGGTCTAGCAGTTACGACCGTATGAACTGAACCTATTGAAATTTGTGAAGTGAAAGTGGGTGATTGGGTTTTTGGGGCGGCCTGGGCGGACTGTCCGCGCGAACTGGAGCTGGAGTTTGGCGGACTGGTGTTGGCTGTCTTTGCGGATTGGATTTCCGCGGACTGCTCGAACTGTACGAACTGCGCGGACTGGTTGAGTCTGGTAGTGGCTGGCTGAGTAGTATGGTGTCCGCGATCTGTGCGGACTGAGGCTTGGAGTCCGCGCGTTCAGCGGTTGGTCTGGAGTTGTGGTGAGCCGCAATCTGGTAGCGATCTGGCCTGGGAGGTTGCAGACTGTCTTGGTGTCTGCCGAGTTCGCGCGATCTTATTATCTAGACTTATACTTCTGTGAAGTTCAGGGTTTCCTCTTTGTTCGCTGTGACCGGGAAGTTTGCCTATGGTCGTGGACATTGCGAGCTGAGTTGGTGTCCACATAGTCCGCTGTGACCAGGAGGTTTGCCTATGGTCGTGGACATTGCGAGCTGAGTTGGTGTCCGCATAGTCCGTTGTGACCGGGCGGTTTTCCTGTTGTCATGGACTTGTGCGTGCGGACAGATGCTGTGTCCTTTCTCCATGCAGACTGGCATGGTGCTCAGCTGGTGGCGCTCTTGCGGGTTGGCGATCTGTTCGTGATTCCGGCTTGTTGGTGCAGACTCGGTAGACTGACAGTGCTAGCTGCGATCAAGGGGCGGTTAGCCTATCTCATAGGGCGGTGATCACAGTCCTCTCCCCGCATATAAATAGGACCCCCCGACTCGTCATTTCATAACAGAGTGAACAGTAAGTTGGACTTGGGTTAAGGTTGCGAACTCGATTTTTGTATCCGCACGGGTTGATTTGCTTAACCAGTTGCTATGTGTAGGTGACACAGCTAGCACTGTAAAGCCAGGAGCTTGATTTTTACCTCGGTCAGGCTCAGTGAAGTTAGCGGACTGCGTTCGGCGGTTACCAGTTTTCTACATCAACTTCCCAGTTTAATAACCTGTCCGCGCGACCTCGCGGTCTCGGCGGGTAGGCGGCCTGTTCCTCAGTTCAGAAGCAGCTGGCAGCTCTGTGAATAACGGCGTGTCCGCGTGACCTCGCGGTCTTGATGGACTCCGTGTTCAGTTCAGCTTCAGCTCAGTTCGGGCAGTCTCTGCGGGCAGGCGGCCTCAGCGTTCTCAGTGCTTTTGTTCGCCCGAATTGATTATAGTTTCTGTTTTTTCTTGTACTGGCAAAATCATGTCTCGCCACGTATACTTCGCCCTGTAAAGAAGATTGATAAATTTTTGATCTGCTTATTTCTGTCTATGCACTCTGGTTGCTTGATTTTCCTTCCTGTCTTCCGCTTGTTCAAGTTGTGATCTGGGTAGTTCCAAAGATATTAATTTGGCGTTTTGGCTATCTTGCTGAGCATCTTGTGAAAATTCAACATGGTATCAGAGGGAGGTTCAGTTGCTTGAGCAGTGATCAACAAGTTCTGTTGTTGCTCTGTGCTTCTGAAAGGTTGAATAGGATAGTGCAATGGACGAAGGTTTTGCAAGAGGTCTAAGAATTGAGCTTTTAACGCCGACTAACTTCAAGAAGTGGAAGTCGTGCATGAAAAGCAATCTTCTGGGCGAGGAGCTGTGGGAGGTCGTCGGTGGTGATGACCAGGTAGAAATTACAGATGTGTTTGGAACTGCCGAGCATGTGAGAGGGTAAAGGAAGACAAATGCCAAGGCTGAGTTTGCTCTCAAGCTGGCGGTTTCACCTGAGCTCTTTGATCACATCTTAGGATGTGAGTCTGCTGCTGAGATATTGACTTCCCTTGATGGGTTGGCTAAGGCAACTCAAGGAGATCTTTCTATCTCTTGATACTTCTTGAAGATGAAGAGCTTGTGTGATGAGCTTTCAGCACTTGATCCTGATGAGCCGATCTCCGAGGCACATAATCCGCGGTCTGCGGAAGGAGTATGTGGCCTTCGTCACTTCAGTTCAAGGCTGAGCGACTCAGCCTTCTCTTTTGGAGCTGGAGAACCTGCTTGCTTTGTAGGAGAGCTTGGCAAGACAGATGGCCTGGGTGACTGTCTCTGAAGGAGGAAGTGAAGCTCTCTTCACTGAGAAGAAGAAGAAAAAGAGATGGGAAGGGAAGAAGAAGAAGACTGCAGCTGGAGATAAACCTTCAACTTCTAACCAATAAGAGGGGAGATTTGCTCCTAAGAAGGATTGGAAGAAGAACTTGAAGTGCTACAGGTGTCATCAGCCAGGTCACTTCAAGCGTGACTGTAAAGTCAAGATGCAGCCTGGGCATTCTGCAGGCAAGGAGGAAGCTTCCTCTAGCAATGAGGAAGCTGGTTAGGGTGGAGTCTTCATGACAGGCACTTGTGTCCGTGTATTGTCCACCATTGACTTCAAAGACGACTGGATCGTGGACTCCGGGTGTGGTCATCACCTCACCGGTGACAAGTCGAAGATATCCTCACTGCAGGCTTACTCAGGTAACGAAGCCATCATCACTGCTGATAATACTGTTCATACTGTAGAGAAGGAAGGTGTAGTGTCCGTAGGTAATGATCAGGGTCACTCACATTAAGGAGTGTCTTTCACAAATCGGGCATGAAGAAGAATCTCTTCTCTGTTACCAATGCAGTAGATGCAGGATATCAGGTTATGTTTGATAGAACAGAGGTGACGTTTCTCCGCAACGTATCAGTGGTTAAGGCTGATGTTGCTTACGTTTGAAGGAGAGTGAAGGACTTGTTTGTTTTATCAACAAGCTCCTATGTTGATTGCATGAGGGCCAATGATAGCGTTGCTATGTGGCATGAGAGGCTGAGGCATGTAGGGATGGATAAGCTGAAAGCTATGGAAAATAGAAGCCTGGTGAGAGGCTTGCCTAAGTTATCATCCTTTGGTGATGGTCATATTTGTGCAGGATGTCAGTATGGCGAGTCTCACCGTCTTCCATTTGATAAGTCACAAACGAGAAGCAAAGCACCATTGGAGGTTATCCATGGTGATCTGATGGGACCAACCGTTACTGCTAGCCTTGGGGGGAGCAGGTATATGCTAGTCATGATTGATGACTGCTCAACATACGTTTGGGTGTATTTCTTGAAGGAGAAGTCTGAAGCCTTCCGGTTGTTTATGGAGTTCAAGAAGCTGGTGGAGGGCCGGCTTAACCTACAGATCAAAAAATTTATAACTGACAACGGCAGAGAGTTTGTCTCCTTCGAGTTTTCTATTTTTTGCAGGAAGCACGGGATCCAGAGAGAGCTTACTTGTGCTCATACTCCACAACAAAATGGAGTTGCAAAAAGGAAGATCTATCATCTGACGGAGACTTGCAAATGTTGGCTTCATGCCAAGAGTATCCCAAGGTCCTTTTGGGCAGAGGGAATGTCTTGTGTAGCTTATGTCATCAATCGAATGCCTCTCAGTCCGATCAACATGAAGTCTCCCTTCGTGATATTGCTGAAGGAGAAGCCAAGTGTTGAACACCTTCGGGTGTTTGGTTCAACTTGCTACGTGAATATCCCGGATGCTCTGAGGACTAAGCTTGATGCAAAGGCAAGGAAGCTTGTCTTTGTTGGCTATGATGAGTGGACGAAGGGATGAAGGTGCATGGTTCTTATGAATAACAAGTTCGTTGTGTCAAGAGACGTGGTCTTTGACAAACTGTCGTCATATGGAGGAAGCTCGAATTAGCTACCAGAAGGCAAGGTTGATGAAGGGCAGGAGGTGACTTCTGAGATTGTCCAAGAGGAGCTTGCTATTTCACCAGCAGCTCCTGTTGCTTCTAGCTCTAGGGCAGAGGCATCCGGTTCAGGAAGCAGGGGGAGCATTGCTTAAGGATTGCCCTAAAATGGAGCTGAGCCTGAAGAAGCAGCAGAGGTGGTGAGCAAGGAGCAGCCTCTTAGGAGATAAAAGAGGATCATCAAGCCTCCGGCTCGATACTGTGAAGGGAATACTGCGAGCTTTGTCTCCTGTTTCTTTGTAGGCCCTCTGGATGAGCGGGAGCCTTCAAAGTTTGAATATTCCACTGGAGTGATGGAGTGGGACAATGCCATGGATGAGGAGATGGCTGCCCTCGGGAAGAATGAAACTTGTGACTTGGTGCCTAAGGTGGATGGCGTTACTCCTATTACTTGCAAGTGGGTCTATAAGCTCAAGACGAAGGCGGATGGAAGCATCGAGCGGTACAAGGCTCGCCTTGTTGCTCGAGGATTCTCTCAACAGTATTGCGAGGACTATGAGGAGATGTTTAGTCCGGTGGCGAAGAGAACTTCAGTACGAGTGGTGATAGCTTTGGCGGCCTGCTAGGGCTGGAAGATGTTGCAGCTGGACGTAAAGAACGCTTTTCTTTACGACGAAATCGACAAGGACATCTTCATGAATTAGCAATTCAGTTATGTTTCTGAAGAACATCCGGACTACGTCTGCAAGCTCAGTAAGGCCCTTTATAGGTTGAAGCAGGCTCCGAGGGCATGGTATGGGAAGATTGCTGAATATCTTAAATTCTTCAGCTATCTTGCCTCCAACTCAGACTCGAGCCTATTCATCAAGAAGAAGGGGGAGATTCTAGTCCTGGTGCTGTTGTACGTGGATGACATGATCATCATGGGGAATTCTAAGGAGGAGGTAGCTAGGCTTAGGGAGGAGCTAGCTATTTGCTTAGAGATGAAAGACTTGGGGGAGCTTCAACACTTTTTTGGTCTCGAAGTGGAAAAGAAAGAGGGAGGGATTCTTGTTTCCCAGAAAGGTTATGTGGATCGGATGGTGAAACAATTCGGCATGGAAAGGGGAAAGAGTTGCTCTACTCCTTTAGATTGTGGCTTGAAGCTTCGACGAGATGAGGGTAGGATTCTTCCTGATCCCTTGGTGTTCCGAGCTCTGGTGGGGAGCTTGATCTACCTGACGATTATAAGGCCAGACATTGCTTATGCTTTTGGTCGATTAAGTCAATTTATGGTGGAGCCAAGGAAGTCTCATCTGATGGCAAAGAAGAGTATTCTAAATTATGTGATGACGACTTATGGTATGGGACTCCTTTATAGGAGGGACTCGAGATTTTCTTTGCTAGGTTACACGGATGTTGATTATGGTGGTGATTCGGATGACGAAGGTCAACTTCTGGTTATGTGTTCACTTGTGGATCACCGGGCATCTCGTGGTGTAGCAAGAAGAAAGATTCGGTGTCCATCTCTACTACGGAAGCAGAGTACAAGATTTTGGCCTTGGAAGCTCGAGAAGCCATTTGGCTAAGGAGACCAGTAAAGGACGTCCATAAGGAAGTGCAAGGTCCAACTCTGCTCCGAGGTGATAATGAGAGTGCTCTCAAGCTGGTGAACAATACAGTTTGCCACGCGAGGACCAATCATATTGAGATCGAGCACTATTTCATTCGACAAAAGGTGTTGGAGGGATCTCTAGTGGTCAGGCATGTTCGGAGTGAGGAAAATCTTACTGAAATCTTCACAAAGCCGCTGTCGAAGGGGCCTTTCCAGCGACTTTGAGGTTTACTGGGCTTGATCTCCACTTCTCACTTCAAGGGGGAGTGTTGAAATTTATGAAGTGAAAGTGGGTGATCGGGTTATCCGGGCGGCCTAGGCGGACTGTCCGCGTGGACTGAAGCTGGTGTTCGGCTGACTTGTGTTAGCTGTCTTTGCGGATTGGATTTCCGCGGACTATGGGGACTGGTTGAGTCCCGCAGTGGCTAGCTGAGCAGTATGGTGTCTGCGGTCTGTGCGGACTGAGGATTAGAGTCCGCGCGATCAGCGGTTGGCCTGGATTTGCGGTGAGCCACAATCTGGTAGCGATCTGGCCTTGGAGCTAGCAGATAGTCTTGGTGTCCGCCAAGCTCACGCGATCTTGTTATCTGTACTTGTACTTCTGTTAAGTCCAGGGTTTCCGCTTTGTCCGCTGTGACCGGGCAGTTTGCCTGTGGTTGTTGACATTGCGAGCTGAGTTTGTGTCTGCATAGTCCTCTATGACCGGGCGGTTTGCCTGTGGTCGTGGACATTACAAGCTGAGTTGGTGTCCGCATAGTTCGCTGTGACCAGATTGTTTGCATGTGGTCGTGGACTTGTGCGTGCGGACAAATGCTGTGTCCTTTCTCCATGCGAACTGGCATGGTGCTCAGCTAGTGGCACTCTTGCGGGTTGGCGACCTGTTCGCGAGTCCGGCTTGTCGGTGCGGACTCGGAGGACTGACAGTGCCAGATGCGATTAAAGGGCGGTTAGCCTATCTCATAGGGTGGTTATCACACTCCTCACCCCGCCTATAAATAAGACCCCCCCCCGGCTCGTCATTTCATAATAGAGTGAACAGTAAGTTGGACTTGGGTTAAGGCTGCGGACTCAATTTTTGTATCCGCGCAGGTTGATTTGCTTAACCGGTTGCTGTATGTAGGTGACGCGGCTAGCACTGTGAAGCCAGGAGCTTGGTTTTGACCTCGGTCAGGCTCAGGGAAGTTAGCGGGCTGTGTTCGGCAGTTACCAGTTTTTGGCATCAACTTTCCAGTTCAATAACCTGTCCGCGCGACCTCGCGGTCTCAGCAGGTAGGCGGTCTGTTCCTCAGTTCAGAAGCAGCAGGCAGCTCTGCGAATAATAGCGTGTCCGCGTGACCTTGCGGTCTCGGCGGACTCCGTGTTCAGTTCGGCTTCAGCTCAGTTCGGGCGGTCTTTACGGGCAGGTGGCCTCGGTGGTCTCAGTGTTTCTGTCCGCCCGAATTGATTGTAGTTTCTGTTTTTTCATATACTGGCAAAATCATTTCTCGCCACATATACCTCTCCCTGTAAAGAAGATTGATAAATTTTTGATCTGCTTGTTTCTGTCAATGCACTCTTGTTGCTTTATTTGTCTTCCTGTCTTCTGCTTGTTCAAGTTGTGATCTGGGTAGTTCCAAATATATTAATTTGGCATTTGGGCTATCTTGCTGAGCATCTTGTGAAAATTCAACAGAACCTTGATTAAGGTCCGGTTCATGCGGTCGTAACCGCTTGACAGGTGAAAATAAGTCCGCCCAAACAGAACCTTAATTCTTTATTCTACAATTAGACCTTATTAGCCAAAAAGCAATTGACAATTTATAATTTCCCCCACTCACCATAGCGTGAGTCCATTGAGGTGAGTTTCATCACAAATAGAACAAACACTTAGCTTTTCACATTGGGTTGTTTGGCGAGCAAATCAGTAAAGATGACTAACTACAATATTCAGTAGTTTCCTTTTGCAGGGCACTCCACAAGACCTCTCAGCAGATGGAAGCAATGACGAAAGCTCTCATTTATATAATGTAGCGTTTATCTCTTGAGACTGCTGCAACCACGAACCCTTTAGCCGGTCTGTAAGTTCCTCTAGCTGACACCCCAACTCCTCATGCTTACCCAACAACCCTACTTGCATCTCCTCTGTGACCTCAAGTCAAGGAATTCACAGCAGCCTACCTTGATTACATCAGAGAAGCTACAAAGTGAGCTCTAACCATGGTACTAAACTTTCAAGAGGATTATGGAAATCCTCCTGCCGAGGAGAGGGAGTAGCCTTCTCCATTTTCTGATGGAAACTATTTAGAGCCTATTCTCAATCGATTCAAAGCGGCTCCCTGTCTTCTCTAGAAGAGAAGATCCCATATATCCCCTCCAAGATTTTTGATTGGCGGAATCACGAACTGCAAACGACAACGAAAAGTATACCGTATTGAGAGTAGGATAGGATTTTTAAGATCAAGGTCGTATTAGACTAGGGAATGCTGTGCACTTCTACTTCGAGTGAACTAATATTATTTTATCCATTGATAAATTGAGAGGTTTGGGAAATAAAATAACTAAAAATAAAGAGCAAAGCATTCGATCAAGAATTTACCTTAAGGAAAATATATTTGGAAAACTCAAAAGCTTGAAGAAGAGAATTGACCGTGGATATTCCCGAAGCATGAACCCTTCAACTAACTGAATACAAAAACAAATATGATATCATATATCGATATATGAAAACACGATTAATCGAGAATAAATCAAACCTTCGTTTAAAAGATAAGGAGAAGTAATTATCAAAACATAAATAAAAAAGGTTTCATCCGATCAAATGCTCAAGGAAATAGCTAGATATTAATTGAAAAGGGCTAAAGAATTAGAAGAGAAAAGAAGGAATTTTTTTATTACCTAAGAAGAGAAAATTACAATTGCATGAACAAAATCTAAACTATTAATTGAAAAGAACAATATATGAAAGTGAAACTACAACTAAACAAATACAAAAAATGAAGCTAGATGTGGCCCAAATTGGGATGGAATTGGACTCCTTATCTTCTGGATAGCTGAGATTTTATAGCTGAAGAATTTGGGTTACACGCCTAAGGTACACATCCGTGACCTAGGGGCATATAGTGGGCGTGATTGCTAGAGTGGCTCAGGCATGATCTGTATTGCATTCTTGCATTTCGGGCGTGTCACGCCTCTTGATCACGCCATGACAGGGGGCAAGACCTAAGAAAACTGCAGTTGGCGGGAAGAATTGACGGGCTAGCGTGTAACGGTCGATCCGCGGGATGTACGCAGTCATGAGCTTAGATTCAAGGGCATGACTTCAACGGGATCTAGTGCGTGATTCCTTGACGAGCTGCGGGCTTGGCTGGGGTGTATTACAGGTGTGTCATGCCCTAAGTCATGGACATGACACCCAGGCATCTAAATTTAAGCATCGTCGCATTGCCTTCTAGAGCATGGGGGATGAGACCTGGGCCTGACTGAGGTCACACCTGAAGTACACATCCGTGACAGGGGTGTGTACTTGTGATTTTTCCTGAAATCTTCCTTTTAAGCTCCCTATCCTACCCACATGCTCCATTTGGTTATACGCGACCCAATTTCTCTTGAAAACACAAAATAAAGAATACTAGAACATAATTAAGTAAAAACCAATAAAAGTTATTTATTTTATACGAAAATAATATACTAAACTATATCCTAGATACTACTTACCAATTTTGAACGAGCTATCTCGATGAGAACCCTCTTATATGGGATCAAATCTAAGTTACTTGTAGTGAACTTTGATTTAAATGCCAACTTAGTTAGTAGATCTACAAGCTTCCATCCTAATAAGTACTATGCTTCTCTGATCTTGAAAGAGAGGTTCTTTTGAGGTTTTTCACCTTCAAAAAGTAGAAGAGTGATTCGAATGCCATCTTCCAGATAAGGCATGATGACAGTGAAATTCTGGGTAATGTTATTAATAGGTTTTAAAAGGAGATCCTAGAAATCCATAATGTGGATACCTCAATGCACCAAGTTGCTCTTAATTATGGCCTCTAGGAGGATGTCTCTTCAAGTTTGAAATCAACAACAAGGAACTAGGTTCCTATCAACAATTAATCTGCATGTCCAATCATTTTATAGAGGGAGAAATCTCCAATCAGGGTTTCATCTCCTCTCTATCATAGCTACTTTAGCTTCAACTGCTCCTTAATGTTCTCCAAGACCTACTCATAGAGATTTCCTCTCGTCAATATAAAGGGGTAGAAATTTCAGCCATCACCACCCTCATTACAACCATCCTCATTTCAACTAGATGTGGCATCAGATGTTAGTTCCACCTCATCCAGCCCTCATTATTACAACTTCCACCTACAATCTTCAACCATCATCCATAATATGACGACTCACAAGGGTAATTTACTCAGTTTTTCCTTCTAATGAACGAAGTGGGGCAATTTCTCTAGAAGAAACCATATTATTGAAAGTCAGTACCTACGAAGTCCAAAATTTGGAGTCAGAGTCCAGCTCTTTACCCTAAATATCATAGGGAAAAAAGCCACTTGATTAAGAACTGTTGAGCTCTCTGGGTTCTTATTGAAACTTTGTTAAAATAAGGGAAGCTTCAAGATCTGGTTCTCTAAAAAGAGGGTGATAACCTCGTTGCTAACAAGGAAAATGATGTATCTAAAATTTACCTCCATAGTCATTAGGAGTGTGAGGAGGTAGTTGACATTCTCCATCTTTGAAATGTCAGTTATATCATTTAGTGTATTGATCCTGAAGATTAAGGTCTGCTAAGCAATTTGTATCAAAAAGGGGACCGGGTTCGAGTTGTAACATCTCAATTATAAATGGAGACTTTTAGGAAATTTCCCGCAATGTCCCTTCTTTGAAGATATCCCCTCAATACAGATGAACAAACCATGTATTTTATGGGCATGTTTAGTTATTCTAATGTTAGGAAGATTAAATTTTATCTAAGTGAAAATTCAACTAGATATCTAGTCATTCGATTAGACAATCTAATCGATCGTGTAGAAGACTCAAAATAATTTAAGTAGATGCCTCCTGTATATGAGAATTTGTTTAAATTAAACTTCAACTAGATGATCTAACCACTTGTGCAGAAGGATAGAGATAACTTTAAAGACGACTTCTAAATGTTAAATCTATTTCAAGTACAAATTCGACTAGAAGGTCTTACCATTTGTGTGGTAGAATCAAGATGATTCGAGGAGATGTTTGATGAATATATAAATCCATTTAAGTACAGATTCGACTAAACATCCAATCAAATGAGCTGAAGGATGAAGACTATTCAACTAGAAATCCTTTGAAGCTCAATTTAACTTAAAGTCTTGAGAAAAGAAATTCCTGTATAAGCTCAAAATTGACTGAGTGTTTAGTAATTTTACTAGACCTAGTCGACCAGACAGGGAGAAGAAGTAGCACTCATGGAAATCTATTCTAAGTACAAAATCGACTAGATTATCTTTTGTAAAGGATTGAATAGTCAGATTCATCTAGATGTTCACCATTCGACTAGAAGAAGTTTTGAAGGAGTCATTCGACTAAAAGAATTTCAGAGAAATTTGTTCTAAGTTAATGGTCTGAGAGACATCAAAGGATTTGACCAGACATCAAGCCGATTCGAGTAGACATCTAGTAAATCATCTAAACAAGTTCAAATTCATCCAAATGCGCTGTTTTGACACTATTCAATTTATTACCACCGCCAATTGGGCCAATCAGATATATCCTTTAAGGAAAGAGATTTATGACATACAGTCTGCATGGATTCAACTGGTAAGGAGTCCATCCATATAAAAGGGAAGTGGCGGTGAAAAGAAAACCCTAACTAATCGATCAAATTAAAAATAAGAGCATTCCACCATCTTCTTTTTCAAAGTACTCTCTCATCAGGAAGCTCAAGATTGGAGAAGATAATTTTATTGTTAATCTTTTCATTCTCCAGAAAAACAAGATCGATTCAACTTACTGAAGTATTCAAGGAACAATAAACAATCACCAAGAAGAAGGATCTTCTAAAATGCAGAGGAAGTTACTTTTATTGAAGAAGTTTTTCTTAAGTCCTTTAATAAACGATCAAGCTGATGTCACACCTCATCAGGCTTCAAGTGTTTACCAGGGAGTACGTGTAACGCCCCAAAACTTGGTTATTGTTGGGCTGTGTTGACTGAGCAACACGTCCTGGGACACAGGCGTGTACAAAGCCATGTCCTGCTCTGTGTTTGCAACACAGCCTGGGACACGGGCATTTCCAAAACCATGTCCTAATCTGTGTTTGTCGTGTTATGTCGACTGAGGCACACGGCTTGGGACACGGGCATGTGCGAAGCTGTACCTAGCACACGGCCTGTGACACAGGCATATTACAGGGCCATGTCCTGTTCGGGCGTGACGGTTTCTGTTTCGACTGAGCCACACAACCTATGATATAGGCGTGTCCTGATTCGACATGGGCGTGTCCAGGGTTGACACAGGCATGTTAGAAGCCATATCCTATTCTGAGATCAATGATTTCTATTACTATTGAGAGACACGACCTATGACTTGGGCGTGTCATAAGCTGTGTGTTTTATTTCTAAGGGATCCGACGACCCAACTTTCCCCCAGTTGGTATATGGCCAGGAAATGAGGGTTTATGCCACATTTATTTTGACCCAACCTCTTTCTAAGAGGTAGAGAGAGAGGAGAGAAAAGGGAGAAGAAGAAGGAGGAATCCCACCATTGTTGGAGCTTCAGAGCTCCGAATCGCGAGCCGAGTCCAGATACGCGGAGGCAAGGCCATTGCGGTGCTTTTCATCCAGCTAGTTTTCCATGGCACCGAAATAAACCTCTAGGGTAATGATTCTCTACTTGGACATGTGAAGTCCTCTTCCATTTTGCATAGGAAACTCTCTCCCGCGAGTGGGCGGTGAGTGTGAGGTATTCCTTCGGGTAGATATGGTTTATCCCAGTAGTTTTGCATATAAAGTCTGGAATCGAAATATGGACGTAGGCATGGTGTGTGAAGCCTATCCGTACATGTTGGTTTGGATCGGTGATGTTTTCATTATGCATGTATTGCCGGAGAATACTCCGTGCCGTTTGTTTTTTCGGGTTTCTACGAGGTAGATTGCAGTAGGGAGCCTTGGGGACTGACACCAAGGAGCACCCGAAAACTGGGTAGAAGCGTATTTCTGCCAGGTACCACACGACGTTAGTAATTCCGCAAGCGGTAGCTCTGTTATTGTGAGGCTGTGTGCTCTGGGAGCCCAGTTTGTTTGGTATGTGAGCCAACCTTGTGCGTAACCGGGTTATGTACTATTGTATGATCGATAGTCGAGATTTGCAGAAGCTTGACCCGCATCGATGACTTAAACAGACATGGCAGTGTAAGCAACGAGTTGAGTGGAACCGTACTAGCTCTATGTGGTTCGGTTAAAGAGACCTAGGGTATATGGCACTTGCCAATGGCATAGAGGACGAGTCTTAGGCTTTGGCCAAAAGAGACATATTAGCTCACGATGTTGCCGTCCTAGGGGCGGTGGTGGATCGAGTTCACCGAGAATGTGCTCTGAGAGCACGGGGTGTGTTGTCGTGTGTGCCTATGCCTGTGGTGAAGTGTGCTTAAATTTCACTTTCACTATCTTGTTTTGTTATACTAATAAAATGCAGGGAAGGAGCACCGTCGCCCCGATTAAGGGGTAGGGTCGATATAATTTAGTCAGCTTTAGATGATCGCTGCCTTGTTTTGCCGCCGTACGGTAGATTGTTCTTATGCAGGAACAGGTGATCCTAGTGGCAAATAGCGGGCTGAAGCCCTTGTTTCTGTACTAGCCCTCGAAGGCCAAAGCGAAGTGTTTACTTTATTATACTCATGTGTGGCCGGCCTCCATGCTGATGTATGGAAAACATGTATTGATTAAATAAACTCTTGTAAGGCCCTAAGGCCGAGACTTTTGTGTATTTTATTGTCATTCCTTCCTTGGGTTAGTGTGGACATTCAAGCTATTGTATTTGGGTTCTTATAACTATTTTAAAAGCTTCTGCTAGAATGCTCTGAGTTAGGATGCGTGTTCCTATTGCTGGTCATTTGGTATTATTATGTAACTCCACTAACTGTCCGTGAAATATGGCGTGGGGCCCCGGCCGGACCTTTTATTATATTACATGTGACGGATGATGGCGTTATAATTTGGTATCAGACTATGACATCAGTATTGCTTATTGGAATTCGTGGATGAATTCTTTTAAGGGGTGGTGAGCACATGTATGTGCGTCATCATTATGACATGAAAAGAACCCGTGAATGTCCACTTAGGAATGAAAATACAAATGTTTGAGGAACCTACGTGTCCCTATAATTGCTTTTTGTAATTTTGTTTGTTAACATAATGGTGTGTTGTATGACTATAGGTGACTAGAAGTGGTGCATGACAGTCAGAACGTCCGCTTTCTGAGGAAAGTGGTGCACCCAACGACGTGCCTGAGAACCCTCCTTCTATTGAAACCATAAGAAGGGTAGTTGAAGCGGTGTTCGCTGTGACTAATGCACATCATGGAAGGAATATGAAACCCTTTGTCCCTGGGGTGGCTTCAACGCCGGGTTGTGTGATGGAGAAAATGGAATTTAGAAGACCAGCGAGTCAGAAGTTGAACATGCTTTTAGTGCAGGGTATACACTCAATTGAGGAATATTTGCAGGCATTTCTTATGATAAGACGCTACCCAGGCTTTGAGTTGGAGAATGAGCAGTATATGGTCGATAGATTTTATAATTGTCTGCGTGGCGAGTTACGAGTTGTACTGCTAGGACCAAAATTATTGGGATTCCGAGACTTGGTGGAGTCGGCTATATCTTTGGAAGTAGATTTGGGGAAGGCCCACCAGATTCTAGTGTGTAGGCTACCGAACTCTGCAGGTCCTACAAAGGCTACATACCGCAGAACGCAGAATAAGAGGGCTAGAATATCTATTAGCAAAGCTACTTACGCTTGTCATACTTATGGCATGGAAGGGCACTTTCCCGAAATTGTCGGGATGGTGCACAGAAGACGAAGAAAGCTATGTCAGGAGCAATTATAGGACAAAGTGCCAGAGAACGTAGTGGTATTCCAGTGGAAAAGAAGACTAGATCTGTAGTAGCCATTTGGTGAGACTGAATTATATATTTTAACTGTGCGAAGCCGAGACACTTTGACCGAGATTGTTGGAGCGGACGTCCGAAGTCTGAGAGGAAGCCTAGAAGGTATAACCTTGGCCAGTAGGAGGCCATGAAGCAGGCTGACGTGGTGACAGGTACGGTTTAAATTAATTGCAGTTTAGTTTTATATACCAGTTGCCTTATGCGAGTTAGCTTAGGACTGGTAGTGCTAGGCTTTGTGAAGATGCATATTTTAGATTAATTTATTAGGGTAAAAATATGTTATTTTCGTTTTTAATCTCTTTCTTTATGTTATTTTATGCTTCTTTTTATGTAAATATTATAAATAATATTTATTTACTGTTTTTGCAGGTTTCAACAAATTTCCAGAAAAAATCCCCTGACACGCCCCCTGTCACGCCCTCCCCGGGCATGACCCAGGGCGTGTCACCTACTCCCGATGTTGAAAGCCGCCAGAGTAAGTTCCCACCAAAAAATGCCCTGTCACGCCCCACCGACACGCCCTCCCCGGGTGTGTCCCCGGGCGTGACACAGGGCATGTCGCCCTCTGCCTGAAGTCTGCCGCCTCCTTCAATGCATTTTACACCGCTGCACGCAACAGTACTGTCACGCCCCATATCACGGACGTGACCTGTGGCGTGACTGCCCCGATTCTGACGTCTGATGGACCTGCGACCACTGATTTTGACCTGACACGCCTATCACGCCCCCTGTCACGGGCGTGACCTAGGGCGTGACCACCATCGTACCGAAATAATCATCATTCCCGCCAGAATTCAGCTCCTGAGGCCAACTCCGTACCTGTCACGCCCCCTGACACGTCCTCCCCGGGCATGTCGTCGGGCGTGACCAACCCGTGTGAAAAGTCTATAAATACCAGACCCCCCTTCCATTTCAGCAACTTTTGGGGAGAGGGGGAGGTGCTTCCCCTTTATTTCTTGGCCCCTTTTATGTTTTTTTCTCTCTCTCTCCCTCTCTCTCTCTCTTATTTTGTAATTATTTTCTTAACCTAGCTTAGTGTTTTGCTTTTAGCTCTTGCATTTCTTCTAAGTAGCTTGTTGTAGGGCTAGAATAGGTTTTACTTTGATGCACCTGTAATTTCCATTTCATAGTTGTAGCTCTCTTTTTCATTAAATAAAAGTGCTCCTTTCTTATTCCTGTATTCTTATGCTTTATTACTCATTCCCCCCTCTTGCACTTCACCATGATTAATTAATCCTCCTTGTAATCGATCTTGATGATCCGAGGTTCGAGCGATTAAGTTATGATGTTTTAATTAACCTTTCCTTTTTAGGTTCTAGGCCTTGGATTACTCTTGATTTTTCATGGGTTGGAGGTATATTATCGATATATACTCTCCACCTTTGCTTTCATTCTGGGCTAGCCGAGAGGCCGATAGAATGAAGTGAGCATTCAAGAGTAAAGGGAGTTGTACGCACCCCTCGAGAGAGGCAGACATCCAAATCTCCCGGATTGGAGTAAAATCCAATAGTGGGGTTCACCGCGTAAAGCGAGTTTTAGGCCTCCGATTTAGACGAGAGTCGGTCGGACTTTCCTAAACTCAGTTGGGCACGACTTCGAGAGGAGCGTGTTCAAGCTTTAGGAACCTCCACGGTCAAGGACTTTTACCCTATTAAGCTTAGATTTATTTATCGTCTTTTTAATCGTCTCTTGCTGAGGTAATTCTAGAATCGAGTGCGCCTCTTTATTATTAGCTCTAACTCTTTTTATCCTGCAAGTAGTTTAGTTTCCTTTTTATTTTAGTACTTTAATTCCTGTTTTTAGTTTAACATTTAATAGAAATATCATTTGATAAAATAATAGTGAGCTCCTTTGAGTAGAAGTAGTCATTACGCCCCAGGGAAATACGACCTTGATACTAAACCTTAGTATCCTATACTATAACCGATAAGGTACGCTTGCCTTTATCGGATATAGAATCAGAGAATATTCTCAACCACCACATCCACTTTCTCTTTTCTAACCCTCTCTCCGCCATTGCGAAACTTTTGTATCAAGTTTTTGGCGCCGTTGCCGGGACTGTTTTGTTATTTTGAAAAAAGGATAGCTATTAATTTTATCGTTTTGTTTTGTTTTGTTTTTTTTTCTCTCGCCCCTCCTTCGCGGTTGATTTATTTTTTTTAAATGGTTAATCTTTGTTTTAATTGTGGAGAGTTCGGTAACTCTCGCGAGGAGTGTTGGGTAAGGTATCCTTCATCCTCCCATGATTTTATCCCTTCCGGATCGAATCAATTTGGCCAAATTGATCCGTTCGCAAATTTTTTTTCATGGGGTTACGATGGTTTTCAAACGCCTTCCTACCCTTCTCCTCCGTATTTTACTGATTTTAATTCTTATGGAAATTTCTTGAATGGACATTTTGATCCTAGCCCTACTTTGAACTACTCAGGGTGGCAACACCCTGATCATTCTTGGGGCCAAGGTGATCATCAATCCAATCCATCTCAAGATTTTTCCACTTTTTCTCCGCAAGTTTGCGCGCCTCCCATTTTTGATTCTAGAGAAAATGAAGTCGTCTTTGATGGTGTAGCATTTGATGCACGCATCAATGCCCACTTCAAAGTGATTTTTGACGCTATGGCTGCTGAGGCCGCATCTTTTTCTTCCCCTCCTCCTCCTATTTATCTTTCGAATGATGAATCTTCGGATATTCCGTAGTGCCTTCAATCACTTGCGGATGACGATTATTCAGAAATTCCATTGTGCCTTCAACCTCTCGAGGAGGAAATTTCCCCCGATATTCCGATTTTTTTTCAAGTTTCCGAGGAAGACAAACTTTCTTGTGTTCGATCTTCTGAAGAGATTGATTTTTCGGATATCCTGGTTTGCTCCCAATCTACCGAAATGATTGATATTCAGGTGGAGCAACCGGATTTTTCTATCCAACCATTTTCTTGTGATCAACCGCCGTCGCCTTCTTCTTTTTCTTCTCTTCCCCCTCCTTGCGAAAATTCTGTTTTCTTTTCGTGTTTTATTTTTCCTTCTAGTTTAGTTTCTACTTTCTCTTCGCCCCCTTCTAATAGTATAGTTTTTTTTCAAGTTTTTTATCTTTTTCTAAATCTTCTTGTTTTTTGTTTTATTTAAAAAATAAAAAAATACAAAAAATATTTTTATTTACTTAAAAAATATTTTGGCAATCGCGCCGAAACGCATATTGCGCGAGCTGCCATTACATTTCTCTTTTTATTTTCCTTTTAGCTAACAAAAAAATGTCGAGCTCAACGACCTTTTAAACAAAGAGCGCTCTTGGGAGGCACCCCTTGCATATCTTTTTCTTTTTTGTTTTTCCGTTTTTTTGTGCAGGAATAAGCTCCCGCGTGTTTGTGCAGTTTATCGCCTCGCAACTTGGACTGAAGCCGATCTTTAGCTCAAGTTTGGGGGACGCAATTTCCAATGTCTGGGCATCAAACGCTAGGGAAGCATCTTCTCCCTCTCTTTGCATTTCTTTTTTCTCTTTTCTCTCTCTTCTCACTCTCTTTATACTTAACTTTAAACATTGGGGACATTGTTTAACTTTAAGTATGGGGGAGTGTTCCCTTAATATTTTACTTAAGAAAAATCAAATAAAAAATTAATTATAAAAATTTTAGAAAAATGAAAAAAAAAATTTATTTATATAATATTTTTGAAAAATCAAAAAAAAATAATATAAAAATTTTTGAAAAAAAAATCGCAAATAAAATTGAGTTAATTTTTGCCAAATCAATTAGTACCCCGCTACTTTGCTTTTTATTGTTTTTTCAAGCTCATGTCCACTTGCTTAGTTAGAATAAATTTGATTAATTTTCTTTTTAAATATGTTTAACGAGTAGTATGTTGACTCGTGCAGTGTTCCTATTTAGGGTAGTATGCTATTTTTGAAATTTTTTTGAATTTTTCTTTACTTTTCCTTAGCCTTTCTTTTATTTCTTTTACTTTTATAAAACCCATCATCCCTTATTTTTCATTATTAAAATCTTTTTAAACGTTAAATTTGTATTAAGTGTAGTAGACACAAACCGGTCTAGACGCTTATTATCATTATTTTCATGAAAGCAAATTCTCTATTTTTTATTTTTTTGTGCTAATCCTCTTTTGAAATTTCAAAGCTTTACTTTGAGTAGATTTAGGAAGCATGAAAATGATTTACGCATTTCTTTTGTAACGTTTGAGCCTTTGCACCTCGCCTAACAATAACCATTGCTAGCCATTTTTGTGCCTTTTCCTTTTCTTTTTGTAGCCCACTTTTTATTTCACCACGGCCAAATAGCCTACCTACATGCACACTTTAAAATTATTTTTGAGCTTTAATTGCTAATATGTATCTTTTTGAAAAAATTAGTGGAAAATCTTTGTGTTATCTTTTGCTACAAAAGTGAAAAGTTTTAAGTATAAATAAAATGAAAAAAAATGATGAAAATAATTGAAAAAAAAGTAAAAGAAAAGAAAAGAAAAGAATTTATTTTGGCTAGTTTTATTTTGGCAAACCTCATTTTCTTTTTGTTTTAAGTGTGCAAATATCACTCGTGTTTATCTTTTTGAATATTGCACCCTTAAAAACCTAAGCCTAACTATACGCCTAATTAAAGCCCTAATGATTCATGCTTTCTACGTTTACTTTTTAGTATAGTAGCGAGAAACTAGATTGAGTAAGTATTTTTGATAGAAATACTGAATTTTGTCTTGATTGACTATGGTTTTATTTTGTCTCTTAGACTTTAGTAGTGACTCAATGCGCTTTTTACTCGTTACTTTATTAAGTTTTAATTCTGTAAAAATTTGGGATGATTTGTTTTTATATTTAGTAAAATTTATAAAATTTTGTGCTAAGTTAAAGTAGGACTTTTTGGTTCTTTTTCAAAAATTTCTCTACCTCTAAATTCCCGTCTTACACGTTTATAACATTTTTAAAATTTTCAATTAATCCCCTTTATTTTCTCTAACTCGTAGTCTTTGCTTGAGGACAAGCAAAATAATAAGTATGGGGGAATTTGATGATGCATATTTTAGCTTAATTTATTAGGGTAAAAATATGTTATTTTCGTTTTTAATCTCTTTCTTTATGTTGTTTTATATGCTTCTTTTTATGTAAATATTATAAATAATATTTATTTTCTGTTTTTGCAGGTTTCAACAAATTTCCAGAAAAAAATCCCCTGACACGCCCCCCCTGTCACGCCCTCCCCGGGCGTGACCCAGGGAGTGTCACCTGCTCCCGATGTTGAAAGCCGCCAGATGAAGTTCCCGCCAAAAAAATGCCCTGTCATGCCCCACCGACACGCCCTCCCCGGGCGTGTCCCCGGGCGTGACACGGGGCGTGTCGCCCTCTGCCTGAAGTCTGTCGCCTCCTTCAATGCATTCTACACCGCTGCACGCAACAGTACTGTCACGCCCCAGGTCACGGGCGTGACCTGGGGCGTGACTGCCCCGATTCCGGCGTCTGATGGACCTACGACCACTAATTTTAACCTGACACGCCTGTCACGCCCCCCTGTCACGGGCGTGACCTAGGCCGTGACCACCATCGTACCGAAATAATCATCATTCCCGCCAGAATTCAGCTCCCGAGGTCAACTCCGTACCTGTCACGCCCCCTGACACGCCCTCCCCGGGCGTGTCGCCGGGCGTGACCAACCCGTGGGAAAAGTCTATAAATACTAGACCCCCCTTCCATTTCAATAACTTTTAGGGAGAGGGGGAGGTGCTGCCCCTTTATTTCTTGGCCCCTTTTATGTTTTTTTTCTCTCTCTCTCCCTCTCTCTCTCTTATTTTGTAATGATTTTCTTAACCTAGCTTAGTGTTTTGCTTTTAGCTCTTGCATTTCTTCTAAGTAGCTTGTTGTAGGGCTAGAATAGGTTTTACTTTGATGCACCTGTAATTTCCATTTCATAGTTGTAGCTCTCTTTTTCATTAAATAAAAGTGCTCCTTTCTTATTCCTGTATTCTTATGCTTTATTACTCATTCCCCCCTCTTGCACTTCACCATGATTAACTAATCCTCCTTGTAATCGATCTTGATGATCCGAGGTTCGAGCGATTAAGTTATGATGTTTTAATTAACCTTTCCTTTTTAGGTTCTAGGCCTTGGATTACTCTTGATTTTTCATGGGTTGGAGGTATATTATCGATATATACTCTCCACCTTTGCTTTCATTCTGGGCTAGCCGAGAGGCCGATAGAATGAAGTGAGCATTCAAGAGTAAAGGGAGTTATACGCACCCCTCGAGAGAGGCAGACATCCAAATCTCCCGGATTGGAGTAAAATCCAATAGTGGGGTTCACCGCGTAAAGCGAGTTTTAGGCCTCCGATTTAGACGAGAGTCGGTCGGACCTTCCTAAACTCAGTTGGGCACGACTTCGAGAGGAGCGTGTTCAAGCTTTAGGAACCTCCACGGTCAAGGACTTTTACCCTATTAAGCTTAGGTTTATTTATCGTCTTTTTAATCATCTCTTACTGAGGTAATTCTAGAATCGAGTGCGCCTCTTTATTATTAGCTCTAACTCTTTTTATCCTGCAAGTAGTTTAGTTTCCTTTTTATTTTAGTACTTTAATTCCTGTTTTTAGTTTAACATTTAATAGAAATATCATTTGATAAAATAATAGCGAGCTCCTTTGAGTAGAAGTAGTCATTAACTCCCAGGGAAATACGACCTTGATACTAATCCTTAGTATCCTATACTATAACCGATAAGGTACGCTTGCCTTTATCGGATATAGAATCGGAGAATATTCTCAACCACCACATCCACTTTCTCTTTTCTAACCCTTTCTCCGTCGTTGCGAAACTTTTGTATCACTTTGTATCAATCGTTGATTTTTCGGCCAGAGTAATGTTCATTACGGGAGCTTCACATTCCTTTTTGTCCGAAGAGTTTTTATCGCGCATCAGAGTACTTTTTCGATGGTAAGCGACAAATTGGATGTGCTGCTGCCTAACGAGTGCTCTATGCACGCGTATAGAGTTTTTTGCGTAAAGGTAGGGATTGAGAGTCACGATTATGACTTGCGAGTGTTGCTACTGCCGATAGTGGAGTTCGATGTGATCTTTGGAATGGACTGGCTATCGAAGCAGTGTGGGTACATTGAATGTAACTGTAAGGTGGTTCGTTTGGGACTAGATACAGATCGTGAGACGATGTTCTCAGGTATGAAGGGGGTCGAGCAAGACGTTGATGCCTGATCTCGAGGTGGTTAAGGCAGTTTGTGGTGGTTCGAAGATGTTTCTCGCTTTAGTGGAGGGTTCGAAGCCCAAGCCTGGTCGGGACAGCATCCTAGTTGTATCTGAGTTTCGGGACATATTCCCTGAAGCTCTCCCTGGAGCTCCACCTCAGCAAGATATCGACTTCACCATTATGCTAGTTCCAGGTGCCAAACCTATGTCACGCTCTCCGTATCGGTTAGCGCTTAAGGAGATGGTAGAATTGAAGGTATAGCTTCAAGAGCTGTTGGAGCAAGGTTAGGTGCGTCTAAGTTCGTCGCCTTGGAGCACGCCGGTCCTCTTTGTTAAGAAGAAGGATGGAAGTTTACGGCTATGTATTGAATACTAGGATTTTAATAAGGTAACGGAGAAGAATAAGTCAACTGGTGGGGTCGACTGTGTACTAAAAGTTGGATCTGAAATCCGGATACTATCAGCTGCGGATAAGGGAAAGTGACATTCCCAAGACGGCTTTCAACACACATTATGGGCATTATGTGTTCACCGTCATGCCATTTGGGCTAACGAATGCACCATCCGTGCTTATGGATTTGATGAACAGAACGTTCAGAGAATACTTGGACCAGTTCGTGATAGTCTTTATCGACGATATATTGGTGTACTCGCAGTGCGAGGATGATCATTTCAAGCATCTGCATATGGTGTTGGAGACATTGAGGAAGAACCAACTATACGCCAAGTTCTCGTAATGCGAGTTTTGGTTGTCCTCGGTATCATTCCTTGGTCGTATAGTTAGTGGAGAAGGGATTACGGTAGATCCAGCAAAGATCGTTGCTATACGGGAGTGGCCTTTGTTGTCTACGGTGGTGGAAGTCTGGAGTTTTCTAGGGCTTGTCGGTTATTACAGGTGCTTCATGGAGAACTTCTCACGGATATCATTGCCCCTCACTACTCTGACAAGGAAGGATTAGAAGTTTGTTTGGTCGCCCGAGTGCGTACAAGCTTTCGAATAACTAAAGTGTCGTTTGACCACGATACCTTTCTTAAGTACGCCTTGTGGTTCTAAAGGCATTGAGGTTTATAGTGACGCCTCTGTGAGTGGTTTAGGTTGTGCTCTACTTCAGCATGGGTCGGTGATAGCCTATGGATCACATCAGTTAAAGGTGCATGAGAGGAACTACCCGATCCATGATTTTGAGTTGGCGGTCATAGTATTTGCTCTCATGTTTTGGAGGCATTACCTTCTGAGTAAAGGTCGATATATATTCAGATCACAAGAGTCTGAAGTATCTGATTTATCAGAAGGACCTGTACATGCGCCAGCGTAGGTGGATGGAGTTCCTTGGGGACTACACTTACAAGATTCATTATATTCCCGGGAAGGAGAATGTTGTGGAAGATGCTCTGAGTTGTAGAACCCCTACAAAGGCCAACTGGTTACAGATGCATGACGAGCGGCTCATTCGTGATTCGGAGGCTTTGGAGATCTCGTGTGTTGACAAGGGATCTAGTGCTAATGAATGTTTGAGTTGGACAAAGGTTCAATACGACCTCGCGGACAGAATTCGGCAGGCCTTGAAGTTGGACATAAGCTTGAAACATCGCGTGGCAGAGTCCGTGGATGGGTCGAATGACTAGTTCATTGTTGACGATGGACCGTTATGGAGGGACAGTCGTTTATGCGTCCTAAGTGTGGGTAAACTACGGGAGGAAGTGAGGTACGTGGCTTATCATGTAAAGTACTCGATTCACCCGGGGAGCATGAGACTGTATAAAGCCATGAAAAAGTTGTTCTGGTGGCCAGGACTCAAAAAGGACATAACACTTTATGAGGCAAAGTGTCAAGTGTTCACCTTGGTGAAGGTGAATGCCAGAAGCCAGGTGGATTTCTAAAGTCCCTGCCTATATTAGAGTGGTAGTTTGATGACATCTCTATAGATTTTCGTGCACGGTTTGCCGAGATCGCACAAGGGGAATGACACAATTTGGGTGGTCGTTGATCGTTTAGCGAAGGTGCCATATTTTATACCCAATAGGAAGGATGATTCCATGGAGAAGCTGGCAAAGCTTTATGTGGATAATATAGTCTGTTTGTATCGTGTGCCCTGGAGCATAGTAAGTGACCGAGATGGTCGGTTCACGTCTAATGATTGGACACTTATTCATCAGTTGTTGGGCACCAAGTTGAACATCAACATAGATTTTCACCCGCAGACAGATAGACAAACTGAAAGGGTGAACAGGACGATGGAAGACATGCTTCGTATGTGTGTGTTGGATTTTGGGAAAAAGTTGGGAAAACCATCTTTACATGATTGAGTTCGCATACAATAACAGCTATCAAGCCAGTATTCAGATGATACCTTTTGATGCACTGTATGGGAGGAGGTGTCGTATGCCATTGTATTGGGTAGAAACGGGAGAATCGAAGTTGTACAAGCGAAGGGACGTTGAAGATGCTACTTCAATGATACGGTTGATTCGGGAACGACTACTGATTGCTCAAGATAGATAGGCCAAGTACTACAACGCCAAGCATCAGAACGTGGAGTTTGTGGTGGGCGACTGGGTATACCTCAAGATAAAGCCGTTTAAAGGCGTATCAAGGATTCGACATTTAAAGAAGCTTAGTCCAAGGTATGTTGGGCCTTTTGAGATCTTGGAGCGGGTTGGTGAAGCCGCCTATCACTTGGCTCTTTTGGTAGAACTGAGTGGTTTACATGATGTATTTCACATCTCGGTCCTACGCAAAGCCGTGAAAGAACTAGAGCAAGTGGTTGTTGCGGATCAAGTATCAGTCGATAGTGGGCTAACAATGAAAGTTTGAACCATTCGGATCGAGGATTTCGAGGTCAAGCAATTGCGAAATAAAGCTATCAGGATGGTCAAAGTCTGATGGGACAATTACGATCGTGAGGAGTTTTCGTGGGAGCGAGAGAAGACCATGCTTGAGGAGTATCCCGAGCTATTCTACTCAGGTACCATTTAATTTTGTGTACTTTTCCATTCTCGAATTTTGGGACAAAATTCTTTTAAGGGGAGGAGAATTACAATGCCCCAAAACTCGGTTATTGTTGGGCTATGTTAACTGAACAACATGTCCTGGGACACGGGAGTGTACAAAGCCGTGTCCTTCTCTGTGTTTGTAACACGTACTGGGACACGGGCGTGTAAAAAAACCATGTCCTACTCTATGTTTGCCAGGTTATGTCGACTGAGGCACACGGCCTGGGACACGGGCGTGTCCGAAGCCGTGCCTAGCACACGGCCTGTGAAACGGGCGTGTTATAGGGCCGTGTACTGTTTGGGCGTGACGGTTTCTGTGTCAATTGAGGCACACGGCCTATGACACGGGCATGTTCTGGTTTGACATGGGCGTGTCTAGGGTTGACATGGGCGTGTCAGAAGCCGTGTCCTGTTCTGAGATCGACGATTTCTCTTACTATTGAGATATACGGCCTATGACACAGGCGTGTCACAAGACGTGTACGGCCCCAGTTAGATGATTTTAAGAGTGAATCGAGGTCGTCAGTTTTATTTCTAAGGGATCCGACGGCCCAGCTTTCCCCCTGTTGGTATATGGCCGGGAAATGAGGGTTTATGCCTCATTTCTTTTGACCCAACCTCTTTCTAAGAGGTAGAGAGAAAGGAGAGCAAAGGGATAAGAAGAAGGAGGAATCTCGCCATTGTTGGAGCTTCGGAGCTCCGAATCGCGATCCGAGTTCAGATCCGCGGAGGCAAGGCCGTTGTTGTGCTTTTCATCTGACTTGTTTTCTATGGCGCCGAAGCGAACCTCTAGGGTAACGATTCTCTACTTGTACATGTGAAATCCTCTTTCTTTTTGCATAGGAAACTCTCTCCCGCGAGTGGGCGGTGAGTGTGAGGTATTCCTTCGGGTAGATATGGTTTATCCCTGTAGTTTTGCATATAGAGTTCGGAATCGAAGTACGGACGTAGGTATGGTGTATGAAGCCTATCCAGACATGTTGGTCTGGATCAGTGATGTTTTCATTATGCATGTATTGCTGGATAAGACTCCGTGCAATTTGTTTTTTCAGGTTTCTACGCGGCATATTGCAGCAGGGAGCCTTGGGGACTAACCCCAAGGAGCACTCGAAAAACTGGGCAGAAGCTATTTCTGCCAGGTACCGCGCGGCGTTAGTAATACCGCCGGTGATAGCTCTATTATTGTGGGGTTGTGTTCTCTGGGAGCCCATTTTGTTTGGTCTGCGAGCCAACCTTATGAATAACTGGGTTATGTACTATTGTATGATCGATACTCGGGATTCGGGGAAGCTTGACCCGCATCGATTACTTAAACTGACATGGCGGTGTGAGCAACGAGTTGAGTGGAACCGTACCCGCTCTATGTGGTTCAGTTAAAGAGACCTAGGGTACATGGCACTTGCCAATGGAATATAGGACGGGTCTTAAGCTTTGGTCGAAAGAGACTTATTAGCTCACGATGTTGCCATCCTAGGGGCGGTGGTGGACCGAGTTCACCAAGAATGTGCCCTGAGAGAACGGGGTGGCCGTGTGTTCCTACGCCTGTGGTGAAGTGTGCTTAAATTGTACTTTGATTATCTTGTTTGGTTATACTAATAAAATGTATGGAAGGTGCATCGCCGCCCCGATAAAGGGGTGGGGTCATTATAATTTGGTCAGCTTTAGCTGACCGTTGCCTTATTTTGCCACCATGCGGTGGATTGTTCTTATGCAGGAAAAGGTGAGCCTAGTGGCAAATAGCGGGCTGAATCCCTTGTTACTGTGCTAGCCCTCGAAGGCCAAAGCGAAGTGTTTACTTTATTATACTCATGTGTGGCCGGCCTGCGTGCCGATGTATGGAAAACATGTATTGATTAAGTAAACTCTTGTAAGGCCCTAAGGCCAAGACTTTTGTGTATTTTGCTATCATTCTTTCCTTAGGTTAGTGTGGACATTCAAGCTATTTGGGTTCTTATAACTGTTTTAAAAAGCTTTCGCTAGAATTCTCTGAGTTAGGATGCGTGTTCCTATTGCTGGTAATTTGGTATTCTTATGTAACTCCACTAACTGTCCGTGAAATATGGCGTGGGGCTCCGACCGGGCCTTCTGTTAAATTCCATGTGATGGATGGGGGTTCTATAGTATGCAACCATGCCTCAAGCCCACTCTCAAGTTGTGGCAGTATGGATTACCTGACCGCATAATTCATCTAGTTTGCAACCATCAACCACCCAACAAGAGCTCTAGACCGCTAGGGCTAACCACCTATTCATGCGGTCTGATAGTAAGTATTTTTTCCTCCTCTTTTGTATCCCGTCACCTCTGCCCAGCTCTCCTATACCCCAGGAAGGTGGTTATTTTAGCACCGCCCGTTCGGGCAGGACCCCAAGTGAAAGTCCTTGTTTCAAGAGTAGCTATACACTTAGAGGGGGGGGGGGATGAATAGGTTTCTTAATCTTTTTGACTGCTTTCTTAATTTAGTGTGTTGAGTGTTAAGTTATTTAGCTTGCTTTCAAGAACACAAAATAGCACACCAGTATTAATAGTGGTTCCCCTTGGTATGGGTACTTCCACTATGTAACGCACCAAGTTTCCTGAAGTAGGAAATGGTTTCTATGAGATACCGCCCGGCGGTAGCGGAGCTGTTTAATCCAGAGTACCTCTATGTGAGATACAGTGTGGTGGTAGAATTATCATATGGCGATAGCGTCAGACGTCGAGAGCGCCGTATTGATATGAAACATCGTTTACCGCGCGGTGGTAGATTGTTATCGCGCGGCGGTAGCAGAGATGTTTTATTTGGCAAGGCTCTCGGTAAGCTACCGCCCAGCGATAGGGTTAAAGCTAGTGGTAGCTATTCTTTTGTCATTTCTACGCTGGTCACGAGACAAACCAGCTATCGCTCGACGATAAAAAAATATCTCGGGGAGGTAGCAGAGACGCTATGTCGCGAACAAATGTTAGCTTGTGATTGAAGGTTTTGGGCGGTCGATTTGTGGAACAAGCCGTCATTTGAGGGTACTGTGCGATGGTAGCTAGCTACCACGCGGAGACAGCTCGGTTTAAAAGCCAATGAAGTTGCATTCTCACTTCATTTCTTTTGAGGGTTTCTTTTGAGCGGCCTGACTGAGGAGGAGGAGAGTGGGACGCGGGAGATCTCGCCACTGTTAGAGTTTTGGAATTCTGATCCGCGAGACGAGTTTGGATCTATTAAGGTAAAGTCGTAGCGGTCATTTCCATCCGACTAGAATCTCTTCTATAATGCTGAAATAAACTTCAAGGGTAACGATCCTTTTCCTTGGACATATAAATTCCTTTGTTTTGGTATATGAGGGTAGATGCTCCACGAACACGTGGAAGTAGTTCTCCCGATGGGTAGATAGATTTTATCTCCGTTGTATTTGTATTTAAAATTCGGAATCGAAGTATGGTATGAGCATGTTGTGTGAAGCCCATCTGTACAGGTTGGTCTTGATTCGTGATGATTATTTTGTATGTCAGAGAAGACTATGTGTTAAGAGTGTAAATTTCCAAGTCGCGGGGTGTGCAGATGACTGCAGAGAGATTACTGGAGAAGGAATCTAGGAGAACACCCGTTTGAAGGTGAAGAATCGATAGTCAATCCCCTATCGTGCGGTAATAGCGCTACCGCCGGCAGTAGCTCCTAGTGAGCAATATTGTTTTTGTGTCCTGTCTCATAGAGACTGGTGGCGAATGTTTTATGAGGCCTATCTTGTGGAGACCTAGGGGCCATTTTGTGAGGCCTGTCTCTTGAAGACCTGGGGGCTAATGTGTTGAGGTGAGAGCCTGTGTGGCCTTGCTTAGGCGGCCGTTAGTGCTAGCCTAGGGTCAAAACAGGGTTATGTATCGCACAAATGGGAAAGGGGATGCTGACCGTGTTGTGGCTTGCGAGTCGGATGATTTGAGCACGGCAAATAACTAAACTGCACCCAACCCTATGTCGATCGACTTGGAGTGAGTCAAAGTGTGTATCCGTAGGATCATCATGACTTTGTCGCAGCATAGGGGCATTGTCCCTAGCTTCGGCCCTGAAAAACTAAATAGCTTAAGCATTGCTGACCATCGTGAAGAATGGAGGTGTGATCCTTGGATGTCCTTTATACCAAGAATGTGCCCTTAGAGCACAGGGCGTTGGACCATTATGCCAACGTCTGTGGTGAATGGTGCTTAAGTTGCACGTCCTAATTGCTAATATATATATATATGCTTATGAATGGAGGGAAGGAGCACCGCCACCCTAAGCATGGCATGGGGTTGTTATAATTTAGTCAGCTAATGCTGACTGTTGCCTTGTTTGCCATCTTTTTGGTGCAATATCTTCATGCAGGTGCAGCTGAGCCAAGCGAGAAATAGCGGTATAAAGCCCATGGTTACTAAACCGGCCCTCGAAGTCCAAAGCGAAGTGTGTTTCTTTTTTTTACTCATGTGTGGCCAGCCTGCGTGCTGAAATATGTAAGACAATATTATGTGAGGAAACCTTGTAAGGCCTTAAGGACAACTATTTTTGTGTATTGTTCTTATCATTCCTTTTCGGTATAATGGACATTCAAATAACTGGGTTATAAGCAATTAATTTACTTCCGCTAGAATGCTCTCTGAGTTAGGATGCACGTTTATGGATTATGGTTTTATTACGTAACTTCACTAACTGTCCGTAGAATATGGCATAGGGCTCCGACTAGGCCTTATGTTTTATCTTATGTGACAAATTAGGGTGTAATAATTTGGTATCAGATTCTGACGTCGCTCTTTCTTATTTGAATTCGTGGATGAATTATTTTAAGGAGTGGTGAGCACATGTATTTGCGTTACCATTATAACATGAAAGAACCCATGAATATCCACTTAAGAATGAAAATACACAAGTTTGAGGAACCTGCATGTTGCTATAATTGCTTTTTGGCAATATGTTTGGTCATCTAATTAAATGGTTCACGATTATAGGTGACTAGGAGTGGTGCAAAGAAGTCCCAATGTCAGCACTCTGCAAAGAGTAGTGCGCCTAATGACGTGCCTGCGACTCCTCTTTCTGCCAAAACCATACGTTTGGTAGCTGAAGCGGTGTTCGCCATGATTAATGCTCAACAAGGGAGGAAAGTGCAAACCCCTTCTCCTAAGTTGGGTCAAGTACCGCTTGGCATAGCAGAACCTATAGTGGTGGATCAAATAGTGGCATAGCCCACAGTGCAAAGAAGAGTAACTAAAAAGCAGCTCAAGCATGTGATGAGCTTTTACCCTCTAGTGTTTATGGGGAATAGAACCCCAATGCAAGGCTCTCGGGTTAAGAGGGTCATGCAGGCAACGGAGATAGAAGAGTGGCAGAAGGTTACCATAGTTACATTCCTTTTAGATGGTGAAGCGAGATTTTGGTGGGTTTAATTAGAGCTGCATCACTTTGCTAGGAGATAACTCACCAATATCTTGATGGATGAGTTTTTGAGATTTTTTCTGGCACGGTATATCCCGTCAGTGTAGAAAATTTCTATGGAGAACAAGTTTCAGAGATTAACTCAGGGTGAGAGTAGTGTGGATGACTTCCAGTATGAGTTCACAAGATTGGGGCAGTATGCTGACACTACCTTTACTGATGAGGAGCGCAAGACTAACCAGTTCTGTGAAGGACTGCGTGACGATATGAGGTTGTTGCTCTCAGGTCCGATGACGTAGGATTTTCTGTCCATGGTAAATACATCCCAATCTCTAGATCAGGATCTGAAGAGTGTCCAAATTAAGAAGGTCTTGGCTGCAAAAAAGTCAGAATTTAAAGTACCAAGTTCATCGAAGATTGGGCATCAAAGGTGGAACAAGAAGCCCAAGTCGGCTGGAACGACTTCTTTATCTGTTACTTCTGGGGCATCGTCTGGGCGGGGAGGCCCAATCCGCTGTTATAATTATAGCAAGCCAGGATACATTGCCTGCGAGTGTTGGAGTGGCATGTCAGAGAAGAAGGCAGAAGCATCTTATGCTGAGAAAGGGAAGGCAATGGAGTCAACTGCATCCCATCATTCTCCAGTCCAACCTAAAGTCTACAACCTTAACTAGTAGGAGGTCATCAAGAAAGGTGATGTGGTTAAAGTTACGAGTTATATTTTAGCTTTAATGCTTTCTATACCGTACACCTTACGCATTGGTCGTATAATTGTCGTATTTAAGGCTTTATTTTAATCTTCGACTGTCCGACGAGAGCACTATTTGATACAGGAGATTCACACTCCTTTCAATCTGAAGATTTCACAATGCGTATCAGAGTTCCTTCCTCCGTGGCGATGGACAGACTTGATGTGTTGCTGCCTAACGGGTGTTCAATGCACACAAATAGAGTTTGTTGTGTGAAGGTGCGGATAGGGAGTAAGGAGTTTGACTTGAAAGCATCGTTACTGCCATTAGTAGAGTTCGATGTGATCTTTGGCTTGGATTGGCTCTTGGAGCAACGTGCATACATCGACTGTAGTCTAAAGACAGTCAAACTGGGTTTGAATACTGTTGGTATTACCATGGTGATCTGGAAGTAATCAAACATATAGTCTCACTTCCAATGCAATATGAGCCTATGGGGTCGCACATAGGAGCATTAAAGAAGTTGAAAAGTTTGTGTTGGCCATACTCATATGTGATATGAGTGAAGTACCAAGGCAATGACGATCTGGATGTGAAGGATTTTCAATCCAGGACCTATATTGAGAATATGGGTCATCAGGTAAGTGTTCGGAAGAATCTAAGGGAAATTTTTTGAGTATAGTCTTGAGGTTTTGACGAATAGTTTTGAATTCGACGTATATAGTCATGACATCTCAATGAGTCTGTTTGAATTCATCGAGTATCGTAATGTTATCTCGACGAATTAGACTTGGTTCGCTGAGTATCGTAATGACAGTTTCGACGAATTAGACTCCGATTCGTCGTATATCGCCTTGATGCTTAGACTGTTTGCTTTGCCTCGATTCATCGAGTATATACACGCTATTTCGACAAATAGTTTTGATTCGTCGAATATCGACGTATATACTCAATGAATTTTGTTCCTATAGTTTAATTCCTTTAAGTCCAGTTTAGCATGGTCTGCAGGTATTAGAAGATTCGGTCTTCTGTATATATATGATTTAAACAGTAAACTGAGTAACACGTGATACACGATTACTGTTTTGACCTAATCGAGCGAGATGAGAACCACGATTCTTCTTCCTGATGGAACAGTTCTTCCTCGGTCGCGATAGCCGATTTCTGCAACCGACTGTTCGCCGATCTACAGAGCCTATCGGAAAGTGTTTCTTAAGGTTTCATCTTCATCGTTGCCGCCTGTCCTTTAACTGTTCTAGCATGGAGACGTTGAGGGCATACCTTATTCCAACCTAGATCTTGTGTGACAAGAGTCTAAGGGTTCTCCGTGCTCGTGTGGATATCCGTAGAGGCGTGGACACTATTCTACACTCAAAACTCCGGCCATAGCGTTCGTTGGAGTTCTTCGGAGCACCTTGGTTGAGTATTGACTCAATACCGCAAAGGTATAAGTTATTTACATCAATGTTATTCATTGATTAATGTTAATCTCTAGATCTGAATTTCTTTTGGGTTTTCTTATTCCTAATTCCGCTGCACACAAGTGTTGTGACGTATAGCAAAACCTAATAGTGTTATTAGAGGGAGGTTCGTAATGATCATTGTTTCAGAAGTTATTTTATCTAATGCATGTAGATCTGGAAATTTAGAAGTGTTTTAAATGCCCAAATCTATTCCTGGAACATCAAATGTTGATGGAATTTTGTGTGAAATCGGTGGTAGTTTTTCAAAAATTTGGTCGGGGAAATGCCCTGCATCCCGCAGGGGCTCTGCCCCTTGAACCAACTCGCTAATCAGTCAGCGAGACCACAACTAGGAGAGCTACCCCTTGGACCCCCGCCAGGAACACATGTGTTTTGGTTACGATATCTTTGTTTCTCCTTAACAATAACCGCCCCTCTTGTTGGTTTGTGAAACTAAGTGTGTTAGATTTTGAATCTCAAATAGAGAGACGAGCTTGTCTACTATATAAGTGGAGTTGGTGTTGCTCATGTCCAATGCATGTAAATCTGAAGATTTATAAGGGTTCTAGATGTTCAGATTTAACCCAGTTCATCAAATGTTGATGATTTTTCTTGTGCGCATCTAGGATGCATTTGGATTGTGAATGCTGTAAGTTTTATTTTGTGAATGTGCACATTGGTTAATTATTTACCATGATTAAGTGTTAATCAATTATCTAAAATCCATTAAGTAATATAAAGTATTAGGATGACTTCCGATAGATGACACTCTTCCTACCTCGATCGATGAAGTGTGGGCTTGCCAAAGCAAGGTGCATTAATCTATCTTGGTAAGGGTGCAAGCGGATAATTGTGATATCCCACTATCGACATCAGGTCAAACATAACTGGGTGACCTCAAATGTTGAGTGCCAAGAGGCATGGGGTTGGCATGCACCATATGATTGATGCAAATAAATAGTTATTCAAGAACCATACAAGAGTTGCATGGTGATACAATCGACAAGCGTTGCCTACCTAAATAACTACATTGTGAGAGAAAAGCCAAAGCTGACTCCTAATGTTGGTGAAATATGGATCTTGTCCACTAAGTGAGTTACTCACATAAACTCTCTTAATTGACATCGCGGGTTATCAGTTTGAATAAAATAGAGGGAGTAATTTTTATTAAAGTCCTAATTAAAATGAAAAATGTATTTTGAAATGTAGTACGAAATTTTTCTTTGCATAAATTCTTGTAGAATTTCCATGAAAAGTGGATCTCATACCACCCTATCCCTCAAAGCCATCCTTGAGAAGGAGAAATTGAGTCGGACAAATTATCTGGACTGCTATAGGAACCTGAGAATTGTTCCCAGGAAAGAGCGTAAGATCTATGTTTTGGAAGAGGAATCCACTGATGAGCCAGTCTGGAATGCATCTCGATCTGATAAAGATGCTTATAATAAGTATCAAGATGACTCCTTGGATATCGAATGTCTCATGCTGGCAACCATGAACTCTGAGCTTTAGAAGCAACATGAGAACATGGGTTGTAAATAAATTGACGAGCATCTCAAGAAAATGTTTCAAGGGAAAGCTCGACAAAAGTGGTTTGACGTCACCAAGGCATTGTTTTAGTGTAAGATAGGAGCTCGAGACCTAGTAAGGACTCATGTACTCAAGATGATTGGGTATATAGAGAACCTTGAAAGACTAGGTTTTCCTCTGGGAAAAAAGTTAGCCACAGACCTAATCCGGCAATCGTTGCCAGATAGTTACGAATAGTTTGTCTTGAACTACAATATGATTGAAAAAGGCAAGACACTGCCCGAGCTTCTAAGCATATTAAGAACTGCTGATATCAATATGAAGAAGGTCAAGCCTGCCAGCCCCATACTTATTGTGCATAAAGGTAAGGGTAAGGACAAGGGTTTCAAGAAGACGAAGGTTGGACTTAAGTCATCTCTTGAACCCAAGTCTTCAACACAGAAAAAGAAGGGCTTGGCGAAAGAAGGGAAATGCCACCACTGTGGTAAGCCTGGTCACTAGAGGAAGAACCGTCCTTCTTATATTGAGGTTCTGCATAAAATAAAAGGAGGTATGACTTCCGCTTCAAGTATTTATGTTATAGGGATAAACCTTTCTGCTCCTTCATCTTGAGTATGGGATACTGGATGTGGTTCTCACATTTGTATAATTGTTCAGGAACTAGGATGGAGAAGAATGGTGAGTAAAGGGGAGGTGGACCTGCATGTTGGCAATGGAGCAAGAGTTGCTACTATCGCCGTAGGAGTTTCCCGTCTTTCTTTGCCCAGTGGGCTTGTAATAGAACTGGATAATTATTATTATGTTCCTATTGGAACCGCTGTTTCATATTCCCTATGTTTGAGAATAACAAATCCCAGCTATATTTGATCACGTCTTGTGTTGATAGAGTGTGCAGGTTGACAATTTCAAGTAAAGAGAAGAAGTCTCCTATGGATGATAACGCCGAGTGGTAGAAGTTACTGCTAAGCGGTAGACGTGAATTAATTAGACAGAGCTCCCGGGAACCTACCTCTCCGCGCTAGTCCTACTGCCTGCGCTAATGCAAGGAATTATTTTGGCCAGCCTCTCGGGAAACAACCGCCAGTCAATAGTGCTTACCGCGCCGCACTAGCCACTCTACGAGTGTCGAGATGGATTCGTCGAGTTACTGAACAACCGCTAGGAGATAGTGGTTTCCACGCAATGCTAGCCATTTCACAAGTGTCGAGACGGGTTCGTCGACTTACTGACCTACCGCGTGGCGCTACCTTCTACCGCATGGCGCTAGCTCTATATAAAGGAAAAATATTCGTTTTGAAATATTATTTTAAATTGGAAGACAGCTGACACAGTAAGCGTGCGAACCTACCGCCGAGAGCTAGTCTTACTGCCGATATAACATATTTTCATGAAAACGTATATAAGACTTCTTCGGTTTCTGTGCCTTAGGGATCTAAAAATGAAAAGCGACAGGAGTTCGTGCATTTTAGGGTTCGACCGCTCTCTCTTGTGCTCCCTTCCAAAAATTCTTCGGCGAAGAAGAAGAAAGTCGATTCCCCCCTGTCGTGAACGAAGAACTCCAGCGATCAAAGATCTATATCGAATATGAAGAGCTGACTGGTTGATAAAAAACAAAAATCTCAAACAGCGGTTGTGGATCGCTCAACGGAGAAGTCGTCAAGAGGGAGAACTTCATCTTCTAAATTCTTTACATCATTATTTCTGTAATCTTTTCTTTTCTGAATCTTGTGGTTAGGAAAATCGACCGGTGAGGGTCGTTGGAACCCGAGGAGGATTCCGTGGAAAATCGTCATGGGGATAGGGATGTCTAAATTGGTGGATCTAGCGGGGCTCTAAGACCCTTTCTTGCATGGAGGTGAAGAGTCGGCTTGAGAACCTTTCTTGGAGGGAAAGGGATAGAGCCAACCGGTCCGTGGAGCAGGTCGGTATAGAAAACACAAGAGTTTTTATTTCTCATCGCCTTCAATCTCCATCGTCACAGAGATCACATTTTTGTAGTTGTTCAAAAACTATTGTTTTTTTAAATCTTGCAATGAAATTTGTTTTTTATGATTTTACCTATATTAGTTTCCTGTGAATAATGTCTTGATTTTTGGTGTGTGGTGCTCAAGCGTAACTGCCCAGTAAAATGAGTTACGAGAATTACCGCCGCATGTTAGCTACCTAACGCCCCACGGTAGCTTCCATAACTCGAATTTCTGGGTCAAAATATTTTAAATTGAAATAAATGCGTTAAACCTTATTCACCCCCCTCTAAGGTTTGCCACGAGATCAAACAAGTGATATCAGAGCCAGGTTACTTCTAAAGGCTAAAAATCCTGAAGTAAGATGACCAACTCTGTTCACGCATTCTATGAGGGACAAGGTGTGAGTTGACCTCCAATCTTTATGGGGAGTGACTATAGTCACTAGAGAACACACATAAGAATTTTTCTAATGACTCAAATCATGGACGTATGAGCAATGGTAGAGAAAAAATACACTGCACCCACTGTCACTATAGGGGACACCGTCCTAATAAATCCAAATGATAAGTAGGATGACGAAGATAAGCTTAGATGCACGAACAATGCTAAGGCAATGAACTCTCTATTCTGCGCATTAGATAAAAATGAATACAATCGAATCTGTAACTGTGAAATGTCGTATAATATATGGAGGTTACTTAAACTTACTCACGAAGGTACTTTGCAGGTGAAAGAGTCGAAGCTGTTCCGACTCGAGTCTGAATATGAACAGTTCTGAATGGAGATCGATGAGGAGGTTGATAGTATGAATACACGATTCACAAAGATTTTCAATGCCTCAAGATCCCTCGGGAAGTGCTTTTCAAATGATGATCTGGTGAGGAAGATCCTGCAATCTTTGCCTCCTCTCTTCAACCTGAAGGTGACAACGATCGGCGAATCTCACGATATCAGCACCCTAGAGATAGAAAGGCTTATCGGAAATTTAAATACACACGAACTTGAACTAAAGATTCAAGCGGAAGAATATCCCAGGGAAGTAAAGAAGAAAGGACTGGCATTGAGGGCTGCAAGGGAGAAAAAGGCTGCAAAAGAATCTGAGGAGGATGACGAGGAAAACTTCTACATTCGGGAGTTCAAAAAAATCATGAAGAATCCCATGAAGCAGGGACAATTTAAGAAATTCCTAAAGAGAGGAGCTGAAGAAGCCCGAAGGTAGACCAAACCGGTGAAGGAAGCAGAAAAAGATGATGAGAAATCCAAGCTTGAGTGCTATCACTGCCACAAGCCTGGGCACTTAAAGAGGGACTGCCCAAGGCTCCAGAAGGAGGAAAAGGAAAAGCTAAGCCAACATAAAGGGAAGAAGAAGGTACTGAAGGCGCTCACATGGGATGAATAAAGATCTTACGAATCAAGCACCTCAGATTCTAGCTCTGAAGACAAGGAAAATCTATGCTTCATGGGAAGGAGTCGAGAAGAATCCGACGATGAGTCCAGTTTCCAGAGAGACACTGAGGTAACTCCACCCACATATATTGAACTTCTTGAAATATATGGTCATTTATGTGAGAAATTAGATAGTGTGATTCTTGAGAAGAATTCCATGCGAAATGAGAATAAGAAAATCAAAAAGGACTTTGAAAACTTAAAGAATGAACAAATAAAAAGTGGCAAAGAGAAGATCGAATGTCTAGAGTGTCCTCACTCGATGACAATGATCAAAGAACTAAAAGAAAGTCTCTCCAAGGCATCATTGAGAACAACTAGTCTCATCAATGACAAGAATGCCTTGGAGAAAAGACTTCAAATGTCTCTTGGCAAGATAGAGGAAGGAAAAAAGCAATTTATCAATCAGTGCGTAATGCTAGTTACTGAGAACACCGCCTTAAAGGAAAGGATCCATGATCTCAATTGTGCTGTCCAAAAATTCGGAATAGGCCAAAAATCATTAGATATGTTGTTGGGAGCACAGTGTCATGGATCTGGGAAATTTTGACTAGGATACGTGAGTCGAACATCACCACCGAGCGGAAATCACTATCATGCCGAGCCTAAGTCCAACTTTAACAAATCTAAAGATAAGATTAAGGTTTCTGGAGGGCTATCCTCATCCTCAAGCAAGAGTTCGAGCAACTCGATAAAAGCAGCATCCACTGCTTACACTTTGTTTGCTAAGAAAAATTTGCAAGTATGGCTACCAAAGACTTCTACCTATCATATGGGTGGGACAACTTGGGTAACCATATCTTTACCCTCATCTTCTTGTTAGGTGTGTTGGCAGGCTAAGGATAAAAAGAATGTGTAGTTCTTGGACTCTGGTTGCTCCAAGCACATGATAGGAGATAAAGACAAGTTCCTTAGCTTGGAGAAGAAGAAGGGAGGCATGGTGACATTTGGGTTCAATAGTATAGGATGAATACTTGGAAGCACCACTATTGGTAACAAGGCATTTTCTATTTTTAATGTTCTGTTTGTAGATAGACTTAAGCATGATCTCATTTCTATTAGCCAATTGTGTGATAAAGGTCTAAATGTCATATTTGAGTCATCTACAAACACTTGCAAATTATTGATGCCAAAACTACTAGTGTATTATTTGTAGCTCACAGAACTCATAATGTGTATATTGTTAGTTTTGATGATATATTTGCGTCTGATTTGAAATGTCTAGTTACTAAGAAAGAGGAATTAGATCTTTGACATAGGAGATTAGGACACTCTGAGAGTAAGCTTATTGTTAAACTATCAAAGAACAAGCTAGTTCGGGGACTCCCCACACTTAGTGGTAGTTTAAATTTGTTATGTGGTCCGTGCTAAAAAGGCAAATTTATTAAAACCTCATTCAAAAGTAAAAATGAAGTTTCCATGACTAGGCCACTAGAACTCATTCAAATGGATTTGTTTGGTCCCCTAAGTACGTGTAGTCTAAGTGGAAAGCGATACACTTTCGTTGTTATAGATGAATACTCTTGATATTGCTGGAAAATTTTTCTCGCGAATAAATCTGACACATTTAGCGAATTCTCAAATCTTTGCACGAGACTTCAAAATGAGAAGGGACTAAAAATAAAATGCATTAGGTCAGATCATGGAGGAGAGTTTGAGAATGAGGATTTCACAAATCTGTGTGACTTGTTATTGATTAAGCATGAATTCTCAGCCCCTCACACTCCTTAAAAAAATGGAGTTGTAGAATGAAATAACCGCACTCTTCAAGAATTAACACGCACAATGCTCGCCAAGTTTTGCTTGCCACGTTATTTCTGGGTTGAAGCGGTGAATACGATATGCTATTTAATGAACTGAGTCATGCTTCGCCCCCTTAATCGAATTTCGTATGAGCTATACTTTGATAAGAAACCTTCGATGTCGTATTTTAGGGTCTTCGGTTGCCCATGTTATGTTCTAAACACTAAGGATCACTTAGGGAAATTTGATGAAAAATCTGATCTAGGCATCTTCTTAGGATACTCGAGAACAAGTCATGCCTATAAGGTCTACAATAGGAGAACCTTAGTTGTTGAAGAATTGGCTCATGTACACACTGATGAAAATATTCAAACCGAAGTACCTAGGCCGAATGAAGATTAAATTGTTGATGATGCCCAGTCAGAAGTAAGGAGTGAGGAGAGAATAATGTCAGATGACGTCCCAATTCATGTAAATGAATATAAGCCTTTTAGTAATCTAAATTTCTTAAAAGAGCATCCTCGAGAATTAGTAATAGGAGAACCCTCTCATGGAGTTAGAACTCGTTCTTCACTACATGAATCATTTTCAAACATATGCTTCCTATATGAAATTGAACCCAAGAATGTCTCGGAAGCCTTTGATGAGTTGTAATTATACCTATATTTTCGTATTTTATTTGAGTCCGTTTCGTTTATTTTTTGTCTTTTTTATTAGTTTAAATTCAATAAATTGCTTGTTTTTGTAAATATTATTTCTAACTTAGCTTAATTTTTATTCCAGGAAAATTCCAGAAAAAATTCCAGAAAAGTCAGAAAAATTGCCTGACACGCCCGTGTCAATTGGCCGACACGCCCGTGTCACGCCAGCCCGACGATCGCCGACCACAGATGCCAGCTCGACGATCGGCCATCATCAAACCCAGCCCGACACGCCCGGCGTCACGCCCGTGTCAAATGCTCGACACGCCCGTGTTGAGGCCGACCCGCAAGTTTGGTCAACATGTCAACTCTGCCGACATCGAACTGCCAGCTCCCCTGGTCACGCCCTAGGTCACGCCCGTGACCTTGGGCGTGACCGCCACGTTTTCGCCCCGAAGTCAAAGCTCCAGTCAAGTCAATCGGCCAGCTCATGAATAGTAGTGACACGCCCCCCTGTCACGCCCGTGACCTAGGGCGTGACCAACCCGAAAAATTGCCTATAAATAAAAGCTTTCAGGAAGCTTATTTTGTCCACTTTTTTGACCACTTTGCTTAGGGGAGGTGCTGCCCATTTGGATTCCAAACTTATGTAAGGAGATTTTCTCCCCCCTCTCTCTCTCTTAGTTTGTATTAGGGTTTTTACTTTAATAAAATATGAATCTTTCTCCCTTAATTTGTATGGATAATCCATTTGAATGCGCCTACTTAAGTAATTTTTCGTTCATCTTTTTGTATTTCTTTTATGTTTTTATCTTTTTAGCCTTCGTAACTTAGTTAGATTTAAGGTTTATCGGCATTTCTAGCCGTTGTGCCGTCCATTTAAATTTCATTTTCTGCACTTTTTTAGATTTAGCTTTTCTACTTTTCCCTATATTTTCATTCATAAGGCTTTATAAAAACTCATCTAAAACTATTACTTTTTAACTTAGGCTCTTTAGGGTTGTAAAACTTTTTGTCCTTTTTGTTTTATTTTCACTTTTTAGGAGTTTTTATAAAAATATAAGAATGAAAATATAGTCGTTATAATTTTTCGCTCACTTCATTTTAGCTTTTAATTTCAAAACTTTTAGTCCGGTTAATTTTTATTTCATCTTTTTATGCATTTCTACCGCATTCTAGCGGTAGAAATGCAGTTGTATTAATTTATCGAGTACTTCCATTTTGCGTTTATTTGCAAAAATTTTCGCTCCGGTTAATTTTTATTTTCACTTTTTATGCATTTCTACCGCATTCTAGCGGTAGAAATGCAGTCGTTTTAATTTTCTGAGCACTTTGTTTTTCTTATTTCTGCAAGTGTGTGTGCGTGTATGAGTTAGGTTTTACTGCTCTATTTCATTTCTGTAGAGTGCGTGTGTGCGTATGCATTTATTTCCGCCTACTCGTTAAGAGTTAAATGGCGCTTTGCTTTCATTTCCCGCCCACTCGTTTGAGTGGGACTTGTCTTTTTACTGCTTTCATTTTCTTCCTACTCACTTGAGTAGGAAAACCTTGTGTGGGTGCGTGTGTTTTCTTTTCTGTAGAGTGTGTGCGTGTGTTTTCTTTTCAAGTAGAGTGCGTATGTGTATGAGATAGATTTACTCCCGCCCACTCATTTGAGCCGGGACTTGCAATTTTATCGCTTTTTCAATTATGTAGAGTGCGTGCGTGTAGGAGATAATTTTACCGCTTTATTTATCGCTTTCTTCAATTCTGTAGAGTGTGTGCGTGTGTGCATTTATTTCCGCCTACTCATTTGAGTAGGTCTTGCTTTATTTAAATTTTCTTTATGGTTTTGAAGTGTGCGTGAGTGCCTGCATCAATTAGCCTTAATTTTATCTAACTGTCCTGTTTTTCGTGTTTTCTCTTATAATTGTTCAGTACTTAATTTAACACTCACGCTTCACCTAAAAACATAAAGCCGTCCCCATACCGATGAGTGGCTAATCTCTTTTAGCCTTCGGCATCGAAGAGCATTGGGACATAAAAAATGATTTGAAATAATTAAAAAACTTTATTTTTAATTTAATTTAAGGACTTAAGGTTTACCCCGGGTTAACGACGCATAGGACCACATAATCGATGTGTGGGCTCTATTTCCGTTATCCATACGCGACGCCGAGAGGCTGCACGTATGGACCGATCCCCCTTGGGTAAAGAGAACTGCGTACGCCCCCTCGGAAAAGGAGAAGCGTAGTTCTCCCGGATTGGGTTCCCCACCCAATAGCGGGGTTCTTAGCGTAATGCGGGCGTTAAGGGGAATCCTTCGTCGGACTAACGTTCGGTCGAATAGCCTTAGCGCCCAGGTGAGCGATATCCCTAGACCAAGGTGAGCTCATGTTTTTGGAACCTCCACGGCCAAGTGCCTTTTATTAAATTAAAAACAAAGTTTAATAATTGTTAAGAATTATTTTGGTCTTAATCCGATTCGATGCCGAGCATTAACCCGTCATCGAACTAATTTAGCAAAATTCCGCTTTCTTTCTTTCCGCTTTAATTAAACTAAAAAATCCCACCTTACTGTTAGTAAGATAATAGTGTTCCTGGAAGAGTAGATATAATCAACGCGTCCCCGAGAATAATACGACCTCGGTATTTTCCCGAATACCGAGTACTACTTGCGATAGGTGCGCTTGCCTCCTTTCGTTAGAAAACTCGATCTTCTAACCGGTCCGCGGAATCTGACCATTTCGAACCAACCACAGTAGGTCTCTGTTCCGCGGCCATCAAGTTTTTGGCGCCGTTGCCGGGGATCCCGGTTGTTATATTGAATCCGGGAATCTATTAATTTTACTTTATTTTCAAATAAAAAAATTTTTTACAAAAAAAATATATCCCCCCCCCCTTTTCGTTTTTTTTTTTGGGTGTATGACCCGTGGACAACCTTCGAGTTCTGAAAATCTTGAATTCGACCCCGAGATCGACCGCTCTCTTGCGCGTATCCGATCTCTCCGTCGAATTCCCTTTTTAGACCCCGCAGAATCTATCGGCGAACCCTCTTCTTCTTCTATGGCCGACCCCCCGAATAATGCCCAACCGGTCGAGCGTACTATGTCTTATTACGCTCGGCCCAATTTGGATGATACGGGTTCGAGTATTGTTCGGCCCGCTGTGGCCAACAATAATTTTGAAATTAAGTCAAGTGTGATTTAGATGATCCAAAATGCCGTGCAGTTCGACGGACAGCCGGATGAGGACCCCAATAATCACTTGTCTAATTTTCTTGAGATTTGCGATACTTTTAAAATCAATGGCGTCACTGATGACGCCATTCGTTTGCGCCTTTTTCCCTTCTCTCTTAAGTCCAAGGCTAAGGCGTGGTTACTCTCCCTCCCGCGGGGATCCATCACGTCCTGGGCGGAATTGGCCGAAAAATTCCTTACGAAGTATTTTCCGCCCGCGAAAACTGCAAGACTGCGGGCGGACATATCTTCGTACGTCCAAAACGACTCCGAGTCTCTTTACGAGACTTGGGAACGCTTTAAGGAATTTCTCCGCCGGTGCCCGCACCACGCTCTGCCAGCGTGGTTGCAGGTACAAATTTTTTACAATGGACTGAATAGTCAGACGCGTCAAATGATTGACGCGGCTGCCGGGGGCACTCTGAACAATAAGACCCCCGAGGCCGCCCAGGCCCTTTTCGAGGAAATGGCGGTGAACGCCTACCAGTGGAACGTCCCGCGGGCGCGCCCTAAGCAGGCGGGCATTTTTGAAGTGGATGCCACCGCTCAGCTAGCCCTCCAAGTGGAAAGGCTAACAAAGCAGGTGGCGGAGATGTCTGTTTCCTCCTCCACTCTGCCTTGTTTTCTCCCCCCCCCTCCAACATCTGCGTGGTCGACGAATTCGTGGACTACTTGGGAAATCCGGTGCGTCCCTCATTTCAAAACAACCCTTATAGTAGTCACTATAATCCGGGTTGGAGGAACCATCCGAATTTCTCCTGGAGCAACCCGAACAACGCGCAGCGTCCCCCTCCCCCTCCTTTTGCGCCGACGCTTCCTCCTCCCCCTCCTATGAAGCCATCCCCGGTGGAGGAAAATTTTAATCGTTATGTCGCGTCCAACGAGTCTAATATCCGGAACATCACCGGATCGCTAAAAAATTTAGAACTCCAGGTTGGACAGCTGGCGCGACTCATGTCAGAACGCGCCATGGGGGCACTGCCAGGGAACACGGAGCCCAATCCAAGGGAAACCGCCAACGCTATAACCCTCCGTAGCGGTAAGGAGGTGGTCGATCCAAAACGGATCGATCCTCAGGGTTTCTAAAGGGCTTCCCCGAGCGCGGATCAGGGACGTTTTCTGCACCCACTTTTTCCCTTTTTTGTACATATACCTGCTGTCTTGTTCCTCATACTTAGCATACAACATTGGGGACAATGTTGGATCTAAGTATGGGGGTGTTTTCATATTTTCGTACTTTCTTTTTCACTTACAAAAAAAACAACAAAACAAAACAAAACAAAAAAAAAAAAATTTATAACAAAAAATTTTATAAAATCCAAAAAAAAAAATTATTATAATTAAAAATTTTTGAAGTTTCATTTTTGAAACTTTGTCTTATTTTTAACTCGGTCCGCGAGATCCGGCTCATCGAGCCATCCACATAACGAGTCATCTCGCGGCTTCCTAGTTTATATTTTTGTAAATATTCTTGTAAATATTTTTGTAAATAATTTTTGTAAATATTTTTTGTAAATATTCTTTCTCTTTCCCCTCTCCCTTTTTCCCTCTCATCCTTGTAAAAATTTTTAATTTTTCCCAAATTTTTGTAAATAGAATGAAATTTTCATTAAAAATACAAAAAAATTCACAAAACATAAAAATACAAAAAATTCACAAAACTTAAAAAAAAAAAAATCCAAAAAATTTTATTCTCGCATTTTTTCTTTCTTTTTAGTATGTATATATTAAAGATATAAATACAAAAAATATAAAAAAAAAATTACAAAAAAAAAAAAGAACATAACTTCAAAAAAAAAAAAAAAAAAATTTTTTTTTTTCAAAAAAATTATTATGAAACAAATAAATCAAACATTTCATTCTTAAGTTTCTTGCTATCCAAAACTTTCGTTTTGAGTTTATTTATATGCAAATTTGATAAATTCTTTGTTCACTATTCGTTTGTTAATTATAGATTGAAAAATCTAAATAGCCGGGGTTAAGTTTTAAAGAATTTATTATACTTTGTTAAAAATAGGGGACTTGCTTTAGGCACTACTTCTAATTTTTCATAGATAGGAGCATGTGTACCATGTTAGAAAATAACGACTATAGAATTCAATTATGCTTGCTTTTAGCTTTCTGAAAAATTGGAACGTACAATTTATAAAGGTTGCTCTCAATTATTTTTCAATTAAAAATCTAGTTCTCTTTTCTCCCCTTACTTATCATAACCGACTTGGTATGATAAAATTATTTCCCCAAAAAGAAAAAGATCTTATGTCAATGGGAATAAGATTTCATTCCGTAAACATAGGCACCCAATAAATTAAAAGATTATACGTTACGGAGTAAGAGGATAAAATTCATTACTCCAACACATATACATTGGGTTATTTTTATGAAGAAAGAAAACATTTTATGTTAAGGAAAATAAGATTTCGTTTTCCTTTAACATCCAAATCAAAAAAATGGAGGTTCGAGAAAAAAATAACCTCGCCTCAAAATCCAAGCATCTTCATAAACCAACATCAACCCCCCTTAGCCATTTTCATGATTCTAGAATTAATTCAAAAATTTTTTGAGAGCATAATTCGTAAATTGCATTATTTCCGATAACACTCCTATAAGCTAAAGTTCGTATAACTCCAAACTATTTTCTGTTAATCTAGCCAATACAATTATTGCTTTCTATTTGATTACATCAAGAAGTCTTTTGGCCAAAACTTTTGCCCTGTTTAAATCATCAAAATAATTTTAGGACTTAACTCTTATACCCCGTATATTTTTATTTGATCTCTCTTATAATTAATTTAGCGGTAGCGGAACATAGGGTTTTTTACTATTCCTTATAAGTTCACCTCAAACTTTTGCTCTGGAATAGCAAAAGCTTAAGTATGGGGGTGTTTGATGAGTTGTAATTATACCTATATTTTCGTATTTTATTTGAGTCCGTTTCGTTTATTTTTTGTCTTTTTTATTAGTTTAAATTCAATAAATTGCTTGTTTTTGTAAATATTATTTCTAACATAGCTTAATTTTTATTCCAGGAAAATTCCAGAAAAAATTCCAGAAAAGTCAGAAAAATTGCCTGACACGCCCGTGTCAATTGGCCGACACGCCCGTGTCATGCCAGCCCGACGATCGCCGACCACAGATGCCAGCTCGACGATCGGCCATCATCAAACCCAGCCCGACACGCCCGGCGTCACGCCCGTGTCAAATGCTCGACACGCCCGTGTTGAGGCCGACCCGCAAGTTTGGTCAACATGTCAACTCTGCCGACATCGAACTGCCAGCTCCCCTGGTCACGCCCTAGGTCACGCCCGTGACCTTGGGCGTGACCGCCACGTTTTCGCCCCGAAGTCAAAGCTCCAGTCAAGTCAATCGGCCAGCTCATGAATAGTAGTGACACGCCCCCCTGTCACGCCCGTGACCTAGGGCGTGACCAACCCGAAAAATTGCCTATAAATAAAAGCTTTCAGGAAGCTTATTTTGTCCACTTTTTTGACCACTTTGCTTAGGGGAGGTGCTGCCCATTTGGATTCCAAACTTATGTAAGGAGATTTTCTCCCCCCTCTCTCTCTCTTAGTTTGTATTAGGGTTTTTACTTTAATAAAATATGAATCTTTCTCCCTTAATTTGTATGGATAATCCATTTGAATGCGCCTACTTAAGTAATTTTTCGTTCATCTTTTTGTATTTCTTTTATGTTTTTATCTTTTTAGCCTTCGTAACTTAGTTAGATTTAAGGTTTATCGGCATTTCTAGCCGTTGTGCCATCCATTTAAATTTCATTTTCTGCACTTTTTTAGATTTAGCTTTTCTACTTTTTCCTATATTTTCATTCATAAGGCTTTATAAAAACTCATCTAAAACTATTACTTTTTAACTTAGGCTCTTTAGGGTTGTAAAACTTTTTGTCCTTTTTGTTTTATTTTCACTTTTTAGGAGTTTTTATAAAAATATAAGAATGAAAATATAGTCGTTATAATTTTTCGCTCACTTCATTTTAGCTTTTAATTTCAAAACTTTTAGTCCGGTTAATTTTTATTTCATCTTTTTATGCATTTCTACCGCATTCTAGCGGTAGAAATGCAGTTGTATTAATTTATCGAGTACTTCCATTTTGCGTTTATTTGCAAAAATTTTCGCTCCGATTAATTTTTATTTTCACTTTTTATGCATTTCTACCGCATTCTAGCGGTAGAAATGCAGTCGTTTTAATTTTCTGAGCACTTTGTTTTTCTTATTTCTGCAAGTGTGTGTGCGTGTATGAGTTAGGTTTTACTGCTCTATTTCATTTCTGTAGAGTGCGTGTGTGCGTATGCATTTATTTCCGCCTACTCGTTAAGAGTTAAATGGCGCTTTGCTTTCATTTCCCGCCCACTCGTTTGAGTGGGACTTGTCTTTTTACTGCTTTCATTTTCTTCCTACTCACTTGAGTAGGAAAACCTTGTGTGGGTGCGTGTGTTTTCTTTTCTGTAGAGTGTGTGCGTGTGTTTTCTTTTCAAGTAGAGTGCGTATGTGTATGAGATAGATTTACTCCCGCCCACTCATTTGAGCCGGGACTTGCAATTTTATCGCTTTTTCAATTATGTAGAGTGCGTGCGTGTAGGAGATAATTTTACCGCTTTATTTATCGCTTTCTTCAATTCTGTAGAGTGTGTGCGTGTGTGCATTTATTTCCGCCTACTCATTTGAGTAGGTCTTGCTTTATTTAAATTTTCTTTATGGTTTTGAAGTGTGCGTGAGTGCCTGCATCAATTAGCCTTAATTTTATCTAACTGTCCTGTTTTTCGTGTTTTCTCTTATAATTGTTCAGTACTTAATTTAACACTCACGCTTCACCTAAAAACATAAAGCCGTCCCCATACCGATGAGTGGCTAATCTCTTTTAGCCTTCGGCATCGAAGAGCATTGGGACATAAAAAATGATTTGAAATAATTAAAAAACTTTATTTTTAATTTAATTTAAGGACTTAAGGTTTACCCCGGGTTAACGACGCATAGGACCACATAATCGATGTGTGGGCTCTATTTCCGTTATCCATACGCGACGCCGAGAGGCTGCACGTATGGACCGATCCCCCTTGGGTAAAGAGAACTGCGTACGCCCCCTCGGAAAAGGAGAAGCGTAGTTCTCCCGGATTGGGTTCCCCACCCAATAGCGGGGTTCTTAGCGTAATGCGGGCGTTAAGGGGAATCCTTCGTCGGACTAACGTTCGGTCGAATAGCCTTAGCGCCCAGGTGAGCGATATCCCTAGACCAAGGTGAGCTCATGTTTTTGGAACCTCCACGGCCAAGTGCCTTTTATTAAATTAAAAACAAAGTTTAATAATTGTTAAGAATTATTTTGGTCTTAATCCGATTCGATGCCGAGCGTTAACCCGTCATCGAACTAATTTAGCAAAATTCCGCTTTCTTTCTTTCCGCTTTAATTAAACTAAAAAATCCCACCTTACTGTTAGTAAGATAATAGTGTTCCTGGAAGAGTAGATATAATCAACGCGTCCCCGAGAATAATACGACCTCGGTATTTTCCCGAATACCGAGTACTACTTGCGATAGGTGCGCTTGCCTCCTTTCGTTAGAAAACTCGATCTTCTAACCGGTCCGCGGAATCTGACCATTTCGAACCAACCACAGTAGGTCTCTGTTCCGCGGCCATCAGCCTTACAGGATGAATCATGGTTCTTGGCTATAAATGAGGAGTTAAATCAATTTGAGAGGAGTAAAGTTTGGGTTTTAGTGGAGCATCCAGATAGCCATCCTGTCAAAGGTTTGAAATGGGTTTATAAGAATAAACTTGATGGCGAATCCCGGATAACTAGAAATAAAGCTAGGTTGGTGGCACAAGGGTACTCTCCGATAGAGGGTGTAGATTTTGAGGAATTATTTGCCCTGGTTGCTCGTCTTGAGTCCATCTGTATGTTTTTGGCATTTGCAAGTTATAAGCAAATTAGACTGTACCAAATGGAAGTTAAGAGTACTTTCTTTAACAGATATATTAAGGAAGAGGTATATGTCAAGCAAACACCCAGTTTCATGAATGTCGCCTACCCAAAACACGTATACAAGTTGGTGAAGGCCTTATACAGATTGAAGTAGGCACCCCGTTCTTGGTATGATAGGTTCACCACCTTTGTCTTAGATAATGGCTTTAGGATGTGATGCAAGCCCCACGGTTTCAACGGGTTAAACTACACGCTCTTAGGTTTGACAATTAAAATAAAGATCTAGCGTGCGGTTTCTCTACTTAGCAATATCGATATGCCAAGCAATTAATGGCGCTATTTTCAACATCACACAACGCAAAGGGACGCTACCCCTACTATAGATTGAACAAGGGCTATAGGCCAATGTTTGCTCAAGCGAAAAGGACCCACACGATCTGGACAATTAGATATTCGAATTAAATTATACACAAATAATTCACAATTCCAATAAAAGAAAATCTGGGCTAAATTAGTGATTTAAAATTAAGTCCAAAATCAATCCCAAAAAACTAATTAATATGAGGGTTACCAAATCACTTGAACACCAAAGAAATCAAGGCTAAGGAAACCGATTTTTACAAGCATTCACGAAATTTACCCGCTCCAATTTATACGAAAATATTCGGAATAACAATGCTTAAAAATCAGATTTAATCACGCACAACATTCAATATAAATTAAGAATAATTACTAGCCTTCTATTTCCACCAAAATCTTACAAATAATTTTTAGAAGAAATCACACAAGAAATGTAGAAGAATCGTTACCCAAATCCCAAATATAATCCGTCCACAAGATGAGTGGAGGAGGCGCACACAACAGTTGTAGATTTTCTAATTCCACGCAAAACCCACGGATCCACGCCGGACGATGAAGACGTTCTCTGTTTTCTCCTTTTCCAAACCCTAGGAGAGGGAGATCCTTGAAAAGCCAATATATATAAGGGAAGAGAGAGAAAAGGTGATGAGAAATAATTTTTTCTAATATGTTTGGTGAGGGTCGGTTTTTGTATGGAGGATTGGTGGTGATGAAGAGGGTGGTCAGCTTAGCTATTGAGGGGAAGAGAGGTCTCGAGTTTGGATGTGGATTGGGTGGTCAGGTTGGTGGTGGGAGTTGGTGGCCGAGGGAGAGAAAGTAAAGAAGAAGAAGAAGGTGGCGGCTAGGGAAACCCTAGGTTGGGCAGATTCCAAGGAGGGAGAAGGAGGGGCTCGGGTTTTAGGATGGAGTAGAGAGGTACTTGGCCGTAATCTTTGAAAGGAGGAGGAGGTGGAGAGAAAAATGAAATAGAGAGAGGGGGGAGAGGTGATAGTTCGTTTTATAGTTTAAACTACTAGGGTATTTTCTAGTTTTTAATATAAAAATCATGTCTTGTATGCTTATATGTTGGCCTCTTTTTGTATATAATATTGTCACTAACATGTTTCTTTCCTTTTTCAGGTTTTTGTCAAATTTTGCTATGACAGGCCCCCTAGTCACGCCCTCCCTGGGCGTGTAACCCAGTGGAATGAAGCCATTGGTCCGAAGTCAGTCTCTAGTTAAAATCAGCTCACACGCCCACGGACAAACCGTGTACCGCCGACACGGGCATATCGGACTGGCATGTCCCGCCAAGTCTCGAGATGTTAGTACGTCGTTTAATTTCAACGCTCCAAAGTCACGCTGAATTCGACACGCCCCTGGTCACGCCATCCCCGGGCATGTAAGAGGGACGTGTAACCCATTCACCGCACCAGAATTTAATTCCAATGCTCCAATGTCGTACCGACTGTGATACGCCACCTTGACACTCCCTCCCCGGGCGTGTCAGAGGGCGTGACCCAGACAGAAATATTTCTATAAATAGTGATCATCTCCAAGGGTTGGGCATTCAGATTTTGGGAGGAGAGGTGCTGCTATTTTAGAGTAGTTCTTGTTTTAAGCTCTTCTCTCCTTTCTCCTCATTTCAAGTCTTTTTATTTTTAGTTTTCATGCAAATCCTAGTAGCATTCCTGTACTACTTTTTCATCGCGCTTGTAATCACCGTGGAAGCTTTCCTTATACTATATGTGTGCCCTTGTTGTGACTCATTTTCACTAAGAAATAAAATAGCTCGTTATTCTCTTTCTTTTCTGCTTGGTCTTAGTTTTCATGTTCTTAATATAATCTTCTTTTTCTACACCATGAGTAACTAAATCCTCCTTGTACTCGATCCAGATGATCCGAGGTTTGAGTTGATTGAGTTATAATGCTCTAGTTTTCCTTTTTTCTTTGTAAAGCTTAGACCTTGATTTATTCTTGATTAATCATGTTTGGAGATGTATTATCGATGTACGTTTTCCATCTTTGTTTCCGCTCTTAGCTAGCCGAGAGGCTCGTAGTTTGGAGATAACATTCAAGAGTAAAGAGAGTTGCACACACTCCTCGAGAGAGGCAGACGTTAAATCTCCTGGATTAGAGTAAAATCTAATAACGGGGTTCACAGCATAAAGCGAGCTTTAGGCCTCCGACTTGTGCAAGAGTTTGGTCAGACCTTCATAAACTCAGGTGGGCACGACTTCGAGAGAAGAGTGCTCGTACTTTAGGAACCTCCACAGTCAAGGTCCTTGGCTTTATTAAGTTAAAATGTATTATTGCATTTTTAGTCAACTCTTGCCGAGGTGATTCTCGATCGAGTGCTTTTCTTTATCATTGTTTAACACCTCATTTTAATAACTAGTTGTGCTCTCTCTCTCTCTATTTAAGTGCTAGTGTTTTTCTTCATGCAAGTAATCTCTTCTTATGATTTAGTTAGCAAAACATAAACAATCTTCCGATGAGATAATATTCTTCATGTGAGTAAGATTACTCAACGGTTCCCGAGTTTAAATACGACACTTGTGTCCCCTGGCTACAGTTCGATAGGTACACTTGCCATATCTTGATTGGTAGTTCGGCTATTATTCTCTTCACGATTAGTAGACACCAAGTTTTTGGCACCGTTGCCTGGGAAGCTACTTTTGTTGATAATCTGAAATCACGAGCCTATTACTTATATCTCTTCTCTTTCTCACCCTCTTTCTTAAAACTTAAAAATCCAAAAAATTTTCCGCTCTTAATTGAAACCCACATCATAATTTTCTATGCCATCTAGCTCTCTCGAAAAGGGCAAGGTGGTTTTAAGTGCCGCTATCTTGTCTAGTACATTGCAAACCCTTTGCAGGGTAGCCCTTGGGAACTTCGGGAGCTAAGCTGTTAACAAAAAATTTCTATTTAAAAAAAAAAATCTAGCCTCTTGCTAGTTTTTCTTATTTTTCTTTCTTCTCTTCTCTTTTTCTAGTGCATGAACCGCGGAAGTCCGTCGGTTATTTTGGACTTGGACCACGAAATTGAGCGTACTCTTCAGATAAGATCGCGATTTCAAGGCCCTAATCTCCAAGTACCGGTTGAGGACTCCGAGACATTCTCGACTCTAATAATGGAAGAAGCCAACGTGGAGAAAGTCATGCATATGCCTATGTCCTATTATGCACGGACGAATCTAGAGGGAACCGAATCAAGTATAGTGCGCCCTGCTATAGCTAATAATAACTTTGAACTGAAGCCTAACATAATTCAAATGGTGCAACAGTATGTACAATTTGACGGACTTCAAGATGAAGATCCGAATGCACATATAACAAGCTTTCTTGAGATTTGTGACACCTTCAAAATTAATGGTGTCACAAATGATGCTATTAGGCTAAGACTTTTCCCCTTCTCTCTAAGAACTAAAGCCAAGCAATGGCTGAACACACTACCTAAGAACATCATCACAACCTGGAATCAACTAATTGAAAAATTTTTGGCGAAGTATTTTCCACCAACTAAAACTGCAAAACTTAGGAATGACATTTCTGCTTTTGGACAAATAGACTCTGAAACTTTATATGAAACCTGGGAAAGATTTAAAGAACTTTTAGGATGATGCCCACATCACGCGCTGCCTGTATGGTTACAAGTGCAGACGTTTTATAACGGGCTCAATCAAAGTACAAAGTAAATGATAGACGCAGCTTCTGGTGGTACTTTAAACCACAAAACCCCAGAAGCAGCTCTTGAGCTTTTTGAGGACATGACCATGAAAACTTATCAATGGAATGTGCCAAGGTCCCGCCCAAACAAACCTGCAGGTATATTTGAAGTGGATAATGTCTCCCAGCTAGCTCTGCAAGTAGAAATATTAAGCAAAAAAATTACGGAGATAACTGCTACCTCCGCCCCTCAGGTATGGGAATCTGCAACTCCTGCTCCCAAACATTTGGACTATGTCAATAATATGTCTAGAAATGCTTTTAATAATATTTCTGCTACGAATTTTCCTACGCCGGGTTTTAATTTTCCGAATAGTTATAATCCTGCTTTAAGAAATCATCCGAATTTTTCATGGAGTAATCCATCGAACACAATGCGCCCGCCACCACAAAACGATTTTTCTGCGCCACCACCACCTCTTCAAAATTTTCTAAGACCTCCAAGCTTGGAGGAATTGCTTTCTAAATATATCACCATAAATGACGCTACGATAAGAACCTTAACTGGAAGCGTTAAAAGTCTTGAAAATCAAGTCGGATAGCTCGAGAAAATAATTTCTGAGCGACCCGCGGGGTCTCTTCTTGTAAGATCCTGTTCCTCAAATCCGAGGCAACCCGGATCTTATGCCCAGAACCGCCGCCTTACGGTGACACTAACGCACGAGTTAGTCGTCACCGCAAGACGCCGATTCTGCCGGCTAGTACGGTCATAACCTGTTCGGCCAATATGAGAATAATTACATAATAAATCAGAGTAAAAGCAGAAGCAAGTCCACAGCCACATCACATATATATATCAAATGAAATAAAAGCCAGTCCATAATGAGTACAGAAGTGAAAGTAAATAGGGCTTATGCCCAGTACATCATAATCTCTCTCTCACTCTCATACACAGCAGCGGAATCTATCATCTCAAATCATCGCACCTGAACATGTGCTCCAGTAGTAGTAGCCGGTATCTGCTCCTCAAGCCCTGCCTCCTCGACGTGCTGGATTACCTCTTCGAGCTCCTAAAATAGTAAGGTCAACGACCATTAGTCAAACAGACTAAGTCGTATCCTCAGCACCTCCTCCTGCAACTCCTGGGCACCATGCGGGAGGACGAAACGGAGGACAACAAGGGGTGGCAAAAGAGAGCAGGTGACAGGAATCTGACAGGGTATATAATCAAGAAAATAATGAAATGTAACCTCCACTTATGCGGGTACGCATAAGCAAGGGATCTTTTGCAAAGCTCCCATTGTATAGAATGTCCCATACCATTTATACAATGGGGTGTCAGAGTCACAAGCATATATATAAAGTAAAAATAACCTTAACCTATAAACATGCCCACTCAGGCTTATAGGTTAAGGGTTCGTATAGCAGGTCCTAATGTATAAGCGTCCCATACCACTTATACATTAGGTGACTTAAGTGGTTATGAAGGTTAATATTATGCTTCTATATGGTGGGTATGATATGAACATGCAGTGCAACACACACACACGACTCCGTGATCACAGACCTTTAGTTCCCACTTTTCGAGAGCTAGCATCACTCTCAGGTACCACCGTTGTGGCTACGGCAGCAGCGGAGCGGGCATCTCCGCCTTCTAGGCGGGTATACACACTACCAGGCCTAGACCTCTCTTGTGCACCTCTGTACACCGTCAGTGCACTCTAGAGTCTCTGCGTACAACTTTGCTGACTACCTGTCAGTCTTGTTGGGATGGGTGCGCGTTATTAGGAAAAGCCTTCCAGACTCCAGTATAAACATCCTACTGGTCCTTCTAACCCTCGCACCCGCCTGGTCCACCGTACTGCCGTCGGTGTGACGACTGGCCAGTACCGCATGGCCCGCCACTAGTATATGCACATGCAAGTATAGTATATTGAGCCTCCAGCTCGAAGGTCTAACCAGTCCCAAAACTCTCCAACCCGTCACGGGTGAGAGTATGCTACAAAACCTCCAACCCTGCCTGGGTGAGTATATATATAAAACCAATTTCATCCTCCAACTCTGCACGGGCGAGCAAGTAGTCAAAGACTCCAAGTCCCTCCAACCCGGCACGAGTGAGCACATGTCCAGTTCACCTAACCTAATAGACTACTCTTGTCTACAGTTTATCATACTTAAAATCTTAAGGTTAATCCCAGGACTGCCCAAGGTATTCCCGGTGAAGGGCTCTCAGGGGCACTAGGAGCTACGATGGGCTGAATCCCAGAGCTCCCTTTCTCAAGGATATTTAGTTTAGTTGTTGCCTACCCCGAACCCCTTTTTCTCTCTCCTGTTACATAGAGTGACCCAGTGATTTAAGGTATGGGTTAAGGAGTGGCGATCTTCCGTCAACCCTTTCTAGATAAGTCTTATGTCGCTCTGTTACTCTCGTTTCTAGAATGCATCTGCCACCCAGGGTTATACTTCCGAACTTAGACCCTAACTCAGTTGTTGATTCATCCCCTGGCGGCCTATAGTCCAACCTTCTTTACTAAGCGCACCTCATGACCTATTGCCACCCTGAAATCGAACTTCTAAACTCTTGATCCAGCTGACCCCAAGTATTTATCCTAGGGTGGTATGGACTAATAAAATGAGTGTGTTGATTTTCATAATTTTCCTAGGTCATTAAGGCCTTTAATTAAATCTTTTAGAATTATTCCCTAGGTCATTTTACACATGAAGTATCATCAATTAAAATCTTCTGACTTATGGGAATTTTCCTGAATTGCATATGAGAAAAATATTACTGTCTACAAGATTTCATAATTTTCCTTTTATTATATCTATTTATCCCATAATTAATACAATTCCTACACAAGTGTCATTTTCCAAATGAAGTACAAGAAATGTATTCACCAAAATTCCAGGAAAATTACTAAGCATTCATATTACTATTTTATGGCTAATGACAGAGTTTCATTTATTTCCACTGTGTAATGGTCTACCAAAATTCATTCCTAATTATTTACCAAAATGCCATTTTCCTACCTTAATAATTATCAATGTATACAAAAATTCTAAAATAAATATGCAACACTAATATTGCTATTATACATCTATAGAAATATTTTTACAATTTCCCCACATGTAATTCCATCAATTCATAAATAAATACAAAAAGGGGTAAAATAGTAATTTCAAGGTTTTTGTTCCAATAATCTCCAAACAGAGGTCAAAAATTTTCCTAAGTCAAATAAGACACCATACTTTGACTTGGCTGAATCTGAAAGTTTTCTATAGCCAAATTCTATTTTTCCCATTTATTTTCCCAAAAAGGCCTATATTTTGAAAAATCCCATTAAGTGGTATTTTTAATTCCAAAAATCCCAAAAATAATTCTAGGGGTGAAACATGCCCTAAAGTATCACTGGAATCTATTGCATGATTTTTGGGTGCCTCGGCTAGGCTAAATTCACAAAATACAAATTATTGCTAAATGCACACCAAGGCCTAAATTAGCCTACACTTACAAGTGAGTTAAGTCAACATGCCTTGTTCCAATTTCAGGGAAATTTCTACCTCTGGTCTATATGGTCCCTATGGATGAGCCACCAAAATTTGGGGCCAATTGGAGTTAGCTAACTCCAAGAATCACCTAGTTAAGCCCTAGGGGTATTTTGGTAATTTCCTCATATTTTATTTTCCAATCAAGCCCATTTTTTGGCAGGGCCTAAATGTGCCCTAATTACACCTCTGACCAAAATCTCAGGTCAAGGGGACTTCTGGTTTGGCTTGGGCAGCCATTTGAAATTCTGCAAAATTGCTATTTGCAGCCCAAGTTAAATATTATTTCTCAAACATGCAAGTGAGATTCCTCATCATGCAATGCATAAATTTAGCCCAAATTTTAACCATGGGTCTCATATACCCAGGAGAGGGTGACACCAAAATTTGGGGCCATTTGGAGTTAGGAAACTCCAAAAATCACATTTAATTACTTTTGGGTATTTTTGTAAAAACTATAGCAAAATGTTCCCCAAAAATTCTGATTTTTGGGGAGGGCCTAGATTTGACCAAATAAGCCACAAGCCCAAAATCTCAGTCCATTTGGACTTAGGGTTTGAACAGGGCATTAATTTTAGTTTCTGCCCTAGTTAGGGGGCAGTCCTAGCAAAACAGCCCTACATGGCAGCCTACTGGTCCAAAACCTATTATTTCTGTGGCATTTTGAAGCTAACTCATCTACCTAAATATTTCATTCAGAGACCATCCTAAGGTGGGGCCTCTAAGTACCTCAAAATCAGCATGCAAAGTCACTGTTAAAGTGTGACAGATTGATATTTTAATCATAATATAAAAATACAGGATTTAATTTAAATAGCCGCACGAATCTTAAAGATAGATCGGACGGTGGCTGTGCGTCTTCTCCATGCACATGCATGCAGGCCAACCCGTGCAGGCCATCCTTGCGGGGTGGTTTCCGGCCATCGCCGGCGGCGGGGCCTCCGGCCAAGTCATCCCCCGGCCTCACGGTGGTCGGGGCTTGAACTGGCCGGCGGCTGGGCGGCGGAGAGCGGCGGACGGCGGCGGCGCAACCAAACCGAAAAACCCTAAATCCGCCATTTTTGAAGCTTTTTCCAAGCTTTAGAGGCCTGCTGTCGAGCTCGATTGAGCTCGACCTCTAACCTAGTTGATCTAGGAAACTAGTACAGTAAGAGGGGAGGGGATACGGACCCTTAATGGCGGCTGTGGGTGAGGGTGGCGGCGGCTCTTCATAGCATGGATTTTCCGGCGATCTCCTTGGTTTGCCATGGCTGCAGTGGTCTCCGACTCTCTCTCTCTCTGTCTCAGGGATAGGAGTGAATGGAAATGAGAGGGGGAAGTGGTTTGGGGGCTGAGTTAAGAGGGGGGGGGGGGGCGATTTCACCAAAGCTTAGGCGATTTCACCAATGTTGGGGGTCGGGTTAGTGGGTTTGGCCGGCTAGGTGGCTTGGGAGTGGGCCCCACTGGTCCATGAGGGTTTACTAGACCTTAGTGGGTCGGGTTGCCAAGTCTAGGGCCGAGTTGGGTGAGTGAAGAGAGGGAGTTGACTTCCATAAATGGTTTAGGTCATATTGGGCTTGGGTTGGGTTTGGGCTTGGCCCAAGGCTGCATGGTGGGGGTCCCACACCTCCTGATACCCATGCATGGTCAGCCAACCCATCATGGGTTGGTGGAATGAGCCCAAGTGGTCCAAACCCATTTCTTAGCATCTTCTCTCTCCTACTCCTCCTCTTTTCTCTCTCCTAAGTGTTCTCCCAAAATCACTATTGCAAGACCCTATTTTTCTCTCCCCTAGGGTTTGTAGGGTCACTTTAGGCCCACATGATGAATTTGGGTTGATTTGGGTGGACCCAACCCAGTGAATTGGGCTAGGACACCATTTTCACTATTTGGGTCCAAGGTGTTGACTTGACCCATCATGGTCAACTGGTTGACCCCATGGCCTACCTTGGGGTCCACTTAGATTGTATTTAGGGTTAGGGCATCATGAGGGGATCATGGTGTGGCTAGGGTTCCTGTTTAGGCTAGTTTGACCTAGTTTGACTTTGGCCCCATGGTGGGCCCCACATGGCTACAACCCACTACCTAGGGTCAATCTAGCTTCTAACCCTAATACCCACCCCATGCCTAACCCAATCTAAGTTAAGGGGTCTAGAAGTAACATTGGGATGTTACAAATCCTATAAACGAAAGAAATAATTTCGTCCCCGAAATTTAAGTTTGGGTCTACGGGTTCCAATTGCAGAAATTGTTAAGGAAATTTTGTAGAAAATAACATAAAAGTACCTGATGTAAATAGTTCTGGATGACGCTCCAGCATCAGATCCCTAGGTTCCCAGGTGTGCTCCTCCCGTCCATGGTTGGACCACAGCACCTTTACGAGTGGAACCTTCTTTTTCCTCAACGTTCGGACTGCTGAATCGTCGATCCGGATCGGCTCCAATCTAACTGAACGGTCAGGCCCGACCGGTCCAGCTGCAGTAGGGACATGCTGCTCAGGGCGAAGGAGAGCTCTTCGCAAAGAAGAGACATGGAACACATTGTGTAGGCTACTCAGCTCCGGAGGTAGCTGCAGCCGATAAGCCAAGGGGCCCACACGCTCCAGAATCAGGTATGGTCCCATGTACCGGGGGCTGAGCTTCTTATGTCTTCGAATCCGAGAAATACCGTGTACCGGTCGGATCTTCAGGAAAACCCTGTCCCCAACTTGGAACTCCACCTTCCGGTGTCGTGCATCATAATATTTTGCCTGTCTGCTCTGAGCCTCCAAGAGCCGATCCCTGATCAAGTGAATCTGAGCCTCCGTATCCTCTACAAAGTCTGACCCAAGGGCTCGAGTATCCACATCTTGCACCCAGGATAGCGGAGTCCAACATTTTCTCCCATAAAGCGCCTCGTAAGGAGCCATCCTGATGCTGGCCTGGTGGCTGTTGTTGTATGAGAATTCGATCAACGGCAGTAGCCTCTCCCAAGGTTTCCCTGTATCCAAAATACATAACCTGAGCAGGTCCTCCATAGTGCGTATCGTCCGCTCCGTCTGACCGTCGGTCTGCGGGTGGAAGGCAGTGCTAAAGGAAAGTCTGGATCCCAAGTAAGCGTGCACTGCCCTCCATTCCCTGGAGGTGAAGCGACCGTCTCTATCTAAAACAATAGACCTGGGTACTCCGTGATACCGGATGAACTGCTCTACAAACAACCTCACCAACACAGCAACTGGGGCATCTTTTCTGACCGGGATAAACCGTGCTACCTTGGTCAACCTGTCCACAATGACCCAGACAGAATCGTGCCCAGAATGGGAGCGAGGGAGTCCGTGTACAAAATCCATGGAAATATCCTCGAACTTCCATTCTGGGACTGGCAGTGGCTGTAATACACCACCTGGGCTCTTGCATTCGGCCTTCACTCGCTGGCAAGTCTCGCAGTGTGTCACAAGGTATATGATCTCCCTCTTCATTCCTGGCCAATACATGGTCCGTCGTAAGTCAGCCCACATCTTGGTGATGCCGGGATGCACTGAATATCTGGAGTAGTGTGCCTCTCTGAGGATGTCATCCCGGATCTCACCTCCTGCTGGAATGTACACTCGGCCACGGAATCGAAGAAGGTCGTTGATGCGTGGAAAACGGCAAGCGCACCGGTCGCACAAGTAATAAAGTTTGGGAATAAATCCCCGAGTGTCGGTCTCTTGAGGAACACAGTAAGGGATGAGTTAATGTCGAGGCGGACTTGAGATTGAAGTCCTCGGGTCGGATCTAAAAGGGGGGTTTAGATGGTGGCGGAAACAGAAAGTAAAATCTAGAAGCTACTCCTATGCAACGCCGCTATGCGATGCTTCGCCAGGCGGGATGGAAGACTAGTCGGGCCGCTATGCACCGAATCGCTTGGCGGATGGAAGAGTAGGCTAGCGGATGAGGTGGAGAGAACGGCGGAATGAGGGTCGTGAGCACCTCTTCGCAACGCACGCCACTAGCAATTGCTAGTGCGGCAAGGGCGGATGGATGGTGGAATAATAAGGCGCACCTCAAACAATAAATAACGAAAATACAAATCACAAAGACATGATTTAGCACAAGCGTTAATTACAATAAACATTCTTCATCAATACAAAGAGAATAACTAAGCTAACAACAACAAGAGGAAGAGGTGTGCGAATCGACCGAATCCGAAGCCTTGTTGAGGGTTCACGGTTGGAATCCCGGGTTGTCAATTCGAGTCCAAGCTCGGTCCTCAACTGCGTCCGGGGTAGAGGAGGCTGTCACTCACTCCCAATGGACCCGTCTTCTTCGTTGAAATGATCCGTAGATTGCGGCTCCGGCCCTTCCTTGCTTGATGGAGAAAGCTCGGTCAAAACTCCGCTTGAAGCTTGAGGATGAAGGAGGAGGCCGAGAGGATGCTCCGGCGTTGATTTGGCGTTGTAAGCTTGCCCGGAGACCCTCCCTAAGGTGGAGGATGAAGGGGGACGGAGGAAACCCTCGTCCGAGACGAAAAACGGCGGAAAATCGCGGATCCCCGATTCGATCAAAATTAGGGCGGACCTGCGCTATTTATAGAAAACAGATTTAAACAGCGCGCACGATCACCGGCGCACGACCAGTGGTCGTGCGCGATATGGTCAGTGATCGTGCGAAATGGAGGCAGAAAAGTGGAAAAAGATGTCATGACTGCGCACGACCGGCAGCGCACGAGCAGTGATCGTGCGCGGTATGGCTGGTGATCGTGCGATATGCCGGGACAGAACTTTCACAGGAGAGGTCATGACTGCGCACGACCGATGATCGTGCGCCAAAGAGGTCGATGGTCGTGCGTGGGTAAAAACGCACGACCACTGACTCCTTTGCCAAAAATGGTGAAAGTCCGATGCCGGACGCCCACGCGATCCCAGAACCTGCAGGAAAACTGGACGGGATGTCGATTATGGCAGTCACAGACATAAATAATATGCAAGCAAAGAGGGAAATACACACACACACGGAAATAGGCTAAAAGAGTGCACAAGACGTGGAAAACCGTAGCGAACCAAAAGGAGTGCAAATGACGCTAAACGGTGTGCAAAGACAAGAAAATAAGCCTAGATGAGTCCGAAAATAGGTATATAAAGAGGACTCATCACACCCCCAGACTTAACCATTTGCGCGTCCCGAGCAAACAAAACCTAAGCAGACGGGGAAAATGAACTAGCTAACAAAGAAATTGCAAAACAGAGTACCATGCGAAGTCGCATGCTCGCGTGCATAAAAATAAAGTAGAGGAAATTCTTAAGTATACAAAATATTTTATATTTTTCACAATGCGTAACAAAAAATTTATTATTACTCAAAAGTAGAATCACGGTGAATCATCCGGTCCTACGCAGGAAGAAAGTAGACAGGCCACTAAGGTGAGCATTGCCGAAGACCGGGGCTCAAGATTACCCCCAAAGGAATCCACCAATGTCGGAAACCATAAGCTTGCCCGTTCGCACTCTCTCCACGGCACTAGTCAACTCAAGCGCAAGTCCGTAGGACTTCGGGTAATAATGGGGCTTGGGTTACGGTGAGGAAAACAAGGGTAAATATGAAGGGTATGCACCTAACCCAAATGAGCTAACGTACAAAACTAGTACCCGCTGCCCACAAAATAAATACGGGTGCACCACACCCCCAGACTTAACTTTTACTAAATGGGTGTGTGCACCGCCTACTCCAAATTCAAATCATCTCAAATAAAGATTTTCAATCAAACTTTTTCTTTCTCTTTTTCTTTTCTCTTTTTCTCTTTTTCAAATATTTATCTTTTCTTTTTTCATCTTTTTATTTTCACAATTTCAGCAGATATAACATGGAAGCACTTCCACATTTTCACAAATAATAACACCACATCACAACCCAACATGAAAATATAAAACATTAAGCTCGACTTGGGTGCGCGACTAGGATAGGCTATAAGGCTTTGGTGAAATATAGGTGGAGCTGAATCAAAAGAAAGGGTAGGCACAAAGGGGCTTAGCGAGGATATGACGTTAGGAACGGTACAAAGCTCAACCGGGCCAAAAGATGGCCTACATCACTCTCACGCTAGACTAACCGTGTACCAATGCTTCAAGAATAGCTTGGGGCAAGTTCTTAGCAACCGAGAAAGATAATCCTTCCTCCCGACTCAAGCAATACGAGTCTAGTGGCGGCTACACACATTCCTACGCTACCGTTTGATTCACACCGGATTCACCAACTTTTGAGTAGAATAAAAAGAATTTACGCAGATAGAAAAATATAAAGCTATAAGCATACAGAAAAATTAAATCTACTCAAATTTCTATACAAAACGAGAGCAGTTGACTAGAAACACAGCAAGGCCAACATTTTACTCCATTGCACAATCCTAAACTAGCACAGAAATTTTCCAAATCTAACAAAGATACAAGTTCAACTCGCGGCACGGTAACAGCTAAGCTCGCGCTCAAGTGGGTGTAGTGGTGTGCAAGAAATGAACTAAACAAAACAATAACTATAAAAGCTTCTAGTATGCGCAGGAAAGGTGCGCGTGCAAAAGGTAAACATGCTCTCCCCCAGACTTAAACTAAACAACATTGCATATGATATTGAAATTAAAATCAAGAAAAGGAAAAGGGGAGAAGTTACCCAATGCTCAGCTAGTGAGCATACCAGAAGACGCGTGAAAATTAGAAGCAGGCCCGCCATACGAAGAATCACAACCCCGCCAATGTGTAGTATCCATGAATACCTGCAGGGGTGAGCTCCGCAAAAACAAAAGAAATAGACAAAAACAAATAAAACTAAACTAAGCTAGACATGAAAATAAAATGCAAGAAATTTAAGATAAGTACTGGGGTTATTGTCATCCCAGCACGACTTATTCAACAAAAGAAAAGTTCTAGCTAATGGGCCTATGAAATGAAAAGTGCACAGGCAACTGTCCTAATATCCGTGTCGGTAACGGGTACCGATACGGTGATAGCACAGTTACCCCTCTACCTAGATAATAATACCTGTGACGCACAGGTAGAGGAAATAGGAAGTAAGATGAGGAGGAGCACTGGTCCTCACTCATCTCACCACAAAACAAATCCTTGCCTAGCAAGGTATCGTCCACCACAAGCTCGTTGGGGGCGAAGGTGTAGGTAGAGGCTTCAACTGCAAAAGGAGTAGGAAACTCCTCATGCACGCTAAGGCACTCGCCGACAACCTGAGCGCAATGCTCAATGTCAACCCAACTCACCTGCAGGGAGTCAACCCGCACAGGCGCAGAAGGAGAAGGGGGGTCAAGGAATAAAGGAGAAGAAAAACTAAAAGAAGCGGAAATAGGGAGAGTGATCCCGGAATCACTCCCAGCAGGATCCAAACATAGATCACTGTCGGTATCATGTGAGTCATGGCGAGGGGAAGCTGAGACCACGAGGTCCTCAGTGGTGGTTTGGACCCCCTCATCCAACAAGGAAGTAGAAACCTCCTCGCCGTCAAGGATTTCCTCATCACACCTCGGTACGTCACGGTGTTCCAAGACATAGTACTCACCATTGATGAGAATAATGTCCTCGTCACACCACGACGCATCCTCATGTTCCCAATTCCCAAAGGGCACAACATCATCAACCAACTCACTAGAAAGGGGAGTAGGTAATTCATGCAAAGAAAGCGGAGGAGCAACATCATCAGAGATAATATGCGCAGGTTCCTCCGGGGGTGAATCAAAAATAGGGGAAGAAGGCACAAGGAGAGAAGGCGCCGCAATGTCGTCGCACTGACCAGTAGAAAGTCTGATGGGTGTATCCACAGCAGTCCCCCATAGACAAGGTGGTACTGCGGATACATCATCAGAATCAGAAGGAGCGGCCATTTGAGAAGTGGATGAGACAATCCGGATATCCGGTTCATCATCCGCCTCCAACTGGCGCTGAAATTCTGCGCAATCTTTCAACACATGGTCGGTGCTATGACAACACAAACACCGTTTTCCATTACCCCTCGGTCCAGAAGGGACCGGGGAGGAATATGAAAAAGGTGAAGGCGGAGAAGAGTAGTGACCATAAGACTGGGGTGCGGTGTATGAAGTACCATAAGACAACGGTGCTCCATACACTGAACCACGAGAATTATGCTCCCATTCTTCAGTGGGGCACTCATCACTGTTATGCCTATAATCCCCGCACCAACAGCAACGAATATTCGCATAAGAATACATGGTGCAGCAAGAAAGAATTCACCACAAGAATTTTCTAAGCAAAAATTAACTACACACAAGCAGATAAATAAAAAGGAATACCTGCTACTGGAATATAAAAAATTAGAAGAGGAATAAAGAAAAATAAGCAACAAATTATAAAAACTAAAGTAAAGAAAAATAAAACATGGAATGAACAGATGGAAAAGGGCTTCTATCTCAAATCTACCTCTTCAAAAACTCAAACGACTGTGTTCCCCGGCAACGGCGCCAAAAACTTGATGCGTGGAAAACGGCAAGCGCACCGGTCGCACAAGTAATAAAGTTTGGGAATAAATCCCCGAGTGTCGGTCTCTTGAGGAACACAGTAAGGGATGAGTTAATGTCGAGGCGGACTTGAGATTGAAGTCCTCGGGTCGGATCTAAAAGGGGGGTTTAGATGGTGGCGGAAACAGAAAGTAAAATCTAGAAGCTACTCCTATGCAACGCCGCTATGCGATGCTTCGCCAGGCGGGATGGAAGACTAGTCGGGCCGCTATGCACCGAATCGCTTGGCGGATGGAAGAGTAGGCTAGCGGATGAGGTGGAGAGAACGGCGGAATGAGGGTCGTGAGCACCTCTTCGCAACGCACGCCACTAGCAATTGCTAGTGCGGCAAGGGCGGATGGATGGTGGAATAATAAGGCGCACCTCAAACAATAAATAACGAAAATACAAATCACAAAGACATGATTTAGCACAAGCGTTAATTACAATAAACATTCTTCATCAATACAAAGAGAATAACTAAGCTAACAACAACAAGAGGAAGAGGTGTGCGAATCGACCGAATCCGAAGCCTTGTTGAGGGTTCACGGTTGGAATCCCGGGTTGTCAATCCGAGTCCAAGCTCGGTCCTCAACTGCGTCCGGGGTAGAGGAGGCTGTCACTCACTCCCAATGGACCCGTCTTCTTCGTTGAAATGATCCGTAGATTGCGGCTCCGGCCCTTCCTTGCTTGATGGAGAAAGCTCGGTCAAAACTCCGCTTGAAGCTTGAGGATGAAGGAGGAGGCCGAGAGGATGCTCCGGCGTTGATTTGGCGTTGTAAGCTTGCCCGGAGACCCTCCCTAAGGTGGAGGATGAAGGGGGACGGAGGAAACCCTCGTCCGAGACGAAAAACGGCGGAAAATCGCGGATCCCCGATTCGATCAAAATTAGGGCGGACCTGCGCTATTTATAGAAAACAGATTTAAACAGCGCGCACGATCACCGGCGCACGACCAGTGGTCGTGCGCGATATGGTCAGTGATCGTGCGAAATGGAGGCAGAAAAGTGGAAAAAGATGTCATGACTGCGCACGACCGGCAGCGCACGAGCAGTGATCGTGCGCGGTATGGCTGGTGATCGTGCGATATGCCGGGACAGAACTTTCACAGGAGAGGTCATGACTGCGCACGACCGATGATCGTGCACCAAAGAGGTTGATGGTCGTGCGTGGGTAAAAACGCACGACCACTGACTCCTTTGCCAAAAATGGTGAAAGTCCGATGCCGGACGCCCACGCGATCCCAGAACCTGCAGGAAAACTGGACGGGATGTCGATTATGGCAGTCACAGACATAAATAATATGCAAGCAAAGAGGGAAATACACACACACACGGAAATAGGCTAAAAGAGTGCACAAGACGTGGAAAACCGTAGCGAACCAAAAGGAGTGCAAATGACGCTAAACGGTGTGCAAAGACAAGAAAATAAGCCTAGATGAGTCCGAAAATAGGTATATAAAGAGGACTCATCAGTCGTCCTCCAGCGTATAATCCCCATACTTGCCTCCTTCTAGAGCGTCAAAGATAGGCTCTAGATCAGTATCCAATCTCTGATGTGTAAGAATGCGCTTCTGTATATCATCATTGCTGACCAAAGAGTTCAGGTACTCTCGATAGATCACTGGCTCGGCTTCCGAAACCATGGTAATATGCATATCCTCCATCATGCGTAGCAGCTCCATAGACATCACCCGGGGCTCCGGTCCAGAAGTGCCGGCTCTCCTGCTCAAAGCATCTGCTACAGTATTCGCCTTTCCCGGGTGATAGTGCATCTTATAGTCGTAATCGCAGAGGAACTCAAGCCACCTCCTCTGTCGCAGGTTCAGAACCTTCTGCGTGTCGATGTATTTGAGATTCTTATGATCGGAGTATATATCACAATGAATCCCGTAGAGGTAATGTCTCCATGTCTTGAGGGCAAAGACTACGGCCCCGAGCTCGAGGTCATGTACTGGGTAGTTATGCTCATGCTTCTTCAGCTGTCACGAAGCATAAGCGATAACATGTCCATGTTGCATCAGGACTGCACCCATCCCCTGATAAGAGGCATCTGTATATATCTGGAATCCTTCGCTCCCAGAGGGAAGTGCAAGGATGGGGGATGAAGTGAGCCGGTCCTTGAGCTCTTGAAATGCTGACTCGCACCGCTCTGTCCAGTCAAATGCGGCATCCTTTTTCGTCAAGGACGTGAGGGGGAGGGCTATCCTCGAGAATCCCTCCACGAACTTGCGATAATAACCTGCTAGGCCCAAGAAGCTACGGATGTCCGACGCTGTCTTTGGTCGTGGCCAATCCCGCACTGCCTCAATCTTAGCCGGATCCACTGCTAATCTAGCTCCACTGATCGTGTGTCCAAGGAAAGCCACTTCCTGAAGCCAGAACTGGCACTTAGAGAACTTCGCATACATCTGGAATTCTCTTAACTTCTGCAATACTAGCGCTAGGTGCTCTGCATGCTCCTCTCGAGACCGTGAGTAAATCAAAATATCATCAATAAAAACTATGACAAACCGATCTAGATAAGGCTCGAATACACGGTTCATGAGCGTCATGAACGCCGAGGGGGCATTCGTGAGCCCAAATGGCATCACCGTGAATTCATATAGCCCGTAGCGTGAGCTGAAAGCCGTCTTCGGTATATCTTCTTCCCTGATGCGGAGCTGATAATAACCTGAGCGCAAATCCAATTTTGAAAACCAGCAAGCTCCTTGAAGCTGATCGAAGAGCTCATCTATCCGTGGCAGTGGATATGTATTCCGAACCGTCAATCGGTTCAGTTCTCTATAATCTATACATAGTCTCAGCGAACCGTCCTTCTTCTTCACAAATAAAACGGGTGCTCCCCAAGGCGAAGAACTCGGTCGTACAAAACCCGATTCCACCAGTTCCTGTAGCTGTGTCCTGAATTCTGCCAATTCTCTAGGTGCCATCCTGTAGGGTGCCCGGGACACTGGTCTCGCCCCTGGCACCAACTGAATCCTGAAGTCCAAGTCTCGTGATGGTGGTAGTCCAGGTAACTTCTCCGGAAAGACATCAGCATAATCTCGTGCCACTGGAACATCGGCTATGGAACTCTCTACCACAGCCATCTCGAAACAAATGAGGTATACCTCTTCTCCCTATTCATAGGCCTTAACTGCCTGTACTGAAGATAAAGAGAGTCGGGGAATGGAACGGATACCTTCAATGATGACGTAGGAGTCTCCGTGTCTGAGTGTGATCCTCTTCGAGGGGCAATCTATCTGCGCGTAGTTCCAATGAAGCCAATTCATGCCTAGGATCAGATCATAATCCGGTAGGCTCAGAACTGTTGCCGGAACTTCAAACGCTTTGCCTCCTACCTCGACATCCATATTGCAGCAGTCTGTGGTTCGAAGTTCCATACCATCAGGGAGTCGCACTCTCTTTTCCAAACCGGAAAACTTCTCCACTCCTTCTAATCCTTCAATAAACGAGTCTGACACGAAGGAGTGTGACGCACCCGTGTCGAAGAGGGTGTGAGCGGGCTTGTCGCTAATCATCACTATGCCTGGGTTTGTTTGAGTTCAAAGAATAGTATTACTTTTAATGTCTAAGGTACTCTTAAAATTTAAAATTTATAAATCCTAAAAAAAAAAAAAAAAAATTTTAAGTACCTGTAATCACCTCCTCTGGGTCCCTCTGCTCCGTGAGATCCAGCGCGTATACCTGCTCCCGGTCTCGGCCTCGGCCGTGATATCCTCGGCCTCGGCCTCGTCCTCGTCCTCGTCCTCGTCCTCGGCCTTGGTGAACTGGAGGGGCCACTGGAGGTGGAGGAGGAGGAAGAGGGTGGACCTGAAGCGGGCACTGCATCTTGATGTGCCCAGGTTGGCCGCAACCAAAGCAGGTGATCTGCCTCTGACCTCGATCATCCTGTCTCATCGGTCCGGGAATCTGCATAGGTGGGGGAGCCAAAGGTGGAGGAGGCCCCTGATCCTGCCTATAGTTGGGACGACAACGTCCCCCACCTCTCCTGTATCCAATCGTCTTGCCCCTCTGAGACGATCTGCTGCTCTCCCCAAACGACTGTCCATCCAAAGATCTCTTCCCTCTGCCTTGCACCAACAGCTGGTCAGCCTCCAGCTTCTTTGCCATCTCGATGATCTGCGCCATGGTACCGTGGGCAATGAACAGCAAGGGCTGCCTCAAAGAGTCGCGGAGCCCGTGATAGAATCTCTTCGCGTATTTCTGGTCGTCCCAGTCATGGAAGCCTGCAAACCTCGCCAGATGGGAGAACTCTCTCTGATATTCAATAACTGATCGGCTCCCCTGCTGGAGGCTCAGAAACCTTGCCTCCAAGGCATCTCGGTCTGTGGAAGATACAAAATGCTCCAAGAAGACGTCGCTGAACTCCTCCCAAGATATGTCCATCAGCTCCCGATCGGCGAATGTAGAGTCCCGCACCGACTTCCACCACCTCTTTGCATGAGCGTCTAGTGCCGAGGTGGCAAGGGGAACTGCCTGTCTGACGGGGCAGCTGATGCCAGCTAGCAGCTCCTGGATGGTCTCCAACCACTCCTCTGTCTTCACAGCATCTTCTGTCCCGCGATACAGTGGTGGAGACAGACTTTTAAACGCACTCAGCCAGTTCGACCCTGGGTTGGGTAGCTGTACCGGGGCTTGCTGATCTCTGAATGCGTCCAGGATCGCCGTCAGCGTTTGTCCCATTTCTGTCTGCATGAACGGAATGGCAGCCGGAGGGGGAGGAACCGTATCCTGTGGAGGCTGCATAAAGGTAAGGTAATGTCAAAATTGGCCTAACTCATCGTTTAATGGACTGTTTTATGTGGCTTTTACACATGGGCACACCATTGCTTCCGCTGCATAGTTTGTCCGCAAACTAATGCCCGAGCGGGGTGTTCCAGTGTGGTGGACTGTATTCTCATATGATCGTGTGTTCAAGTGATACCAGTTTGTAAGATCCTGTTCCTCAAATCCGAGGCAACCCGGATCTTATGCCCAGAACCGCCGCCTTACGGTGACACTAACGCACGAGTTAGTCGTCACCGCAAGACGCCGATTCTGCCGGCTAGTACGGTCATAACCTGTTCGGCCAATATGAGAATAATTACATAATAAATCAGAGTAAAAGCAGAAGCAAGTCCACAGCCACATCACATATATATATCAAATGAAATAAAAGCCAGTCCATAATGAGTACAGAAGTGAAAGTAAATAGGGCTTATGCCCAGTACATCATAATCTCTCTCTCACTCTCATACACAGCAGCGGAATCTATCATCTCAAATCATCGCACCTGAACATGTGCTCCAGTAGTAGTAGCCGGTATCTGCTCCTCAAGCCCTGCCTCCTCGACGTGCTGGATTACCTCTTCGAGCTCCTAAAATAGTAAGGTCAACGACCATTAGTCAAACAGACTAAGTCGTATCCTCAGCACCTCCTCCTGCAACTCCTGGGCACCGTGCGGGAGGACGAAACGGAGGACAACAAGGGGTGGCAAAAGAGAGCAGGTGACAGGAATCTGACAGGGTATATAATCAAGAAAATAATGAAATGTAACCTCCACTTATGCGGGTACGCATAAGCAAGGGATCTTTTGCAAAGCTCCCATTGTATAGAATGTCCCATACCATTTATACAATGGGGTGTCAGAGTCACAAGCATATATATAAAGTAAAAATAACCTTAACCTATAAACATGTCCACTCAGGCTTATAGGTTAAGGGTTCGTATAGCAGGTCCTAATGTATAAGCGTCCCATACCACTTATACATTAGGTGACTTAAGTGGTTATGAAGGTTAATGTTATGCTTCTATATCGTGGGTATGATATGAACATGCAGTGCAACACACACACACGACTCCGTGATCACAGACCTTTAGTTCCCACTTTTCGAGAGCTAGCATCACTCTCAGGTACCACCGTTGTGGCTACGGCAGCAGCGGAGCGGGCGTCTCCGCCTTCTAGGCGGGTATACACACTACCAGGCCTAGACCTCTCTTGTGCGCCTCTGTACACCGTCAGTGCACTCTAGAGTCTCTGCGTACAACTTTGCTGACTACCTGTCAGTCTTGTTGGGCTGGGTGCGCGTTATTAGGAAAAGCCTTCCAGACTCCAGTATAAACATCCTACTGGTCCTTCTAACCCTCGCACCCGCCTGGTCCACCGTACTGCCGTCGGTGTGACGACTGGCCAGTACCGCATGGCCCGCCACTAGTATATGCACATGCAAGTATAGTATATTGAGCCTCCAGCTCGAAGGTCTAACCAGTCCCAAAACTCTCCAACCCGTCACGGGTGAGAGTATGCTACAAAACCTCCAACCCTGCCTGGGTGAGTATATATATAAAACCAATTTCATCCTCCAACTCTGCACGGGCGAGCAAGTAGTCAAAGACTCCAAGTCCCTCCAACCCGGCACGAGTGAGCACATGTCCAGTTCACCTAACCTAATAGACTACTCTTGTCTACAGTTTATCATACTTAAAATCTTAAGGTTAATCCCAGGACTGCCCAAGGTATTCCCGGTGAAGGGCTCTCAGGGGCACTAGGAGCTACAATGGGCTGAATCCCAGAGCTCCCTTTCTCAAGGATATTTAGTTTAGTTGTTGCCTACCCCGAACCCCTTTTTCTCTCTCCTGTTACATAGAGTGACCCAGTGATTTAAGGTATGGGTTAAGGAGTAGCGATCTTCCGTCAACCCTTTCTAGATAAGTCTTATGTCGCTCTGTTACTCTCATCTCTAGAATGCATCTGCCACCCAGGGTTATACTTCCGAACTTAGACCCTAACTCAGTTGTTGATTCATCCCCTGGCGGCCTATAGTCCAACCTTCTTTACTAAGCGCACCCCATGACCTATTGCCACCCTGAAATCGAACTTCTAAACTCTTGATCCAGCTGACCCCAAGTATTTATCCTAGGGTGGTATGGACTAATAAAATGAGTGTGTTGATTTTCATAATTTTCCTAGGTCATTAAGGCCTTTAATTAAATCTTTTAGAATTATTCCCTAGGTCATTTTACACATGAAGTATCATCAATTAAAATCTTCTGACTTATGGGAATTTTCCTGAATTGCATATGAGAAAAATATTACTGTCTACAAGATTTCATAATTTTCCTTTTATTATAACTATTTATCCCATAATTAATACAATTCCTACACAAGTGTCATTTTCCAAATGAAGTACAAGAAATGTATTCACCAAAATTCCAGGAAAATTACTAAGCATTCATATTACTATTTTATGGCTAATGACAGAGTTTCATTTATTTCCACTGTGTAATAGTCTACCAAAATTCATTCCTAATTATTTACCAAAATGCCATTTTCCTACCTTACTAATTATCAATGTATACAAAAATTCTGAAATAAATATGCAACACTAATATTGCTATTATACATCTATAGAAATATTTTTACAATTTCCCCACATGTAATTCCATCAATTCATAAATAAATACAAAAAGGGGTAAAATAGTAATTTCAAGGTTTTTGTTCCAATAATCTCCAAACAGAGGTCAAAAATTTTCCTAAGTCAAATAAGACACCATACTTTGACTTGGCTGAATCTGAAAGTTTTCTATAGCCAAATTCTATTTTTCCCATTTATTTTCCCAAAAAGGCCTATATTTTGAAAAATCCCATTGAGTGGTATTTTTAATTCCAAAAATCCCAAAAATAATTCTAGGGGTGAAACATGCCCTAAAGTATCACTGGAATCTATTGCATGATTTTTGGGTGCCTCAGCTAGGCTAAATTCACAAAATACAAATTATTGCTAAATGCACACCAAGGCCTAAATTAGCCTACACTTACAAGTGAGTTAAGTCAACATGCCTTGTTCCAATTTCAGGGAAATTTCTACCTCTGGTCTATATGGTCCCTATGGATGAGCCACCAAAATTTGGGGCCAATTGGAGTTAGCTAACTCCAAGAATCACCTAGTTAAGCCCTAGGGGTATTTTGATAATTTCCTCATATTTTATTTTCCAATCAAGCCCATTTTTAGGCAGGGCCTAAATGTGCCATAATTACACCTCTGACCAAAATCTCAGGTCAAGGGGACTTCTGGTTTGGCTTGGGCAGCCATTTGAAATTCTGCAAAATTGCTATTTGCAGCCCAAGTTAAATATTATTTCTCAAACATGCAAGTGAGATTCCTCATCATGCAATGCATAAATTTAGCCCAAATTTTAACCATGGGTCTCATATACCCAGGAGAGGGTGACACCAAAATTTGGGGCCATTTGGAGTTAGGAAACTCCAAAAATCACATTTATTTACTTTTGGGTATTTTTGTAAAAACTATAGCAAATTGTTCCCCAAAAATTCTGATTTTTGGGGAGGGCCTAGATTTGACCAAATAAGCCACAAGCCCAAAATCTCAGTCCATTTGGACTTAGGGTTTGAACAGGGCATTAATTTTAGTTTCTGCCCTAGTTAGGGGGCAGTCCTAGCAAAACAGCCCTACAGGGCAGCCTACTGGTCCAAAACCTATGATTTCTGTGGCATTTTGAAGTTAACTCATCTACCTAAATATTTCATTCAGAGTCCATCCTAAGGTGGGGCCTCTAAGTACCTCAAAATCAGCATGCAAAGTCACTGTTAAAGTGTGACAGATTGATATTTTAATCATAATATAAAAATACAGGATTTAATTTAAATAGCCGCACGAATCTTAAAGATAGATCGGACGGTGGCTGTGCGTCTTCTCCATGCACATGCATGTAGGCCAACCCGTGCAGGCCACCCTTGCGTGGTGGTTTCCGGCCATCGCCGGCGGCGGGGCCTCCGGCCAAGTCATCCCCCGGCCTCACGGTGGTCGGGGCTTGAACTGGCCGGCGGCTGGGCGGCGGAGAGCGGCGGACGGCGGCGGCGCAACCAAACCGAAAAACCCTAAATCCGCCATTTTTGAAGCTTTTTCCAAGCTTTAGAGGCCTGCTGTCGAGCTCGATTGAGCTCGACCTCTAACCTAGTTGATCTAGGAAACTAGTACAGTAAGAGGGGAGGGGATACGGACCCTTAATGGCGGCTGTGGGTGAGGGTGGTGGCGGCTCTCCATAGCATGGATTTTCCAGCGATCTCCTCGGTTTGCCATGGCTGCAGTGGTCTCCGGCTCTCTCTCTCTGTCTCAGGGATAGGAGTGAATGGAAATGAGAGGGGGAAGTGGTTTGGGGGCTGAGTTAAGAGGGGGGGGGGGATTTCACCAATGTTGGGGGTCGGGTTAGTGGGTTTGGCCGGCTAGGTGGCTTGGGAGTGGGCCCCACTGGTCCATGAGGGTTGACTAGACCTTAGTGGGTCGGGTTGCCAAGTCTAGGGCCGAGTTGGGTGAGTGAAGAGAGGGAGTTGACTTCCATAAATGGGTTAGGTCATATTGGGCTTGGGTTGGGTTTGGGCTTGGCCCAAGGCTGCATGGTGGGGGTCCCACACCTCCTGATACCCATGCATGGTCAGCCAACCCATCATGGGTTGGTGGAATGAGCCCAAGTGGTCCAAACCCATTTCTTAGCATCTTCTCTCTCCTACTCCTCCTCTTTTCTCTCTCCTAAGTGTTCTCCCAAAATCACTATTGCAAGACCCTATTTTTCTCTCCCCTAGGGTTTGTAGGGTCACTTTAGGCCCACATGATGAATTTGGGTTGATTTGGGTGGACCCAACCCAGTGAATTGGGCTAGGACACCATTTTCACTATTTGGGTCCAAGGTGTTGACTTGACCCATCATGGTCAACTGGTTGACCCCATGGCCTACCTTGGGGTCCACTTAGATTGTATTTAGGGTTAGGGCATCATGAGGGGATCATGGTATGGCTAGGGTTCCTGTTTAGGCTAGTTTGACCTAGTTTGACTTTGGCCCCATGGTGGGCCCCACATGGCTACAACCCACTACCTAGGGTCAATCTAGCTTCTAACCCTAACACCCACCCCATGCCTAACCCAATCTAAGTTAAGGGGTCTAGAAGTAACATTGGGATGTTACACTTCCTTCCAATACCGAGCCCAACCCGAGAGAGCAAGCAAAAGCTATAACTCTTCGGAGTGGGAAGAAAGTTTCCGGTATGGTTAAAGAGCCCGAGGCAAGCTCCGCCCCTGTTTTAATAAATCAAAGCTCCGCTCCCATTTTAAAAATTCCACCCTCTGTAGAAGAAGTTATCACTCCGCACACTATTTTAGAAAAAGAACTCGCTCCACCTCCTATTTTTAAAAATGATATCTCTCCACCGTACCCTTCCCAACTTAACAAACAACATCTAGATGATCAGTATACCCGCTTCTTAGAGATGTTTAAGCAAATCCACATAAATCTGCCTTTCCACGAAGTGATTTCCCAGATGCCAAAGCACGCTAAGTATCTTAAGTACCTCCTCACTAACAAGAATAAGTTAGAGAACCTATCGCATGTCACACTATACGCCGAGTGTTCTGCTGTTTTGACAAACGGGTTGCTGAAGAAGATCAGTGATCCGGGTAGTTTTTCTATTCCGTGTGTCTTCGGTGATGTTTTTGTCAAGCACGCATTAGCCGATTTAGGTGCGAGTATAAACTTGATGCCCCTCTCGTTATTTAGGAAGTTAGGAATTGTTAGCCTCAATCCCACGTGGATGAGTATCCAGCTCGCCAACAGATCTGTCAAATACCTGTTAGGAATAGTGGAGGATGTCTTAGTAAAAGTTGACAAGTTCATCTTCCCGCTGGACTTTGTCATTTTGGACATCGAAGAAGACGCCGAGGTTCCCCTGATCCTTGGCCGACCTTTCCTTGCCACCTCCCGAGCCATCATTGACGTAATCAATTGTAATCTCTTCATTCGAGTAGGAGACGACAAAGTGACTTTCTTTATCACACCTTGGATGAAAAACACCCTAGCAAATGATGACTCCTGTTTTTTCATAGATGCCTTATGTGATGAATCCTCCTATTGCCTCTCCAAATTCGAAAAGGAATTTTCTGTTATTTGTTCCTCCTCTTCTCTCCCAACTCAATCACTACATCTAAGTGAAGAAAGTGAAGAATCCTCTTATCGTCTATCCGAATTTGAAAAAGAATTTTCTAATTTTTGTTCCACCTCTACTTATCCAATTGAATCGCTGCAAGGAGCCGCCTTGGCCACCAACTCCATCCCTTTTAATTTTTCGTCTAAAAAGATCTACGAAGATATAGTATTTGAAAAAGAAAGAATTTCTAAACGCTCTTATGAAGAACCCCATACCCGAGAACTTAAAGAACTTCCCGAACATCTCAAGTATGCCTTCTTAGAAAAAAATTCCAAACTGCCAGAAATAGTTTCGGCCTACCTCACAGATGCACAAAATGTTAAACTTCTTTTAGTTCTACGTAAGCATCGCCGAGCTATTGCCTGACAAATTTCCGATATCAAGGGCATACGCCCATCTTTCTGCACTCACAAAATCTTAATGGAAGATAATTCACATAATTCAATACAACCTTAGCGCTGTATAAACCCTAACATGAAAGAAGTAGTTAAGGGCGAGGTTATGAAACTCTTAGACGTAGGAATTATCTATCCTATTTCTGATAGTAAGTGGGTTAGCCCTGTTCAGGTAGTGCCAAAGAAGGGAGGGATAACAGTAGTTAGTAATGAGAATAATGAATTAATCCCGACACGGACGGTGACTGAATGGCGAATGTGTATAGATTATCGTAAGTTAAATGACGCCACCTGCAAGGACCACTTTCCCTTGCCGTTCATTAATCAGATTTTAGAGAGACTATCCGGTCATAGATTTTATTGTTTTCTCGATGGCCACTCGGGGTATTTTCAAATCCCCATCTCCCCCGAGGACCAGGAAAAAACTACGTTTACTTGTCCCTTCGGCACCTTCGCCTACCGAATAATGCTGTTTGGATTGTGCAACGCATCAGCTATATTCCAGCGATGTATGCTCGCTATCTTTGACAAGTACGTAGAAAACATTATGGTGGTATTCATGGATGATTTCTCCGTGTTCGGTGACGTATTTGAAAGTTGTTTAGAAAACCTCAAAAAAGTCTTAGAACGATGCAAAGAAACTAACCTTTCCCTAAATTGGGAAAAATGCCATTTTATGGTGAGGGAAGGGTTAGTTTTGGGTAATAAAATTTCTGTGAGAGGTATTGAAGTAGACGTTGCTAAGATAAAAGTTATCGAGAAGCTGCCACCGCCTACGAACATCAAAGCTATAAGAAGTTTTCTAGGACATGCTGGCTTTTACCGTCGTTTCATAAAGGACTTCTCCAAGATCACCAAACCCCTTACCCATCTCTTAGAAAAAGACGCCCCATTCATTTTTGATGACTCTTGCCTTTCTGCCTTCAAATTAATAAAAGATAAATTAATTAACGCACCCATTATGATAGCTCCAGTATGCAACCTTCCATTTAAGATAATGTGCGATGCGAGTAGTTTTGCGGTGGGAGCCGTATTAGGTCAACGCATATCTAAAAACTTCCACCCCATCTATTATGCAAGTAAAACGCTCACATCTACACAGGAAAATTACACCACCACCAAGAAGGAGCTCCTAGCTGTATTATTCACTTTTGATAAATTCCGCCCTTATATTACTCTTTAAAAAATTATCGTTTTTACGGACCACAACTCTCAAATATCTTCTTGCCAAAATGGATGCCAAGCCGCGTCTTATTCGCTGGGTCTTACTCCTCTAGGAGTTTGACTTAGAGATTCGTGATAAGCGAGGAGCCGAGAATTTGGCCGCCGATCACCTCTCACGCCAAGATAACCCTTATATTGAAAATCTAGATGAAAAATCTTTTAATGATTATTTTCCTGATGAGAAGCTGCTTTCAATTAGCACTTCCCCTTCTCCTTGGTTTGAACACATTGCAAATTATTTAGTGGTTCGTGTGCTCCCAAAAGAGTTCTCCTCTTAGCAAGAGAAGAAATTCTTTTCTGAGTTAAAGAACTACTTTTGGGAGGACCCGCATCTTTTCAGGATCTGTGCGGACCAAGAAATAAGGAGATGTGTTTCTTATGAAGAAGGAGTTGATATTTTAAAACACTTACATGAAGGTCCGACTGGTAGGGACTATCAAGCTGCTCACACCGCTCACAAGGTGCTTTGCGCGGGTTTTTACTGGCCTTGCCTGTTTAAAGATGCGCAAGCCTTTGGGAGTAGGTGTGATAACTGATTTCCCTCCTGATTTCAACCTCCTCACTTTTTGGTCAGAAATCAGTAATGACGCCGCCCCCTACACTCCAAAGAAATCCAAGGGTAGCCACCTCATTTCCCCCTCTTTGCGCATTCTCAACAACCTTCTCACTTTTACTCTTTCCGGACGCGGCGATAGCCATAGCGTGGTGACTCGGGTGGACTTACTATACTTATATAGTATGTTTTACCGGGTCCCACTCAACCTTGGTTACATGCTCGCCATTTTCTTTCGGCACCAGGCCAAAAATGTGAGATTGGGAGCGGTGTACGGCAGGAATTTAATTACTTTCCAAGCCAAGCAGAACACTGTTTGGGATGCCCTTCCGCGGCTCACTTGCATGCAAACGCCACAGGCTCTCTAATTCCCCACCCTTCAGGCCCTTTTCATAGCACGCCGACGCGAAGGCAAGTTTGTGGTTATTCCCCCGTTAGTTGGTGGCGGGGATCATGATCTTGATCTTGGTGCCGGTACCAGCGGTACTAATCATTCTCCCCAGATTCCGCCACCACTGCTGCACTCTGCCCCAACGCCCGATCCTCCAAATTATTATGATCAGCAATTTGGATTGCTTCATACGCGCATAAACGAGTTGCAGACCCATTTTGATGGTCGCTTCACTTCTTTTGATGAGCGCTTTACCAGGCTAGAGCAAAATCATGCTTCTTCCGTGGAGCATATTACCCGTGAGTTCCCCAACATGCAGACTTTCTATCAGGAGAACAGAGATGCTCCCCACCAGGAGTAGCTTTCTCTTCTTTTCTTTGGACTTATAGAGGGTAACATCTCGGTATCTATATCTTTGTTTTTATGTATTTATTTTTATTATGAAAAAAAACAACAAAAACAAAAAAAATCTATAAAATATTATGTTTTGCTTTGCTCCTATCTTACAGGTATCTTTTGATATGGGGGAGTCTCATTTCCACGCATTCTCAGGGAAGTCTCCTTTTCGTTCTTTTCTTCATTTTTTTTTACATTGCGGACAATATATTACTAAAGTCTGGGGGAGGGATATTTCTCAAGCAAAACATACAAAATTTTACAAAAAAAAATTAAAAACAAAAACCAGAAAAAAAGGAAAATTAAAACTCATAAATAATTGTATATCAAAAATATCAAAAATTATATTTTGTCATGAATTTTGTTTTTCAAAAATTTAAAAAAAACCAAAAAAATTTAGAAAATCAAAAAATTAAATTTCTTAGAAAGAGACGTTTGGGATATCACCCCATCTTTCCTCCTAGTATCGGTGAGAGCCCTTCACAGGGTATATCTCGGGAAGTCTAAGAAATAACATAAAAATTATGTTTAATTTTTAATTAGAGAAGTCGTTATTTTCTTATTTATTCACATGCAAAATTCCTAGTAATTCAACTTTTTTTATAGTGTTTAGAGAATTTTAATGTTTTAATTGAATTTTGAATTTTGGAGTAAAACTATTGGCCATGCTATGTTTCTAGTCAAGTGCAAGTGTAAGTAGAATTTTATGTATATTTAAATATTCAGCATATAATTAGATTTTAATTTTTCTAAACGCGTGAAACTGTTTTATTTGACTTTGACTTTGAAAACCGATAAAATCTAAAATAATTTAGGTGAGTAAGTAGAAGTCTACTAGAGAGATATTTCGCGAATCAAGAAAGAGGTATTCTTTCTCGATGTCTAGAACTTGCCCTCTAACTATTCTCAAGACTTTGCATAAGTTAGACTCATTAGCATAAATATGATTTAGGCACTTCTTTTGGCCAGTTTGAGCCTTTGTACTCGTACCTAAAATTTTTATCTTTGGTAAGCAAATTTGAGCCTATTACCCTATTCTTTTGTTTTAGCTCCACCAAGCAATTTACCAAAGCCTAAAAAGCAACCTAATTGCACACCTAAAGCCAAACTTGAACATAAATATACAAACAAGGTCTGTTAGTAATTAGGAGCCTTTTCATTTTTGGTGGCTCTTTTCTTATAAAAAAGAGTTGATTTATTTTTCTTTCCTCTTCAAAATAAAGAAAAAAAATAATATTATGAAAAAATGAAGTGGTAGAAGAAAATTTTCAACATGATAAGAGAGTGAAAAAATATAAGAAAAATACAAAAGGACATGGATGTGGCTCCGTTCCAAAAGCCATAACAAATTTTTGTGTGCAAGCTTTCTCTAGGTTTTGGTGTGACTAGCCTTTATTTTTTTTATCTTTGACCACCCTCACCAAAAACCTAAGCCTACATTTCAACCTAATTAAGCCATATTGATTTATGTTTATAAGTTAGACTAGTGTTGGGGCGAGAGTGTGAAAGGGCAAGCCTATGGCCATCGACATTGATGGATTTCATTGGAGGGTATCATGATCTTCGTTCGTGCGATGTTATCTTAGTAAACACGCTACACTCTCCCTAAATATAATTTTATGATTTATCAGATTTTTCATTTTAAAAGTAAAAATAATAGTGGAAACACATTTTAAGAAAAATAAAAATCTAATTTGTATGCTGAGTAAGTTTTTCTACAAAAATAGCTACAAGCATAGGAATAAAACTTCACATTTTACTCCTTAAGTTCAATCTTCTTTTCTAGCATTTAAAATTTTTATACTCTTTATAGAAAGTTGTTTGCTCGGGACAAGCAAACGAATAAGTATGGGGGTATTTGATAACTCTAATTATTGTTATTTTTCATTTACTGTTTTCTAATTAATAGTTAGATATTTTATATCAATTTTATAATAATAAGTTTATAATTAACTAGTTTTTATATTTTATATTTATTTGTTCTAATAAAATTATTTTCAATATTGCAGGACTAAATTGTAAAAATTTTGGAGCAAAATTGGATTTTTCGTCTTTTCGTCCTAGACACGCCCGATGACACGCCCTCGTTGGGCATGACTAGGGGCGTGACACAGACGAGCGATGAACGCCAACCCAAATCGTCGACCAGCAGTCAAAGAACCTCGACAGGCCCTTTGACACGGCCTCCTTGGGTGTGTCTTCTAGGCGTGACACCCGTACACGGGGCGTGCCATCCAGTGGAAGAACGTTAGTCCGCTGCCACGTCGGATTCAATTGACACACCCAAGTCATGGGCGTGACCTAGGGCGTGTCGAGTACGTTTCCAGACAATAAAGAAGTCGTTCGTGCCATTGCCGCCAGAATGTGGTTGCAGCTAGACACGCCCCTAGTCACGGGCGTGACTAGGGGGCGTGATGCCTCCATCAAGAGTAGTTCACTCTCGCCGTTTACAGATTCCCGCCATTTTCTAGGAACAGCTCTGACATGCCCTAGGACACGGGCGTGACCTAGGGGCGTGGCCCATCAGTTAACAGATCTTGGGGGTTTCTCCTCTAATGTTCCCAGAGTTTCAAGATGACGGTTCCAAGCCTGACATGCCCTAAATCACGGGCGTGACCTAGGGCGTGACCAAACAAAAAATTTCCATATAAATTTCAGACAGCTTCAGATGCTAAGGGATAATTTAGGGAGTTGGAGTCTTGTAATTTGCTGTTTTCTTTTGCTGTATTTTCCATTACTAGTCTAGATTACTATTGTTGTTAGCTTTAATTCTACTTGTTTTTAATTCAAGCATGTCTTTCCCTACCCTATTTTGTAATTCCCTAATCATGATGAGTAGCTAATTTTATTTTAGCACTTGATCATGATGAACCTTGGAATAAAATAAACTCTTCTTCTTTTTATCAAATGTCTTGTTTTTAATCTTACACGCTACGATTTATCTTTGATTTTTATTTTGTCGAATTCATATTACGCAGATATGATATTCGATCTAAGATCCGTATCCTAAATGACCAAGAGGTTGCGGATATGAGGAAATAACTCAAGGATAAAAGGAGTTGCATGCACCCCTCGAGAGAGGAAGTCATAAATCCTCCGAATTGGAGTCAAATCCAATAGTGTGGTTCACCGCCTAAAGCAAGCTTAGGGGTTTCGACTGGCCAAAAGGTCTTAATCGATCAACCTAAGGTTAGTCAGAAGCATGAGCTCAAAAGAGACGCTTTTGTACTTTAGGAACCTCCATAGTCGAGTGAGTAGTTAAGAACTCGCATTACTTTATTATTAAAGAAGGTTTATTTTAGCCCAAGGGGATTCTACATCAAGTGTTAGCTTCCCCATTATCGAATTTCTCTTTATTAGTATAACGCTTCTTTTTTCCGTTCAACAAAAACCAACTTTTCTTCCGATAAGATAATAGCTTTCCTTGTGAGTATAATTACTCGACAAGCCCCGAGTCGATATACGACACTTGATTCTATACTTCGAAAGATAGGTACACTTGCCTCATCAATTGGAAAGACGCGTTAGCATGGAGAAAATATTCATCAGTGTCGGCACGCCGACCGATGCAGAGGATTGGATGGCAAGGATTCAAGAAATTTTGAGGGCGGCAGAGACTCAAGAGGAGAAGAAATCTTAGTTTGCGGCCTTTATGTTGGAAGGAGATGCTAAGTTATGGTGGGTGAGCCATAACGGTCGGCAGTTTCCTAGACGCACCCTGTCAATTGAAGAGTTCGGGAATGCTTTCTTGAGGAAGTACATTCCTACGTCGATGAGGTTAGCCCTTCAGAGGCAATTTCTACACTTGGTGCAGCGAGACAAGACAGTGCAAAAGTATGTTCAGGAGTTCACTCGGTTGGGTCATTATGCTGGAACGACAATGGAGGACGATGAGGAGAGGGACAACCTCTTCTAGCAGGGACTGAGGGAGAATCTGAGGAAAACCCCTCATATCTATGAAGAGCGCTAGTTTCAGCTTGTTAAGGCTGCCAGAACGTTGGAGAGCGATATAGAGTGAACCCAACATCGTAAGGGTTTTGCAGCCAAGTAAGGGGAAGGGAAGCCTTCTCAAACTCAAGAGAAGTCTAAAGGGAACAGGTGGAAGAAGAAACCTTTTCCTTTTAAGCAAGGTGAGAAAAGTAACATGACGTCTGGAGGGTCTCGCTTCAAGGGACCACCATCATGCTTCAAGTGTGGCAAGCCGGGCCACATAGTTTCCTTTTGCACTGAAGGTGGTGCGGAGCATGAGACAAGGCAAGAGAAGTCGATGTTCTCCGGGCCCGGTGTGGCAGAGAAGGGAATGTTGGCAGAGTCGAGCGCTTCACAGTTTCAACAAGTGCAGCCAAGGGCCTATAACCTTGGGCAGCAGGAAGCTATCCGCCAGCCTGATGTGGTGACAGGTATGAGGAAATTTAAGTTGATCTTTTATTTTAGACCTTCAAGATCGTTTATGTTTGTTGACTATGTTTTAGGCTCTGTGTTAGTTTCTGGATACCCCGATAGGATATTGTTTGATACGGGAGCATCACACTCCTTCCTTGCGGAAAGCTTTATCCGTAGGATTGGAGTTGAGTCATTCTTGGCGGACGTAGAGCTGAAGGTGCGCATGCCCAATGGGTAATCCATGACTATCGGGGTGAAGGGGCACATTTGTTGGAATCTAGATGGAGTTGAATTCATGTTGATAACAACGGTCCTACCATTGGTTAAGTTTGATGTGATATTGGGAATGGACTGGCTAGCAGGTCAGCGTGCCAGTATTGACTGCCTATCCAAGGTGATGACCCTGAGAAGTGAAGGGCAAGAAGAAGTAAAGTTTGAGGGTCTTAATGGAGTGGCATGTTCCATGATTTCAGCCATGTAGTTGGTGCGGGTAGTTAACCAGGGAGGAGTAGCTCTTGTAGCATTGTTGGAGGTTCGTCTTTCCAGGTTATCCCTTGGAGAAGTACCCGTAGTTGCAGAGTTTGAGAATATGTTTCCTGATGAGCTTCCTAGAGCACCTCTTTGTCGGTAGATTGATTTCTCGATTGAGTTAGTGCTAAAGGATAGGCCGGTGTCACGTCCTACTTTTAGGATGACACAAAAATAGTTGGCCGAACTCAAAGTATAGTTACAGGAACTGTTGGAGCAGGGGTATATCAGACCCAGTTCTTCACCGTGGAGCGTGCCGGTGTTGTTTGTGAAGAAGAAAGACGGTAGTATGTGGTTGTGCATAGATTACCGAGAGTTGAATAAACTGACCATCAAGAATAAGTATCCAATTCCTCGGATAGATGACCTGTTCGACCAATTGGTGAGGTCAGTGGTGTATTCAAAGTTGGACTTGAAGTCAGGATACTATCAGTTGCGAATTCGAGACGAGGACATACCCAAGACTGTGTTTGGTACGAGGTATGGTCACTTTGAGTTCTCCGTGATGCCGTTCAGGTTGACGAACGCACCATCCGTATTCATGGATTTGATTAATCGTGTATTTCGGGAATACTTGGACTCTTTTGTAGTTGTCTTTATTGATGACATTCTGGTTTACTCCAAATCGGAGGGGGAGCATGTGACTCACTTGAGAGTAGTCTTGCAAGTGTTGAGAGAGAACCAACTTTATGCAAAGTTCTCGAAGTGCGAGTTCTGGTTAGAGAAGGTGGCATTTTTGGGCCATGTGATTAGTGGGGATGGGGTGGCGGTAGATCCAAAAAAGGGGAATCCATCAGAGATTGGCCGATTTTGAGAACCGTGGCGGAAGTCAGGAGTTTCCTTTGACTAGACGGGTACTATAGAAGGTTTGTGAAAAACTTTTCGAGGATAGCTCTACCCATCACTTCACAAACACGTAAGGACCAGAAGTTTGTGTGGAATCAGGAGTGCAATCAGGCGTTTGACACCTGATGATGCATAATTTGACCTAAATTATTAATATAAAAATCTAAATAATCTAATATAAATATTTTTATAATGTTAATTTTATTCGCTAAATCGTATCTTTTTATAATTCTATCCTAACCATGTCTATTTTAATATATTTTCTGCGCGCAGCAAACTTCGGGGCCACTTTTGGACATGTTGCTGCAAGAATCAGATCTTGGGCTGAACATGAAAGTTGTAGCCCTCGGAAATACCTTTCCAACGCATGGTTACACGCCTTCATTGGATTTATGTAGCTTCGGGAATCCTCCGTCGAAGTTGCTGTCCAGCAGATTTCCTACATGAATGATTCTCGTCTTTGAGCAAGAACCGAGGATCCCGGGACAAATTGCATTATCAATTCAAAAATAACATGCCTTCAGTTATGGTGTGCCAAAATAAATGTCAAGTGCACTCATGTCATGGTGTTGTTGAACAATATTCAAGAATGGAATGAAGCCACAATGGTCCTATGTGATTTTTTCATGACAAATAAGCTAGCCACCTTTGACTTTATATTCAACATGTGTCCTTAAAGGAAGTTTCATGGAAAGAGAGAAAGCTAGCCAACTTTTATCATGCTTTTCATGACAAGTGTGAAAGAGGCTAGCCACCTTTGAATTTTAAACCAACATGTGCTTTTTGACCAAGGGATGCTTCATGGAAACTTCATCCTCATGCCAAATTCCAACTCTACCCCTTTGGTTTTGGCCCTATAAATAGGCATGAAGAAAGGGGGAAAGGATCATCCTTCCTACTTCATTTTGAGCATTGTAGAGAGCCATTGGAGTTTGTTTTTAGAGTATTTTAGTTTAATATTTTCATGCTTTAATGTTCTTACAATTTCTTTTATCGTACTTGTAATCTTCTTGCAAACTCTCTTTATAATGTCTTTTTTGAAATCTTTTGTAACTTCTTTTCAATAAGAAATAAATTAGTTTGTTATTCCCTTTCCCTCTTTCTCTTTCTTCTTATGCATATTCTTAACATGATTTTCATTTCCTATATTATGAGTAACTAAACTTTGTTTAGTGCTTGATTGAAATGATCCGAGGAATGAAATGATCTCTTTTTCTTAATCCATATCTTCTCTTTCTCTTTGAACAAATGTTTAGGATTTACCCTTGATTAATTTATAGAGAGGTCATATCATCGATATATGATTTTCTCTTCTGTTTCCATACTCTAGTAGCCGAAAGGATCATGCGTATGGATTGATCGCTCATGGGTAAAGGGAGTTGAATGCAATCCTTGAAAGAGGACGACATAAATTTCCCGGATTGGAGTCAAATACAATAGAGGGGTTCACTATATAAAGCGAGTTTTAGGGGTTTCAATTATAGAACGAAAGTTCGGTTGATCAACCTAAACTCAGTTGGGCGTAGCCTTGAAAGAGGTGCGTTCATATTTTGGGAACCTCCACGGTCCAAGCATCTTCATTAAAAAGAATTAGAGATTTATCTATTTTTTGATCATTTTCATTCCAAGGTGATTCAAGATCAAGTACTAACCTTTTAAATTATTGCTTAATCATCCTCTTTATTGTATAACCGTTCTCTCATTTGCAAACCAAATCAAAGTATCTAATTGATAAAATAACAGAAATCTCTTTGAAGTAGAAGTAATCGATGCGCCTTGGTTCTAATACGACCTTGATATTATATCCTATGCTATAAGCAATAAGGTACACTTGCCTTTATCGAATATAGATTCGGAGAACATCATCTTCATCTTCATCTTCTCTTTTTCATAAAACACCTCCGGGATTTTCTCCATCAAGTTTTTGGCGCCGTTGCCGGGGACTTGCGTCGATATTTCAAAAAAAAAAGATAACTGTTAATTTTATCATTTTTCCTTTTTTTTCTAAAATATATATATCTTAATAATATACCTAAAACCGCCTAAAAAGAACAAAAAAAAAATTCCATAAATAATTTTTAAACTCATCTTTAATCATTTGTCTTTTTTTTCCTTCTAGTATATGACCCGAGCAAGTTCTTTGAATAATCCTGAATCCCATTTTGATCCTGAAATTGAGCGCACCTTTAGGCAACGCCTTCAATCTCGTGGATAGGATTTACCAATTATTTTTGAAGAATCTATCGGAGATACTAATATAGCAACTATGGGTGACCCCAATCCTAATGAAGCCCAGCAATGGACCATGTCCTACTATGCACGGCCGAACTTGGAAGGGACACAATCTAGTATTGTTCGCCCTACTATAGCTAATAATAATTTTGAGATCAAGTCTAGCATCATCCAAATGGTGCAACAATCGGTTACTTTTGATGGTTTACCAGATGAAGATCCAAATCAACATCTTTCAAATTTTCTTGAAATCTGTGATGCCTTCAAAATAAATGGCGTTACTGATGACGCCATTCGATTACGACTATTTCCCTTTTCTTTGCGGTCAAAGGACAAGTAGTGGTTAAGCTCTCTTCCTAGAGGATCTATCACTACATGGGCCGAAATGGCGGAAAAATTCATGACTAAATATTTTCCTCCTGCAAAGACCGCCAAATTACGTACTGATATCTCTTCATTTATGCAAATCGACTCAGAGACTCTCTACGATACATGGGAGCGCTTCAAGGAGCTTTTGCGTAGATGTCCTCACCATGCACTTCCTACTTGGCAACAAGTACAAATTTTTTATAATGGCATAAATTTCCAAACAAGGCAGATGATTGATGCAGCCGCTGGGGGTACTCTCAATAATAAAACCCCAGAGGCCGCTCAAGAGCTTTTTGAGGAAATGGCCATGAATGCCTATCAGTGGAATGTGCCCCGAGCGCGCCCTAGCAAGCCGGTAGGACTTTATGAAGTTGATATGACAGCTAATTTAGCTTTACAACTTGAACGTTTAAGCAAGCAAGTGGCAGAGATGTCTGCTTCCTCTGCCACTCCTTCTTGGGCAAATAATACTAATAATACTTTTATTGAAGAACAAGTTGATTTCATGGGGAATCTTACTCGTCCTTCCTTTAACCCGAACAACGCTCCGTATAACAATGCTTATAATCCAGGTTATATGAACCACCTGAATTTCTCATGGAGCAACCAAAGTAATGCCCAGCGCCCTCCTAATATGAACCCACCTGGTTTTCTTCCACCACCACAAAAGCCCTCTTCGATTGAAGAGGTATTTTCTAAATATGTTGCCTCGAACGAATCCAACATCCGGAATCTCACCGGATCTATAAAGAACTTAGAGAATCAAATTGGCCAGCTTGCCAAAATGATTGCCGAGCGCCCGCATGGAGCTTTGCTGGGTAACACTGAGACGAATCCAAGGGAGAATGCAAATGCCATCAACCTTCGCAGTGGAAAGGAGGTAACCTCTCCAAGTAGGATTAAACCCGAAGTAACTGTTTCTATTTTACCCCCTCCAGTTTTTTTTTCTAATTCTCCGAATGCTTCAAAATCTCCTCTTGTTTCTACTTCTGCACCCCCTTATCCATCTAAAATTAAAAATGAGCAAGTAGAGGAGCAATACAAAAAATTTTTAGAAATTTTAAAACAAATTCATATAAATGTACCCTTCTGCGAGGCAATCTCTCAAATGCCTAAATACGCGAAATATCTCAAGGAGTTACTCTCCAATAAAAAGAAACTTGAAGATATCTCACGTGTTTCCCTCAATGCAGAATGCTCAGCAGCTTTATTAAATAAATTGCCTCAAAAATTGAATGATCCGGGACGATTTTCTATCCCGTGCCTCTTTGGCAATTTATTAGTAAAGCATGCCCTCGCCGACCTAGGTGCTAGCATCAATCTAATGCCTTACTCTTTGTTTAAGAAATTGGGGTTAGGATATCCAATCCCAACAAAAATAAGTATACAACTAGCGGATCGTTCTGTTAAGTATCCAGTAGGGGTAGTGGAAGACGTGTTAGTCAAGGTTGACAAGTTCATCTTTCCGGTGGACTTTGTCATTCTTGACATCGAAGAGGATGCTGAAGTACCACTCATACTCGGCCGCCCCTTCCTTGCCACCTCCCGCACAATAATAGATATTAGTAACGGAAAACTCCTCCTTCGTGTTGGAGATGATGAAGTTACTTTCAGTATAAACCCCTCAATGCGCAATTCTCTTTCAAATGATGATTTTTGTTACCATCTAGATGCATCATTTGAAGAAGATTTTTCATCATTTTCTAATTTCTGTCCCATATCTTGTGATGATGCAGAACATGATGAATTATTTTGTTTTAAGGAATTATCTCGTTCTTCGCCTCCTGAGCCAATTGGCTTAGAGAGTATTAAAATCACGACCTCTTACGAAGTACCACCTACTCTTGAGCTTAAGCAACTTCCAGAGCACCTAAAATATGTCTTTTTAGAAAAAGACTCTAAATTGCCGGTCATCATTTCTTCTACTTTGTGTGATTCGGAAATTTTCGAATTAATTCAAATCTTAAATAGGCATCGCCGAGCTATAGCTTGGCAATTATCTGATATTAAAGGGATAAGCCCCTCCTTCTGCACACACAAAATATTACTTGAAGATAATTCTCGCAATAGTGTACAGCCTCAGCGACGACTTAATCCCAACATGAAAGACGTCGTTAAGGCTGAAGTAATTAAACTATTAGATGCAGGAATTATCTACCCGATTTCGGATAGCCCGTGGGTTAGCCCCGTGCAAGTAGTACCAAAGAAAGACGGCATGACAGTAGTGGTTAATGAGAACAATGAACTAATTCCAACTCGTACTGTTACGGGTTGGCGGATGTGCATCGACTATAGAAAATTAAATGACGCCACCCGAAAAGACCACTTTCCCTTGCCATTCATTGATCAAATTTTAGAACGCCTTTCCGGTCACTCCTACTATTGCTTTCTTGATGGTTTATCGGGATATTTCCAAATACCAATCTCACCCGAGGACCAGGAGAAAACAACCTTTACTTGTCCATTCGGCACCTTTGCTTATAGAAGGATGCCATTTGGCCTTTGCAATGCACCAGCTACATTCCAAAGATGTATGTTGGCCATCTTTGATGAGTTGGTTGAGGATGTGATGGAAGTCTTCATGGATGACTTTTCCGTATTTGGAAATTCTTTTAAATCATGCTTAGCTAATCTTGAACGTGTTCTTCAACGTTGTGAAGATACGAATCTAGCCCTAAATTGGGAAAAATATCGGGTAAAGGAATCGAGGTTGATAAGGCCAAGATCGAGGTGATTGAGAAACTTCCCCCTCCCACAAATGTAAAATCTATTAGAAGTTTCCTTGGTCACGCAGGTTTTTATCGGCGGTTTATACAAAATTTTTCCAAAATTACAAAGCCGTTAACACACTTGCTAGAAAAAGAGTCTTCTTTCATTTTTGATAATGAATGTTTAGCAGCTTTTAATATTATCAAAGATAAGCTTATCAACTCGCCAATTCTAGTAGCACCAGATTGGTCCTTTCCTTTTGAGATAATGTGCGATGCAAGTGACATTGCTGTAGGCGCAGTGTTAGGCCAATGGCTGAACATGTATTTTCACCCAATTTATTATGCAAGCAAGACACTCACATCCGCACATGCCAATTACACAACTACAGAGAAAGAACTTCTGGCAATTGTTTTTGCGTTTGATAAGTTTAGGTCTTATATTACACTCTCTAAAGTCATTGTGTTTACTGATCATTCTGCCCTTAGGTACCTACTAAACAAGGTGTGCGCCAAGCCCCGATTATTAAGATGGATCCTCCTACTGCAAGAATTTGACTTGGAGATCCGGGACAAGAAAGGAGCGGAGAACTTGGCGGCCGATCATCTCTCTCGCTTAGAAAACCCTGCTGCGAATACGCTGGTGGAAGCTGATATTGATGATAAATTCCCTGAAGAGCGCCTCCTCGTCATCGAAAAATTAACGAATTCTTCTACCCCTTGGTTTGCGGATTTGGCCAACTATCTAGTGGCTCGAGTCCTGCCAAAAGGTTTTTCAAGTCAACAAAAGAAGAAATTCTTTTCCGACGCGAAGAACTACTTTTGGGAGGACCCCTTCTTATTTCATATCTGCGTAGATCAAGTGGTAAGAAGATGTGTATCGAGCGAGGAAGGCTTGCAAATATTGCGGCACTGCCATGAAGGACCAACCGTCAGACATTATCAAGCAAGCCGGACCGCAAGGAAAGTGCTGGAGGTCGGTTTCTACTGGCTCTCGATCTTTAAGGATGCTCACTCTTTTGTAAGTGGATGCGACAGGTGCCAAAGGTCAGGTAACATATCTCGCCGTGACGAAATGCCCCAAAACTCCTTTATGGAGTGTGAAATTTTCGATCTATGGGGTATCAATTTCGTAGGTCCTCTCCCTCCCTCATTTAATAATAAATATATTCTCGTCGCAGTCGACTACGTGTCGAGGTGGGCGGAAGCACAAGCTCTCCCATCCAACGATGCAAGAGTGGTCATTAAATTTTTGAAGAAATTATTCTCTCGTTTTGGCACGCCTCGTGCTATAGTTAGTGATAGGGGCACACACTTCTGCAATAGCCAGTTTGCTAAAATTTTAGCAAAATATGGCGTTACACACAAACTCTCCACCGCCTATCACCCATAAACTAGTGGCCAAGTGGAGGTAGTGAACCGCGAGCTCAAGAGGATTTTGGAGAAGACTGTCTCTTTTAATAGGAAGGACTGGTCTTTGAAGCTCGATGATGCTCTATGGGCTTATCATACGGCATACAAGACCGCTAATGGTTGTACACCATACCGATTAGTCTACGGCAAAGCTTGCCACCTTCCAGTTGAGTTAGAGCACCGTGCCTATTGGGCGCTAAAATTCCTCAATCTTGATTATACTTTGTCCTCCGAGCAAAGAAAATTCCAACTGAACGAACTAGATGAATGGCGTGCTAACGCATATGAAAATAATAAGTTTTATAAGGAGCGCTCAAAGTTCTACCATGATAAAAATATTAAAATTCCTAAAAGTTTTTCACCGGGGGATCTAGTCCTTCTTTACAACTCACGCCTTCGTCTTTTTCCAGGAAAGTTAAAATCTCGATGGTCCGGCCCCTTTGTCGTCAAAGAGGTTTGGCCATATGGGACCGTTCTTATTTCCCACCCGGAACTCGGCTCCTTTAAAGTGAATGGCCACCGATTAAAATTTTATTTCTCTAATGATACTTCGGCCACCAATATTGAGACCCTCACCATATAATCTTCCATGCCAATTAGTCAAGCTACGCGACGGTAAACAAAGCGCTTTTGGGAGGCACCCCAAACGTTATCTTCTTATTATTATTTTCTTTATTTTAACATGTATTTGCAGGTTTCCTTCTAGCCTCCTCGATTTCACCATCAGGGATGTCCTCTTTCCTCACTTCTTCTTTTATAGCATTTTTATTACTTCATACTTAGTTTTAAACATTGGGGACAATGTTTAACTTTAAGTATGGGGGTATAAGTCCTTAAATAATAAAATTTTAAAAATATATAAATTCCAAAAATTCAAAAAAAAATATATTCTTTCTTTTGTCTTTAATATATATACAAAAAAAAGAGAAGATAAAACTTATATAAAATAATTAATAATTTGAGTTAATCTTTGCTAAATCTTTTAGTACCCCATGACTTTGCATTTTCTTGTTTTTAATCATTTATGTACTTGTTTAGTTGAAATAAATTAAATTAAATTTCATTTTGTCTATGTTTCATGAGTAATATGTTGACTCATGTAGTGTTCCTAATTAAGGTAGCATGCTATTTTTGAAAAACATTCTTAAATATTTGCACTTTTTCATAGCCATTTTTTTATGTTTTTCACTTTTATAAAATCTACCATCCCTTGTTTTCTCTTTTAAAAATATTTGAAATGATTGATTAGTGTTAAGTATAGTGGATGCGAACTAATCTAAGATGCTTATTATCTTCATTTTTCATGAAAAGTCAATTATCTCTATTTTCTATCTGGAATTTGCGTCTCTTGAATTTTTTAATACCTTGCTTTAAGTAGACTTAAGAGCATGAGGATGATCTAGGCAACTTTTTGATTAGTTTGAGCTTTTGCATCCCGAACCTTAAATTCCTAACCATTGCTAGCCACGTTGTGCCTTTTCCATTTTCTTTTTATAAGTCTCACTTATTTTTCACCAAAGCCATATAGCTTACCCATGTCGCACACTTAAAACTTTTCGAGCTTTATATCACTTGTGTGTACTATATTTTGTGAAAATGGTGGAGATTTGTATTATATCTCAATTGCTACAAAAGAGGAAAATGAAAAAAAAAGGGGAAAACTCAATTGTTTCAAAAGAAGGAAGAAGATATGATATATATTTATATATATATGCAAAAAAAAAAATTATGAATGACCTTTTAACCCCAACTTTATATTGCAAAATGACTTGGGGTGTCAAAATTTTATTTTCTAGCAACAAGTTATTTGCAAAGCTCTTCTTTTTTGTTTTAAGTGTGCTTTACCCATCATGTTTATCTTTTGAACTCCACACCCTTAAAACCTAACCCAAAAATTTACACCTAATGAAAGTCCTTTTGATTCATGCTTCTGAGGTTTATTTTTAGTACGGTAGCGAGAAAGTAAATTGATTAAATTCTTAGGTAGCAGTATTGATCTTTGATTTAGATTGGTATGAATATAAAATGTCACTTAGATTTTAGTAGCAACTCAATATCCTTTTCATTTATCACATTACTCAATTTTTAGTTTTGCTTAAAAACATGGGATGATTTATTTTTTTATGCTAGTGAAAATTATAAAATTCTATGCCAAGACTAAGTAAAAATATTTTGTTTTCTTTTCATAATTCCTCTACCTTAATTTCGCATCGTACTTGTGTTTGGCATAGCCAATTTGTTTGGTTTGTTTTTTTTTATTTTTTCTAGCTCGTATATCTTTGCTTGAGGACAAGCAAAATAATAAGTATGGGGGAATTTGATGATGTATAATTTGACCTAAATTATTAATATAAAAATCTAAATAATCTAATATAAATATTTTTATAATGTTAATTTTATTCGCTAAATCGTATCTTTTTATAATTCTATCCTAACCATGCCTATTTTACTATATTTTCTGCGCGCAGCAAACTTCGGGGCAACTTTTGGACATGTTGCGGCCAGAATCAGATCTTGGGCTGAACATGAAAGTTGTAGCCCTCGGAAATACCTTTCCAACGCATGGTTACATGCTTTCATCGGATTTATGTAGCTTCGGGAATCCTCCGTCGAAGTTGTTGTCCAGCAGATTTCCTGCATGAATGATTCTCGTCTTTGAGCAAGAACCGAGGATCCCGGGACAAATTGCATTATCAATTCAAAAATAACATGCCTTCAGTTATGGTGTGCCAAAATAAATGTCAAGTGCACTCATGTCATGGTGTTGTGGAACAATATTCAAGAATGGAATGAAGCCATAATGGTCCTATGTGATTTTGTCATGACAAATGTGAAATAAGCTAGCCACCTTTGACTTTATATTCAACATGTGTCCTTAAAGGAAGCTTCATGGAAAGAGAGAAAGCTAGCCAACTTTTATCATGCTTTTCATGACAAGTGTGAAAGAGGCTAGCCACCTTTGAATTTTAAACCAACATGTGCTTTTTGACCAAGGGATGCTTCATGGAAACTTCATCCTCATGCCAAATTCCAACTCTACCCCTTTGGTTTTGGCCCTATAAATAGGCATGAAGAAAGGGGGAAAGGATCATCCTTTCTACTTCATTTTGAGCATTGTAGAGAGCCATTGGAGTTTGTTTTTAGAGTATTTTAGTTTAATATTTTCATGCTTTAATGTTCTTACAATTTCTTTTATCGTACTTGTAATATTCTTGCAAACTCTCTTTATAATGTCTTTTTTGAAATCTTTTGTAACTTCTTTTCAATAAGAAATAAATTAGTTTGTTATTCTCTTTCCCTCTTTCTCTTTCTTCTTATGCATATTCTTAACATGATTTTCATTTCCTATATTATGAGTAACTAAACTTTGTTTAGTGCTTGATCGAAATGATCCGAGGAATGAAATGATCTCTTTTTCTTAATCCATATCTTCTCTTTCTCTTTGAACACATGTTTAGGATTTACCCTTGATTAATTTATAGAGAGGTCATATCATCGATATATGATTTTCTCTTCTATTTCCATACTCAAGTAGCCGAAAGGATCATGCGTATGGATTGATCGCTCATGGGTAAAGGGAGTTGAATGCAATCCTTGAAAGAGGACGACATAAATTTCCCGGATTGGAGTCAAATCCAATAGAGGGGTTCACTATATAAAGCGAGTTTTAGGGGTTTCAATTATAGAACGAAAGTTCGGTTGATCAACCTAAACTCAGTTGGGCGTAGCCTTGAAAGAGGTGCGTTCATATTTTGGGAACCTCCACAGTCCAAGCATCTTCGTTAAAAAGAATTAGAGATTTATCTATTTTTTTGATCATTTTCATTCCAAGGTGATTCAAGATCAAGTACTAACCTTTTAAATTATTGCTTAATCATCCTCTTTTATTGTATAACCGTTCTCTCATTTGCAAACCAAATCAAAGTATCTAATTGATAAAATAACAGAAATCTCTTTGAAGTAGAAGTAATCGATGCGCCTTGGTTCTAATACAACCTTGATATTATATCCTATGCTATAAGCGATAAGGTACACTTGCCTTTATCGAATATAGATTCGGAGAACATCATCTTCATCTTCATCTTCTCTTTTTCATAAAACACCTCCGGGATTTTCTCCATCAACACCCTGAAGGAAAGGCTGATGACAACTCCAATCCTAAGTCTGCCGAAAGGTACTGAAGGATTTCAAATTTTCAGTGACGCATCAGGATGCGGTTTGAGTTACGTATTGGTGCAACATGGCAGTGTGATAGCCTTTGGGTCTAGGCAGTTGAAGCTTCACGAGAGGTATTACCCCGTCCATGACATGGAATTGGTGGCAGCAATTTTTGCGTTGAAATTATGGCAGCACTATGTTTATGGTGCGAATGTGGAGATCTTCACAGACCACAAAAGACTAATGTTTCTACTAGATCAGAAGGACTTGAATATGCGACAGCGTAGGTGGGTCGAGTTCCTTGGAGACTACGAGGTGGTGATTCAGTATATGCTAGGCAAATACAATGTGGTGGCAGATGCCTTGAGTAGAAAATACTCTGGTCAAGGGAATTTGATTGAAGCTCATGATGAGCAGTTGGTGCGAGATTGGGAGTCCCTTGGCATCGAGTGTGTAGCGAGAGGGGAGTCTAGCATGACTCGTTTGAACTGGATTGAGTTGCAAAATGACTTGTCCGATCGTATTCGGGAAGCGACCCGTTTGGATGTGGAGTTCCAGCCATACAAGGTGGAAGCTCAAAAGGGCGAGAGTAGCGCTTGGGAAATGATTGAAGGGATCCTGAGGAAGGATGAAAGGTTATATGTTCTGCAGTTTCGCAAGCTCCGTGAGGAGTTAATGTTTGAGGCTCATTTTACGAAGTATTCCAATCACCCGGGAAGTATAAAGATGTACTTGGATATGAAGAAATCCTTTTGGTGGCCTGGTCTGACGTGGGACGTAGCTTTATACGTGAGTCGGTGCCAAACTTATTCCTTGGTGAAGGTCGAGTGTCAGAAGCCGGGCGGGTTCCTGAAGCCTCTTCCTTTTCCCGAGTGGAAATTTGATGACATCTCTATGGACCTTGTGCATGGCTTACCTTGGTCGCAGCAAGGTAATGAAGCTGAAAGTCCACCTAGTGCCAATTACCTTCACCTATGGGGGGGGGGGGGGGGGGGGGGGGGGGGGGGGGGGGGGGAATAGGTGTTTTGCAGCGATTTTAGCGGAATTAAAATTCTACCTGCACAAATAAACAAAACAACACAACACAAACAGACACTAGCAGTTATAGTGGTTCCCCGATTTGGGTACGTCCACTTTCCCCCTTCGACCTATCTCCCAACAAGGGATGACTCGGTCTCTTCACCAACCGGATTGAAATCCAATCCTCACACTAACGGAAGGAACCCTTCCAACCGATGTAGTCACCACTCCTCCACCACGGGTTGCACCCAACCCTTACAACGAGGAACTTACGTTCCTTTACAACAAAAATAAAATGGAATGTATAAACTATACAAACTTCTTATTGAGTGCTAGGTGTCCCTCTTCGGTCGATGACGCATTCTTGACGAAGACGAAGAGTCCACGACCTAGCTCTCACTTAGAATGAATCTCCACAAAACCGGAGACAGCAAGAAGAGCGGCATCTTGGCGTTTGGGATCGGCGATGGCAAGAAGTGCGGCGGCTGAGCTTTAGAGATCCAACCTTCGTAGCTAAGCTAGCAAGGTCTACCAACGGTCACGCTAGGATCGATCGTCTCGATCGATTCGGAAAGGGAAGGTATTCCCGATCAACGAACCAAGAGACAAAAGATCTCTGGATAGACACGTGAGACGCGTTGCTTGGCTGAGCTTCTGTCGCCGGGAGATCAGGAGGTATCCACGATCACAGGCGGCGATAATCTTCCCGAGCGATGGCGGCGGTGGAAGAGAAATCCGCGAGTTAGGTTACGTCGTCTGCTCGGTATTCTTTCTTGTGTATTCATAGTTCTTACTGTTCAAGATGCCGAAGTATTTATACAGTAGGTAATACAATATGACCGTTGTGGGCCCCACCAAAAGAAACCCTAGCTCCGATTTCAAAACAGCGCCTGGAACTTGGTCCGGTCCAGCGAGCACAAGAATTTTACCCAAGGCAAATTCGGCGAGAATCAAAGGTGATTCTCGACGGATCGGCGAGAATCACTTATGATTCTCGCCGAATTCAACTTGGCAGAATTCTGGCTGAAGATATCGCCAACCGGAGAGAATCGGCCAGAATCAATATTCATTCTCGACGGATCGGCGAGAATGCAAAGTCATTCTCGTCGATTCGGCGAGAATCAACTAGTGATTCTCGACGATTCTGCCTTAAGCAGAAATTAAGACGGCGTTGAGACAGCCGACTGTAATCGGCAAGAATCAGCTAGTGATTCCTGTCGAATCGGCGAGAATCACTTAGTGATTCTCGACGATTTCTACTTAGACGATTTTTCGTCTTTCCACCCGTGAGCTGCTCTTTGGCCCATCCTTGCTCCTTGTCTGCTCTTGATCTTTCTTAGCCCTGTACTTGAAAGTAAGTACACTCCAATAGAGAGAGTACACGTAGGCAAACACACTGATTTGCTCAACGAGGGATTACGTTGCGCAGACCCGTGTATATTGACCCACTGCACCCTGACATTGGTGTGTACTTAGCGTGGAATAATTGCAAGCACAACTTGAAACATATCATCAAATACATTGTGGATTCATCTTAACTAGACAGGAGGCTTCCTCAAATCCAGGTAATTGTGGATACAATACCCAACAATCTCCCCCTATTTGAGGAAGCCAAAATCCTACTAGCTAAAATGAATTTCACCAATCCAGATAATACATACAGCAAATCAAGAGAAGAAAAGAGAAGAACAATAAATGCAAGCAGAGCAATACTAGAGTCAATCATGACATCACATATATTTATAGATATCCACAATAATTGTTCAAATATTAACATGATAATAATGATAAATAATAAGGAGTACATTAGCTAAAATCCTAGGTCTCTTTCTCCCTAGCTATTTCGTCTTTTAGTTGCTGCGCCAAGTGTCTCCTGCTTTTTCTTTCGAAGTATTCCTTTGGCTTAGGATAGTATTTGGGATGAGGAGCTTTATCTGCCACAGTGTTGGACCTGAAGAAGATGATCCGTTTAGCTTCAAAGGTCTTGTGCAGCTCCCACTCATACTGACTATAAACATCGTTCTGATTTATCTCCCCCCTCTGTTGTAGGGTAAATGTGTCCAAAATGATACTCCTTGATACCGGACTCCACCTTTCGTTTCTCACTTCATCCTCCTTCAATCTGATTTTCTTTTCAGTTTGCGTTTCCTTGGATGTTCCTTCTTGAGTTTTTCTCTTGCCTTTAGCTCTTGTTAGGGCTTCTTGGTCAAAAAATGCACTGCGCTCAGCTCTTGTAGCAGCCCTAGCAACCTTCTTAGATTCAGCCTCACTCAGTGGAACTCCTTCAACCCTTTGTTCTTCTACATCAGCAGCAGCAGTCTCTTCCGGAGGGGCAACCGGAACGTGTATGCCCGACGCCTGTTGTAATAACTAGTGGGCCGTGTCAAAAACATACCTATTCGATTGATCGAAGGTGTTAATTATTATCTGTTAGATTGATCGAAGTTTAGTTGTCAATTATTATCTGTTAGATTTAAAAACGTACCTATTAGATTGATCGAAGTTGTCTAGTATTATTTGTTGAAGCCCTACCATCTTAGCTTTGTAATCTTCCTCCCCCTTTTTGGCTTCCACAGCAATTGAGTTTGCGAAAGCGTGCAGGGACACATCAATGTGCTTTACTATCTTTGAAAACTCATTCAGCAGGGTCTTTTGATCCGCGTTCAGAATCACCATGTTGGCATTAATTTTTTGGATGCTATTAGCCACAACATGTGCATTCTGATTTACGACAGCCAGATCATCTGTGTTCTTTTTAAGACCTTGCATCAGCAAGAGACAGCTGTGCCGGTTGTAGTATACTTTTCGTCGAATTTCTTTTCCATGACGTCCAACTTGTGATTGACTTCCACAATGTTCTTTAGCATTAGATCCTCAGATTCTTTAACCCTTTTTAGCACGTTGGCTTGTATTTTCTCAAACGAGGCCTTTAGCTCATCCAGAATTCCTTGAACAATATTGACAGTATGATTTGCCAGATTGGCTTGCAGTGGATGATCCTCAGGCAAGCCTTGGTCTGGCCCTTCAGTAGAGGCACTTGGTGAACTGGACACTAGTACAGGTTCCACGGGGGGAATGCTGGCAGCCACAGTAGGTTGTTCAGGAATGCTTACCAAAGGTTGCTGAGAGGGCTCCCCCTCTATTCGTACACCAGACTCCTTAGGAGCTTGTTCCTCAGATGGAACTTCAGCATCATCCCGAGGATCCAACACTTCCATCCCCTCAATTCCTTCTTCCCCCTCCTCATCATCCATGTTCTCAATCTCAACTGAGGCATTGTCTAAATTTTCCTCGTCATTCTCCTCGACATCACCTCCATCTCCCAGATCATTATCGTTCAGGGCCGCCTCATCTTCCACCACATCCTCACTTTCTTCTTGCAGGTTCTCAACTGCATCCCTAGCTATCTGAGAGATGTCAGATCTGACATCAGCAGGAGCGGATAGAGACTCCCCCTCAGTTCCTGCAGTCAGCAGATCAGGAACTTCACTGGGGACAGCCACAGAATCTGCTGGGGTTCTATTGTCCTCAGCCCCATAGGACACAGCTAGGGATTCATCTTGTTCTTCTTCCACGACAGCTTGCCCTATCCGTCTCTCCCATCTATCAAAGACACTGGAGTCAATCTTCTTCAGATAGTGGATGGGAACTCCTTTGCTCATATCAAACGTGTCTCCATCCAGTTGGTTAAGATAGAGACTGATAATCCGTCCAAAGCTGGGGGTTCGCAGAGTATCCTTTATTCTTTCAAATAGCATGCCCCCCCAGTTGAATCGCTTCCGACATACAATCACCACTAAGATCTTGAACATCTCACCCGAGATATGATCGTGAGAGCCTGGCTTACAGATCAGGACTTTCCCGACGATGTCAGACAGAAGCTTCCCTTCCTCGTTCATCTCCTTCCTCTTGATGGATTTGATTCCTCTGGGTAGACCACAAAATAGAAGAGTCCTGGCTCGATCCTATTCTTCCAGATAATCCTCTTGATCAGAGCTGGAGAGCTGCAGGTATTGAGTCAGTTTCCATGCAGACATTTTTATCCTTGCCCCGACAATCTTACACTTGATGACAGTATCTTCACGCCGAAGTTTGGCAGTCGCAAATAATTCCATCACTTCCTTATCCAGTATCTTGCAGGGGTGCTCCAGGGTGAGTCCAGCCTCTTCAAGCATGAGAATGATGTTTCTGAACTCATCTGAGGACTGAGAAAAGCCTGTTCGAACTAGCTCACATCCAGTGACAAGTCCAACGGTGGTTCTTGGAACCATTTTAAACCTAAGGAGGAAATGTACAAGTCTAAGCCTGGTCAGTAACTCTATTAGGAAGCTATACTAACAACAAGCCACTGCAAGGAGGAAGAAATCGTTACCCTAAGCCGAGGAGTGCCGGGATTATAGAGACGGAAATAACGGGATCGAAGGGAATGCCTGGACGGGCTCGGGAAGCTCGCAATTTGGGGATCGACGAGATTCCCGGGGATTGAAGCCTAGACCATCGGGATCGATTGAGGCCGCGAGCTACCAGTCGACGGAGCACTGAAAAAGGGAAATGAAGAGTCGGCGGGTAAGGGAAATGAAGAGTCGGCGAGCTACCAGCCGACCGTAGGGAAGCTCGCGATTTGGGGGGAAAGCGAATAGACGGGAAATGAAGAGTCGGAGGGATATCCTCTCTATATATACTGTAGCAAATCAGGCGGGTTCGACGAGATTCCGACAGATTTTTCTAAATGTTTTCTACCGAGGGTTTAGACGGAATTTTCCACACAGCGTTACGATGCATAAGAACTTTGTTACCCTCTAGACAAGTAATTTTGTTAGGAGGCATATTAATTGTATGGCACATAATTTTATTAAGTAATTTCTCGTTCGAGATGTACACAATATTTTGATATCAGTTGTAACCTTTTGTAACACCCATTGACGTACCTTCTTAATTTTAAGCGGGCTGACTTATGCCTGTTGACGTTCATTTTCAAATATATCAATGTGTAACTACCAAGAATTCCGTGAAATTGTATCTAAAGATCATTTTACACTTTTAATCTGTCCTTAGGTGTAAAAGCATATATGTGTATTTATACACATAGCCACTAACCTTAGAGAAGGAATTCACAAATTTGTGTGGATATATAAGTATATATATATATATGTGAATATCAATATAATTTGGCTCAAATATTGAATCTGAGCGCAGGTACCTTGGATCATAAGATTTATCATTTAGATCTTCTGTTTAAGGCACACCAGGTGTTCAATTTGAGTATGCCATTGTAGATAGCACTGCTCTTATTCCAGATACTTGTTCCAAGTCATTCTTGGAATGTCTCCTGTCTAGTTCCCATCATGTTTACTGGAACCTAGACTACCCTGCAAAAAGGAATTACCCTACCTTAGGAACCCAATATGTATTGGGTCCTAGGTTCTTGTCAGCATAAAAACTCGAATTCCTTCCCACAGGAATCCTGTTAGGAAGACTAACTCTGCCCAGAGGAGGTGGATATGCCCTTTCCCTTGACACAGAGGGGTTGTGCCAACAATCTATGGCAAAGTGACCCACCTTGCCACAACACCAACACTCGTGAATATTGTATCGTCGTTTCAGACCTGACCTACTGACTGAAGTAGTCATGATCTCAGGTATAAATGGGATTGAGCCGGTTATTCTCACAAAATTGCCTTTTCCACCATGACACGTGGGAGGGTGGTCAGAATGCATGTGATGAGTGTCATGAGGCCTGGGAGGTGGTGCCTTCCATTCAGTCAGCACACTTCCAGAGGCCCCATGGGTACTTACCACATGTTTCCTGACCCCATTTCCTGTGTCCTAGGGTGGAAAGCACTGCACTGTGAGCTGGTTCCTGCATATTCATGATGAGTTGGGGCTGAGGCTGAGAATACAAAGGGTTCAGAATGAGCCTTGGGTATTCTCTCATGGGTAGCCATGACAGCTCTGATACTGTGGGTATTTCCACCTGAGGGCTGATCATTCTTGTAGTGACCAACGTTGTTTCTGTGGTCATACTTGAAGGCATGATGAGTGCCCTTCCTACTCGGGGTGGGGGGTCTGAACACAGTTTCCCCATTTCTCCACGAATTAATAATTCGGGAGATCCACCCATTTTCTTCTTTTCTCTTGATAGCATCTATCGTGGAAAAGTTAGAAACTATTCTCTTCTCGGTCTCTAGACGACTTTCTAGATCCGATATCTTTGAGTCCTTGACCTTGATGGATTCCACTTGGATATTCATCAAGGTCTTCAGCTGAGCAATCTCCTTAGCTTGCTCCTCAACAAGTGAGTTGCTCTTCAGAAGAGCACACTGAAGGGATTCAAGATTTTCAATCATCTGATTGGAGCTATCCATATCCCTTACATCACTAGAGGGACAATCCTCTTAACTATTCCTGTCTTCAGGAACAGCAAGAGGAGAGGGACATGAAGAAGAAGTTACCTGCTTCTGGCTATGCTGTTCAGGGTTACCGTCAAGATCGGCAGAGCCTGTTGAGTTAGCTTCATCAGAACGGCTTTCCTCAACTTCTTCTTCAGTCTCTGATAAGGATACAGGAGCCCTGATACTTACAAATTGATCATGCCCTTCATCTTCAGAAATGAGGACCCCCACATAGTCTTCATCTTCTTGCTGACAACTGGTCCCTTCTTTCTCTGATCCCATCATGAGATCTGAGATGGTTTGCCACATGGACTTGGCCGTTCTACACTTGTCCACTCTTGAACTAGATACACCAGACTAGACATCAGTGATGATCTGTCGTATTAACTTGTCCAAGTTGAACAATGAGAGCTCGGTCTCAAACATCTCTTCGGGACACTTGGGGATTTGGATATCCTTTCCTGAACCGGAAGCCTTCATGGGAATGAAGGGACCCTCTTCCAAGATGAGTGACGCCCGAGGGTCAATTGCCTCCAGATGAAATATAACTCTCATCTTCCAGATGGGGTAGTACACCTTTGTACATGAGGGGAGTCTTAGAGGAGGGACATCATAATCCCACTCCATGCTTGAGTCTGATCTTCTTGTTGACACTAGAGGCAGGAACTTACTCGAGGTTTTAACCACTTTGATGAGTAACCTCCCTCTGATACCACTTGAAAGTCCACCTAGTGCCAACTACCTTCACCTATGGGGGGGGGGGGGAATAGGTGTCTTGCAGCGATTTTAGCGGAATTAAAATTCTACCTGCACAAGTAAACAAAACAACACAGCACAAACATACACTAGCAGTTATAGTGGTTCCCCGATTTGGGTACGTCAACTTTCCCCCTTCGACCTATCTCCCAATAAGGGACGACTCGGTCTCTTCACCAACCGGATTGAAATCCAATCCTCACACTAACGGAAGGAACCCTTCCAACTGAAGGAGTCACCACTCCTACACCACGGGTTGCACCCAACCCTTACAACGAGGAACCTACGTTCCTTTACAACAAAAATAAAATGGAATGTAAAAACTATACAAACTTCTTATTGAGTGCTAGGTGTCCCTCTTCGTTCAATGACACATTCTTGATGAAGACGAAGAGTCCACGACCTAGCTCTCACTTAGAATGAATCTCCACGAAACCGGCGGCAGTAAGAAGAGCGGCGGCTTGGCGTTCGGGATCGGCGGCGGCAAGAAGTGTGGTGGCTGAGCTTTAGAGATCCAACCTTCGTAGCTAAGCTAGCAAGGTCTACCAACGATCACACTAGGATCGATCGTCTCGATCGATTCGGAAAGGGAAGGTATTCCCGATCAACGAACAAAGAGACAAAAGATCTCTGGATAGACACGTGAGACGCGTTGCTTGGCTGAGCTTCTGTCGCCGGGAGATCAGGAGGTATCCACGATCACAGGCGGCGACAATCTTACCGAGCGACGGCGGCGGCGGAAGAGAAATCCACGAGTTAGGTTACGTCGTCGGCTCGGTATTCTTTCTTTGTATTCATAGTTTTTACTGTTCAAGATGCCGAAGTATTTATACAGTAGGTCATATAATATGACCGTTGTGGGCCCCACTAAAATAAACCCTAGCTTCGGTTTCAAAACAGCGCCTGGAACTTGGTCCGGTCCAGCGAGCACAAGAATTTCGCCCAAGGCAAATTCGGCGAGAATCAAAGGTGATTCTCGACGGATCGGCGAGAATCACTTATGATTCTCGCCGAATTCTACTTGGCAGAATTATGGCTGAAGATATAGCCAACCAGAGAGAATCAGCCAGAATCAATATTCATTCTCGACGGATCGGCAAAAATGCAAAGTCATTCTCGTCGATTCGGCCAGAATCAACTAGTGATTCTCGACGATTCTTCCTTAAGCAGAAATCAAGACGGCGTTGAGACAGCCGGCTATAATCGGCAAGAATCAGCTAGTGATTCTCGACGATTCGGCGAGAATCACTAGTGATTCTCAACGATTCAGTGAGAATCACTAGTGATTCTCGTCGAATCGGCGAGAATCACTTAGTGATTCTCGACGATTTCTCCTTAGACGATTTGTTATCTTTCCACCCGTGAGCTGCTCTTTGGCCCATCCTTTCTCCTTGTCTGCTCTTGATCTTTCTTAGCCCTGTACTTGAAAGTAAGTACACTCAAATAGAGAGAGTGCACGTAGGCCAACACACTGATCTGCTCAACGAGGGATTAAGTTGCGCAGACCCGTGTATATTGACACACTGCACCCAGACATTGGTGTGTACTTAGCGTGGAATAACTTCAAGCACAACTTGAAACATATCATCAAATACATTATGGATTCATCTTAGCTAGACAGGAGGCTTACTCAAATCCAGGTAATTGTTGATACAATACCCAACAGAAGCGATTTGGGTGATCGTGGATCACTTGAACAAAGTGGCTCTTTTCATCCCAAATCGGAGAGATGACAGCGCGGAAAAGCTAGTAAAGTTGTATGTTTGCAACATTGTGCGACTACATGGGATTCTAAAGAGTATAGTTAGTGATCGTGATGGACGATTCACGTCCAAAGACTGGAGGCTGGTTCAGAAGAGTCTGGGCACGAAGCTCAATTTCAGTACGGTTTTCCAACCCCAAACTATTGGATAGATAGAAAGGACGAATCTTACAATAGAGGATATGCTGAGGATGTGTACCCTCGACTTTGGGAAAAAGTGGGAAGACCACCTCTTCATGGTGGAGTTTGCCTATAACAACAGTTACCAGACAAGTATAAAGATGGCGCCATACAAAGCTTTGTATGGAAGGAGGTGTTGAATGCCAATGTCTTGGATCAAGGTGGGAGACACCAAGCTGTTGGGAAAAGAAGTGGTGGATGATGCATGTGAGTTGGGGTGAACCATTCAAGAGCGCATGAAGGTTGCCCAGGTCCGACAAGAAAATTATTTTAATGCTCACCATAGGAATATGGAGTTTGCGGTTGGCGACTCGGTCTATCTAAAGATCAAGCCGTTCAAGGGTGTTTCCGGATTCGCCGACTCAAGAAGTTGATTCCGAGGTTTTTGGGACCGTTCGAGGTTATATAACGGGTGGGAGAAGCAGTGTACCGATTGGCATTGTCCACATAACTGGTGGATTACACGATATTTTCCATATATCCGTCTTGAGGAAAGCCTTAGTAGAGGCTAGTGTGGTGATCGAATTGGCATATATGCCGATAGAAGAGGACTTGAGGATGTGAGTTCGTCTAGTTAGTATAGAGGATACAGAAGTTCGGCAATTGCGGAACAAAGAAGTTAAGCTCGTGAAGGTGCGTTGGGATAACTACGGGCGTGACGAGTTCTCTTGGGAGCGTGAGCAAGCAATGCATGAGGACTATCCCGAGTTATTTATGTAATGTTGGTTTGAAATAGTAACCAATATGTAGCAACAGTGTTTTTAGACGTTGGAATATTATTTTCGGTGGTTTGCTTGATTAGAAATGGTTTGTGTAAAGTTGTTATCAGAATGTTTCTATTTGATTGCAATAATTTTTCTTGCTGTCTTCTTGTATGAAGATTAATTTCGGGGAACAAATTCTTGTAAGGGGGGGAGTTGTAACACCCCAGTTTTCAAAACTGGAGTCGCTGAAGCTAACACCCGGCAGTAGAGATACCACTGGCGGTAGGTCGATGAGCTCGACATTGGATCTTGCACACGATCATTGGATCTAGTGCGCACGGCCACTAGTCTTGCGCCACTGATCGTGCACACTATTCTCCATTTTTTCAAGTTCTGCCTAGGGCAACTGTACGACAATAGGACTTACCGCGCACGACCACTTGTCGTGCACCGCTGCTCGTGCGCATTTATCCCTTTTATTTGTAGAGTTCTGCCATTGTTAATCGCACAATCATGGGACCCAGTTGAGAGAACTAAATTGTCTACCTAAATCACCTAGAGGGGGGTGAATAGGTGAAATGCGTGTCAAATGCGGAATAAAAAATTAACACAGCACAGATCAAGCAATCACACGGACGATAAGAGATTTATAGTGGTTCCCCAATCTTGGGTACGTCCACTTTCCTCACCGATCTAGCAAACCACTAGACTCGGCTACTCCACTATCTCGGATTGAAAACAATCCTACACCTCGGAACCACGTTCCTACAAAACTCGATCCAAACCGGATCTACACTCGGAAGATAAAGCCTTCCTACAAATCTCGGAGAAAAACTCCTACAATGAAATTTGTTTGAAAAGAAAATACAAACAATATATTGCATAGATCTGGATCTTTGATAGTCTTCTTCCTTGAGAACTTTGGCTTGATCAGAATATGTTGAAGATGACTTGAGAGAGATCCACAGATCTGAAAAATGGAATCACCTCAATCGAGAAAATAGATCAGAAATCTTTGAGGCTCAGCGAGATCGAGTGATTATCTTTCGTCTGGATCTCTGGAGAAACAGAGTTGAAAGCAGCGATCGGAGATCGTCGATCCAGACCTTCTTCCGTGAATGGCAATGGCGGCGGCGTGAGAAATTAGGGTTCACGGGAACTTTTTTTCTTTCTTAAAATAATAATCTCTGTAAAGCTTGTTATTAGTCAAATCTGAAAGGACCTATTTATAGGTGGACTCCATCGGTCAGAAATTTAGTTAGGGATGACACGTGGACCAATCAGAAATGATTAATTCGAAATACAGCAAAATTGTACTTGGAGAATTTCAGGAATGTTTGAACAGATATACTCGAGACAGAGAAGAGACATACTCGAGTATAAGATGTTATATACTCGAGTGGATAGGAGGAGCATACTCGAGTATAAGAAGAGAAGAGAAGTTATTCGAGTGATTCAGAGATCAACACTCGAGTGATTTTAGAACTACTCGAGTATGAGAGTATATACTCGAGTAAAAACACTTAGAAAATTTCTCAGATAAAATAGGAAGAACTACTCGAGTAGAAGAGTTGGAGATACTCGAGTGAGGGGAAAATGAACTACTCGAGTATCTTGGGAAGACTACTCGGGTAATCACTAAACTACTCGAGTATGAAAAACAACTACTCGAGTACAGAGTCACTTACTCGAGTATATAGGGAACTACTCGAGTAGGTAGACTTAGAAACTTTCTGATATGAGAAGTGTAGATCTACTCGAGTATGAACAGAACACTTACTCGAGTAACTAACCAACTACTCGAGTACAAGTTATCACCTACTCGAGTACAATACAGTCTACTCGAGTATGTAATCCAACTTACTCGAGTACAGACTCACTTACTCGAGTGTACAAAAGAGGTACTCGAGTATGTGGACTTAGAGAAAATTTCGGATCTAAGAACAGAAGGATCTACTCGAGTATAAAATATGACCTACTCGAGTGACTAACTATCTACTCGAGTATAAGCTTATCTACACGAGTATACAGTGTCTTCTCGAGTATGTCTAAGGATCTACTCGAGTACTAGGTCACTTACTCGAGTAGATGAAGGAAGCTACTCGAGTATGTGGACTTAGAAAAATTCTTCTAACGAAAAACTTCAATACTTCAGTCCACAAATCAAAGTGCATGTATAGGAAGTGTATCCCAATAGAGAGGCTATACATGGGCCAACACTTTGGATCACACAATGAGGGATTACATTGTATGGACCTGTGTTTGGTGACCCATTATAGACTGACATTGGTCTACACTTGGCAATAAGAACCTGCACACATACAACTTAAACACAATATCAAATACACCTTAATTCATCTTAGTTCAAGGTCTGACCTCCTACAAATCTGAGGTATTATGGAGACAAATCCCAATAATCTCCCCGTATTTGTAGATGTCAGCACCCCCTACACTAAGGTGAATTACTTAGAGTAAAAAGAACAACACACATATACTTAAAAAAAGTAAACTGAAGCAGGATAAATAATAAGATAGCCATAATCAGAATTAAATATATATATAGAAATGTTTTTAACAGATTAAAATGTCCATTTCCACATTCTTATTGACTCAAGAAGGGGCTTCTTTGTGCATTATTTCTCTCTTCAGCTCTTGCCTCTCTAGGTAACTGAATGGTTTAGGAAAATATGTTCTGGGCCTAGGAGGAGCAGCTGGGTTGTTGTATCCCCAATTTCTGTCATGAAGTCTGATCTTGATCTGGGATACTTCATAAGCTTTCCATTCTGAATAACTGTAATACTGATCTCTGTGCTCACCAAGATCTATTACTAGCTTCAAGGTATCAAGGATCAGATATTTGGAGGTTGGACTCCAAACTTCAGTATGAACAATTTCTGGTCTACCTTCAGAAGCTGGGGCAGGCTCTTTTCTAGGTGCAGAATGGCTAGCAGAAGCGCCGTCACCATATTTGCTTTTCTTCCTTGGGGCACCTTGAGAACTAGGAGGAAGTTCATCTTGCCAAATATCAGTATAAGAGAGAGGAGGCTCAGTCACATCACCAGCAGGTCTGGGTGAGAAGACTGGCACACCTCCTAGAATGTTTGCCTGAGCTGGAAAATTTTCTTGAGCTGGAGCACCTGATGGAGGATTTTCTTCAAGAGGATCCAGAAATTTAGGAATTATGGTAGGGTTGAGCTGGGCATTGGGGAAATTCTGGTTGTGCAGCCAAACAGCAGTATCATAAGTATAGAACTTTACAGACTGGAGCTGGGCTAGGATGTCTGCTTTCATATCTTTTACAAGACCATCCACAGCTGCTTGAGCTTGTTCAGATAGTTTTTCAACTTGTTCTTTTACTATCTTCTCCCCCTTGCTGATATCTACAGATAGCTTGGCAATGGCTTCGTCTCTAAAAGTTCCCACTTCTTCACATATTTTTATAAGATTAGCATCAGCATTCTTGTCCAATTGTATCTGATTATTTGCAACAGTTTCAGCTTGATTTCTTAGTTCACCTATACTTGTAATAGTATGATCAATTGCTTTTCCACCTAGCTGAAAGAGTTTCTTGAGCTCATCAGTATTGGCTTGAATTTCAGCAAAGCCTCTACTCATCTCCTTTTCAAGAGTAGAGACCTTGTTATTTACTGAGGCTAGAGAGTCATCAAAGTACTTTCTGTGTTCACTGAGTAACTGTTCAATCTTGCTTACCAGATCTGAAGAAGTAGAAGGAGTTGAAGTTGGGCAGGGACTGAAGGAGCAGGAGTAACCCATGGTGGGATTTCAGTGATTACCACTGAGCTTTCAGCTCTCTTGAAAGATTCTAGGACAACTGATTCTTCTTCATTTAGGAAGGAGGGAATAGAGAAGTCCAAAGTCCTCAGAGGAGCCTCCACTGGTTCTTGAGATACTCCCTCGTCATCAGACAAAAGAATATTTTCTGGTTGGCTTTTCTCTACAGCAGGGGACTGAGTAGGAGACTGAGCAGGAATCTGAGCAGGAGACTGTACAACTTATTCATTTTGAAATAGGGGAGCATCTGAGCTGAGCTCATCAATCAATTTATTGATATCTTCTGCAGTAGATAGTAGGGTTGCTGGATCTGGAATCTCTGAGTGGGGATCTGCTGGAAGAGGAGAAACTGGAGGAGTAGAATCCCTGACTTCTGCTTGCTATGAGGGTTCTGATGAAGCTGGGTACTGAGGATGAGATGAGGCAGGCCCCCCCTCAACTATTGCACCTGAGGTAGCAACAGTTTGATGTGGAGGAGGAGATGGAATCCTGTCATCAGGTACACTGGTTTCTTGGGAATCTACTGAAGGGACATCAGCTTTGGATGCTTGGGCAGTGTTCAGAATTTTAATTTCATATCGCTGGATGGAGGATATAGAAAACTTTTTCATGTGATGGAGGGGAGTCCCTTTGGATAAGTTAAAGACTGACGAGTTGATTTCATGAAGAAGGAGGGAAATAATCCTGGAAAAACTTGGATGCTTAATGCTTTCTCTGAGTTTATCTAGGATCAACAGTCCAAACTAGAATTGTTTGCGGCAGATAATGGCTTGCATTATATCAAACATTTCCATAGAAATGTCTCGAATGGAGTAAGTCTTGCATAACAGTACCTTTGCAATTACATCCACTAGGAATTTTCCTTCTGAGTTGAAATCAGCTCTGCTAAAGGAATGGGCTTGAGGGTTACCTCCACAGAATAAACTAGTTCTTACTGAATCTTCAGCAGTCATTTCGGCATCGTCATCTATTACTGGCAGTTTTAACAGAGCAGCTAAGGAGCCTTTGTCCAGTCAGATTTTTATCCCTCTAACCTTGGATTTCAGGAGCTTTCCCTTTCGTTTTACCTTCAGATTCTGATAAAACTCTTCAACAGCTGGGAAAATAACTCGGCACGGCGTCTGGAGAACGAACGACAGTCCGGCGGTCTCGAAGAAAATCAGAAGATTTCGGAAATCATCTGAAAGGTCGGCTATACCCGCGGGGACGAGTTCTGAGCCGATGCCGATTTTAGAAGAGGGGGCCATCTGCAATTCTGGAGGACGAGAGAGGCGAAGGCGACGATGCTCTGCGGTTTTTCGGAAGATGAAGAGTCGGCGGCTACTCGAGAGAATGAGAAGTGGAAAGGGGTTTCTCGATTTTTCTAGATATATATATGATTCTAATTAGGTTTAAAAAAAGATAAATTCATACCTGAATGAAGCGGCAAATAGCTCGGTGCGAATTGAAAAATTAGAAATCCAAAATATGAATGTCATATACTCGAGTAGGTAACATCATACACGAGTATTAGACAGAGCATACTCGAGTAGGGCAAGTTTGTACACGAGTATATTGTCAAGTACCCGAGTATGTAAATCCTTTTACTTGAGTAATTCCCGTTTACTCGAGTATCTGTCTGGATATACTCGAGTATATATTACTTGAAAGACAATTTTCCTTGAGAGATGTATATTGCCACTGAAATCTTTAACTCTGAGCAGCCAATACCACTGATATCTTCTTGATTTGTGAGTCCATCACTAGTCGTCTTTGTTGAGCAGCCCGAGTTCCGTTTTGAAGAACGAAAACTTGGACTCGTCCAGCGGCTTGGTGAGTATATCTGCAACTTGCCTGTCTGTGGAGACATATTGTAGATCTATGTCTCCATTTTCCACATGCTCCCGGATGAAATGATAACGAAGCTCTATGTGCTTGGTCCGGCTGTGGGAGACTGGGTTGTAGGCGATTGCTATAGCGCTGGATGAGTCGCAAAACAAAGGAATGTTCTGGAACTTCATATTGTAGTCTTCAAACTGATTTTTGATCCAGAGAAGCTGTGCACAACAGCTGCCTGCAGTGATGTACTCTGATTCAGCCATTGAGATGGAAACACAGTTCTGCTTCTTACTGCTCCAGGAAATAAGTCTCCTTCCGAGGAATTGGCAAGTCCCAGAAGTACTTTTCCTGTCGTCTTTGCTTCCTGCAAAATCTGCATCTGAAAATCCAATTAGTTCACTATCATTACTTCTTGGGTACCATAAACCAAGATTTGGTGTACCTTTGAGGTATCTCAAGATTCTCTTTGCAGCAATGTAATGAGATTCCTTAGAGTTCACCTGAAATCTAGCACATACACATGTTGAGAACATTATGTCTGGTCTACTTGTGGTAAGGTAGAGCAAGGACCCAATTATGCTTCTGTACTTGGTTTCATCAAAAGGTTTTCCTTTCTCATCCTTGTCCAGAGACATAGCTGAGGCCATTGGAATCCTCATAGAGGTTGCATTCTCCATTCCGAATTTCTTGAGTAGCTCTTTGGTGAACTTGGTCTGTGAGATGAAAATTCCATCCTCAGATTGTTTCACCTGAAGCCCTAAAAAATACTTCAGCTCTCCCATACTGCTCATTTCAAACTTCCCTTGCATAAGTTTAGAAAACTTCTTGTAGAGGTTGTTATCTGTAGAGCCAAAAATAATGTCATCGACATAGATTTGCACTAGCAAAATCTTGCCTTTTATTTCCCTAAGAAATAATGTCTTGTCTATCTTTCCTCTTGTGAACATGTTCTCAAGAAGAAAGATGGACATCGTCTCATACCAAGCTTGAGGAGCTTGTTTAAGACCATATAAAGCTTTTTGTAATAAGTAAACATAATTAGGATAAGTTGAATCAACGAAACCTGGTGGTTGCTCTACAAACACTTCTTCCTTTATGTCACCATTTAGGAAGGCGGACTTAACGTCCATCTGATAGATGGTAAAGCCCTTAAGTGCAGCGTAGGCAAGAAATAACCTGATCGCTTCCAGTTTTGCCACTGGAGCATAAGTCTGGTCGAAGTCAATTCCTTCTTCTTGACGATATCCCTTTGCGACAAGTCTGGCTTTATTCTTTATAATGGTTCCATCATCGTCCATCTTGTTCCGGTAGACCCATTTTGTCCCAATGACGTTCTTACCCTTGGGTCTAGGAACAAGTGTCCAAACTTTGCATCGTTTGAACTGATTCAGTTCTTCTTCCATGGCTAGAATCCAGGATGCGTCAGAGTTGGCTTCCTCAAATTTCTTTGGTTCAACCTGTGAGAGAAAACTTAAGTGTAAATTCTCGTTGGTTGTACCTCGACGAGTTCTGACACCATCCCGAGGATCTCCTATGATTTGATCAACAGGATGATCCTTCAAGTGTCTGAACTCTAAAGTCCTTGCATCTGGGATCTCTTCAGCCACTAGAGTTGCATCTTCAGCTGGGATGTGTTCTTCATCTTGATCATCTACCTCTCTAATAGGGGTTGTAGAGGTGATCTTGATGAACGTCTCGTCTTTATCTTTAGTAGTTTCATCAAAGCTAAGTTCCTTCAACTTTGTACCTGCATCTACAATAGGCACACTAGACGAGTTGCTGTGTAGCAGACTCGTCTCATCAAATACAAGATGTATCGACTCTTCTACCACCAGAGTTTTTCTATTGAATACTCTATAGGCCTTACTATGGCTACTATAACCTACAAAAATACCTTCAAAGCTTTTCTCGCTAAACTTGGTAGTGTGATACTTGCCGTTGTTAAGTACGAAGCACTTACAGCCAAAGATTCTAAAGTATGAAATGGTTGGTTTCCTGCCTTTTAGAAGTTCGTAAGGAGTCTTATCATGGTTCTTGTTGATGAGTGCTCGATTTTGCACGTGGCAAGCTGTGTTGACGGCTTCAGCCCAGAAGTATTCTGGAAGTGAGGCATCACTCAACATGGTCCGGCAAGCCTCTATGAGTGTTCTGTTCCTTCTCTCAGCTACTCCATTTTGCTGTGGAGTGCGAGGAGAGGAAAACTCATGAAAGATACCTTGACTTTCGCAGAATTCTGTCATGGCTCCAGACTTGAATTCCGTTCCATTGTCACTTTTGATTTTGACTACGGAACAGTTGTGTTCATTCTGGATTTGCCTAACAAAATTGGTGAAAATACTTAAGGTATCTGACTTGTGTTTCAGAAAGAACACCCACGCAAAGCGCGAGTAATCATCCACAATAACCAACGTGTATTCCTTACCTCCCAAACTTCTAACTTGTAGTGGACCAAACAAGTCCATATGGAGAAGCTGTAAGCTTCTATTGGAATCCTTGCCTATGATGCTTTTATATGAACTCCTTATTTGCTTTCCCTTGATACAGGCGTGACAAGGACTGTCCGTAACGCACTTGACATTAGGGGCATCACGTACTAGGTTTTGAGAGAATAATAAATTAATAGTTTTGAAATTAATATGAGCTAGTCTCTTGTGCCATTGGTCAACAAGAGATGCACTACTTTTTGCTAAAAGACACACTGGTGTCGAAGAGTCTATACAAATGAAATTTAAACAGAAAATATTTCTGCTTCGAGTGCCTGATAAAATAGTTTCCATATTGTCAATCGATTTTATCAAACACTTGTCAGCATGAAATTCAACTACGTATCCTTTATCGCATAATTGGCTTATGCTGATGAGATTGTGTTCCAATCCTTCAACATAGGCTACATCCGAAAAGGATACGCTATCGTTAGAAATCATACCATAGCCTTTAGTTATCCCTCGATCTGAACCTCCAAAGATGACCTTTGGTTCGTTGCAGACTGAGGTGAAATTCTGGAGTAGGCTTCTTGTCCCGGTCATATACCGAGAACATCCACTGTCCAAATACCAGATTGGCATTTTGGTGGCCTTTGGACATACCTGCAATTACAATCACTTAGCCTTAGGAACCCAAACACGTTTGGGTCCTTGGTCTCGAGTTAGAAAACTCCCCCTACGAGTATTAGCCTCATGAGTGGTCATTCTCACGTTGCTAACTTGAGGGGTTGTAGCATTACTAGGATTGAACCAATAATTGATGGCAAAGTGACCAATTCTGCCACAACACCAATAGTCGATCCTGTTGTATCTTTGCCTAGTGAATTCCTGCTTGATTTTCTGAAATGATGGTCTAGCGGGAACATCACTCTTGGAGGAAGAGGCTTCATGGTGACGGCATCTACATGAAGTCTTCTCCTTCAGAGGCCTTTCCTCAACAGGCTTTACTTTCGGTGCTTTCTTGAAGTTGTGGCCATGATTATAAGGACCATAGCTCTGAAGAGTCACTTCTTCATAAGGTGCCTTAAAGACACTCTCACCAAAGTTTTGAGGGCGAGTCCATCCTTGGTACCGAGACTTTGGCTCTACATAAGTAGGCCTGGTCAAGTGACCATAGGACGAGTCCAGGTCAAACTTGTTCGTTGGAAAGATTACTTTCTTGAATACAGTTTGATCCAGAGGGGCTTTCCCTTTCTCTTTGGCCAAGGCTTTCTTGGCGGCCTTATTCTTCCGTTGAGCCTTATTTCTCCTAGAAGATTTACTAGGAGCACCCTCATGGCCTAGTCCAGCATTCTTAGCCTTTGTTGAGAATTTAGCAATGAGTGGACGAACATTATTGGGCTCGGAGAAACCTTCAACAAGTTTCTTTTCAGCTTCGAGTTGATCTTCCAACTCTTTGATGATTTTCCCTTTAAGGTCAAGGTGCTTGAGAGCTAGATTGTATTCTTTCATTGCGAGATCGAATTTTTCTTGAAGAGAGTTAGTCTTAGCGACTTCTTCTCTCAAGCTGCTCTCAACGACCTTTAGAGACTGAATCTCTTTTGCCTGAGTTTTCACGACTCGACGACATTTTTCGTAGGTCATGAGCAACTCTTTGTACTGGACCATGAGTTCTGACTCATCATCAGAAGAGATGTCCTCATGATCATGTTCAGAACTTTCAGATTCAGAGAGGGGAGTGTGAGAATTTACCTCCCCAGTGAACTGGGGGACTTGTTCATCATCTGAGTGAGCCATGAGCCCAAAGTAAGCTTCCTCTTCTTCACTCAACTCAGATGAGTCGGAGTCGCTGAGAGTTTTGCTCTTCTTGGCTACTAGACTCTTCTCTGTCCTCTTCTTGTGGTATGAGGATTTCTTTTCCTCTCTTCTGCCGCCCTCTTTCTTCTTGTTAGGGCAGTCCGCGATGACGTGACCTGGCTTATTACAACAATAACAAATGACGTCAGTTGAAATCTATTTGTTCTGTTTAGAGTTATAACTGTCATGGCTACTTGAGCCTTTCTTTCGCTGATCACCGTCACGTCGTGATCTTCTGAATGAGGCATCTTTGCTTCTCCATTGCTTCTTCTTATTTAAGAATTTCTTGAATTGCCGGGAGAGCAATGAGAACTCTCCTTCAGATAGTTCTGAGCCAGATGAGCTTGGCTCAGATGATTCTTCTTCATCAGCTTCACGAACTGGGGCAGGAGAGCTAGCCTTTGTCTTCCTTGAGCTATCTGCCTTTAGAGCGACAGACTTCTCCTTGGATGCAGACCTGCTTATCTCTTCTTCAGCTTTTCTTGAGTTGATTTGCAGCTCGTAAGACATAAGCTTTCCGAACAGATTCTGCGGGTCCGTCTCAGCTAACCTTCCAAACTCCCGAATGGCACATACCTTATTGTCCCATTCCTTGGTTAGGGATCTTAAGAATTTGTCATTGAGTTCCCCATTGGTGAAGACACGTCCATAAACTCTTAGGCCATTTACTATCTTGAAGAAGTTCTCAAAAGTGTCAGCTATGGCTTCCTTATGACCCTGCCTGAAGGCTTCATATTTCTGGTTCAGTAGGGACCTTCGATCATCCCTCACTTCTTCTGTACCTTCCATTAGAGTCACTAAGGATTGCCACATCTCCTTGGCAGATTGGCAATGAATCAGATTCTGCAGAATTGAGTCATTGACTGCACTTGCGATAATATTTTTAGCTTTCTTGTCCAAAGAGACAAGTGCAATCTCGTCCTTATCTAGATCCATCAATTTCTTGGGAACTTGCTTAGATGAATCTATGGTGGAGGTGGTCATAGGAATGTGGGGACCTTCTTCAACAATCATGAAGATCCGGGGATCTACTGCTTCCATAAAGAATTTAACTCTTTCCTTTCACATAGGAAAATTGTTCTTGGTCCAGATAGGGAGCTTAGCAAAATCCTTGGTCTTGCTCATGCTTGAAATTTCTCTTGAGACAACTTGGTAATGATTAGATCAAGGTGTTAACCTTTTAACGATCAACCTCCCTCTGGTACCAATTGAGAGAACTAAGTTGTCTACCTAAATCACCTAGAGGGGGGGTGAATAGGTGAAATGCGTGTCAAATGCAGAATAAAAAATTAACACAGCATAGATCAAGCAATCACACAGACGACAAGAGATTTATAGTGGTTCCCCAATCTTGGGTACGTCCACTTTCCTCACCGATCTAGCAAACCACTAGACTCGGCTACTCCACTATCTCGGATTGAAAACAATCCTACACCTCGGAACCACGTTCCTATAAAACTTGATCCAAACCGGATCTACACTCGGAAGATAAAGCCTTCCTACAAATCTCGGAGAAAAACTCCTACAATGAAATTTGTTTGAAAAGAAAATACAAACAATATATTGCACAGATCTGGATCTTTGATAGTCTTCTTCCTTGAGAACTTTGGCTTGATCAGAATATGTTGAAGACGACTTGAGAGAGATCCACAGATCTGAAAAACGGAATCACCTCGATCGAGAAAATAGATCAGAAATCTTTGAGGCTCGGCGAGATCGAGTGATTATCTTTCGTCTGGATCTCTGGAGAAACAGAGTTGAAAGCAGCGATCGGAGATCGTCGATCCAGACCTTCTTCCGTGAATGGCAATGGCGGCGGTGTGAGAAATTAGGGTTCACGGGAACTTTTTTTCTTTCATAAAATAATAATCTCTGTAAAGCTTGGTATTAGTCAAATCTGAAAGGACCTATTTATAGGTGGACTCCAACAATCAGAAATTTAATTAGGGATGACACGTGGACCAATCAGATATACTCGAGACAGAGAAGAGACATACTCGAGTATAAGATGTTATATACTCGAGTGGATAGGAGGATCATACTCGAGTATAAGAAGAGAAGAGAAGTTATTCGAGTGATTCAGAGATCAACACTCGAGTGATTTTAGAACAACTCGAGTATGAAAGTATATACTCAAGTAAAAACACTTAGAGAAAATTTCTCAGATAAAATAGGAAGAACTACTCGAGTAGAAGAGTTGGAGATACTCGAGTGAGGGGAAAATGAACTACTCGAGTATCTTGGGAAGACTACTCGGGTAATCACTAAACTACTCGAGTATGAAAAACAACTACTCGAGTACAGAGTCACTTACTCGAGTATATAGGGAACTACTCGAGTAGGTAGACTTAGAAACTTTTTGAGATGAGAAGTGCAGATCTACTCGAGTATGAATAGAACACTTACTCGAGTAACTAACCAACTACTCGAGTACAAGTTATCACCTACTCGAGTACAATACAGTCTACTCGAGTATGTAATCCAACTTACTCGAGTACAGACTCACTTACTCGAGTGTACAAAAGAGGTATTCGAGTATGTGGACTTATAGAAAATTTCGGATCTAAGAACAGAAGGATCTACTCGAGTATAAAATATGACCTACTCGAGTGACTAACTATCTACTCGAGTATAAGCTTATCTACACGAGTATACAGAGTCTTCTCGAGTATGTCTAAGGATCTACTCGAGTACTAGGTCACTTACTCGAGTAGATGAAGGAAGCTACTCGAGTATGTGGACATAGAAAAATTCTTCTGAAGAAAAACTTCAATACTTCAATCCACCAATCCAAGTGCATGTATAGGAAGTGTATCCCAATAGAGAGGCTATACATGGGCCAACACTTTGGATCACACATTAAGGGATTACATTGTATGGTCCTGTGTTTGGTGACCCATTATAGACTGACATTGGTCTACACTTGGCAATAAGAACCTGCACACATACAACTTAAACACAATATCAAATACACCTTAATTCATCTTAGTTCAAGGTCTGACCTCCTACAAATCTGAGGTATTGTGGAGACAAATCACAACACCAGTACGCACGACCACTAGTCATGTGCCACTAATCGTGCGGGCAGGTACTGTTCCGTCATTTTATTTTGTGGTCGTCTGATGCTTCCTTAAACTTGATCTGAGGGCCCAGGAACTTCCTCCCAAATAACTTTATTAGGGATGAGAGTGTCTTTCCCCTCATTTTCTCATCTTTTAGAGTGAGAGTTAGGGTGGAGAGGAAGATAAGGGAGGAGGAAGGAGAGAGCTTTCTTCCACCAATGACGGAGCTTTAGAGCTCTGATCGTCATTCCGAGACCATATCCATGGAGAGGGTGTGGAGGCGCTCGTGTCAATCCTTTCAAATCATGGATTCTATTGCTAGGAAGAGGGGTTGTAAAGTAACGACATTTCTCCTCTCGGCTAATAGGATGCATGCATAACATCTCTTTCTTTCTTGCTTTTCAAGCTTTTGGGCACCAGATCTTTGAAATGAGAGGGGTTTGGGTATCCATGGTTCAAGAGGAACCACCGGGTCTATTGTGTCTATCCCCGATATGATATTGCATTAAGGATCTGCTTCATTAGTGGATTAGGAATTTTGTAGAAGCCTTAGTCGCGAACGTTAGTCCGCCTCAGTGATGTTGCATAGCGAGCCTTAAGGATTTTGTACAAATCCGTTGCGGCAAGATGTCATTTGTGATGTATGTGTTTCCCACTTTTCTAGAGTGAGTACGTGTAGCTAGAACCAGACAAGGTTAGCTCCGCAATGGCGGTAGATGGTTTCCTTGGTGCACGGGAATGTTGCCGTACAAATGATGGATTAGGGTAGGAATATATGGATTGTGATGTGCTAAGGTGTGGCTTTGTCTCCGTGGTAAACTGGCTATCCCGTGACGTGCAAGTCATGTGGGGAGAGTGTCCCGGCGAGACTAGTCCCCTTCTATTAGATTGACGAGAATGCCAAGCATAGGACAATCCCAGGCAATGAAGCCTACGAGTGGGTGGGGTCCAGCAAAGGTTCTTAGAATCGGTTTGTGTGTGAGACAGAATCCTGACGTGAGAAGTCATAGTTTGTAGGCAAGCCCGGTTCTAAGACCCACAAGCGGGTGGGGCCTTGGTAAGATTTCCGTGTGGCGGCTTGTATGCCATTAGCGGAATTACATTACCCTTTTTGTTTGCGGCTTGACGCCGATTATGAAATTGGAAGTACCCAGTTGTTATGTTATGATGATGTGTTAGATGCATACGCGATAGGGTGCCTTGGGTGAAACCTAGGATTGCATACATGCTGTATTGTAGTCCCCCTTTTTCTTGGGCTCAACATAGAAACATGTTTGTTGTATGAGACATCCAAACTTGTTTTACTGCTTTACATATTTATGTATATTGCATACGAAGTGCTGACCTGCAGGGTGATGGAGTGCCCCGGGGTCTGCTAGGGACGACTAGAAGGAGATGTGTTGGTTACACAATTGAGTTCAGCCTTTGCTGACCCACGTTTTTACAGGTCAAGGATCGCAAGCAGGAGCTAGCTCGCCGGCCAAAAAGGCCTAAGCTTCATGAAGTGTTTCAAGTTGTGTAATATAGTTTTGTGAAACTATATGTTTGATGCACTATATTTCTGCCTTACATGTCGAGGTAGTCTAGGAGTGCTTATGCACATTGACGTTTGTTGTTATTATTTGAGTTTTGGTCTCTCTATTGTTGTAAGGCCTTCAGGCCGTGTTGATACTCTTATGTATGTGGATAAGTTCTGGTCTACTTTTATGTTTCAGCTATTGGTTTATTCTGAGTTTTGAGCTGGGTAGTAAATATCATCTTTTAACGTTAAAGCTGTGGCGTCTGTATGTTGTGGGGCCCCGGCCGGACCCATATTATATGGTCATTACAGGGGAGGTGTTACATTTTCACTCTCTTGCAGCCTTTAGTGCCATTCCCTGCTTCTTTATTTCCCTAGGATAATCCTCAGCTTGAATCTTTATTTCAAGTTCGTGTGTTCTCAGATTGCCAATGAGACTGTATATCTCCAGGGTGCTGGTATTATGAGATTTGGCGATCACAGTCACCTTCGGGTCACAGGATCTTCCTTACCAGATCACCATTTGGAAAACTCTTCCCGAGGGATCTTGAGGCATTGACGATCTTGGTGAATTGTGTATACATGTTGTGTACTTCCTCGTCGATCTCCATTCGAAACAGTTCATATTCAGACTCGAGTAAGAACAGCTTTGACTCTTTCACATGCGAAGTGCCTTCGTGAGTAAGTTCAAGTAAGCGCCAAATATCATTAGCAGTTTCATAGTTGTAGATTCTATTGAATTTAGTTATATCTAATGCGTAGAATAGAGAGTTCATAGTCTTAGCATTGTTCGTACATCTAAGCTTATCTGCGTCATCCCATTTATCGTTTGGTTTGATTACGACAGTATCATCTACAATGACTGTGGGTGCAATGTATTTCGTCTCTACCATGGCCCATACGTCCATGCTTTGACTCATCAGAAAGATTTTCATTCGAGTTCTCCAGTGACTATAGTCACTCCCCGTAAACAGTGTAAGTCTACTCACACCTTGTCCCTCAGAGAACGCATGAACAGAGTTGGACATCTTACTTCAGGATTTTAAGCCTTTAGAAGTAACCTAGCTTTGATACAACTTGTTGGATCTCATGGCAAACCTTAGAGGGGTGGGTGAATATGCTTTTTAGCATTTAATAAAATTTAAATTATTTTGTCCCAGAAAATCAAGTTATGGAAGATACCATGGGGCGTTAGGTAGCTAATGCACGACGGTATGTCTATGAACTCATGTCCTGCGCAAAGTCTCTTATACAACCCTTAGATGAATATCAATTATCAATCACAGCAGATCATAGATATAATAAAGCAGAAAGTGAATTTCATTGCAAGAATTAGAACAACTATTTTTGACAATTACAAAATTTTGATCCCCGAGACGCCGAAGATTGAAGGCGATAAGAAAAATAACTCTTTTGTTTTCTATACTAACCCACTCTACGGACCAGTTGGCTCTCTCCCTTTCCCTCCAAGAAAGGTCTTCGAGCCGGCTCTTCACCTCCATGCAAGGAAGGGTCTTAGAGCCCCGCTAGATCCTCCGATCTAGACATCCCTACCCCGGGATGATTTTCTGCAGAATCCTACCCGGATTTTGACGACCTCACCGATCGATTTTTCTCACCATAAGATTAAGAAAAAAAGAAGATTACAAAAATAAAGATGTAAAGAATCTAAAGGATTAAGTTTTCCCTCTAGACGATTTATTCATCAAGCGATCTACGGCCGGTGCTTGTGAACTTTGTATGGTAACAACCAGTCCACTCTTCGTAATCAATGTAGATCTTGGATCGCCGGAGTTCTTCGTGCATGAATGGGAGGGAGATGGCTTTCTTCTTCTTCGAAGAAGACAATTGGAACGGAAAGTAGAGAGGCGACCGAACCTTGGAATGCACGAACTTGTTTTTTTGTCTTAGATACCCAGCCCAAAAACCGAGGTGGCTTTATATACGTTTTCGTGAAAATAGGCTACCGTCGGCTGTAAGACTAGCGCCCGACGGTAGGTTCGCGTGCTTGATGTGTCAGTTGTCCTCCAAATTTGGAAAAATATTAAAAATGATTATTTTCCACTTTCTAATGCTAGCGCAGAGCGGTAAGAAGATAGCGCCTGTCGGAAGTCATGTCTTTATGCACTCACCGCCTCAGAGTGTTGAGTGGGTTACTGCAGCGCGGTACCAAAGCTATCGCCCGACGGTAGTGCTGTCTCAACGCACTCAACACCTGGAGCGTTGAGTGTGTTACCACGGCACGGTACCAGAGCTATCGCCCAGTGGTAATGTTGTCTCAACGCACTCAATGCCATGGAGCATTTAGTGGGCAAGCGCGGGCGATAGGACTAACGCCTAGCAGTAGCCTCCCGAGTGCTCTGTCCAATTAATTCCTCCAGCTATCACCTCCGGTATCGCCTTGCATTATTGTCAGCATTACTGATCCTAGCACGGCGCGGTTGGTTCCTGAGTGCTACATCAAATTAATTCACTGCTACCGCACGGCGGTAACTTCTATCACTTAGCGTTAGTATCTGTAGGAGACTTCTTCTTCATTGTGTGAACCTGTCAACCAACACACTTGATGGTTAAAACTTAAGGGTCTTATTTAATTATAAAAGTGGAGGTGATTTTATTTTATAAAAAAGAAGAGCATTTATTTTATTAGAAACCGAGTTTTAACGAGAGGTAGGCAAGTGCACCTATCGCGCGTAGTACAGGATATTCTCGTGTGGAGGAATATCGGGGTCGTATTGTTCTCGGGCCTGCTTTGCTATTTCTACTCTTTCCCTGAAATACCTATTATTTTACCGATAATATTTTATGTTGGTTTTAAAATAAAATGACAAAACATAAAAATATAAAAAATTCATAATAATAATAAAGCATAATAATAAAAGCAGGTAATAAATGGAGCAGGAAATTAATAAAGTGCAGAAAGCCGATGAAAAACTCAGCGCGACGATACAAAAAGAGAATTGAACTAAAATAACTTTTAATAAAAAGAGATCCTAAATTTCAAATTAATTAAGGTGGAGACTCGGTCGTGGAGGTTCCTTAGATATGAGCTCACCTTGGTCTAGGAATATCACTCACCTGAACGCTAATACTATTCGACCGATCGCTAGACCGACGAAGGATCCCTCTTAACGCCCACAATACGCTAAGAACCCCGCTATTGGGTGGGGAACCCAATCCGGTAGCGTCACGCGCCTCCTCTCTCGAGGGTTATCACGGAGCTCTCTTTACCCAAGGGTGATCGGTCCATACGAACGACCTCTCGGCATTGCGTATGGATAACGAAAATAGATCCCGCACATCGATTATGCGGTCCTACGCGTCGTTAACCCGGGGCAAACCTTAAGAAATTTAATTAAACTAAAAAACAGGACCTTCAATTATTTAAAGCTACTTTATCTGTCCCGATGCTCTTCGATATTGAGGGCTTAGGGCGGTTAGCCATTAATCGGAATGGGGACACTTGAGCTAAAAAGCGGTAAGAAAGCTGTAAAGAAAGCAGGAAATAAAGCAGTAAAGGAAAACAGAAAATTACGAGTCCTACTCAAACGAGCAGGGCTGAAGAAAGCAGTAAATGCAAATCCCGGCTAAGGCGAGTGAGCGAGGGTAAATTTATCTCATACACGCATGCACTCTACTAAAATGTAAACGCACACATGCACTCTACATAAATTGAAACACACACACGCACGCAAAGTTTCCTACTCAAGTGAGTAGGAGAAAATGAAAGCAATAAAAAGACAAGTCCCACTCAAACGAGTGGGAAGAGTGCGCCATTTAACTCTTAACGAGTAGGCAGAAATAAATGCATACGCACACACGCACTCTACAAAAATGAAATAAAGCTATAAAACTAACTCATACACGCACACACACTTGCAAAATAAGAAAAAGCATAGTAACTAAAAATTTAAAACGACTGCATATCTACCGCTAGAATGCGGTAGAAATGCATAAAAAGACAAAATAAAAATTAACGGAGCGAAAAGTTTTTGCAAATAAACGCAAAAGTGATGTGCTCGAAAAATTGAAACGAGTATATTTTCATTCTTAAGTGTTTATAAAACCTCCAAAAAAGTGAGAATAAAATTAAAAAAAGAACGAAAAGTTTTATATTCCTAAGAGCCTAAGTTAAAGAAAATTGAAAATAACACTTTTTTAGGTGTTTTTATAAAATCTTAAGAATGAAAATAGGATAAAAAAGAAAAGCTAAAGCTTAAAAGGGCGGAAAATGAAAATAAAATGGACATTACAACGGCTAGAAATGCCGTAAAATTCCTAAATATAACTAAGTTATGAAAGCTTTAAAAGATAAAACATAAAAAGAACAAAAAAAGGGAACAAAAAATTGCTTAAGTTATGGTGCTTCCAAATGAGATTCATTCTTTGCAAAGAGAGAAAATTACATATTTTATTAAAATAGAAGAGATTACAACAAAGCTAAAAAGAGAAAGCTAATACAAACACTAAGGAGGGGGGGGGGAGATATTCTCCTTACATAAGCATTTGGATCCATTTGGGCAGCACCTCTCCTAAGCAAAGTGTTCAAAAAATTGGACAAGAAAAGCTTACAGAAAGCTTTTATTTATAGACAAAAATTCGGGCTTGACACGCCCTAGGTCACGGGCGTGACAGGGGGCGTGTCAGTCAAAGACGTGTTTGACTTGGCTTCTGCGGCTGGCTGGCTTCGTTCTGGAAGGATTGGGAAGTGACACGTGTGGGTCACGGGCGTGATAGGCATGGTCACGGGCGTGACAGGCAGTGGTCGACGATCTTCGAGCGCCGGTCGATGATCTGGAAGCTTCTGGAAGTGACACATGGCAGTCACGGGCGTGATAGGCTTGGTAACGGGCATGACATGGGGCGTGATATGGACAGCTGGCATTCCTGATGTCGGCAGCGTTGAGTGTCAAAAAAGCATTGAGTGTCGAGCTCGGACACGGGCATGACGGGTCTTGGACACGGGCTTGTCTGACGGCGTTGAGTGTTCAACAGTAAAATCGTTGAGTGTTGACTGGCGGAAGGCGTTGAGTGGCTGTCACGGGCGTGATGGGGGGTGTCACGGGCGTGACAGGTCAAAAATTGACTTTTTATTAAAAATTTCAGAAAAGCAAAATTAAGCTAAGTTAGAATAAAATTTACAAAAAGAAGTAATTTATTAAATAAAACAAACTAAAAAAAAGGCAAAAATAAAGTAAAATGACATAAATAAAATACAAAAATATAGGTATATTTACAACTCATCAAATACCCCCATACTTAAGCTTTTGCTATTCCAGAGCAAAAGTTGGAGCTGAACCTATAAGGAATAAAAAAGAATCCTAAATTTAACTAACGCTTAATTTATTATAAGAAAGATCGAAATGAATTTCTGGGGTTTCGGAATTAAATCCTAAATTATGAAAGTGTTATAATTAGAGGAACTATTTCAAAAAATACTTCTAAATGGAAAAAAGAAAGCAAATATTATTTTTGTTAGTTTAACAAAAATGGATTGCAATTAACGAAAAAACTTTAGCTAAAAAGAAATTGATTGGAAATAATTCAATTTAAAAATTATGCTCTCAAAAAGATTTAGATTAATTCTAGAATCATGAAATAGGATAAGTAGTTTGACGGTTATGAAGAGGGCTTTGATTTTGAGACGAGGTAATTTTTTCTCGTACCTCCACATATATTATTTTGAATAATTAGGAAAATGAAATCTTATTTTCCTAATTTTTTTTTTCATTTATTCTTCATAAATAAAAATAAACCCAATGTATATGTATAAGAGTAATGAATTTTATCCTCTTACTCCGTAACATATAATCTTTTTAATTATTGGGTGCCTATGTTTACAGGACGAAATCTTATCCCCATTGACATAAGATCTTTTAAGGGTGAGTGAAGAATCATACCGATGAAGGCATGAAAAAAAATGTGGATGGTATTTTTTTTATTTCAAAAAGAAAACTAGAGTTTAATTAAAATTTTTGAGAGTAACCTCTTTAATTTGAGCGTTCCTATATTTCTAAAAGCATAAGTAGAAATAATTTAAATTCCATAAATGTTATTTTCTAACATAAAAACATGCTTTATTTCAAAAAATAAGAAGTTAAAATGAGAAACATAAGTTCCTTATAATAAGAAAAGGACATAAAAAATTCTTTAAAATCTTAACCCCAGAAATCTAAGTTTATCGATCTACAATTAGTAAACGAATAGTAAATTAAGAATTAATTAAAATTCGCTTATAAATAAACTCGAAATGATTATTTTGGAGACCAAAAAGGTTAAGAAATGAGGTATTCGAATTTTTTAACTCGAAATAAATTTTTTTGATTTTTTGAGATTTTCTAATTTTTTTGTATTTTGGGGTTATTTTCATTTTTTTGCAATTTTTTTTAAAGGTTATACAATTTTTTTTATGTTTTTTGAGTTATACAATTTGTTTTTTGGAAATATTTACAAGAAGAGAGAGAATTTTTTTTTACAAGATAGGAAAGAGAAGGGGAAAGAGACGAGAATATTTACAAAGTAAAAAAAGGATCACCCGCGAACAGACTCTTATCTTTGGTTGGTTCGATGAGTCGAACGTCGTGGAGCGATGTTTCATTTTTTTTGAAAAATTTTTATTTTATTTTATTTATTTATTATTAAAGCATGAAAATGTATATATATTTTTTGAAGTTTTTAATTTTTGCAAATTTTTCTGGGTTTTTGATTTGATGCAGAAAATAAAAGAGCAGAAAATAGGAAACACCCATATACTTAAGTCCAAGATTGTCCCCAATGTTGCACTAAGTATGAGGAACGATATATATATGCAAAAATTTAAGCAGTTATGTAACAAAATAAAATAAAAACATGAGTTTAGAAATCTTTCCTAAACCGCGTTCGAGGAAGCCCGTTAAGTATAGCCCTGCAGAAGTTAAGTAAAAGCAGAAAAAAGAATAAAATAGAAAAAATGAAAAAAAAGAAAAATATAAATTCGGCGAAAATGTGCGGGTGATAGGGGGTAAGTGAGTGAGACTCGTAAGCTAACGTCTTAGCTAAGAGCGTGACCGATATGCGATCCCCTAGCGCTCACAATAGTGAAGCACGCCGATACGACAAAATAAATATATAATTAATTAATTTTTTTGTTATATATATATATATATATTTGTTTGTTTTTTGATTTTTTTTTTAGATTTTTAAGTTTATGTTTTTAGTTTTTTTGTTTTGATTTTTTTTTGAAAATAAAAAATAAAATGAAAATAAGTTAAAGGCAAAATAAAAAAAAATATATTAAAAATATATTTATATATTTTTTTGTTTAATTTTTAATTTTTGATGAAAATAAAAATTTTATCATCATTTTTTTTTATTTTTGATTTTGAAGTTTTAAAATTTTTTTTTTAGTTTTTTTAGTTTTTTAAGTTTTTAAGGTTTTAGTTTTTTTTTTAAGTTTTTGATTTTTTTTATTTTTAAGTTTTTTGTTTTTTTTAATTTTTTTATTTTTAAAGTTTTTATTATTATTATTAATATGATTTTTTTTTTGCTGGCCAAATTTTTTTGTATGGAAATAAAACATAAAATTAATAGGGTTAAGAAATTCAAAATAGTAAGTCGAAATTTTCCCCGGCAACGGCGCAAAAAACTTGATGGTTAAAACTTAAGGGTCTTATTTAATTATGAAAGTGGAGGTGATTTTATTTTATAAAAAAGAAGAGAGTTTATTTTATTAGAAACCGAGTTTTAACGAGAGGTAGGCAAGTGCACATATCACGAGTAGTACAGGATATTCCCGTGTGGAGGAATATCGGGGTCGTATTATTCTCGGGGCCGGCTTAGCTATTTCTACTCTTTCCCTGAAATACCTATTATTTTACCGATAATATTTTATGTTGGTTTTAAAAGAAAATGACATAACATAAAAATATAAAAAATGCATAATAATAATAAAGCATAATAATAAAAGTAGGTAATAAATGGAGCAGGAAATTAATAAAGTGCAGAAAGCCGATGAAAAACTCAGCGCGAAGATACAAAAAGAGAATTGAACTAAAATAACTTTTAATAAAAAGAGATCCTAAATTTCAAATTAATTAAGATGGAGACTCGGTCGTGGAGGTTTCTTAGATATGAGCTCACCTTTGTGTAGGAATATCGCTCACCTGAACGCTAAGACTATTCGACCGATCGCTAGACCAACGAAGGATTCTTCTTAACGCCCGCATTACGCTAAGAACCACGCTATTGGGTGGGCAACCGAATCTGGTAGTGTCACGTGCCTCCTCTCTCGAGGGTTAGCGCGGAGCTCTCTTTACCCAAGGGTGATCGATCCATACGCATGGCCTCTCGGCATTGCATTTGGATAACGGAAATAGAGCCCGCACATCAATTATGCGGTCCTACGCGTCGTTAACCCGGGGCAAACTTTAAGAAATTTAATTAAACTGAAAAAACAGGACCTTCAATTATTTAAATCTACTTTATCTGTCCCGATGCTCTTCGATATTAAGGGCTAAGGGTGGTTAGCCACTCATCGGAATGGGGACACTTAATCTAGAAAGCGGTAAGAAAGCTGTAAAGAAAGCAGGAAATAAAGCAGTAAAGGAAAGCAGAAAATTGCGAGTCCTTCTCAAACGAGCAGGGCTGAAGAAAGCAGTAAATGCGAATCCCGATTAAAGCGAGTGGGCGGGAGTAAATTTATCTCATACACGCACGCACTCTACTGAAATATAAACGCACACACGCACTCTACATAAATTGAAACACACACACGCACGCAAAGTTTCCTACTCAAGTGAGTAGGAGAAAATGAAAGCAATAAAAAGACAAGTCCCACTCAAACGAGTGGGAAGAGAGCGCCAATTAACTCTTAACGAGTAGGCGGAAATAAATGCATACACACACACGCACTCTACAAAAAAGAAATAAAGCTATAAAACTAACTCATACATGCACGCACACTTGCAAAAATAAGAAAAAGCAAAGTAACTGAAAAATTAAAACGACTGCATTTCTACCGCTAGAATGCGGTAGAAATGCATAAAAAGACAAAATAAAAATTAACGGAGCGAAAAGTTTTTGCAAATAAACGCAAAAGTGAAGTGCTCGAAAAATTGAAACGAGTATATTTTCATTCTTAAGTTTTTATAAAACCTCCAAAAAAGTGAGAATAAAACTAAAAAAAGAACGGAAAGTTTTACATTCCTAAGAGCCTAAGTTAAAGAAAATTGAAAATAACAATTTTTTAGGTGTTTTTATAAAGTTTTAAGAATGAAAATAGGATAAAAAAGAAAAGCTAAAGCTAAAAAGGGTGGAAAATGAAAATAAAACGGACATTACAACGGCTAGAAATACCGTAAAATTCCTAAATCTAACTAAGTTATGAAAGCTTTAAAAGATAAAACATAAAAAGAACAAAAAAGGGGAACGAAAAATTGCTTAAGTTATGGCGCTTCCAAATGAGATTCATGCTTTGCAAAGAGAGAAAATTACATATTTTATTAAAATAGAAGAGATTACAAAAAATCTAAAATGAGAAAGCTAATACAAACACTAAGGAGGGGGGGGGGAATTCTCCTTACATAAGCATTTGGATCCATTTGGGCAGCACCTCCCCTAAGCAAAGTGGTCAAAAAATTTGACAAGAAAAGCTTATAGAAAGCTTTAATTTATAGACAAAAATTCGGGCTTGACACGCCCTAGGTCACGGGAGTGATAGGGGGCGTGTCAGTCAAAGACGTGTTTGACTTGGCTTCTACGGCTGGCTGGCTTCGTTCTAGAAGGATCGGGAAGTGACACGTGTCGGTCACAGACGTGACAGGCATGGTCACGAGTGTGTCAGGCAGTGGTCGACGATCTTCGAGCGCTGGTCGACGATCTAGAAGCTTCTGGAAGTGACACGTGGCGGTCATGGGCGTGACAGGCTTAGTCACGGGCGTGACATCGGGCGTGACATGGACAACTGGCAATCCTTATGTCGGCATCGTTTAGTGTCGAAAAAGTGTTGAGTGTCGAAAAAGCGTTGAGTGTCAAGCTCGGACACGGGCATTACGGGTCTTGGACAGGGGCGTGACAGGGGCGTGTCTGACGGCGTTGAGTGTTCAATAGTAAAATTATTGAGTGTCGACTGGTGGAAGGCGTTGAGTGCCTGTCACGGGCGTGACGGGGGGTGTCACGGGCGTGACGGGGGGTGTCACGGGCGTGACAGGTCAAAAATTGACTTTTTCTTAAAAATTTCGGAAAAACAAAAATAAGCTAAATTAGAATAAAATTTACAAAAAGAAGTAATTTATTAAATAAAACAAAATAAAAAAATGAAAAAATAAGTAAAATGACATAAATAAAATACAAAAATATAGGTATATTTATAACTCATCAACACTCTATCAACACAAAAATGTGATCAAATCCACCCTATATTTGATATTCTCAAACACAAGGAATGTGAAACACCAGTTCCAAGAGCTAGAGGCTCAGAGTCGACAGACAAAGTGTTACGATGCGAGACATCGTAAGGTTCAGTTCCAGGTGGGGGACAAGGTGTATTTGAAGATACATTTGATGCACAGTGTTTCGCGGGTGCGTAGGCATAAGTAGCTCACCCCTAAATATATGGGGCCTTTTACGATCATGGAGCAGGTCGGCCCCTTGGCATACAGGCTTGAGCTACTGACAATATTATATTGTGACATAAAAATATTTATCATTATTATTATATTTTTAATATAAATTATATTATTTTCCTCTTAATTATATTATAATTATCTTCTTATTATTATTTTATAATTATTCACACTAATATTATTTTGTTTTATTTTATGACAGACCTGGGGGAAATTTCGGCAGAATTCAACCTAGAAGCCCAATGTTAACCTTGTTGGCGAAAACAAACTCATTCCACCACCTTTCCCATGCATAAAATTATTTCATGCATGGCCACCTTTTCTCAGGCATAAAATATTTTATTTCTCCAATACATGTGCACTCTCTCTCTCCTATTTTATTTTCCATTTTAAACATTCATGTGGCCGACCACTATTTTATTTTTCAGATTTTCTGTGGTCGGCCACCTCTCTCTCTCCCTTAATTAATTTTTCATTTCATTTCATTTGGTCGGCCCTCTCTCTCTCCTCCTCTTAATTTTTTTTTCATTAATAGTGGCCGGCCACTATTAATAGCAATATTTTCATTTAAGTGGCCGACCACCGTTTTATTATTTACCTCTTCCACATTTTCCTCTCCACCTTTTATTATTTCTCTCTTCCACCTTTTCCACTTCACACTTTATTTTTATTCATGAATTTACATTCATGTGGTCGGCCACCTCTTCACCTCCCCTCTCATGCATTTACATTTGTATGGCCGACCACCTAAGAATTATTGTCTCAACTCATGTGGCCGACCACCCTTCATTTCTCTCTCTATTCTTCTTCCACCCCTTGGTATTCCCCATATTTTATTTTATTTCTCATGCATTCAAACCTTCATTTCCCCCAATTTTTAATAGTAATATTTTCATTTTTATACATAGTGGCCACCTCTCTCTCTCTCAACTATTAATAGTAAAATTTGCATGTACATATCAGACACCCCTTATCTTCATCCCCTCCATATTTTTAATTTTATTTTATGCATGCATTATCACCATGACAAACCCCTCACATTCCACCCCTTCATTTCCTCCACCTCTTCATATCACACAACCTTAATGCCTCCATTTAATATCATCAATATATGTTGTTGGAACCTCTAGTTGAATTTTTGCTTGGTTCACTGAGTTAGGATATGACCCAATATGTATAGATCAGGGTCATAGGTGTGTCTTAGAGTCTAGGGCAGGTCCTTAGAGTCAGCAGTACAAAGGACCAGCCTCCATCACTGCCAGAGACTCAAGACTTAGAGAAATCAAGGTTTTGAGAAAGAGATCTACGTTCGTCAATCTCAGGTCGACGATAGTCGTGCTCAGCTCAACTAACTCAGAGTCAAAATCTCTGAGCTGAGCTCGACGAACTCCGTACTCAGATCGACTAATTCTTCATCACTCAGCGCCATAATTCACTCAAAGCCAAGGCATACTCAGAGACAAAGAGCACTCAACGCCAGATGTGTTATTCACTCAACGCCAAAAGATTGACCAAGTTCTAAGGTCGACTAACTTCACAGTCTCAGGTCGACGAACATAGAGCGCATAATTAGTCAGTTTATGCCAGCAGTTGATTCACAGAGATCAGGTCGACGAAAGCAGATCTCAGTTTGACGAAAGCTGATTAGAGGTCGATGAAATATTAGGTCGACGAAAGCTGATTAGAGGTCGACGAAAGCTGATCTCAGGTCGACTAAAACTGTAAGATATTTTGTTACTTATTCTTTCTCTTTCTGTCTCATCATTTTATTTCCATTATAGGCTATTAATTCCCTTGAAAATCAATGCACTCTTAATAGAGCCGTTATTGGCAGCATTGATTGCTAACATCCTCCATGGAATTAATTGCTTATATCTCGGGACAGACATAGAATAGAATTTTTTACAGCATTCTTGCCATTTTCTCGTTCCCAAGATTTCGAATAAACATTTATTGCAGAATATCTTTTGAATTTGACCAAGTTGTAGTGATCGAATACACATCTCTCTGCCAAGAAAATAGATCACACACAAGATCAGAAACGATCATCACCTTGAGATACAGAAAAGGGAACGTCCAGAAGTGTAGTGAAAAACAACTCTCAGAAAAATCTACTGCTCTCAAGAGAAGAAGAAAGAACAATCATCACCATTAAGAGTCTTTCTTTCTTTCTCTCCTTCTCTATTTTTAGGGATCTCAAGTGAACAACATTCAAATCAGTCAAGGATCTCTGAAAAGCTGAAGGCCTACACCCTTGAACAAAGCTTCCACTCCTGAACCATTCAAGATCTTATGGGGAGCTTTGACAACAACTAAGAATCCACACAGTCTTCTCATTTTGATATGAGAAAAGAAGACTTACATCACTCTCTCATTCCCACCTCTGTACAGGGTTTTAATTCCCTTCAAAATTATTCTGGTTGCAAGTCTCCTTACAAAAGACTTGAGGTTTAGTTTTTGAGCACCTTATCAAAAGCTCATTGGTGACAGTCACATGATCAAAACCTGCAGTGGTTTCCTACCAAGGGTGGTAGAAGAGTGGATGTACCCAGTTTGGGGAACCACTATAAATTTCTTGTGTTGTCTGGTTGCTCTTTCTTTTCTGTTCTTGCTGTGGCTGTGTTAATTAGATAATCTGTGATCTTTGATTTACTTTAATCTATGTTAGTTAGATATAGTTATTAAAGGTTAAGATAATATACTGTTAAAGAAGGAAATTATAAAAACACACAGACATACTCTATTCACCCCCCTCTAGAGTATATTAGATCTAACCCTAACTTTCAATTGGTATCAGAGGAGGTTCTTTTGGTTGTACAATCTAACCCTTGAACCAAAGATCCCAAGTTAGATCTGTTCTATTACATCTTCTAGATCTATATTGCATGGCACAGAACAAAGAGTATGCAAGCACCAGACCTCCGGTGTGTAACTTGTCCAAGTTCACACTCTGGAAGGCAAGAATTAGACTCTACATGTATTCTATTTATGATGATATATTTAATTCCATCTTAACAGGACCACCAGCTCTAGTGGCTTCAACCTCATCAACTTCAACAGTCATGAGTGCAGTTCCACCCCTTGATGGACAGATGCACAGAAGAAGGCAAAGATAGCTGATGCCAGAGCCATGAACATATTGGCTCAAACAGTGTCAAATGAGATATTTCAAAAGGTTGCTTAATGCTCATCAGCTAAGGCCATTTAGGACTCCCTGAACCAAATGGTGGCTGGATCAGCAGATGAGAGGAAGGATAGAAGATCCAACCTTATCACTCAATATGAAAACTTCAAAAAGGATGAAGCTGAAACATTGGAAGATATGTACAATAGGCTCAGCTCCATTATCAGTGAGCTGAGGACTCTAGATAAGGAAATCACTTTGACTGAAGTGAATGAGATGATCCTCATGTGCTTCCCCAACACATTGGACTCAAGAATCTGGCCCATCAGAGAAGCCAGAAGCACAACTGAGATCTCAACAGAAGCACTACTAAGAAAGCTAAAGTCCTATGAGCAGCTGATAAAATCAAGGGAAGCAGTAGCTGAAGTCAAGACTCCTACACCAACTACGAAAGAGCACAATATAGCTTTCAAAGCTGCAGAAGACTCTGAAGTCATTCCTGTGAATGAAGAATTGATGAGTCTCTTTTCCAAGAGATTCTTTAAGATGGCTAGAAAAGATTTCAGAAGGAAACCATCCAAGTATGAAGATAAGCCAAGGTATGATAAAACACCATCTAAAGAAGTAGTGTGCTTTGGCTGCAGGAAACCTGGGCATTTCATTTCTGATTGCCAAGAAGTTCAGAAGAAAGATATAAGAAAGGAGGGTGACTCAAGGAAGGTTCACTGCAGGAAGCCCTCCTCAAGCAAGCACAAGAGGAAGGACAAGGGCTTTGTTGCTGAGTCATGGAGTGACACTGAAGAAGAGTAGACCTCCACCAGCTCCAATGAAGATGAAGAAGAGCAGAAGGCCAAAGAAGTTTGCCTCATGTGAAAGTACACCAAGTGCCAACTACCTTCACCTATGGGGGGGGGGGGAATAGGTGTCTTGCAGCGTTTTTGCGGAATTAAGCTATACCTGCACAAACAACAAAATAACACATCACAGAAAGATACAGGCAATTTATAGTGGTTCCCCGATTTGGGTACGTCCACTCTCCCCCTTCGACCTATCTCCCAACAAGGGACGACTCGGTCACTTCACCAACAGGATTGAAAACCAATCCTCACACTAAGGAAGTAACTCTTCCACACGAAGGAGTCACCACTCCTCCACCACGGGTTGCACCCAACCCTTACACAGAGGAACCAAAGTTCCTTTATAACAAAAGAAAAACTTGAATGTATAAAATACAAACTACTTTTGGAGCCCTTGGTGTCCCTCTTCGTTCGACGTTGCGTTCTTGAGTAAGTCGAAGATTCTACGACCTAGTGCTCTCTTAGAGAGAATCTCCCCGAAACCAACGGTGGCAAGAAGTGCGGCGGCGTAGCTGTCAGGATCGGCGGCGGCAACAAAGTGCGGCGGCTGAGCTTTGGAGATCCAACCTTCGTAGCAAAGCTAGCAAGGTCTACCAAAGGTCTTGCTAGGATCGATCGTCTCGATCGATTCGGAAAGGGAAGGTATTCCCGATCAACAAATCAAGAGACAAAGGATCTCTAGGTAGACACTTGAGACGCTTTGCTTGGCTGAGCTTCTATCGCTGGGAGATCGAGAAGAAACCACGATCAGCAACGGCGACAACCTACACGAGTGGCGATGGTGATCCGAGCGGCGACGGTGATGGAACGAAATCCGCGATGCTTTAGGCCATGATGGTGGCTCATTTCTTGTTCTCGGTATTTGGTATCTGTAATCATCGAAATACAATAGTATTTATACTGTAGGTCATATATTATGACCGTTGTGGGCCCCACCAGTAGAAACCCTAAGACCGGTTCAAAACAGCGCCTGAATATTTGGACCGGTCCAGCGAGCAGAAGAAATTCGCCTAAGTCAAATTCGGCGAGAATCATTGGTGATTCTCAACGAATCGGCGAGAATAACTTATGATTCTCGCCGAATTCTACTTGGCAGAATTCTGGCTGAAGATCTTGCCATCCGAAGAGAATCGGCGAGAATCATCATTCATTCTCGACGAATCGGCGAGAATGCAAAGTCATTCTCGACGATTCGGCGAGAATCAACTAGTGATTCTCGACGATTTTGCCTTAAGCAGAAAACAAGACGGCATTGAGACAGCCGGCTGCAATCGGCAAGAATCAGCGAGTGATTCTCGACGATTCGGCACTTAGTGATTCTCGATGATTTATACTTAGACGATTTTCGTCTTTCTTCCTGCGAGTTGCTTTGACCCATCCTTGCTCCTTGTCTGCTCTTGATCTTTCTCAGCCCTATACTTGAAAGTAAGTACACTCTAACAGAGAGAGTACACGTAGGCCAACACACTGATCTGCTCAACGAGGGATTACGTTGCGCAGACCCGTGTATATTGACCCACTGCACCCTAACATTGGTGTGTACTTAGCATTGAATAACTACAAGCATAACTTGAAGACAAATGATCAAATACAATATCAATTCACCTTAGCTTGTCCAGGGGCTTCTTCAAATCAGGTATATTGTGGATACAATACCCAACAATCTCCCCCTATTTGAAGAAGCCTAAACCCTACAAGTTAAGGTGAATATAACGGATGGAAGAAAAACATAAACTGAATAATCAGTTGAGAAAGAATTTCCATATCATTATCTTTAGAGCATTTGGAGCATACTTTGCAAGAGCACCTTAGCCCTTAGCACCTTAGCCGAGAGGGCAATCTCCCCCTTTTTGGATTCTATAAATCTAGGACTTGAGCACTTGCCACAATGCTCCCCCTCAGTTCTTGCATTTGTGCTTACACTTGAGTTTCTTGCGGATGCTCCCCCTTGATCCAAGAGCCGGGAGCCTCTGTATTCTTCATTCCTCAAGGTTTAGCATACCTAGTTCAGTTTTGAAGAGACTGAACTTGGCTTCGTCTAGGGGCTTTGTAAAAATATCTGCAATCTGCTTATCTGTGGGGACATAGCAGAGAGAGATGTCCTTGTTTTCCACATGCTCTCGAATGAAGTGGCAGCGCACTTTAATATGCTTCGTCCTGCTGTGCGACATGGGATTTTTCGCAATGGCTATAGCACTTGAGGAGTCGCAGTACATTGGTACTTCTTTGAACTGAAGGTCATAGTCTGCTAGCTGATTTCTGATCCATAGAAGTTGTGTGCAACAGCTGCTTGCTGAGATGTACTCAGATTCAGCTGTGGAGGTTGCAACACAATTCTGCTTCTTAATATTCCATGATATAAGCCTTCTTCCGAGGAATTGACACGTCCCGAAAGTGCTTTTCTGATCATCCCTGCTTCCTGCAAAATCAGCATCTGAAAAGCCTATTAGCTCGACATCATTGTTTCTCGGGTACCACAAGCCAAGATTAGGTGTACCCTTAAGGTATCTAAGAATTCGCATTGAGGAGATGTTCACTTACTCAGGAGTTTCAGCTGACTAGAGAGTAATGGTCGCTACTTATCAGCTCAAGGGACTTGAAAAGAGTTGGTTGCTGAGAGAAAAGGAAAACCTTAAGGATGGGTGTTCATGGGAATCCTTCAAGGAATTACTACTGAAAACTTTTCTGCCGTCAATCGAGAGGGACCATTTGATGAATGATTTTCTACATCTAAAGCAAAGGCAGCTCACCGTTAGCGAGTACAAGGTGGAGTTCAGCAAACTGTGCCATTTTTCCCCTGACATGGTGTCCTCAGAGTCTAGTCGAGTTAAATGTTTTTTGGGTGGTCTTAGGAATGACATCCAGCAGCTAGCTAGTGCTAATGGATCCGAAAGCTATGCTGAAGTTATGGAGATTGCTCTTAAGGTCAAGGCAATCGACAATGCCAGGAACCAAGGTCAAAAAATGAGAAAAGATAAGAGGAAATATGATGAGGGTAAGAACTCTATGGAATTAGGTTCTGCTTCAAGTAAGAGAAGCAAGGAGTTATGCAGTTTCTATGGCCGGTAAGGCCACCCATTCAAAAGGTGTTACAAGAGGATAGAAGCTCAGAAGCGGAGCAAGTGCTTGCGCTTCAGAGTGCTCATAAGGGAGATTTAGTTTGTTTTGCGTGTAAGCAGAGGGGAACAATGCTGCACACTGTTGGGGAAAGGAGAGAGCCTTCTACAAGTGCAGATAGAAAGGACATTTCAAGTTGAAGTGACCGCAGGATAAGCCCATGTTACAACCAGTTCCACTTCAGGCCTTGCCGCCACCGCAATAATTGGACAAGAGGAAGGGCAAGCTGAACGTGGTGTCTTTGTAGGAAGCTCAGACGTCTACTCAAGTAATTTTAGGTTAGATCATAACCTAGTTCTAGCTTTTAATTTGTAGCGGTCATGGACAACGTGGTGTCTTTGTATAAGACTTCGATGTGATTTTGGGCATGTACTGGTTGTCTAAGTATGATGCGGTCATCCAATGCAAGGTCAAGCGTTTGGACTTCAAGATGGACAATGGTTAGCCTAGGAGTGTTCATGGTTTTCCGCACCAAGTTTCTCTGATTATTTCTGCAGTATATGCTCGGAAGCTTGTAAATTCCGGATGTTTTGCCTGTTTGGTTTCGGTGTTGGAGGCCGGTGGTAGTTTGTCGCCAGTAGAGGGGATTCCTTTAGTGCGTGAGTTTCCTGATTAATTTCCTGATAATCTTCCTAGTCTTCCACCTGAGAGAGACGTGGAGTCGTCATAGATTTGGAGTCGGGTACCCGTCCTATTGCCAAGGCGTTATACCATATGGCCCCGCGTGAGCTGGAGGAGTTGCATACCCAGTTGGATGAGTTGCTGCAAAATGAATTCATTAGAATAAGTTCATCACCGTGGGGTGCTCCTATGTTGTTTGTGAATAAAAAGGATGGATCGATGAAGCTGTGCATTGATTATATAGAATTGAATAAGGTAACCATCAAGAATAGGTATCCCTTACCGACGACTTGTTTGATCAGTTGCTTGGTAGCACTGTGTTTTCAAAGATTGACCTTCGTTCAGGCTATCATTAGTTGAGGATTCGTGAGGTGGATATTCCGCAGAATGCTTTTCATTTTCGGCATGGACATTTTGAGTTCATGGTGATGTCCTTCGGATTGTCTAATACACCATCTTACTTTATGGATATGATGAACAAAGTGTTTAAGGATTTCCTGGAATGTTTTGTGGTCGTATTTATAGATGGTGTTCTGGTATACTTCCGTAGTACTGAAGAGCATGCCCAGTATTTGCGTTTAGTTTTGTCTGCTTTGAGGGAGCAGAAGTTGTATGCCAAGCTAAGTAAGTGTGAGTTTTGGCTTTCTCAGGTTTCTTTCCTGGGTCATGTGGTTAATAAGGATGGAATTTCTGTGGACCCAAAAATGATAACTATTGTTATGGATTGGAATAGACCTACCACACCCAAAGAGAAAAGAAGTTTCCTAGGATTGGTAGGATATTATAGGAGGTTTGTGGAAGGTTTCTCTATGTTTTCTGCGCTAATGACTAAATTAACGCAGAAGAATGCAGTTTTCGTTTTGAGCGATAAGTGCGAAGAGACTTTTCAGGAATTGAAAAGGAGATTGTGCAATGCTCCGATTTTGGCCTTGCCTACCGAAGGGATAGAGTATATTGTGTATGTGGACGCATCGCACATTGGACTTGGTTGCATGTTGATGCAAGAGGGCAATATGATTGCGTATGGGTCACGACAGTTAAAGATGCATGAAACAAACTACCCTACGCATGATTTAGAGTTCGCAACTGTGATTTATGCCTTAAAGTTATGGAGACATCTGTTATATGCGCTCTATGCAAGATTTATACGGATCATAAGAGTTTGAAGTACGTCTTCACTAAAAAGGAATTGAATTTGCGCAAGTGGAGATGGTTAGAATATGTTGCAGATTATGATGTTGAGATCCAATACCATCCGGGCGAAACTAATGTGGTAGCCAATGCCCTGAGTAGGAAGATAGTGAAAAGTTTTAACCTTTTTGTGAATTCGCTGGTACAAGAATTTCTTTTGATGGATATATCGGTTTGGAATAGCGACTCACCCAGCAGTTTTGAAATAATAGAGTCTTCATGGATTACACTTACGAGGCTACATCAAAAGGATGATCCTGACTTGCTACACCTTTATAATAGAACTACAAAAGGGGAATTACCGGACTTCTCAATTGATGATGTGGGTACCTTGAAATACCGCGGCAGTTTTTGCATTCCCGCAGTTGAAGATATTCGAGTTAAGTTGTGCAAGGAGGCGCAAGTTTGTAGTGTTGCCTACCACCATTATTCTACTAAAATATATAAGGATCTTAAGCAGATCGTTTGGTGGTATGGTATAAAGGGTGATATAGCTAAGTTTGTATCAGAATGTTTTACTTGCAAGCGAGTTAAGGCCGATCATGGAAGGTCTGGATGCAAGTTGACGCCTTTAGAAATTCCAAGTTTGAAGTTGGAGAGTATTTTGATGGATTTTATTACTGGATTGCCGATATCTCCCCGACTACACGATTCAGTTTGGGTTATAGTAGACAGACTGAGGAAGTGTGCTCACTTCGTGTCGTTCAAGATCGACTACTCCATGAAGAAACTAACTGAGTTATACTTGGATGAGGTCATCAGATTACATGGAGTACCTGCTAGTATTATATCAGATCTAGACTCCAAGTTTACGTCTCGCTGTTGGAAAAGTCTACAAGATGGGTAGGACACCGATTTGAGGTATTCCACCACCTATCATCCACAGACAAATGGTCAGACGGAGAGAGTAAATCAGATCATGGAGGATATGATCAGATGTTACATTTTGGACCACGAAGGAGCGTGGGACTAGCGTTTGAGATTGATGGAGTTTACATACAACAACAACTATCAAGAGAGCATGCAGATGGCCCCGTTTGAAGCCATGTATTGAAGACGTTGCAGAACTCCATTATTTTGTCCCGAGGTTGCTGAGAAACCATTGTTGGGTCTGGAGACCCTTGAAGAAATGGATATCTGTGTTAAGCATATTCGAGAGAAGCATCGGATAGCTCAGGAGCATTATGAAAAGAACGCCAATCCTCGAAGGACTGAGATGGAATTTGCTCTTAGGGACATGGTTTTTCTTAAGGTTTCCCCGATATCTGGCGTTAAGAGGTTTGATAATGATCATAAGTTGGATCCTAGGTATGTGGGGCCCTTCAATATTTTGGATCGTATTGGAATGTCTGCTTATAGGCTGGAATTGCCAGCAAGTTTTTCGGGTGTACACGATGTTTTACACGTGAGCCAAATGCGGAAGTGTGTGCTGAGCGACAGGAAAATTCTTGATGCTGTGCTCCAGTTAGAACCTAACCTTTCCTATGTGGAGGTGCATGTTCGTGTTTTGGATACTCAAGATCAGGTATTGCGAAGGAAGACAATACCCATGGTTAAAATTTTGTGGAGGAACCAAGACGTTGATAGCGCGACTTGGGAGTTGGAGTCAGCTATGAGGGAGTCTCATCCTCATCTATTCTCCTGATGTTTTTGGTAAGTGTTTTCTTTGTTAGCCTTTGGTTACTTTTCTTCTATTTTGGATTTGATCCTATTTATGTCAAGTTTTGGGACGAAACTTCTTTTTAGGGGGGGGGGGATGCTGCAACGCCCCTGCTTTTTCGGTGTTTATTTTAATTCTCGTAGTGACCTATTTTTGGACGTCACGGCGTAACGTTGATGCGTAGTTAACGGGTGTCGTTTGTTGTAGAATGGGTTTTCTTAGTGGGTAATCTTGTGTGTTTGGTTTTGGCTTTGTTGTGCACCTTCCCTCGCGAGTCGGGTCTATTTTGGTGACTCGGTGGAGCTTTTTATAGGGATGTGGTGGGGTTTTATCTTCGGGTGGTGTTTTACCCGAGTTTGGTTTGTCAAATTTTTATTTCGACTTAATCGTTAGATTCGTAGCGTCGGTATTTAACTACGGTGTAATTTTCATAAGATTCCAAGTTGGTTCAGATTTCGGGTCGTTTTGATGTTATTTAAATAATTAATATTATATTATATAAATAAATATAAGAATAAATTCGAATCCGTCGCGTTAAAAGCCTATTCATCGTCTTCCCTGCCGAGCCGTCATCCTTTTCGCGAAAGAGAAGGAGCGGTGGGTTGCCGTGGGGTTTCGGCCGGCGATCTCGTATTGTCCGGTAGTCCGTTTTGACGGAGGAGTTAAGATTTGGAGAGGTCTGGCCGAGATCTATTCTATCGTGGTTAGATTTTCCCGATTCCATGATTTCTAGGAGTTAGGGTTAGTGATTTTGACCTCTTTATTCCTCCAAATGTTTCTAGAAACACTCCTTAGAGCTTTTGGTGGCCGATCCTCGTCACGGAGCGGAGGATTTCCGGAGTTTTGAGGCAAGTGGCGATCTTCTTTTTGCTAACCATTTCTTGTTTTTCTTTTGTTCATTCCCCCCCCCCCTTAGAAGGTTGTAATAATATTGGACTTAGTCTTCAAAGTACCCTTAGAGTAGTGTACAATTTTAGTTATGAATCCGTCGAGTATCATAGTTCGGCCTAAGGGTAATTCGGCGTATATAATGGTAGAATTCATCATGTAAGAACTAGGTATAGGGATTCGTTAAGGTAGATTCGTTGAGTATCATCATATTCGTCGATTATAGGTATTTTTGCTTAATGCTATTTTCATTGAGTATCGGCAGTGTGGTGTTGAGTGGAGTCTGATTCGTCAAGTATAATCGACGATTCATCGAGTATGGCTAAGGTTAGGAAGCATTGAGTGGCCAGGCAGCTAAGTCATATTCGTCGAGTTTACTCGCCGAATGGGGTGCAAATCGTCGAGTATCCTTAGTATTCGTCGAGTATCTGAAGTCAATTTGTCGAGTATCAGCTGTGTTCATCGGGTATACTCGCCGAATTGTAGCTGGATGATGAGTCCCATTTATATAGGGTTTTGCGGGCTCATTTGGGATGGTTTTCATGTCTTTGCACATCACTATTACGTTGTTTTCATTGTTATTTCTTTCCTTATGCATTTCATGAATTGTGTGCTTTTCTAGCACTTGGGTGCGCAATTGCGCATTTGATTGTTGGCGGTATGCACGTGGTGCTCCTTGGGGCTCGTTCTAGTAGCTTTTACAGCATTTCTGTTTTGCTGTAGGGTCCTCCGTTGCTTACAGGTGGCCAGTTTTCCCCATTTCAGAACTCTGACTTGAGGAAAATGCACGGTCGTGCGTTTTCTTGGCGCACGGTTAGCTTCTGTCGTGCATTTTCTATAGGTCATTCTAGAGAAGTGACCAGCTCGTGTGAATGCTTCACGCACGGTTTCACCGTGCGCGAAGGAAACAAACAGTTGTCCTGTAGCCTTCTTGTTTTTTCTGCGATTTGAGCTTACTGTGGTTACCCTTGCGAATTGCTTCACGCACGGGCAGATCGCCCGTACGCGAAGGAAACTCACGGGTCAACTCTTCTTCGCAGGCGTATGCTTAAAGTTAATATCGCATGGTTCGTGCACGGTCGTGCGCCGAACCGTGCGATACCATTTTTCTGATGATTTTCTATATAAGATGCAGATTTTGCCATTGTCGGATATAGTTCGTCCAACCTCCCTTTTCTGCTCCATTGAGCGGGAGAACGAAGCTCCAGCCCCCTTTTTCTTTCTCTTCCTTGGAGGTAAGATTCGGCCACCCATTCCACTCTATAGAGCTTGCAAAAGATTTGCCTTCGATCCCTGTTGCGATTGCTACCTTCCAAGCTCCTGTTCAAGCTACTTGTTGCAGCCCGCCAAGCTTCAATCCGCCTCCACAACCTCAACACAATGAAGACAGGTTTGAAGGAGGAAGTGACAGCTCCTCCCGGATCCTGGACTCCTTTCGAAGACCGAGCACGGACGAGGGTTGAAACCCCTAGTTTCCGGCCGAGAACCTTGGAAAGCTTCTACGTTTTGGTTATAATCCCTTCTCCATTTTCCTGGATTTACTTTCTGCTGAACTCCTACTAGCGCTATTGTTGTTTCATAACCATGTATTGTTCAAGATTTCGTTGTGTGTTTGTTTGGTGATTTCCTGAGCATTATATGTGTTAGAAAGCTTTATCTTTGCGCTAGTGTAAAGTGCGTTTGGTCCATTCTAGCCTTTGCTAGAAGTGTGCGCTGAGAAGAGGTGTTTTCGCCCCCCCCACTTGTTCATTCGCTTACGCTATTACTCTTCGGAGTGATTCATCCGGGCGATGAGGTGAGGGCGACCCGTGCTAGTTTTATATTGTTTTATCTTAGGATTTCCAAATCAAAACCCCCTTGTTCACTTAGCACTTGCACTCGTTTCTCTAAATGCTAAAACCCTTGCTCCCTACTTGCACTCCACGAGAGATCGATACTCGGGGATGCTACTCCTCATTATTATTACATGGCTGTAAACGACAATCTTACCCTAGCGCATCAAGTTTTTGGCGCCGTTGCCGGGGAGTGAAACCGTTGTGTGTGGTTTTTGCTTTTTGGTGAAAAGTCCGTAGGTGTTTCAGTGTGCTTTAATTTTTTTGTTTTGTGAGTTTATGACAGATCTGAACCCCGCTGAAAGGGTTGAAGATTTAGGAGTTGACGTTGAGACTGCAAGAGCTAGAAGAGCTCGTTTGCGCGCTGCTGCTGCAGAAGAGAGAATGGACGATTTAGTCCATGGTGGAAGTAGTCAGGGAGATAGAGTGGTTGATGCATACGAGGTGGTCAAACCTCGAATAAGGATGATGATGGATTTCACTACCCCTACGGTGGGGAGTGTTTATCCTGGGTTTGGTTCAGCCATCGCCAACCAGCACTTTGAAATCAAGCCGGCAATCCTAAATATGATTAGGAACAACACACAATATTCCGGACTGCCGAGTGAGGATCCTTAGCTTCATCTAGCTGAATTTTCTGAAATATGCGGAACCTTCCGTTATGTAGGAATCTCTGATGAAGTTGTGAAATTAAAGTTGTTCCCTTTCTCGTTACAAGATAGGGCCAAGAATTGGCTGCATACAATTGCTCCAGGAGCTGTAACAACTTGAGAAGCCTTGTCTTCCATATTTTTGGCTAAATTTCATCTTGTCGATAAGATTGTTAATGCGCGCAGGGAGATAGCCATGTTCCGACAGCAGGATCATGAGACCCTTTTTGAGGCATGGGAGAGGTTTGCCGATTTGCAGCGCCGTTGTCCGCAACACGGCTGTGAGCCCTGGAATTTGGTAAAAATATTTTATTTCACCATTGAAACAAATTTCCGGGCGATGATCGATGCTACTACAGGAGGCACGATTATGATTTTTTCTCCCGAGGAAGCGCTGAGGCTTCTAAGAGATACGGCCTCCCACAACACTTATTGGACCGCTGGGAGGAATGCCTCAAGAGGGGCAAGAAATTTGTTCGATGTGAACGTCGTGGTGCAACATGCTGAACCCTGCCATCCTTCTTTGGAAGGAAAATTGATGTTGACAAGATCTACCCCGCCGCCAGCGCATATGTTGAACATCTCGTGCCAAGGTTTTGGAATCCCTGGGCACCACACTTATGAGTGCACTACGGGGGAGCATGCTAGTGACCCGGCAGGTATGGGTTTTGAAGAACATGATAATTTTATTAATAATCAAAATCGCGCTGCTCCTTATAATAATGCATATAACCCGAATGCGAGAAATCACCCGAATTTCTCGTTGAATCAAAACACTCCGGGTCAAAGATGGCAAGGAGGCCAGCATTAATTTCATGCTCAAGCCTCTGGTATCCAACTGCGACTACTTCCGGCGGGTTACAATCAAAACATGCAAGGGGCGCGCAAAAGCGCTTTAGAAGAGATGATGGAGAAGCTCGTGGAGATGTCCCAGTCGAACATGGCCACTCGAACTGCCTCCATGAGGAATTTGGAGACGCAGCTTGGGTAGCTTGCCCATGTGTTCTCCGAATGCACTCATGGCGCCCTCCCAAGTGACACGGAGAAAAATCCTCGTGAATAAGGGAAGCGTGCTGTAGAGGTGGGTGAGTGCAGTAGCAATGAATTAGCCATCAAGTGTGAAATTAATGAAATAGAAACAGTAGCCGTTTGTGATTCTAGTTCTACGTACAATATTCTTGCCTTGCAAGATGTTGTGAAACTGGATTTAAATGTCGAAAATAATATCCAGAAATTACTTGTGCTTGCTGATGGTTCGGTTGTCAAAACTGATGGGGTAATTAAAGATGTGGAAGTGAAACTTAACATGGTTGTTGTAGTCACCGACTTTCAAGTACTGGGACCGGAGGGAAATAACTCAAGATACATTTTGGGGGTTCCATACTTGAAAGCCAGTGAGGAAACACTATGCTTTAATGCTTGCAGAATTACCATAGCTTCTAAGGGTGAATTATCGTCTCCGCAATCACATCCCGCTATAGTCCCATGTTAATCTAAAAATCTGTGAAAAGTTAATTCTTTGCTATCTGACAAATTATCTAGTGCTGATAAGACAGATGTGGTGCTTAGTGAGCAAGATATTACTATGCAAGTGAAGAAGTTGTTGAAGCCCGCTGATGCAAAATCATGTTTGGAGCTGCTGACTGTAGAACGAGATAAAGATAAGAAGGAATGCGGAATGAGCATGGCTACTGAGAGCTTGCAGATAATCGATTTAAAAACTGTTATTGGACCAAGTAAATGTTGTAAAACTTTTAAACAGGTGATGTGGGATGATCTGCCACCCTTTCCGGGCGAGGAAAGGATGCCCTCGGTTGTGGATGGTGATCTGGATGATAAAATATCGGGCGTGAATTTACCGCCCTGGCGTTCTCCTATGGTTGAATTGCGACGAAAGGAGTTGCTCCTGCACAAGGAGCAGAGTTTTGCTCGCCGACGCGGCAAGGAGGAGGGTAGGGGCAAGGGTGATTTGTCTTCTTTGGGCCCTAAATCTTTCCCCTCTTCCTCATTTCGCGTGTTGGGAGATATTTATCACAAATCAGCGTTTAGCTGAGAAGTGGAGGATCTCCGGGTCCGTCTCCTTTGTCCTGTTGCTTCTGATGTTTGTTTTGCTAAATGCTATTTTTGATTTTGGATTATTCTTCCTATTTGCTTGATATACTTTTTTACATGAACAATACTATATAACTGTTAATACAGGTATTTGGTTCGCCTGAAGGACGGTAAAGAAAAGGGCTTATGGGAGACAACCCGAGTTTGCCGCCTTTAGCCTTGTTTCAAGGCTATTACTTGCCTTGTTTTGCTTATTTTGCTTTTTTGCTTGTGCTGCCTATTTTTGTTTGGTTGGAGATTGGCTCTTACAAGTGATTTTTACTTGGGCCGTGGGCTGGTTGATCAAGTTTAAACGCCTAACTTTTGGTATGCTCATCTCTGAGCATTGGGTAACCTCTTCCCTCACCTCTTTTTGATTTCATTTGCAATATCATTTGCTGTATTGTTTAGATTATGTTTGGGGGAGCGCCTGTCGTTGTTACCCGTTGCAATTGCACTTCATAAGTATACCATTAGTTGCTTTTATTTGAATTATGTAGTTCATTGCATTGCGCACTAATGCACCCACTTGAGCGCGTACTTAGCTTTTTGTGTGCTGCGAGTCAAACTTGCTTCTTTCGTTAGATTTGGGAAAATTACCGTGCTAACATAGGATTATGAGATGGGGTAAAATATTGGCCTTGCTTTGTTCCTAGTCAAGTGCTCCTTTCTCATGTAGAAATTAGAGTAGAATTAATTTTTCTGCATGCTGTTAGTTTATATTTTTTTTCTAACTGCGTAAATTCTTTTTATGCTACCTAAAAATTGGTGAATCCAATGTGAATCCGACTGTAGCTTAGGGATGTGTGTAGACAGCCATTAGATTCATATTTCTTGAGTCGAGAGAATGGATAGTCTTTCTCATTGGCTAAGAACTTGCCCCAAGCTACTCTCGAAGCATGGGTACATGGTTAGTTAAGCATGAGCATGATGTAGGCAATCATGTTGGCCAGGTTGAGCTTTGTGCCCGTTCCTAACATCTTATCTTCGCTAGCCCCATTGTACCTACCCTTCCTTTTGCTTCAGCTCCACATTTTATTCACCAAATCCTAGTAGCCAATCCTAGTTGAATGCCCAAATTGAGCTTTACAGTTTTCTGATATCTAGTATGGGGTGTTAATGGTTGTTGGATTTGTGAAAAATTTGGATGTTTTCCAATGCTTATATTTGCTGGAATTGTAAAAAAAGAGGTTTTAAAAAGAAAATTTTATTAAAAGAAAATATGAAAAAGAAATGAAAATGAGAAAGGAAAAGTTTTATTGAAAATCTATTTTGAGTTAAAACAGTTTTTGGTGTAGGCGGTGCACATACCCATGTTTTAAAAATCAAGTCTTGGGGTATGGTGTACTTGTGTTTATTGTGGTTAGCGGATTTATTTCTTGTTGTGCTAGCTCAGTTGGGTTTTGTGCATAGTCTTCGTTTTTATTCTTGTTTACCTCGCCTTAACCCAAGCCCCAATTCTACCCGAAGTCCTACAGACTTGCGTTTAAGTCAAACTAGTGTCGTGGAGAGAGTGCGAACGGGCTAGCATATGGTCACCGACATTGGTGGATTCCTTTGAAGGTTGTCCCGAATCCCGATCTTTGCAATACTCATCTTAGCAGCTAGTTTATTTTCTCCCTACATGCGACCGTAAGATTCACCACGATTCTATTTTTGAGTAGTCATAGAATTTATTTTACGCAGGCTGAAAAGTGTAAATTAATCTGTAAGCTTAGAAATGTTCTCTAATTAATTTTTACACCCGTGAGCATGCGACTTCGCATGGTACTCCGGATCATAATTTTAGTGTTAGCTATTACTTTTTCTTATCAGCGAGGATCTTCTTTGCTAGGGACGCACAAATAGGTAAGTCTGGGAGTGTGATGAGTCCCGTTTATATAGGGTTTTGCGGGCTCTTCTGGGCTGGTTTTCATGTCTTTGCACATCACTATTACGTTGTTTTCACTGTTATTTCTTTCCTTATGCGTTTCATGATTTGTGTACTTTTCTAGCCCTTGGGTGCGCAATTGCGCATTTGATTGTTGGGGGTATACACGTGGTGCTCCCAGGGGCTCGTTCCAGTAGCTTTTACCGCATTTCTGTTTTGCTGGAGGGTCCTCCATTGCTTAGTTTTCATTGCTTATAGGTGGTCAGTTTTCCCCATTTCAGAACTCTGATTTGAGGAAAACGCATGGTCGTGCATTTTCTTGGCGCACTGTTAGATTCTGTCATGCGTTTTCTACAGGTCATTATGGAGAAGTGACCAGCTCATCTGAATGCTTCACGCACGATTTCATCGAAATCGTCTGCAAAGGAAACGCACGATTGTACTATAGACTTCTTATTTTTCCTGCTATTTGAGCTTACTATGGTTACCCGTGCGAATTGCTTCCCGCACGGGCAGATTGCCCGTGCGCGAAAGAAACGCATGGGTCAACGCTTCTTCTTCACAGGCATATGCTTAAAGTTAATATCGCACGGTTTGCGCACGGTCGTGCGCCGAACCGTGCGAGACTTTTTTTCTAATGATTTTCTATATAAGATGCAGATTTTGCCATTGCCGGATATAGTTCATCCAGCCCTCCTTTTTTGCTCCCATGAGCGGGAAAATGAAGCTCCAGCCCCCTTTTTCTCTCTCTTCCTTGGAGGGAAGATCCAGCTACCCATTCTACTCCATAGAGCTTGCAAAAGCTTTGCCTTCGACTGTCGTTGCCATTGCTACCTTCCAAGCTCCTGTTCAAGCTTCTTATTGCAGCCCACCAAGCTTATATCCGTCTCCACAACCTCAACACAATGAAGACATGTTTGAAGGAGGAAGTGAAAGCTCCTCCCCGATCTTGGACTCCTTTTGAAGACCGAGCACGGATGAGGGTTGACACCCCTAGTTTCCGGCCGAGAACCTTTGAAAGCTTCTACTTTTTGGTTGTAATCCCTTCTCCATTTTCCTGGATTTACTTTCTGCTAAACTCCTGCTAGCGCTATTATAGTTTCATAACCATATATTGTTCAAGATTTCGTTGTGTGTTTGTTTGGTGATTTCCTGAGCATTATATGTGTTAGAAAGCTTTATCTTTACGCTAGTGTAAAGTGCATTTAGGCCATTCTATCCTTTTCTAAGAGTGTGAGCTTAGAAGAGGTGTTTTCGACCCTCAGTTGTTCATTCACTTCCTCTATTACTCTTCAAAGTGATTCATTCGGGCGATGCAGTGAAGACGACCCGCGTTAGTTTTATATTGTTTTAGCGTAGGATTTCCAAATCAAAACCCCCTTGTTCACTTAGCACTTGCACTCGTTTCTCTAAATGCTAAAACTCATGCTCCCTACTTGCACTCTGCCAGAGATCGATACTCGGGGATGCTACTCCTCATTATTATTACTTGGCCATGAACGGTAGTCTTACCGCTAGCGCATCACTGGACTTAGTGTTTTTCGTCGGTTTGTGTCTGATTCGTCGTGTATGGTCCTTAGGGAAAATTTAGGGCTGGTCAAGGTATCTCTTTAGGTTTAGGATTGGGTTTGGTTCGGGGTGTTGGGTATGATGTTTTCTTCGGCTGGTTGCCAGTTTGTTAATCTTTACACTTGGTGGTTTGTTTAGTCTCTGTTTTGAGGCCTATTAAGTTGTGTTGACCTGGTGGACACCACCGCAGTGCCTTTTGTGAGATGTTTGGGCGTGGAAGCCTAGTATTGGACATTTTGGTCACCGACTCCGGCCTGGTTGTTTTTACCAGGTGTTAATGATTCACATTTTTGAGATATTTTGTGCTCAGTTTGCTTCTTATAGGTCAGTTTATGATATCTCATGCTTATCCTTGCAGATTTTGTCGAAGCATAACTTCGTTTCGCATTTAGTGCAAATTTCTTTTAACTCCATTTTTATAAACTTTTCACTTTACTTGTTGCTATTTGGCTAATCAGCCGTGGTTGCAGCTTTTCTTATAGTTGGGTTTGGTAAACCCTTTCTTGCCTTTTTCTACTAATTATCTGGGATGTTACAAGCAGTTACCCTCAGTAAAAACCCCGCAAGCCTAACTTGAATTTCGAGGACGAAATTTTTATTTTGTTTATTGTGATTTGTAACATCCCATTTCCAATTAGAGCCCTAAGAGTGGTTTTTCCATGACTAGGTCATGATAAAACCCTAGGAAGCCCAAGAAGACCAAGTGAGCTTAGGCATGAAGATGGAGATCATCATTGTCTGTAAATAGTAGAATTCTAAACACTAGTTTAGGATGATCATGGGGCTTCACCATGACTTCAAGACCCCACCATGACCTCACCAATCTATTGAAAGGCCTTAAGGATCCATTGGAGTCACTCCAAAGTGTCTAATTTGGATTAGGACCACTATAGCCCTAAACTGGGAAAAGTTCCCTGACTAAGGGCAATGTTCCCCTAATTTACCAAACCAACCATACCCAAGTCCTTTTAGACCTTAGTGGAGGCCAATGGGTCACCAAGGACCCATTGGGGTCAACCCAAATGGTCATGTTGACCAAGGTCAACTCTACACAAAGGTTAGGTCAAACTAGCTCAAATCGGCTAACTCAAGCTCAAACCCACTTCCCCCACTTAGGCTGACCTAACCTTGTCACTATTATGATTAGTGGGGTGCTAATAGGCTGATGGAGGGGTAAATTTCAGTTAAGATGGGCAGGAGAGAGAAAACTTTTTTAATGGAGGAGAGAGAAAGAAGAGGGAGAAGGTCATTCATGGCTTAGGGCAGCCAAGGGCCACCCATTAAGACTGGGATTAGTTACACTGAGAAAGGGGAGGAGTTTTCAACAGTTTCCCAGCCAGAGGGGTGGCTCAGCCTGTCCAAATAGTGAAACCGAAATTGGCCCTTAATGGCCATTCATGGCCATGGGGGTTACACCCCCCTCCCATCCCAATCTGCCCAGCTTTAAAGCATCCCTGGACTCAGGGGAGAAGTTTCCACACTTTACCTGAAGGATTCGAGGCGCTTGACTATGCTGTTGCAGAACACCCGACGGCGCCACCATCGATGATGGCAACTCGCCGATCTACCCGCCTCCAGCCCACCAAGAAGGTCCCCCTCCTCTCCTCACTTCATGGTTATATCATAGAAATCGATTAGGGCAAGCATCGGGTTCAATTGAGCCCGATCCAATGTTTCAAATTCATGAAATCTGGGAGAAGTTTAACCTTTCGGGTTCGTCGGAATAGCCGTCTCCGGCGGCCGTGCCGCCGGCTGGGTGTAGCCATCACCTCCACGAAGGTGGTGGTGTCGGTGGTGGGTCGGGGAAGGGGTCAGGTGGCCAGGAAATCGACCCGCAAATTAGCCCAAGACGGGTTGATATGAGCCGTTGGCTGGAGGTTGAAGACTACCGGATGCCGTCGGTTTAGGTGCTTTAGGATTCGTGCTGAGCTGATATTATTAATTTAGTGTTATTTAATTTCTATCACATAAATTGTGTTACCTTAAATTAAATATAAAAATTCTTAGAGGCTAGCTCAGGAAAAGGTGTTATCATGAAAATTGTAGATCTATGAGTATACTTTATTTTAAAATTGGAGTCCTGGTTAGACCACAACACTCATTTTGGTGAGATCTATACATAGGGTTAAACCGAGATTGAATTGAGTTCCCCCATCATTCCAGCCATCCAAATGACTTGAAATTTGGGATGGGGACCATTCATAGCTATACCTACAACATATACAAAAATGGGAATTTTTTGATATAATATTTCTATAGTTTTTGTAAAAATTTAATAATCCATGTATGATTTAATTAGAGGGTCAAATGACCTCAAAAGTCTCCAAAATTTGGTGGCTGATTTTTAGGGTTATTATTTAACCCTGATAAAAATTTCAGTCTAATTGGGTTTGAGTTTAACAGGTTTTGGTGTGACCTAATTTTGGTCCCTTAAGGGAAAAATTAGGGCAAGAGATTTTTGGGGCATGGTGGGGACAATTCTCACCCAAATGGGTTTGGATTTTTTCCACAATCCCATGGTCAGTGAAAACACCCCTCATGGAATTTGAGATTAATTGGGGTGGGGTTGCCCTAGGACCCTTGTTCAAACAGTAAGGGCTGAACTAAGGGGGTTTGTGAAGGACATAGGATGATATGTTCTTATAGGGACTTAGGGTTTAGTCCATGTTGTTCTTGGGTGAAAATAAGCCCTAGGAAGGATTTTGGTAGTATTTGTGCTTAGGCACATCACTTAATCCACTGTGTGTTAAATTAGGCCTTTACACCTTAAGAAATAATTGAAGGATCAAATGATCTTGAATTTCCATGAGAGGATAGTAAGAGCTATGTTTATAGTCATAATAAACTTTGAATCATGTTACATAGTATTTGGATAAGCTTTCAAATAGGTTCCTTTATAAAAGTGCACAATCATAGATTCACTTAAAGAACTAATTATGTAACATTTAAAGTTTTGATTAGAATGAAATTGTGTCAATCCTGTTTTAAGGTTATAATAAATCTCTGAAAATTTTATTATTAATTTAGGATTATTATTTTGGACACTTCATTCACAATTTAGCAAGTTGTATTATTTACTTAGGAATTTATCATGAAGTAACCATTTATTGAAAGTTGATGATATTTAATCAGAGGACCTTTTATAATGTTATAAAGCTCTGTGAATATTTATGGAATTGTTGGAAGTGTATTTATATGGGTTGCTTCAATAAGTATTGTTTCCCATGAAAAATTAATTGAATTTATTTTGGTGTCTAGTAAGCCAGGAAAATTATGATTTTTGTACAATGGTTCTTTCTGTACATTATTAAGATTCAGTAATTTTTCTATAATTTTCTGATGAATAATTTTAGTACTTCCTTCGTTAAATATTATTAATAGAATTATATTGGATAAATTAATTAGAGGCTAAATAATATCTGTAAAATCATGGAATTTAGTATTTTCAGATATTTCTCTATTATTTAGTGATCATAATTTTTGGGTGGCCATTACTTGAGTAAATCATGCAGTTCATGTTAAAAATTACCCATGGCCAATCTTTTGGGAAAATTCATTAAATATCAAATTAATTAGGAAAATTATAATTTTCTGTATTTAGGCTAATTATGTCATGATAGAATTCCAGTAAATAATTTAAGGCTTTTGGGTGAGAACTTAAAGGACCTTCTATCATGAACATCATATAGTATAGTTTGGCCTGTATAGCGTAAAACAGCAGAAGTAGTGATAGCCTTTGCATTGTACATAGATGATGAGATTGATAGTTCATGGGATTTTAAAATGGAAGTTGGGAAGAGTAGGTAGTGGAGTCATTAAGCCTATGCGGTGCTCGTGATCGATAAAATATCGTCTTTCTCGTGGAGAGAGAGAAAAGGCAAAACACATTAGGATTAGATCCAGAGTAATTCTAAAGGGATCGGGAATCGTGTAATAACCAATAATAATAAGTGCCTTGTGAAAGGAAACGGTGGGCTTCAGCTACCATCATAGTTCATAGTGCCCTTTGAGAACCCTTCACGGGGTATACCGGGGGCAGTCCTGGGCTAACCTAAACTGTAGGCAAACTAACTTGAAAGAGTAACTAGCATAATTAGGGATTCAATTTCACTCACCTTGATGTCTCGGGATGTTAGGTTGGTTCACGCGGACTGTAGGACTGTGGGTTTTGTGATGGGCAGGTTGGCCCGACGTGCTTTGACTCGGTTGTTTATTGTAACGGACGGGATGGTCCATGGAGATTTGGCTCGGTTGGTGATACATAAGGTTGCATATGCATAAGGTATAAGGTGGTGGGTCTTCGATATTGGAGGGTCGATGCACCGACGCCTATACGACGACTCAGTAAGTGTGGTTTAGCACTTCGCCATGTAAGTCCGGTGCGCCAGCCGGCAAGAGTATGCATGCGCTCTGCTTTGTGCACCAGGGTTAAGGCGTACGATATGTCTGACTGGTAGTGTAATTACCGGTTTATAGGTGGGCAAGGCCCAACCCACCGCTTCTGTTTGACACTACGGAGGTATCCTGGGAGGTTCGGCTCCAGAAAGGGGGAACTAAAGGTCTATGTACACAGAGTCGAGTGGGTCAGTTGCACTTGCATGTTCACATCATGGCATAATTGCATGTCATAGCATAATCATTGCATATAACCCCCGTCACCTATTATATAAAGTGGTATGGGATGCTTTATACAATAGGCCCTTCAAAACGAGCCCTTAGCTTATAGGATTTCGTGAGCATTCTTATCAGTTATGGTTATTTTCCTATGATAAATATTACTTGCTAGAAAACCGACACCCCATCGTATAAATAGGTATGAGACATTTTATACGATAGGAGCCTTGGAGAAGATCCTTTAGCTTATGTGTGTTCATATAAGTTAAGGTTATATATTTCATGTTCTATCTTTCATACTTTTACTACTGGTGCTTATTCTCAAAGATCTGCTAGATTAGTTTCGCCGCCACCTGCTTACATTTGTTACTCTCCACCTTCATAGCTTTCCTTTCCTTCTCCATGCTCGATGACTAGGAGCCATGAAGGAGGGGTGGGGGATGATAGGACTTAGTCTTTTAGACTAACGGTTTTCGGACCAAATCATTTTTGGGGATCGTGAAGCCGAACTTGGAGATGCAGCCCCAGAGGTCAGTGCAATTGGAGACAGGACAGTCTAGCACCGGATTTAAGACAGCTAGGACAGTGAGTCCCGATCGTTATTAGATGATTAGTTTTGCTTTCACGCTGAGTGATATGTAGTGAGGATATTGATGTACCTGGCTGAGCCCTGTTTTCTGTACTTTTATTATATCTGTGGAAACTCCCTTCGCGGACACTATTTACTTTATATGTGATTCACGTGGACTTACACTCTTCTATATTTTGCTACTGTTGTGATCAAATCAGTCGGCAGGATCGGCGTTTTGTAGTGGCGACCTTCCCGGGTGTGAAGGTGTCACCGCAAAGCGGCGGTTCTGGGCCTAAGACCCAGGGGTTTGAAAAGAAAAAAAAGGTGGATCTTACACTGGGTATTTTTGACCTGCAATGATGCCAGTACAGTTTGGTGTCGCCGAGCCTATAGTTGATAGGTAAGTGCCTGCTGAGGTTTTGGTTGATAAGCGAGAGACTGCACGACAGTTGAAGCACTTCATGAGCTTTAGTCCGCCTACCTTTATGGGTGTAGGATCCCCAACGCATGCAGAGGACTGGCTTTCACGAGTCAAGTGGATATTGATGGCGGTTTGAGAGAGAGGAGGGACAGAAGGTCAACTTGGCCACTTTCCTGTTGGATGGAGAGGCTCGACTTTAGTGGAATAAGTTGGAGTTACACAACTTCGCGGACAGACGATTATCAGAGGTCTCGATGGAGGAGTTTTCGAGACTATTCCTGGCAAATCATCTTTCGTCATCGCAGCAAATTGCCATGGAAAATGAGTTCCAGCATTTGACTCAGGGCGAGGGTAGTGTGGATGACTACCTACATGAGTTTACTAGGTTAGGGCGTTATGCGAGGTCTACTTTTGCTGACGAAGAGCGTAAGACCAATAGGTTCTATGAGGGACTGCGAGATGAACTGAGGTTGTTGCTCTCGGGACCGATGAACAAAGGTTTCCAAGTGTTGGTAAATACGGCTTGTTCGTTAAAAAAGACATGAAGAGGGTCCAGGGCAAGAGGGACTTGGCTGTGATAAAGCCTTAGTTCAAAATGCCACGTCTTAGAAAGTCTGACTACCGAAGGATATGGAATAAGAATTCCAAGTTTTCTGGGCAGGCTCCTTCTGCTGGTACTTCTGGAGTAACATTAGGGCGATGCCCGCTCACATGTTACACTTGTGGCAAGCCAGGACATTTTGCCCATGAGTGCACTAGTAGCCTTCCAAAGAAGGACAAAAAGACAGGAGCATCATATTCTAAGAAGGGAAAGACAGTGAGTTTACTTTATCCCATTATGCTCCAGCTCGCCAAGGGTGTACAATCTTGGACAATAGGAGGCCATTAAACAGGCTGATTGATGTAGGCTATTTCTCTCAACGAACCGCAACAGACAAATGACACCGAACTACTCTCACTCATTCCAATTCTATGCTCGCACAATTAAAACGCAGTACACCCGATTCGCAATAATATTAATCAAGTCTAACGCACGAGTTTGCTCCACCCTTAGAGATCAAATAGAAGCGATAAACTAATATTCTCTCAAGCGAAAAGGACCGACCTGGTACATTCGAGCGTGCATTGTACCAAAAGAGATCCACTGAAAAATTGCAATTCGAAAAAGGTAGATCTCTCCCAACAAAAATAAAACGAGGTCCGCCAACCCTAACGAATTTAAATTGATCAAAAGAAAACAACATAATCGTTCAGATCAAAACCACGATGAAATTAAAGTTTCACAAGCAACGCTAAAGAAAACCACCATGAGATTAATCTAAGAGGGAAACACTCTAAGGTAGAAATTTCATTACCCCACTCGGATTAGATGATTTCGATTTACTAAATGGGATCGGTCTTCAACGATTCCACCGGAGTCACGCCGAATGGAGAGAAACTTCTCCGCTTTCCTTGCTTCAAGTCGGAGAAAGTCGTCGTCGCTGGAGTGGATGTCCTTGGCCGAAATCGACCAAGGAGGGGGAAACTTGGTTGGCCGACACTAGGTTTAGTATTGTTGTAGCCGAATATTCCAAAGAGGGAAGCTTGGTGATGTTGGAAGTTGGAGAGGAGAAGGGAGAGATTTTGGTGGAGAGGAGAGGGGAGAAAGGAGGAGGGTGGCCGAAATTCACAAAGAGGGAGAAGGGAAGAGGTTGGCGGCTAAGGAGGAGAAGAGGAGGAGAATTCTCAATTTAGAATTAGGTTTCTTTTCATTCATTCAACAATACATTTTGCAAGCATATATATAGGATACACCACTCAATCTCCACCATACAATATCAAACTAGAACTAGGTTGTTATAAGCAGCCCATCACAAACATTAAATTGAAATAACAATATTGCGGAATATTAAAATTCTAAAAAAAATGCTTAAAATTAAAATGCTTAAAAATATATAATTATAAATATATAATTTATAACTATATATTTTTATATGAGGGTAAAGAATGACAACATGCATAAAATGTAGCAGAGATTTGGCGTGGCGTTGGCGATGGATGTTGCGGTAGAATCCCATCTTCAAGCTTACGGCAACGAACGTCACTATCATCAAATTCTCTGAGGCGAAGATCAACAACCACATCCACAATGTCATCATTAACATATGGTGGGACTTCGTCGCCGAAAGTCAAACACTCACAAGCATCATGAACACATGGAGGGACATCGTCGCCATCAATCCTCCCCCGCTCAAAATCACTCATCACTGATGAGTGGCCCGGGAGGGGAAAATAGTCGAAGGAAGCAACAACAGGGGGCAAATCTTGCCCCACAATCCAATTCTTAGTAGAGTGGTCATCCTACATCAAAGAGAACCTGTCAGGCAAAAAGGACGTCTTGGGAAACCTTGGAAAAGCATTAGTCAAAGAAGAAGAAAAAGTTTCAACATCAACATTCAACATACTTCCAGTGGAAACTGTAAGAGAGAGCGATCCAGGATCTTGCTCACCCCTCACTTCTTTAGAAGACATAGTAGACGGAATAAATAGAGAGACAGATAATTCAAGTGATGGAGAAACATAAGGCGTTAAATCCGAAACATTGAAAAATAGGAGATATACCCCCAATCAGTGGGTATCTCCAAATGATATGTGTTTTATCCTAATCGCTTTAAAATTCGAAAAGGATTGGCTCGCTGATTCGCCAACTTTTTTATGGTGCCCGAAGGCATCTGTTCAGGGATGAGACGCACCAAGACTAAATCAACAACATTAAAGTGAGATGCTCTTTCATGCACGTTAGCATGAGATTTATAAAATGCATATTGGGTGACTAACATTTCATGAATGTTCTTATGTAAATTGTGAACATGAAGAGCGAATTCCTGTGCAAAATCACTTGATTTATACGATGGAGGTAACGAAATTATATCAAGTGGCACAGGTGCCTTATAGCCGTGCATAATTTCATTTGGGGATAAGCCTGCGGATCTATTCTTAGAATTATTGTATGCAAGCTGAGCATGGGGAAAGATCAAGTCCCAAGTACCCTTGTGATTACCCGCAAGACATCGTAATAAGCTACCCAAACTTCGATGTACTACTTCCGTTTTCCCATCCGTACTCACAATATACCCAAGGAAATCAGCAAATGTAACATAAAAATACATTTTGTTTAGGTTGTCAAATAATTCTTCCGCTCATAACGTGGTAAGGATAATCCTCACGTACGATTCGTGATCGGTTGGAGAGGGGATAATGACTAAGATATCATTACAATACGCCACTAAGAATTTTCCCATGAATGGTTGGAAGACATGAATTATCACCCAAGAGAAAGTACTCGGGGTAATGGAAAACCCAAATGGAATCATTAACCACTCATAAAACCCAACCTTTGATTTAAAAATCGTCTTCCATTCATCTCCCTCCCTTATCCTTATTTGATGGTAGCCACACCTAAAATCCAACTTATTAAAGATCGTGGTCCCGACTAATATATCCAACAAGTCATCCAAGTGAGGGATGGGAGACCTATGTTTAATAGTAATTTTTGTAATAGCCCAGCGATTAACGCACGTCCTCAACGAACCATCTTTCTTTGAGGCTAATAAAATGGGCACAATAGACGACCTCATTATAGGCGTATAATCAGAAGAATTGATCAATCGTAGGAAATTTGGAAGACACAGAACTACAAAAAGTTGTGACAAGACCGAACACAATTTCTTAACAACTCGCTAATACATATCCTACGAGACATGTTCAATGGAGGAGCTACAAATGTAGGTAAAATAAAAGGACCCAGACAAGGAATAACAGAAACGTGTCCTAAAATAGGTGCTAGTTGGGTCAATGGAGCAGGAGGGAGGGTCGGTAAAATCACACCCGGTGACAAGACAAAATAAGAGTAATCAGCATGACATGTTGAGATCATCAAGGGGTGGTAATCTGGATCGTCACCACTAAAGTCTTCCAAAAATTCCTCTTCCTCACATGGTACATCTTCCAACACCATAGGTACATCTACTAACTCAGAATCATCGGTGAAATCCTCAACTACTATGGGTGTTGGACAGAAAATAAGGTCGAGGATGGGTCGAATAATCATATGGGGTGGCACTTCAGATGAGAGCTCCCCTTCCATGTCACTGGGGTAACCGAACTCCTCAACATCACTAAGCTCGTCAATGATGCCTATATCGCCCTTAGTAGTGGGCTCAGTCAATGGCACTAACTCGGAGTCAATAGAAGGCTCACATATGGGCTCAGTAAGATCGGGGGGAGACTCAGATAGGACCATAGTCGTAGGAGGAACGGGGCACTCAACTGCATCGGGACTAGCCAATCCACTAGCATCGCATGTAATATTTGTCTGACACCTCATACTGAAAGAAATACTCTCACCACAAGGGCTCTTGGCATCCCTAGTCATAACACCTTTCCAGTATGGAACATATGACCTATATGGTATGGTTTCCCTAAAGGTGGTAGTAGGCACCCTATGGGCAGGCCGACCTTTGGGGGGAAATGAACAAGCGTTGGGTATATAATCATTCCCAAAAGAAGGTATGGGACTAGTGACATAACGATACTCACTCACAGGCTTAGTGGCAGCAGTACGGAGGTAGGCAGGATCAAATTGATCCGAGAGTAGGCTACGCATGTGTGGCCAAGCATATTGATAGCTAGCTACCTACACGATGCTCTTCGTTTAACCAAAACACGCGCGCTTGACCAACTAATTATTCACGGGCAACGACAACATTTTTTAGGTCATTCAAGGGGTACCACGCAAAATAATATTCCCTCCCTTTAAGCTATTCTCAAAAAATTTGTGGATTCCAGTAACCATTGTAAGTGGGTGCCTCAATTCTAGTGTAAGGAAGAGCATAGTGATTGTTAGGCTTCCTAAGGCAAGTAAGCAGTGTTGGGGTGTGGTTAGCCATAACTTTAGACCACAAATAATTTAAGCGGGAATCATAAACATCATGGGCCATATTAAGTGGGGACAGGAGAGAAAAATTTACTCGGATCTTGTGCGCATAATCAAGTAAAATAGTTTTGTAGGCAAAAATTGCCCTGACCAGAATAAATTTTATACTTAAATTTTTTTTCTATAATAATAACTAAATAAAATAAAATATTTTTGTAATTTCCCACTAAGAAGACTATTGAGAATTACTAGAAATTTTTTTTTGTATTTCGAAAATAATTCAGAATTTTAGACCACTATTTGCAGGCCATAAAATTATTTTTGTTATTTTGACAAAAAACGTGCAAGACAAGTGTGTGTCGACGTCCTAAGAATAAGAGGAGGTGACAATTAGGAAATTGACACGAACCTCCCTCTGATGCCAAATTAATGCAGGCTACGTCTCCCGATGAACCGCAATGGACAAACGACACAGAACTACTCTCACTCATTCCAATTCTATGCTCGCACAATTAAAACGCAGCACACCCGATTCAAAATAATATTAATCAAAGTCTAACACACGGGTTCGCTACACCCTTAGAGATCAAATATAGGCGATGAACCGATATTCTCTCGAGCAAAAAGGACCGACCCAATCCGTTCGAGCTTGTGTTGTACCAAAAGAGATCCACCGAAAAATTAAAATTCGGAAAAGGTAGATCTCTCCCAACAAAATGAAAACGAGGTACGCTGATAAGTTGTAAATATACGTATATTTTCAGTACTTCTATTAGGTCGTATTAGTTTATTTTCATTGTTTTTAGTTATTTTTCTTAAATAATTTGTTTCTTTTTAGAAATACTCTTTTAACTTAAGTTTATTTGGTTTTCTGTAATTTTTCAGAAAAAGTCGCAAAAATTCAAAATTACACGCCCGTGTAAATTTGGTCATGCCCGTGACCGGGGCGTCTTACTTTTATTCCAGCAAAAATCTGCTTCCTATAAAGAAAGGACCATTCAACGCCAGTCGTTCGACATTCGTCGACCTCAGCTCGATGCTTTGCCAGCTGATTCGTCGACCAATATTCAACGCCAGCCTTTCGTCAATCGCAGCTTGACGTTCATCGACCTCAGCTCGACGATTTGCCAGCTAATTCGTCGACAAATATTCAATGCCATCCTTTCGATTGTGGCTCGACGTTCGTCGAACGAAGCAAGACGATTTGATGCCAGACTCAGCGAATGGCGTTCGTCAAACTGGACTCAATGATCAACACTCAACACCTCCAGCTAGTCAACACTCAACGCCTCTAGTTCAATATTAAACGTTCATTGAACTCAACTCGACGCTCAAAGTTCGACGTTCGTCGATCCAAGCTCAACGCCTTCACCAGTCATACCTTGCTCACACGCCCATGAAAATCTTGTCATGCCCATGACCAATGTAACGCCTCTAATTTTTCGATAATATTATTTTAGTTGGTATCATCATATTTATGAAGTCAAGGCATTATTTTTTTACGTCATGTTGACGACGTTGCACCGTTAGTGTGTTTTTGCGTCTATTTGGTCTGTATGACCAGATTTTTTTGGGATTTTGATTGAATTGAATTTTTTCCTTGATTGAAAAGGATGAAGTTTTGAGGTTTTGGACTTGTCCAGTTTTATTGCGATCTGAGCATTTTGGAGTGTCAGCGCGTGGTTGGATCCTTGTGATGATTTTTTCTTGTGTAAGCATTTGATGTTAGTGTCTCAAGAATGGTGCATCAGATTCTAGGATTGTCTTCGCTATTAAATTCGTTTAATTCAGCGCACGTTTGGGCCTCCGTTTTGAGCACGTATTTCTTTGTTCAAACTATTTGAATGTGATTATTATATTTAAGCATTAAGCTTGTTTTGATTCTCGGAAAGCCCTCCTTAAGGGTAGGATTTCGTCGATCTGAGGTGGGAGTTTAATTTTTTCTAGGCGCTGTGTGAGTTTTTGTCAAAGCGTCGATCAGAGTTCGACGATCGTCGAACGGAGTTCGACCAAAGTCGAACGAAAGGCGTTGTCTTGGTTTTGTCTTAGCGTCGAGCGGAGCTCGACGATGCGTCGAGTGGCGTTTGACGAATGTCGAATGGCATTCGATGTTCGACGAAGCATCGATTAGGTTTTCCTTTGTGCTTGACAAACTCCAACCAGAATTAGTCGAGCGGGGTTGTTTTCCCCTCTAGTTCTCAAGAGGTTCTTTTCAGTACTCGAGAACTGCCCTTTTGTTCTCGATAATTTCTTTTCAGTACTCGAGAAGCCCTGATTTTTTTGAGAAGTGTTTTGTTTCACGATAGGGCATGTCATTCTCGAGTAGTGCTTGTCCTGTTCCCGAGAAGTCTTCTTCTTCTCGAGAGGTCCAGTCTAGCTAAGCCTCTTCCCTGGTTCTTTCTTAGAAAAATAACTGTTATAGGTAAAAAAAATATTTTTAATATTATAAATTATACCTCAAATATATATCTATACTTCTTATTCCTCCTTCTTTTAGACCGAAATCTTGTTCATCTCCAGAACCAGAGCGGCATGAGCGAGAGAGAGAAAGTTTTTCCGTGATTCTTCCAGTGGTCGTTGACGGTGCTCCGGTGCTCGAAATCTTGAACCAATCATAGATCCTGAAAGCTCTCAGCGAGAGCTTCATCATCGTGGTAAAATCTTCCCCATTTCTTGAGTTTTTCTCGTTAGGGTTTTTGTCCCTAACCTCTTCTTTTGGATATTCTTGTTAGATTTCGACTTCCCTCATCTTCTTTAGCCCCGATATACAGCAATGAGCGATTTGGAGAGTTTTTCGAGCAAAACCAAGACAAGTGGTGGTTTTACTCCCCTCTTCCCTTCTTCCTCCCGATCTGCTGATATTTCTAACTCCTTTTGTAGTTAGCATTAATAACTTGCTGATTATAGTGTTGTCTTAATACTATATTTAAAAACACTTGTATTATCATGATCTTGATTTTGCTAATCGAACCTTGTATAGTGGTTTATGTTTTGATGATGTTGTTGAATATTTCTCTTTTAGCCATCCCATAACTATTATGTAGGATGTGTTAGAGTTTATTTAGGATTGTAAATCCTTCTTGAAGGTTGATCAACCATTTCTTAATCTAGAATTGTCTAGTAGAATCTGATGTGCCAAGTCTTGAGATGTATATCATGGTTTTCCTTGGTTGCGGGTGTTAGTGGACGAAACCACCGCCGCAAGGTTTGTTCCCTTTATTAGTACCTTATGGAACTCTACCAAGTGTTTGGGCGTCTGCGGTGAATGGTGGAGTGTATGAGTCTCCCCCGCAGTTAGATAGATATTATATCCGTGAGGGTGTGTCAGGATGAGCGACCACCTCGCCTGTGTTTTTTGGTAGAGTTGACCACATGTGGCTACTATAGTTTTGAGAATTCTTTATTATGATTTAATCATGCTTTCAACCTTTTTATCCTTGTGCATCTGGTGTGATTTGATGTATGTGATGGTTCACGTATGTTCTATTTTTTGATTTTGGCACTTTACTTCTGTAATTTACTTCAGTACTTTTGGTCTTCGGTTGGTACCCCTTTTGAAATTTGTTTGCTTTTTGGCATACTTTTCTGACACCGCTTGTACCTTCTTGCTTAGGTGCTTTGTGTTTGGAATGCCTAGGGTTCAGAGCTTTAGCAAGTAGTGGAGCTGGTTTTGGAATTCCCGAGCAGCAGTGTTTCCTGTGGTTTTCACCTCGTCGTTGCGAGGTAGTTGTTGTTTCAGTTACTTTACCTAGTTCAGACATACTTTTACTTTGTGTGGGTTCGTGTCAGATTATTGAAGCCCACAAGATAGTTGATTTTGGATACCTTGCTAGCTACTAGTTATTTTCTTTCTGATGAATTGGGTTACTTGCTCTCTGGGGATGATTTATGCTAGGATTGCATGTTAGATATTTTTAACTTATAAAACCCTATTATTAGTATATCATACATGCCATCTCTTTCAAAAATTAAGTCATTACTTTCTAGTTAGCATAAAGACTTTTAGCTATACTAATTATAAATCTAGGGTCTTGCATAGCATTAGTTGTCCATCGAGGACGTTTACACTCATGTAGGATGTTTAATCTCATAAAAGAAGTATTTTCTACAACGAATAACTATTTTTCTCGTGGACTAGATGAGCCACTAAGCCGAGGGATACAGATAACTGCTTAACTTAAATTGGATTTTTCTCTAAATAACTTAAAATCTTTCTTTATGTGTCAAGTAGGAGTTTTGCTTGAGCGTCCGCAGTTATCCCTACTGACGTGGCATCATGACACACATTTTTCCTTACTCTGATAAATTATTAATGGCGGTGAAAAATACGGGTTGTGATAGTTGGTATCAGAGGGAGGTTGGTTTGACAAGTTGGTCGAACCAGCCAATCTAATATTGTTTTGTTTTCCTTCATTCATTTTCATACACACACCGATGTGTCATCAGTATGTCTTAGATGAAGCATAGTCACTATACTTATAGCATGACAAGAAGTATACGGGGCATATTATGTAGTATGGAATGCATAATATGTGTTTGTATATAGATCAACCATAGGTGCAACATGTAACGGTTATGTAGTATGGGATGCATAACCACCATCACATGTGTGCCCATTAGCACGTTTTCATTCTCATTGCATGTGATGTTATGTAGTATTGGATGCATAACATTTTATATGAACGCCGCTCATAACATGCATTAAGGCCTTTTTAGGATGCATATCACTGCATACATAGCATATCACCGCATAAGCATGCGTGCTAAGTTAAGTTTTATATAATAACACATGTACACAGATGATTTTCAATAAGAATAAAGAATCCATGCATTCATGTCATAGGACATGGGCCAAAAGGATGAGAGGATATCAACCTAAGTAGGACATAACATCATTGTAAAGTCCCAAAGCAAGTTGCATATTAAGCAAGTGTCTTTTAATTATTGTCTGAACTAAGTTGTGTGGCCTAGTCATAATCTAGGATTTTGATGAGTTGTTCGTTGCCTTTTAGAAATGCCGCCAAAGCATCCTGCAACGAGGTCGACTCCCCAGTCGGAGGGTGAGTCATTAGGTGCGCAAAGTGAGGCATTGATCGAGAGTTTGCGTCAGAGCAATGTGGCTCTGTCGAGGAAAGTAGTTGTGATGCAATCACAAATTCAGACTTTGTTGTCCGCTGCTCCCGCGCAGTAGCCTTTTGTGCAAGATCCTGCCATGGATCAAGCCATTTCTGGTGCTCCTACTCCTCTGGTGCCCCAGGTGATTCTACCCCCAGAGATGAAATTTATCTCGCATTTCCAATGATTGGGACCTCCCACTTACGATGGGAGAGCCGACTTTATGGTTTTGGATGAGTGGGTCATTTCTATAGAAGAGATGTTCTCGTATTCGGGGATTGCAGAAGACCAGAAGGTAATGATTGCAGCCTATAAGCTAAAGGGCCTGACAAAGAGCTGGTGGATTTGGGAAAAGGAGATCCTGAATGAAGGATGCTTGTGGGAATCTTTTAAGAAGATGCTGCTGAAGAAGTTTCTATCCTCGGTCCATCAGGACCGCCTGATTAATAATTTCCTGCATCTGAAGCAGATACAACTCACAGTGAGCGATTATGAGATTGAGTTTAGTAAGTTGAGCAGATTTGCTCCTGATTTGGTAACTTCAGAGGAGGTAAGAGTAAAACATTTCCAAGGTGGACTAAGGAGCGATGTCCAACAGTGGGTATGCGCTTATAGAGCTGAAAGTTATACTGAAGCAGTGGAAGCCGCTCTGAAAGTTGAGGCAATTGAAAATGCCAAGAATCGAGGTGTCGTGGCGAGAAAAGAGATGAGGAAAGGTGATGAGGATGGAAACTCTAGGGCATCTGGCCCTTTTCGAAGAGGAAAAGTGGAGAAATGTGTAGCTTCTATGGTTGATCGGGCCACCCTTACGAAAGGTGTTTCAAAAGGGCTGTCACTCTGAAGCAACAACAGGTACTTGCCATCCAAGGCGCACCAAAGGGAGATCTGGTGTGCATGTTCTATACCAAGAAGGGACATTACATAAGTTATTGCTGGTCAAAGGATAAGGCTTGCTTCCAATGTGGGCAGAAGGGGCACCTGAAGTCTTCATGCCCCCAGGCTCAGTCCCCACTGCAGCTTGTCCCGCTTCAGGCTCTACCGTCACTGCCAAACTAGGACAAAGGGAAAGGAAAGCTAAATGTGGTGACCAGAGAGGAAGCTAAGACCTCTACCTAAGTGATATCAGGTTAGATTCTAGTTTAACTTTTACTCTCCTTTGTTTTCCCTAGTTTTCGTTCGTTTAGTTATGTATGTTACAGTTTTAGGGGAGTTTAAAGTGAAGAATAGGTGGGCGCGCGTTCTTTTCAATTTGGGAGCCACACATTCCTTTATGGCACGAAGTTTCGTAGATAAACATTGTTTGAAGCTGGATCAATTAGGAGATTCCTTCAAAGTCAAGTTTCCCTCCAGAGATCTGGTGATATCAAATCAAGGAGTGCAGAGATGTCCTATTTATCTAGGTGATTTCCTAGCCCTTGCGGATCTGATGGTGTTGGACCTGGTGGACTTCGACGTGATTTTGGGCATGTACTGGTTATCCAGATATGATGCGGTCATCCAATGCAAGGCAAAGTGACTGGACTTCAAGATGGACAATGACCAACCTATGAGTGTCTATGGTTTTCAGGGCAACAGTTCCCTCCTTATTTCTGCGGTACGTGCTTGTCGAGCTCTAGAGTCTGGTTGTGAGGCATATCTTGTTTCTATTTATCCTTTGGAAACAGCTTTTGTTACACCACGTCTTGAGTATATCTCGGTGGTGCGATAGTTTCTAGATGTCTTTCCTAATAGTCTTCCAGTACTTCCTCCCGAGAGAGAGGTGGAGTTCGTGATAGACCTCGAGCCAGGTACTTGCCCTATTGCTAAGGCACCATACCGTATGGCTCCACGTATATTAGAAGAGTTGAACACTCAGCTGGATGAGTTGCTACATTGTGGCTTTATTAGGCCGAGTTCTTCTTCGTGGGGTGCCCCTATTTTGCTCGTAAAGAAGAAAGACAGTTCCATGAGGCTCTGCATAGATTATCGAGAGTTAAATAAGGTAACCATCAAGAATAGATATCTATTGCCTCGTATTAATGATCTATTTGATCAGTTGTGGGGATGCGTTGTGTTTTCGAAGATTGACCTTCGATCAGGCTATCACCAGTTGAGGGTCCGTGAGGCTGATATACCACGGATGGCTTTTCGTTCCCGACACGGGCATTTTGAGTTCTTGGCGATGTCCTTTGGTTTGTCAAATGCCACCTCTGCTTTTATGGACTTAATGAATAGAGTGTTCAAGGATTTCTTGGACCATTTCGTGGTCGTGTTCATAGATGACATTCTCATGTATTCCCTCAGTGTTGGGGAGCATGCTCAACACTTGCGCTTAGTTTTCTCAACCCTGAGGGAGCACAAACTTTATGCCAAGCTTAGTAAGTGTGAATTCTGGTTACCCCATGTGTCTTTTCTTGGCCATGTTGTGGGCAAGGATGGTATTTTTGTAGACCAGACCAAGATTTCTGATATGATGGAATGGAAGATACCTTATACACCTAAGAAGATTAGGAGCTTCTTAGGCCAGGCCGGCTATTATAGAAGGTTAGTGGAAGGGTTCTCTGTGTTGTCTTCTCCTCTAACTAGACTTATATAGAAGAACACCACGTTCATTTGGAGTGATAAGTGTGAAGAAGCTTTCCAAGAATTGAAGAAGAGATTATGTACTGCTCCAGTTTTAACTTTGCCTACTGAAGGAGTCGAGTACGCTGTGTATATGGATGCATCACACATTGGACTTGGTTTTTTTGATGCAAGAAGGGAAGGTGATAACGTACGGATCAAGGTAATTAAAGATTCACGAAAAGAACTATCCTACGTATGATTTAGAGTTTGCTACTGTAATTTTTGATCTAAAGCTTTGAAGAAATATATTGTATGGCGCGCTGTGTAAGATCTATACAGACCATAATAGTTTGAAGTACGTCTTCACTCAGAAGGAGATGAATTTGCACCAGCGTAGGTGGTTAGAGTATGTTACCGATTATGAAGTGGAGATTCTTTATCATCCAGGAATGGCTAACGTAGTGGCCGATGCCTTGAGTAGGAAGTCCGCCAATATCTTCAATCTATCTGTGCAATCTCTGGTGGAAGAATTCCTATTGATGGACATCGAAGTTGGGAGTAGTACTGGGCCTGCTAGTTTTGAAGCAGAAGAGCCCTCTTGGATTTCCCTTACTAGAGTGCACCGGAGGATGATCCTGATTTGTTGCATCTCCAGAATAGAACTGATAAGGGAGAGCTACCTGATTTCTCTTTGGATGAGTTAGATACTCTAAAATATTGGGGTAGATTTTGCATCCCAGCTTTTGGGGATATTCGGGATAAAATTTATAATAAAGCTCATGGTTCCAGTGTTTCCTACCATTCTGGTTTCACCAAAATATATTAAGATCTGAAGCAAATCGTTTGGTGGTCGGGAATGACGAATGATATAGGAAATTTTGTGTCAGAATATTATACGTGTCAGCGTGTTAAGGCTGATCACAAAAGGCCAGGTGGTAAACTGACATCGCTTGATATTCCAATTTGGAAATGGGAGAATATTTCGATGGATTTCATCACCGTTTTACTGAAATCTCCCCGTGGGCACGATGCTGTTTGGGTGATAGTTGATAGATTGACTAAGTGTGCTCACTTTGTGCCCTTAAAGATTAAATATTATATGAATAAGATAACTGAGTAATACCTTGATAAAGTCATCAGATTACTTGGACTGCCGATAAGCATTGTATCGGATCGAGACTCTAGATTTACGTCTCATTTTTGGAAGAGTTTACAAGAGGAGTTTGATGGAGCCGACTTCCCTCGACTTGTTGTTTTGCAGCGTCCTCCCTCTGACGATGATGGTGACCCGGTAGATATGAATGGAGATGACGGTCCGCAATACTTTGGAGACGGAGACAGCATGCTTACGGACGACCCTCGGAAGCGTTGCCACAATAGCCGTCCAGAGCACAAACCCAATTATAATTTATTAATAATATATATTAATAAATTATTATTGAGTAATAATATATTTTATTATTTGTTTTTCGAAATTATCATTTTACTTCATGTCTTAATTTCATTTAAGATGGAGACTTATAACCATCCTCGTTATTTTATCTTATGTGCGAACTATAGTTTTATTTCATGTCATGATGGGTGCAATTAGCCATCATGAGTGTTTTCAATTTGTATGGTGGAGATGGAGTGGTGTAGCTTATAAATAGGCATATATCTTCTTGGTTTTGATTAGTGAATGAATGAAAATTGAAAAGCAAGCCTCTCTTGAAGCTTCCTCCTTCTCTCCTCTCTCTCTCGGCCGAATATTCCTCTCCTCCTCCCCTCTTCTTCTTGTGTTGGCCGCCGACCATCTCTTCTTCCTCTTCCCCTCTATCTCCCTCTAGAGCCGAGCACATACCTCACCTCCAAAACCCAAGCCACCACCCTCCTCCACTCCTCCCCTCGGCCCACTCTCCTCCACCCTCCCAAGCCGACCTTCACCATCCTTCTCCTCATCAAACCCTTTTTACTAGCACCATAATCTCCTTCCTAAAACCAAATATCCCCGTACCATAAAAGTCCTTAGCCTACCATAATAGAAATATTTCTTTCCTTAATTATTTCTCAATCCACCACCTTTTCTCTCTTTTGCCTTATTTGGAGATATTTGTTTCCATATTTAGAAGATTTCGCCGGGACTTTCCAAATACAGCGGGACATGAAGAAGATGACGAATTTCTCTCCCTCCGGCGTATCTCTAGTTGTGTCGTTAAGTAACGATTATAGTCGAGAGAACCGGATTCATAAAATCCGGTTGGGTAACGAAAATTTCCACCTTTATGAGTTTCTCTTCTTTAGATAATTCCTGTGGCATTGGCAAATATCGCAGCTTGTGTGACGCTTGATTTTTCGTGGTTAAATTTATTTTAGTTATTGTCTTGTTTACTTTATTTTCATTTAAGTTCGTGAGGCGTGGCGGCCCTCGTTCGTATTTTGTTGGGAGAGAACCACCCTTGCCCAAATCTTTTGTTTTTCGGTGGTTTCTCTTTTGGTACAACTCGCTCGACCGAACCGTGTGGGTTTCTCTTTTGCTTGAGGGTGACGTGAGAGTTATTCGAGAGCGACGCGTTTATTTCGCCGGCCACCAAAACGTTCGAAAGTGTGGGCTTACATCAATTTGGTATAAGAGGGAGGCGCACATCAATTTCCTAATTGGCACCCTCCCCCTCTTATTTGGCACGTTAACACGCACTCACTCGTTGCAAGGTATTTCATAAAAATCAATTTTTAAATTTTTGGTCTGCAAATAGCGGAATAAAATTTTTAATTTTTCTCAAAATCTAAAAAAATAAAATTCTAGAAATTCTATATCTTATTTTTAATAAGAAATCCAAAAATAAATTTATTTATCATTAATTCATTACTTTTATTAAGTTATTTTAAAATTTAATAGTTGGTCTGCAAATAGCTGTCTATATTTTTATTTTTTTTCATCAAAATTCAAAAATAATTTTTTTTAATAATCCTCATATTTTTTCCAGCAAGAAAATCTATTTTATATAATTATAACATTAGCTATTAGGCGGGAACAAATCCATCTTCGTTAGAGTTTAGTGGATCTGGTACCCCTTTTCTGTTCACGTGCACTAAATTGAGATCGAGTGTCCTCTCCGATTCTCTCTAGGATTGCATATGACGTATATGCTACCCAGTTAGACTATTCCTATGCTAAGGATATAGCTAAACATACCCCTAGGGCACACCACATTTATCCTACTTATGACGGTTTAGAGTATCCCCAAACTTTTAGAGTCTGGCTTAAGGGATTAGAACAATATTTTAATTGTCACTTATGGGATGACTACAAAAAGGTTAGCTTTGACCGAGAGCGATTTGTAGGTCAATTCCGATTATTTTGTTTAAATAAAGAGCGTCGTGTTGATAGCTATCATTATGCTTGGCCGCACATGCGTAGCCTCCTCTCGGGTCAATTTGATCCCGCCTACCTGCGCACTAATTGCACCACACCCGTTAGTAAGAATAGTTACGACACTAGACCCGTATCTGCTATTAGGAGTGACCCTATGCCTCCGGATAGATCCTATCCCCAGAGAGGTAGTAATACCCAAAGTGTGCCTAGTCCCACCTATAGGGAACATAAGCCATTTAGACTCCAAAATTTGAACTCGAAAGAGGTTACTATTAGGGTGCTTGCTTATTTAGCCTCGACATCTAAGCCCTCTGGTATAGTGACTTATACCTATGAGGATGCTTATGTGGATATAGAATCTTTGGATGATGAAGTTAATCAGCTAGGTGAGAGTCTTCCTTCACTTACAATAGCGCCTGACTCTCCTGTTGAACCTGAGGATGTGATTAAGACTGAGCCCGTTACTGAGGATGAGGCAAGTTTCACTAACGCTTTTAGTGATGTTGAGGAGATTGGTTATCCCAGTTATTTGGATGAGTATTTCTCCCTTAAGGAATCATCTCCACCCCCCTTCGATGATATTTTTGTCAGGGAGTCTTCTGATGACCCTGAGTTAGAATATGTTTCGGCAGAGTCGGTAGAGTCATCCGAATCTGAGAGCGTACCTATTACTGATTTATGCGATGACTCGCTAGGACCCGACATTATTATGGTTAACCCTGGCTTGTTAAATATTTCTACGGTATTGGAAGAGTCACCTTGGGATGGTTGGTCAATTTGGGATAATCTTAGTGTGATACATCCGGGAGTTAGTTCGTTTACATTATCAACGCCGCTTAAAGGTCAAATTGACTTTGATACTCCCCAAAATCCGATTTGTCCATCCCCATATTCTGACTTAGACGATGTCCCTACCTCATGGGAAGAATTGGTCGATATAGGATGTGATGCTGTAGTAGATTTACCCTGCGAGGAAAATTTATCATTGGATGACGGTAGCACTGAGGGCTCGATAGACATTTCTTTGATGATAGCTCCTTCGCAAAAGGCCCAAGTTAGTTTAGAAGTTTTATCGAAAATAAATTTGCCTACCTTAGAGACGATCACTGGATCTGAATTAAATAAAATATCTAATGCGTTGGAAGACATGTCGGCTGATTTGGTGGATCCATTCTGTGGAAAATATTTAACTAATGATGAGTTTTCAGTGAGAACGAATCCACTATTCGAGTTTTACTTTGATTTTAATGGCTTGCAACCGGAGGTGTTTTCTTGGACGCTTAATCCATGTTTTGACATTGAGTGTGACTTATCTCCCCCAACAAAATCAAACATGTTGACTCTCCCTCCGGTTCACTTAACTCATGTAGATGAACTTTTAGGGAACGAACTAGTCATTTCTAGACCGGTACATCTAGAGAAGCTTATTATTCCTGCCTCACCATTCGACGTACTTAGATGGATGTGGGTAGACATAGTTGGGTATGTTGAGTTGTGTCGCGTGCATTTCCTTTTTAATTCGGGAGCGACCAACTCTATAGTTGGTGATGAGTGTTTTCTGAAAACCTTTTATTATGATATTTTTAAATCAAAATTTAAATCCAAATTTAAAACTATGACGTTGAACTCCACTGAAATAATCTTTGAACTTAAAGCACCCATGCCACCAGACATATTTCTATTATTTTGTACTATTAATTCAAGTCATGTGGCACATGGGTTCACCCCTCATGGTTTTAATTTAATTAGGTGCATTTTAAATTTCTTTATCCATCTAAATGTGTCCATTAAATTACTTGCTAGGTTGTGTCGAAAAGTCTACCAATGTTATGTGAATGATTTGGTTTTTGATTGTCTCACCCCTGAACGGATGCCCCCGGGCACTTTAAAAATATTAACGAATCGGCTAGTCTAATTTTTACGAATTTTACGGAAGTTTGGTAACATGATATTTCTGTTAAAATTTTCCACTGATTGGGGGCATAACTCCTATTTTCATCGTTTCATATTTTACGCTTTATGCTTTTATGCCACTTGAAATGTCTACCTTTTCATATATCTTCCACTATGCTTTCTATTGGGTTGGGTGGTGACAGTTTCCTAGGATCGTTCTCCTTCTCGGTCTCCATCGGAGGTATGTTGTTGGATGTTGTGGAAATTATTTTTCCTTCTTTGGCTAACGCGTTTTTGAGGTCTCCCCAAGGCCACCTTTTGCCATGCAGGTCCTTCTTCCCCGCCGATGAACTTCCAAGCAAGTACACACTGGCATACTCATCAGTGATGAGTATTTTTAAGAGGGGGAGGATTGATGGAGCCGGCTTCCCTCGACTTGTTGTTTTGCAGCGTCCTCCCTCGATGATAGTGACCCGGTAGATATGAATGGAGACGACGGCCCGCAACACTTTGGAGACGGAGACATCATGCTTATGGATGACCCTTGGAAGCGTCGCCACAATAGCCGTCCGGAGCACAAACCCAATTATAATTTATTAATAATATATATTAATAAATTATTATTGAGTAATAATATATTTTATTATTTGTTTTTTGAAATTATCATTTTACTTCATGTCTTAATATCATGTAAGATGGAGACCTATAACCATCCTCGTTATTTTATTTTATGTGCGAACTATAGTTTTATTTCATGTCATGATGGGTGCAATTAGCCATCATGAGTGTTTTCAATTTGTATGGTGGAGATGGAGTGGTATAGCTTATAAATAGGCATGTATCTTCTTGGTTTTGATGAGTGAATGAATGAAAATTGAAAACCAAGCCTCTCTTGAAGCTTCCTCCTTCTCTCCTCTCTCTCTTGGCCGAATATTCCTCTCCTCCTCCCCTCTTCTTCTTGTGTTGGCCGCCGGCCATCTCTTCTTCCTCTTCCCCTCTATCTCCCTCTAGAGCCGAGCACATACCTCACCTCCAAAATAAGAGCCACCACCCTCCTCCTCTCCTCCCCTCGGCCCACTCTACTCCACCCTCCCAAGCCAACCTCCACCATCCTCCTCCTCATCAAACCCTTTTTACTAGCACAATAATCTCCTTCCTAAAACCAAATATCCCCGTACCATAAAATTCCTTATCCTACCATAATTGAAATATTTCTTTCCTTAATTATTTCTCAATCCATCACCTTTTCTCTCTTCTGCCTTATTTGGAGATATTTGTTTCCATATTTAGAATATATCGCCGGGACTTTCCAAATACAACGTGACACAAAGAAGACGATGAATTTCTCTCCCTCCGTTGTTTCTCTAGTGGTGTTGTTAAGGAACGATTCTAGTCGAGAGAACCGAATTCATCAAATCCGGTTGGGTAACGAAAATTTCCACCTTTATGAGTTTCTCTTCTTTAGATAATTCCTGTAGCATTGGAAAAAAAAAATAGCGCGGCTTGTGTTACGCCTGATTTTTCGTGGTTAAATTTATTTTAGTTATTGTCTTGTTTACTTTCTTTTCGGTTAAGTTCGTGAGGCGTGGCGGCCCTCGTTCGTATTTTGTTGGGAGACAACCACCCTTGCCCGAATCTTTTATTTTTCGGTGGTTTCTCTTTCGGTACAACTCGCTCGATCGAACTGTGTAGGTTCTTTTTGATTGAGAGGACCTTAGCCTATCACCTTGGTATTATCTTTAGGGGCTTTGCGAATCCCCCGTAATTGTAGTTTAGTAATAATATTAATTAAACTGCTGCTACGTTAAATGCTTGAGGGTGACGTGAGAGTTATTCGAGAGCGTCGCGTTTGTTTCTTCGGCCACCAAAACGTTCGAAAGTGCGGGCTTACATCAAGATTTGGTACCAATTTATGGTATTCCACCGCCTATCATCCGCAGAAAAATGGTCAGATGGAAAGGGTGAATTAGATCGTGGAAGACAAGATAAGGTGTTATATATTGGATCATGGTGGTGCTTGGGATGAACGCCTCAGACTCATGGAATTTTCTTATAATAGTAGTCATCAAGAGAGTCTGCAAATGACCCCGTTTGAGGCCTTATACGAAAGGCATTGTAGGAAACCTTTGTTTTGGGCAGAGGTTGGTGAGAGATGACAGCTAAGTCCGGAATCCCTTGAAGAGATGAATTGTGTTGTGACTCATATTTGAGAGAAGCTCCGTATAACGCAAGAGCATTATGAGAAATATGCTAATCGACGAAGGGTCGATCTCGAGTTCGCCATTGGGGACTTGGTTTTTCATAAAGTCTCTCTGATGTCAGGTGTTAAAAGGTTTGGAAGGAACCACAAGTTAGACCCCCAGTATATATGACCTTGTCAAATTCTTGAGCGCATTAGAGTGTCAGCTTATGGACTGGATTTCCCTGCTACCTTCCCTGGTGTCCATGATGTGTTCCATGTGAGCCCGTTGCGGAAATGTGTTTGTAGTGATCGTCAAGTCCTTAACTCGGTGCCCTAGAGTCATCCCAACCTTTCATATGTGGAAGAGCCTATTCGTGTTTTGGAATCTCAAGATCGAGTTTTGCGGAGAAAGACCATCCCCATGGTCAAGGTTCTTTGGAGAAATCAAGACGTCGAGAGCGTGATGTGGGAATTGGATTCGGCCATGAGAGAATCTCATCCTCATCTCTTCTCTTAGTTTCTGGTATGTCTCCCTATTTTTGGTGAATGTTGTTTTTCTCGTTTTGGTTAGATTTTTAAGTTGTTATAAGATTCGGGACGAAAATTCTTTTTAGGGGGAGTGACTGTAACACCCCCGATTTTCCGATAATATTATTTGATTTGGTATCGTTATATTGATGACATCAAGGCGTTACTTTTTTATGTCATGTTGAAGGCACTGCACCGTTAGTGCGTTTTCGCGTCCGTTGCGTCTGCACGACAAGATTTTTTTGTATTTTGATTGAGTTGAATGTTTACTTGATTGAAAGGGATGAACTTTTGAGGTTTTGGACTTATCCAGTTTTATTGCAATCTGAGCATTTTGGAGTCTCAGTGTGTGTTTGGATCCTTGTGATGATTTTTGCTTGTATAAGCATTTGATGTTAGTGTCTCAAGAATGGTGCGTTAGATTCTAGGGCTGTCTTCACTGTTAAATTTGTATAATTCGGCGCGCATTTGGGACCCCGTTTTGAGCTCGTATTTCCTTGTTCAAACTATTTGAACATGATTATTATATTTAAGCCTTAAGCTTGTTTTGATTCTCGGGAAGCCCTCCTTAAGGGTAGGATTTCGTCGATCGGAGGTGGGAGACGAATTTTTTCTAGGCGTTATCTGGGTTTTTTTTCAATGCATCGATTGGAGTTTGACGATCGTCGAATGGAGTTCGACGAAAGTCAAATGAAAGACGATGTCTGGGTTTTGTCTTAGCGTCGAGCAGAGCTGGACGATCGTCGAATGGATCTCGTCGATTGCTCCGCTCGATGATGCGTCGATCGGCGTTCGACGAACGTCGAACGGCATTCAATGTTCGACAAAGCATCGATCGGGTTTTACTTTGTGCCCGGCGAACTTTGACCAGAATTCGTTGACCGGGGTTGTTTTCCCCTCTAGTTCTCTAGAGGTTCTTTTCAGTACTTGAGAACTGCCCTTTTGTTCTCAAGAATTTCTTTTCAGTACTTGAGAAGCCCTGATTTTCTAGAGAAATGTTTTGTTTCTCAAGAGGGCATGTCATTCTCGAGTAGTTCTTGTCTTGTTTCCGAGAAGTCTTCTTCTTCTCGAGATGTCCCATCCAGCTAACCCTCTTCCCCGGTTCTTTCATAGAAAATAACCGTTATAGGTAAAAAAAATTATTTTTAATATTATAAATTATACCTTAAATATATATATGTACTTCTTCTTCCTCCTTCTTTTAGACCGAACTCCTGTTCATCTCTCGAACCAGAGCGGCGTGAGTGAGAGAGAGAACATTTTTTCGTGATTCTTCTGGTGGCCGCCGACGGTGCTCCGGTGCTAAAAATCTTGAACCAATCATAGATCCTGAAATCTCTCAGTGAGAGCTTCATCATCATGGTAAAATCTTCCCCATTTCTTGAGTTTTTCTCGTTAAGGTTTTTGGCCCTAACCTCTTCTTTTTACAATTCTTGTTAATTTTAGACTTCCCTAGTCTTCTTTAGCCCCAATCTATGACAAGGAGCGATTTGGAGTGTTTTTCCGGCAAAACCAAGGCAAGTGGTGGTTTTACTCCCCTCTACCTACTTCCTCCCGATCTGCTGAAATTTCTAACTCCTTTTGTCGTTACCTTTAATAACTTGCTGATTATAGTGATGTCTTATTCCTTTGTTTAAAAACACTTGTATTATCATGATATTGATTTTGTTAATCTAACCTTGTATAGTGGTTTATATTTTGATGATGTGGTTGAATCTTGCTCTTTTAGCTGTCCCTTAACTATTATGTAGGACACGTTAGAGTTTATTTAAGATTGTAATCCTTCCTGAAGGTTAATCAACTGTTTCTTAATCTAGAATTGTCTAGTAGAATCCAATATGCCAAGTCTTGAGATGTATATCATGGTTTTCCTTGGTTGCGGGTGTTAGTGGACGAAACCACCGCCGTAAGGTTTTTTCCCTTTATTAGTACCTTGTGGAACTCTACCCGGTGTTTGGGCGTCTGCGGTTAATGGTGGAGTGTATGATTCTCCCCACAGTTAGACGAATATTATATCTGTGAGTGTGTGTCCGGATGAGAGACCACCTTGCCTGTGTTTTTGGGTAGAGTTAACCACATGTGGCTAATAAAGTTTTGAGAATTCTTTCTTATGATTATATCATGCTTTCTACCTTTTTAGCCTTGTGCATCTGGTGTGATTTGTTGTACGTGACAGTTCACGTAAGTTTTATTTTCTGATTTTGGCACTTTACTTCTGTACTTTACTTTAGTACTTTTGGTCTTGGGTTGGTACCCCTTTTGACCTTTGTTTACATTTTGGCTTACTTTTCTTCCACCACTTATACCTTCTTGCTGAGGTGTTCTGCTTTTGGAATGCCTCAGGTTCGGAGTTTTAGCAAGTACTTGAGTTGGTTTTGGAATTCCCGAGTAGGAGTGTTGGCTGTGATTTTTATCTCGTCATTGCAAGGTAGTTGTTGTTTCAGTTACTTTGCCTAGTTCCGACATACTTTTACTTGGTGTGGGATCATGTCAGATTGATGATGTCTACAGGATAGTTGATTTTGGATACCTTGCTAGCTGCTAGTTGTTTTATTTGTGATGAATTGGGTTACTTGCTCTCTGGGGATGATTTATGCTAGGATTGCATGTTTGATATTTTTAACTTATAAAACCCTATTATTAGTATATCATACATGCCATCTCTTTCAAAAATTTAGTCACTACTTTCAGGTTAGCGTAAAGACTTTTTGCTATACTTATTATAAATCAAGGGTCTTGCATAGCATGAGTTTTCCATAGAGGATGTTTACACTCATGTAGGATGTTTAATCTCCTAAAAGAAGTATTTTTCGCAGCGTATAACTATTTTCCCCGTGGACTAGATGAGCCAGTAAGCTGAGGGATACGACTAACTGCTTAACTTAAACTGGATTTTTCTCTAAATAACTTAAAAATCTTTCTTTATGTATCAAGTAGGAGTTTTGTCTGAGCGTCCGTAGTTATCCCCTGCTGATGTGGCATCATGACACGCATTTTTCCTTACTCTGATAAATTATTAATTGCGGTGAAAATGCGGGTTGTGATAGTTGGTATCAGAGGGAGGTTTGTTTGACAAATTGGTAGAACCAGCCAATCTTATATAATTTTGTTTTCCTTCATTCAATTTCATACACACACCGATGTGTCATCAGTACATCTTAGCCGAAGCATATTCACTACACTCATAGCATGACAAGAAGTATACGGGGCATATTATGTAGTAGGGGATGCATAATATGTGTTTGTATATGGATACAATATTGGTGGCAACATGAGACAGTTATGTAGTATGGGATGCATAACCACCATCACATAGGTGCCCATTAGCACGTTTTCTTTCTCGTTGCATGTGATGTTATATAGTATGGGATGCATAACATTTTATATGAACGCCACTCATAACATGCATTAAAGCCTTTTTAGGATGCATAGCATTGCATACATAGCATATCACCGCATAAGAACGCGTGCTATGTTAAGGTTTACATGATGACACATGTACATACATGATTTTCAATAAGAATAAAGAATCCATGAATTCATGTCATTGGCACATGAGTCATAGGATGAGGGGATATCATCCTAATTAGGATTATGAAGTCCTAGAGCAAGTTGCAGCTTAAGAAAGTGTCTTTTAAGTATGGTCTGAACAAAGTTGTTTGGCCTAGTCAAAATTTAGGATTTTGATAATTTGTTCGTTGCCTTTTAGAAATGCCGCCAAAACATCCTGCGACGAGGTCAACTCCCTAGTCGGAGGATGAGTCATCAGGTGCGCAAAGCGAGGCATGATCGAGAGTTTGCGTCAGAGCAACGGGGCTATATCGAGGCAAGTAGTTGCGATGCAATCGCCAATTAAGACTTTATTGTCCTCCGCTCCCGCGTAGTAACCCTTAGTGCAAGATCCTATTGTGGATCAAGCTGTTTCCATTACTCCTGCTCCTCTGGTGCCCCCGGTGACTCTACCGCCAGAGATAAATTTTTTCTCGCATTTCTAGCGATTGTGACCTCCCACTTACGACAGGAGAGCCTACTTTACGGTTTTTGATGATTAGGTAATTGTTATAGAAGATATGTTCTCATATTCGTGGATTGCAAAAGCCCAAAAGGTAATGATTGCAGCCTATCAGCTAAAGGGCCTGGCAAAAGAGCAGGTGTATTCAGGAAAAGGAGAGCCTGAATGAAGGATGCTCGTGGGAATCTTTTAAGAAGATGCTGCTGAAGAAGTTTTTACCCTCGGTCGAGCAGGACCATCTAATGAATAATTTTCTGCATCTGAAGCAGAGAAAGCTCACAGTGACCAGGGCTTTGACCAGGAAGCTTCTGATTTTAGTCATTTCCTGCCTACTCATTTGAGTAGGACTCGCACTTTATCACTTTCATTACTACTTTCATATCCCGCCTATTCATTTGAGTAGGACTCGCAATTTTACTGCATTCTTTACTGCTTTCATTTCCCGCCTACTCGTTTGAGTAGAACTTGCACTTTCAATTATGCAATTTTTTTTCTTAAGCCGTCCCCATTCCAATGAGTGGAAAATCGCTCTTAGCCGTCAGTATCGAAGAGCATTGGGACAAATAAAATATTTTTAAATAATTAAAGGTCTTCTTTTTCTCGTTAATTAAAGAACTTAAGGTTTGCCCCGGGTCTACGGCGTGTAGGATCTTATATTGATGTGTGGACTCTATTTCCGTTGTCCATATGCTAACTAGCCGAGAGGTCGTGCGTATGGACCGATCACCCTTGGGTAAAGAGAATTGCGTGTATAACCTCGAGAGAGGAGAAGCGTAATTCTCCCGGATTGGGTTCCCCACCCAATAGTGGGGTTCTTAGCGTAATACGAGCATTAAGAGGAATCATTTGTCGGACGAGAGTTCGGTCAAATAGTCTTAATGTTTAGGTGAGAGATATTCATAGATCTAGGTGAGCTCATTCTTTTGGAACCTCCACGGCCAAGTCGCCTTTTAATTAATTTGAAATTTAGGATCTCTAGTTATTAAAAGTTATTTTAGTTCTAATCGATTCGGTACTGATGCGCTATTTCTTCATCGGCTTTTTTCTGCTTTTATTTTCTTCTTATTTATAACTGTGCTATTTAAATAATAACCTGACAAGTTATCTTCGGTAAAATAATAGTCCCTCCAGGGAAGAGTAGAAATAATCAACCCGTCCCCGAGAACAATACGACACTGATATTTCCCACCGGAATATCCTGTACTATACACGATAGGTGCACTTACCTCCTTTCTTTAAAACTTGGTTTCAACTTTTATACCTAATAAAATATGCGCGCCTATTCAAACTAAATAAACCACAAACCATAATAAACCAGCCCGTGGGGTGCCACGAGTTTTAACCATCATCCGCCAACCCTCATGAATTTAAATGATCAAAAGTAAACAACAAAATCATTTGGATCAAAACCACGACGAAATCAAAGTTTCACAAGCAATGCCAAAGAAGACCACCACGAGATTAATCTAAGAGGGAAACACTCAAAGGTAGAAATTTCATTACCCCAATCGGAATAGATGATTTTGATTAACTAAATGGGCTCACTATTCAATAGTTCTTCTGGAGTCACGTTGAATGCAGAGAAACAAATCCGCCTTCCTTGCTTCGCGCCGGAGAAAGTCGTCATCACCGGAGTGGATGTCTTTGGCCGAAATCCACCAAGGAGGGGGAAACTTGGTTGGCCGACTCTAGGTTGAGGAGTATTGTTGTGGCCGAATATTGCAAAGAGGGAAGATTGGTGATGTTGGAAGTTAGAGAGGAGAAGGGAGATATTTTGGTGGAGAGGAGAGGGGAGAAAGGAGGAGAGTGGCCAAAATTCACAAATAGGGAAAAGGGAAGAGGTTGGCGGCCAAGGAGGGGAAGAGGAGGAGAATTCTCAATTTAGAATTAGGTTTCTTTTCATTCATTCAACAATACCTTTTCATTTGCCATGCAAGCATATATATAGGATACACCCCTCAATCTCCATTATACAATATTAAACTAGAACTAGATAGTAATAAGCAGCCAATCACAAACAATAAATTGAAATAACAATATTACAGAATATTAAAATGCTAAAATTAAAATGCTTAAAAATATATAATTAAAAATATATAATTTATAACTATATATTTTTATATAAGGGTAAAGGTGGACGACATGCATAACAAGTAGCAGAGATTTGGCTTGGCATTGGCGATGGATTTCGTGGTAGAATCCTATATTCAAGCTTGAGGCAACGACCATCACAATCATCAAATTCTCTGAGGCGGAGATCAACAACCACATCATCAACGCCATTATGAACAAGTGGCGGGACTTCATCCCTGAAAGTCAAATGGTCACGAGAATTACGAACACATGGCGGGGCATCGTCGCCATCACTGATGTCATCACAGGTTCGAGTAGTATATAGTTTTCATAATTTATATACTTTATGCCGTGTTAATTGCTTGTGTATAACTTCATAAGTATACGCTTTGTTCTAATTCGGGACCATCCGACGAGGGCACTTTCCGATACAGGTGCTTCATATTCATTTCTATCTGAGGACTTCATATTGTAGACCGGGTGCCTACTCTTATGTCAACAGATAGAGTAAAGGTGTTGTTACCTAACAAATGCGTGATGCGCGCGTGCAGATAAGTCTTGCTGTCTTGAGGTACAGATCTGAAGTCGGGATTTTTGATTGGAGGCATCTGTATTTCCGATATCTGAGTTTGATGTAATCTTTGGTATGGACATTCTCGCGGAACAACATGCCTGTATAGATTATAACTCTAAGGAAGTCACACTAGGACAGAACACTGAACGAGAGACTAAGTTCAATAGTATGCAAGGATCGAGCAAGATATTGATGTCTGCTCTCAAGGTATTCAAAGCTATTCGAAAGGGCGCAGAGTTGTTCTTCATGGTGTTAGAGGCTGTTAAACTGAAATCCAGTTTGAGTGACGTTACTATTGTATCGGAGTACGTAGATGTGTTCCCTAAGGATCTCCCTAGGTTACCGTCCCAGCGGGAGATTGACTTCACTATAGAGTTGGTGCTAGGTGCGAAACCTGTGGCCTGCTCGCTGTACCGTATTGCACCAAAGGAGTAGGAAGAATTGAAATTTCAATTGCAAGAATTGCTATAACAAGGCTATACACGTCTAATAATGTCACCTTGGATTGCCCTAGTTATATTTTTGAAAAAGAAGGATGAAAGCTTGCGTCTATGCATTGATTATCAAGAGCTGATTAAGCTGACGGAGAAGAACAAGCATATGTTACCAAAGATTGATGAATTGTTCGATCATCTGGTGGGATCAACTATCTACTCGAAGCTGGATCTAAAGTCTGTCTATTATTAGTTGAGGATTCAGGAAGATGATATTCCCAAGACAGCGTTTGGTACACGCTATAGCCATTATAAGTTCACTATAATGCGGTTTGGGATAATAAATACGCCATCATTATTCATGGACTTAATGCATTGAAATCTTAGAGAGTACTTGGACCTATTTGTGATCGTATTTATTGACGATATATTGGTGTACTCATAGTCTGAAGAAGATCATGCAAATCATTTGCCGATGGTTTGCACACCCTAAGGAGAAACAGGCTCTATGCCAAGTTATCAAAGTGCAAGTTTTGGTTGTTGTCAGTGGCTTTTCTTGGCCATGTGGTTAGTGGAGAAGGTATTGCTGTGGATTTGGCGAAGATAGTTGCGATACATGAGTGGCCTATATTGTCTATTATAGCTGAAGTCAGGAGTTTCCTTGGACTTGCGGGCCATTACATGTGCTTTATAGAGAACTTTTCACGGATAGCCTTACCTCTCACTACACTGACAAGGAAATATCAAAAGTTTGTTTGGACACCTTAGTGTGCGCGAGCTTTTGAGGTGTTAAAGAGTCGTTTAACCACAACGCCTATTTTGAGTTCGCCATATGGTACAGACAGATTTGAGATCTATACTGATGCTTCAGGGAGTGGCTTAGGCTGCATTCTTCTTTAGTTCAGAAAGTTTATTACTTGTCTCACTCTAGTTTAAAGTGCATGAGCAAAATTGTCCGGCCCACGACTTGGAGTTAGCGGCTGTGATTTTTGAACTTAAACTGTGGCATCATTTTTTATATGGCGTGAAAGTTGACATCTTCACGAACCATAAGAACCTTAAGTACTTAATAGATCAGAAGGATCTGAATATGCGGCAATGGAGGTTGATGGAGTTCTTTGTGGACTTCAGCTTCCAGAAACACTCTACTCTCGGAAAGGGAAATGTGGTTTTAGATGCCTTGAGTCGACGGACTCTGGTAAGGGCAAGCTGGTTGCAGATGCATGATGAGCATCTGATACAGGAGTTGGAGGCCTTAGATATTTCTTGTGTTGACAAGGATTCTACTACTAATGCGTGCCTGAACTAGACAAAGGTACAATATGTCCTTGCAGACAGGATTCAGCGAGCAGGGTACTCGATGAGAGTATGAAATGCTATGCAGTGGATGGGTCCAATTCCCAATTCTCCTTGGATGACGGTCTTTTGAGAAAGGATAGTAGTTTGTGCATCTTGAATGTGGGAGAATTACAAGAGGAATATATGTATGAGGCACATTTTACGAAGTACTCAATTCACCCATGGAGCACAAAGATGTACAAGGACATTAAAATTTTGTTCTAGTGACCGGGTCTGAAAAAAGACATAGATCTTTGCATGGCAAAGTGCCAAACTTGTGTCCTAGTGAAAGAAAAATGCCAAAAGCCTGGCAGTTTCCTAAAGTCATTACTAATTCCTGTATGGAAGTTTAATGATATCTCTATGGATTTTGTGCATGGACTGTCGAGATCACAGAGCGGAAATGATGTCGTGTGGGTGATAGTTGACCGATTGACAAAGGTATCACACTTCATACCGAACAAGAAGGATTATTCAGTGGAAAAGTTAGCTAAATTGTACGTAGAAAACATGGTATGATTGCACAGTATGCCCCATAGCATCGTCAGTAACTGAGGTGGGCGCTTTACTTCAAATTATTGGAGGCTAATCCACTATTTGTAAGGTACTCAACAAAAGTTCAGTACGGCCTTTCATCCGTAGACGGATGGTTAGACCGAGAGAAACAATCAAACAATGGAGGATATGCTCTGGATGTGCGCCTTGGATTTCGGGAAGAGGTTGGAGGACCATCTCTATATGATCGTGTTTGCATATAATAATAGTTATCATGCTAATATTCAGATGGCTCCCTTTGAAGCTTTATACGTTAGGAAGTGTCGTACTCCTTTAGCTTGGCCCGAAACAGGCTAATCGAAGTTGTATAAGCGTAAGGAGGTCAAAGATTCAAATTTGAATATACGTACCATTCGAGAAAGTCTATTGGTAGCCCAAGATAGGCAAGCTAAATACTACAATGCCAAGCCCCGAAACGTGGAGTTTACGGTTGGCGATTGGGTATATTTGAAGATCAAACCATTCAAAGCATGTCCAGGATTCGACGCTTGAAAAAGTTGAGTCTGAGGTATCTTGGTCCGTTTAAAGTGGTTGAACGAGTTGGAGAAGCTGCCTACCATTTAGCTCTTTCGGCAGAGCTAAGTGGCTTGCACGATGTGTTTCACATATCTATGCTGTGGAAAGCTGTGAGAGAGCCAACTAAAGTTATTACGGATGATCGAGTACTAGTCGATCATGGGCTGACAAAGATGGTAAGCCCATTCGGATCAAGGATACAGAGATCAAGCGGCTAAGGAACAAGACAATCGGGATGGTCAAAGTCCGTTGGGACAATTGTGGTCGAGAAGAAGTGATATGAGAGCGTGAGAAAACCATGCGTGATGAGTTTCCCGAGTTGTTTGTAAATTTATGTTGTAACATTTTTTTAATGTTGTAACTTATTTGTTGCTGTTTTTATTTACTTACAGATGAATAAAATTTTGGGACGAAATTTTTGTAAGGAGGGGAGGTTTGTAACACCACAAAAATGAGAAAATAGAATTTTTGGTGGCTATCGTTGGGAGACAGTGGGTATCACTGGAGATAGCACTCGACACTTTCAAAGAAGCATTGAGTGGACTCGACGCACTCGAAGCTTTTAACAAAGCGTTGAGTAGGCTCGACGAATACCATCGTACGACGATAGTGAGTATCGCTGGCAAAAGCAATAGCACTCGACGCTCTTAACGCACTAGATGCTCTCAACGCACTCGACGAAGTGTTGAGTGAGCTATTAGAGTGGCGATAGTGGGTATCACTAGGTGATACTGCCACGTATGGTTGGACACGTGTCGGATGGCCAGAAGGCACCCGAGGAGCGTAGTTGACTGGGGTAAATGTTTCCATCGACGATATCGCCCAAGCGATAGCGGATATCGCAAGGTGATAGCGTAAATTTTTTACTTATCAACTGAAATCGTGGCCTTTGCTTTCTTTTGATGAAAGGATCATGTGGCTAGGTTTATTCTCTAGGCTGCTTAACCAGAGAAGAGGTGGAGAGAAGATTTAATTCTCTTCTCTCACTCTCTATCATCCTTCTCATCAAGTTCTTGGAAGAAAGGAAGAAGACGGCTGAAGGCTGAATCTTTGCTAGCTAGGGGAAGGAGATCATGTGGTAAGATTCAAGTGCCAAAGTAAGATCCATGAAGAGGAAAGTGAGGCACTCCTTTCGATTCGGATAGAAGACTTATTTATGGCTCCGAAAAGATCTACAAGGGTAACGATCTTCCATTCTTGGACAAGTGAAGTCCTCTTTTTTGCATATGGATGGAATCCCCCACCAAAAGGTAGAGAATCGAGGGAATTTCGATGGGTTGATACGTGATATCCCCAAGTGGTTTTGAATATAGAATCCGGAAATCGCAGTACATAATAGGCACGGGAAGCCCATCCGGACGGGTTGGTCTGGAATAGAGATTTTTTATTTTGCGTGTCAGAGAAGACTCAGAGTATAAATGAGTAGTTTACATGGTCTGTGGGTTGTACCTGTGAAATGAGAGTAGCAGGAAGTACTGAGGGTAGCTCTAGGAAAACACCCAGAAAATACCACAAATTGCATAAAAGTTGGATTCGCTAGGGGACATCGAGTATCGCTGGTGATAACTCTTGGTGAGTTGTGTTTGCTGTGAAAGTCCAGTTTTTGGCACTATAGGATGCTGTAGGGTGTTAGCTGGACGGATGTTCCAATTATGGCTGAGTCTGGAGACAGAAGAGAGTTTTGTCGCTAACGCCAGGCGATAGTGACTATCGCTGGAGATATCTTCCATATAACTTATGACATGTCAGGCCTGTCTCGTGGAGACTAAAGGGTTAGCAGGTGAGCTGTGAGGCTGGTTTGCCCAGCTATGGCCGTGAGTGCCATTGTGTATCGATTGTAGTTTCTGGTCCTATGGACCTGGTGGGCGGCATTTGAAGTTGAGAGATTAAAGAGCCCAACTAAAGAAAGGCCAGAGAGCAGAATGGGAAAGGGGAGGCTGACCCGCGTCTTGTAGTTCACCTTGATGGCTGGGATCATTGGCATTAGCATGGAGATTTGAGCAATGGGATGTGCTTGAACTGTACCTGCGTTATGTAATTCAGACTAGAATGCCTAAATTAACTGTCTTTCATCATTGGCATAATGAGAGTCTTAGGCCCCGTGCTAGAAATACTAGAATGCTCATGTGAAGCATCAAGTCCGGGACTGTGGATGGTGGGGGGTACCTGGAGAAATTTGGTATACTGAGAATGTGCTCTGATTGCACGGAACAATTGGCCATTGAAGCACTCATTTATGATATATTAAATGGTGATTGAGTGCACCTACTTGTGATATATCTGTTGTATTAATGATATGCATGCAGGGAAGGAATACCCCTACCCCGGGAATGGGGTAGGGTTATTATAAATTGGTCGGCTGAAAGATGACCGTTTCCTTATTTGCCTCCCTTGTGGTGTATTATCCACGTGCATTTGTTGGAGAGCTGAGCGGTAAATAGCGGGTTGTTGCCTTTGTTGCTATGTCGGCCCCTTAAGGCCAAGCGTAGGCTTTATAGTGTTTTCATGTGTGGACGACCTGCGTGCTGATGTATGAAAATACTTGTGTAAAAAGGAAACCGTTGTAAGGCCTTAAGGCCAGTTTGACTTTGGTGTATTTTTGTAAACATTCCTATTTAGTTTTTATTAGTGAACATTTGTACTGCTTGAGTTCAATGTTTAACCCCTGAAGCTTCCGCTAGAATGCTCTAAGTTAGGATGCGTGTAGTTTTGATATTAACATGTAACTCTGTCGGCTGTCGGTGGGATATGGCATTGGGCTGCGGCCGGACTCTCTGTTATATTTCATATGACGGATGGAGGTGTTACACGCCATGGCCACATTTATAACATCCTAATTGGTGCTAGATCCCTCGCACACGTTTTGAGTCAAGAGAGTTGACTCGGGCTAGGAGTGCACTGGTAACAGGCTTTGAGTGTTCATGGCGCTTCTAAACAAGCGTCGAGTGCATCGAATGGTGGGCAGGCGTCGAGTGATGCTCGACGCATAAGATAAAGTTTGACTTAGAATAATTCTGGACTCGAAAGTGTTGAGTACGTCGACTAGACTCAAAAGCATTGACTGTGTCGACTTGACTCAAAAAGAATTGAGTGCATCGACTGGACTCAAAAAGCATCATGTGATCAGACGTCTTTCAACATAGCGTTGAGTGATGCTCGACGTATTCAACGCTTCGACTAAGATTATTTTCGGTCAGTGGGATTCGTCGAAATTTATCGAGGGATCACGACTCCTTTTGATGAAGCGTCGAGTGATACTCGATGCAAATGACGCTTGGACTTCAAATATTTTCATCCAGTAGGATTCATCATAATTTGTTAAGTGATCATGATGCCATTCGACGAAGCGTCGAGTGATACTCAACCTATACAAAGCTTGGACTTAGAATATTTTCTGCTAGTGGGATTCGTCGAAATTTGTCGAGTGATCACGACGCCTTTCGATGAAGCGTCAAGTGATACTCGACACATACGATGCTGGACTTAGAGTAATTTTGGCCAATGGAATTATGAAGGATTTGTCAAAAAATTTCGAGTGATCATGACCCCTTTTGACAAAGCGTCGAGTGATACTCGACGCATAAGATGAATTTAACATAACAGATTTTCGGCCAGGCTGTGTTTGCGGGTTTATACTTATGGGTTGATCTGGGTTCGGGATATGTGCTGAATGACTATTTATGGCCGATCTTTTCAACTTGACTTATTTTATGTAATAATGGGTGGTCCAATGATAGAATGACACGTGGTGAAGTAACCTTAACCCTAATATTTCCTTATAAAAATGAGTTGAGCTTCCTACCCTCTCTCTTGGTGCTAGATATTTAATAATGAAATAGGAGAGATATCGGCTCAAGAGAGCTTGACATTGGTGTGAAATGAAGATCTCCTAGAAAGAGATCACGCTAGGACCTTTGTCCTAGGGTTTTGTTGTCCTCAACCTTTCCTCTCTTCATTCTGAAGACGATGGACTTAGTTTCGTGAAGAATGGTGGTCTATTATTGGTGAATAAGGGAGGAGGAAGAGCTGAATGTACTTTGTATGAATGGCTAGAGGAAGAAGACGAATCGATGTCATTCGTTTGACTTTAAGATGCGTGCAAAAATCTGTTTTATATATGCAGTAGATTTCATGCTCGATTTAAGCCATGGTCCGAGCACTTCTACATTTGGAATGAACACAAAAGTTGTATCCCTCGGAAAGACCTTTTCAACGGATGGTTGCTTGTTATTGGGGGAGTCCTGGAGCCCTGGGAATGTTTAGTCGAAGTGGTTGTGTAGTAATGTATTAGGTACAAGCTGTGATTTGTCTAAACTAACATAAGACTAAAAAACACTTTTTGTCTAAGTAAGTTATGTGTTAGCTTAACATCCGGATTTATGGGCGAGGTAGGAAGATCGTAGCCAAATAATATGTTGGATTGGGTGAATTTATTTATATGTACCATCATAAGTAAATGGCTTTGGATGAGCCTTGGTTGTATAATGATTTATTCATGAAATCCGGTAAAGACACATTTAATAACAAAGCATTGAATATTATAAATTTTGGAAGGGTTTGTGAAGCATGATGCATGAATGTGTAATCTATAGAGATGCGATTATTTACATTTACTGGATGAACATGTGATGTATTCCTTGTACGGTTATGTCAATCTTGTAGAAGCTTAAGTGTTTGATGAAATAAAATTTGGGGAAAGATGTATTATTTGATATGCAGGTGCCTGCTAAATTATAGAAATAAGTCTAGATGAGAAAATGCCCATGGCCAAGTGACGTGTTAGTCACTTATCTCAGCTAATGAAGATACGATGTGATTAACATCTAAGAGGATTAGTCTCCCATGATAAGGTAGGCCTTGAGTGCTTTTTAGCACTAGATTAGTATGATGTTAAAGGACTCAGTGTGGAGCCCTTATGTTCTTTTGATCATGGGTTTGGTATGATTAAAAGGTACTCAGTGTGGAGGCTTTACGTGCTTTTGAGCACAGGATTGGTAATGATGAGAAGGGACTCAGTTTGAGCCCTTTGATGTTTGATGTCATGGCCAGGGGAAATTGCACGCGGTGTGTGTTAACATACGGTATCATAATTCTGGGTTAAGGATAGTGTGGCAGGCTTACGGGCTCACTAGTCATCACACTGACAGTAGTTGGCAGATAGACCTTGGGCAGTTTGGCTTGGTTCTCAGTGCTCATTCCCGGGGCTCCTTCCATGCCAATGGAAGGTTGGGCTTGGTCCTTTGGTGATACGCTCCCAGAGGCGCCTTCCATGCAACGATGATAGGCTAGTTTGGGCTGTGTTCTTGGTGCACATCTACCCGAGAACCCTCTGAGCTGTAGTACGCATAGGCTCCGCTATTGTGTTCTTAGCATTGAAGCGTACGAATGCCTAGGCCTGGTATTGTGGATACCCGCCTAGTAGTGGAGATGTGCACTCTACTATCACCGTTTAGCCACGACGGATGATTCCTGAGAGGTTTGCTACCTGCTCGAAAAGTGGGAACTAAAGGACAATGTCAACATAGCAAAACAGAGTGCGTGAGTTGCATGGGTGCATCATAAATCATCATTGCATTGCATTGCACCACATAAGATCCTTATTATATAAATCTGTATGGACACTTTTATATGATGATTTACTTTTTATTAAGCCGATCTTTAACTTATAAATCTATATAGGCATTTTTATAAGTTAAGTTACATTTCTTTTGTAGAATTATATTTTGCAGTTGCTTACTTTTACCTTTACTAAATTGTTAAGTGTAGAATAATACTACTACTTGTTATATTCTATTATTGCTACTCTGATAATGAATAGAAATATACCACCTGCTTGTACTCACAGTTTATGTATATACTGTACCATTCTTTCTTTCTCTAACCCGGTGCCTAAGAGTCGCTGGGGTGAGCAGATTTGATAACCACTTAATCTTTATGACTAACGATTACTACGCCTACCAATTTAGGAGGAAACAAAGCGGATAGAGTAGCAAAAGTAGGATATGTAGGAGGGCAGCCATGCCAGGGGGACAGGACCTGATACAGTGATACCCTTGCTGTCGTCGGTGACTAATATGAGTATGAGCGTTGTGGTGTAGCCTTCGTGCAATTGTTTGTGTACTCTGATTCTAAAGAAGTTGAATAGCTTCTTATTTATTGATGTACTATTTTGGACACTTGCTTATGTGATATTATGACTTATATGCTCTTCTTTTTTGTTAGGTTGGAATTGCGATATCGGATTGCCCGACAGGATAGGCGGCTTGTGTTACAAATTAGCCCATGTGTTGATGCTACTGCAAGGCGGCTGTTCTGGGAATAAGACTCCCCTTGGTTGTGTCGTGTGTTCTGGGAGGGGGGTATTACAAATGGTATCAGTTTGCATCGATCCAACAATAAAGAAGTCATTGAATGTGGTGTTACCCCCGCTCGATTATTCGGTTTGCGGACAAACCAGAGTAGTAGAAGCAGTAGTGTGGCCATTCATGATTCACACTAAGTATGTCCACCCGTTACCCTACGTTTAGCCAACCTAACCATAAATACATGTTTTGTACGTATATTCTAGTACATATAGAGCCAATGGGAATTCATGTTCCTCCGATCCCTACTACGTTCCAACAATCAAAGTTGGGGCGGACCCTAACTGCAATCTTGGATGTCTTCAGGTCTAAGCAGGCTCCGATGCAGCAATAGGCTTAGGGATCTAATTGGTTGAGTACCTTTTGAGCGTTTTCTCCTCACTTCTACCATGGGACTGAATCGATCGTTCATACAGAGGACTGGCTAGATACTGTACAAAAACTGATGGTCAGAATGAGATACCTAGCCAGTATGGCTATTCCCTTAGATGTGTCTATCCAAGAGTCACACACAAAAAGGTGGTGGAAATCCCTTATGGGCTCAACTTTTCAAGGATGTGTATACACCGACATCAGTTGGAATGAATTTTCTGTGGGCTTCTTAAAACATTTTGTTCCCTCCACTACTTGAGATGAGCATGAGGAAAGATTCTGCAGTTGAAATAAGGATCGAAGTCAGTCGTGGAGTATCAATGGGAGTTTAAGCACCTTGCCAGGTTCGCTGACTCCTATGATTTGGATGATCGCAAATATGTGAAGCGATTCTACAAAGGTTTGCGAGATCCCCTACGTCAAGCACTTTTATAACGGACTCGAGCCTGGCGGAGATAATAGACATGGAAAAAAGATTATAAGCAAATAATCTTGGGGTTCAGGCTAGTTGTAAGAGACCCGCTGAGGGTGTAATGGAAGCAGGACTCAGCTTTAGATGGTGATCGAATATTAGAGGTAGAAGAGGAAACATAAGTCGTAGCGGTCGTTTCCATAAGAATTTTAGGATGGAACGTCAGGCCCCGCAACAAACATTACCTCCACCCCCATACTTCCAACCCCATCAACAACCGAAAGGGTCATTCGAGTAAGTCTATTTCCAATGTCATAAGCAGGGCCATATCTGGAATTTCTGCCCACAACTAGGTGGAAATGCTCACACTGTTCCTCTAATAGCTTAGTGAGGATGAGGGCAAGTTTGTGGTCGAGGATGAGGACCACGAGGAAGGATTCCTGGACCTGATACATAACAGATGTTTGCTTTGGATATAACTTAGTAGCGAAATACTCATGACATGATTGCAGGTATGTCATAATCTAATTGATGTTATGAACATTCGTCCTTAGCTTGCCTGAGTTTGTGTTAGGGATCTAGCGTTGAGATTATTATAACTTGATATTTATGAAGCGTGATAGTTAGTTTGAGACTAGCCCACACTCTATTTGATACTGGTGCCACTCATTTGTTTATCTCAGTGGACTTTGCAAAATATTTAAATGTCATGCAATATTTCACTTGTATCACTCGGAGAGTACACCTCCCAGACGGCTCTGAGATGAATTCGTCTGCCAAGTGTGACTTGGAAGTGTATTTTGGAGGAAACATTTTTGAAACCCCTATGATGGTGTTGGGGATCCTAGAATTTGATCGGATTCTGGGCATGGCAAGGTTGGATTGGCACCTATCCATAATTGATTGTGCATCGAATCAAATCACCTCTAGGCATGGGGACTCATAGATCATTTTCTAAGGTATTATATTTGCACCCCAAATGTTGTTGTCTTCAATTATGGCCCTTAAGGCCCATATAAAATGGGATTAAGTGTATATGATATGTTTCGAACTAAAAGAGATGGAGATGATTATGAAATATGTGCTAGTAGTGTGGGATTTCCCGAGAAGCTGTTGGGATTACCCCTACATAGAGAAGTGAACTTTCAGATTAAACTAGTACCGGGTGCCAAGCCCATCTCTCTGACCCCTTACAAAATGGCTCCAAATGAACTCGCTGAGTTTAGAGTTTGGTTGTAGGAGTTAGTAGAATCAGGGTTCATTCACCTCAGTTAATCACCCTGGGGAGCCCTTGTTTTGTTTGTTAAGAAGATGGATGGATCACTACAGTTGTACATAGACAACTGGGAACTCAACCGATTGACGGTGCGGAACACCTATCCTTTACCTTGGATCGAAGAGTTATTCGATCAGTTGGTGGGAGCACATTGGTTTCCCAAATTGGATTTACGCTCGGGGTATTATCAGTTAAGAATATAAGAGGAAGATATTCTGAAAAACACATTTAGCTCGAGATATGAATTATATGAGTTCACAGTGAGTTTGGGCTCACGAACACCCCTTCTACATTCATAAGTTTGATGAATATGGTTTCGAGTCGTATCTAGATGTTTTTGTCATCATATTTATTGATGACATTTTTGTCTACTCAAAAATAGAAGAGGAGCATGCTGAACACTTGGCATTGGTTTTGAAGAAACTAAAGGAGCACTACTTGTTTGCTAAGTTCAACAAATGTGAGTTTTGGCTCCGAGAATTTGCTATCTTGGGCCATGTAATTAGTGGTGCTAGATTATAAGTAGACCCGGCCAAGGTGCGTGTTGTGAAGGAGTGGTCACTTTTGAGGTTAGCGGCCGAAGTGTGAAGCTTTCTTGGAATTGCTGGGTACTACTGCAAGTTTGTTGAAGGATTTTCAAAGATCGTGTTAGACCCCCTCAGGGAACACAAGACACAGCCGGGGGGAGTTTTATGCCTAGAACAACTGTCTTGCAGTATCGCCAACACAAGGTGTAACGCCCCCGATTTTTTGGCGGCTATTTTATTCTCGTTTGGCGTTTCGTTGACGCGTTTTCATGGCTTGTGCCATTTGTGGAGTATGGTTTAGCTCCTTAGAACTGAGTGGCCTATTTTGTAGCCTATGGGCAAGGACTCCCTAGCAAGCCTAGTCATTTTGGGTGACCCGGTGTGGCCTCTTGGGGGATGCTTGTGTTTTTGCTTTAGGTATGTATAACTCGAGTTCTGTTCGTCGGAAGTTAATTTCGACTTCGCCGATGTGTTTGTAGCGTGGGTATTTAGCTACGGTGCGAATTTCGTCAAATTCTGAGGTAGTTCAATTTTCGCATCGTTTTGGGTGTGCTATTAGTAAAATCAAATTAGAAATTTGATTTTAGCTGAGTGAATCGGCATTTTCAGGCAGCGGTTAGGCTGATTAGGTGTGTTAAGACTTATTTAAAGCCTTAATTAGAAGTTGGCGGGCCACTCTCCTCCTTCCCTAGATAGAAAACCGTCTGCTCCTGTTCGCGGAAATCAAAGGCGGAAACGGCAGACTGCCCTAGCTTTCGGATGGTGATTCTGGGAGTGTTCGTGGATGGATTTCAATTCCGAAAGCGGCGTTGTCTTGCTCTCGCTATGATGTACATTTCGACGGTAATAAATTTGATTTTCGTGGAGTTTTTGGAGATTTGGGATTTCGGTCTTGTGGTTTTCCGCCATTAAAGTACGGGAGTGTGCTTTTAGGTGCTGCTGCTGCTAGTGTCAAGTAAAGAGGAGGGAATGCTGTCAAGGCTTCGCCGGAAATCGAGGCAAGTGGTATTCTTGCCCTTGCCATTGTTGTTCTCTTGAAATTCTGAAAATTCCCGGTTAGCCCTAGGGTAGAAGCCAAGCATGTTCTCTTTTATCTTGCTGAATTTAGGGCTTAGATTCTCCTATGAGCCCCCACTACTTTGTGCTGTTGGTTCTCAACCCGCCGGCGTAATGCCATCAGTTAAACTCCAGATTGCTGTCTGGTTGGTGGCTTGCGGGTGAAGTTGAGAGAGAGTGAGAGAGGAGTGGGTGCCTTCTATTTTTGTTGGAAAGAGCTTTTTTTTTGGATTCTGTCTGGCCGGCGTTTTGTGTGGTGCACACACTCAAAGCCTTTGTGGGTTTGGAGTTGAGTGTGGTGCATACACTCAATGCCGCAGCTGTAGCAAGTCAGAATTTTTGCTTAGTACTAGGGCGTTGAGTGAGGTGGACTCACTCAACGCCGCAGCCCCTACTAGCGGCTAAGTACTTTGGCGTTGAGTGAGTCGACCTCACTCAACGCCATTTCCGTTTTGGCATTGAGTGAGGAAAGCTCACTCAACGCCGCGTTTTTCCTCAAAAACTAAGTGTTTTGGCGTTGAGTGAGTCGACCTCACTCAACGCCATTTCGGTTTTGGCGTTGAGTGAGGTGGACTCACTCAACGCCATCGCTTCTGTGCAACCAAGTACTTTGGGGTTGAGTGAGGTGTGCTCACTCAACGCCATAGCCTTTTCTAAGGCTAAGTACTTTGGCGTTGAGTGAGTTGACCTCACTCAATGCCATTTCTGGTTTGGCGTTGAGTGAGGTGGCCTCACTCAATGCCGAAGGCAAGTTTGCGGCCAAGTCCCGTGGCATTGAGTGAGTGTAGCTCACTCAACGCCATTTCTGCTTTGGCGTTGAGTGAGGTAGACTCACTCAACGCCACAGCCCTTCTTCGCAGCCAGAACTTTTGGCATTGAGTGAGACGACCTCACTCAACGCCATTGTTGTTTAGAGTTGAGTGAGGTCAGCTCACTGCATGCCGCAGATTTGTCTTGTTGCGGCTAAGTGTCAGGGCATTGAGTGAGTGAACCTCACTCAGTGCCATTGCTATTTTGGCGTTGAGTGAGGTGGACTCACTCAACGCCGTAGTTTTCTTTTGCGGCTAAGTGTAAGGGCGTTGAGTGAGTGAGCTTCACTCAACGCCATTGCTGTTTTGGCGTTGAGTGAGGCCAGCTCACTCAACGCCACTTTCTCTATTTATGGTTAAGTACCAGGGAGTTGAGTGAGTGTGCCTCACTCAATGCCATGGCTGTTTTGGCATTGAGTGAGGTTAGCTCACTCAACTCCAGAGAATCCTTGCGGGAGGCGTTGAGTGAGGGAACCTCACTCAACACCATGCCTGTTTTGGTGGTGAGTGAGGCTAGCTCACTCAACGCCAGGGTTGTTCTTCTAGAGGGAGTTGAGTGAGTGAACCTCACTCAACGCCATGGCTGTTCTGGCGCTGAGTGAGGCTAAATTACTCAACGCCAAGGTCTGGTTAGGCGTTGAGTGGGTCCCACTCAACGCCAAGCCATGTTGAGTCATTTCAACACTTTTTCCCTACCTTGATTTTCTCTCCCGAGTGAATTCCTTGATTTCTTTTGTTTTCTTAGGTTCCTTGTCGGCCATGTTTTACTTTCCTAAAGGCCGAATCGTGGGTCATGGTTAGTAGTGGTGGTTTGAAGCTCTTCATGGGGGAGGTGTTGTGTAACTTAGCCTTGGCCACCCTTTTCTTCTATCTTGCACCAGGTACGGGCTGGGCAAGGGTGTGGAAGGTCCCTAGTGCTTTCACATGTAGACCCTTGAGCTTATTGGCGTGGAAATGGTGGTTGGGGGACTGAGTTTGCCTCTAACCCGGATCCATGTTGTTTGTTTTTTCTACTACCATCCCCCACACCTTAAGGTGTTAGATGTTTCTTCCTTGGTATATTGCAGCATTTTGGGCTCTTGGCAGCTTAGTAAACTCTACAGGAAGTAGTTTCTGGGCAGGGTTGATGTTGTTTCCTCGCACCTGGAGCATTTCTTTTTGTCTTGCCTTGGGCAGTTGTGACCTTTTACTGCTTTGTTTTTCCTCTTTCATTTATCATCTGATTAACACTTTCGTGCAGTTTTCCTTGTTTGTTTGCTGAGGTATTCTTTCTTCTTTTGAATGCCTAAGGTTCTGAGCAGTAGCCAGTTTTGTGGCTAGGTTGCTGTGGTGTTGCTAGTGGTCTCTTGGACTTTGGAGACCCTTCTGTATTTGTTTAGTGAGGTAGTTTTCTGTACTTTTCTTACAGACATACATATTTGCCAGTGGGTTCGTGTCAGGTTGTTGGCGCCCACTGGTAGTTTTTACCTTTGTACTAGATATATTATTTTTGCTGCTACCATTTTCTGGAGATAGTCTACTTACTCTGAGGAGGATTTTTGCTAGGTTGCTAGTTATTTTTAAAACTACAATTATTATTATAAGTATAGCTCATGATCAACATGTTTTATAAAACTCAATCACTATTTTCCAAACAACGTATAAAGATCGTTTTCCTATATAAGTGGTCCTCATGGGGCTCTTATGCACTCCTTAGGATGTCAATCCCGAATAAAGTATTTTCCGCAGCGTATAAGTATAGTTTTTTTAAAATGTGGACTAGGTGATCCACCGAGCCGAGGGATACGACCTCTAAAATATTACTAATTTTCTAATCATTAAACTCATGAATTTCTTTCATAAAGTAAAGTAGATGGTTTTGCCAGAGCGTCAGCAGTTATCCCCTGCTTGACATGGCATCATGACGCGTGTTTTCTCATACTCTGATAATTCCTAAATTCGTAGAAAATGCGGGTTGTGACAGTTGGTATCAGAGGGAGGTTGCTTGACAAGTTTGTCGGGCAACCTTTCTTTGATTGCTTTAGTAGTTCAGCATCATTTCATTCACACACCGATATGTAGTCAACATGTCTTGGCAAAAGCACGAACACTACACTCATGGCATAACATGAAGTATACGGGGCATATTATGTAGTATGGGATGCATAATATGTGTTCGTATATGGATCCACCATAGGGGCAACATGTGAGGGTTATGTAGTATGGGATTCATAACCTCACCACATGGCTGCGACTAGCTCATTTTATTTTTCGTTACATGAGAATGTTATTTAGTATGGGATTCATAACATTTTCATGTGTACGCCACTCATAACATGCATTAGGGCCTTTTTAGAAAGCATAGCACAAACATGCATGGCATAACATTGCATAAGCACAACGTGCCAAGCTAAAGACTGGCAGGATGACATATGTACACACATAAGCTTTCAAGTCAAAAGTAATACAAATTCATGCATTCCCGATCTAGGCACATGAATTAGCATGGTGGTGGTTAACCATCTTAGGTTAGGACATAACATCAATTTTTGTAAAAAGATAAACTCTAAGAGAAAGTTTAGCAGCTTTAAGTTTATATCTATATATGTATTGTATGTACTTGTAGTTGGGTCTAGCCGTTGTACTAGGATCTAACAAGTGTTGTTATGATTCTAGGATGGCGATACGTCCTGCGACTCGATCGACTCCCCTGTCTGAGGGTGAGTCATCTAGAGCTCAGAATGACACGGTGATCGAGAGCCTGCGGCAGAGTAGCGATGCCATTAGCAGGAAGATGGTAGAGATGCAGGCCCAGATTCAGTCCCTGGTGGCGGTTGTGGCAGGTCAGACTCAAGGAGTGCAAGGCCCTGCAGTGGGGTTAGCTGTCCCTCGTCCTCCTGCACCCTTAAGACCTCCAGTGGTGGTGCCAGCAAAGATGGCCTTCATCTCGCAGTTTCAGAGGCTAAGCCCTCCCACTTATGACGGGAAGGCAAACTTTATGGTCAGAGACGATTGGCTGATCTCCATGGAGGAGATGTTCTCGTACTCTGGGATTGCAGATGACCAGAGGGTGATGATAGCCTCCTATTAGCTAAAAGGATTGGCTAAGAGGTCGTGGCTGAGAGAAAAGAAGAGCTTGGTAGCTGGATGCTCTTGGGAAGTGTTCAAGGAGATGCTGTTGAGGAAGTTCTTACCCTCGGTCGAGCGTGACCGCCTCATGAACGACTTCCTCCATCTGAAGCAAAGGCAACTCACGGTGGGTGAGTATGAGATAGAGTTCAGCAAGTTGAGCTGTTTTGCCCCTGGATTGGTCAGCATTGAGGCTGATCGAGTTAAGCGATTTCTCGGTGGCTTGAGGAGCGAGGTGCAGTAGTTGAACAGTGCTTATAGGTCAGAGACTTATACAGGAGTAGTGGAGGATGCTCTTAAGGTGGAGGCTATTAAGACCGCGAAGAGCAGAGGCCAGCAAATGAGGAAGGACAAGAGGAATTCTGCGGAGGAGAAGAAACCCCAGGTACCCTGTGCGGCTCTGGGAAAGAAGAGCAAAGTGGTGTGCAGCTTCTGTGGCCGGTCAGGCCACCCTGTCGAGAGATGTTTCAAGAAGGCAGCAGCTCAGAAGAAGGAGCAGGTTCATGCGATTCAGGGTGCTCCTAGGAGAGATGTCTCCTGTTCTATTTGCAAGCGACCCGGGCATGATGCTGCCCAGTGCTGGTCTAAGGATAAGGTCTGCTTTCAGTGTGGGCAGAAGGGACACATCAAGGCTAGGTGTCCTCAGGTCCAGCCTGCTCTTCATACAGTTCCACTACTGCCATTACATCCACCTCAGCGTGTGGACAAGGGCAAGGGAAAGCTGAACGTGATCTCTTCCGAGGAGGCTCAAGCTTCGACTAAGGTCATCTCAGGTTAGTTGTCTTTCCAGCCTGAAGGTTTTGTTCTTGTTTTGCTAGAATGTTTGCAGTATTATTGTGGTAGTTGTTTTGTTTTATATGCTCCTATAAGGAAATTTAAGGTGAAGAACCGCTGGGCGCGCGTTCTGTTTGACTCCGGCGCTACCCACTCGTTCGTGGCTAGAGCCTTTGTGGAGCGACATCGGTTGACTTTAGATCAAGTTCGAGATACCTTCCGTGTCAAGTTCCCCTCTGGTGAATCTGTGTTGTCAGATTTGGGCATGTTAGATTGCCCTGTTTTGTTGGGGGACTTCCTTGCAAAGGCATACCTGAAGATGATTGATCTGGAGGACTTCGATGTTATTTTGGGCATGGACTGGCTGTTTAGGTATGATGCAGTCATTCAGTGCAAAGGGAAGCGCTTGGACTTCATCAGGGACGACGGTCAGCCCGGAAGCGTGTATGCTGATCTATGTCAGGATTCTCCTGTTGTCTCTGCGGTATGTGCTCAGAAGCTATTTCCTTCGGATTGTTTTGCTTGTTTGGTCTCGGTGGTTGGGACCGCTGTTAGTGTACCGCGCTTTGAGGAGATTCTAGTTGTTCGTGGTTTCGCCGATGTTTTTCCTGATGATCTTCCTGGCCTTTCTCCCGAGCGGGATGTTGAGTTTGTGATCGATCTGGAGTCGGGTACGCGTCCTATTGCTAAGGCGCCGTACCGGATGGCCCCTCGTGAGTTAGAGGAGTTTCGAGTCCAGTTGGATGAGCTGTTGGAAAAGGGATTTATCAGGCAGAGTTCGTCGACTTGGGGTGCTCTTGTGCTATTTGTGAAGAAGAAAGATGGGTCAATGTGGCTTTGCATCAACTATAGGGAGTTTAACAAAGTCACAATTATGAACAGGTACACTCTGCCGAGGATCGATGACTTATTTGACCAGTTCCGCGGTAGCAAAGTGTTCTCCAAGATCGATCTTCGTTCAGGCTATCATCAGCTCAGGATCCGTGAGGCAGATATTCCACGGTCTGCGTTTAGATCAAGGCATGGACATTTTGAGTTCTTGGTGATGTCGTTTGGTTTGACCAACGCACCATCAGCCTTCATAGATATGATGAACCGGGTGTTCAAGGATTTCATGGACAAGTTCGTGGTGGTCTTCATCGATGACGTGTTGGTTTATTCTCGCAGTGTTGAGGAGCATGAGCAGCATCTGCGCTTGGTTCTATTGGAGTTGAGGAACCACAAGTTATTCGCCAAGCTGAGCAAGTGCGAATTTTGGTTGCCTCAGGTTTCATTTCTAGACCACATGGTGAACAAGGATGGGATCTCGGTCGACCCAGAGAAGGTCGCAACAGTGATGGATTGGAGTAGGCCGAATATGCCTAAGGAGATCAGGAGTTTCCTAGGGATGGCTGGCTACTACAGGAGGTTCATGGAGGGTTTCTCTTCCCTAGCTGCACCTTTGACCAAGCTGACTCAGAAGAACTTGGGTTTTGTTTTGAGCGAGAAGTGCGAAGAAGCCTTCCAGGAGTTAAAGAGGAGATTGTGCACTGCTCCTGTTCTGACCCTTCCTACTGAATGGGTGGATTATGATGTTTATGTAGATGCTTCGCATGTAGGTCTGAGTTGTGTGTTAATGCAGGTTGGAAAAGTGATTGCCTATGAATCAAGGAAACTGAAGACTCATGAGATGAATTATCCTATGCATGACCTCGAGTTCGCAGCGGTTATCTATGCGTTGAAGCTGTGGAGACACCTACTTTATTGGGCTTAGTGCAAGATCTTCACCGACCATAAGAGCCTGAAGTACGTGTTCACACAGAAGGAGTTGAATCTGCGCCAGCGGTGGTTGCTAGAGTATGTGGCCGATTATGATGTAGATATCCAGTATCATCCAGGCAAGGCCAATGTGGTGGCCGACGCCTTGAGCCGAAAGACGATAAAGATCTTTAATCTCACCACCGATCGTTTAGTGGAGGAGTTCTTCCTTATGGATATATCTGTGGGATGTTGTGGCTTGCAGAGTAGTGTATCAGTGGCAGAGCCGTCCTGGATTTCTTTGACAAGACTGCACCAGAAGGACGATCTGGATCTTCTGCACTTATTCACCAGGACCGAGAAGGGGGAGGTGCCAGACTTTTCTATCGATGATGAGGGTACTTTGAAGTACCGCGACAGATTTTGCATCCCCGCTGTGTTGGGCATCAGAGGTATGATTTGCAAAGAGGCTCATGGATCCAGCGTTGCCTACCATCCAGGATCTACGAAGATGTATCGTGACCTAAAGCAAATTGCCTGGTGGTATGGCATGAAAGGAGATATAGCCCGATTTGTTGCGGAGTGCCACACTTGAAAGCATGTGAAGGCCGATCATGGAATGCCTGGTGGCAAGTTGACTTCGTTAGAAATCCCGACTTGGAAGTGGGAAAGTATATCTATGAACTTCATTACGGGTTTACCGCGATCCCCGAGGGGATTTTATTCTGTCTAGGTCATAGTGGATAGACTGACGAAGTGTGCTCACTTCGTGCCATATAAGATTGATTACCCGATGAATAAGATAGCGAAGTTGTACTTGATTGAAGTCATCCTGCTGTATGGTGTGCCTGTGAGTATCATTGCTGATCGAGACTCCCGGTTTACTTCTCGTTTTTGGCAGAGTCTTCAGGAGGGTTTGGGTACGGATCTGAGGTATTCTACTGCTTACCACCCGCATACCAATGGGCAGACGGAGCGGGTGAAACAGATAGTTGAGGATATGATCCGATGCTACATTTTAGATCACGATGGAGCGTGGGATGAGCGGCTGCGACTTATGGAATTTTCATACAACACTAGTTATCAGGAAGCTTGCAGATGGCTCCTTTAGAAGCCTTGTATGGGAGGCGCTGCAGAACTCCGTTATTTTGGGCTGAGGCTGGTGAGAGGCCTTTGTTGGGTCTATATGCGCTTGAGGAAATGGAAGTCGCAGTGAAGCTTATTCGAGAGAAGATTCGAATAGCTCAGGAGAGGTATGAGAAGAACGCCAATCGGCGTAGGTCTGCCTTGGAGTTTTTTGTAGGGGGCCTTGTATTTCTTAAGGTTTCCCTGATGGTGGGTGTAAAGAGGTTGGGTAAGAATCGGAAATTGGACCCGATGTATGTGGGCCTGTTTAAGATTATGGAGCGGATTGGTGTGTCAGCTTACAGGTTGGATTTGCTAGCAAACTTCCCAGGTGTTCATAATGTTTTCCATGTAAGCCAATTACGGAAGTGTGTGCGCAGCAGTGGGAAAGTCTTGGACGTTGTGCCCTAGTTGGAGCCCAACCTCTCTTTTGTTGAAGTGCCGGTCCGTATTTTGGATACTCAGGAACAGGTGCTGCGAAAGAAGTCCATTCTGATGGTGAAAGTTCTATGGAAGAATCAGGATTTGGAGAGCGCGACTTGGGAGCTAGAGTCGTCCATGAGGAAGGCTTACCCTCACCTGTTTCCCTGATTTGATCAGTATGTTTCCCTTCTTGTAACTCCTGTTTATTACCTTTTCCTTCTTTAATAGGAGTGTTGTGCGTAAAGTTTCGGAACGAAACTTTCTTTTAGGGGGAGTGACTGTAACGCCCCCAATTTTTCTGTGGCTATTTTATTCTCGTTTGGCATTTCAGTGACGCATTTTCGTGGCTTGTGCCATTTGTGGAGTGTGGTTTAGCTCCTTAGAACTGAGTGGCCTATTTTTTAGCCTATTGGCAAGGTCTCCCTAGCAAGCCGAGTCGTTTTTAGTAACCCGGTGTGGCCTCTTGGGGGATGCTCTTGTTTTGTCTTTAGGTGGGTATAACTCGAGTTTTGTTCATCGGAAGTTAATTTTGACTTCGCCGATGTATTCGTAGCGTGAGTATTTAGCTACGGTGCGAATTTCGTCGAATTCCGAGGTAGTTCGGTTTTCGCGTCGTTTTGGGTGTGCTATTAGTAAAATCAAATTAGAAATTTGATTTTAGCTTAGTGAATCGGCATTTTCAGGCAGCGGTTAGGCTGATTAGGCGTGTTAAGACTTATTTAAAGCCTTAATTAGAAGTTGGCGGGCCACTCTCCTCCTTCCCTAGACAGAAAACCGTCTGCTCCTGTTCGCGGAAATCGGAGGCGGAAATGGAGGACTGCCCTAGCTTTCGTACGGTGATTCCGGGAGTGTTCGTGGACGGATTTCGATTCCGAAAGCGACGTTGTATTGCTCTCGCTCATATCTACGTTTTGACGGTAAGAAATTTGATTTTCGTGGAGTTTTAGGAGATTTGGGATTTCAGTCTTGTGGTTTTCCGCCATTAAAGTACGGGAGTGTGCTTTTAGGTGCTGCTGCTGCTAGTGCCAAGTAAAGAGGAGGGAAAGCCATCCAAGCTTCGCCGGAAATCGAGGCAAGTGGTATTCTTGCCCTTGCCATTGTTGTTCTCTTGAAATTCTGAAAATTCCCGGTTAGCCCTAGGGTAGAAGCCAAGCATGTCCTTTTTTATCTTGCTGAGATTAAGGCTTAGATTCTCCTATGAGCCCCCCTACTTTGGGATGTTGGTGCTCAACCCGCCGGAGTAATTCCATCATTTAAACTCCAGATTGCTGTCTGGTTGGTGGCTTGCGGGTTAAGTCGAGAGAGAGAGAGAGGAGGGGGTGCCTGCTGTGTTTGTTGGAAAGAGCTTTTTTTTTGGATTCTGTCTGGTAGGCGCTGAGTGTGGTGCACACACTCAAAGCCTTTGCGGGTTTGGCGTTTAGTGTGGTGCATACACCCAACGCCGCAGCTGTAGCCAGTCATAATTTTTGCTTAGTACTAGGGCGTTGAGTGAGGTGGACTCACTCAACGCCGCAGCCCCTGCTAGCGGCTAAGTACTTTAGCATTGAGTGAGTCAACCTCACTCAACGCCATTTCCGTTTTGGCATTGAGTGAGGCAAGCTCACTCAACGCCGCGGTTTTCCTGAGAAGCTAAGTGTTTTGGCGTTGAGTGAGTCGACCTCACTGAACGTCATTTCGTTTTTGGCGTTGAGTGAGGTGGACTCACTTAACGTCGTCGCTTCTGTGCAGCCAAGTACTTTGGCGTTGAGTGAGGTGTGCTCACTCAACGCCATAGCCTTTTCTGAGGCTAAGTACTTCGGCGTTGAGTGAGTTGACCTCACTCAACGCCATTTCTGGTTTGGCGTTGAGTGAGGTGGCCTCACTCAACACCGAAGGAAAGTTTGCGGCCAAGTCCCGTGGCGTTGAGTGAGTGTACCTCACTCAACGCCATTTCTTCTTTGGCGTTGAGTGAGGTAGACTCACTCAATGCCACAGCCCTTCTTCGCGGCCAGAACTTCTGGCGTTGAGTGTGACGACCTCACTCAACGCCATTGTTGTTTTGGCGTTGAGTGAGGTCAGCTTACTCAACGCCGCAGATTTTCCTTGTTGCGACTAAGTGCCAGGTCATTGAGTGAGTGAACCTCACTCAACGCCATTGTTGTTTTGGCATTGAGTGAGGTGGACTCACTCAACGCCGTAGTTTTCTTTTGCAGCTAAGTGTAAGGGCATTGAGTGAGTGAGCTTCACTCAACGCCATTGCTGTTTTGGCGTTGAGTGAGGCCAGCTAGCTCAACGCCACTTCCTCTGTTTATTGTTAAGTACCAGGGCATTGAGTGAGTTTGCCTCACTCAATGCCATGGATGTTTTAGCATTGAGTGAGGTTAGCTCACTCAATGCCAGAGTATCCTAGCGGGAGGCGTTGAGTTAGTGAACCTCACTCAACGCCATGCCTGTTTTGGCATTGAGTGAGGCTAGCTCACTCAACGCCAGGGTTGTTCTTCTGGAGGTCGTTGAGTGAGTGAACCTTACTCAACGCAATGGCTGTTCTGGCGCTGAGTTAGGCTAACTCATTCAACGCCAAGGTTTGTTTAGGCGTTAAGTGGGTACCACTCAACGCCAAGACGTGTTGAGTCATTTCAACACTTTTTCCCTACCTTGATTTTCGCTCCCGAGTGAATTCCTTGATTTCTTTTATTTTCTGAGGTTCCTTGTCGGCCATGTTTTACTTTCCTAAAGGCCGAATCGTGGGTCGTGGATAGTAATGGTGGTTTGAAGCTCTTTATAGGGGAGGTGTTGTGTAACTTAGCCGTGGCCACCCTTTTCTTCTAACTTACACCAGGTACGGGCTGGGCAAGTGGGTGGAAGGTCCCTAGAGCTTTCACATGTAGACCTTTGAGCTTGTTGTCTTGGAAATGGTGGTTGGGGGACTGAGTTTGCCTCAAACCCGGCTCCATGTTGTTTGTTTTTTCTACTACCATCCCCCACAGCTTAGGGTGTTGATGTTTCTTCCTTGGTAGATTGCAGCATTTTGGGCTCTTGGCAGCTTAGTAGATTCTGCAGGAAGTAGTTTCTTGGCAGTGTTGATGCTGTTTCCTCGTACATGGTGCATTTCTTTTTGTCTTTCCTTGGGCAGTTGTGTCCTTTTTCTGCTTTGTTTTTCCTCTTTCATTTATCATCTTATTGACACTTTCGTGCAGTTTTCCTTGTTTGCTTACTGAGGTATTCTTTCTTCTTTTGAATGCCTCGGGTTCTGAGCAGTAGCCAGTTTGGTGGCTAGGTTGATGTGGTGTTGCTGGTGGTCTCTTGGACTTTGGATACCCTTCTGGATTTGTTTAGTGAGGTAGTTTTCTGCACTTTTCTTACAGACATACATATTTGCTGAGGGGTTCGTGTCAGGTTGTTGGCGCCCACTGGTAGTTTTTTACCTTTATACTAGATATATTACTTTTGCTGCTACCATTTTCTGGAGATAGTCTACTTGCTCTGAGGAGGATTTATGTTAGGTTGCTAGTTATTTTTAAAAGTACAATTATTATTATAAGTATAGCTCATGATAAGCATGTTTTATAAAACTCAATCACTATTTTCCAAACAACGTATAAAGATCGTTTTCTTATATATAGTATAAATTAAATATAGAGTCTTGTATAGCATAAGCGGTCCTCATGGGGCTCTTATGCACTCCTTAGGATGTCAATCCGGAATAAAGTATTTTCCGCAGCGTATAGGTATAGTTTTTTTTTAAATGTGGACTAGGTGATCCACCGAGCAGAGGGATACGGCCTCTAAAATATAACTGATTTTCTAATCATTAAACTCATGAATTTCTTTCATAAAGTAAAGTAGATGGTTTTGCCTGAGCGTCAGCAGTTATCCCCTGCTTGACGTGGCATCATGACACGTGTTTTCTCATACTCTGATAATTCCTAAATTCGGAGAAAATGCGGGTTATGACAGTTGATATCAGAGGGAAGTTGCTTGACAAGTTAGTAGGACAACCTTTCTTTGATTGCTTTAGTAGTTCAGCATCATGTCATTCACACACCGATATATCATCAGCACGTCTTGGCAAAGCACGAACACTACACTCAAAGCATAACATGAAGTATACGGGGCATATTATATAGTATGGGATGCATAATATGTGTTCGTATATGGATCCACCATAGGGACAACATGTGAGGGTTATGTAGTATGGGATGCATAACCTCACCACATGGCTGCGACTAGCTCATTTTCTTTTTCGTTGCATGAGAATTTTATGTAGTATGGGATGCATAACATTTTCATCTGTACGCCACTCATAACATGCATTAGGGCCTTTTTTGAATGCATAGCACAAACATGCATGACATAACATTGCATAAGCACAACGTGCCAAGCTAAAGACTGGCAGGATGACATTTGTAAACACATAAGCTTTCAAGTCAAAAGTAATACAAATTCATGCATTCCCGATCTAGGCACATGAATTAGCATGGTGGTGGTTAACCATCTTAGGTTAGAACATAACATCAATTTTTGTAAAAAGATAAACTCCCAGAGCAAGTTTAGCAGCTCTAAGTTTATATCTATATATGTATTTGATAGTTTGACTTTCAAGGCAGCCTAAACACTTAGAGGGGGGGGGGGGTGAATAGGTTCTGCTTTTCTTATAAAAACTTCTAGACAGAATTCAATTCAATAGCTAACACAATTGGCACAGCAATCACAGAAAATAAAACATCACAGATTGCACAATGTTTTATAGTGGTTCCCAAGGTCTGGGTACATCCACTTTCCCCCTTCACCTATCTAGCAGTATGCTAGATTCGGCCAAACTTCCACTTATCTCAGATCAACAGATCCTACAACTCAGAACCCAACTGGTTCCTACAACTCAGGCAAAACTGCCCTACCTCAGCCTTGCCCTAAGGCCTACAACTCAGAGAATATCCTTCTCCTACACTCAGGCAAACAGCCCTACCACTCAGAGTTCAACACTCCTACACTCAACCTTTATAACATAGGCTTACAACTCAGATCTGTGTAAACAGATCCTACAGAAATATAGAAAAGATTATTAAACTGTCTTGCCAAAGTTGAGAGAGAAAAGGCCAAGACAATTCTTGATCAGCTGATGCAATCAACTGTATCTGAGCCTTCTTCAAAGCTTCTTGAAAATGAACTTAGCTGAGTTGATTCCAAACAGCTTCTTGAGAATCCACTGGTGGTTTCTTTCTTCTTCTTCTAATTCTGGCTTGATCTCTCTCTATCCAGCACTTTGAAAGATTCTTCTGAATTCTGATTAGAACTCTTCTTAGATCTATCCTTAGATAGTCTTCTTAGATCTCCCGGAGAAGATCTTCTTAAGTGACTAGCACTTTCCTGAAATGAATTGGATTATGATCCTTCTCTTCCTTTTTGATTCAAAGTTATTCAAAAGGACTATCTGTTGTTATTGTTCTCCTTCTGAATCTGTCTATTTATAGACATTCTTCATGGTAACCGGCTGATCCGGTTTCTAACCATTTTCTGACAAGTCTGACAGCTTCAGTTAACCGGTGGTAACCCACAGCTGTCAAGTCTTCAAACAAGTCCTGTGCCTTAGTCTGGAACCACAAGTTGTTGAAACAGTCTGTCAGAAAGTGTCGAGACCATCTGTCTATCTGTGTCGACACAATTGACTTTGGTGTCGACACAGTCTTCAGTGATGTCGACTAAGTTGCCTTTGAGTCAACACAGCTTCTTCTGAAAATAACTTGGTCTTGACTCTTCAGTGTGTCGACACAAGTCCTGTATGTCGACACAGTTGTTGTAGAATCATAACTTAGTAAGTGTCGACTTAGCCTTCAGGTGTCGACACATTCATTCTTTAAATCTGCTTTAATGTGTCGACTTAATCACAATGTGTCGACACATTCTGCTGGTGTCGACAAACTTGAGGTCGACTATTTTCTTCTGTGTCGACACATTCAGCTGATGTCGACAATCTTGAGATCGACTATACTCTTCTGTGTCGACACATTCTCCCAATGTTGAGGTCGACGCTTTTCTTCTGTGTCGACACAAATTCCCAGAGTTGTGTCGACTCTTTTCTTCTGTGTCGACACAAATTCCCAGTGATGTGTCGACTTACTTTTTCTGTGTCGACACTTTTTCCCAGTGTAGTTGTAGACTAACTGCTATGTGTCGACACTGCTTCCTAGTGTTGTGTCGACTATTTTCTTCTATGTGTCGACACTGCTTCCTCTGTATCAACACTTGGACTTAGAATTTTTCTGCATACTTTATCAATTCTACACCTGCACATGTCAACTTAAAACAACATCAAATACACCTTGATGTATATCATTGAGCTAGGTTGGGCTTCTTCAAATCAGGTACACATTTTCCAATGTACCCAACAATCTCCCCCTATTTGGAGAAGTCATAACCCCTATAGCCAATGATATACACCATTTATAAACAGTACTAAATGATGATTAATGACATAACAGGAATACTTTAATATAAACAAAACATAAAAACAATTCATCACAGAATGCACATTATAATATGCCAAACAACATCTTGTTTATAACTGGGTAATGTTTGATTACAATGTTTTACATTTAATGATTACATCACAACATTACAAAACACTATAAAAGAACTTAAAACATAATCAGGATTGATCAGGCTCTCTAATTATAATCCCTTTGCCAGATTGAATTGTAGCTGTCACAGGAGCTTCTGATTCTTCAGCTATCTTCTTTCCTTTAAGATCAGCTTTCTTCTGAGCTTCTTCCTTGATCCTTTGCCTTTCAAAATAATGAAAAGGCTTTGGGAAGTATTTGCTTGGCTCCTTAGCATCTGATGGCAGTCTTCCCAGCTTAGCTTTCCTTCTGAATTGTACTATTGCTTCTTGTCTTGCCTCATACTTCTGCCATTCTTTTCATTGTACCACTTGCCTCTCTCATGAACTTTATCTTGTACAGCTTTCCATGCAGTGAGTATTATGTTCCTTGAAGTAGGACTCCACTGCTCATAATCTGGCTTAAGTACAGCCTGCTCTCTGAATTTCTTCTTTGCTAATAGAGCATCTTGCTGTTCTTTCAGAGTAGCCTCAGGCTTATCAACCTTTCCAAAGACAATATTAGTAACCTCCTTTGGAGGACTATACATTCCTTGAACTTTCTGATCAATCATGTCAAAATCTGGAGGGGGGTAAATGACTTGGGCAACCTCAGGTTGATTGCCTTCAAGTAGATTTGATTGTATTCCTGATTCAGCCACCATAGCATCATCACACAATGGGGGATATCCCAAAGTGGCTCGGATACTATTGGTCACCCATTTGGAGTGCTCTGAGCCTGCATGAATTAGCATCCTCTCCCCCTTTATGGCTTCTCTAGATACATGATCTCTGAGATCTTCCTTTTGAAATCTGATTTGGCCATCCAAATAATTCACACCTTCTCTAAAAAATGGTTTTAACTTGTTAAGCTTTTCAGATATTTCTTTTGAGAGGTTGAGATGGCTGTCTTAACAGAAGCAATGGCAGCTTGAAAATTCTTATCAAATTCGTCCCTTTCTTTGGCTCTATCTGCAGCAGGCAGACCTGGACCAATCTTCTTTACTTCCTCAATGATCTCATTATGAGATTCAGTTAAATTATCATTCATTCTTAGCTGGTTTTCCAAAACATAGCTTTGCTTCAAAGCAATGTCATCCACCTTTGTAGTAATAGCCTCCTGTTGTTTAGCTAGATAAACCACAGCATTGCCACCCTTGTGGAAGCAATCTGTCATTTCCTTTTTATGCATGTTGACCTGAAACTGGATGGACTTTATATCCTGAGCTAAGTCAAACTGAAGTGACTTGCTATTTTCATCAACATACTTTTCCATAGCCATCCTTTGTTCATCCAATTTTACTTGTAGATCTATCATAAATTTGTTGTAATCAAAGGCTGGAGATACTTGTAGAGGTGTGGTCTGTAAAGCCTGCTTATAATGCTTGCTTCTTCTCTTAAATACAACAAGTTTTCTTTTCTTTGCCACCCTGGCATCTTCAGTTTCTGTTTCAGATGAAGTATCTACATGAATTCTTTCTTGAGGATGATGAATTGTATCTGTTCCAGGGGCCTGTTGCTCAGTTTCAACATCCACTGGCTCACCCTCAACCTGTGGCTCAACTTCAGCTTCCTGATCAATGTCCATACCTATGGAATTCTCAATATCTGGTCCACCTCCTACTTTATCAGCAGTAGTATCAATATCAGGGAATAACTCCTCCATAGTAAATTCTAGTTGAGCTGTAACTTCTGCAGCAGTTAAAACTTGAGACGAGTTTAACTGTGCTTCCTCTTGTACTTGCACTTCAGTATTTGTAGTATCTGGAGTAGGAGTGGACACTAGCTCCCCCTGAACCTGTGCAGTAATAAGAATATGAGCAATGTATTTTATAGTAAAATACATTAGCTCCCCCTATACCTGAGCAGGAGTAGATACCTTTGGAGCAGGAGTGGAAATTGGCTCCCCCTGCATCTGTGCAAGTGTTGACACTTCCTGAACTATAGTTGAGTCAAGCTGTTTTTCAACCTGTGTCCTCAGTGGGTCTTCTTGTAATTGTTCAGATTCTTGATTTTGTGTAGGTGATTTCACAGGGGTGTCTAGCCTGCTCTCTTCAGGCACATCCTTGGACAGCACCCTATCCCACCTAGAGAACAGTCTCATATCAAATTCTTCTCATATGATTAATCTTACTCCCTTGCAGTTACTGCATCACTTCAGGAATCACTCCAGTGAAGTACAGGCTCATGATCTTAGCCATGTTAGGCTTCTTGATTCCTTCTTTGATCTTGTCAAAGATCACTCCTGACCAATCAGTAGGAATAGTAAAAACAATCCTGGTCATCAGGCTGAACATATAGGCAGAAATCCTATCATGTCCAACCTGTCTTGCAGAGGATTACTTTCCCAACTACTTCTGACAAGAACTTCCCTTGCTGATTCATACCCTTCCTGTTGAATGCAGCTCCAATCTTCAATCCTGAGTCCAGTCCACACCATTGAAGGGCTTCCCTTGTCTTAGATATAGGAACTTCCTCTTCATTCTCAACTACTTGCAATTGAAAGATCTTTCTTAAACTTCTTTGATTAATCTTCACCTTAGTCCCTTGAACAGTGGACTTAATCTTGAGGCCAGTAGAGTGGACTGATGCAGAGATAAAGAACTCGTGCACCTCCTTCTTCCAGATTTTAGTAGGTTCTGAGATGAGAAAATTCTAACCCTGACTCAGAGAGGAGGGTGATAACTCCTTGAACATCTGGCGGCGCCTCTGCAAAGGCCTGGCGCACCAACTCATACCCTTCATTTATGTTGTCTTCAATCCTTGGCGCCATCGGTCGGTCGCGAGAAAAGCTTGAGAGAGAGAGAGAAAGATAGACCGTCGACACAGGGTTCTAGTCTCGAAAACCTTGGAAGCGTGTCGACAGAATGAGTTTTTGACTATTTATAGCCTCAGTTGAAAGAAGTTCAAAAGGCGCCAAAAACAGTCAAAATATGTCGACACAGACGGAATGTGTCGACACAAACTTCTATTGTCTCGACATTTACTTCAGCCTACTATGTGTCGACACCAATTTGTGGTTATGTCGACACCTTAGATAAACAGAAATTCTGTGTCGACTCTAAGGATAAGTGTCGACACATATTCTGTAAGTGTCGATACAATTTTCCTGGTTGAGTCGACATTACATTTCTGGTTAAGTCGACAATATAACTCTTAAGTGTCGACACATATTCTCTGTGTCGACACAATATTTCTGACTTGTCGACATAATTTCTCTGTGTCGACACATTATTACTGAATGTGTCGACACATTCTTACTTAGCCAATTTCTGTAACTTCAATGTGTCCTTTTTAACACTTGATTATGTTGTTATTACTTTTACTTACTTATATACCACTTCAATAGCATTGTTAATGATTTTGGTAATACATTAATCAATGGTTAACATACCTAATTCAATTTTGAATTTATTGAATTTGGTTTCATCTAATGGCTTAGTAAATACATCTGCTATTTGATAATCTGTTTTTACAAATTCCAATGAGATGTCTCCTCTTTCTACATGTTCTCTAAGAAAATGGTATTTGATTTCTATATGCTTAGTTCTACTATGAGAAACTGGATTATTAGCAATAGAAATAACACTCTTTGAATCACATAAAAGGGGTGTTCTACTTACCTGAATACCATAATCCTTAAGCTGATGCTGCATCCACAATAGCTGTGCACAGCAGCTTCCAGCAGCAACATACTCTGACTCAGCTGTGGAAAATTGGCCACACTGGTCTGCTTCTTACTACTCCAAGATATTAGTCCTTCCTCCCAGGAATTGACGAAGTACCTGTAGTACTCTTTCTAATCTCTCTCTAATCCTGCAAAATCTGCATCTGAATAGCCTATTAGTAGAAAATCTCTATTCCTAGGGTACCAAAGACCTAGAGTAGGAGGCCCTTTAGATATCTCAGAATCCTTTTGACTGCAGTATAATGAGATTCTTTAGGGCAGGCTTGGTACCTAGCACAGACACATGTTGCATACATAATGTCAGGTCTACTAGCAGTGGGATATAGTAGAGACCCAACTATTCCTCTATACAATGATTCATCAACAGGTTTACCTGTCTCATCTTTGCATATAGGCATACTAGTTCCCATAGGAGTTTTCATGGTGGAGGATGACTCCATACCATATTTCTTAATTAATTCTTGGTGAAATTAGACTGGGATATGGACAATCCATCATCAGTCTGTCTTACTTGGAGTCCCAAGAAGAACTTAAGTTCACCCATACTGCTCATCTCAAACTTCCTTGCATAAGTTTGGCAAAACTTTTTACAAAGGTTGTTTTCAGTAGATCCAAAGATTATGTCATCAACATAGATCTGGACTAAGATGATCTTCCTTGGATTCCCTAAGGAATAGAGTTTTGTCTATCTTTCCTCTTGAGAATTTATTCTCATTGGGAAGGTAGACAGGGTTTCATACCAAGCCCTTGGAGCTTGTTTTAAACCCATACAAAGCTTTCCTAAGCTTATACACATAATCAGGTTTTAAGAGAATCTATAAAAACCTGATGGCTGCTCTACATATACTTCTTCTTTAAGATCACCATTCAAATGCTGACTTCACATCCATCTGGTATATTTGATAGTCTTGGTAGGCTGCATAGGCAAGGAACATTTGATTGCCTCTAGCCTTGCTTTGGAGCAAAGGTTTGATCAAAGTCATTCCTTCTTCTGCCTGTATCCTTTGTGCAACTAGCCTTGTTTAGGCTTCCACTTATTATTCCCTCTCTCATCTAGCTTGTTCCTATAGATCCACTTTGTGCCATATTTTATTGAGGCCTCTTAGTTTAGGAACAAGCTCCCAAACTTTGCATCTTCTGAATTGATTCAGCTCCTCTTGCATAGCATCAATCCAGTGCTGGTCTTGGATAGCTTCTTCAAACTTCTTAGGTTCCATCTGGGACAAGAAACTTGAATGCAAAACTGTGCTTTGATTTCTACTTCTAGTTTGCACTCCTTGTCTTGGATCACCAATTATCTGATCAGTTGGATGATCTCTCAGATATCTTATAGCTGGAGGAAGATTCCTTCAGGTTGAGCATCTCCAGCTTTCTTCATTCTGCTGAGCCTCCTGGTTTTCATCAGCTTCCATTATCTCTTGTACTCCCCCTGGACAGTACCTTCATTTTCCAATGCTCCATCTTCCTTTAAAGCTTCAGCAATGGAGAGCTTGTCCATCTTCTTGCTTATACCTGTTGAGTCATTTGATCTACAAGACAACTCACTATTGATTAATCTTGTTTCATCAAATACAACATGCACAGATTCTTCAACAACTTGAGTAGTTAAGTTAAAGACTCTATAGGCCTTACTATTTGTGTTGTACCCAAAAATATCCATCCTGGGATTTGGCAGCAAACTAGTCAAATATGACTTGCCATTGTTAAGTATATAGCACTTGCAACCAAAGATCCTAAAATAGGATAGATTTGGTTTTCTGCCTTTCACAATCTCATAGGGAGTCTTTCTGTGGCTTTTGGTGATAGAAGCCTATTGATGACATGACAAGCAGTGTTAACTGCCTCAGCCCAAAAATATCTGGGAGAGAGGTGTCACTCAATAGAGTTCTACCAGCTTCAATTAATGTTCTATTCTTTCTTTCAGCAATTCCATTTTGCTGAGGTGTTCTTGGTGAGGAGAACTCTTGGAAAATCCCAAAGTCTTTACACTATTTGTTATGCTTTCAGAATGAAACTCAGTACCATGGTCACTTCTGATTTTGACCACTGTACTATTCAGTTCATTCTGAATTTGCTTTACAAAATTAAGTAGTACACTTGGGGTTTCAGATTTTTGTCTTAGAAAAAACACCCATGTAAATCTAGAATAGTCATCTACAACACAAAAGTGTAGACCTTCCTACCTAGACTATGAACTGGCATAGGACCAAAAAAATCCATATGCAAGAGGTATAAGCACCTCACAGAGTCCTGTTTTCAAGGCTTTGAAATGAGGATTTTGTCTGCTTGCCCTTTTGACAAGCTGAGCATAACCCCTTCTTTTATAATACACTTAACTTGAGGCCCATTCCTTACTAGTTCTTTACTAATGAGTTGGCCAATTGTCTTGTATTTAGATGAGCAATCTCTTGTGCCACTTAACAAAATGGGAAGCATTGTCATCAGCTACAAGACAAATGGGGAAGCCTTATTTTCACATTCAAAATTAAGGCAATATACATTTCTCCTTCCTATACCCAGTCAAAATGATCTCTTGATCACTTACCTTTTGATATGACATCCATCCTTACCAAATGAAATGTCATATCCTAGATCACTCACTCAGCTGGCTTATGCTTATTATATTATGTTTCAAACCTTTTACATAGGCCACTTGGGTTATAGTAATTAGGTTTAGAAGAAATGTTACCAAACCCTTTGATGACTCCCTTTTCAGATCCACCAAAGATCACTTTATGTCCCTCTTTGACAGATGAATACTCCTTCAGCAGCCCCTTTGTTCCAGTCATGTGCCTGGAACAAACCACTATCCAAGTACCATAGAGTGGCATGGTTACTTGGATTCACCTGCAATACAGAATTACTTACCCTTAGAACCCAATAAGTCTTGGTTCCTTGGTTCAGGTTAGCATTAAAAGTTATCATAACTTCTTCTAACAGGTAGACTCTTATTTCTTTATAACACTTGTGTTATACCCACAGCATCAATGCAAAATGACCCCTCTTGCACAGCACACACAAACATTCAAACTTATTGTATCTAGATCTAGATACATCCTTGTCAGAAGAATTTCTGTTCATTGCTATGGTGCAGTTGCAACTAAACTTCAACCTACTGATTTATCTTAAAAACCATTGGGTTTATGACCATAGGTAAGCTGCTTGCCTTAACACCCTTAGTTCTTCATAACATTTGTCTTAATATTATCTTGAATGTCTTCATGATCATATATGTTAGAAGGCAACTTTCCCTTTCTTCCCTTTACTAAACTTTATTAATATGGGGACTAAAGGTTTAGTGGCTGAATAGGGCTTTGTTTTATGGTAAAAATTATGCTACCCTCTTGAAACTCTATAACCTTGCCCACACAGCCCCTGGAGATTACCCTATAAAATAAATAATCCTAATCCACACTCCCTCCATCCAAAGCCTTACCCTTTCTGAGTGACAAAATTACATCCATCAAGGGTAAGACATATTTTTGGCTTTTAGAGTAGACTAGCCACTAAATCCCTTTCAATTTCTAAGTCTTGGAGGAATGTCTGGCCCCTCCAGACTCTAAATCC